>CAJQUN010000028.1:5793347-7158988 GCA_907163345.1 Haberlea rhodopensis | reverse complement strand
AAACCAACAGAAATTCACAAGTGGTTAATCTATTGCTCAACTACTAAACTCCAATAACATCAGAAGTTTTTTTTAACTTATTCAAATAAATGTAATTATATGGGATTGATGTATTACCAAGCAGTACCTAATAAACAGGTCATACTGAACAACAAACATATCCATACTAGAAAATCAATCAGAGGTTTTTTTCCCATTAAAAATGACCTTAGCATTCCATCATGAATTATACTACTACTGCGGCGATTCAAAATACATGAACTATAAAATACAAAATACTTTTGGAATAGAAAACGTACCAGTTGACTTACAAACTTTAACTTCGACAGAGATTCCAGCTTTTTTGCAAGGAATTGTCTGCGTGAAACATGGCATAGAAAACAGCTTCAGCATATATCTAAATTCCAAATTCAAAGTTAACAAATGCCAAGGCTGCAATACGAATCAGTTAGTCACACTACCTTTGTGTTTCTTGAAACAGATACAAGAACAACTGGCAAGAAACCGAACAAAATCATCACAAAAATAAATCAAATTAAGTCCTAGAAAATCAGTACAGAAGGAGAAATCAACACACAAGGGTATCAGACAGATCGGGCACTTGTATTTTGATTGCGCTTCCGCGCAAATTTCACATTTCTTTCGGGGCCATAACTCGATTTCAGTAGTTTCTTGCAAATTCAGAGCTCAGTTGCAGATGGTTTCACGCGAAATCTTCGAGGAAGCGGGCTTTTGTTGCCTAACCTTCATAAAGACCTTCATTGGGCTTTCTTTAGCTGCCCATTTCATTCCATACGTATGCCATGGCCCGGCCCACTTTTAAGAAATATGTCTCAATTTGGTCCGGTTCAAATGAAATTAGGATTTCTTTGAGATCACCGATAGGGGTGTAAACGAATCGAATCGAGCCGAACTTTGAGATAAATTTAGTATTCGAGTACGAGCTTGAATTCGAATAGACATTCGAAACTCGATTCGAAGCTCGATGTGAAGCTCGAACTTATATAATTTTCGGCTCGAACTCGGTTCGAAACAGAGTTCGATTCGAAATTTTCGAACTTGAATTCGAATTTTTTGAGCCACTATTTAATTCAATATTGTTCAACAAAAAAATTTATGTCTCTAATGAAGGGACTGATGATGAATTTTTTTTCAACCATTAAAAACCCATGAGAAACTTAGATCTCTGCATCTTTCCCAAATAACAATATTCAAGAACATTCAAAGTTAAGTAGCCATGTCTCAATACATAAATAATAAAAAAAAAACTTAGCAAGCTGCTGGTCTAAAACTTGATCCCTGCATCTTCCCCAAATAATACACTTTGTAGAACTGGAGCACGAGCTTGACCTTCTTCTTCTTATGCTTCATCTTCGTCGGCTTGGTGATGTCTTCTTCTTGCACTTCTTGTGTTGGATTACTACCTAAACATTGCCTACTTGTTTGGTTACCAAACCCACAAGTTGAAGTCTACAAGTTTGAAGTCAAAGTTCATGTTAGGTTGCCAAACTTTGGAATCTAGCTTGAATCCTTGGCTATAAATAAGCAAGGTTTAGCTCATTTGTAAATCACCACAATATCAAGCAATGTAGCCTTGATAGAGAACAAAGTATAGAGAGAGTTAGAGTTGAGTTGAGCAGTTTGCTCCTTCTCCGAGAGTCGAGAGTTTGTACTCCTCTTGTAATCCCTTCGTATTTGATATAGTGAAGTGTGTGTGCTCTGTGGACGTAGGCGGGTTTTGCCGAACCACGTAAATCTTGTGTCTCCATTTGTGTGTGTGTGTGTTGTTTTTTGTCCCTTAGAGATCCTGAAATTTCCGTAAAGAACATGACAGCGGTCATTGTTCCCTAACAACTGGTATCAGAGCAGGTTAATGGCAGAAAACGGTTCCAAATGTTTTCAGATGTTCTGAATTCACTGCTGGTGTCGGAATTGGCTAATTCCATCACCGAGTGGGATTTTTTTTAAAAAGGGCATGAGATAAGGAAATGACCGAACAGTTTGACGGTACAAACTTCATTTTCTGGAAACTGCAGATGGACGATCTATTTCTTTTTTGCTGGGTGGAGCCTTGCTGTGGTAGGCGAATACGTATTGACTAGAGAAGTTATGTCTAGGAAAATCGGTATTTAAATGGGACCGTTGTGACCCCACCAATTTTTCTGGGAATCTTGAAGTTCTGTCTAGGAAAGATCGAGATCCTCTCTTCCCTGGTAGCTTACTTATGTGGAGATACTGATAACGAAGCTAACATTGTCTCCTGTCATGATGTCCTCTAACAAAGGACATGTACATCCTTATGGCATGCCAAGTTGCTATAATAGAGGATGTGTAATGTTAGTGGGTCCACAGATTTGCACCCGGGCATTGGTTTGGCATGATGCAGGGTGTGTGGTGAAAATTCATGTCGATGGCTGATTAACTTCCGGGAAAGCTAAAATGTGGGAGTTGCACCATAATTTTTCAGCAAGGTTATTTATCGCATGGGCCGAATAGAAATTCTTGGAATGGTTAATTCTGAGTGGGTATGTTTTTTTATGGTGGAGCATGGTAATATTAGCGGGTCTACATATTTGCACACGTGGGCCGAATAGAAATTCTTAGAATGGTTAATTCTGAGTGGGTATGCTTTTTTATGGTGGAGCATGGTAATGTTAGTGGGTCCACAGATTTGCACACGGGCATTGGTTTGGCATTAATGCAGGATGTGTGGTGGAAATTCATGTCGATGGCTGATTAACTTCCAGGAAAGCCAAAATGTGGAGTTGCACCATAATTTTTCAGCAAGGTTATTTTTCAACATGAGCCGACTAAAATTTCTTGGAATGGTTAATTCTGAGTGGGTATGATTTTTTATGGTGGAGCATGGTAATGTTAGCGGGTCCACAGATTTGTACACATGCATTGGTTTGGCATTAATGCAGGGTCTGTGGTGAAAATTTATGTCGATGGTTGATTAATTTTCAGGAAAGCCAAAAATGTGGGAGCTGCACCATAATTTTTTAGCAATGTTATTTTTCAACATGGGTCGAATAGAAATTCTTGGAATGGTTAATTCTGAGTGTGTATGTTATTTTATGGTGGAGCATGGTAATTCTCTACATTGAGAATTATGATTGTATTGCAATGATGGATGAAATGCAGTCCCAGGATCTCCAGAGATAAGCAAAATGGTATTTTGCAGTTATCTCAGGCGGAGTGCGATCTCCAGAGATAAGGAAAAGGAGTATTTTGCGGTTATCTTAGGCGGCGTGCGATGCAGATCTCTAGAGATAAGCAAAATGGTATTATGCGGCTATCTCAGGCGGAGTGCGATGCGGATCTCCAGAGATAAGCAAAAAGATTATTTTGTGGTTATCTCAGGCGGAGTGCGATGCAGATCTCCGTAGATAAGTAAAAAGAGTATTTTGCGGTTATCTCAGGCGGAGTGCGATGCGGATCTCCAGAGATAAGCAAAAAGAGTATTTTGCGATTATCTCAGGCGGAGTACATCAACCGTGCTATTCGTGTGTTGAAGAGGTTCAATATGAGGAGGCCAAGGCAGTGTGTACGCCATCGGGCAGTCACTTAAGGTTATCCAAAGCTCATTATCCTAGAATGGATGAAGAGAGAAACTTCATGGCTCAGGTCACAGCCATTGGCAGTTTTTGTATGACAAGGTCTGTACAAGGCCGGATATTGGTCATGCAGTGGGAGCTGATAGCAGATGCATTTTTTTGGTTGTCAACGGACAAGTCGTTAGAGGTTGTCGCCATTGATAAGTTACAGTTATATACAGCTTCAGTTGGTATTCAAGGTTGAAGACGGAGGTCAAGCACACCAGTGATCAAGATGTGAATGCAAGGCCGGATATTGGTCATGCAGTGTGAGCTGATAGCAGATGCAGTTTTTGGTTGTCAACGAACAAGTCGTCAGAGGTTGTCGCCATTGATAAGTTGCAGCTATGTACATCTTTAGTTGGTCTTCAAGGTTGAAGACGGAGATCGAACACACCAGTGATCAATATGTGAATGCAATGTGATCAATATGTGAATGCAATGCTAGGTATTGGTCATGTAGTGAAAACTGATAGCAGATGTAGTTTTGGTTGTCAACAGACAAGTCGTCAGTGGTTGTCACCATTGATAAAGCTGCAGCTATGTACAGCTTCTGTAAGGGCCTCCGTGCCCTTAACCCACAATTAGTGCATTAAGCCATGCATTTGGTGCATACAATCACGTGTAAAGGGAAAATATATGTAAACGTGGTACACCATACCACCTATAAAATTTCTTGCTTCATTTATTCCATTCAATGCAATAACCGATTCCCTAGATTAAGACCATTTAATACATCATGCACCCATGTAATTCACTAATCACAATCTCAATTCATCTAGCAATTCCCTAGTTGATTGCTCACACATATAATGAAAAGAGAAAGGCCAATGCCTCTTTATACAACACATATACACATAATTATTGCTCACACACGAGCATCGAATAAACCTATGTGTACGTAATGTATAAAAAGGGCATACACAATATCCAGCTCCACATGAGCTCCGGTGTCTCGATACTGGAATCACCTCCAATTCATAGCTCGATCACAGCTCCAGAGCTACCGTAGCACCTGTTTCACCTGCCCCAACAGAGACAGCCCCCACACGGGGTGAGCATACAAATACCACCAAACCAATAATCACAATTATATAATTCGTAAATTACAACAATGTAATTGCTAAGAATTTAAATGATACTCCCTGGATGGCATCATCCTCATCCGGGATCCCACTGTATTGTACCTGTTCTCAAAACAACCAAAATCATCAAATTCCAAATATCCAGTTAATCATCACATTGATTATCTGTATCTCTAATCCAATTCAATATCGATAGAGGAATAAAATACAGATATCCTAGATATCTAGCCAGAGGTCACATTTCCTCGCCCACTCAAAAGTAGCGGCATCACTTACCGATGTTCGCTCCATAGCGATCACATCCCGACAATTGCTCGCTCCAAAGCGGCACCAAACAATACATAAGACCAACCAACATCACACACCCAGTCCCGTTCCCATTAATCAATTATTGCAAGACACCATATATATGTATCGACTACTAATCCTTACCAATCATCTATCTCATGCACAACAATTGCAATACTATAATTAAGGTCATGCTCGTACGTTACACGCACCTTAAGTTTCCGTAGTCCAAGCCAAACCTTGCTGGCGCGAGGCGATCGAAGACTGAAGATTAAGGTCATGCTCGTAATTAATGCTACAAAGGACCAAAGACTGAAGATTGCCATAAAAGGTAAGAAGACAAAGAAGAGCCTACATGACAGTCGCCGAAAGTATGAACCAGAACGGCAAGTATCCTGAAGAAGAAGACTGTAGCTTACTCAGAGTTTAAGCAGAGTCAAAGTTGCACATTAAGGGAAATAATGTCGTTGGTACTTACAACTATAAAAGGATGCAACAAAAGGAATATACACGACTCTCGCTGATCAATTGAAAAACGCACAAGAAAGCAAAACAGCACAAGCTTACAAGCTCAGAAGCTCTCGAGCTGAAATTATTCTTAAGCACGATTACTTTGTAACATTTGATCATTTAGGATCACTGTGCGCATCTTGTGTATTCTGTGTTGAAAAATAGAAGTGAGAAACATATTGTAACTGTCAGACAGAGTGTGTCTGAGCAGATCGAGTGACTAGGAGTTTCAGACTGGTAGTGAGGTAAATCCAGCCTGAATCGGGTTTGTACAACAGGATTGTATAAATCAAAGTCTTCTAGTATAAACCTTCCTTAATTGGAAGAAGGGGAGACGTAGAAGGATTACACCACCTTCGAACTTCCAGAAACATATTCTGTGTTCTTATCTTTCTGCACTCATTCTTTCATTCAAGCCATCGAGCCGCTCTTACAATTATAAACAGACCGTTCTGCACTTATACATTCAGTGGTCTGTTCTATAAAAGAGTTGATTAAGAAACAGATTTCTTTCACTAATCCGAAAGAAATTACAAGGGATTAATTTTTACAAGGAGTGTTCATTCACCCCCCTCTAAACACTCCGGACCGATCCTAACAAGTGGTATCAGAGCAGGTCATCTTAATCAGCACAAAATCACTCGAGCTGATGGCATCATTCAACAAAATCCCTATGTTCTCAAAAGAAGACTATGATGACTGGAGAATCAGAATGCAAGCTCATCTGGCAGCTCAGGATGACGATATGTAATTCGTCATCACTGATGGACCAATGAAGATTCTAAAAATAAATACAGCAGTCGCCATTACTGGTGAAGAACCACAAATGGTAGAAAAGGACAGATCCCTCTGGACGAATGAGGAAAGAAAGAAAGCAAATCTCGATAATGTTGCCAAAGACATCTTGTTCAAGACATTAGACAAGAACATGTTCAGCAAAATCAAAATGTGCTCTACTGCCAAAGAAATTTGGGAAAAGATAGCACAGCTATGTGAGGGCAACGACCAGACCAAAGAAAACAAGTTAACTGTTGCTCTTCAAAGATTTGAGAGCATAAAGATGAAGAGTGGAGAAACTCTAAATGAGTTTGATGAAAGAGTCACTGGCATCATAAATGAACTGAATGGTCTGGGGAAGGAATATTCTAACAGAGAGATCGCTCTGAAAGTTATGAGAGCTCTGCCAAAGGAATGGGATGTTAAGACCATTGCCATGAGGGAATCAAAAGATCTTAACAAGGTTGAACTTCATGATCTGTTTGCAGATCTTAAGGCCTATGAGTTTGAACTGATAAGCAGAGGTGAAGCAGAGCCATTCATCTTTCAACCAAACAAGGCCCTGGCAGCCATTCCAGACCAGACCGCCTCAACATCAGACCGATCCGTTGAACAGATAAGTAATGATGCTATGTCATTATTTATCAAGAAATTCGGTAAATTCATGTCTAAAAATAAGAGGAACTTTAAACCCTCTCATCATTATAAGCCAAGAAAGGACGATGCTGTTAATGATCAGGCTTGCTACAATTGTGGTAAGACCGGACATTTCATTGCAGATTACACCAGACCGAAGAAAGAAGAATGGAAGGAGAAGCATCGCGATGACAGGAAAAAAAAGCACTACAAAGACCGCAAAAATCATGGAAAGTCCCAAAAGGTCCTAGTAGCTGAAGAAGGAAACAACAAATGGGCTCAGACTGACTCCGATTCAGACAGCTCCGAATATTCTTCTAGCGAAAGCGAAGAAGATATTCAATGTCTAATGGCAGATGAAGAGATGAGTCAGACAGACGAGGTATTTGACTTTGACTCAAATGAATTTACACGTGAAGAGCTCATGTCCGCACTGTAAATCATGGCTAATGATTATAGGATCTTAGCTGAATCATTTGAGAAGAATAAAGCTAAAATCAGTGATCAAATGGATGAGCACAACAAACCAAGCTGCTCTGAGCAGGGTGAGTGCAACAATCTCCAGATCGAGCTGAATAAGCTGAAAATCTCCTACGATCAGCTCCATGAAGAAAATAAGAGAATTAGCACACAAAATGCTAAGCTTTCTCATATATTCAAGACATGGATAAAATCCAGAACTTCTTTGGAAGAATTACAAGAGGTACAAAGAAACGTTGGTGATTTCACCGGCATAGGCTTTGACACAAAAGAATCCACCAAAGATGAATCTGAACTGTTGCTGGTAAAGAACAAAATCAAACAAATGACATTTGTTAAATCCAGCACAGTATATGAGACTGAAGCACCTACGATTCAAACGGAAGTCTCTTTCCTGAATCAAGGTTTGAGAAAAGGAATTGGATATGTCAACCAAGCCAAAGAAAAGGCACCAGCAAGCTTTGCGTCTTTCAGACCAAATCTAAGGGTGCAAGATCGAAGGCAAGGAAGACAATACAATTACTATAATTCAAAACCGATTCAACGAAGATATATACTACCTTATGAGAATCAAAGGCTTCCACAGCGCACACATTATCACACACAACATCGAAACAGACCAGCACACAGCACACCTTACACACACAAGCCATTGAAGCTGATACAGGTGTGGGTTCCCAAAGGGCTAATCCGTTCTGGACCCAAATAGGATTGGGTACCAACAATAATTATATTTGATGACAGGTACCGAAGAAACTCGCATCAGACTGGTATTTGGACAGTGGGTGTTCTCGTCACATGACTGGAAACATCGAGCTGCTGTCTGAAGTCACAGAATGTACTGGACCCAAGATCATTTTCGGGGATAACTCAAAGGGTAAGACCGTGGGCAAGGGTAATATTGTCCATGGTAACATTATTATCAATGATGTGCTGTTAGTTGAAAATCTGTGCTATAATCTGATTAGTATAAGTCAACTCTGTGATAATGGTTATGCTGTAGAATTTCACAAACACACTTGCACAGTTAAATCATCAGACGGTATAACCATGCTTGTAGGAATCAGGAATGGAAATACATATAAGATTAACTGGAATCATGCTCAACCTGATAATCCTACTTGCTTCATCGCTAACAATGATAATAAACACTGGCTATGGCATAAACGCTTGAATCATATCAATTTTAAGACTATCTCTAGCCTGTGTAAACATGATTTAGTTATCGGTCTGCCCAAGATCGATTTTGCTAAGGATAAGATCTGCGAAGCTTGCCAAATGGGCAAACAGATCAGATCATCCTTCAAGAACAAGAATGCCAAATCCTCCTCCCGCTGTTTAGAATTATTGCATATGGACTTGTTTGGTCCTATACCAATAACAAGTTTAGGGTGAATGCGGTATACTCTTGTTGTTATTGATGATTACTCACGCTTTACATGGACTATATTTTTGAGCAGCAAAGATCAGACCGGTCCGAAGTTGATCAAGCTGCTGAAACGCACTCAGAATGAGAAATCATCCAGCATAGACAGGATTCGCAATGACAAAGGCACTGGATTTTCAAATCAGAATCTTGAATCCTTTCTAGAAGATCATGGATCAAGCATGAGTTTTCAGCCGCTCGAACTCCTCAACAGAATGGAGTTGCAGAACGAAGAAACAGAACGCTCAAGGAAGCAGCAAGAACAATGCTTGCTGATTCTGGTATTTCGCAAAAGTTCTGGGCAGAAGCTGTAAACATTGCTTGCTACACTCAAAATCGGTCTATGATCAACAAGAAGCTGAACCTTACTCCATATGAAATATGGACTTGTAACAGACCATCTATTTCTCACTTTCATGTTTTTGGCTGCAAATGCTTCGTTCATAACAATGGTAAGAATCATCTTACAGCATTTGAAGCTAAGTCAGATAATGGAATATTCTTGGGATATTCATCAACTAGTAAAGCTTATAGAATTTTCAATAATCGTACCTTAACTGTAGAAGAATCTGTTCATGTAGTTTTTGATGAATCTTTATGTGTTGAGGACAACAAAGAATCAATTCAAAATCAGATGGAAAATATCCATCTCGAAGCTAACAGTGATGATGAGATTGTAGCTAACAGGTCAAGAGACAATCCACCAGAACCAGAAGTACCAGACAGACCGGATCAAGGCATTGAAGCTTCTTCAGATCGAGCTGATCCGGATGTTCCTCACTCAAATGTTAAAGCAGATGCTGATCATGCTGCTACTACTCATCCGACCGGACCAGACAATCCAGAGTCAAGCTATCGATGGACTAAGAAGCATCCACCTAATCTAGTGATTGGTAGTCCCTCTGCACCGATCAGAACCAGAGGACAGATGATGGATGAATTCACACATGCTACTTTCATCTCAACTCTGGAACCTAAGAAGATCGATGAAGCGTTGACTGACTGGATTAAGGCCATGCAAGAAGAGCTAAATCAATTCGAACAAAATCAAGTTTGGAGTCTAACCCCTAGACCAAGCGATCTGCCTGTTATTGGAACCAGATGGGTCTTCAGAAATAAGATGGACGCAGATGGAACTGTGGTTAGAAACAAAGCCAGACTGGTGGCACAAGGATTCAGACAAGAAGAAGGAATCGACTTCGATGAATCATTTGCACCAGTCGCCAGACTTGAAGCTATCCGAATCTTTCTTGCATATGCTGCCTTTAAAGACTTCAAAGTATATCAGATGGACGTCAAGAGCGCTTTTCTTAATGGAAAGCTTCAGGAAGAAGTCTACATTGAGCAACCACCTGGATTTCAGAACCATTTGTATCCCAATCATGTGTATCTACTGAATAAAGCAGTGTATGGTCTGAAACAAGCTCCAAGAGCCTGGTATGACACTCTATCTCAATTTCTGCTGAACCATGATTTTCAGATCGGCTCAGTAGATAAAACTCTCTTTAAATTTATTAAGGGGGAACATACCCTATTAGTTCAGATTTATGTTGATGACATAATCTTTGGGTCAACTAACCCCAAATTGTGCGAGAAATTTTCTAAGTTAATGCAGGGACAGTTTGAGATGAGCATGATGGGAGAACTTTCATTCTTTTTGGGTCTCCAAGTAAAACAGCTCAACAATGGTATTTTCATCAACCAGACCAAGTATACCAAAGAGCTCCTCAAGAGATTTGGAATGGAAACATGCTCAACTGCATCAGCTCCAATGAGTCCAACAATCAAGTTAGACAAAGACGAAGGGGGAACGACAGTTGAAGTAACCATGTATAGAGGACTAATCGGATCGCTATTGTATCTTACAGCGAGCCGGCCTGATATTATGTTCTCAGTCTGTATGTGCTCCAGATTTCAGTCAGAACCAAAGCAATCACATTTTATTGCTGCCAAGCGTATTCTGAAATACTTAAAAGGATCTCAGAACGTTGGTCTTTGGTACTCCAAAGATTCAAACTTCAGCTTGATCGGATATTCAGACGCAGACTACGCTGGGTGTAAGATTGATCGTAAAAGCACCAGTGGAACATGCCAATTTCTAGGTGAAAGATTGATCTCTTGGTTCAGTAAAAAGCAGACATCGATTGCCACATCTACAGCTGAAGCAGAGTATCTAGCCGTTGGAAGCTGTTGCGCTCAAATGCTCTGGATTCAACACCAGCTCAAAGACTATGGCATCCAAGCTGTTGACTCTCCGATATTTTGCGACAACACAAGTGCAATCGCTATAACGTATAATCCAGTTCTGCACTCTCGAACAAAGCATATTGATATACGACATCATTTCATTTGAGATCATGTTGGCAAAAAGGAAATTCGGATCGAGCACATCTCAACAGAGCAGCAAGCAGCAGACATCTTCACCAAACTGCTCCCAGAGGCTAAGTTTAATTATTTCCGTCAAATTCTTGGTTTAATTGACTTATCTTAATAGTTTAGATGTTTTCTTACTTTCGCACTTAAAGATTTTTGTTGCCACAGATCGATAATACAATGTTCAGAAAGACACAGACCGGTCCGAACTTTCAGACCGATCCATGTCAATCTGATGTTATCCTATGATCTGTCTGGTCAATAAATTTTTTTTACAAAAACAGCCCGGACTGATCGCATTTTAACCGCCTTATCTATCTGTTATCCTGACCGTTTATTTTGAATTTCTTTTTATCAGTCATCGAGATAAAGACACGTGTCTTCTCTCTCCTATTTAGCGGGCTGAACATTTCATCTTCTTTCACTTTTTACAATTTACCGCTATCTGCTTTCTTATTCTCACTCTCCTAAATCTTCGCACTCTTTTACCTTCATTCCAATGGCTACCATTACTCACAACTCTCTCTCCGTTGAGTGTAATGACGTTTACCGGGCAGAAGATGCAGAGATGGTGTCCATCTTCCGAGCTTTGGAATCATCTGGCTTGAGGAACTTTCTGGAGTGCGGCACAGTTGTTTATGAATCTGAAATCCGCGAACTATTCGCCAATGCCGTCTCCCAGAAGACATCAATATCCACCTCTGTCAAGGGCAAATCATTTGAGATCACGCCGATGACGCTGGCCAAGACCTTTGGCCTCCCCAATTCCGGACTGACAGAGTTTGGCCAGATTCCTCAAGCGTCACTCTCAGCTCTTCAAGGGAAGATTTCTATTTTTGACCACCGCCTGCAACCCTCGTTTAAGAAGAAGGAAATGCTTTTTCATTTCCAGGTGCTGTGCGAAATCGTTGGCAAGCCTCTTTTGGGCAAAGCAGGAAGTTTTGACGCTGTAACCGCAGAGAAGTTCAGGGCTATGGCGGCTATTGTATCCGGACAGAAGATGAACTGGTCCGTGATTCTTTTTGGAGTTCTGATGGAAACAGTGATTGCATCAAAACAGGCCGTATGCTTTGCTGTTCCTCAGCAAGCTACTGGAGTCCTTAGACATCGAGCTGGGAAAGCAGTCCGCTCTCAGTTCCTTCAAGATTCTAAACTCCAAAGGGCTCGCCCTGCTGAAGTCCAAGAGTGCTCCGCCTACTCCTACTACTCTGGCTGCAGTCAAGATTGAGAAGGGCGAAGAACAAGCTGTTGCGCACAAACCTCGGGTCAAGCGAAAGCTAAACATCCAGACTGATTCTGAAGAAACTCAGTCTGCTCCCTCGCCACCAACCAAGCCACTTCCCAAGAAGCCAAGAACCCAGATTACCAAACCAAAAGCCTTACCCATATTGCCTCCAACAAAAGTCACCCCTGCACCCCAACCTACAACCCAAATTTCAACCACTTCAACCACCGCACCCAAAGTAACCATCCGAGTCCCTTCTGCCATCCCCGTGGTCAAAGGGATAGTTATCACTGAGTTGGGAGACTATACCCAATCAGGGATTAAATCTCCATCTTCCACAGGCAAGGGCAAAGCCATTCTCTCCGAACCAATCTCCTCTAAACCCAAATCTGCAGCGCAGACAGCCATCGACATTGCTATGGAGGATGTTGATGAGAAGGTGAAGGCACTCATTGTGGTCTTTGATGAATACGTCGAGTACCGGACTATCAACCACATTGAGATGTTCTTCGGAAAGTTGAGCAGACTGAAGAAGATGGAAGAGGAAGTTCTGAAGGGGACAGAGACCGATGATGTTCGGCTTGCCGTGCAGCGCAAAGAGCTATTTACGGCAAATCAAAGATTCAGACTGGCCACTCTGCTCCTAGCTGCTAAGAAAGAGAACTTCGATCCAAATGCTCCAACTGCCAGAGATGATGGGGCTGTTATTGCTCAATTAGAGATGGATATTCATGCTCTCCACTTAGCTGTCCGATTTCAACGACAGAAAATCAGCATATCCACTCCAGTAACCAGCCCGGATCATCCCTCTGCAAGCAAGACTCTGGCAGAACCTTTCGTTGAGGTTATTCCCTCTGGGGCAGCAGACCAGACTGAAGATCAGCCAGCAGCGCAGACTGCAGAACCAGTAGCAGACCAGACAGCGGAGCAGCCATTGCCTAATGCTCCGTCTGCTACAGATGATGAACCATTGAACGTGTTGTTGGACTCTCCAACAACATCTATTCCTTTGGGATCGTCAGACTCCCACGTTCAAATCAGTCCAACCGCAGAACTTGCAACAGTTGGCGCACCAGAGTTCGTCGGTCCGGATCTGGTGGTATCCACTGTTGTTGCAGCTCTACAACTTGAGGAGCCTTCCAGACCCAGCACTCCTCCAGTCCAATCAGATGAAGATATGGCTTTCTTACAAGCATTTTCTTCGGATCTGGTCACCTTGATCCGGTCCGAAAGTCACCAAGCTGCTGTATCTTCACTTGTGCCGATTGCTGAAGAAGATGATCATGCCTTGTCGTCATCAGATCACTCTCCAAGCCGACAATCTGATGCACCTCCATTTCTGGCAAGGACTCTTCAGCACCTCTCTGACAACTGCATGTCACTCTCTCAACGTGTTCTAGAAGTTCATCAAGGTCAGAGGCTTACAGCTTTGGACTTTGATTCATTCAAAGAGAAGATGACAGCCAGTATCGGTAGCCTTCAGCGAGGCATAAATGATCTGTTTTCTCAGCAAGCCACTTATAAGAACAGCCTGAGAAAAGAGCAGATCGAGCTAGCCACTGAAGTCAGAGCATCCGTCATCAATTCCCTCCGCGCTCAAGACGTTCGTCTTGACGCTATCAGCGCTCAGCTAGCACAAGTTGTAGACTTTCTCCAAGAGATTGCTGCTGACAAAAAGGGGGAAAAGAAAAAAGACTTCAGGCCGCATCAGTCTCAGTCTTCTAGAAAATAGAATTATCAGACTGTCTGTATTTAGGATTTTTGGTGATCAATAAAAATCCCCTTTCAATTAAGTCCTTATTCATTTATTTTGAACTATAATAAAAGGCTTAATAATAAAAGGCTTAATCGATCCAACTTAATAATGTTCATTTATTTTGAACAAGAAGAAGTAATCGATCCGAAAGTATACGCTTCAGAGTTCCTATCAGACTGGTTAAAAAGACTTAGAAGCTAGGTTTTGTCATCATCAAAAATGGGGAATTTGTTAGTTCCGGACCTTATCGATGAGATTTTAAAGATGACAAAACATATCAGATCGGATCAAGTGAAATCAGACTGACCAGAACGATCGCCCAAAACAGATCAAGCTGATAAGATGACAAAGCATATCAGACCGGATCGAGGGTAATCAGACTGACCAGATCGATAGCTCAAACCAGAACAAGCTGATAAGGCATATCACATATCAGACCGGATCGATGGATTTCAGACTGACTAAATCGATGCTTCAGATCGATCTCAATCTTTATCAGATCAGAGCAGTCAAGGATACATAAAGAATGGCTCCTCAGTCCGAATCATTAACGGCTATTTATTGTAGCATTTAATGTCGTAATTAATGCTACAAAGGACCAAAGACTGAAGATTGCCATAAAAGGTAAGAAGACAAAGAAGAGCCTACATGACAGTCGCCGAAAGTATGAACCAGAACGGCAAGTATCCTGAAGAAGAAGACTGTAGCTTACTCAGAGTTTAAGCAGAGTCAAAGTTGCACATTAAGGGAAATAATGTCGTTGGTACTTACAACTATAAAAGGATGCAACAAAAGGAATATACACGACTCTCGCTGATCAATTGAAAAACACACAAGAAAGCAAAACAGCACAAGCTTACAAGCTCAGAAGCTCTCGAGCTGAAATTATTCTTAAGCACGATTACTTTGTAACATTTGATCATTTAGGATCACTTTGCGCATCTTGTGTATTCTGTGTTGAAAAACAGAAGTGAGAAACATATTGTAACTGTCAGACAGAGTGTGTCTGAGCAGATCGAGTGACTAGGAGTTTCAGACTGGTAGTGAGGTAAATCCAGCCTGAATCGGGTTTGTACAACAGGATTGTATAAATCAAAGTCTTCTAGTATAAACCTTCCTTAATTGGAAGAAGGGGAGACGTAGAAGGATTACACCACCTTCGAACTTCCAGAAACATATTCTGTGTTCTTATCTTTCTGCACTCATTCTTTCATTCAAGCCATCGAGCCGCTCTTACAATTATAAACAGACCATTCCGCACTTATACATTCAGTGGTCTGTTCTATAAAAGAGTTGATTAAGAAACAGATTTCTTTCACTAATCCGAAAGAAATCACAAGGGATTAATTTTTACAAGGAGTGTTCATTCACCCCCCCCTCTAAACACTCCGGACCGATCCTAACAGACGGAAATCTCGAGTCCAACTGGTATATATAGCAAAAATGCCCCAACATACCAATACCTCCACAAATACATCATGATTCATTAAAACTCATCTGTTTTCAAAAACTCTCTTTCCAACATCAAATCCCCATACCAGCCCCAACATAAAGCACCCCGGACTCCAAGTCCCACCAAAAACCCAACTCATAGGTTTTCCACCAAAATGAGAATACAATCTCATGCTTTGGATCCAACGATCCCAAATGCCCGATTTAACAACCTCGGGAGAC
Organism: Haberlea rhodopensis; assembly: GCA_907163345.1. Taxonomy (NCBI): domain Eukaryota; kingdom Viridiplantae; phylum Streptophyta; class Magnoliopsida; order Lamiales; family Gesneriaceae; genus Haberlea; species Haberlea rhodopensis. The sequence continues at coordinate 7,143,162 of CAJQUN010000028.1, read as the reverse complement.
CCAAAACCACAATTAATTCCAAATTGCCACAATTAAAAATCCATTTAGGATTATTACCACACCGGGATTAACATCATTAATCCCCGGGCATCACAGCTTTAGTTGGTCTTCAAGGTTGAAGACGAAGGTCGAGCACACCAGTGATCAAGATGTAAATGCAAGGCCACGTATTGGTCATGAGGTGGGAGCTGATAGCAGACATAGTTTTGGTTGTCAACAGACAACTCGTCAGAGGTTGCCACCATTGAAAAAGCTGCAACTATGTACAACTTCAGTCGGTCTTCAAGGTTGAAGACGGAGGTCGAGCACACCAGTGATCAAGATGTGAATGCAATGCCAGGTATTGGTCATGCAGTGGAAGCTGATAGCAGATCCAATTTTAGTTGTCAACAGACAAGTCGTCAGAGGTTGTCGGCATTGATAAAGCTGCAGCTATGTACAGCTTCAGTTGGTCTTCAAGGTTGAAGATGGAGGTCAAGTACACTAGTAATCAAGATGTGAAGACAGATTGAAATCAACCTTCAAGTGGGAGATTGTTAGATTACTACCTAAACATTGCCTAATTATTTGGTTGCCAAACCCACAAGTTGAAGTCTACAAGTTTGAAGTCAAAGTTCATGTTAGGTTGCCAAACTTTGAATGGCCAAACTTTGGAATATAACTTGAATCCTTGGCTATAAATAAGCAAGGTTTTGCTCATTTGTAAATCACCACAATATCAAGCAATGTAGCCTTGAGAGGGAACATAGTGTAGAGAGAGTTAGAGTTGAGTTGAGTTGAGTTGAGCACTTTGCTCATTCTCCGAGAGTCGAGAGTTTGTACTCCTCTTGTAATCCCTTCATATTTGATATAGTGAAGTATGTGTGCTCCGTGAACGTAGGCGAGTTTGCCGAACAGGTAAATCTTTGTGTCTCCATTTGTGTGTGTGTTATTTTTCTGTCCCTTAGAGATCCTGAAATTTTCGCAAAGAACATGACAGCAATCATTGTTCCCTAACATCTTGGCGCCGAGGTGGAGCGTGGCAGAGAGGGTTCCGCCGTCCTCGATCTACTTCCCAGCGAAGATGAGGCACTGCTGGTCCGAGGGTATGCCCTCCTTACTCTGGATCTTAGCCATCACAACACAAAGGGAACAAGAGAAACTCGCGGGACGTGAAGATGACGAGGGAAGATGAGGAGAGGCTGCTTGGGTTTGAAACGAGAAAAATGGTTGTGTTTTTTGCTAAAATATATGAGCAAGTTATATTTAATTATATAATAATCTATATATTTAACATATAAAAACATTATAAAAATAAAATATTAAGATTCGCAAACAGTTCATAAACAATCGTTCAATATAATTTGGGCTCGAGTTCGGCTCAAAAAAAGTTTGAATATGTTCGAGTTCGACTCGAATTCTGTAATTACAAATTTGAATAAAATATTTTCGAGCCGGCTCAAAAAACTCGTGAACCAGCTCGATTCGTTTATTTTTATTTATTTAAATGTTTATATTGATAGTTATACTTTTAGGCACCGTTTGAAGTGAATGATGTGATAAGTAATGTAAAAATTAAAAAGTTATGAAATGATTGTAAAAATAATGTGAGATAAATTATATGATGTTCGATTTAAGGATAAAATGGTTGGTAAGATTATGTTTTGGTAAAATGACTTCAATACCCCCAGCACTATAATAATAATAATATATACTATTATGATTATTATATAATATATATAATAATAAAATATAATAATAATAATATATAATAAATCATAATATATATACGAAGTGTTTACGAAAAATAAAAATGAACACATCAAGATTTTTACGTGGAAAACCCTCAAATTGAGAGAAAAACCACGGGACCTAGTCCAGTATAAATTTCACTATCACACTTTTTTGATTACAGGACTCTTGGGACACAACTTACAATCGTCAAATGACTATAAAAATATCCCACAAAAAATAATGAAAATGACCGAACAGAAGTGAATATGCTCTCTTCGGAGTCTTTTTGCATAGAAAAATCCAACCCTTTTCAATGAGACCATCCGCGGGTATTTATAGGGTTGTTCCCAGTGATTAATTCGTGGGAGATCCGAAACACGATGTCCTCTGATCGTGGCTTAACTTGGGCCAAACATGTCCGAGAAATCCACGTCCATTACAGCACGTTCATTCACGCCGGTTGATTTGTTGGTTATCCCCGGGTCTTCCGCTAATCGTTAACCAGAAAACCGAGGAGGGTTTATCAGCTGTTCGGTAAAACCTGCTCGGTGCTATCTGTTCGGTGTCCTCCTGTTCGGTATATGACTTGTTCGGTTCTTGGGGTGATTTTACCCGAGGAAATCAATATGTCATATGACATCACCTCACCCACTAAAGTAAAGCAAGACGAGACTTTTGAAGTCTTGTTTTATTATCTTCGAGTAAAATCCTAACCTTAACCTGCTCGGGATTTTTTTGCCGCCCTTTTTTCCCACTTAAAAATTTCAAATGCCGCGCGACGTTTCGTTTCCCGAGGCGCCTTTATGACCGTTCATTCCATTATTTTTGGACGGTGAGGACTAGATGACTGTTCACATGGTCCCATCTATAAATACCCATAATTTCTCTTTATTTATCTTACCTTGCTGTATTTTTTCCCGAGCTAGCATCAGACGATCGAACAACTTGCCTCAGTAATCTTCAACTTTCAACCACCAAGTATGGCTTCTTCTTCGGCCGATTCTTCACTACAGGCAATAGAGATGTTCAATGAGGAGGATGCTATCAGCCCCTCTTCTCAACCCTCTTCTTCTTCTGATAGTGAAGAAACTCTAAGCTCTTCTGCTGCATCAGCTGCTCATATACATGAGCAGAGACTTGCTACGGAGCGGGACTTAGTGAAAGCCCGTGTTCCTTGGTTTGAGATCTTTGAATCTGAGGTCAAATCGACTCAGCATTTAAATAACATTCGAACCAAATGGGGGATTTCTGAGGGGACTTCTATTATTGCTCCCCCTTCCGGATCTCGTCCCCACTTACCCCCTAAAGGTTTTTTTCCTTTTTACATAGACCAACTCCGAGGAGGCCTCCGCTTTCCTATCCATCCTTTTTTTTTTATCGAAGTAGCCTCTTACTTTTCTGTTTCTCTTAGTCAACTGTTTCCCAATAGTTATCGATTATTGAGGGGCTTTTTAATAGTTCTTTCTTTTCTGGGTTTTACCCATACTACCGAACTCTTTCATTGCTTTTTTCAATTAAACAAGAAAGAGATCGGGCTTTTTTACTTTTCTTCTCGGACAGGGGTTGGTTTCCTCAAAAAATACCCCTCGTCTATAAAAAAACTGGAAGAACTCCTACTTTTTTGCCCGTCCGCTCCAACCTTGGGATTGCCCTATGGAGTGGAGGGAAAATCTTCCGAGGGGCAAGTCAATCAAGGGTTACCTTGAGGAGGAACCTTATTTGTCGGTTCGTCGTACACTAGGCGATCAGTGTTTAACTTAATGGAGCTGATTGACGACGGACTGCTATACTTGTTCTAGCTGAGCCCAAAGGGTGCATCCTTGAAAATGCCCCTTGGTGAGTGCTTTTAAGCAGTCTCATTCGTTTTACTTTCAACTTGTTATACTTGGACTAATATTCCTCTGCTCTTTTCAGAAACGAAGATGATGAAAGCTAGGATGGCCGAGAAATTAAAGGAAAAGCACCAGAAAGGTCAAACTTCGGCCGCTGTTACTGCTCCGACCCCTCCCCTTTCCGTTGAGATTATGACTCCCCCCGATGAGAGAGCTTCTCCCGAGGGGACTCAGACTCTTCAGCGCCGAAAAAAGGCCACGCCCGAGGGTCCAAGTGCTTCCCCAAAAGCCCCTCCCCTTAAGAAGACTTCTTTTTCCCTCATCCCTTCTGAACCTCGAGCCTCATCTCAACCCGCTCTTGGTGCTTCTCGACCTTCCTCGAGATATCACATTCCTTCTTGGACGTATTCTCCCAACGTCCCCCTACTGAAGAAACCCGACCCCAAAGCCTCCCAATCCATCTTATGCCACACTCCCAACTCCGCCGACCGCAAATATCTCGGGGAGTTGGCCTTCAGCAACTTGGTGAACGACTTCTCCACCTCCTTTACTAAGGTAGATATTTTTACTAATTAATCTTCCCAGCCTGTCCCTTTTGGTACATTCATTTTTTTTAATATATGCTCTGATGCAGGCCCATATGTTGGCGAGTGAACTTCTCACCCGTTTTCACTCAGTACGATCAGCCGATGGCCATAACCATAAGCACATCAGGCAGCTGGAAAATATAGGTGAGGACCTGAAGAAGTCTGTGAGTCTTCTGGAAGAGCGGCACTTGGCCCTGGTGTCAGCTCGAGATAAAGCGGAGAATGTAATACCCCCGAAATGTCTATATGCTTATGTGTTCATGACGATTTATGATGTGTTTTAAGGGGATGTAGTGCATTTAATTTGGGGGCTATGTTTATGTTATGATGATATGATTTAGGGGGCATGTTGGGTGTTTTAAGGGATGTATTAATTAAGTAAAGTTATAAAATATCGAGAGAGGATATTTTAATACATCGTGCTAAATACCGGGGCACAATTAAACACCACATGACACCCCAACCCACACCACCCCCCTACTCGGCCACCTCCCCTCCCCCACTTGTTTAACCCATACCCCCCACTTGATCAAGCCCATACTTCCAATCATCTCTTGCAATCAAGTCATTCCATTCCCTCCTCTCCCCTTTTCCTCCATCTCATCAAAAACGTCCCAAAGAGCTGCAGTAAGGAAGGAAAATGCTTGGTTTTAAGGGCATTAAAAACCTTGCAAAAAGAGGAGCAAAAAGATGGGTAAATTGGTACTCTGTTTTCAGAGATGGTGATTAAGTTTGGGTTTTGTTGGGCGATTTTCATGCATGTTAATGTTGCTTTGAATAGAACTTTAATTTGAATGCTTGCATATAAGTATTATGAAGTTCATAGCATGTTTCTTTGAGCATGATACACGTTTTATGTAGTAGATTTGGTATTATGATAAGAGGTGCTTGAAAAATCTGGGTGAGGATAAGTGCCCTGTTTTTTTCAGGGAATTTGGATGAGTATTGAAGTTTATGAAGATGTTATGATGCATGCTAGCTTAGATTTTATTAAATCTTCCATTTGAGTACATGCATGAAAGTTTTATGAAGCTATTGGCATGTTTGTTCAGGCATTTTATATGTGTTATGAAGTGGTTTGAATGGTATGAAATGATGTGCTCGAAAATCTGGGAAATCCCGATTTTTTTCAGAGTGCTCGATCGATCGAGATTTAGTCCCGATCGATCGAGCGAAGCAGAACGTTGGGTATAAGTTTTGAAAGTCAGGGACCGATCGATCGAAAGATTTACCGATCTATCGGTGAAACTTGTCGATCGATCGATTTTTTCCTTCCAATCGATCGATCGAGGCAGAGTGCTTGGGCACTGTTTATCATGTTTTCTCGATCGATCGAGACTTGGGTGCCGATTGATTGAGAGAGGCAGAATCTTGGCAAATGATTTTAATTGAATTATTTTGAAGAATTTTGACAATGATTCATGAAATGGTATCTAATATTGTATTATGTGGTTATGTAGAACCATCCCAGGTACCAGCACAATCAAGGAGATAAAGTCTATTGACTCCTCCACCTTTTAAAAAGGTACGTAAGAGACGTACGGGCATCGGACGGTAAAACACACCTCTATACTATGACTATGCATTTATCGCATGAGTATTTACGATGAAATGATGATGTTTATATAATGTTTATATAATGATACGATGTTTATGATTGGGTAAGATGCCCATATGGTAAGATGCCATACGATGTTTATGATTGGGTAAGATGCCCATATGGTAAGATGCCATACGATGTTTATGATTGGGTAAGACGCCCATATGGTAAGATGCCATACGACGTTTATGATTGGGTAAGACGCCCATATGGTAAGATGCCATACGAGGTTTATGATTGGGTAAGATGCCCATATGGTAAGATGCCATACGATGTTTATGATTGGGTAAGATGCCCATATGCATGAATGTGAATTAGGGACAACAAAAAGAAGTTAACGAATAACCAGCAAGTTTACTTAACTAAGATTTCATGCATTCACGGTTATGTTTTTTTTTATGTTAAGTAAGGATGTATATGCTCATAATGTGTTGTCCCCGTAGGTACGCTTTTGAACTGAAGGGCTAAGGGTCGGGTTGAGACAGTGAGCTAAAGAAGCACAAGGATGGATATGAAGGATGTTATGATTAGTATCTACTCAAGGAGTAGTATAAATCTAAATATTAGCATTCAGACGGCCAGACAGAGCGTACCATTCAGACGCTCGAAGACATGTTGAGGGCATGTGTTTTGGAGTTTGATACTCCGTGGCAGGATTCAGTGCCACTCGTGGAGTTCTCCTATAATAACAGCTATCAGGCGAGCATTCAAATGGCTCCTTTTGAAGCTCTTTACGGGCGACGATGTAGGTCACCGCTGTATTGGGAGGACTTGGCTAGTAAAGCGGTCGGAGGACCGGATTTGATCAGGGATATGGAAGAAAAGATTAAGTTGATACGCCAAAAGATGAAAGCGGCCCAGGATAGGCAAGCAGCCTATGTCAATAAGCGGCGACGACCGCTAGAATTTCAATTAGGAGACAAGGTCTTCTTAAAGATCTCGGCCTTCAGGGGTTTGGTTTGGTTTGGTATGCGGGGAAAGTTATCTCCGAGGTATGTTGGGCCATATGAAGTATTACAGCGTATCGGTACATTGGCCTACCGTTTGGCTCTACCGCCATCTTTATCTGGCATACATGATGTTTTCCACGTCTCTATGTTATGGAAGTATGAACCAGACTCGTCTCATGTCTTACAGCCTACTGAAGTGCAGTTGAGTTCAGATGTATCCTACGTAGAACGACCAATCAGAATTCTGGATCGAGAGGATCGCAGACTACGAAGCAAAGTTATACCGATGGTCAAAGTTCAGTGGGATCGTCGGGGTGTCGAGGAGGCTACGTGGGAGACGGAACGGCATATGGTGCAGCACTATCCGGAACTATTCTCTGGTATGTTTTATGTTTAGTTTTGATATAGTGATGCATGTGGATTTTGAGGACGAAATCTTATAAGTAGGGGAGTAATGTAATACCCCCGAAATGTCTATATGCTTATGTGTTATCATGACGATTTATGATGTGTTTTAAGGGGATGTAGTGCATTTAATTTGGGGGCTATGTTTATGTTATGATGATATGATTTAGGGGGCATGTTGGGTGTTTTAAGGGATGTATTAATTAAGTAAAGTTATAAAATATCGAGTGAGGATATTTTAATACATCGTGCTAAATACCGGGGCACAATTAAACACCACATGACACCCCAACCCACACCACCCCCCTACTCGGCCACCTCCCCTCCCCCACTTGTTTAACCCATACCCCCCACTTGATCAAGCCCATACTTCCAATCATCTCTTGCAATCAAGTCATTCCATTCCCTCCTCTCCCCTTTTCCTCCCTCTCATCAAAAACGTCCCAAAGAGCTGCAGTAAGGAAGGAAAAGGCTTGGTTTTAAGGGCATTAAAAACCTTGCAAAAAGAGGAGCAAAAAGAGAGGGGTAAGTTGGTACTCTGTTTTAGAGATGGTGATTAAGTTTGGGTTTTGTTGGGCGATTTTCATGCATGTTAATGTTCCTTTGAATAGAACTTTGATTTAAATGCTTGCATATAAGTATTATGAAGTTCATAGCATGTTTCTTTGAGAATGATACACGTTTTATGTAGTAGATTTGGTATTATGATAAGAGGTGCTTGAAAAATTTGGGTGAGGATAAGTGCCCTGTTTTTTTCAGGGAATTTGGATGAGTATTGAAGTTTATGAAGATGTTATGATGCATGCTAGCTTAGATTTTATTAAATCTTCAATTTGAGTACATGCATGGAAGTTTTATGAAGCTATTGGCATGTTTGTTCAGGCATTTTATATGTGTTATGAAGTGGTTTGAATGGTATGAAATGAGGTGCTCGAAAATCTGGGAAATCCTGATTTTTTTCGTAGTGCTCGATCGATCGAGATTTAGTCCCGATCGATCGAGCGAAGCAGAACGTTGGGTATAAGTTTTGAAAGTCAGGGACCGATCGATCGAAAGATTTACCGATCGATCGGTGAAACTTGTCGATCGATCAATTTTTTCCTTCCGATCGATCGATCGAGGCAGAGTGCTTGGGCACTGTTTATCATGTTTTCTCGATCGATCGAGACTTGGGTGCCGATCGATCGAGAGAGGCATAATCTTGGCAAATGATGTTAATTGAATTATTTTGAAGAATTTTGACAATGATTCATGAAATGGTATCTAATATTGTATTATGTGGTTATGTAGAACCATCCCAGGTACCATCACAATCAAGGAGATAAAGTCTATTGACTCCTCCACCTTTCAAAAAGGTACGTAAGAGACGTACGGGCATCGGACGGTAAAACACACCTCTATACTATGACTATGCATTTATCGCATGAGTATTTACGATGAAATGATGATGTTTATATAATGTTTATATAATGATACGATGTTTATGATTGGGTAAGATGCCCATATGGTAAGATGCCATACGATGTTTATGATTGGGTAAGATGCCCATATGGTAAGATGCCATACGATGTTTATGATTGGGTAAGATGCCCATATGGTAAGATACCATACAACGTTTATGATTGGGTAAGATGCCCATATGGTAAGATGCCATACGATGTTTATGATTGGGTAAGATGCCCATATGGTAAGATGCCATACGATGTTTATGATTGGGTAAGATGCTCATATGCATCAATGTGAATTAGGGACAACAAAAAGAAGTTAACGAATAACCAGCAAGTTTACTTAACTAAGATTTCATGCATTCACGGTTATGTTTTTTTTATGTTAAGTAAGGATGCATATGCTCATAATGTGTTGTCCCTGTAGGTACGCTTTTGAACTAAAGGGCTAAGGGTCGGGTTGAGACAGTGAGCTAAAGAAGCACAAGGATGGATATGAAGGATGTTATGATTAGTATCTACTCTAGGAGTAGTATAAATCTAAATATTAGCATTCAGTTAAGGGAATGTAACTGATAAGTTTTGAAGTTTTGTTTTTGGCCTGTAATCCTAATAGCTCACGTAACAACCGGAATTCTAAGATGTCCTTATTTCATGTTTAGTACATTTTTGTTGTTGTTAAAACACTGTTAAGGTAGGAAGACCCTACAGAGAAAGCCCTTGCAGAAGAGCGGACAAAATCTGCCGATCTGGAAGGTGCTAACTCTACTTTATCAGAGCAGTACAAATCCATGGCCGAGCAATATCGATCCGTCTCTGAGCAACTTGCTCAATAGAAATCTTCAACTGCTGCTCGAATGGAAGAATTCTGGCTCACCAAGAAGGCTGAATTTTTGAAGTCTCCGGAGTATGGCAACATGGTGGCGGACCGTGCTTCTAAGTTTTTTTTTATCATGGATTTGAAGCATGTGTCAGCCAATTTAAAGCTCAAGGCTACCCTCCTAAAGGATCTTCAAAAGATTTTCTCGATGTGGGGGCTGCCTTAGAAAGCCTCCCTGAAGAGATGTTTCATCCGTAGAGTAGGGATTTTACTTTTTCTTGTATTACTTTTCAACATGAATAAAATTACTTATTCACTCGGCTACTTTCCTCCGTACAAAACAACAACGATGTTTTAAGTTTAAACGTGGACAAAACATCCCGATCCCACGATTAAAAAAAATAAAATTCCAAACAAGCTCGCAACCCCGAGCACCACCACTTAGGCAATTTTAAGTTTAAACGTGGACCAAACATCCCGATCCCATGAGTACGAACAAGCTCGCTACCCCGAGCACAACCACTTAGGTAATTTTAAGTTTAAACGTGGACGAAACATCCCGATCCCACGAGTAAACCATTAAAATTCCGAACAAGCTCGCAACCCTGAGCACAACCACTTAGGCAATTTTTAGTTTAAACGTGGACCAAACATCCCGATCCCACGAGTAAACAATTAAAATTCCAAACAAGCTCGCTACCCCCGAGCACAACCACTTGGGCAATTTTAAGTTTAAACGTGGACCAAACATCCCGATCCCACGAGTAAACAATTAAAATTTCGAACAAGCTCGCTACCCCGAGCACAACCAATTAGCCAATTTTAAGTTTAAACGTGGACCAAACATCCCGATCCCACGAGTAAACCATTAATTCCGAACAAGATTGCTACCACGAGCACACAAAACATCCATATCCCACGAGTAAACAATTAAAATTCCGAACAAGCTCGCTACCCCGAGCACAACCACTTAGGCAATTTTAAGTTTAAACGTGGACCAAACATCCCTATCCCACGAGTAAACCATTAAAATTCTGAACAAGCTTGCTACCCCGAGCACAACCACTTAGGCAATTTTAAGTTTAAACGTGGACCAAACATCCCGATCCCACGAGTAAACAATTAAAATTTCGAACAAGCTCGCTACCCCGAGTACAACCACTTAGGCAATTTTAAGTTTAAACGTGGACCAAACATCCCGATCCCACGAGTAAACAATTAAAATTTCGAACAAGCTCGCTACCCCGAGTACAACCACTTAGGCAATTTTAAGTTTAAACGTGGACCAAACATCCCGATCCCACGAGTAAACCATTAAAATTCCGAACAAGCTTGATACCCCGAGAACAACCACTTAGGCAATTTTAAGTTTAAACGTGGACCAAACATCCCGATCCCACGAGTAAACCATTAAAATTCCGAACAAACTCGCTACACCGAGCACAACCACATTAGGCAATTTTAAGTTTAAATGTGGACCAAACATCCCGTTCCCACGATTAAACAATTAAAATTCCGAACAAGCTCGCTACCCCGAGCACAATCACTTAGGCAATTTATGTTTAAACGTGGACCAAACATCCCGATCCCATGAGTAAACCATTAAAATTCCGAACAAGCTCGCTACCCCGAGCACAACCACTTAGGCAAGTTTAAGTTTAAACGTGGACCAAACATCCCGATCCAATGAGTAAACCATTAAAATTCCGAACAAGCTCAATGAATCAAATAATTTCATTTTATTGCTAATAAATTCATAATCCAAATAACAAGGAAAGATTACACAAAATACTTCTTCAAGTTATGAATGTTCCAAGGTCTTACCAACTCCCGGCCTTCATGATCTTCCAGTCTGTACGATCCTCTTCCGATCACTTCCTTGATTCTGTAAGGGCCTTCACACTTGGGTGCTAGTTTCTTCACCTCGCCAGCAGGATTTGTTCTTCGCAATACCAAATCTCCGACTTGAAATGTTCTTGGGCGAACCCTTCGGTTATAGGCATTGGTGATCCTTACTTTGTATATCTCTGTTCTTGCTACAGCTCCCTCTCTCAACTAATCGATCTAATCTACTTCTTGCTTCCTTATATCTTTGTTCTGCTGTGGATCACAACATTGTACTCGGAGAGACTCGACTCCAATTTTTGCTGGAATGAGGGCCTCCGAACCATATACTAGGCTATATGGAGTTTCTCCTGTAGATACCAGAGGAGTTGTTCGGTAGGCCCACAAGACACCAGGTAGGTCGTTTACCCATTCTCCTCGGGCACCTTCCAGCTTTGTCTTAATCCCATGAAATAGAATACGATTAATAACTCCGACTTGTCCATTTGCTTGCGGGTAGGCCACTTACGTGAATACTTGCCCGATTTTCATATCTTTGCACCACTCCTGCACTTTCTTCCCCTGAAACTGCCTTCCATTGTCGGAAACTATTCTCCTCGGTATTCCGAATCGACACACTATGCTTCTCCATAGGAATCTAATGATTTCCTCTTCGGTTATCTTTGCTAAAGGCTCAGCTTCCACCCATTTTGTGAAATATTCAACTGCTACCAGAAGGAATTTCATTTGTCCCACGGCAAGAGGAAAAGGTCCGATGATGTCCATCCCCCATTGATCGAAGGGACAAGAAATAACACTGTTATTTAAGACCTATGCGGGCACATGAGATAAATTTGCATGTCTCTGGCAATTGTTGCACTTTTTCACAATTTCCTCGGCATTCTCTTTCATGCTAGGCCAATAGTATCTAGCTCGAAGAGCCTTCTGATATAACATGTTGCTTCCCAGATGATTTCCACAACAGCCTTCGTGAATCTCCTTTAGCAAATGTTCTCCTTCTTGTATTGATGTGCATTGCAAGAAGGGAGTTGAAAATCCTTTTTTGAACAGTTTACATTATGCTAATACAAAACGCCTCTCCATTCTCTTCACCCGAGCAGCTTCCTTCGGATCAGATGGCAACACCTTGTTTTTCAAGAATTTAATGATATGCTCTCGCCAATCGGATATAATACAGGGCTCCAGATTCATTATGCTGTTGATAGCTATGTGCGAGACTAAAAGGTCTTGTACTAGTATTTTCATGTTCTTCCACTCGTGAATGGAACTAGCCAACTTCGCGAGTGCATCGGCTCGGTTATTATCTTCTCCCGGTATCTGCTTCAATTCCACCTCTTGGAACTGAGTCATTAATGTTTGGGCATTCTCCACATATTTTTTCAACTTTTCTTCTTTTACCTTGTATACCCCATTTACTTGCTGAACAACCAGGATTGAATCCATGAACACCTTTATTTTCCGAGCTCCGGTGTCTAATGCTACCCGTAAACCTAAAAGGAGAGCTTCGAATTCGGCTTCATTGTTTGAGGAATGAAAACCGAACTGGATAGCTACGGCAATTTCCTCTCCTTCTGGACTAATGAGTATAACTCCTGCACCTCTTCCTATTTGAGTAGATGATCCATCTACAAACAAGTTCCAATCTTTTTCTTCAGGAGTATGAGTCACCTCTACCAAGAAATCTGACAAGGCCTGAGCTTTGATGGTAGTTCGAGGCTGATAAGAAATATCGAACTCACTCAATTCCGTGGCCCATTTCACCATCCGTCCTGAAATTTATGCCTTTGACAGGAGCCTTCCCAAGGGAGTACTAGTCACCACCATGATAGGATGAGATAAGAAGTACGGCCGAAGCCTTCTCGCAGTGATAACTAGAGGCAATGCTAATTTTTCAATTTCAGGGTATCTCTGTTCGGCCCCTTGCAAAGCTCGGCTGACATAGTATACCGGCTGCTGCTGCCCTAACCTCTCTTGAATTAACACCGAGCTGATCACTTCCTAGGTTATCGACAAATAGACGAAGAGTGTTTCATTGTGATCGGATTTATTCATCAATGGTAATTGAGCTAGATATTCTTTCAAGTCATCAAAGGCTTTCTGACATTGATCATCCCACTCTAATCGTACTCCTCGCCTTAATGCTTTAAAGAAGGGCAAACTCCTATCAGCCGATCGCGATATGAATCGACTAAGTGCCGCTATCTCCCTGCTAACCTTTGTACCTCGTTCAATGTCCTAGGAGGGTTCATTTCCTGGAGTGCTCGGATCTTCTCAGGGTTGGCTTCCACGCCCCTCTCTGTTACCATGTACCCCAAGAATTTTTCACTATGAATTCCGAAGGTGCATTTGGCGGGATTAAATTTCATGCCAAATCTTCTCAAAGTGGCAAAGACCTCCTCCATATCTTCGATCAGATTTTGTGCCTTCTTGCTTTTAATCAAGACATCATCCACATAAACCTCCACATTCCGCCCTATCTGATCTTTGAACATCTTATCCATCAATCTCTGATAAGTGGCCCCATCATTTTCAACCCAAAGGGCATTACCACATAGCAGAAAGTTCCTCCTGCTGTGACAAAGCTAACCTTTTGTGCTAAGGGGATTTGATGATATCCTTGATAAGCATCCATAAGACACAACAGCTAGTGTCCCGCAGTAGAATCCACTAATTGATCTATCCTCGGCAATGGATAACAATCTTTGGGACACGCTTTGTTCACGTCCCATAAATCTACACACATCCTCCATTTGTCTCCTGCCTTAGACACTAAAACCACATTTGAGAGCCATGTAGGGAAACTAATCTCCAGTATATGGCCCGCATTCAGTAACTCCTCTATTTGTTTAGCGATGACGGCATCCTTCTCGCGCCCGAAATGCCTTCTCTTCTGCTTAATTGCCCGAACACTAGGGTCAACATTGAGATGATGCTCAGCAATCTCGGGTTTTACTCCGATTAAATCTGAAGTACTCCAAGCAAACACATCCACATTATGAATCAAACAGTCAATCACCCTCTTCCTTAATTCCGGATCCAATTTGGATCCTAATCGGGTAGTTTTAGCAGGATGACCTAGCTCGATGCTAATAAATTCCTCCTCGGGAACTATCCGCTCCTCAGCCTCCAGCTGTTCACGTTTCCTTTTACTATTGTCTCTTCTTTCACCTTCTTCTCTTTTATTCCCCTTTTCTTGCTTTAGTTCTTGTACGTAACATTTTCTCGATGAACTCTGACTCCCCCTTACTTGTCCAACCTCTCCTACTGGAAATTTTATCTTTAAGTGGTAAGTAGAAGCAACTGCTTCAAAAACCGCTAACGCCGGACGACCCAATATTATATTGTAAGAGGAAGGTGCATCCACTATGAGGAAAGTGATCATCTTTGTTTTTATCTTTGATTCTTCACCTAGGGTAACGGGTAAGGACACCTGTCCTATTAGACTTATGACCTCTCCAGTAAACCCATGTAATTCACTTTCTGCACAGCTCTACTTCCCAATTCCATCTGTTTCAAAGTATTAAGGAAGAGTACATCTACCGAGCTGCCTGTATCCACAAAGATTCTTTGTACGTTATAATTGGCTACTGTGGCAGAGATAACCAATGCATCCTCATGGGGAAAATAAATCCCCTGTAAGTCTGCAGGTCCGAAGGCTATAGAAGGACCTTCGGGCGCACGATTTGGATCGATGGATAGTACTTCGAGCCTTCGAACATAGCTTTTTCTTGCTCGGTTTGAATCTCCACATGATATTCCTCCAGAAATCATATGTATAGTTCCTCGGTTATGAACATTGCTCAAGGTCCTTTCCCCAGGGACTTGATTTCCTCCTTCCAATCTTTCCCCCCGCACTGCCCAAGGAACTGGCTGATGTGTCCCTCTTCCAAGTTTAACATTATTCCGAGGAAAAGGGACATTGTTCCTCAGATCATCGTTACTTCCTTGCCTTATACCCATTCTTCCTCCTTGGATGTTCCCTCCTTGAA
Source organism: Haberlea rhodopensis (assembly GCA_907163345.1). Lineage (NCBI taxonomy): Eukaryota > Viridiplantae > Streptophyta > Magnoliopsida > Lamiales > Gesneriaceae > Haberlea > Haberlea rhodopensis. Next base: position 7,127,976 of record CAJQUN010000028.1, on the reverse strand, counting down.
TGCTTCCTCCTCGGAACAACCCTCTTCTGTAAGGTCCTCCCCGACCCATCTTTGGCATAATTTGATTGATGGCTACCCCCCGATGAGATCTCATCGGAAGGTATTGATCAAAATTCCTTTTAGGCTGTTCCATTGGCCCATCTTTCCTACTGACTTCACCACCATTTTTACTTCTTTCTTCTGTTTCATTCTCTGCGCTTCTTCTAAATTAACGTATATAGAGGCTCGTCCCAGCAACTCGTCAAATCTGACGGTGGCTTCTTCGCCAATGATCTGAACAAGTCCCCTTCCCTTAGCCCTTGAGTGAAAGCGCTGGCTAGTATTTCGGACGTAACATGTGGAACATCAAGGCATGCTTGATTGAATCTTTTCAAAAAATCCCGAAGGGATTCTTTCTCCATTTGCCTGAGACCAAACAGACTCAATGTTGTTCTCTTGCAACTCCTACTGCTCGCAAATTGATGAAGGAACAGTGAGCTGAATTTAGGAAAGGAATCTACTAATCCTGATGGTAATTGATTGAACCATGATTGAGCAGCGCCAGCAAGTCTAGTCAAGAAAACTCTACATTTCACTCCATATGTCAGTTGATGAAGGAGTGAAGAGTTTTCAAACCGAGACAAATATTCCTCTGGATCCGTGCTGCCATCATAATTCCCCACATTTAAAGTTCTAAATTAAGGGGCAGGGGATCACCAATCACTTGAGGAGCGAATGGGGTGCTCCTCCTTGCCGAGTAAATACGTCCTTCCATTTTATTGCGCATTTTTTGCAACTCCTCCTTTTGGTGATGCAAAGTCTTGTCTATTTCATCATCTGAATGATTGGGAAGATCCTTTGTAAGGCCCTCGTACCGTATTATCGGAAATCAGGTTTAGCTTCTCAACAATTATGTGATTTATTTTATGTTAATCAAATGGTTGAGAATAAACGTGAGGAATATTATCTTTGATAACAGCTCGATATCGTAAACATTTTGTAAATGTGATATCCCGATATTTGATAATGAGAATTAAGTATTTTGTACATTAATTAGTTAGAAATTAAGTAATGAGAATATAATATAATTAATGAGAGTGGAAATTGACCTTGTACATGTCAATTGACAGCCGGGTCAGAACATGGTGAATGACAAATATATTTTTGGAATATTCGGATTCATACCGCAATTTTATTAAAATGATTTAATAAATATAAAATTTGCATTAAATCGAAAGATTTAATTTTTGTGATTCAAATAAGGACATGAAGTTAGGTGTGGACCGTAGATGTGATATACATGCACCAGTACACCGGTGACACCCCGATGTTCATAATTGGTCGGGAATTAATATATATTGGTGTAGGATGTAAAACACACAACAAAACATGTAAAACACACACAGATCGCGGACATACACTAAAAGGTGCGAAAACACACACTTCGCACGATCACCGACCACCGCATGTAAATCCACTCCATTCGCTGCCGTCCGACCACCTAACGACGAGACCGACCTACCACCGTGTTCACAACTCAGAGACGCATCTTTCTATACCAGATAATCGAATTTTGTGTTCGAAAAGTGCTTCGATTTTACCCTGTAACGGACGAAGTCGAGCAGACTAGGGTTTGAACAATTTTGGTTCGATTTCTTCGAATCTACTACGAATTGGACGAAGCCAAGGCACCTAATCTCTTCCTTGCACCTGGACGAAACTTTCTACACCAGCCACCGCCACTACCGCCGCCGGAGGTCGCCGGAATCTGAGGAATTGCGTGCGTGAACTGTGTGCGATTTTGGGTAAATTCGATATTCAATTTTTCCGACTTTGATTCGATAATTACCAACTAAGTTGGACTATAATTGTTGAATAAGAATTTGAATTGGTGAAAAATAATTTAGCAAATTAAATGATGATGTAATCGCATCAATTTAATTACCCTAATTGGTTAAGCTGTGACTACAATCGATAACCAATTTTTAATGATTAGTTTATTGAATTATGAATTTATATTGCTCTGTAGTGAATACTTCGACCCTACAAGCTCAAATACCCTTGTAGATCGAGAAAGAAAGGTATGTTGCGATCGGGTAACATACGACAGGTATCTGTATCATTTGATATATGATTTGTTGTTGAATTATGTGACTTACGTGGCTATGTGATTTTATTTAAATTATGTGGCATTCATGATATTCATAATTGCACATCGGTTTATGAAAAATAAATGTTTTGTTAACACACATCAATTTTTCTACATACATCGATGCATGACATACACGTTGAGCTATATCCTTGAATACTCTGATATTTCTTGGATTCTGATATCGAACATTGGGGATTGGTACTGCGATACTATGTTGGCATTACATGGCCCGATATGCATAGGGAATCGTGGTCCACTGGTAGCGCTTATCGCGTACGCCCAAATTAACCCTTCTCAAGTTAATAGCAAAAGTATGTAGTAGCGAGAGTAGGGATCGATCCCACAGGGAAGGTAGTATTTATTTCGTGCCACTTAAAAACAAAAAGCAAAAATGGGGTTTTGGATTGGATTATTACTACTTAACAAATTCTAAGAATTAAACTAATACGCAAAATTAACTAAACGAATTAAGACTTATGAGAGTAAAGCGATTCTTGGTTTTTAGGTAACCGTACTTTTGGAAAATTATCTTTTGGTCATCAAATCAAAACATTCGAATTCTTTCGATTATCTATCGATTGGAAATTCAATTCCTACTCATCTTATTCGTAGTCGAAGAGAAAACAGCATTCAATTCAACCCTTACCAAATCTATAATCACCACTACAGCCGTTAATGATTAAATCAATGATAGTTTTCAAAACTAATGAGTTCGATAAATCTAATCAATGAAAACTACAGCCGTTAAAACCGATTACTCAATCGTTCTCCTAAGAATTCAATAACACCTACAGCCGGTTAACTATTAATCTTAGTTGTTTCTTAACAAACTATCGATTATGCAATTGAATATTAGGTGATCAATCTAATACACAAACACAACAATCATGGAATTCAAAATCTGAGAAACACATTGAAATCGAAATCTAATTCAACAATCAAACCGAATTCTCATAAAAGATTCAAATCCAAAAGTAGGTATCCCTTCAACCAAGAATCGAAGGGTTTTAGCCTATCATATTCAAATCTAAAAACATAATAAATTGTACCGAAAACATTGAATTAAATAAAGGAAAAGAGATTACTAAGACGAATCACGATTCCGGCTTGTCAGTTTCGGCTCCGTTCTTTGTTGTTCTTGAAGAAAACTTGAAAGAAAAATTATTCTAAAAACCTAACTTAGTCTAAACTCTCGATCTGTCTGATATGAGGTGTAAAATTCGAGTTCTGAGGTTCTGGAGGCTAAGATTTAGGTTACAATCTTTTAAACATGGTAAAAGACCCAATTTCCTTATTTCCGGACTCTTCGGGGATCGATCGCCTTGAATGTGGCGATCGATCGCTTCTTTATTTTTTTTTCAGCAGATCGCTTGAGGCGATCGATCGCTTCTTTATCGCGATCGATCGCTGGCTCGTAACTTTTGTTGCAAAAGTTTCTGTCCATAGACGATCGATTTCCTCTCCCAGGCGATCGATCGCCACCTCCAAAATTATGTTTTTGCCATTTTCTTGATCAACTTTGAGTCCTTGTCATGTCCATATCTTTTCTTGGTCTTTACACATCATTTTTAGCTCGTTTTCTTCGATTGTACCTACAATTACACAAATATACGATTAGGTAGCATACGTATCAAATTATCCATCAAAACCTACCAAATCGTAGACAATAATCACTAAAGATGTGTCTATTTCTAGTCACATCAAACTCCCCCATACTTACTCTTTACTCGACCTCGAGTAAATCAAATAAAACTACAATATTTTTGGTTGGCTCATAGTATCATAACAAAGCAACTTGTCCTCACTTTAATGCCTCAACAATTTTAACATGCACAGTAATGAAAGGCGTTGAAAAGTTAACAGTGGAACAAGTTCAATCCCTAAACATTTCATACTCAACAAAGTAGTGAACGTGTGTGTGTGGTCATATACGAGTGTTGTGTACAAATTATGGATCCAAATATGCAAAGCCATAATAGTTCAAGTCATACACTAACACAAGTATAAGCTCACTTGCACACTCTTCTCCACTATCTTAGCCACTTTCAAACATGAATCAAGTAGGTCTTTATTTAGCTCATAACTTGGCCTAGGTGTTGGCTTATGAAAGAAAGGATAAGGATATATCAAACAAGAGAGTATGATGAAATGCACTCTAAAACTTCTCTTCTTGTATGAATTTTTCAAACCTTGTTCATTTTTCAAGGTTTATTTCAAATTTTTTTTCTTCTTTTGTGCCTTGGCTCCCCTTGGAGTCATATTTTTATCTATTTTCTCAAGGCATTCCTTTTTCTTTCATGTATTTCATTCTTTTGACAATAGAGTTCACAACAATATTTCAATGAATTTCCAAGTGCATTTGAATGAAATACATCATACTCCCTTAGAAGGTATGGATTAAAATTCATATTTAGGCTCATTAGGGAAGGATGATAAGCTAGTCAAGGAATGTTGAATGGGGGTCTTGAGTATGCTTAGCATACTCCCATTCTTTTGCATTAAGGCTCAAAAAGGGTACTAGAGATAGATTTTGTTCATATGGTAGGCTTGAAAGGCTCAAACGCATCAAAGATTGCCTATATCACTTTCATGTTTGCAAGTAGTATAAACATACGCCTCAAAGAGCATGTAGTTTTCTAGCATGTATTAGAGACTTCTTAAGACTATCACAAAATTCACACAATCTTCACTAAGTTATGCACACTTCACAAGTCATGACAAAATCGTGCTCAAGATATTCACTTACTAAGTTAAAGTAAACTTTGCATTAGAGTTCAAAGTGTTCCAAGGTTAACAATTCACCTATGTTCAAAAGCATGCATGATATCAATTAGGTTTCATCACGGGCTAGTGATTCTAAGCATTCATTCATTACTAACTATGAGCTCAAAATTTTTAAGTTTTTCGATTTTTTTTTGTATTTTTGAAATATTAAAGCAAAACTAACTACTAATCCCTCCCCCATACTTAAATCTTACATTGTCCCAATGTAAGGCAAAAATACAAGAAAAGAAAAAAGTTTAAACTAAAAAGCAATAAAAATAAAAGGGTAAAAGGGAAACTAACTCCCCTTGGGTTGCCTCCCAAGCAGCGCCTCTGTTTAACGTCGGTGGCCCGACGCCAGTCCTCGTGATCAGTCAAAGTGGGGTGGATCCTCTAGAGCCACCTTGATGTCTACGTTCCCTCCTTCTTCATGTTGGACACATTCAAAGTAATGCTTCAATCGGTGACCATTCACCTTGAATGTCTTGGTGGTGTCCAAACTTTGAATCTCCACTGCACCATGAGGATACACATTAATAACTAAATAAGGCCCATGCCACCTAGAACGAAGCTTACCTGGGAACAGGCGAAGGCGGGAATGGTAAAGGAGAACTTTTTTGACCAACTTCAAAGGTTCTCCGTGATATCATCTTGTCGTGAAAATCCTTCATCTTTTCTTTGTAAAATTTAGCACTCTCGTAAGCTTCATTCCGTATCTCCTCTAACTCTTGCAATTGCAGCTTCCTATGCACGCCACTCTCCTCGTAGTTCATGTTGAAATTCTTCACGGCCCAGTATGCTTTGTGTTCCAACTCTACAGGGAGATGACACGGTTTACCAAAAATCAGTCGATAAGGAGACATACCTATTGGAGTCTTATATGTGGTTCTGTAGGCCCACCGTGCATCGTCTAGTCGCAAGCTCCAATCTTTCCTTGTCGGGTTGACCGTTTTTTCCAATATGGCCTTGATTTCTTGGTTAGAGACCTCGGCTTGACCATTTGTTTGCTGGTGATAGGCAGTGGATACTTTGTGAGTCACGTGGTATTTCTTGAATAGGCTTTCCACTGTCCGGTTGCAGAAGTGTGAACCTCGATCACTGATGATGGCTCTTGGGATTCCAAACCTAGAGAAAAGGTTATGTTTGATAAAATCTGCAACAACCTTGGAATCGTCAGTACGGGTGGCTATAGCTTCCACCCATTTTGACACATAATCAACAGCAAGCAGTATATAAATATGACCATAAGACATAGGAAAGGGTCCCATAAAGTCGATGCCCCCCAAACGTAAAAAATTTCAGAAATGAGAATGGGTTGTTGAGGCATCTCCTTTCTTTGGGAGAGACTACCGGTCAGTTGGCATGGTGCACAGTTCTTGCAGAAAAGATATGTGTCACAAAATAGGGTGGGCCAAAAGAATCCACACTCGAGTACCTTCCTAGAGGTCCTCTTGGCTCCAAAATGTCCACCACAAGCATATGAATGGCAAAACATTAAAATGTCATTTACCTCAGTCTCGGGTATGCAACGTCGAATGATTTGGTCCGCGCAGTTCTTCCATAAGTAAGGATCATCCCATACATAATACTTGGCATCACTCCTGATCTTAGCTCGTTGAGACCTAGACAATTCAGGGGGTAGCACATTAGAAGCTAAAAAATTCACAATATGAGCATACCATGGAAGATTGTCGTTTATGGAGAACAGTTGCTCATCCGGGAATTCCTCCTTCAAACAAAGCTCATCCTCTACATGTGGTAGACGGCTCAAGTGATCCACTACTTTGTTCTCGCTGCCCTTCTTATCCTTGATTTGTATGTCGAATTCACTCAAGAGCAAAATCCATCTTATTAGCCTTGGTTTAGCCTCCTTCTTCGTCATCAAATAGCGAAGAGCTGCATGATCAGAATAAACAATAACTTTAGTACCAAGTAAATACGATCAAAATTTTTCAAGAGCAAAAACAACTGCTAAGAGCTCTTTCTCAGTAGTAGAATAATTTCGTTGGGCATCATTCAAGGTTTTTGATGCGTAGTAGATGGCATGTGAAGCATTACCCTCTTTTTGTCCCAAAACAGCACCAACAGCATGGTCACTTGCATCACACATGATCTCGAAGGGTTTACTCCAGTCGGGTGGTTGGATGATGGGGGTAGAGGTTAATGACTCTTTCAGTGTATCAAAAGCTCTCTTGCTTTCGGCATCCATCTCAAAGGGGACATCCTTTTGGTAGTAGCTTACACAAAGGTGTAGCTATCTTGGTTTGATGTACCTCCTGTAAAAACCTGCATGACCAAGAAAAGAGCGCACATCCCGGACACAAGTAGGGTAGGGTAAAGATTGCATAACATCAATTTTTGCCTTATCTACCTCTATGCCATTAGCAGAAACAACATGACCCAGCACTATACCTTGTTCAACCATAAAATGACATTTTTCAGAATTTAACACAAGGTTAGTATCAATGCACTTTTTCAATACCAGTGTAAGGCTAGAAAGGCAATCCTTGAATGAGTTACCGTAAACAGTAAAGTCATCCATGAATTCTTCTAAAATATGTTCAATAAACTCAGAAAAGATACTGACCATACACCTTTGAAAAGTGGCTGGGGCATTGCACAGTCCAAAGGGCATGAGACGGTATGCGAATGTGCCGAAGGGACATGTGAAAGTGGTCTTCTCTTGGTCCTCCGGAGCGATTGCAATCTGAAAATAGCCTGAGTAACCATCAAGAAAACAATAATAAGAATGGCATGCTAACCTCTCAAGCATCTGATCAATAAAAGGTAGAGGGAAGTGATCATTTCTAGTCACAGTGTTAAGCTTCATGTAGTCAATGCACACTCGCCATCCATTTTGAATGCGTGTGGGCACAAGTTCATCATCCTTATTCTTTATCACAGTGATACCGGTCTTCTTTGGAACCACTTGAACTGGACTAACCCATTGACTATCTGATATAGGGTATATCACACCAACCGATAGAAGTTTCAGAATCTCCTCCTTCACCACCTCCATCATGGGTGGTTTAGCTTCCTTTGGGGCTGACGTGTCGGGCTCCCTCCTTCCTCTAGTAGAATTTGGTGCATGCACGTGGAGGGACTGATTCCCTTGATGTCTGCGATTGTCCAGCCTATAGCAGTCTTGTGCTCCTTGAGCACATGAATCAAGTCCTTCTCTTGATCATCCCCCAACTTGCTGGAGATGATCACTGGTAATGTATTACCTTCACCAAGGAATACGTATTTAAGGTGGGTGGGTAGTGGCTTCAGCTCGATGGTGGGTGCCTGCAAAATAGATGGGAGAGGTCTAGCGTTAGAAACAGGCAATGCTATGAAAGAAACGTTACCTGACTGAAATAGCTCAGGTGTATCATCCAGCGCATCGATGGTGTGCTTCACTTCGTCCATGAGGGGTATGTCCGCTTCTTCCTTCTCCAAATCCATGGTGAGAGTGCTTTCCAATTCTTCGTTTCCTACATTCTCAAAAACCTCCCGTGACAGGTAATCAATAACATCAATAGAGTACACAGTATCATCATTATTGCAAGGATATTTCATGGCATCATAGATGTTAAATGTAACAATCTCACCATCAAATTCCATAGTGAGGGTACCACTATGCACATCTATCTTTGTTTTAGAAGTTTTGAGAAATGGTCTTCCTAATAAGATGGGGCTACTTTTATCACCATTCTCCATGTCAAGGATATAAAAATCAGCTGGGAAAACTAGTTCATTCACTTGCACTAACACATCTTCAATTAAGCCCCTAGGGTATGCACTAGATCTATCCGCTAATTGAATCACCACTCCCGTAGGGTTCAAAGGACCAAGTTGTAAAGAAGCATAAATAGAATATGGCATGACATTAATTGATGCTCCTAAATCTAACATGGCCTTTTCAAGGCGAGTGTTTCCAATAGTGCACGGGATAGAGAACATACCTGGAACCTTACACTTGGTAGGGATTTTTCTTTGTATCACTACTGATACGTTTTCACCCAGTTCAACCTTTTGAGGTCCCTTCAATCTATGACTCCTCTTGGCAGTGCATAATTCCTTTAGAAACTTTGCATAGCGAGGTACTTGTTGGATTGCGACCAACAATGGGATGTTTATCTCACATCTTCGAAAGGTCTCATACAGGCCTTTGAGTCCAGCGTCTTTCCTGTTGTCTTTTAAAGCTTGGGGAAAAGGGGGTTTATATTCGGAAAAAGAAGGGGGCTTACCTTTTGGTGCCTCGTGTGCTATCCCGAGCTTTTCTTCAACTTCCGCTTCCTTTTCTTCCTCACTCTTGGGCGGTTCTTTCTCCGTCGTCTCCAGTGTCTCCAATTCCTTCCCACTCATAGTTGTGACTGCATTTACATTTTCTCTCGGATTCACCACTGTTTGTGATGGTAGAGTGGTTGATCCGTTTGGTTCAACTCGATTAAGAGCAGTGGCTAGTTGACCCACTTGGGTATTCAAGGTTTGAATACTCGATCTTGTTTCCTGTTGAAATTTAGTAACATTGTGAGCAAGATCTTGAATGATTACCTCTAACCTGTCAGTAGTAGAAGGAAAATTGGATTGCTGTGCCCTCTGAAAAGGTGGCCTGTATGGTGGAGGATGTTGTGGTGCTTGAGGAGGAACATGATTTACCGATTGTGGTCCATAGCTCAAGTTAGGGTGGTCTCTCCATCCTGGATTGTATGTGTTTGAGTAAGGGTCATGTCTCTGTTGGGGTTGTCCCGGAAATCCCCCTGCTGCATGTACTTGCTCGGCTGATGTCTCTTGAAGTGTCGGGCATGCATCAGTGGTATGACTTATCTCCAAACATATTCCACATGGCTTTGTCTTTCCTACATTTCCACCTGCCATACCACGCACAAGAAAAGTGAGGTCTATCAGTTGTTGTTCTAGGTTTGATACGTTTACCTATTTTCTTTGTGGTTGTCCATGGTGCACAGATCCGAATTGTTGGGAGTTGGCTGCCATGTTAGCTATCAACCTTCTAGCTTCCTCCGCTGTTTTATCTATAAATGCTCCTCCGCTTGCCGCATCAACCAAGTTCCTGTCAAAAGAAATTAAACCTTCATAGAAGTATTGGATTAGAAGGTTTCACTTATCTGGTGTTGTGGACAACTTGCGCACAACTTCTTGAATATCTCCCAGTACTCGTGTAGTGATTCCTCGTGGAGCTGCTTCACACCATATATCTCTTTCCTCAAGTTCGTTGCCCTTGAAGCTGGGAAGTATTTTTCTAGGAATACTCTTTGTAAGTCAGTCCATGTGGTGATCGATCCGGATGGTAAGTAGAAGAGCCAGTCTTTTGCAGCGTCCTTTAGAGAAAACGGGAAGGCTCTTAACTTTATTTGATCCTCAGTGATTCCGGTCGGCTTCATGGTAGTGCACACCACGTGGAACTCCATCAGATGCTTATGCGGGTTTTCTCCTGCAAGACCATGAAAAGCTGGCAATAAGTGAATTAAACCAGACTTAAGTTCGAAGTTTATGTTATTGGCCAGAGTAGGGAAACTGATGCAGAGCGGTTGTTGATCCAAGTTAGGATTCGCCAGCGGCCTCAAGCTTTGATTTACAGCCATCATGGATCTCTCTTCTTCTTCTTGTTCTATAATCCTTCGTGCTTCTCGTCTCCTCTGATGTAGCGTCCTCTCAATCTCAGGATCGTAGTGAAAGTTATCTTCGTGATTGAACGATCCACCTGTACTCATTAACAAACCAAAGTAGTAATGCGGGATAAAAATAAAAAAATCGACACAATATAATACCAATGCCTTCCCCGACAACGGCGCCAAAATTTGGTAGCGCTTATCGCGTACGCCCAAATTAACCCTTCTCAAGTTAATAGCAAAAGTATGTAGTAGCGAGAGTAGGGATCGATCCCACAGGGAAGGTAGTATTTATTTCGTGCCACTTAAAAACAAAAAGCAAAAATGGGGTTTTGGATTGGATTATTACTACTTAACAAATTCTAAGAATTAAAATAATACGCAAAATTAACTAAACGAATTAAGACTTATGAGATTAAAGCGATTCTTGGTTTTCAGGTAACCGTACTTTTGGAAAATTATCTTTTGGTCATCAAATCAAAACATTCGAATTCTTTCGATTATCTATCGATTGGAAATTCAATTCCTACTCATCTTATTCGTAGTCAAAGAGAAAACAGCATTCAATTCAATCATTACCAAATCTCTAATCACCACTACAGCCGTTAATGATTAAATCAATGATAGTTTTCAAAACTAATGCGTTCGATAAATCTAATCAATGAAAACTACAGCCGTTAAAACCGATTACTCAATCGTTTCTCCTAAGAATTCAATAACACCTACAGCCGGTTAATTATTAATCTTAGTTGTTTCTTAACAAACTATCGATTATGCAATTGAATATTAGGTGATCAATCTAATACACAAACACAACAATCATGGAATTGGAAATCTGAGAAACACATTGAAATCGAAATCTAATTCAACAATCAAACCGAATTCTCATAAAAGATTCAAATCCAAAAGTAGGTATGCCTATCATATTCAAATCTAAAAACATAATAAATTGTACCGAAAACATTGAATTAAATAAAGGAAAAGAGATTACTAAGACGAATCGCGATTCCGGCTTGTCAGTTCCGGCTCCGTTCTTTGTTGTTCTTGAAGAAAACTTGAAAGAAAAATTATTCTAAAAACCTAACTTAGTCTAAACTCTCGAAATATGTCTGATATGAGGTGTAAAATTCGAGTTCTGAGGTTCTGGAGGCTAAGATTTAGGTTACAATCTTTTAAACATGGTAAAAGACTCAATTTCCTTATTTCCGGACTCTTCGGCGATCGACCGCCTTGAATGTGGCGATCGATCGCTTCTTTAATTTTTTTCAGCAGATCGCTTGAGGCGATCGATCGCTTCTTTATCGCGATCGATCGCTGGCTCGTAACTTTTGTTGCAAAAGTTTCTGTCCATAGGCGATCGATTTGCTCTCCCAGGCGATCGATCGCCACCTCCAAAATTACGTTTTTGCCCTTTTCTTGATCAACTTTGAGTCCTTGTCATGTCCATATCTTTTCTTGGTCTTTACACATCATTTTTAGCTCGTTTTCTTCGATTGTACCTACAATTACACAAATATACGATTAGGTAGCATACATATCAAATTATCCATCAAAACCTACCAAATCGTAGACAATTAAGCACTAAAGATGTGTCTATTTCTAGTCACATCATCCCCTTTGATTGATATGATTTGTTGAGACGGAGATTGGTGGCACCTTGATGATGTCATCCGTCTGGATATCCCTATATGATTATGTGATGTCAGGACCTGGGGCTGGTGGCGCTTTGCCGACGTCCATCCGTCTGGATACCCTATAGGCTTGACAGGCTCGAGCTATTCTGATATGGTTGGACTTTCGTTTATTGATTCAGATATACCCAGTGGATGGATGTACGATATGATACCGACATGACATGGCATGGCATACATCGCATTGCATTGCATTGCATCATATATCACATTTTATAGATACATGATGTATATTCCATGATCGTTCCATATTGGGCTTTTGCTCACCTTCAAGGGGGGCTGTTGTTGTCTTTGTGTGTGGACAATGGCAGGTTATACAGGTGGCAAAGACCCAGAGAGGCATGTCTGGTGGAAGCCACACTTGAGAGGTTTATTCTTTTGTTTATCCCAGTATTATATGTATATGTTGACCAGGGGTTTATCCCTGTGGTGTGTGAGGAGTTTATGTATTTTAGTTTATTTCACCCAGTGTGGATATCTGTTTAGCAATTTGATTGGTGTATGCTGGATATGAAACTGGTGGTATTTATATATTTTCAGTAGATGTTGATTTGGGTTGGTGGTATGTTTCTCGTGCAATGAGGTCATGCCGAAATTTTTAGGGCCACATGTTAAGAATATTAAACAAATCTTCCGCTGTTTACGCTATAATTATCATTGTGTGATCATTAATCACATGATTAGTATTGGGCCCTCACAGTATGGTATCAGAGCATAACTGGGAATGCTCAATTTTGAGTCTTGTGTACACTTGAATAGGCACAAATAAATGTGTGCGCTTGTGTTTGAATTATTTGACTTATTTGCTCTTATTTGGCTTGGCTTGCCTTGGTATGATGTTACATGAGATTGATATGTGAATATGTTGATTTTTTGTAGTAGTGATATTGCTCACGCTATTAATACTATACGATTGTGAATAAACTATTATATGTGGCAGCATGAGGTAGGGAAAGAGTGTGCTCTGAGACCTACTCTTAATGAACTGCTGAATGATTTTTTACTTTGTTTGACTAAATTAATGTATAGTATGGGTATCGCTTATGGTATTCATTCTATATAACTTGGATGTAAATGGATGTGGTTAGAGCAATGTAATTGCTCCTAAACCGATTGGAAGTAACAATGTCGAACAAGAGATTTGTTGTGATGTAATGTCCTTGGATTTGATTGAGCCACCTACATTTTCGGCACTGAGAATGCTGGAAAGTGTGAGACATTGCTTTGATAAGATGATGACAGGTGGGGTTTAACATTGTTACATATAGTAAAGGGATGAACACATCGTATATAACATTGTTATATGTTTGAAGATACAACTAGGTATGATATAGATTTTGAAATTTTGGAAATATTCTTGGGGATTTTATCCTTCGAATAATTTTTTCATATATTTCTTTATATTTGAAATGAAATTGAATATTGAATTGCAACAAGTTATCTGTTGCAAAATGTGCATTGAGTGTTTTGTCATAATTTGTCTCATATACGTGATAAGTCTCGAGCTGGGTATGCAAAAGTCATCAAATGCTTGGAGGTTATTTTCTCTGATCAAATGATATGGTTGAGTATTAATTGTTTTTAAGGAAAGTCTATTACTTATCCTTATGAGATGTTATTGTTGTTAGGATAATAATATGATTATCCGGTGAATGATCGAAACTACTGATGATCACTTTCATTAGATAGTTCGTTTTCTTCACTTAATATGTGTGGAATTTTATAGCATGGTTGTCCAAGCTGAAATTCCTTTATGTTTATGCTATTTCTTAATTCGATTAATAAGAAGTAAATTATGAGTAATTGGTTGTAATACAGATGCAGCACAGATGTGTGACACGTTCTTATTACAGAACGAATGTATATCTGTACCGACGTGATCTGGACTCTGTGCAAAGAATTAAATCAATGGTAACATAGACATGCCCGGATGTGGCATGGATCCAATATTTTAGCCAATTTTATTTATTTCATACTCGGAACTGACATGGACCTATGCACGTATGTGTATGGATCTCGTGTTCAAGGAATGCTGATTTTCTTTGTTATGGATTTGGATAGAATTTGCATGGACCCGAATATTACCTCGGCATAGACTCCATATTTTGTGGTAAGGTTTTGGGAAAGATTCCTGCATTTATTTCCAGAGAGATGAATAAGAATATTGATTTGGGAATCATGACTATTTCAAAGAGTTTTATGTGTATAAAATGATTTGACTTGAATGAGTCGAAATTATTATGATATTTTGTATGACTATGAATTGCAGTTCTTTACGTATGCTAATGGATCTGCACTCTGAGTAGTATCAGGTGTCAATCCAAAGCTAAGATGTGCCAATAACTATCTTATAAGCTCGATATATGGTTAAGCCATACGAGTCTTCTAATTTTTGATATTTTCATGGATTCGATGAGTCAAGTGTTTAAAAAAAAAATTCCTTGATTTGATTGTGATTGTTTCTATTAATGATCTCTTGGTTATTCCAAGGTGAAAATATGATGTGTTGAAACACTGCAAGTTAATATTTCAGATTCTATGTACGAAATGCTTCTGATCAGCTGTCCAATCTGAATTTGGATTGCATTGAATGGTAACCTTGTAATCATGCGATAAATGAACTAATACTTGTAGGATATCTGAAATTAAAATTCCAGTTTCCTATGAAGAAGTGATGAGATATGCCAAACTATCCAAATGAACAGTTTGGATGAACAAAGTGATACTCTTGTGCCACGTCATTGCTCGACATGGTATTCCTGTTGCTCCAACTAAGGTTAAAGCAGCTTTAACTGGCGGAGACCTACTAATGTTCTTGAGGTCCGATTGTTCATGGGTTTAGCAGGATTTTTTAAAGTTGTTTTATCGAAAAGTTTGTTTAAAATTGCTAAACCTAGTACTCAGCTGACACAGAAAAATTTAAAACCGTATTTGGTCAGATGAGTGTAAAGAAAGTTTCCGGAAATTGAAGACGAAACTAACCCCTGCACCTTCATTTATTATCCTTCCGGCCGGAGGATAATGGTTTGCACATCTGTGTCTTTAAAAGTTTTGGGTTACGTCTTGCCAACTTTAATCTTGAGAAAATCGATACCCCGTATATGATCTTGCAATTGGCAACAATTGTTTTTGCTTTAAAGATTCGAATTTGTACGGGGAAATATTTGCTATTTATTCGGACCACGAGGGCTTGAAATACTTGTTCTGTCAATCTGATCTCAATATAAGGCAACACAAGTGGATAGATTTCCGAAAGCATTTATTTTCTGTTGTTCGAATCACCAAGGTACACGTGAATATTTATACATTGGATTAAATATGTTATTTTTGAATTTTGTTAATGTATTAATATGACTATTCAGCCTAAATTGATCTTTTGTATCAAAGGCTCAACGAGACACTACTGTGATTGTAGAATCATATGAATTATTATCTTCAAGATATTTATCTGATTCTAGATTTTATTAAAAAGTCATCAATTGATGGTCATGAGACTCTAGAATTGTAATATACTTATTTTGTTTCTAATGTATGACCTCTATATATTTAAATGGATTGTTTATACATTAAAAATGGACCAAGATTAGTAAAAGCATTTGTCTTGAGTTATTTGTTTAGTACCCAGAGTTTATTTTCAAACATTGGCAATATTGTAGAATACAAAAAGGATTCTAGATTGCAAGGACTACGTATTATTCGTAGACTGGCAATCACATTGCGTGTCTATTTAACGTAATAAAGACTGTCGAGAGTATTTTATTTTCTCGATATTGTCTTAGTAAACGTTTGGTTTTAGTTTGAAATTCTGGTATTCATTTCAGAATACATTTGAGTTGAGTATATGTTTGACTATATGTTGTATATATTATTCGAATCCTTAAGAGACAATGCAATAAGATTCGGTGGATGCTCAAATGATGGAAAGCTACCCAGACTCAGTAAGCTAGTTATAAGAATAAGCATGGACACTTCTGAAAATGGCAATCAAAAATCTCTCATGTGAAAGGTATGTTGAGTTTTGTGAATATTTCATATTAACATTATTAGCATTTTATATTGTTTATAATGTGTTTCGTACTTCAACATTGATGAATTACGAACATGACTTGATAAGTATTCTTCAATCTGATGATGTTGAATTAAATTATTCAATGTTCTGCACTGAATAATTAATTTTGTGTTCTCAATTGAATAGATGGTTTCTTATAACCATTCTCTTCCATTGTTATAAGATAAATAAACTAGTCATTGATTTTGATTCTGATTCAGCTTAATGCTAAATGTTGAGTTTATAAAGTTGATGTTTTTCCGATTATAGTATTGACATGTACTGTAATTGGCGAATGATTTATGATCTGCACTTGTGATATTTCGAGGACGAAATAATTTAAGTGGGGGAGAAATGTAAGGCCCTCGTACCGTATTATCGGAAATCAGGTTTAGCTTCTCAACAATTATGTGATTTATTTTATGTTAATCAAATGGTTGAGAATAAACGTGAGGAATATTATCTTTGATAACAGCTCGATATCGTAAACATTTTGTAAATGTGATATCCCGATATTTGATAATGAATTAAGTATAATTTGTACATTAATTAGTTAGAAATTAAGTAATGAGAATATAATATAATTAATGAGAGTGGAATTTGACCTTGTACATGTCAATTGACAGTCGGGTCAGAACATGGTGAATGACAAAAATATATTTTTGGAATATTCGGATTCATATCGCAATTTTATTAAAATGATTTAATAAATATAAAATTTGCATTAAATCGAAAGATTTAATTTTTGTGATTCAAATAAGGACATGAAGTTAGGTGTGGACCGTAGATGTGATATACATGCACCAGTACACCGGTGACACCCCGATGTTCATAATTGGTCGGGAATTAATATATATTGGTGTAGGATGTAAAACACACACAGATCGCGGACACACACTAAAAGGTGCGAAAACACACACTTCGCGCGATCACCGACCACCGCATGTAAATCCACTCCGTTCGCCGCCGTCCGACCACCTAACGACGAGACCGACCTACCATCGTGTTCAAAACTCAGAGGCGCATCTTTCTATACCAGATAATCGAATTTTGTGTTCGAAAAGTGCTTCGATTTTACCCTGTAACGGACGAAGTCGAGCAGACTAGGGTTTGAGCAATTTTGGTTCGATTTCTTCGAATCTACTACGAATTGGACGAAGCCAAGGCACCTAATCTCTTCCTTGCACCTGGACGAAACTTTCTACACCAGCCACCGCCACTACCGCCGCCTGAGGTCGCCGGAATCTGAGGAATTGCGTGCGTGAACTGTGTGCGATTTTGGGTAAATTCGATATTCAATTTTTCCGACTTTGATTCGATAATTACCAACTAAGTTGGACTATAATTGTTGAATAAGAATTTGAATTGGTGAAAAATAATTTAGCAAATTAAATGATGATGTAATCGCATCAATTTAATTACCCTAAATTGGTTAAGCTGTGACTAAAATTGATAACCAATTTTTAATGATTAGTTTATTGAATTATGAATTTATATTGCTCTGTAGTGACTACTTTGACCCTACAAGCTCAAATAGGTATGTTGCGATCGGGTAACATACGACAGGTATCTGTATCATTTGATATATGATTTGTTGTTGAATTATGCGACTTACGTGGCTACGTGATTTTATTTAAATTATGTGGCATTCATGATATTCATAATTGCACATCGGTGTATGAAAAATAAATATTTTGTTAACACACATCAATTTTTCTACATACATTGATGCATGACATACACGTTGAGCTATATCCTTGAATACCCTGATATTTATTGGATTCTGATATCGAACATTGGGGATTGGTACTGCGATACTATGTTGGCATTACATGGCCCGATATGCATAGGGAATCGTGGTCCCCTTTGATTGATATGATTTGTTGAGACGGAGATTTGTGGCACCTTGCTGATGTCATCCGTCTGGATATCCCTATATGATTATGTGATGTCAGGACCTGGGGTTGGTGGCGCTTTGCCGACGTCCATCCGTCTGGATACCCTATAGGCTTGACAGGCTCGAGCTATTCTGATATGGTTGGACTTTCGTTTATTGATTCAGATATACCCAGTGGATGGGTGTACGATATGATACCGACATGACATGGCATGGCATGCATCGCATTTCATTGCATTGCATCATATATCACATTTTATAGATACATGATGTATATTCCATGATCGTTCCATATTGGGCTTTTGCTCACCCCCAAGGGGGGCTGTTGTTGTCTTTGTGTGTGGACAATGACAGGTTATACAGGTGGCAAAGACCCAGAGAGGGCATGTCTGATGGAAGCCACACTTGAGAGGTTTATTCTTTTGTTTATCCCAGTATTATATGTTATGTTGACCAGGGGTTTATCCCTGTGGTGTGTGAGGAGTTTATGTATTTTAGTTTATTTCACCCAGTGTGGATATCTGTTTAGCAATTTGATTGGTGTATGCTGGATATGAAACTTGTGGTATTTATATATTTTCAGTAGATGTTGATTTGGGTTGGTGGTATGTTCCTCGTGCAATGAGGTCATGCCGAAATTTTTAGGGTCACATGTTAAGAATATTAAACAAATCTTCCGCTGTTCAACACCTTTACTCTTTTGTTCCCACAGACGGCGCCAATGATGTGATCCGTTATTTTAAGTGTTTGGTAGAATGAAGTGTTTACGAAAAATAAAAATGAACACACCAAGATTTTTACGTGGAAAACCCTCAAATTGAGAGAAAAACCACGGGACCTAGTCCAGTATAAATTTCACTATCACACTTTTTTGATTACAGGACTCTTGGGACACAACTTAAATCGGCAAATGACTATAAAAATATCCCAGAAAAAATAATAAAATGACCGAACAGAAGTGAATATGCTCTCTTCGGAGTCTTTTTGTATAGAAAAATCCAACCATTTTCAATGAGACCATCCGCGGGTATTTATAGGGCTGTTCTCAGTGATTAATTCACGGGAGATCTGAAATACGATGTCCTCTGATCGTGGCTTAACTGGGGCCAAATGTGTCCGAGAAATCCGCGTCCCATTACTGCACGTTCATTCACGCCGGTTGATTTGTTGGTTATCCCCAGGTCTTCCGCTAATCTTTGACCAGAAAACCGAGGAGGGTTTAGCAGTTGTTCAGTAAAACCCTGCTCGGTGCTATATGTTCGGTGTCCTCCTGTTCGGTATATGACTTGTTCGGTTATTGGGGGAATTTTACCCAAGGAAATCAATATGTCATATGACATCAATATATATATATTAATAATTTTTAATAATAATAATAATATTATTATTATTACATGATAATAATAATATATATATAATAATAATATTAATAATAAATATATATATATATACTATTAATAATACGAATAATAAGTTATTAATAATAAAATAATACATAATAATAGTAAAAATAATAAAAATAAAGTAAAACAATACTAATATAATAATAAAGTTGTAGGAAATAAGTTGTAAATTTTTGATGGAATTTTGAATTTTGAGATAGTAAAAAAGGTTGGAATGAGTATTTATGTCATTTTGCTGCAAAATGGGATTAGAATGAGATAAATATGGTGGTATAATTTTTTTTTAAAAATGAAACAAACATGGAATGTGGTAAGTAAACCTAAGATGACTAATCTTATCATTAACTTCAAACACTACCTTAATGTTTTTTAAATGATTAACTCTTGGCTGCACTCCTAAGAAAAAAAATTAATATTTTTTAATGTTTGTATTGGTAGCTTTTTTTTATATGTTTTTTAAATTATTAATTATATGTAAATACTTTAATGTTCATCTTCTCGAGATTTTATCTATGTTGTCTTCTCTAAAATATCTCTCTCTATGATTAGAGAGGACCAGCATCGTTGACCAGCTCTCTTTCTGTTAACGAAGAAAAGGTTCATTGAAATTATTATTTTTTCAATATCTTGTTTTCTTTGAATTTTTTGTCGATTTCATGGTGAAAAGGTTTTTGGATATTATGAAACTTAGTGCGCTCATTTGCGCATTATTGGACAATTGGTTTAAGAGTTAAAATTTAAAATGCTAGATCCTTTATATGGTGGTTGTTTGTTGGGTTGATTGATAAGATTATATCGAGGGATATTAATTTTATGTTTTAGTGATAGTCTAAACCCTTTTATGTTGGTATGTTTGGATAATTTTTTTTTAAAGAATTGTGATGGAGTTGATTAATCTAACTTCAATTTGATTCTTTTACTTGTTTTGGAATTTGGATGATTTGATGATAATTTATCGCCCTGCAAAAATTCTTTTGGTGTATTTGAATTTTGATAGCTTCTAAGTTGCTAGATTGGTTCAGCGCGTCATGCATGTTGAGTATTTATTTTCAATGTTCGCTAGGTCAAAACGTCAAAGTTATTACTTCTCCTTTGAGTAGCATGAGGAAATGAATGAGATAATTCTAGTTATCATTACATTCAAAGAGTCGATGACCATTTCTTATTTGTTTTTTTTTGTTTGGGCATAAATGTGTGCTGATATGAAATAACGATTTTTTTTTTCAGACAATTGAGCATTACTTAGACTTAAATGAGAATACATGTAACTTTTGTTACACTTATACTTTATGAAGATATTTTTAGTTATTAAATTAGCGAGAATATAAGGTACATGCCATATTTTATCATTATAAAATGCGATACTTTTTAGCATAATTTTTATCTTGTGCTCGCCTTAGCGTTTTTGCCAAGCTGGAATTTAATTTTATGAAATTCTAGAAGGTAAACTCATTTCCATCTTTATAATATACTCTTTTAATTCTCATGCATTCGAAATGTCATATCTCGCATTTGTTGCCAAACAAACTTTATCTTTATTTGAGTTGAGAAAAAAGGAAAAAAAAAAAAAGGTACCACATAAATGGAACACTAATACAGTATGGGCTCGCTTGGTTCGAATGATGTGATTATTAAATGTTTAGTAAATAGAATGATAAAAATGATGACTAGAAAGTATAAAATTAATTTTGATAAAATAATGATATGTTCGGTATGAATATTATACATGTGATACACATAGATAAATGCAAGTAGATATAAGTCTATTCCTAAAATACCATTTGCCCTAAAAAAGTCTACTTCAACCATTGTCCGTAGATGAGCCGCACATATCGCCAATGCTTCCTTCCCCAATCTCATAGATATCTTCGAAGTCGACCGTTTAAGCGTCAGATTCAAGGGTTACAACGAATTCCGAGTTAGGATCTATTTGGTATGTTTTCCTCCTCCTATTTACCTATTTTTGCTTTATTAAAAATAGATTTTGTGTACACATCATTTGTTCGGTATTCGAAAATTTCAAATTTGTCTAGAAAATCCGCGATATCCGATATTTTATAAGCTTCAATCTTCCGCTGCTGCCTTTCTCATATGTATCAATGTAATTGAAGGGCTTGAATGAGTTAAAACTGTTTAGGTCTTAAGGATAGTTTGGTAATTACAAATGCTAGTCAAGAGTACTGTGCTAGAGAGTTAGCTAGTACCACCTTGGTGTGACGGATTATAAACCCATGCTGTAACCTTCTTATCCACGCCAGAAATGATTGGGTAGGTTAATTAAAAATTGTACCAAACAATGGATTAACACATTAATCACTCACCAATCCCTTCTTATAAAGCCTACCAAACACAACCTATATAAATAAAATTTAAAAATTATATATATATAAGTTACGAACAAAAACTATGAGGGATTATTAAAATTGACCTCCAACAAAATACCACAATCAATTTTGGTCTTAAATTAAGTTAATTGATCAAATTAGCCTTTTAATTATGTTAAATTTCAAATTATGCTAATTAACTTTAATGTTCTATATATTATTTTGTATGAACACAAACATAACTAGAAGATTCTAGTTTATATTATAATTATATTTGTTGGGTTGTGGGAACTCGAATAATCTTTGTTTTGATGTTAACAAAACTTGTTATTGTGTTGCTAATATAATTTATCAAGTGTGTAGTGAATAGATCATGATTAGGAGCTTGATGAATTACAAAGAAATAGCTTGAAGATAGCAAGCTGGACCAAGACTGAAATCATGGCAGAGAGTATTGTTTCGATCATATCTCATAGCTCAGATATTGAAATGACGTGCTTCTAAAGAGGTTGAACAGCCAACTCAAAATACTAAAAGTCATATTTCACAACAGATCGGCTAGTTCGAATGTTATCAAGGAGAAAAAGACGCCTGTCATATCGAACTGGACCGCGAAGAAACAACAAGCTGTTACAGCAGACGAATGTCAGTCTGTTGGGCATAACTCTTAGCGCGCTTATCGAAACAGAACAATCAATATGAGTTGGAAAGCAAAGAAGAAGACCTATAAGTCATCTTCAGGAGTCGAGAGCTGAATCGGAGTTTAAGAAGGCCAAAAGACTTCTGCAAGTTGATGGTCCTGCTGCTAAAATATGGAATGTTTCAGAATGCGCATGCTCTGGTATATTGAACAACCCGGTCTCATACAAACTCGGAGTCGAGTGATTTTTGATTATCTAGAAATCCAAGACAAATGGCTACAACTTTCATGTTCATCACTTTACCCAGAAATCAAAGAATCAAGAGCTATAAACAACAGATCGGAACATCAAGTTTATCAAGCTGTTTTGTATCAAGCTTGTCTTGCACCAAGCTGATCTAGACCGAGCTGATCTGTCCAGACTGATCAGTACATACTGATATGTCCAAGCTGATCTGACCAAACTGATATGTCCAAGCTGATCCGGCCAGTCCGATCAGAAATACAAAAGGTAGTCTAGAAAACAGAATATAATCGTTGCAAGCTTGAGAATCGTGCAGAACCTTTTCCAATGGGCATGTTCTTGTGTCTAACGTATATATCATTGTTTGAGGTTATAAATACAAGTCTTGGAATCTCAAATAAGCTGATTAAAGATCAATCCAAGCAAGATCAAAGCAAACCCACTTGGGGATTCAATATGGACAGCCTACAAGAAGAAGAACAGCTCAAATGAGAGCAATTGTGCCATCTTTATTCACTCTATTCATTGTATTTGAGAGCTTAAATATATGAGTGAACATCATTGTAATGGTTGATGATTCATCATAACCGATTTAGAGGTCTTTGTATGTGAGACATTAAAGAACATACATAGTTGAGTTACTATGAGTTCTAGTTGGATGAGGAATGCCCAATTGGATCTGGTTTGTACAAAGAGTTGTATAAATCAAATTCTTCTAGTGGAATCCTTCCATGGGTGGAAGAAGGGGAGACGTAGAAGGATTACACCACATTCAAACTTTCATAAACAAATGCTTGTGTATTTACTTTACTTGCATATCTTTAAAATATTTTTCAAATGGTTAATCAGTTTAGAGCTGGTTATATCGAGTGTCTTCTGCTCGGTTTTGTAACCGAACTCGATATAATATCTTGGTGCAATTATTTCAAGAACACGAGCTATTAAAGCTCAAGTTGGTTGAACTCGGCTGTGGACTGACCACCTACCCCGATCGATCCTGACGATACTAATTCATACTAAAATTTTGTAATTTATTTAAAATGTTATTAATATAAATTAATGTATTGAAACTTTTTTTGATCAGGCAAAACAAATTTATTGAAAAGAGTACAAGAGGTACTCACCATGATACGAGTTATTATGCAGCTCCTAAAACAAACCAAAAGCGAAAGATACATACCAAAACACCTCGAAAAGAAAGGAATAAGGCTAAAGTGATGTTGCAGCTGAAACAAAAATGGTAAAGGATTGAGAAACCATTATGATATTAGCACATTAAGATTATTCTTGTCGAAAGCATTGAACCAACTCCATGGTCGTAACTTGACCAGATCTACCAGTCGCTCCACTTCAAGAACTTCATTATCAAACAGAATCATGTTTCTATAGCTCCACTAACTCCAAACAATACGTTTCCCAAATAGCGCATCACCTCTTCTTTCCTTGGTTCGAATTGACAGGTTCAAGAAATAAGAGAAGTGTATCTTTGTGTTGCCATTTCCTACTGACTTAAAACCCAGCCAACCAAACAACTCATCCATACTTTATACGAGAAGTCACAAGTGAGAAATAAGTGTGATGTGTTTTCCTCATTTTTCTGCAAAAGGCACAAAGTAGTTGGTTTGCATTTAACATAATACCTCTTCTTTCCTATTTGACATCGAGGGGACTCTGTCACGCTCAGTTCCAAGTGAAAGAAATGACTTTCCTTGGGATAGCCTTGCACCAAATGTCCTTACTCAAAGAATCTTTCTCAGCTTGTCGAGACTTAGAACTCATAATTAGATTGTATGCCGACTTTACCGAGTAAATACAAGATTTTTCATTCTCCCAAGTCCATTTGTCAACTAAATCTTTTGAAATTGGGTACCTATTTAATCAAGTCAAGCAGTAAATCCGATTCCTAGGTGAAAAGGCCCCGCCTCCAACACCATCTCCAAGTTCACTCCCCACCCTCCCAAACACTCATTTCATCCAATTTACTATCTTTCTGTAAAGAGACATTAAAAGGTCTACTAAATTTATCTTTAACAACTTGTTCCCAGCCTAAGACACCTCCCAAAAAGATGTAAGACTCCCATTCCCAACTCTCCTAGCCACACCTTTTCTAAACCAGTCTAACCCTTCACCAATATCTGAATTATTGATATCCTTCCACCAAATAGATTCTGAAGAAGAACTACTTCTAAACCTGCTCGAACGCCACTCACTCAAAGCCCTCCCATATTTAGATGATAAGACTCTGGCACAAATTTAACTGCTATCCTCCAAGAGCTTCCACTTTTATTTTCCTAAAAGAGCTAGGTTAAAGCAGGATAAGTCCCTAACCCCAAGCCCTCCTAAATCCTTAAACTCACTCTCTCCCAACTTACCCAAGCTATTTTCCTCCTCCCAACCCCCACCACACATAAAGTTTCTTTGAATGTCTGTGAGTTCTTTTAAGATAATTTTAGGGGTTTTGAAAAAGGATGAAGGTAGATATGAAGCGAGGCAGGACTGAGTTCAACAATACAATTCTCCCACCGAAAGACACCATTTTATTAGACCACTTGGCTAGCCTTACTTGTATTTTTTTCGATGAGAGGTAACCATGTTGTACATCTCCTTGGATTTGCGCCTATTGGGATGCCCATATACATCGATCCTTTTCTGCATTTAAATATGTTGCAAAACTTTCTAGTAAGCCATTTTCTACATTCAATCCCACTTTTTTTAAAATTGATTCTCAACTGAAACTATTTCAAATAGCCGAAGCAAACATTTGATCATCTTAACATTTTCCATTGTCGCCTCCGTCAACAAAATTGTGTCATCGTCAAATTGTAGATGAGAGACTTCGACTTCCTCTCTTCCTACCTTAACCCCTTGAAACAATCCAACTTCTTTTGATTTTGAAATCATAAATCTTAAACCTTCAGCAATGATCAGAAATAAAAAAGGCGATTTGGGATCTCCTTGTAGCAATCCCCTTTTAAGGTTAAACTACGGCGTGGGACTCCCATTAACAAGGATCAAAGCTGTAGTTGTCCCAACACATTCCAAAATCCATCCTGTCATTTAGGGTGAAAGTTCATCTTTTTCATCATAAAATTCAAAAAATCCCATTCCACTGAATCATAGGCCTTCTTAAAGTCGGCTTTAAAAAAATGACAAAAGGCTTTCGGCTCCTCTTAAACTCATCCACAATCAACAATTATAATACCATCCAAAGGTTGACGACTTCCCACAAATGTTGATTGGTTTTCAGATATTATGTTGTCCAAGACTTGCTAATTCGAGATGCCAAGATTTTTGCTAATATTTTATACATGCAGCCAATTAGAGAAATAGGTCTATACTTCAATGCTTTGGGGATTTTCAGTCTTTTGGATTAAAGCAATGAAAGATGGATTTGAGCCCCTTTACTAATTTTCCATGTTGATGAAAGTCAATCAGAAATCGATGAAAATCTACTTTAATACTCTGCCACATTGTTTTTAAAACCTGAAGTTTATCCCATCGGACAAGGGCTTTTAGAGCTCTCACAAGAAATCATTGCCTCCCATGTTTCGACTTCTGTAAATTATGCTGACAGGAATTCATTTTCCTCAGAGCTTAGCCTTGAATTTGATGCCACCAATTTCTGGTCGGGTCCAATTTTGATGTTGAAACTGTTGTTGCAAACTGACCCACTTGAGTGCTCAAGCTTTGAATGCTTGCCCTAGTCTCATGTTGAAATTGCAGAGTATTATTGACAAGATCTTTAACAATGTTATCTAAAAGCTCACTAGGCATAGGGATTTGAGGAACATGTGGTGGTCTCTAAGGTTGTGGATTGTGCTGCATTTGAGGTGCAGGCTGATTCATCGGTGGATGACCATAATTGGGATGATCCCTCCAGCCTGGATTGTACGTGTTCGAGTAGGGGTCATATTTACGTTGTCCTGAAAATCCACCCATTGCATTCACTTGCTGAATGGGTGCTTCTTGAAGTGTGGGACACACATCTGTTGGATGAACCACTACCAAACAAATCCCACAAACCTTTGTCCATTCCCTACAGTAATCTGACGCACAAGAGAGTTTAAACTTATCAATTGTTGCTCTAGGCTAGAAACGTTTACCTTGTTCTGCTTCCTTGGTGTCTGATCTAGTCTGATGGTCCTAACTGTTGTGAGCTGCCATGTTGGCAATAAAATTTCGTGCATCCACTAGTGTATTGTCTATAAAAGCTCATCCACTCGCAGCATCTACCAGATTCTTGTCACTAGGCAAAATACCTTCATTGAAATATTAAACTACGAGATGTTCACGTATCTGGTGTTGTGGGCAGCTTGAACACGACTTCTTGAAACGCTCCTAGTACTCGTGAAGTGACTCTCCTGTGTTTTGTTTAATGCAATATATTTCTTCTCTAATATTGGTAGCCCTTGATGCTGGAAAGTACTTCTCCATAAAGATCCATTTCAATTCAGTCCATGTGGTGACTGAGCCAACAGGTAGATAGAATAGTCAGTCCTTTAGCAGCATCCTTTAAGGAGAAGGGAAATGCTCTCAGTTTGATTTGTTCCTTTGTCACTCCAGTTTGCTTCATGGTTGTACATACAACATGGAACTCCATCAAGTGTTTATAGGGATATGCACCTACAAAATTTAAACAGTAAATTCTAGTGTAGCGCGATAATACTGCAAGTGCACGGTTGTCAAGTTGTAGTATAGATTATGAAGAACGGGTTCTCGAACCCACATAGACTAACTGTAAGTACCAAATAAGATGTTTTTAACTATATTTAACCTACGAATATGAATTAATAATTAAACTAATAATTATATTAAATTACTAATGTTCTAACCAAGTCAATCAAAGTTAACGAGAAAAGTCCACTCGAGAACGCTCGATTAAATATCCATATATATCAAAGATGACGAGTTTTCCTAAATTATCCAATATACTATGGTCAAGTTATATTGAACCTAATATTAAGATGCAACAAGGCAATAGTCATGCACTTATTTAACACTCAATATTTCATAAGCTTCGTCAAACTTCTCGCTTTCGATTTGGTAATCTATAGCTATCACACGTGTGTTTGACTTTACTTGGTCCGTCTCAGTCTGAAACCCGCGGTATTAATTACTACTTTTGTATCACAATATCATATGGTCAACATCGATTGCAATACTAAAATCATTCAAATATTAGCTAATCCCTCAAAAGCATTAAAATCATAAAACATACACAAAGAACTATAAGAATTCAATTAAATAACTAATCATCAAATCATTGGTTCAAAACAAAGGATTGCCTAGCCTCGATAAATAAGTTTTGTTCATCATATTTAAATCGAAAAAATCAAACCTAAGCATGTAGGTGATGGAGGATGAAGGTTGGTGAAGGTGGATGATGGATGTAGGCTATTCCTAAGGTGAAATATGTGGTGAATCCCTCTCTACTTTCATCCAAAGCTGCCCTTATGTAATGGAGTGTAAAAGGCCCATGAAAGCTAGTTTCCTTGTTGGATACGAACTCTTAAAAAGGAAATATTTTTTCTGAAAATTACTTCGACCGATCAATCTCCGGTTCCTTCACGATCGATTGCGAGATTTAAATTTTTTTTTTCAACTTGCGCTCCGCGACGATCGATCACGGATTGCCAAATTTTGTTGCTTCAATCTCGACATGCATTTAGTATTTTGGTCATAACTTTCTCATACAATCTCTGAATTAAGCGAATTAGCTGTCTACGCGAAGTTAACTAAAATTTCTACATCTTTATTGTTGACCACTTATCTAAAATATGGATCGAACATGAAGAAATATTAGGAGACAGAAGTGACACGTGTCTTGGATTTCGGTTTCTTATCTTTTCTTCAACTTTATTTCTCCTTTCATCGTTTTAGCTCCTTTTCTTTATTTCCTCGTACTTTCACCTAAATTCCTGAAACATACAAATTAATACCAAAAATCGTAATATCGTTCAAGAATCATAGCAAAATATAACGAGAAAATATCAAAATATAAGTGCAAAAATGGCACTTATCAAGACCATGAAAATAAGGTAATAGATTTATCAGTCCATATTTTAATTCAAAGTTGATATTTGCATCAAAATTAGGAAAAGTAATGCAAAGAGGTCGTTGGTTCAAATCTTAATTGGCCAGTTGTCGCAAGCTCCTATGTTCAGCCATGGTTTGTGTAAGGACCCCCATGTCCTTAACCCGTTATTAGTGTATTAACCATTGTCGTTAGTGCATACAATCATGTTATCAAGGGGAAAGAGATTACATGCAACTCTAGCATGAAATACCATTTATAAAATTCCTTTACATTATTCGTATAATGACTAAACTTTCCCCAACATAATCCATAAACATAACATGCACCTTTATACATACACTAACATGCTCTCTATTCATTTTGCAATTCATAATTAATTGCATGCAACACATAAATGAAAAGAGAAAGGCCATTGCCTTCTTTATACAATCCATATACACATGATAGTGCTCACATGCGAGCATCGAATAAGTATACGTGTATCTAATGTATAAAATATCATGCTCAACACCGTCGCTGGTACCTCGATCCTGGAAGCACCTCAAATCCACAGCTCGAGCTCAACTCCAAGCCATCGATGCACCTAATAACCTGCCCCAACAGAGACAGCTCCCATACGGGGTGAGCATACCAATATCCCAAATCCAATAATCACAATAATACAATTCATAATTTACAAAAATGTAAATGCTATGAAATATAAATGATGCTCCCTGGATGGTATCATCCTCATCCGGGATTCCCTGCACTGTCCCTGTTCTCAAAATAACTGAAACCATCAAATTCCCAAATGCCAGTTAATCATTACATTGATTAACAAATTCATTTACCACATACCGATATCGTAATCAATAATATCAAATCATTAAACAATGATTACAAGTATTCCATGTATCTCACTTATGGTTCCAGTTCTATTTCATTGCTCGCTCTACAATAGCGGCATTTCATCCTCGCGCATGCTCAACAGCAGTGGCGTCCTAACCGATGTTCGCTCAAAGGTGACAACATCTCAATCATTGCTCGCTCAAAAGTGGCACCATATAATTCCCAATGCACATATATCCATTTATAGCAATTACCGTAAACCATGCATTTCAATATCCGTTATTGCTAATAACATATACTATGCATTTCCATGTACATTCATTGCAATACAGTGTACCATGCACTCAACAATTGCAATTATAATAAATGGCTATGCTCGTACGTCATACGTACCTTATAATTTCGTAGTTCGAGTCCAATCTTGCCTGAGTCCCACGACCCGATGATTTAAGTGCTAACATGCAAATAACTCTCAATTAAACTTAGGCATGCAATCACATGCCCAAGCACGTTCACAACTTCTAAACCTATCGTCCATCCATGACGATTACCAAAATAAAAGGCCCCCGGCTAAGCATGCATAATACCCAAAATATTCCTATTGATGAGTTTAAAAGATAGCCAAAAACTCAACCGAGAATTCCGTTTTAATAAACTTTGGCTCCAACCAATTCATTTTTAAAGTATAGCATTCCCATTGGAATATAGACGATGCCCCAAAAATCGGTTAATTAAACCTCGATTCCAAAATCCCGACATTTTCCAAAATTCCAAAAAAAACTAACCAAACAGGGCCGCGATCGATCGCCCTTCAGGCGCGATTGATCGCGTGAGTACACTGCCTGCAACACTGCTATCCGCAATCAATTGCCAAACCTCGCGATCGATCGCCTACTCTTCGCGATCGATCGCCGAGACTATTTATCGCCTTCCCAAAATCAGCAACATGTCGCGATCGATCGGCGCCAAGCCGTGATCGATCGCGACCTGCGGGTTTCCGAAAAATTCGAGCTTTAATGGTGTTTTTCACACCCAAACTCAAAACCAACGCCCCATACACCTTCAACACCTCAAATACACCATTTAAAACCTAACAAAGTTCAAAAAACTCAACTTTGGATTTTTATCAAAAACCCCCAATTTCCAAACCCAACAAAATACTCAACCAAAACCCACCAAACTACTATCAAATCGAAGATAAGAACGAGGGGAAGATCAATACCTTATTATCTTCGAGAAATCCTGCTCCCGAGCCAAGCCTCTAGCCATTTCTTCAAGAGCAGAAAATAGGGGTTTGGGGGGAAAGGGTGGGAAGCGAGGAGAGAGGGGGAGAGAAGAGAGAGAGAGAGAGGATATTTCGTGTAATGACGAAACCCTGAGTCCACTTGGTATATATAGTACCAAGACTCCAAAATACAATTACCTCCACAAATACATCGTGATTCATTAAAAATCATCTGTTTTCAATAATTACCTCTCAATCTCTAATTCCATTACCAGCCCCAGTCCAAGGTACTCCGGGCCCCCAGATCCCACCCAAAACCCAATTCTAAGGTTTTTCACCACGAAGAGAATACAATCTCACCGATTGGGTCCAACGATCCCAAAATACCCGATTTAACATTCTCGGGTGCTCCAACACCGCAATTAATTCATAATTGCCATAATTAAAATCCAGTAAGGATTATTACCACACCGGGATTAACACCATTAATCCCCGGGCATCACAGTTTGTTTCGGCTCCTCAACGATTAGATCTTCAGTTTCAGAATTTACTTCCTCAATAGTTCTTCGTGAATTCTTCAATTTTTGAAGAGTCTTCTCTATCTCAGGATTGTACTGGAAGTCTTCTAGATTTGATGATCTATCTGCGTGCATGAACAAACAAAAAGAGCACTAGAGAACAAAAATAAAATTTAACAAAAAATAATAATAAATGTATCATCGGCAACGACTACAAAATTTAGTGTGCCCTTGTCGTGTACACCCAAATTAATCCACTCAGTCTTTGGATTGATAAAAAATATGTAGTAATGTGAATAGTGATCGATCCCACGTGGAGATATATTCGTTTTGTATTAAAGAATAAAAAACAATAAAATAAAATTGGGGGTTTGTAGATTGGGTTATAACTAAAAAATTTAAAAGTAAAATTATTAAACTATCAAGATAAACTATCAAGATTTACAAAGCAATTCTTGATTTTTGGTCGACTCTACATTTGGAATGTAGTAACAGGATCATCAATTCTCATGTGTATATATAGAGAGGTTGATAGGTAGGGTATGACCGCTGTTATTTTAAGCAGTATTTTCCAGTGTATCGATTGTGTACCGCAAGTGCAAGGTGTCAAGTTTTAGTATAATGATATGAAAAGTACGAGTGTCGAACCTACGAGGACTAGGAAATAATTACCAAACTCAATTAATTTAACTATATTTAGTCTACGATAACTGATTGTGATTAATTAAACTAACTTGACAAATTAACTCAATAATTAACACAAACAAACAGTAGAGAATGAATAAGAATAGAATCAATAGAGACAATTATCAAGACTTTTGGTTCACCATTGTAATCCCCCATAATTCGCCTATTAGTTAAGAATTGAATTCAAACGTTCTAAGGTGACGAGTTTTCCTAATGCACTTGTTATACCTTGGTCCGGCTATAACAAATCTAATACTAACATTACAATAAGCCACTCTCGTATCCTTATTGATCAATTAATATTGTATGTCGATCTGTGAAAACTTCTAGCCTTCGATTACTAGATATCTATAGCTATCAAACATGTATTTGACTTCATCTCTCGATCTCATTCTGAAATCCACGACATAAATTACTATATCGTATTGCAATTTTATCTCGATCTCAATTACAATTAATTATCACTCAAGGATGGCCAAACCCTCAAAAGCATGAAGAACAACAATCTATGCACTTAGAAATATAAGAATCAATCAAAAACATTAAAATTGAATTATGGGTTCATACAAAGGATCCCCTTAGTCTTGACTACAAACCTAGCCAACAATCTCCATCAAATAATAATGCATAAACTTGTTTTGCAACATTATAAACATCAAAATCTAATGAAAATATAGAACTAGAGTTAGAAATACGGAAATAACGAGAGGCACTGACTCCTTGCGTTGCCCTGTCGTCCCGTATCTTCCGATGCGTCTCCTCTTCAATGGAATTGTGGAGTATGGATGGTTGGGGTTGAATGGGAGTGATGGTGGCTGAGTGTTGTAGGGTTTTTTATGAGTCAAAAGGTCCCAAAAACGTCAAAGGCAATCAATATTTATAGTAGGAGGAGTTTCACCAAGTTAGGACACAAAATAACATATTTGGAAATAAATCTCGAATTTTTCGAGTACTGGCGATTGTTCGCTTCGTGAGTGGTGATCGATCGCTTCACTATTCTGGACAAAGGCGATCGGTCTCCTAAATAAATGTGATCGACATCAAAAAGCTACTGGTCCAAGACGATCGATCGCTTCAATGATGCGATCGATCGCTTCCTCTGAATTTCAGCAAATTACGATTTCGTCCCTTCTTTTCCGTGTTTGCTCGGTTTGGTCCTTTTTTTTATCATTTTAAGCTTAATTCCTAAACTTTTGTGCATTTGGACCTGAATTCCCGAAATATACAAATATATACCAAAACGCGTAATATTTTCAGGAATCACTACAAAAACACCCCTAATCTTATATCAAATTAAGTGTAAATCACACTTATCAACTCCCCCAAACTTAAACTTGATCATATCGAGCAAGAAATAAGATCAAAAAGTCGAGTTCAACATTGAAGATTCAAATAAACCAATTCGCAGTCAATCTTGTAGCTCAGACATCTCACTTACAGAAGAACAATAGTTAATCAAAAAGTTTAACATGTTGTGTTTTCTCCTAGATCAAGCAACATGTCTCTGAATCAGAACGTGCATGTGCGCTATTGTCACTTTCAAGTTTCATGCAATTTTCATAGATCAAATCATTCTAGGCAATGAAAGATAAGATTATCCTTGAGCACCCCATAGTCCTATTTTCAAACACTTCTCCACTAATGTAGTCAATCCCTCAACTTGGATCAATAGGTCTTTTAAAGCTTGTAATGTTAGGCATAGGTGTTTGGCTACAAAGAAAAGATTGGATAGCACAAAGAAGAGAGTATAAGCATGTAATGTTCATATTTTTAGCACACAATTGAGCTTCTCTTCTTTTTCTTCTAGCCTTGGCCACTTTGGGTCTTAGTTAGATATTTTTTCTCAAGGCTTTTTCTATTCTTTTCTTTTCTCATTCATCAACTTTTTTACAAAAACTCATCAAAATATAGCAATTGAAGTACATCTAATAAAATTCCTTATACTCCCTTTAGGTAAGGATAAAATTTTCAATTTAAGGTCAAATAGGTAGGTATAATGAGTTGCCAAAAAAATGTTGAATGGGGGCTAATATTGTTAAGCATACTCCATTCTTTTTCAATTA
Source organism: Haberlea rhodopensis (assembly GCA_907163345.1). NCBI lineage: Eukaryota > Viridiplantae > Streptophyta > Magnoliopsida > Lamiales > Gesneriaceae > Haberlea > Haberlea rhodopensis. Next base: position 7,093,862 of record CAJQUN010000028.1, on the reverse strand, counting down.
GGCTCAAATAGTGGACACTAGGGATTGATGTAGATCGCCTAGATCTTATCCTAATCGAGTTCATGACTATAAAATTTCGCCTTGAAGTGTCATCATCAAATAAGTTCTAAGGTACTCTAAGATGCTCAAAAATAATTCATCAAGTTCACAAAGATTTTCACTACTACAAGTGCAATTCACAAGATTGTGACTCAAATGTGCTCAATATATTCCTCATCTTTGACATGCTACTCAAAACAAAATATTCACAACAAGTTTTACAATCATCAAAACTTAAGTTGACATGCACAGTGACATTAATATCATCATGGAATAGAGACCACTACTATGATTCATTCTTATCTTACTAATTGAACTCATTTTCAAGAAATTTTTTTGTTGGTGCTCAAGAAATGCACTCCCCCAAACTTAATTCATGCATTCTCCTCAATGTACTAGGCATGGAAAATAAGGCAAAGCATTTACCTTTGACAACTATCGTCAGTGATCATCCAATTCCTCATCAGCTCGTGGGGTATAGTGTTGGAACAGATCATAGCACACATGGAGTCTCACACCATAATCAAAACAAAAACAAAAGAAAAAAAAAACAAACAAAAACAAACCAAAAACAAATAAACAGATAAGAAGAAGTTCTTGATTTATAGTCCCAAGCTGTACTTTTTACCATGTAAGCTTAAGTGTCGCAAGGGCCAGTGGGGGACGATTTTCCATCCTCCATGTGGTAACATCGTAACCACTTCTCTTTCATAGTGAACAGTGCCCCGTGGTCATCTCTCAGATTGATGGTGTCGAATGGTAGAACATCAACAACTTTGAATGGTCCAGCCCATTGCGAGTCCGCCTTCCATGGAAAAAGTCTTATTTTTTCCTATTCATTTGCACCAAATCACCCTCATGGAATTTGCCTCATTTTTTATGGCCATTCAATGGGACCTCCACATTCTTCTCGCTCTTAACCTGCATCGTATCAACAGATATTGGATCAATTATATTGACATTAAAACATCAGTGCTCAGTGCGTGTAGTGTTCAAAGCTTTGAACATGTCAAAAATAACTTGATCCCCCCTACTCGGAGGATCAACTTCCCTTCTTGGACAATCGCTCTTCCAGTTGCTAGGAATGGTCTTCCTAGAATCAATGGCATGTCCCATCTTCCTTTATGTCCAACACAATGAAATCCATCGGGATGGTAAATTTATCAACCTTGACTGGTACATCCTCAATTATCCCATGAGGGTACTTGATGGACTCGTCCGCCATCTACAATGAAACATTTATCGATTTGAGCTTTCCTAGGCCTAGCTTCCTGTACACAGACAAATGTATTAAATTGACACTTGACCCCAAATCACATAAAGATTTCTTAAAAGAAGTAGAGTTGATCTTGCAAGGTATAGTGAAACTCTCTGGGTCCTTTAACTTTGGAGGTGAATCATTTTGAATGACAGCAGAACACTCATCAGTTAAGTTTATCATCTCGTGCTCTCCCAGTTTCCGCTTATTGACAGAATCTCCTTAAAAAACTTAGCATAATTTGGCATGTGCCATATAGCATTAATGAAAGGCATCTCAATGTGGAGATTCTTTATCAAATCCAAAAACTTAGCAAATTTAGCATCTAACTTTGCTCTCTTATATGCAGCGGAGAATGTGAGTGAGATATCTACCTTAGTAGGTATGATGGGTGTAGGGGTCTTAGTAGACTTACCTTTGTCGCGTGTTTGATCCCATTCTTGCTTGATGTCCTCCTCGCCTTTTAACTCTATGTGTGCATCCTTCTTCTCATCGACCTCCTTTCCGCTCCTCAGCGTGATTGCATGGACTTGCTCTCTAGGGTTTGTCTCAGTGTCACTAGCTAGTGATCCTTGTGATCGTCCGGCTACGATTTTTGCTAGCTGTCCCAGTTGGACTTCCAAGTTATTTATCGACGCCTCATCATTGTTCATCCTTGTTTCAGCTGACGATATAAACTTGGTTAGTACCTCCTTGTTGGAACCAAAGAGGGGGTGTGAATGAGGTTCCTTGGCTACTTTAACGTTTTAAAATGAATTTACAAAATAAATGAGTTTGCGCTGCGGAAGACTTAAGTCAATCAATAAATAAATAAAATGAAGAAGTAAATAAATGCGTAAATTAAATAAAGCGATAAAAGACAAGAGAATTTGTTATAGAAGTTCGGCGATGAATCGCCTACGTCTCCTCTTCCCGGTTATAAAATGTTTAACCGAGGTTCCACTAGAACAAAAATGATCTTGGCCTTAAGGGCTCCAAGTTAGCCACAACACAACTCTTCCTGAGTAAAAACAGCTCTTCACGAGCACCACACTCTTCATGAGTCTTCTTGGCCTTAAGGGCTCCAAGGATAGCCACACAAAACTCTTCCCGAGTTACCCACACTCTTCACGAGTCTTCTTGGCCTTAAGGGCTCCAAGGATAGCCACACACTTGCACCAACTTTACTTGTTGATGACTTTTACAATTTCCAACTTGCGTCGGTGTTGGATGACCTTACAATAACTCAAATAAACACCTTCACGGTGTACCAACACGAAGAATCAAAAACTCCCCCGCAAGAAATGAATTACAAACTCCAATACAACACAAATGTATGAAGTTTGCAACGCTAGAATAATTTGAATAGAGAAAAGATTTCTTGTAGTTATAGTCTTGTTTCTTATCTTCAAATTGATCCAAAATATCCTTATTTATAGTGTAGAAGGCTCCCAAGGCTCCTACTAGCCGTTGCTACACTTAAGGCTTGAATCACTCCAAGATCGCCTCGGACATCGCCTCGGGCGATCACCATCGCCGCGCCCCAACAGTCACAATCTTGCACGAATCGCCTCAGGCGAAGTCCAGATCACCTCAGGCAATCCATGCCAAAAATCAATGCCGTAGCTTCGGTTGGTCAAAATCTTCATCGCCTCGAATGATGCACACATCGCCTCGGGAGTTCCAGACATCGCCTCAGGCGATCAGGCCATCTCCTCGGGCGTTCGTGCCATGCGCGTGGGCCTCAGTGTCGCTCCAGTCGACGTGCGTGGCGATGCTGCTCTTGGCTGCCATCGCCTGGGGGCTGGGGCGATCAAGCCCAGACTTTGCACATTTGATTTTCTCCAATCAATCCACTTTTCAACCAATAAACCTGTACACTAAGTAGACACATTAGTATAACAAACACAAGTTTTGTTGATCATCAAAACTCATAAATAATTCTTAGATAAATTAAGCATTAAACTCAACCATGCGTTTAAGGCTCAACAATCCCCCCCTTTTGATGATCACAAAACTTGATAAACTTGAATATGTAATATGCATGAAATGTGAGTAAACATGACTCCCCCTTAACAATTGCATAGCACATACAAGATTTAACCAAGTAATGCATAAAACAAAAAAATTCTCCCCCTCAAACCATGCATGAATTAAGCTTCAAGTTTATCACAAAATTCTCCCCCTTTTTGTGATAATAAAAAAGCACAAAGTTCAAATAAGCATAGCACAAATATATGTTGACACATATCCATAGTCTAACAATTAGCACATGTTCCTCATCAAGCATGTAATAGCCATAACAAGCATAAGATTAAATCATTGAGAGGACGACATACATGCATTTAAGGCAATCAACAACTAGTTCTAAATTTTACAAATTGTGCATATGTTCTACCAAGAGTTCATGCACTCATGCCCACTAGACATTAAAATTCTCAATGCATCATTAGATAAGTTAACAAAATTATTAAGGTCATGATAGCATTATATCAAAGATTGAGCATCCAAACACTTATAGCATGCTTAATCACATAATTTCACATTTTCACATAGCATTATTCAAATTTGAACTCAAGGCATATCAATATACTTACTATAAAGAGATAAGCATCATGCATCAAAACAATTTATATGTGCACATGCTAATGGGAAATGCATTTTACTATCAATGAATCTTGAGCTTCATTATTTATTGGTCACAATTAATTTGTGCCAATGAAATTTTGAGTTGCTCTTTAAATGCACAAAATAAATTTACCTTTGATGACAAGAGTACATTGTTGTCATTGGTCCTATACCTCGCGCTTCTTCTATTGTGGTGCATAAGATGGTTTCCTCCCTTGAGGTGCTAGTCCCTTCATCATCCATCCTTTGTTGTCTCTACAAAACAAGTTAACAATTGGAGGGTCTTTGGTACCCATTTGATTTTGGGTCCTTGTGGGTTAGCTTTTATCAATGCCTTTGGAATCCATTTCCACCTTTTGTTAGGTTGGTATTGGATTTTAGCAAACCTACATTTATTCTTTGTATGACCATCTTTACAACAATAAGTGCAAGTAGGAGAATTATGCTTAGCTTTAGCCAACAAGCTTGAAAATATTTTAGATTTGCTTGAAAAGCCTAGTCCGGCTTTATCAAAGCTACAACGTTGCAAGCCAAGCAATTCACTCATCTTTAAACTACTATCACTAAATTCGCAAAAAGATTTCTTCAAAGAACTTAATTCATTTTTCAATGAATTGTTTTCTTCATCTCTCTTGGCTACCTCAAGTTTGAGTAATTTGTTACTCATCTTGGTTTTGCCAAGAACATCAATAAGTTCATGATAAGAATCTAATAATTCATCAAAAGATGGTACCTCATCGTCGCTTTCATAATCTTCGTCATTTGCATCTTCTTTGGCCATGAGGCAAAGGTTTGTTGCTTCTTCCCCATCTGAGTCACTATCACTCCATGTGGCTATTAGAGCTTTCTTCTTCCCTTTGTCCTCATTCTTCTTCCTAGGACATTTATTAGCATAATGACCTTTATCTTGACAATTATAACAAGTTACCTCTTGTTTTGAATCATGTGTGGTGGCACCGGAGGCCTTTGGCTTGTTGTGTCTGTTGAAGAATTTCTTGAACTTTCTAGTGAACAAGATCATTTCTTCATCATCATCATCTTCATCATCATCGGATTGATCTTTCCTCCCAACCAAGGCGATCCCCTTTCTTATGGATCTCTCATCCTCCTTTATTCCCTTCCTTGTTGACACTTCAAGCTCATGGGTCACCAATGTACCATGAAGTTCATCAAGATCATAAGATGCACTTTCTCCTTTGTTGGATTCGATGATGGCCGTCCTCTTTGCATCCCATTCCTTTGGCAAGGCTCTTAGTGCTCTTCTCCATATTTGCTTTGGAGGATACTTCTCTCCAAGTTGTGCAAGCTCATTTATGATTTGGGTGAGCCTTCTAAACATCGAGTCAACGTCTTCTCCAAATTCCATCTCAAAAATGTCTCATACTTGAGTTGTAGTAGATCTATCTTTGTCTCCTTCACTAGATTTGTGCCCTCATGACAAATTTGCAATTTGTCCAATATTTCCTTTGCGGTTGAGCACATCGAGATATTGTTGTACTCCTTCATATCTAAAGCACAATGTAAAATATTAATAGCTTTAGCATTTTGAGATATTAAAATCATGCCCGCTCTTGTAAAATCGTCCATTTCTTTGGGAATACTTATTCCCCCAACTTCCTTCAAAGGAATATGTGGACCTTTCACAATAATCTTCCATAGGTCATAATCTACGGATTGGATGTATGGAGAAATTCTATTTTTCCAATATCCGTAATTATCACCCGTGAGGAGCGGAGGGCGATTGGTCGATTGACCTTGAGCAAACTCATTTGCTAGATTAGCCATATAAAATTTTTGATTTAAAACAAAAATCAAATGGCTCTGATACCACTTGTTGGAACCGAAGAGGGGGGGGGGGGGGGTGAATGAGGTTCCTTGGCTACTTTAGCGTTTTAAAATGAATTTGCAAAATAAACGAGTTTGCGCTGCGGAAGACTTAACTCAATCGATAAATAAATAAAATGAAGAAGTAAATAAATGCGAAAATTAAATAAAGCGATAAAAGAGAAGAGAATTTGTTATAGAAGTTCGGCGATGAATCGCCTACATCTCCTCTTCCAGGTTAGAAAACGTTTAACCGAGGTTCCACTAAAACGAAAATGATCTTGGCCTTAAGGGCTCCAAGTTAGCCACAACACAACTCTTCCCGAGTAAAAAAAGCTCTTCACGAGCACCACACTCTTCACGAGTCTTCTTGGCCTTAAGGGCTCCAAGGATAGCCACCCAAAACTCTTCCCGAGTTACCCACACTCTTCACGAGTCTTCTTGGCCTTAAGGGCTCCAAGGAGAGCCACACTTGCACCAACTTTACTTGTTGATGACTTTTACAATTTTCAACTTGCGTCAGTGTTGGAGACCTTACAATAACTCAAATAAACACCTTCACCGTGTACCAACACGAAGAATCAAAAACTCTCACACAAGAAATGAATTACAAACTCCAATACAACACAAATGTACGAATTTTGCAATGCTAGAATAATTTGAAAAGAGCAAAGCTTTCTTGTAGTTTATAGTCTTGTTTCTTGTCTTCAAATTGATCCAAAACATCCATATTTATAGTGTAGAAGGCTCCCAAGGCTCCTACTAGCTGTTGCTACACTTAAGGCTTGAATCACTCCAAGATCACCCCGGACATCACCTCGGGCGATCACCATCGCCGCGCCCCAATGGTCACAATATTGCACACATCGCCTCAGGCGAAGTCTAGATCGCCTCAGGCGATCCATGCCAAAAAGCAATGCCGTAGCTTTGGTTGGTCAAAAATCTTCATCGCCTCAAACGATGCACACATCGCCCCGGGCGTTCCAAACATCGCCTCAGGCGATCAGGCCATTGGCTCGGGCGTTCGTGCCATGCGCGCGGGCCTCGGCGTGGCTCCAGTCGATGTGGATGGCGATGCTGCTCCTAGCTGCCATCGCCTGGGGCGATCCGGCCCAGACTTTGCACATTTGATTTTCTCCAATCAATCCACTTTTCAACCAATAAACCTGTACACTAAGTAGACACATTAGTATAACAAACACAAGTTTTGTTGATCATCAAAACTCATAAATAATTCGGAGATAAATTAAGCATTAAACTCAACCATGTTTAAGGCTCAACACTCCTCCATGCTAGGCTTTGGTGCATACCGCGGTGGTGGTTGGGGATAGTTCCTCGGCCCTATAGTGTATGTATTTTGGTAGGGGTAGGTCTGCGGTGGTCGGTTCCCTACAAGTTAACATCTTCATTATTTGTAACAAAAAGGTTACCTACTTGGCATTCTGTGCTCGGTTGTCCTCCTCGGCAAAGCTCGCATGTAACAGTTTGAACTTGCATTGCATGCATGCTCAAACTAACTATTTTCTTGTTCAGTGCTTCCAACTGGGTAGCTAGGGCAGTGACTTCACTCACTTGATGCACTACGACTTGCTTCTTTGGCAGGTTCCTTTTGGACTGCATTGACAGCTATTAGCACCATCTCCTCCAACAGCGTATAAGCCTCATCGGGCATCGTTCTCATCACAATACCTCCTGATGCTGCATCAATCATAGAACGGTTATCAGCAAATAAACCATTATAAAATTTTTGTACCTGTATCCAGATAGGGAGGCCATGATGTGGGCATCTCCGCAGTAGATCTTTGAAGCGCTCCCAAGCCTCGTACAGTGTCTCTGGATCGTATTGGGCAAAAGTCGTGATATCATTGAGCATCTTGGCCGTCTTGGATGGTGGAATGAACTTTGACAAGAATAATTGTGCCATCCCATCCCATGTAGTAATAGAACCTGCAGGCAACGATTGTAACCAAGATTTAGCTTTATCACGTAAAGAGAAAGGAAACAAAGGTAACCTGATGGCATCGTCAGTAAAGCCATTATATTTAAATGTATAACAAATCTCCGGAGAAGTTGGAGATGTGGGCATTTGGATCATCAGTAGCTGCTCCCCCAAGCTGGACCAAATGCTGGATCATCTGTATGATAGCAGGCTTGATCTTGAAATTGTTCGCCTGGATGGTTGGTCTCGTGATACTCGACAGTGATTCATGGAATGAAGGATGGGCGTAGTCCATGAGTGATCTGTCCATTAGTGGTACTGGAACCTCCTCTTTATTAGCCATTAATGCTCTTGCTTGCCTTAGTCCCCTTTGATAGGTGCGTTCGATCTCGGGATCAAAAGGCTCAAGTGTAGGTTTGCTACTCTTAACATGCATCAAGAGATAACAACCTGTAACAATCAACCAAAAAAACACAGATAGAAAAAAAAATCAAAAAATATAATAAAAAACAAATGACTAAACTACAGTCAACTAATCTCGTTTGATATTATTAAAACTAGTCCCCGGCAACGGTGCCAAAAACTTGATCGCTATTATTTTAAACAGTATTTTCCAGTGTAGCGATTGTGTACCGTAATTCGCCTATTAGTTAATAATTGAATTCGCCTATTAGTTAATAAATGACTCGCTCTATCTGGTGAGTAAATTTTCGGAGCTTAAAAACTTGACCCTCTTAAACCTTTTCAGGAATAAGCTCATCAGCTCTATTCCTGATTTCATCAGCGAGTTGCCAGAGCTTCAGGTGTTGCAGCTGTGGGTGAACAATTTCACTGGAAATATTCCCCAGAATCTTGGAACTAATGGGAATCTGCAAGAAGTAGATGTTAGTTCAAACAAAGTGACCGAAAATTTGCCATTGAACCCGTGTAATGGTAATCAACTACAAAAGTTGAATACTCTTGGAAAATTCTTGTTTGGCCTGATTCCAGAATCATTAGGTCAGTTCGAGTCATTGAATCGGGTACGCATGATTCCATTTTCTTTCTTTGTTGTATCCCAATCTCACTTGGGAACAACTCACAAAGGAAATGATGAAGAGATTTGGGGAGCTAACAAATGCTGAAGGTGAACCCATGAAGAAAATATACTGACAGGGAGACTGACAAGGGGGAGTTGGAGAAATCTAGCGAAGAAGAGAACAAACAAGAGGATCCAAGTGTTGACAGATCAAATGAAGAAGAAACTATCAATGAGGAGGTGGACGACATATATTCAAGTGCTAATCACCAATTCAGAGGGGAATCTGATAAGTACGTGAAAGGGAGCCAGCAACCCGTGTACATTGCAAAGGAGAAACACAATGAAAAAAAGATGCAGAAGATGTTACACCCATATTAGATGAAGAAAAGGAGGAAGACTATTTTGAATGGATTAAATTTGGATTGGATGAGGAAGAGCATGATTTTCGGCGAGTGATTTCTGACCGCTATATTTTTAAACAGAAAATTCTCAGTGTAGCGATTCTTTACTGCAAGTGCACGGTGTCAAGTTTTAGTATAGTTAAATGAAAGTAAGGGTTGTCGCATCCACAGGGACTAACGTATAAGTACCAAATAAAACTAGTAAAATTATATTTAGCCCACGATTAAAAAAATTATATTAACTACTGCAAATTTATAACTAAAGGACCTAAATAAAATAAGAATAAATAAAATGAATGGGTTCCGGATATGCAAAGGAATTTCGCTCGAGAAATTTATCTCGCTCTTCGTTCAACTATGTTATCTATAAAGATTCGTTTGAATAGGCAATTACCAAACAATTGATTCTTAAGGTGAAAGGTTTTCGTTATTAATCAATACACTCTCTCGAGCTGTAAAGAAACTAATATCAAATTAGAACAAGTAACTCTCGTTCACTTATTTACTAATCTGATATTGCATAAATCTTCAAAACCTCGTTACTCTAAATCTCTCGATTCAAAGTGCTCACGTATGTGATTTTATCTCTCGATCTCAATCTTAAACATACATCATGAATTAATGTAGCGTATTATAACGTTATCTCTCGATCTCGGTTATAACTCATAAGATTAAATCAAAGTTAGCTAGGCTTTGATCTTAATAAGCATTTAATTCATGAACAATAAGATATCAATAAACTCAAACACATTCGAATCAATAAATCAAACACAATTAAAATCAAACTCGATAAAATAAACTTGATTCAATTTAAAACAAATCAATTAGACGTTTTAATTGTTTCTCAACCTCAAAAACATCCAATGAAAATGAAAATCAAATAAACCAAGTTTAGAAATACGATAAATGCTGGAACGAATCCGTGCTATGCACCGTAATCTCTTCTCTTGCTTCTTCCTTGCACTCCGGAATTGGCTCGCTCAAGCTTGGATGAAGAACAGAGGAAGATGACTTTAACTCCTTCTTCTAGGCGGCGGCTACTAGGGTTCTTGGGTGATGATTTTTCGGTTCTCAACCCTCTCTGATATGATATCATATGGTATGGACGGGATTCCCCATTTAAACCACCGAAAATCACGTTAAATTAGGAAAATAAGATTTTTCAGAAAATCGCGTCTCGATCGATCGAAAATATTTTTCGATCGATCGGTGCACTGTTCACTTCAGCCTTTAAAAGTTTCTGCCTCTATCGATCGATCGAGATTTTCATTCCGATCGATCGACACTTCGATAATTTTGGTGCTGAACTCTCTGCCCGGCTCGATCGATCGAGAAATAATCTCGATCGATCGAAACTCTGAAAATCTGATTTCTTCATTTTTTTCTCTTTTTCGCCTCGATTTCACCCGTTTCCTTCCTTTTAGCTCATTTCTTCCATTTCCGACCTATTTTCCTGAAACAAGCAAATAAATACCAAAAAACGTAATTCCATCCAGGAAAAAGTACGAAAAACAGAGAGAAATTACAGCTAAAAACACTTAAAATCTAAGCCTATCAACTCCCCCAAACTTAGACTTGATCGTCCTCGAGCAAGCAATAAGCTCAAAAAGTAGAGTCAAACTTAATACTTTGAATGAATCATCTTTACAACTCAGGTAAAAGCTCAGCAATCCTACTTACACATCAATAAGAGTCATTCAAAGTTCAACAGGAAGCGTTTTCTCCTAAGCTAAACAATACATCGCAACATCAGAACGTGTGTGTGTGCTATTGTCAAACATGAGTTCTATACATATCTTTTTAGATCAAAATGTGCCATAAAAACTCAAAGTCAAGATTACTTTGGATTACTCTACAAATTTACTATCCAGCACTTCTCCACAATGTAATTATTCCCTAGACTTGGATCAGAAGGTCTTTAAAAGCTTATAGTGTTAGGCCTTTTGGTGTCGTCTCCAAAGAAAAGGTAGGATGAATGCAAAGAAGAGAGTATAAAAGAATCAGTACAACTTGTTCGCACAATATTGAGCTTCTCTTCAACTTTTTCTAGCCTTGGCCACTTTGGGTCTTATTTGAATGTTTTCATTTTTTCAAGGCTTTTCTCTACATCTTTTCTTATTGCTCATTCTTTTGTTCATTTTTGTTTTTCACAATGAACTCATCTACATATAACAATTCAGTGCAATGAATGAGATTCATTATACTCCCTTAGGGACGGATAAAACTTTTCATTTAGGCTCAATCCAAGGTATGTATAATGAGTTAGCCAAAAAATGTCGAATGGGGGTCTAATTATATGCAATGCATATACCATTCTTTTTCAATAAGGCTCAAGAGGGGACACTAAGGAATGATGTAAACAAGGTAAGCTTGAAAGGCACAAACGGTCCAAAGATCGCCTAAATCATCTCCAAGTCAAGTTCCTAATTATAAAATTTCACCTCAAAGTGCTTTCAAATAAATTGTAGAGTTTTCTAAGATGCTCAAGACTAATCATAGTTAACACAAGTTTTCACTTTGTTCAATACATACTTCACTCAATCATGACTCAAAACGTGCTCAAACTATTCCTCAATTTTGACATAAGCTCAACAAAGGATATATACAAACAAGTTAAACATTTTCATGACTCCTATCTAGATGGGGATTAATTTCATCATGTATTACCGTTGTAAATCCAACTCATCATTTCTCAAGTATTGACTCATTTTCTAAAAAAATTTTTTGTTGATAGTGCTCAAGGACAATTTAGTCTCCTAAAAGTGCAGTCATGCAAGAAAAGAACCAAGACAAGAAGCAGAAATGCAAAAACTACAAATATACACAAATATAAACAAAACCCCCCCAAACTTAATATGTGCATTGCCCTCAATGTACAAGACAAATAAGCGTAAAGGCAAAACACATACCATGACAACGATCGTCACTGATCGTCGTCCTCATCATGCTCCGGAGGGGGGACTGGGTAGTGATGCTCAGCACACACGGATTCATGCTAAGAACAAAATAAACAAAATAAAAAAAAATCAATTAAACTAAACTAAAGAAAAAGAAAAAGAAACAAAGGGAATAAGAAAGAGTTTTTGATTTATAGTCCCAAGCTGGACTGTCATCTCCTCTCTCTCAGTTGTCAAGATAAACTATAGAGGTAACTGTTTGGACTTCATTGCTCATGTGATAATGCTTTAAGCGCTGCCCATTCACTATAAATGTTCCCCTGCTGGGATCGGTAACTTCAATTGCTCCAGAGGGGTAGATTTTTGAAATGGTGAATGGCCCGGACCAACGAGAACGTAGTTTGCCTGAAAAGAGTCGCAGTCTGGAGTTGAACAAGAGTACGGCATCTCCTACCTTGAAGTCCCTCTGTTGTATATGAGAATCATGCCACTTCTTGGTTTTCTCTTTGTAAATCTTGGCATTCTCATATGCCTGATTTCGAAATTCTTCCATCTCATTCAATTGCAAAAGAAGCTTCTCACCAAATACCAACTTATAGGGTGATGTGCCAATAGGTGTCTTAAAAGCAGTTCTATAAGCCCATAGTGCATCATCTAAGCGTAAGGACCAATCCTTTCGGCTTAGAGTCACCGTCTTTTCTAAAATCCTCTTCAACTCTCGATTTGAAACTTCTACTTGCCCACTGGTTTGTGGATGATAAGGTGAAGACACTTTGTGGGTGACACCATATTTACTCAAAAGCTTTTCAAATTGTTTGTTACGAAAATGAGTGCCACCATCACTAATAATTGCTCGAGGGGTGCCAAAACGAGTAAAAATTTTTCTTTTCAAAAATTGCACAACTACTCGAGCATCGTTAGTGCGCAAAGCTTCCGCCTCTACCCACTTTGACACATAATCTACTGCGACAAGTATGTATTTATTTAAACAAGAGCTTGGGAAAGGTCCCATGAAATCAATTCCCCACACATCAAAAATCTCACATTCAAGAATATTGGTCAATGGTAATTCATTCCTCCTAGAAATATTACAAACCCTTTGTCATCTATCACATGAAGAGACATACCTGAATGTATCCCTATACTAACAATATAGTTTGCAAAATGTGCATACCAAGGTACCATATCAACACTAAACAATTGCTCATCAGGGAAATTTTCATTAATTTCATCTACCTCATTGTCACTTTCATCATTACTGTTCTCAATTCGCGATAAATGATCTGCAACCACATTCTCAACACCTTTCTTATCTCTTATCTCCAAGTCAAATTCTTGCAATAATAAAATCCACCTAATCAAGCGTGGTTTGGCATCTTTCTTTGAAAGTAAGTATTTAAGTGCAGGTCGGTGTACACAATAACTTTAGCAAGACATAGGCAGGAGTGAAACTTATCAAAAGCAAAAACTATGGCTAGAAGCTCTTTTTCAGTGGTGGCATAGTTAATTTGTGCTTCATTCAAAGTGCGACTAGCATAGTAAATAGTATGAAATACCTTGTTCCTCCTTTGACCTAAGACTGCTCCTACCGCGGTGTCGCTGGCGTCACACATCAGTTCAAAAGGTAACTCCCAATCAGGGGCGACCAACAGGTGCGGTTACCAATTTCTCCTTGAGAGTATTGAACGCCTGCATACAATCAGAATCAAATTCATAAGATGCATCTTTAGTTAACAAGTGAGATAAAGGTTTAGAAATTTTTGAGAAATCCTTAATGAAACGTCGATAAAATCCCGCATGTCCTAAGAAGCTTCGGATTCCCTTTACTGTTGTCGGTTGTGGCAATTGTTGTATCACTTGAATCTTTGCCCGATCCACTTCAATACCCTTCTCAGATATCTTGTGTCCCAAGACTATTCCTTCTTGGACCATGAAGTGACACTTCTCCCAATTCAGTACAAGATTTGTCTCTTCACACCTTGCCAACACTAAAGTCAAGTTAGACAAACATATATCAAAAGAAGAACCAAACACAAAAAAATCATCCATGAATACTTCTAGGAATTTCTCTATCATGTCATGGAATATGGCCACCATACATCTTTGAAAGGTAGAAGGTGCGTTACATAATCCAAATGGCATTCGTCGGAATGCAAATGTGCCATAAGGACAAGTGAAGGTGGTCTTCTCTTGATCCTCAGGTGTAATTGCAATTTGGTTATATCCCGAATATCCATCTAGAAAGCAATAAAAATCATACCCTGCTAACCTCTCTACCATTTGATCAATGAAGGGAAGGGGAAAGTGGTCTTTACGAGTAGAATCATTTAACCTCCTATAATCAATGCACACTCTCCACCAGGGGTGACTGTTCTTGTAGGTATTAACTCATTATTCTCATTAGGGACAACAATAATACCCCCTTTCTTTGGTACACATTGAATAGGACTTACCCATGAGCTATCAGAGATAGGATAGATAATACCTGCGTCCATTAGCTTGATAATCTCAGCTTTTACTACCTCTTGCATTTTTGGATTAAGACGCGTTGTGGTTGGACCACGGCCTTGAATGTGTCCTCCATAAGAATTTTATGCATGCAGACCGATGGGATAATTCCTTTAATATCTGATATCTTCCATCCAAATGCTTTCTTGTGCTCTTGAAGGACTTTCACAAGCTTTTCCTCATTATCACCTGTCAAAGATGAAGAAATAATAATTGGTAAAGATTTTTCATCATCTAAGAAAATATACTTGAGATGTGATGGAAGAGGTTTGAGCTCGAGAGTGGGTGACTCTTCAATTGATGGCTTTTGAGGTTTAATTTCCCTTTTTCCCAACTCTCAAAGATTCTCAGTGGCTCGTTTCATGTAAGGACTGGTGTTGTTCATATAAGCTATACTCTTGATGTCTTCCTCGCAATGTTGCTTATCAGCTTCCACTAAGCATGCTTCCATGTTATCCCTGAATGTATCTTGCAACACCTCACCTGTCAGAACATCAATAATATCTACATTGAAACACATGTGCTCGTCGTGTGGGTGTTGAAGTGCTTTAAAAACATTAAAAGTAACTTGATCCTCCCCTACTCGGAGGATCAACTTCCCTTGTTGAACATCGATGATTGCTTTTCCCGTTGCTAAGAATGGTCGACCCAAAATCAGTGGTGTCTCTGAATCTGCTTCCATATCTAGTACCAGAAAATCAACGGGAAAGATGAATTTATCCACTTTGACTAAGACGTCTTCAATGATACCCCTGGGGTATGTGATGGATCGATTTGCTAATTGTAGTGACACCTTAGTAGGTTTCGGCTCACCTAGCCCCAACTTCCTGAAAATAGAGAATGGCATCAAATTTATACTAGCACCCAAATCACATAATGACTTTGTAAAAGATACTGATCCTATGGTGCAAGGTTTAGTAAAACTCCCTGGGTCTTTTAACTTTGGAGGCATTTTATTTTGCACAATTGCTGAGCACTCCTCCGTCAAGCTTACCGTTTCATATTCACCCAACTTTCGCTTATTTGACAAAATTTCCTTCAAAAACTTAGCATAACTAGGCATCTGAAGTAAAGCATCAGCGAATGGAATATTAATATGTAGTTTCTTAAATACTTCAAGAAACTTACCAAATTCTGCATCCATCTTAGCCTTTTTTAATGCTGCGGGAAATGTGGGAGGGATTACTATCCTATCAGTGTGTGCAATCGGTGTAGTGTTAGAATTCTTACCTTTCTCCGTCGCCTTTTCCTTAGTCTTATCCTTGCCTTAAGATGTCTCTCCATGACTCTCTTCTGCTTCAGCTTGTGGTCTTAGCTCTTTTCCACTCCTTAACTCAATGGCCTTTGCTTGCTCATTTTGGTTCTTCACTGTCCCATTTGGTATCATGCCCTGCGTTCGTCCAGATATTAATGATGCGAGCTACCCCACTTGCACTTCCAAATTCTTTATGGATGCATTCTGAGTTGTCATCCTGGTTTCAGTTGATGCTATGAACTTGGCTATTAGCTCTTCCATACTCGGTTTATTCGACCCTCCCGGTTGTAGCTGTGGATTTAACACATTTTCGTTGTTTGACCACCTCTGATTTGGGTGGTTCCTCCACCCCGGGTTGTATGAGTTCGAGTATAGATTGTTGGGATGCCTGTTACCTACAAAATTCACCACTTCATTAGTTTGCATAAATGGGTTACCTGCCTGGCACTCAATGCTCGGATGACCGCCTCCACATAAATCACAGAAAATAGTTTGAGCTTGCATCACTGCTGCACCCATGCTATCTATCTTCCGGTTCATAGCTTCCAACTGAGCTGAAATAGCAGTAATCTCGTCCACTTGATGGACTCTCATTGGTTTCTGTGGCGTGTTCCTTTCCGATTGCCACTGATTGCTATTGGACGCCATTTCCTCCAATAAGTTATACGCCTCTTCCGGTGTCTTCCGCATGATCGATCCCCCAGATGCTGCATCTATCATTGATTGGTTAGCAGAAAACAGACCATTGTAAAAAGTCTGTACCTGCAGCCAGATGGGTAGACCATATGTGGGCATCTCCTCAATAAATCTTTGAAATAATCCCACGCTTCGTATAAACTCTCGGGGTCAAATTGCCCAAACGTAGTGATATCGTTTCGCATCTTTGCTGTTTTGGAGGGAGGAAAGTACTTTGATAAGAAGGCTTTTGTCATTCCTTCCCATGTTGTAATTGATCCTGCAGGTAATGAATTCAACCAGGATTTAGCTTTATCTCTCAATGAAAAAGGGAAGAGCCTTAACTTGATGGCGTCATCGGAGACGCCATTATGTTTAAACGTGTCACAGATCTCCAAGAAGTTGGAGATGTGAGTGTTCGGATCGTCTGTGGCAGCTCCCCCAAACATTATAGAGTGCTGTATCATTTGGATAATTGCAGGCTTGATCTCGAAGTTATTCGTCTGGATTGTCGGCCTAGTAATGCTGGATAAAGATCCATGAAGTGTTGGCTGTGCAAAGTCCATCATCGACCTCGGGTTCTGTGCTTCGTTATTGTCGGCCATTGCTCGAGCTTCTCGTAGTCTTCTAAGTAAAGTCCTCTCTATTTTAGGATCAAATGGCTCGAGAATGGTCTCCTCTCTTCTGAGCATGCACTAGAAGAATGGTTCCTGTACTGGATCAGACAAAAGGAGACAACAACAAAAATACAAAATCAAAAACAAGAACAACTAACTAAAACGAAAAAGAAAAATAAACACAAAATAATACAAATTGGCAAAATTACAATTAACTAATCTCGTATGATATTATACAGATTAGTCCCCGGCAACGGCGCCAAAAACTTGACCGCTATATTTTTAAACAGAAAATTCTCAGTGTAGCGATTCTTTACCGCAAGTGCACGGTGTCAAGTTTTAGTATAGTTAAATGAAAGTAAGGGTTGTCGCATCCACAAGGACTAACGTATAAGTACCAAATAAAACTAGTAAAATTATATTTAGCCTACGATTAAAAAAATTATATTAACTACTGCAAATTTATAACTAAAGGACCTAAATAAAATAGAATAAATAAAATGAATGGGTTCCGGATATGCAAAGGAATTTCGCTCGAGAAATTTATCTCGCTCTTCGTTCAACTATGTTATCTATAAAGATTCGTTTGAATAGGCAATTACCAAACAATTGATTCTTAAGGTGAAAGGTTTTCGTTATTAATCAATACACTCTCTCGAGCTGTAAAGAAACTAATATCAAATTAGAACAAGTAACTCTCGTTCACTTATTTACTAATCTGATATTGCATAAATCTTCAAAACCTCGTTACTCTTAATCTCTCGATTCAAAGTGCTCACGTATGTGATTTTATCTCTCGATCTCAATCTTAAACATACATCATGAATTAATGTAGCGTATTATAACGTTATCTCTCGATCTCGGTTATAACTCACAAGATTAAATCAAAGTTAGCTAGGCTTTGATCTTAATAAGCATTTAATTCATGAACAATAAGATATCAATAAACTCAAACACATTCGAATCAATAAATCAAACACAATTAAAATCAAACTCGATAAAATAAACTTGATTCAATTCAAAACAAATCAATTAGACGTTTAATTGTTTCTCAACCTCAAAAACATCCAATGAAAATGAAAATCAAATAAACCGAGTTTAGAAATACGATAAATGCTGGAACGAATCCGTGCGATGCACCGTAATCTCTTCTCTTGCTTCTTCCTTGCACTCCGAAATTGGCTCGCTCAAGCTTGGATGAAGAACGGAGGAAGATGACTTTACCTCCTTCTTCTAGGCGGCGGCTACTAGGGTTCTTGGGTGATGATTTTTCGGTTCTCAACCCTCTCTGATATGAAATCATATGGTATGGAAGGGATTGTTAGCATAAATGCCCTACAAGCCAATCGTTGGCCCAATGAGCTTTATATTAACCCTGGCCCAATTAGCTTATACAACTATAAATATGACATTTGTATCAGAAGGAAAATAGACCTAATCACTCTCAATCAACACTCACTCCCATAGAAATGCCAACACCAAACTAGCACTGGTGTTAGCTTGTAGATCTGGTCAGGTTGATTGGACTCGAGGGTCACCGCTATCAGATTCACGTCGGTGAACGGTAATTCCTTTTCGTGCATTTATTCAATTTATGCATGTTAATATATGAATCAGGCGCGATCGTCCGTCCCTGGGTCATATCTGTTTATTGTATTATTTCCGCTGCGTTTGGATCTGGCGCCGGGGTACGGAAACCCAACAGTGGTATCAGAGCCAGGTTGCGTTTTGATTCATGTATTTGATAATTAATTTTTATTAGATTATTTCCCAACAATATTAATCGCTTTCAAATTTTCAAAAATTATGGAATCCGGAAAAATATAGAAAATCGAACCAAAACTCGTGTGCCGGAAACTGTTTCCGGTCATCATCTCCATGGACAGCCAGCAGTTCGCGGCAATGCGTGCGGCCAGCTGCTCCTCGCGAACCCAGCGACCAAGGCGCAGGAAGAATCGGGAAGCGTGGAAAGGTTCCGCGACTCCAGTAGCGATGTTCGTGATTTCACAGCCGGCGGAAAGGTTCCGCGACTAGGATGGAACTGCTCGTCGTGCGCGCGATTATAACCAGTGATGGAGCGACTTGGGTGAGGAGGCGGCGGCGTGCGGTTTCCTGAACAGTGGCGGCGGCTGGTTAGGGTTTCGAACCTAGTGATTTGGGGAAGATGATGATGAATAGTGGCTGCTAGGGTTTCAGGGACAAAATTGGAATTTAAATTTTTTTTGGGCTATTTTTCGAATTTTGAAGTTTTTGGACCAGAAATTTTGAAAATTAGTGTGCAAAATTGTTTTTAATTTTGGATCCAAATTGTTTGGAGTCCATAAAATTTTTTTTTTGGGTCATTTTAGATGTTTTATCCGGATATTATTTTTGAAATAATAAATCATACTACTTAATTTATTAAAAATGTGATTTTTAATTTATTAAGTGTAAAATGGAGATTTTACAGTTAGTTAAAAATTTAATTAATTGAAAATTGAATGAAAATGTTTCATTCAATTTGTTAATTTTATTTTGGCTAATATTATGATTTGAGGTAAAATAGTGATTTTACCAATTAATTGATAATTTAATTAATTAAAAATTAAATGAAAGTGTTTCATTTGGTTTGTTAATTTTATTTTTTGATTAATATGATTAATAGGTAAAATAGTGATTTTACCAATTAATTAAAAACTAACTAATTAGAAATTAAATAAATTGTTTTATTTAATTTGTTAATTTTATTTTCAATTAATGATGCGATTAGTGGGAAACGATAGAATAAATTAATTATTGTGATCTAATGACATGTGATGTAATTAGTACAATTTCATATGATGTAATTGTTTAGTTTAATGTTTAATTACATATGATGTGATTCCATGGTGGATGATTATGGGCCTTGACCAATGTGTTTAGGTGAATGCTTAGGTTTTTTTATTGTTTCATTATAATTGTGATTTTGGTTTTCAGGCCTGCGAGCCTGCTCTCTCTATTTTCTGATGTATCCCAGCCCTGGATTTGTATCCCTATTCTCTTGTTTGCACGATTTAAATGTAAAAACTTTAGAATTAGTGGGAGATCGAGATTGAAGATGGATCATCAAGAATCAAGACATGTATAATGGAAGCAAAAATGTAATAGGATTGCATTACATACCTGCATCACCTTAGACAGACTTGTGATCCACGTATGGCTCACGTGGATCAATTAGGAAAAGGACGTCATCGTCCATATTTATTTTTATTATGCATATGATGTATGATAAATGTTTGTTTGTATGTTTTATTAGTACATATGACTGCATGAATAAAACATAGTTGCATGAATCCGGCAAACAAACAAACAAGTACTTGATGAGATTTTAAAATATTATTAAATCCCTCTTTTGAATATGATTCAAAAAATTTAATATCAAACTGTAAAGGGAGCTCAAAGGAGTTTGTTGTTTCCTGTCTTCCATCAACAGTTAAGCCATGAGACGCTACTTGTGTCAGGTGTCTTGTCTCACCCTCGTGGGGGACATCTGGCATGGGAAAGCTGTGTGTTTAACTGCCACTTAAATATGGATAGGGTTCTGTTAACCTTTAAGATTACTCACCCTCGTGGGGTCTTATTGGCGAACATTACCATCCGTGGGATGGGTTAGTTTGACGTGAGAAGGCATAATTGGCCTGCCTCCGTAGGGTTATGCCAATCACGAGACGAATATCTTGGGGGTTGCATATGATGCAATTGTGAGCTACCTTTAGTATCATGAGGTCGGCTGGACCCTCGCCCGGGGCTATCATGAGCTAGTTGGACTCCAAGCCCACTAAGAAAATACGATTTTTCGTTCATTTGTCATGAGGGTGACGAATTCGAAAAATTTAGTGGGAGCATTCAATAACTAAACTCCATAGTTTTTGAATTAATTAATAATCAAATGGTTTGCATATATTTTCTGTTTATTCTCAGTATTATGATTGCCGTGAATCCGATTACATCAAGTCTCGATATAAACAAATTAACCACCAAATTATTTGATTGACTATTAATTGTAAAATAGTTATTGCTTCTAAAAGATTGCTATATACCCTTGGTGGGAGCCTCCTGTTGAAGTGTCTCCCGGTTCGTCTCATGAATAGATTGCCACACTTGAGAAGTGATGGGACGATGATCTCTAGACTATGTGCTATATGATAGCATCAATGTCACCAATGAGTTTCAACACAGATATGAGAAATTCGTTCACATTGCTGATATTTTCCAACACCTACAAATGTTGTTTGGTGAACAGACGCGATTACTGAGACTCACGATTTCAAAAGAGCTATTTTCATTTCACATGCGAGATGGGGCTTCGGTCTATGAGCATGGTGTAAGAAAAATATCTCTTGTTGAGAAATTGGAAAATCTGAATGTGACAAATCCTCATTAACTGGCTATAGATTTGATCTTATAGTCAAAATGTTGGAAACTCATGAGCCCTTGATTCAAAAGGAGAAACATGTTCTTCTTGTCGAATCTTCTACCAATGGTAGGAAGAGTTCAAGGATAAAGAAGAGGAAGAGAAATGGTTCCCAACCTCAAAAGATGAAAAAGGATATAGTAGCAACTAAGAAAGGAGAGGCATCTATGTTTTCACGGCTGGTCACTGGCGCAAAATTGTGAGGAATACCTAGACTAGAAGCGTTCTAAAAAGGGTATGTTTTATATTAAAATTAAATGTTTCTATTGGTTCTACTTCTTTGGTATATGATGTCAGTTGTGCTAGCATTTTTGCAAAGAGTTGCATGTGATGTGAAGAAGTAGAGAGCCCTGGGAAGGTGAAACCTACCTGAGGCTAAGCATTGTAGCAATAGTTGTTGCAAATGCTGTTTGAAACATTTATTTAATATAAAATCTTGAACTGGTTAGGAACTGGTTTGAGCAATTATTTATTTGTTCTAGATTTAATCATGAACATTGTTCCTATTTTGATAGAGAATGATATTCTTTTAAATATGCGAATGTGATTCGCAGTATTTTTAAGAATGCATGTTTTATTGAATCTGGTGAACTTATGAATGATTAGTATGATTATATTCAAAGAATATAAAAAGAATGATAACTTAAATCCAACATAAATTTAGCATGTGCTGAATGTCCATTGAATTTGATTCATATGGACGTATGTGGAGCACTAAATGTTAGTGCAAGATGATGTTGAGTTATCTTAAAGAGAATGTGATTCTCTCTGAGTAACTCTCTAAAGTTACATATTTGTTGAATATAATTCATACCAATGCAGTGACCAAAACTCCATATACGATATGGACTGAAAAATAATCCAAATTTTTATTTTGAGATTGTTCTGCTTATGTGAAGCATCCAGTGGGAGATGAGTTGGATAGTTGATCCATCTTATGTTATTTTATGGAAATTATATTATCAATTGCAGGCAAAGAGTTTGTTTCGCAAGTGCAATCTTTCTAGAGAAAAATGTTTCTATTAGAAAGGATGACAAAATATTATAACTTGAAAGGGTTCAAGAACCACAAACCACTAGAAAAGTGAAAACGGTGAAATTAATTTAATTAATCACAACCTTTGATTTACACACACTAAGGAGATTTGAAAATGTTTCAAGAGCTCCTGATAGAATGAATCTACTCCTTGAAAGTAGTCAAGAAATAGACCATGGATATGATCCTTGGACTTTCAAGGAGGCGATGTCAGATATTGATTCGGGACATTGGCAAGATGCATGAAATCTGAAATGGACTCCATGTACTCCAATAAGGTATGGGCCTTTGTAGATCATCTTTGGGAATTGTTCCCATTGGCTGCATGGATTTATAAGTGAAAGCTTGGAGTAGATGGGAAGGTAGTGACCTTCAAAGCTTGACTGATGAGAAACGATTATTCTCATAGGCAAAGAGTTGTTTATGAGAAAATTTTCATCGGTTATGATGCTATAGTCTATTTAGATTTTATTAGTTATATCTTTATATTATGAATATGAGATATGAGTAATGGATGTGAATACAACATTTCTCAGTGGTGGCATTGAGGTAGAAATGTAGCAGCCAGATGTGTTTACAACTTCTTGGAGTGAACAAAAGGTTTGCAAACTCCAGAGGTCCATTTACGGGCCTAAGAAGGCATCCCGAAATTTGAACCTTCGTTTTGATAACATCATCAAAGTGTTTGGTTTTGTTAAAAATTCGGAAGTGACATGTGTGTGCAAAAAGGTTAGTGGGAGCATGATTATATTTGTGATGCTTTAAGTCGATTATATCATGCTCATTGTGAATGGTATTGGATTAATCAATTAAAGCGTGATTATCTACTAATTTCTCCATGTAAGATTGAGAGAAGCGTCATACGTGCTTAGCATACGGATCTATAGGGATAGATCTAAAGGCTTAAGATCTCTCAATCTACGTACATAAACACTGTGCTAAAAGAGTTTAGCATAGAATAGTCGAAAAATGAGTTACTTCATAATATGTCATAGTATTCATCTCTCGAGTCAATGGGTCTTAAGATTGATGAGGAGAGAGAAAAGATGACATTGATACCTTATATTTCTACTTTAATAGCATATTGTATGCTATGGTATGTACTTGGCCTGATCTATGTTCTTAGAGTAATGGGCAGACATCAAACAGATCCCGGTGAAGGTCACTGGAAAACTGTGAAAATAATCCTCAAGTTCAGAACTTATGATATGTTCATGGTTTTTGGATCTGTAAGTGGAGAAATAAAAGTTGAAGGCTAAGCTGATGCTAGTTTTTAATTTGGATGTAGATAATACCATATCGATGTTCGGATTTGTATTTAAGCTCAGTGATGGTGTGTCTCTTGGAAACGTTCCAAGCAAGACACCACATTGGATTCCACCACTGAAGTTGAATACATTGCAGCATAAGATGTAGCAAAGAGACAGTTTGGATAAGAAATTTCATCCAAGAGTTGGGTGTAATTTCTAGTGCAGTTGACACAGTCTCTGTGTACTGTGACAACATTTGAGCTATTATGAATAGCCAAGATCTCATCAGGATCCAAACATATATTGAGAAAATACTATCTAATGAGAGAGATGGTAGACGAGACATTATTATCGAGAGAATCGCTTCAACAGAAAAATATAGTGAATCCACTGACAAAGCATTTACAATGATTGGTGTCTGTTAGACATCTTGGGAAGATGGTCTTAAGACACATGAGTAGTTGGCTTTGGGAAAGTGAAAGATATTGTTGTCATACATGATTAAGTAAATCAATAGTTGATTGATTGTATCTGTAATATTATTATGACAAATCTTTGTTTGAATATTAATATAAATGGCACTTCTTCATCTGTTTACCCATGCATCTTGATGCATTGATGAAGTCCTTGAGATTGCTATAGTCCATAGAATGTGGTTACGCATATGATGGTGACCATGAAATACATTCTCGACTGTGATTTCTAAATGTTCCTAGTCGATGAGCATTCGAGAATGGGATATCGATATATGCTCGTTAGAGACTGGTATTCATGATGTGTCTAGTGTAGTGTGCCGCGTTTCATCGGCGTTGGCTTGGAGAAGTCAGCACACATGAATAGGTGCTCATTAGGAATGAGTTCACTGATCGACCCTACTTGGAATTCTATAAGTGGTTACCATTTGTCGAGTATAGAATTCCTAGTCATAGTTGTGCACCATTACTCCTCATGACCCGAGGCGTCATTGAGGTCTTGATAGATAGCTGTGTACTTTGATTTAATGACTGATCACATGCGGGTCATAAAGTCATTCTTTTGGGTATTCAGTGATGCTGTCAGAGGCCTATGATTGTCGTTGGGGATTCACCACTGGTCTTGATGAACTAGGATGTCCTATGTGTTTTTCTATATATGATTCGAGGAATCTCTGGCCAGAGTGGGTAGTGCTTGTGAAAAATGGGTTTTTCATATACGCACACAAGGAATCATATAATGTGAAACAAATACATAGTTATTGAAATCATAAGGGGCCTCGACCAACCAATGCCCTTGATTCAATCGGGACATATTGAGTGAAAGGAATGTATTGCACGCTAACTATGGCTGATAGGTTCTCGTACGTTGCTAGTCATTTGTGTAAGTAATCCAACAAGCATGGAACGCAGCGGAATAATAAAATTTTGGATTACTATAACCGCGGATCTATACATAGGGATTCATATCGGATAAAGGTTTACAAAAGTCTCACCCTTGTAGCGTGTTTGAGCAGAATCCACGGAGCAGCACCACGTCCAACGTCTCCTTCGAGTCACTAGCAAAACTTGTCAAGTTTTGCCTCAACGGTATCCACACGATCAAATCGGGTGAAGGGATAGTTTAAGAACAAGTTGCTAGACAAGTTCTTAAACCGGAACAAGAAACACACTCGATTCACAATCGAATAATCGCCAAAATCACCAAGTCTCTCACGGCTACAAAGAAAAACCGAGAGCTCTTTGATGATTGTAGGAGGCGGCCGTGTCTTGCTTGTTAGTGTTTAGGTTGGAATGATATGAATTGTCTCTAAACAATTAATCATAACCTTGTATTTATATTATAAGATTTAATTAAGGTTTAAGGCTTTCTTAAAGCCTCATGGGCCCAAACCCATGATTTAATTTCTTAATTAATTAATTCATCCAATGAATTTAATTTCCCTTCTCGATTTAATCTTTGTGCGACCCGATAGGATCTTGTAATGTTGGCAGTGACATAAAATCTTATTTTACGTTACAAGCAAGGAGCGGTGTCTAGCAACACATCGAGGCTACCCAAATTACAAGAATGTCAATGACTCGACATAACCTTTAGAACTTGTGATAATATTAACCATGTAACTTAATCCCTTTGTCCTTTGTGTTTAGATTGAACACGAGTCATGGAATAATCATACTCGTATATTCAATCTTTATTTCTTGATCCCCAAGTAGAACTAGAATAAACGAATAAGCTCGATATCTCATATCGACTCATTCGAGCATGGCCATGCTTTTTAGTTCTCACTTGATCAAGGGCCAAACACATCTCCTGTTATATAGGAGGGACAAATCCTATCTCGATCAGTCAACATCCCTCTACATAATTCGTAGTGTATCCAATAGTCGCCTTTATAGTTTACCCTGTTACGGGTAACGTTGACAATATCAAGATACATAACTCCTATGTTGGGATCTCTGATGATCACAAGTCGTAAGGATTACATACATTATTATTACTATGAGAATTGCATATGACGATCATATAACTATCCATGTTGCATTCTCATGGTGGGTCTGTCCAGTACATCGTTCTCTAACATGTACCCATGTGTTGATTTGATATCTCATATCAATGAACAATTCATCAATCAACACATACTAGTCTCTACGTATTATCATTACCCTATTCATGATAATACTTGACTAGGGACATCTTTAAGAATAATACAATATTATTCTAAGGACATTAACATATATATTAATTCACATTACACAGTTAAACGAATAATATATAATAATGAATTGCCATTCATAAAATCATAAACATTGTATGTCTTAAACAATCATCTAATGACTTGTCTTAGGGCATATCCCAACAAATCTCCCACTTGTACTAAGACCACTCAGACATATACCTAATGCCTAGAGATCTAGTATGACGATCATGCTTCTGCTGTGACAGTGGCTTCGTCAATGGGTCAGATACGTTATCATCTGTTGGTACTTTGCATATTTTAACATCTCCCCTTTCAACGATTTCTCGAATGAAATGGAAACGCCTAAGTATGTGCTTGGATATTTGGTGAGATCTAGGTTCCTTAGCCAATGCGATCGCTCCATTGTTGTCACAATAGAGTTCTATCGGATCTTTAATGCTAGGCACCACTCCAAGTTCAGAAATGAACTTCCTAATCCAAACAGCTTCCTTTGCTGCATCCGAGGCAGCAATATACTCAGCTTCTGTTGTAGAATCGGCTACTGTTTCTTGCTTTGAACTCTTCCAGCTCACAGCACCTCCATTTAGGCAATACACATATCCAGATTGCGATCGAAAATCATCTTTGTCAGTTTGGAAGCTTGCATCAGTGTAACCCATTACATTGAGCTCTTCCTCACCTCCATAAATCAAGAATGTATCCTTAGTTCTTCTCAAGTATTTCAGGATATTCTTGACAGCAATCCAGTGACCTTCACCTGGATCAACTTGATATCTGCTCGTCATGCTCAAAGCATACGATACATCGGGACGAGTACATATCATGGCATACATGATAGATCCAATAGCTGACGCATATGGAATCTTACTCATGCGTTGTCTCTCATCTGGTGTTGAAGGACACTGTTCCTTCGAGAGATATATAGCATGTGTCATAGGAACGAATCCTTTCTTTGATTCTTGCATGCTAAACCTTTTAAGCACTTTGTCTATGTATGTACTTTGACTTAGGCCGAGAAGCCTTCTTGATCTATCTCTATAGATCTTGATTCCTAATACATAGGTGGCTTCTCCCAAGTCTTTCATCGAAAAGCAGTTCCCTAGCCAAATCTTTACAGATTGTAAGGCAGGGATATCATTCCCAATGAGAAGTATGTCATCTACATACAACACTAGGAAAATGATTATGCTCCCACTGACCTTCTTGTAGACACAAGGTTCATCTACGTTTTTGATAAAACCAAACTCTTTGATTGCATCATCAAAACGAAGATTCCAACTCCGAGAAGCTTGCTTCAATCCATAAATGGATCGTTGTCGCTTGCATATCTTTCCAGCATCCTTTGGATCGACAAAACCCTCGGGCTGTGTCATGTACACATCCTCGAGCAGATTTCCATTAAGAAAAGCTGTTTTGACATCCATCTGCCAGATTTCATAATCATGAAATGCAGCTATTGCAAGTAAGATCCTTATGGATTTAACCATGGCAGCTATTGCAAGTAAGATCCTTATGGATTTAACCATGGCCACTGGTGAAAAGGTTTCATCATAGTCAATACCATGAATTTGTTTGAATCCTTTTGCAACCAGCCGACCTTTATAGGTTTGTACATTACCATCCATATCGGTCTTTTTCTTGAAAATCCATTTGCACCCTATGGGTCGTACCCCTTCAGGTGGATCAACCAAAGTCCATACTTGGTTTGCATACATGGATTCCATCTCAGATTTCATGGCCTCTTGCCATTTCTCAGAATCAGTGTCCATTATAGCTTGTTGATAAGATGACAGCTCATCCTCATCAATAAGTAGTAAGTCACCTTGTTGAGTGACAAGAAATCCATATCTCTGTGGCTCCCGGTGTTCTCTTACAAACCTACGCTGGGCTTGTGTCTCTTGAGCAGGTACTTCTTCCACAACAGCTTGCGGTGCCTGCTCTGTTTCCATCTCAATCTTAGGTTCAGTGTTTTCTTGTGGTTGAACTTCACTAAGTTCTATTTTTCTCCCACTGGTTTTTCTAGAAATAAATTCTCTTTCAAGAAATACACCAGTCCGAGCAACAACTACTTTGTTCTCGGTGGGATAATAGAAATATTATCCTTTCGTTTCCTTAGGATACCCCACAAATAAACACTTATCAGATTTGGGTCCAAGTTTGTTAGTGGCGTGACGTCTAACGAAAGCCTCACAACGCCAAATCTTCATAAAAGACATACTAGGACGCTTCCCAGTCCATATCTCATATGGTGTCTTTTCCACTGATTTAGATGGAACACGGTTCAGTAAGAAAATCGTTGTTTCTAGAGCGTGTCCCCAAAACGATATCAGAAGATCTGCATGACTCATCATTGATCTAACCATGTCTAAAAAGGTTCGATTTCTCCTCTCGGATACACCATTCCATTGTGGAGTATACGGAGGAGTGAGTTGTGGGACTATCCCACACTCCTTTAGATAGTCATGTAACTCTTGGCTTAAGTATTCACCTCCTCGATCTGATCGAAGGATTTTGATACTTTTGCCAAGTTGGTTTTGTACTTCATTCTTGAAATCTTTGAACTTTTCAAAGGTTTCATGCTTATGCTTCATTAGGTACACATACTCATATCTACTGAGGTCATCAGTAAATGTAACGAAGTATTGAAAACCACCTCTAGCTTGTGTACTTATTGGTCCACATACATCACTATGTATTAGTCCCAATAAAACATTTGCCCTTTCAACATGTCCCTTGAAAGGGACTTTAGTCATCTTGCCCATTAAACAAGATTCACATGTTTCATATGATTCAAAATCAAATGAATCTAATACTCCATCCTTATGAAGTTTAGATATGCGGTTCTCGTTTATGTGGCCCAAGCGACAATGCCAGAGATAAGTCGGATTACAATCATTATTTTTAATCCTTTTAGTATTTATGTTATAGATAGGCATATCAAGATTTAATAAATAAAGACCATTCACCATTTGTGCACTAGCATAAAACATATCATTTAAATAAATAGAACAACAGTTGTCCTTTATTATAAATGAAAACGCACACTTGTCTAAACAAGAAATAGAAATTATGTTTTTGGTAATGGATGGCACAAAATAACAGTCTTTTAAAATCAACGATAAACCAGAAGGCAAAGATAAATAATAATCTCCTATAGCTAATGCAGCAACTCTTGCTCCATTTCCAACTCGGAGATCAACTTCGCCTTTCGCCAACAATCTACTCTTTTTGAGGTCCTGCACATTTACACAAATGTGAGATCCACATCCAGTATCTAATACCCATGATGAAGAAGTAGATAAATTGACTTCTATAACAAAAATACCTGAAGTGGAAGTCACACTTCCTTTCTTTAGATCCTCCAGATATACTTTGCAGTTTCTTTTCCAATGGCCGGTCTCACCGCAATGGAAACAGTCCCCTTCCTTCGCTATCCCTCCCTTTGGTTTCAGTGCAGATGACTTTGGCTTAGATTTAACAAAGACCTTCTTGTTCTTCTTGAAGCTCTTAGCTTTAGTCTTTCCTTTGCTCTTATTCACAATAAGAACATTTGTAGGTTTAGACTTCTTGCTATTTGATTCAAAAGTTCTAAGCATGCCAAGTAACTGTGGTAGTGTCTTCTCAATTTCAATCATATTGTAATTTAAGACAAATTGACTGAAGCTTTCAGGCAACGATTGCAATATCACGTCAGTGGCCAACTCTTGGTCCAAAGGAAAACCCAGCTTCTCCAGATTCTCAATATACCCAATCATCTTGAGTACATGAGTTCCAACCAGACTTCCTTCTACCATTCTACACTGGAATAACGCCTTAGAGACGTCATACCTCTCTTGTCTTGCTTGTTGTTGGTACAGTTGCTTAAGGTGCTCGATCATATCAAGCGCCTCCATTTCCTCATGTTGCTTCTGAAGCTCAGAGTTCATGGTGGCAAGCATAAGGCACCCAACATCAAGTGCGTCACTTTGATGCTTCTTGTAAGCATCTTTATTGGCTCTTGTAGCCGTTAGGGAAGGTTCCTCAGTAGGTAAGGGTTCCTCTAGGACATATTGTTTCTTTTCTTGTTTGAGGACTATCCTCAAGTTCCTATGCCAGTCTAGGAAATTTGTCCCATTTAATTTGTCCTTCTCAAGGACCGATCGCAGTGATAAAGTGCTTGTTACGTTGTTAGTTGCCATGGATATCTACAATATAAATATGCAAAATAAGTTTATGATTTAATCATTTAACATGGTCTTATATTAAATGATACTCCCACTATTTTGTTTAAAAAATATCAACCCTCGAAACCTTTAGTGGGCCAAGATCCATATTTCGCCTAATCTTGAGTTAGCTTTGGCTAATCACCCAAGACTCGGTTATTTAGGTAGACAACACTTTGTCAATTACATCACATATAATTCTTGGATAGTTGGAAGAACAACACTTTGTTCAATTCATCAAATGAATTATTATCCAACCCATGCCTCTAGGTTCCCAATCCTATTGAGATAACCTAGTTAAGTCGTACCCAATTTAAAGTATAACGGATATCACTTTTATCCTTTCGCGCCTTACTAAGATTGCCACGGTGCTTTGCTTTGGCAAACCCAAACATGTACAATCGAAGTTTTTGACGAGTACTTTTAATTATGGAAGGCATCTAAAACTTAATATTTTAGAGGGATTTATTGATCTCATGATTAGTTTGATAATTTAAAATATGTCCACTACATATAGTTGTATACATATCTACATATATGTGTAATACAATTATCAATCTAAAACATAAGATAAATCATGCATCAACATACATAATTAAACGTGACATGGTTATAGCCCCTACTAACGATTTTCTCAAGCCAATGAGAAAATCCTAAGAGTCAACCTAAGGTAACTTCACAAGCACCTTCCTTTGGCTCCAATTTGTGAATGGCCTCCTCATCCCGACACGATGCTCCATCTTCATTGTTCACCATCAACAATTAAACTATACTATTTACAAGATATAGAATACCTCGATTCACATTCGCGGGGAACATAGGGGAGGGATAACATTTAGAATAAGGCACGACACGCAGGTCGTATTATAAATTACAAACATTCACAAATCCTATCTAATAGGTCAAAGGGCTATAACCATGCACCATGCTCAAACAACACATAAAACATGCTTTAACATTTAATTAATTAAATTCTAAACATTTTAAAATTTAATTCTAACTAAAACTGTAAAATAATTTTTGAAAAATTATCGTACGCTCAGGACATTACATGCCACGAACTTAATGCGACTCAAAACATGAACCAAATGGGTCCGACCCATCTAACCACACGGCTGGACCATGCATGGGCCTAGGGTTCGAAACCCTAGCCCATGGCCGAGCCTTGAGCGAGCGGCGGCGGCGCTAGGGTTCCAAACCCTAGCCGTCGCGCACCAATTTGAGTTTTCATCGAGCCAACTTGTTCGAAACGTCGGAATTCTTTAGCCACGAATCATGGTCAGGTTATGCACGGTGGTGGCTCAACCATCTCGAGCCAAGGGTTCGAAAACCCTATTTCAAACCCTAGCTCTCATGTGGTGAAGCCACTTATCCATGCATGCTTGAACCATTATCGAGCCAAAGAGTTCAAAACTCATCCATGTCTCGAAACCTCCATGCGCGAACATGAGCCACAACGACTAGGCCATCTCGAGCCAAGGGTTCGAAAACCCTAGCCCTCATGTGGCTAAGCCGTGGGTCAATTGTGCAAGGTGGTGGCCGAAACATTGCTCAATCAATTTGATAATTCGCTTCGTGTATCGTATACATCAAACATCAATTATATCAAATATAATTTCATGATAATTTCACAAACTTAATATTTACATATCATATATGTTCATACAGTTTTAAATAGCATGCAATATTAATCTAATTATGATTAAACTATTTAACCACATAAATCCGATATGAGCCTTGTACACGGCTCTGATACCACTGTAAGTAATCCAACAAGCATGGAACGCAGCGGAATAATAAAATTTTGGATTACTATAACCGCGGATCTATACATAGGGATTCATATCGGATAAAGGTTTACAAAAGTCTCACCCTTGTAGCGTGTTTGAGCAGAATCCACGGAGCAGCACCACGTCCAACGTCTCCTTCGAGTCACTAGCAAAACTTGTCAAGTTTTGCCTCAACGGTATCCACACGATCAAATCGGGTGAAGGGATATTTTAAGAACAAGTTGCTAGACAAGTTCTTAAACCGGAACAAGAAACACACTCGATTCACAATCGAATAATCGCCAAAATCACCAAGTCTCTCACGGCTACAAAGAAAAACCGAGAGCTCTTTGATGATTGTAGGAGGCGGCCGTGTCTTGCTTGTTAGTGTTTAGGTTGGAATGATATGAATTGTCTCTAAACAATTAATCATAACCTTGTATTTATATTATAAGATTTAATTAAGGTTTAAGGCTTTCTTAAAGCCTCATGGGCCCAAACCCATGATTTAATTAAAATCTTTATAATCTTTTAATTAAGACTCTTCTTAATTAATTAATTCATCCAATGAATTTAATTTCCCTTCTCGATTTAATCTTTGTGCGACCCGATAGGATCTTGTAATGTTGGCAGTGACATAAAATCTTATTTTACGTTACAAGCAAGGAGCGGTGTCTAGCAACACATCGAGGCTACCCAAATTATAAGAATGTCAATGACT
Organism: Haberlea rhodopensis; assembly: GCA_907163345.1. NCBI lineage: Eukaryota > Viridiplantae > Streptophyta > Magnoliopsida > Lamiales > Gesneriaceae > Haberlea > Haberlea rhodopensis. The sequence continues at coordinate 7,060,737 of CAJQUN010000028.1, read as the reverse complement.
CGACATAACCTTTAGAACTTGTGATAATATTAACCATGTAACTTAATCCCTTTGTCCTTTGTGTTTAGATTGAACACGAGTCATGGAATAATCATACTCGTATATTCAATCTTTATTTCTTGATCCCCAAGTAGAACTAGAATAAACGAATAAGCTCGATATCTCATATCGACTCATTCGAGCATGGCCATGCTTTTTAGTTCTCACTTGATCAAGGGCCAAACACATCTCCTGTTATATAGGAGGGACAAATCCTATCTCGATCAGTCAACATCCCTCTACATAATTCGTAGTGTATCCAATAGTCACCTTTATAGTTTACCCTGTTACGGGTAACGTTGACAATATCAAGATACATAACTCCTATGTTGGGATCTCTGATGATCACAAGTCGTAAGGATTACATACATTATTATCACTATGAGAATTGCATATGACGATCATATAACTATCCATGTTGCATTCTCATGGTGGGTCTATCCAGTACATCGTTCTCTAACATGTACCCATGTGTTAATTTGATATCTCATATCAATGAACAATTCATCAATCAACACATACTAGTCTCTACGTATTATCATTATCCCTATTCATGATAATACTTGACTAGGGACATCTTTAAGAATAATACAATATTATTCTAAGGACATTAACATATATATTAATTCACATTGCACAGTTAAACGAATAATATATAATAATGAATTGCCATTCATAAAATCATAAACATTGTATGTCTTAAACAATCATCTAATGACTTGTCTTATGGCATATCCCAACAATTTGTATCTTGGTCTTCGTGAAGCGCAGATGCTAGGCGCTACCCACGATCGGTAGGTTGTTGCTGGAATTATATTTCAGCCATTGTCTATTAAAGGAGTTTAATTGACAATGAGGCATTCAGGGTAAGCCCAAAGAAGTTGTTTGACTTCTAAAATCACAAAGGTTGTGATCCTACTGCTATGATACACTTGAGCCTCGCTGGGTCACAATCAACCGGCCGCCGATCTATTGATGAGAATTGAGACTTAAATGTTAAGTGCCCAAATTGAGTGATTTAGAATAGATGAATTTAATTTTTGAAAGCTCCTCACTTTAGTGGAGTTTTTATATTTGAAAATGTTTCATCTGTAGAAAGTTTTAAATTAAAACGTTTGATATATTAATGTCTCATAATTATGTACATTAGTAGTACATCAAGTTATTCAATAGGATTGAGTTACTTGGATTATGAGTTTGTAGTTTTGTTTTGGCTTTTGGGCAAGTGGGAGATTGTTAGCATAAATGCCCTACAAGCCAATTGTTGGCCCAATGGGCTTTATATTAACCCTGGCCCAATTAGCTTATACAACTATAAATATGACATTTGTATCAGAAGGAAAATAGACCTAATCACTCTCAATCAACACTCACTCTCATAGAAATGCCAACACCAAACTAGCACTGGTGTTGGCTTGTAGATCTGGTCAGGTTGATTGGACTCGAGGGTCACCGCTATCAGATTCACGTCAGTGAACGGTAATTCCTTTTCGTGCATTTATTCGATTTATGCATGTTAATATATGAATCAGACGCGATCGTCCGTCCCTGGGTCAGATCTGTTTATTGTATTATTTCCGCTGCGTTTGGATCTGGCGCCGGGGTATGGAAACCCAACAGGGATTCCCCATTTAAACCACCGAAAATCACGTTAAATTAGGAAAATAAGATTTTTCAGAAAATCGCGTCTCGATCGATCGAAAATATTTTCGATCGATCGGTGCACTGTTCACTTCAGCCTTTAAAAGTTTCTGCCTCGATCGATCGATCGAGATTTTCATTCCGATCGATCGACACTTCGATAATTTTGGTGCTGAACTCTCTGCCCGGCTCGATCGATCGAGAAATAATCTCGATCGATCGAAACTCTGAAAATCTGATTTCTTCATTTTTTTCTCTTTTTCGCCTCGATTTCACCCGTTTCCTTCTTTTTAGCTCATTTCTTCCATTTTCGACCGATTTTCCTGAAACAAGCAAATAAATACCAAAAAACGTAATTTCATCCAGGAAAAAGTACGAAAAACATAGAGAAATTACAGCTAAAAATACTTAAAATCTAAGCCTATCAATTTCGTTGGGATTTGATGGAAGAGAAGGGTTGATAGGCCTTGACTTCGGGGCTGCTACGCTGATGATGGAGATGTGGATGATGAGTTGTGATGACATGGCGGTGGAGGGTGATAGTTGGGTAGCCCAATTGTGGTTGGGGATTGAAAATAAAAATATGAGTTGCCTTCCTCTTAGACCTAGGGTTATTATCTAGGAAAGAGAATGGGTCCATGGCCCAATCACATTTTCTGAGCCCTTTAAATTGAGACGTGATATCAAGCAAGGAGGAGGATCAAGCAAGGGATTCATGTGTAGCAGTGAGGCGGGAACAAGCAATCGACAAACCCAAAGGCGGGAACCCACGAGGATTAAGAAATAATTACCAATAATGCGATCGACCTCACAAAGCTACTGGTCTGAGGCGATCGATCACTTCAATGATGTGATCGATCGCTTCCTCTGAATTTCATCAAATTGCGATTTCAACCATTCTTTTCCGTGTTTGCTCGGTTTGGTCATTTTTCATCATTTTAAGCTTAATTCCTCCACTTTTATGCATTTGGACCCGGATTCCCGAAATATACAAATATATACTAAAACGCATAATATTTTCCAGGAATCACTACAAAAACGCCCCTAATCTTATATCAAATTAAGTGTAAAAATCACACTTATCAGGGTAGAATCCTTGTTGCATGTTTCCTTGTTTTTCCGGACTTCTGCCGATCGATCGCTATCTTCCTTACTGACCGATAGGTAATTCAACTTTTATTTTTTTCGAATTTGGCATGGTGCCGATCAATCGGTGCAAGTGTACCGATTGATCGGTAGTTCAGACATTTTCTTGCTTCTTTCTTCACATAGTGCCGATCGATCTGCAGATTTTGGCGATGGACCAGCGATTGTTCTTCACTTTTCGTTGGATTTTCTCGCTCAGTTTTATTCCTCTTGATCTGTAAGCCATTCATTGATCTTAATTCATCGTTATTAGCTCATTTTCTTTAGTTCCACCTGAATTCGAGCATTTATACGATTAGGCAACATTTGTATTATCAATCAAAACATACCAAATTGTTAACAATTAAACACACTAGATGTGTCTATTTCCAGGCACATCAGAAAGCATAAACAATAATAAATGAAGGAAAAACTAACTAAATTCACGATGTTGGGGTGCCAAAGCTGTCTGCTGCCTTGAAATCTTTGTAGCCGTCTTCAAAATATGAGAGAAAAATTATAAACTAGGTCTAAACTAAGCTATCTTCTGAAAAGCAATTATTTGTCTAAAAAATATGGGGTGGAGGCTGAAGAAATAGTTAAAAATATTTTAAAGATGGAAAAAAATCATGTTTCCAATTTTTCAGGATTCCACGGCCGATTGATTGCTCCTTCCTCGCGATCGATTGCGCCTCACAACACTTTTATTTTTGAAAAATCCTCGTTGCAAAATCGATCTCCACTTTCCACCGCAATCGATCGCGGTCTTGCATTAAATTTTTGGTCTCACACGATCAATCTGGCTCTTTCCTTCTGATCGATCGGGACTTTGGAATTTTTTTTCTTTAATTCTCGGCCTTCGGCGATCGATCGCGGTTCCAGAACTTTGTTTGTACACTTTTTTTTATCCTCTTCTATCCATCTTCATATCTAGGCTATGTTTTGACCTTTATTAATCCTTTTAACTTATTTTCTTCACTTTTAGCTATCAACCAATTATATGATTAGGAACTATAAACATCAATTTTAACTATCAAAATATGTCTAATCATTAACAATTTAATCCACTAAATGCGCCTATTTCTAGACACATCAAATACTTTCATATTTTAATCTTGATCGACTCTAAGGCCAGTTAGAAAAAAAACGAACTAGCTAAATAACCTAACTAACATAAGTAAGTCGATCTCAAAGTTTCACAGTAAACATGATCTTGTTTTTCACATTGGTACCTCAACAATTTCAAACATTCATAGTCTATAAAGGCGTTAAAGAGCTAACAATGCAACATGTTCAACATTCAAACATCTCATACTTGAAACAATAGCGAACATGTGTGTGTGGTCATAAATAAGTGTCAAGTACACATAATAGATTCAACCAATGTAATCCCCTCAATAGCTCAAGTTGTAACCAACACAATTATAAGCTTACTTGCATACGCTTGTCCACTATCTAGCTTGTAACGTGGCCTAGGTATTGGCTTATGAAAGAAAGGATATGATACATCAAACAAGAAGTATAATGATATTCACAATACAAGCTTTTCTTTTCTTGCATGTTCTTTCTTTGCTCACTTTTTTTTTTTCAAACCTTAGTTTTTTACAAGGCTTATTTTATTTTCTTCTTTTGCCTTGGCTCACCTCAAGGTCATATTTTTTCTTTTGTCTAGGCATCTTCTTTTCTTTTATGTTTCATTCTTTTGACAGTAAATGTGAAAAACATATTATTCAAGATAACACAAGTGCATATGAATGAAATACATCGTATTCCCTTCAAATGTATGGATTAAAATCGTAGTTAGGCTTATTGGGGAAGATGATAAGCTAGAGAATGTGAATGAGGGTTGTTTGTATGCTTAACGTACAACCATTCTTTTGCGTTAAAGCTCGAAGGAGACACTAGTGTGATTTTGTTTACATGGTAAGCTTGAAAGAGTCAAACGCATCAAAGATAACCTATATCATTTTCATACTTTCAAGTAGTCTAGATTTACGCCTCAAAGAGTATGTAGTTAAGTTCTAGCATGTGTGCCACAAAGTTCACATGACCTTAACTATGTTATGCACACTTCACAAGCTATGCCAATTTTGTGCTCAAGATATTCAACAACAATGTCAAAGTGCAATTTGCATAAGAGATCAAAATGTTCCAAAGTTACAATTTGTCTATTTTCAAAAGTATGCATGCCATCAATTAGTATCATCACTGGCTAGTGAGATCCAAAGTCATCTTCATCATTAACTATGAGCTCAAAATTTTCAAAATTTTTGATTTTTTTTATTTTTGCAATAATAATTAGAAAACTAATTACTGATCCATACCCATACTTAAATCTTACATTGTCCCAAATTTAAGATACAAATATAATAAAAGAGAATTTAACAAAAAAATGCAATGAAAATTAAAAGAAAACTAACTCCCCTCAAGTAGTGCTTCAGTTTACCATCGGTGGCCCGACACCAGTGCTTCGTTGCTCATGGTGGTTCATCCAGGCTTGCTCTCTCCTTATTCCGCCATATGAATATCTTTTTAGCAGATCATAACATGTGCTATTTGCCTTGCTTTTCTTTGAAGTGTCTAGCTCGTGACTTGCTCCTCCTCTTTTGATTCGTGAGTGCTTTGGTCGATCTGGAAGGAGTTTTCATTCAAATTCTCAAACCTACGATGCAGAAGAGGTCTAGTATTAGGAGTAGATAAATCTACAAGTGTACATAAAGTATCAATAAAACTCAATCTCGTATCTCCTTTGTCAACAGGGTTATCAGTAGTCATCTCCAACTCACACAAATAAATGATTTTAAAATTTTCTTGTGGTAAGTGATCCATGATATCTATAGTGTGAATAACATTGTAATTACACGGGTGTTTAAGGGTCTCATAGATATTAAATGTAGCAGCCTCACCATCAAACTCAATAGTAAGTGTACCATTATTCACATCTATTATAGATTTTGAAGTTTTCAAGAATGGTCTTCCTAATAAAATTGGACTATGTGGCTCACTATTTTCCATATTAAGAAAATAGAAATCAGCATGAAAGACCAAATTTTCTACTTGCACAAGAATATCCTCAATCACACCCCTTCACAATTAAAGTTTGTTTCATAGGTCTAAGCTTTAAAGATGTGTAAATTGAATAAGACATGACATTAATAGAAGCCCCTAAGTGTAGCATAGCCTTTCAATTCTAGTATTGCCTATTATTATGCAAGGGATAATAAACGTACCTGGATCCTTACATTTAGTGGGAATTTTTCTTTGGATAACCGCGGAAACATTTTTACATAATCAATCTTGTGGTGCCCTTTCAATTTTTGACTTCTATTGGCAGTGCATAGTTCTTTAAAAAATATAGCATACCAACATACTTGCTTAATAGCATCAAGTAGAGAAATGTTTACCTCACATCTTCGAAAAGTGTCGTAAAGTCCTTGATGCCCTCGTCCTTCCTATTATCCTTCAAATCAAGGGGGTGCAACTTTATATTCAGATAAACGGTAAAAATTACACTTTTTACCTCATCTCCATGGCTTCTTTGCTTTTAACTTCGGCCTCCTTCCATTCATCTTGGTTAGAGGGTATTGGTGCCACCTTCTCTGGAGTGTCTACTTCTTTACACTCCTAAATGTGACCACGCTCACATTTTCTCTTGGATTCACTACTGTTTAGTATGTCAGACTACTTGATACTTGTGTCTCTAGCCTATTGATTGATGTGGCCAATTGACCCACTTGAGTGAGCTCTGAATGCTTGCTCTAGTATACTGTTGAAATTGCAGAGTATTATTGGCAAGATCTTTAACAATGTTCTCTAAAAACTCACCAGGCGTAGGGATTTGAGGATGTTGTGGTCTAGGAGCATGTGGTGGTCTGTAAGGTTATGGATTGTGAAGCATTTGAGGTGCATGCTAATTCATCGGTGGATGTCCATTACTCAAATTGGGAAGATCCCTCCAGCCTGGGTTGTACGTGTTCGAGTATGGGTCATATTTACGTTGTGGTTGTCCTGATTTTCCACCCACTGCATTTACTTGCTAAACTGGTACTTCTTGAAGTGTGGGACACACGTCTCTTGGATGACCCACTACTGAACAAATCTCACAAACCTTTGCACTTTATCCATTTCTGTTGGTTTCGGATGTTAAAGATGACAAAAACAGATCAGATCGAAGCAGACATATCGATGATATACAAACTAGATCCGACTGAAGCAGACAGACCAATGCTAAGACATATCAGATCGAACCAGACAGGCTAATATCAGACAGACAGACCCAGGCGAACATAATGCTATCGTGTTCATCAGTTTGGAAGATCAACGACTATTTATTGAAGCATTTAATGATGCATTAATGCTGAAAGAGACTTATTACAACCGTTGACAAAAGTTATCTTAAAGGGTAATCAGACAAAACATATACTATCTGACAAACGCCGAAAGAACAGACGAGAAGGAAAATCTTCACTCATTGACCAAAAGGAAGACTGCAGTCTGTACATAAATTGTCAAAGTTCTGAGTTGCACTCAAAAAGAAATATTAATGTTGACAGAGATGCCTATATAAGGATGTAACTTAAATGCTCAGACTACGCTACATCATTTAGTATCAAACATTTACTCGAGCAGAACTCTATCAACGAAGATCCAATCTTGTCGATCTGTTCAAAGTTTCTAAGCACGTTTTACTGTTATATTTGATCAATCTAGGATCATTTGAGCTAAGAGTGTTATTGTAACTGTCAGACGACTTGTGTCTGAACAGTTGCGTGCTAGGAGTTTCAGTCTGGTAGTGGATAAATCCAGCTGAATGGGGGTGGTACATTTTGTTGTATTACTCAAAGTCTTCTAGTAGATCCTTCCTTAAGTGAAAGAATGGGAGACGTAGAAGGGATTGCCTTCGAACTTTCAGAAACACATCTTGTTCATTTACTTACTGCATTCGCTTGTGTTTTAGCCATCAGACGGGCCTTCCTAATCAAAATAGACCGTTTCCGCACTAACTCTAAAATTGGTCTGTTGAGCTTAGATTTGATTGAGAAATAGATTTCATTTGTTAACCCAAGTGAACCATTGAGAAGAAAAGATCAAATTTAGCAGCATGTTCATTCACACCATCTAAACACTCCCATCCAATCCTAACAAGCGGTATCAGAGCTGGTGTTCTCAATCAATGAATACTCGGACTGATGGCATCTTTCAGTAAGGTTCCCATGTAAGAAAGATGAATATGATGATTGGAAAATCCGGATACAAGCCCATCAATATGCTCAAGACGATGATGTGATGCCCGGGAATTATTGGTGCTAATCCCGGTGTGGTAATAATCCTTAATGGATTTTAATTGTGTATTAATTGTGGTTTTGGGACTCCCGGGGATTTTAAATCCTATTTTTGGAGTCGTTGGATCCAAGGGATGAGATTGTATTCTCATCGTGGTGATAACCTTGGAATTTGGTTCTTGGTGGAACCTGGAGTCCGGAGTACTTTGTACTGGGGCTGGTAATGAGAATTGAGGTTAGAGAGATGATTTTTGAAAACAGATGATATTTAATGAATCATGATGTATTTGTGGAGGAGTCGGTATTTTGGAGCTTTGGAGCTATATATACCAAATAGACTCGATGTTCCGTCATTGAACGGATTTCCCCTCTCTCTCTCTTCTCTCGCCCACTCTCCTCGCTTTCCCCCATTCCCCCCCCCCCCCCCCCCCCCCCCCCCCCCCAAACCCCTCTTCCTTTTCTTGGGAGAAATGGATAGAAGCTTGGCTCGGGAGCCGGAATTCTCGAAGATAAGTTGGTAATCTCCTTCCCCTCGCCTTTGTCTTCGATTTGATAGTAGTATGGTGGTTTTGGTTGAGTATTAATGTTAGATTTGGATTTGTGGATTTTGGGTAAAAATCCTAAAGTTTGTTGTTGGAGTTTTTATTGAGTTTTAAGGGTGTATTTGAGGTGATTTAAGTGTATGGGGGTGTTGGTTTTGAGTTTGGGTGTGAAAAACCCCATTAAAACTCGAGTTTTTCGGAATATTGCAGGTCGCGATGGCTTGGCGCCGATCGATCGCGACATAATACTGGAAATTGGATGACGATGAATAGCACTCGCGATCGATCGCGAGATGTTACCGACCGATCGTGAGTGGCAGAGAAAGTTGGCGATCGATCGGCGTGTGTAGGCGATCGATCGCAGCTTTATGTTTTTCAGGCAGTGAGATGTGGCGATCGATCGCGGCACTGTTCACCTTTGATTTTTTGAAAATTTTGGAAAATGTCGGGATTTTGGAATCGAGATTTAAGCGGCCCATTTCCGGGGCAATATCTACATTCCAATGGGAATGCCATACTTTTAAAATTGGTTGGTTGGAGCCAAAGTTTATCGAAACGGAATCCTCGATTGAGTTTTTGGCTATCATTTTAACTCATCAAATGGTTTATTTTGGGTATTATGCATGCTTAGCCGGGGGGCTTTTATTTTGGTAATCGTCATGGATGGACGATAGGTTTGGAAGTTGTGAACGTGATTGTGCACGTGATTGCATGCCTATGTTTAATTGGGAGTTATTTGCATATCAGCACTTAACTCATCGGGTCGTGGGACTCAGGCAAGATTTGACTCGAACTACGGAATTATAAGGTATATATGACGTACGAGCATAGCCCTTTAATATAATTGCAATTGTTGAGTGCTTGATACACTGTATTGCAATGAATGTGCATGGGAATGCATGATACATGGTGTTAGCAATAAACGGATATTGAAATGCATGGTTTATGGTATTTGCTGTAATTGTATATATATGAATTGGGATTTATATGGTGCCGCTTTTGAGCGAGCAATGATGGGGATGTTGTCACCTTGAGCGAACATCGGTTATGACGCCACTGCTGTTGAGCATGTGTGAGAATGAATTGCCGCTATTGTAGAGCGAGCAATGGAATAGAACTATGGAACCATAAGTGAGGTATTTGGAATATCTGTAATCATTGTTTAATGATTTGATATTATTGATTATGATATCGATATATAGCAAATGGATTTGTTAATCAATGTAATGATTAACTGGCATTTGGGAATTTGATGGTTTCCGTTATTTTGAGAACAGGGACAGTGCAGGGAATCCCGGATGAGGATGATACCATCCAGGGAGCATCCTTTATATTTCATAGCATTTATATTTTTGTACCAGCGACGGTATTGAGCATGACACTTTATACATTAGATACACGTATACTTATTCGATGCTCGCTTGTGAGCAGTGTCATGTGTATATGTATTGTATAAAAGAGGCAAGTGCCTTTCTCTTTTCATTATGTGTTGTATGCAATTAATTATGAATTGCAAAATGAATTGAGAGCATGTTAGTGTATGTTTAAAGGTGCATGTTATGTTTATGGATTATATTGGGGAAAGTTTAGACATTATACGAATAATGTAAAGGAATTTCATAATTGGTATTTCATGCTAGAGTTGCATGTAATCTCTTTCCCCTCGATAACATGATTGTATGCACTAATGACAAGGGTTAATACACTAATAACGGGTTAAGGGCACGGGGGCCCTTACAGATGATATGTGGTACGTTATCACTAACGGACCAATGAAGATTCTAAAAGTTAACACATCCACCGAAATTGCAAGCGGTGGACATCAAATGCTTGAAAATGAAAGAGAGAGCTAGTCTAATGAAGAAAAGAAAAAGGCCAATCTGGACAAGGTTGCGAAGGACATCTTGTTCAAAACACTGGACAAGAATATGTTCAACAAAATTAAGATGTGCTCTACTGTTAAGGAAATCAGAGAGAAGATCGTACAGCTCTGCGAGGGAAATGACCACACAAAGGAAAACAAGCTAATTGTTGCCCTGGAGAAATTTGAAAGCATCAAAATGAAGTCTAGAGAAACTCTGAATGAATTTGATGATAGAGTGACTAGTATACACAATGATCTGGGTAGTCTTGGAAAATGACTATTCCAACAGAGAAATTACTCTAAAAGTTATGAGAGCATTGCCTAAAGAATGGGATATCAAGGCTATCGCTATGAGAGAATCTAAAGATCTGAACAAGATTGAGCTGCATGATCTTTCCGCTGACCTAAAAGCCTATGAGTTCGAGCTGGTCACTAGAGGAGAAGCAGAACCATCTACCTCTCAGCCAACCAAGGCACTGGCAGCTGTACCAGAACAGTCTACTCATCCAGATCGATCTATGGAACAAATGAGTAACGATGTTATGTCTTTATTTATTAAGAAATTTAGTAAATTCATGTCTAAGAATAAGAAGAACTTTAAGCCTTCTTATCATTAGAAACAAAGAAAAGACACTGCTACTAATGTCCATGCTTGCTACAACTATGGTAAGATCGGACATTTTATTGCAGATTGCACCAGACCAAAGAATGATGAAATGAAAGAAAAACATAGAGATCGAAAGAAGAAGCATCACAAAGATCGAAAAGGATACCAAGGTAAAGCACATAAAGTACTTGTAGCTGAGGAAAGTAACAATAAATGGGCTCAGACTGATTCAGAATCAGAGATCTTAGAAGAATCATCAAGTGATAGCAAAGAAGAAGTTCAATGTTTAATGGCAGACAAGGAAACAAATCAGACCGAAATGGCAAATGATTATAAACTGCTGGCTGAATCATTTCGTAGACTCAAAGCCGAAACAAAGGTCAAATAGAGAAGCATAATGAACCAAGCTTTCTAAGCAAGGTGAATGTGACGGTCTAAGAGTATTATTGTAACTGTCAGACGGCTTGTGTCTGAACAGATTGAGTGATAGGAGTTTCAGTCTGGTAGTGGATAAATCCAGCTGAACGAACGATTATCTGCCTGACATTCCATGCTAGGATGTCCTCCTTGACATAGCTCACAGGTGATGGCTAGAACTTGCATCGCATGTGCGCATAAGCCATCCAACTTCTTTGTCCGTGCTTCAATCTGGGCAGTTACGACTGTGAAATTTTCAACTTGATAGACTCTGGAATGCTTCTTTGGCACATTCCTACTCAACTGCCATTAATAGCTATTGGAAGTCATCTCTTTCAACAAGTCATAAGCTTCTTCAGGCGTCTATCTCCTTATAGTATCTCATGCTATTGCATCTACCATAGCACGATTAGCAGAAAAAAACAACTCATTGTAAAACATTTGTACTTGAAGCCAGATAGGAAGACCATGATGTGGGCATCTCCTCAGTAGGTCCTTAAAGTGCTCCCAAGCTTCATTAATGTCTTAGGATTATGTTACACAAATATAGTGATATCATTATGCATCTTTGCAGTCTTGGATGGTTGGAAGTATTTGATAAGAATGCTTATGTGATCCCATCCCAAGCAGTAATCGATCATGCAGGCAAAAAACTCAACCATCTTTTAGCCTTATCACGTACAGATGGAGGGAATAAATGTAACTTGATGTCGTCATCAGTAATGCCATTGTACTTGAACATGTCACAAATCTCAAAGAATTTGGAAATATGAGCATTGGGATCATCAGTGGCTGATAATCCAAATTGCACCGAGTGTTGAATCATCTAAATGATAGCAGGCTTGATCTCAAAGTTGTTAGCCTGGATCCTCCGTCTAGTGATGTAGACATATTTCCTTGGAACAAGGGTTGTGAATAGTCCATCTGCGATAGTAGAATTGGTACTTCCTTGTTATGTTGTTTAGTCTTTCCTTCTCCTCTTTGATTGTTTTTCACCATGGCTCGAGTTTGTGTTAGCCTTGTACGACAGGTTCTCTCAATTTCGGGGTCAAAATGCTCGTGTAGGTCGTCCACTCCTTAGCATAAACTAGGATAGCTCCTGCAAGAATCAGATCAAACAATTTTACTAGTGAAAAATAGTAAAAAGAATTGAAAATAAAAACAACAATGACTTCAACTAATCTTCTATGATATTAATAAGACTAGTCCATGGCAACGACGCGAAAAATTTGATCGCACTTTATTTAAGCAATAATATTCCAGTTATGTATGATGTATCCGCAAGGGCACAGTTGCCAAGTTTTAGTATAGAAAATGGAGAACATCTTGCCGATCTCCAGGGACTAGCAGTAAGTACCAAATTCAATTAGCTTAACTATATTTAGTTTACAATTATTTAGTGAATATTATATTAAATAAAGCAAGAACACAAAATCCAAACCAAACAATTAATGAAAAATGAAGAAACTTTAGTAGATACAATTATCAAGACTTCGGTTCACCCATAAAATCCTCCATAATTCTCCTATTAGTAATGATTGAAAATCATATGTTCTAAGGTGACGCGTTTCCTATTTTACTCAATATACTATGGTCAAATTATACCAAACCTAATATTAACGTGCAATAAGCCACTTCAATGTCCTTATTGAACAATCAGTATTACATTAAGATTTATGAAAACTACTAGTCTTCGATTGGGTAATCTATTACTATCATACAATTGTTTGGTTTTATCTGGTCGATCTCAATCTGAAACCCACGGTCTGAATTATTGTTTTGTATTATAATATCAATTCAAGTGGTAGCTAATCCTTGAAAGCATTAAGAACATAAGATATACTCAAATAATTGTAAGAAATCAATCAAAACTGTTAATTAAATTATGGGTTCAAACATGGGATCCTCCACTCTTGACAAACATAGCCTATAATCATAATCAAATAATAATGTCTAAAAATGTTTGCAACAAAACAAACATCAAAATCTGAAAATAATAAAAAACCAAGTTTAGAAATACGAATAAACGCATGATTGCTTGAGTCGTTCCGTCTTCCGATATAGCCTACTCTTCAATGGATTGAGTTGGTATGGGACAGGAAGCTATGTTCTAGGTCTAAAATCTGGTCAAAAGTTCTTTTAGGTCGTGCATGTTGAGGCTTGTATAGTGGAGGAGGGACTCAAACTCTTCAAAATGTAATTTTTTTTTTCAGATTTTTTGCCTACCGATCGATCGGTGGAGTAAGCTACCGATCGATCGGTAATTCTCCATATTTGTTTCCGTAGGGTACGTCTTTTACCAATCGATCACTACATAGGTTATCGACTGATCGGTAATTCCAACAATTTATTCTTCAGTTTCGTACTTTACCGATCGATCGTTGGATGGTTGCCAATCGATCGGTTGTTCATTTTCATCCATCCTCGAGATTTGTCCAGTCTTCGACTGATTAGCTCGATTGAGTCCACTTTCATCATTTTCGCTAATTCCTTCACTTCCATGAACTTCGACCATAATTCCTGAAACATACAAAAACAACAACAAAGCGCATAATATCATTCAGGAATCATCATAAAAATCATAAAAAACCCTAGAAATGTAAGTGTAAAAATTACACTTATCAATAGCTTAGTTTAGACGTAGTTTATAATTCTCTCATATTTCGAAGACGACTACAAAGATTTCACGAACAAATATGGCATTGACACCCCAATATCGTGACTTTAGTTAGTTTTTCCTTCGTTTATTATTGTTTATGCTTTCTAGAATAATAGTTTGTTGTTTTTATTCAATTATGAGTTGCTAAATCTTCACAATTCTTGGTTGAGGGAATCAATACCTTTGGATTTTGAATTCTTGTGAGATTCATGCTTTTAATAATCGATTTTTGTTTGACTATCAAGAGTTTTTATGATTTATGATTGGTTGTTTGATTATTTGATTGATCACCTATTTTGCTGCAATCTAAGGCGAAATTTGATAAGGAAGAAGAAATTGTTTGATTAATCTAATTTACGAAGCAACTAAGATTAATATTTCATGTTGTTGAACTTATTAATTTCTTAGAAAAAATAATTGTAGATTAAATATAAATCGATGGTGTTTATGTCGTTTAGCTTCATCTTTCTCACAAGTTTTTAACGCTATCATCAATTTAAATCTTAGTTGTGTGTATTTGGATTGATTGATTGATAAGGGTTATACTAGAACGCATTTTTTTATTTAACCAAAAATAAGGTGAGATACGAATTGAATTTTCAATGATGAATATTTGAATAAAAATTATATCTTGTTGAGAATTGATAATCACGGTACAATATTCCAAATGTAGAGTCGGCCAAAAACCAAAAATTGCATTTTAAATCTTGATAGTTTAACTTTTAAATTTCTTAGTTATAATTCAATCTACAAAATCCCATCCTTTTGTGTTAATTTTTATTTTGGTTCTCTAGTGATCTTCCTGTTTGTTCATGCACGCAGACAGATCATCAAATCTAGAAGACTTCTAATACGATCCTAAGATAGAGAGGAATCTTCATAAACTGAAGAATTCGCAAAAAACTACTGATGAAGCTGATTCTGAAACTGAAGATCTAATCGTTGAGGAGCCGAAACAAACCATGGCTAAGAATAGGAGCTTGCGACAATTGGACAATCCAGAGTTGAACCAACAACCTCTTTGCATTACTTTTCGTAATTTTGATTCAAATGTTAACTTAGAATTAAAATCTGGACCGATACATCTATTACTTTCTTTCCATGATCCTGCATGTTAATATCCCTATAAACAGTTGATGGAGTTTCATGTGGTATGTAAGACCATGAAGCAAACGGAGGTGATAGAGGAACAAATCAAACTGAGAGCATTTATTTTCTCCTCAAAGGATATTGCTAAGGACTAACTATTCTATTTGCTTTCTGGCTCAATCACCACATGGACTGAATTGAAATGGGTGTTTTTGGAGAAGTACTTTCAAGCATCAAGGGCGACCAATATCAGAAAAGAAATCTATCATATCAAACGAAACACGGGAGAGTCACTTCACGAGTACTGGGAGAGTTTCAAGAAGTTGTCTGCAAGCTGCCCACAAACCAGATAAGTAAACATCTCCTAATACAATATTTCTGTAAAGGTCTTTTGCATAGTGACAAGAATATTGTTGATGCTTGTAAGGCCTCACTACCTTAAGCCGTTATTAGTGTGTTATTGTAAGGCCTCGCTACTTTAATCCACTGTTAGTGCGTTATCACATATAATAGTGCATTCATTCATACCATTAGGGAATCCGTAAACATGCTTCTATAGCATTAACATGCCATTTATAAAATTTCTGACATTAATTCTTTTAATGTTCAATTCCCAATACATCTCAACTAGCATAAGTATGCACCTCGAAACACATTAACTTGTTCTCAATTCATCATGCAATGCCCCATAATTAATTGCATGCAAATCATAACTGAAAAGAGAAATCTCAAACCTTATACAATCCATATACACATAAGAATGCTCACAGGCGAGCATTGAATAAGTAAATGCGTATTTATTGTATGAACATATCGCCCAATATCAATATTGATACCTCAGTCCTGGGAGCAGTTTCAATCAACAGCTCGAACTCAACTCCAGAACCAGTGTTGTACATGTTCCACCTGTTCCAACAGAAACATCCCATACACGGGGTGAGCATACCAATAACACAATCTCAATAACAGCAATAACACAATTCATAATTTACAGAATATAAAGCTGTAAATTTAAAAGATACTTCATGTATAGTATCGTCATCAAATGAGATCCCCCATGATGTTCCTGTTCTCACAATAGCCAAAACCATCAAAATTTCCAAAATCAGTTAATCAGTACATTGATTAACTTTACTCATACTCAAACCGCCAATTTCATAATAAACTATAGTTAAATCATCACACTAATGATTTACAGATATCACGTATATCTCAAATGATGATTTCACAGCTCTACCACATCATGTCTCATCGCTTGCACAACAGCAGTGACACTCTAACCTCTCGCAAGCTTAACAACATCGGTTATCATAACAAATGCTCGCTCAACAGCGACAACATTAAACCCATTGATCGCTCAATGGCGGCATCACCTAATTCTCAATGCATATCATAATGATTGCAATACTTATATATTATTCATACACATGACAATAATATATCTAATTATGCTCGTACGTTACACGTAACCTCATAATCCAGTAGCAAGAGCCAATCCTTGCCTTTGCCTCGAGATCCAGTGAATTCTTTGCTAAACACAGTTAATGACTCACAATTAATTACGTGTACACAACACATACCCAAACACGTATTCAACCTCCATATACATCATCAAAGCATGATGATTAACCATTTAAAAGACTCAGGCAAAGCATGCATCGGTTCTACAACAAACCAATATTTTCCCTTAAACCCGGCTTCTCGATCGATCGGCCAAGGGCTCTCGATCGATCGAGAACCATAGAAATTTTGCAACAATTTTAGCTCGCGCGCAATCGATCGATGAGATCGCTCGATCGATCGTCGGACCATCTCGATCGATCGGTCGCTTTGCTCGATCGATCGAGCGTACTGTTCATCATCATCAAATTTTGCCCACATCGCACGATCGATTGGCACCCCCTCACTGATCGATCGGCGAGCTCTGAAATAGCCCAAAAATAGCATTTTTCGAGTTAAAACCCCCCAAATTAACAAACCCAACACCCAATACACCATAAATCCTCAACAAGGAACCATAAATCCTCCCCAAAATATAACAACCAAAAATCTCCAAAAATCCAAAACTCAATCCCAACTCTAAACTTAACCAAATACCACACAACTACTATCAAATCAAAGACAAAAGAGAGGGGAAGAGTATTACCAAATTATCTTCGAGAAATCTCATCCCGAAATTGAACCTCCATCGATTTGCACCAAGGGGAAAAGGGGAGGGGAAGGGAAGTGGCGTGGGAGAGGGGAGAGAGGAGAGGGAGAGAACAAATGCAACGACTGAACACCGAGTCCATTTGTAATATATAGTACCAAGGCTCCAAAATCCCGAGTCACACATACTCGCATCATAAATCAATACAAATGTTCAATAATTATCCCACACTGACTATTTCCATTACAAACTTCAATCCAAAACTCTCCAGACTCCAGATCCCACTAATAACACAATTCCAAGGTTTATCACCTCAATGAGAATAAAATCTCAACCATTGGATCCAACAACCCCGATACCGGATTTAACCTCGGGAGTCCCAACACCATAATTATCTCATAATTACCCCAATTGAAATCCAGTTAAGAATCATAATCACTCCGGGATTAATACAATAACTTTCGGATATCACATTTCTCCCCCACTAATAAAATTTCATCCTCAAAATTTGCACAAGCGTACTCCAAGTACCACCAAGACCTTGCAATTCGACTCAAATGAGTAGTATCTGTGATGCCCGGGGATTAATGGTGTTAATCCCGGTGTGGTAATAATCCTTAATGGATTTTATTCGTGGCAATTATAAATTAATTGCGGTTTCTAGACTCTCGGGGATTTTAAATCCGATATTTGGAGTCGTTGGATCCCAGGGATGAGATTGTATTCTCATCGTGGTGATAACCTTGGAATTTGGACTTTGGTGGGATTTAGGGTCCGGAGTACTTTGAACTGGGGCAGTTAATGGAAATAGAGTTTGGGAGGTAATTATTGAAAACATATGATTTTTAATGAGTCTTGATGTATTTGTGGAGGTAACGGTATTTTTGAGTTTTGGTACAGTATATACCAAGTAGACTCGGTATTCGTCATTTGGCACAGAACACTTCTCTCTCCTCCCTCTCTCTACGCCTCACATCTTCCCCTTTCCCCTCTTCTTTCCACTTGGAGGAAAAATGGTTGGTAGCTTGGCTCGGGAGCCGGATTTCTCGGAGATAATAAGGTATTGATCTTCCCCTCGTTCTTATCTTCGATTTGATAGTAGTATGGTGGGTTTTGGTTGTGTATTTTGTTTGGTTTGGAAATTGTGGGGGTTTTTGATAAAAATCCAAAGTTGAGTTTTTAAAGTTTTTATGGGTTTTTAAATGGTGTATTTGAGGTGTTGAGGTTGTATGGGGTGTTGGTTTGGATTTTGGGTGTGAATAACACCATTGAAGCTCGAAATTTTCGGAAACCCGCAGGTCGCGATCGATCGCGGCTTGGCGCCGATCGATCGCGACATGTTACTGAATTTGGGAAGGCGATGAACAGTCTCGGCGATCGATCGTGAAAAGTAGGCAATCGATCGCGAGGGTCTTGGCGATCGATCGCGAGGTTTGGCGATCGATCATGGATAGCAGTGTTGCGGGCAGTGGGCTCGCGCGATCGATCGCGCCTGAAGGGCGATCGATCACGGCACTATTTGGTTTGTTTTTTTTGGAATTTTGGAAAATGTCGGGATTTTGGAATCGAGGTTTAAAGGGCCCGTTTCCGGGGCAATGTCTACATTCTAATGGGAATGCTATACTTTTAAATGAATTGGTTGGAGCCAAATTTTATATAATGGAATTGTAGGTCGAATTTTTGGCTATCTTTTAAACATATAAAATGGAATATTTTGGGTATTATACATTCTTAGCCAGGGGGCTTTTATTTTAGTAATCGTCATGGATGGACGATAGGTTTGGAATTGTGAACGTGCTTGGGCACGTGATTGCATGCCTATGTTTAATTGAGAGTTATTTGTGTGTTAGCACTTAACTCATCGGGTCGTGGGACTCATGCAAGGTTGGACTCGAACTACGGAATCATAAGGTACGTATGACGTACGACATAGCCCCTTAATATATTTGCAATTGTTGAATGCTTGGTACATTGTATTACGATGAATGTATGTGAAAAGGCATGGTTTATGGTATTTGCTGCAAATGTACATATATGCATTGGGAATCATGTGGTGCTGCTTTTGAGCGAGCAATGATGGGATGTTGTCGCCTTTGCGTGAACATCGGTTATGACGCCACTACTGTTGAGCATGCGTGAGAATGAAATGCCGCTATTGTCGAGCGAGCAATGAAATAGAAATATGGAACCATGAGTGAGGTACATGGAATATCTGTAATCATTGTTTAATGATATGGTATTATTGATTTTGATATCGGTATGTGGCAAATGAATTCGTTAATCAATATATGATTAACTGGCATTTGGAATTTGATGGTTTCAATGATTTTGAGAACAGGGACACTGCAGGGAATCCCGGATGAGGATGATACCATCCAGGGAGCATCTTTATATTTCATAGCATTTACATTTTTGTAAATTATGAATTGTATTATTGTGATTATTGGATTTGGGATATTGGTATGCTCACCCCGTGTGTGGGCTGTCTCTGTTGGGGCAGGTGATTAGGTACATCGATGGCTTTGGAGATGAGCTCGAGCTATGGACTGGAGGTGCTACCAGGGATTTAAATACTAGTGACGGTATTGAGCACCGTAATTTATACATTTGATACACGCATACCTATTTGATGCTCGTATGTGAGCACTACTATGTGTATATGGCATGTGTAAGAATGCAAGGGCCTTTCTCTTTTCATTTATAAGTGGCATACAATTATTTATTGAATTGCTAAATGAACTGAGAACTTGTTAGTGTATTATATTGGTGCATGAGATGTATGTGGACTGGGTTGGGGAAGACTAGACATTATATGGAATAATGTAAAGAATTTTTATTATAAGCATGATTGGCTATGATGATAAGTGGTTTTTCCCCTGTACGTTTGATTGTATGCACTAATGGCATGGATTAATACACTAATAACGGGTTAAGGGCCCGGGGGTCCTTACATTAGTGGTATCGGAGCAGTGATTTGCTCTTTTGGGGCTGTTGAGGGCCTAGATTCATATTGATGGAAATGAGTAGCACATAAATATGCATGATGGTAGTTAGTGCTGTGTGACACACCTATTTTGCTTATGTGCATTTGTGATCATAGTGGAACAATTATATGTCATGACATCTATGGAATCATAATATAATATGTTGATTATGATTGTGAGTTGTAGCACATGGACAACCAAATGGAGCATTTTGAAATGCATTGGGATACATGAAGTACTTTGTACTCATGGTTTATGCATTTACTTATTATAATCATATTGTGGTGAATATGGATTATTATGTGCTCATGGGTTGCGATTGTTCCTGTAGGGATACTATGACATGAAAGGCTAAGGCCAGGGTTGAAAGACGCGAAACGGTAACCTGCATTTTATATACAACATGGATTATGCATTGTGGTTGCATATATATATTGGAGTGATGATTTTAATGTTTTGCCGCCAAATGTTGAAGCGAGGTTATTGTCGCATGTCGCATTTGAGCGAGGTGCATTAAAATACACTCATTGTGGTTGTATATATGGGAGTGATGATTTTAATGCTTTGCCGCCAAATGTTGAAGCGAGGGTGTTGTCGCATGTCACATTTGAGCGAGGTGCATTAAAATACACTCATGGTGATGTATATTGGGATATGGAATATGCATTGTGTTGCAGGTATAGATGGAATGCTTGGTGAATATCCCATGAGTCATTGTTATGGATGAGTGATGATTTTAAATGCTTTGCCGCTGTCACTTGACGCGAAGATAGAATACTTGCCGCTGTCATATCGTAGCGAGGAAAGAATATTTGCCACCAAATGTTGAAGCGAGGATATTGCCGCATGTCGCATTTGAGCGAGGTTATTCTATGCCGCTGATATGTCGAAGCGAGGGGTATCGGTGTCGCGGTCATGACAAGCGAGGTGCATTAAAATACACTACTGTAACAAGACTAGGGATCGGCTATGCTATTGGCGATGGTTTATGCCGCCGGGTATTCATAGCGATGGTTCATTCCGCTATTCTATTGGCGATGGTTTATGCCACCAGGTATTCATAGCGATGGTTCATTCTCTATTCTATTGGCGATGGTTTATGCCGCCGGGTATTCATAGCGATGGTTCATTCCGCTATTCTATTGGCGATGGTTTATGCCGCCGGGTATTCATAGCGATGGTTCATTCCGCTATTCTATTGGCGATGGTTTATGCCACCGGGTATTCATAGCGATGGTTCATTCCGCTATTGGTATTCATAGCGATGATTCATTCCGCTATTCTATTGGCGATGGTTTATGCAGCCGGGTATTCATAGCGATGGTTCATTCCGCTATTCTATTGGCGATGGTTTATACCACCGGGTATTCATAGCGATTGTACATTCCGCTACATCTATTGGCGATGGTTCATACCGCCGGGTATTCATAGCGATTGTACATTCCGCTACATCTATTGGCGATGGTCATACCACCGGGTATTCATAGCGATTGTACATTCCGCTACATCTATTGGCGATGGTCATACCACCGGGTATCTATAGCGACGTCTTATGCCGCTGACTCTATGACAAGAGATCATGCCGCGAATTCTATAGCGATGGGTTATACCGCTATGTGCGTAGCACTGGATTACGCCACCTACGAGCGATGGGTGCTGATTGCGTACCACTGTTGGACGATGGAGACAGGTATGCCGCTATCTTGTTAGCGATGAGGTATGGCATATTACTGTTTTATTAGCATTATTGTGGATGATATGCATTGATGTACATATACAGTCATGTGTTTGACGATGAGGCTATGGATGTCGTGTTTCGACATGTACCGTCACAAGTTGACGATGTTTTTTTGAATGTCATATGTTGACGGGTACCGTCACGAGATGACGATGACATAATGGATGTCTATGTAGACACGTAGCGTCATTTCGATGAATAATACATTTATGTATATGTATTTAGTCGTATGGTTTGAGTGCCAATGGCGAGCACATTGTAGTTTCTGGGTCACTAGTTGACGAGACCATTATGCCGAGCAGGTCGCTCGATGAATTATTGGGTGCGCCGTACAGGAAGTGTACCGCAGCACATATTTGAGGCAAATATTTTACGAGTAGTGGTACCTTTGGGTATACTCGTTGGAATGGCTATGGCCAAGTGATTGGTAGCAGGAGTAGTTGTTGAGGAAACTACTTGCTTATGCTGAGGTGACATGTGGTAGACATGATCACACCCACCCCTGAGGGTGTGGAATAAATCCTACGGAATTGGGATTGCTTTGTGGTTGGACAATGACACTGGGATGTCCTTTGTGCATTGGTATTAGAGAAATATTGGGTGATGACCCACTACTCTAATGGATACTACGGTATATTGTACCGGGGTGGAACATATGATACGTTGGTAGGCTGGGTATAAGCCTATGGAGGCAGCGTTTTGCTAGCAAGGTATTGTAGCAGTGTTATAGTGTGCTTGTTATGGCAATTATACTGCACGTTGGGACCGAGTTCGGTGAATCGTATGATGATATGATGAGGACTTATGGTAGACTCTTGTAGTCTCTATGTGGCATGATGATTGAGGCAGGGAATACCTCACGGGAACGTTTAAACGTCTATTGTTTTGAGGGACTTGTACTGGGACAGCTCAATTTTGTTGGTAGTACCAACACGAGTGTCAACAAGTCGTTGTTAGCTCTAGTGGAGCATCCTTGCATATGGAATGCAACGTGAGTCATAATTGGATTTGTGAGATATAGCTAGTGGGGTAACACTACTATATTGATTTTATCTCTTGGAGAGATTTGGATTGTACTGTCATGGAGACAGCTGGTATTGGTTGAGGGTTGATTGTGAATCAACCGGGGGAAGCCCCTACTAGTGTTGGACTAGGTGATGGCTTCGTACTTCCAGTGAGACGTTTGAGGAGACATCTCCGAGGTAATGCTCGAGATGGTGGAGTACTATGACGTTAGTACAGAGCATCATTAGTTTGAGTATACATGGCGTATACGGGTTTCGTTTGTGGTAATAGTGGCGTTGGTGCACTATCCTAACCAGTGGTGTATTTCTGAGTTCAGGAATATATTTTGGTATAAATATATCCAGGTTTTCAGAAACGTGGTTCGAGGTTGGAGGGTCATGGATTCATGACACTTTCCTTGTGAGGAAGACGGTATTGATATGCCTACCAGTTGAATCTTTGGGAGATTCGTTGATTTGGTTTGTGTAGTGTTGATGTTAAAATCACACCCTTTTTGGTTTGTCAACCATCATTCTCCGTGGAGTGAGAATAATCGAGGATTGACAATTGGTTTTGGGAGTTTGGGTATGATTGGAGATACCCGAGTCTGTTACATCGAGTATGCATGTGGTGTCGGTACTTGGGCATGTATGCCGGTGTGGGTATACAACTGCCAACTTTTCTTGATACTCGTCGAGCATCGGATTTATATGCTTTGATGCATGAATCTTCGGTGAGAGATTGTGGTACCTTGAAATTGGTAATCTCGATGGCACGTTGTATTCTAAGGAATAATCGTGAGGTCCAGTTGACTTCCCCTGAGGAGGGATTATCGTGTTTTGGGATCATGGTAATTCTTGTTGGTTAATTCGATAGCTTCCTTGTGTTAGGATTGTTGAATCCTAGGGTAAACGAGGAATGACCAGATTTTGGATTGGTTCAGTGTCGTGGCTGACACGTGGGGCGGAATGCGATTGATTGTTCTGCATGTCCTTTCGGAAATTTGAGACCTTGTGGAGTCTCGATGGTGTGTTCGGAACAAGAGGTGATTTCTTGGAACACACGGATGTAGACATCTTTGGAGATGTGTTTGTGTTGATCGGTGGCCGTGAGTGGCCCGATCCATGTTGCAAAGTGGTGCAACTGCTCCTTTAGTGGAGATGGAATTGGAAAATGGGAACCGGATTTAGTATAAGTACATTGTAGTGTACTGGTGGTTTCCTCGGCAACGATGTGTGATTAACATCGTAGGCTGAATCATTGAGATATCATCGAGACGATATCTATTTTAGAATCACGAATGATTCGTTTAATTTGCAGTTATGTTTGGTTGACTGCCTTTGAGATGGTTAGCATCGGGGAATGGTGATGTCTTCCGTGGATTTGTGTCGGTTGGAGAGGTTACTCCATTCCAGGTTTGGTTCGAGGTCGGTATCCTCGCGGTTGGTGTGTCATTCATGTTATGTTCATGATTCGACATCGTGGATCCATATGGATGCGTGTTCTCGGTGTTACGTGGAGTACGCCGTGCAAATTTCGAGGACAAAATTTTATTATTGGGGGATAATTGTGATGCCCGGGGATTAATGGTGTTAATCCCGGTGTGGTAATAATCCTTAATGGATTTTATTCGTGGCAATTATGAATTAATTGCGGTTTCTAGACTCTCGGGGATTTTAAATCCGATATTTGGAGTCGTTGGATCCCAGGTATGAGATTGTATTCTCATCGTGTTGATAACCTTGGAATTTGGACCTTGGTGGGATTTGGGGTCCGGAGTACTTTGTACTGGGGCAGTTAATGGAAATAGAGTTTGGGAGGTAATTATTGAAAACAGATGATTTTTAATGAGTCTTGATGTATTTGTGGAGGTAACGGTATTTTCGAGTTTTGGTACTATATATACCAAGTAGACTCGGTATTACGTCATTTGGCACAGAACACTTCTCTCTCCCCCCTCTCTCTACGCCTCACATCTTCCCCTTTCCCCTCTTCTTTCCTCTTGGAGGAAAATGGTTGGTAGCTTGGCTCGGGAGCCGGATTTCTCGGAGATAATAAGGTATTGATCTTCCCCATGTTCTTATCTTCGATTTGATAGTAGTATGGTGGGTTTTGGTTGTGTATTTTGTTTGGTTTGGAAATTGTGGGGGTTTTTGATAAAAATCCAAAGTTGAGTTTTTCAAGTTTTTATGGGTTTTAAATGGTGTATTTGAGGTGTTGAGGTTGTATGGGGTGTTGGTTTGGAGTTTGGGTGTGAAAAACACCATTGAAGCTCGAAATTTTTGGAAACCCGCAGGTCGCGATCGATCGCGGCTTGGCGCCGATCTATCGCGATATGTTACTGAATTTGGGAAGGCGATGAACAGTCTCGGCGATCGATCGCGAAAAGTAGGCGATCGATCGCGAGGGTCTTGGCGCTCGATCGTGAGGTTTGGCGATCGATCGCGGATAGAAGTGTTGCGGGCAGTGGGCTCGTGCGATCGATCGCGGCACTGTTTGGTTTGTTTTTTTTGGAATTTTGGAAAATGTCGGGATTTTGGAATCGAGGTTTAAAGGGCCCGTTTCCGGGGCAATGTTTACATTCCAATGGGAATGCTATACTTTTAAATGAATTGGTTGGAGCCAAATTTTATATAATGGAATTCTTGATTGAGTTTTTGGCTATCTTTTAAACATATAAAATGGAATATTTTGGGTATTATGCATGCTTAGCCGGGGGCTTTTATTTTAGTAATCATCATGGATGGACGATAGGTTTGGAATTGTGAACGTGCTTGGGCACGTGATTGCATGCCTATGTTTAATTGAGAGTTCTTTGTGTGTTAGCTCTTAACTCATCGGGTCGTGGGACTCAGGCAAGGTTGGACTCGAACTACGGAATCATAAGGTACGTATGACGTACGAGTATAGCCCCTTAATATATTTGCAATTGTTGAATGCTTGGTACATTGTATTACGATGAATGTATGTGAAAAGGCATGGTTTATGGTATTTGCTGCAAATGTACATATATGCATTGGGAATCATGTGGTGCCGCTTTTGAGCGAGCAATGATGGGATATTGTCGCCTTTGAGCGAACATCGGTTATGACGCCACTGCTGTTGAGCATGCGTGAGAATGAAATGCCGCTATTGTAGAGCGAGCAATGAAATAAAAATATGGAATCATGAGTGAGGTATGTGAAATATCTGTAATCATTGTTTAATGATATGGTATTATTGATTTTGATATCGGTATGTGGCAAATGAATTCGTTAATCAATGTATGATTGACTGGCATTGAGAATTTGATGGTTTCAATGATTTTGAGAACAGGGACACTGCAGGGAATCCCGGATGAGGATGATACCATCCAGGGAGCATCTTTATATTTCATAGCATTTACATTTTTGTAAATTATGAATTGTATTATTGTGATTATTGGATTTGGGATATTGGTATGCTCACCCCGTGTGGGGGGCTGTCTCTGTTGGGGCAGGTGATTAGGTACATCGATGGCTTTGGAGATGAGCTCGAGCTATGGATTGGAGGTGCTACCAGGGATCGAAATACCCGTGACGGTATTGAGCACCGTAATTTATACATTTGATACATGCATACCTATTTGATGCTCGTATGTGAGCACTAGTATGTGTATATGGCATGTATAAGAAGGCAAAAGCTTTTCTCTCTTCATTTATAAGTGGCATCAATTATTTATTGAATTGCTAAATGAAGTGAGAACTTGTTAGTGTATTATATTGGTGCATGAGATGTATGTGGACTTGGTTGGGGAAGACTAGACATTATATAGAATAATGTAAAGAATTTTATTATAAGCATGATTGGCTATGATGATAAATGGTTTTTCCCCTGTACGTATGATTGTATGCACTAATGGCATAGATTAACACACTAATAACGGGTTAAGGGCCCGGGGGTCCTTACAGTATCGAATCATGAACACATCATGAACGACACACCAACTGCGAGGACATCAACCTCGCACCAAGTTCTGGAATGGAGTCATCCCCCCAAACCATCACAACCTTAAAAGATGTTAACATACATCGATGTTAACCATCCAAAAGCAGTCAGTCAACCTTAACTGCTAAATACTCGAATCATCCATGATTTCAACATAGATATCACCTCAATGATATCTCCACCACTTGGTCAATGATGCCAAGTACACGCCGCTACGAAGGAAACTACCAGTATACAATAGCATACCTACTCAAATCTCATCTCCATCAAAGGAGTAGGTGCATTACTTGCAACTCCGATCGAGCAAACACACGGCCACTGATCCACAAAACATCCACAGATGACAACATCCTTATGTTCCAAGAAATCACATCTTGGTCCAAACACACCATCGAGACTCCACAGAGTCTCAAGTTTCCATAGAGAACATGCAAGAAAATCAATTGCATTCTCACCACATGTGTCAACAATGACACCCAACAAATTCGAATCCTGGTCATCCCTTGTTTACCCTTAGAATTAACAATCATAATACAAGAATACTATCGAATTAACCAGTAATGAACTGTCGTGACCCAAAACACGACAATCTCTTCTTAAAAGAGAGTCTACCAAAACCTCACAATTTATTCCTCAGAATAAATTATCCCACCGAGGTTACCAATCTCAAGGATACCGAAATCTCTTACCAGAGATTTACCAATCTAAACACACTAAATCGTTGCTCAAGAAGCATAAAAATTGCTGGCATTCGTTTATACATACCGGTATATATGCCTGAGCACCAACACCACATGTATACTCAATGCACTCGGCTTGGGTATCTCCAGTCATACCCACAAGCCCCAAACACAACTGTCAATCCTCGGTTATTCTCACTCAGTGGAGAATGATGATTGACGAACCAACGACTAATGGTGTGAACTCAACATCAACACCACGCGTACCGACTCATCGAATAACTCAAAGATTCCCAACAGGTATAACAATACCTCCTCCCTCGCAAGGAAGGTGTCATGCATCCATGACCCTCCAATCTCGAACCACTGTTCGGAAGATCTGGATACATTTATACTAAAATGTATCCCGAACCAATAAATACACAACCGGTTCAGGATAGTGCATCCTTGCCACTATCACTAATCGTTCTCAAATCCGTATACACGGCGTATACACATTCTAGCAATGCTCCTTACTAATATCATTGTACTCAACATTCTCGAGCATCTCACCAGAGACGTCTCCTCCTACGTCTCACAAATAACGCGAAGCCATTACCCGGTGCTTACCATGGTTGATTCATAATCAACCCGTAACCGATACAAATTGTTTCCACAAATGTGTTGTTCCAAATCTCTCCAAGAGATATAATCAATACAGTAGTGTTACCACACTAACTATATCCCACAATTCTGGTTACGTCTCACCATTGCATCCTTAATGCAAGAATTCTAAATTAGAGCTAACAATGACTTGTTAACACTCACGTTGGTACTCCCAACACAATTGAGCTGTCACAGCACAAGTCCCTCAAAACATTTGACGTATAAACGTTCTCGTGAGGTGTCTCTTACCTTAACCCAGATGCAACATAGTGACTACACGAGTCAACCCCTCATAGTATTATCATATGATTTACCATACTCGGTTCTAACAAGCACTATAGTAGCTACAACAAGCTCACCATATTACTGCAACAATAATTACCTTACCTGGCTAGCAAATCGTTGCCTCCTTAGGTTCATACAAAAACCTACCAACGTATCATACGTTCAATCCCGATATACAATACAATACCATTAATTAGAGTAATGGATCATCATCCAACATTTCTCTAATACCGATATACAAGGGACATTTCAATGTCATCACTCAATCATGTCTCAATCCTAACCCATTAGGATTTATCTTCATATTCTCATGTGTATGTGCGACCATGTCCATCATACACTACATCGACATAAGTACGTAGCTCCCTCGACAACTACATACATTACAAGTCGCTTGGTCGTAGCCAACTCAACGAGTATACCCAAAGTACCACTACTCGTAACACGTTTACCTCAATACGTGCTGGAGTACACTTATATGTACGGCACAACCATTATCCATCGAGCAAACATTCTCGGCATAATGGTCTTGTCAACCTGTGACGCACACACAATCTTGCGCCAACCAGTGGCACTCAAACCATATGATTTAATACATACTTCTGTATATATATTATTCATCACAACGGCGATACACATCAATCCTCGCCTGCCATATCGTATGATCGTCAAATACCTCGTCAACTCGTGACGGCACATGTCAACACGTGACATTCATAATACCCTCGTCAACTAATGACGGTACATGTCAATGCATGACATCCACAATATCTTCGTCAACTTGTGACGGTACATGTCAACACATGACATCCATTATATCATCGTCAACTCGTGACGGTACATGTCAACACATGACATCCACAATATCATCGTCAACTCGTGATGGCACATGTCAACACATGACATACACAATATCATTGTCAACTCGTGACAACACATTTCAACACATGACACCCACAATTAATGCTAACCCAATAGCAATATAATATTATTCAATGTTAACATAATAGCGACACATCCATAATCATCACCCAACGGTGGTACCATCCTTTGCAACGTACACAGCGGCATAAACCATCGCTACGTATACAACGGCATAAACCATCGCTACGTATACAACGACATAATTCATCACTATGTTTACAGCGGCATAAACTATCGCTACGTATACATCGACATAAACCATCGCTGCGTATACATCGGCATGAACCATCGCTACGTATACAACGACGTAAACCACCGCTGTGTATACATCGGCATAAACCATCGCTATGTATACATCGGCATAAACCATCGCTACATATGCAGCGGTATAAACCATTACTACGTATACAGCGGCATAAACCATGGACTCAAGAGGTGACTCACATGTATGTAGCACTTTGTTCCTTTCGGACTCAAGAGGTGACTCGCATGACATGTAGCACTTCGTTCCTAAACTCATCGCTTTGATGTGACAGCGGCATGTATCATCGCTTCGACATGACAGCGGCATAACATTATATCCCTCGTTTTGAATTATCAGCGGCACAATGATATCCCTCTCTTCGACATATCAACGACCCGTGCTACGATATGACAACGGCAAATATCCTAATCCACCCCTTGATAAGACAACGGCAAATATCATGTACCATAGCGGCTAAATGATATCCCTCGCTTCGACTTACTAGTGACTCACGCTACAATATGACCTCGGCAAATATCCTGATCCATCACTGCTCAACATACCTGCATCAATACCATGATCTCAATATGCACAATTAATACAATAATTCACAAGTCCTGCTACGTTATATGAGCGCTCAATAATATCTCTCGCTTTGAATTATCAGCGGCTCAATGATATCCCTCGTTTTGACATATCAGTGACCCGCGCTACGATATGACAGTGGCAAATACCCTGATTCATCGCTTGATAAGATAGCGACAAATATTCTAATCCATCGCTAATCGATATATCCGTAGCAGTACCATAATTACAATACATCCACATGCACAACAACAATATTAAGCATTTATGTATCGCGATAACAAAGCACTCTCAATGCCTGTGCACATTCATATATATCTGCATTCTCATTATCATAATGCAATCATACATGGTCATCACATTATTTGTCATCACCTAGTGACGACACCACATTGTCTACCATTCTCTGTCCTCAGACAGTACATCAAGTTCCCCATTCCCTGATTTTCCGACAAAGTCAGATTTCTTAGCACTTATTACATAAAGTGCAGAACATTTCCATCAATATCATCCCATCGTATTCCATACGATCATGCAACCACAATAGTTAACAATTACACATTTCATTTATGAACTCACATCATAGATGCACATCAGCAAAATAGTTGTGTCACACAACACTGACTACAATTATGCATAAACTATGTGCTACTAATTTCTATCAACCCATCCCTAAACCATCAACAGCCCAAAAGAGCAAACCACTGCTCTGATACCACTAATGTAAGGCCTCGCTACCTTAACCCGCTATTAGTGAGTTATTGTAAGGCCACGCTACCTTAATCCACTGTTAGTGCGTTATCACATATAATAGTGCATTCATTCATACCATTAGGGAATCCGTAAACATGCTTCTATAGCATTAACATGCCATTTATAAAATTTTTGACATTAATTCTCATAATGTTCAATTCCCAATATATCTCAACTAGCATAAGTATGCACCTCGAAACACATTAACTTGTTCTCAATTCATCATGCAATGCCCCATAATTAATTGCATGCAAATCATAACTGAAAAGAGAAATCTCAAACCTTATACAATCCATATACACATAAGAATGCTCATAGGCGAGCATTGAATAAGTAAAAGCGTATTTATTGTATGAACATATCGCCCAATACCAATATTGGTACCTCAGTCCTGGGAGCATTTCCAATCAACACCTCAAACTCAACTCCAGAACCAGTGTTGTACATGTTCTACCTGTCCCAACAGAACAGCCCCACACGGGGTGAGCATACCAATAACACCATCTCAATAACAGTAATAACACAATTCATAATTTATAGAATATAAAGCTGTAAAATTAAAAGATACTCCCTATATAGTATCGTCATCAAATGGGATCCCCCATGTTGTTCATGTTCTCACGATAGCCAAAACCATCCAACTTTCCAAAATCAGTTAATCATTACATTGATTAACTTTACTCATACTCAAACCGTCAATTTCATATTCAAATGCATTTAAATCATTACACTAATGATTTACAGATATCACTTATATCTCAATTGATGAATTCACAGTTCTACCACATCGTGTCCTATCGCTCGCCCAACAGCGGCGGCACTCTAACCTCTTGCACGCTTAATAGCGGAGGTATCATAACAACAACGGCAGTATTAAACTCATTGCTCGCTCAATGGTGGCATCACCTAATTCTCAATGCATATCATAATGATTGCAATACCTATATATTATTCATACACATGACAATAATATATCTAACTATGCTCGTACGTTACACATACCTCAAAATCCAGTAGCGAGAGCTAATCCTTGCATTTGCTCCGAGATCCAGTGAATTATTTTGATAAACACAGTTAATGACTCACAATTAATTATGTGTACACAACACATATCCAAACACGTATTCAACCTCCATATACATCATCAAATCATGATGATTAACCATTTAAAAGACTCGGGCGAAGAATGCATCGGTTCTACAACAAACCAATATTTTCCCTTAAACCCGGCGTCTCGATCGATCGGCCAAGGGCTCTCGATCGATCGATAGCCATAGACATTTTGCAACAATTTTTGCTCGCGCCCGATCGATCGGCGATATCGCTCAACCATTTTTAGAATTAATGTGGAAACGGTGTATTTGGATTTGGAAGACCGGTCTGATGGCTAATACTCATGCGAATTTAGTAAGTAAATGAACAAGATGTGTTTCTTGAAGTTCGAAGGCAATCCCTTCTACGTCTCCCCTTCTTCCACTTAAGAAAGGATCCACTAGAAGACTTTGAGTAATACAACAAAATGTACCATCCCAATTCAACTGGATTTACCCACTAGCAGACTGAAACCACTAACACTCAATCTGTTCAGACATAAGTCATCTGACAGTTACAATAAATTCACTCTTCTATCTTAGAATGGTTACAAATGATAGAGTGAAATACTCTTAATACAAATGGTCTTAGATTGATCAAATATAATAGCGAAACGTGCTTAGAAACTTTGAGCAGATCCACAAGATTGGATCTTGATAGAGTTCTGCTCGAGTAAATGCTTGATAATAAATGACAGTAGCGTAGTCTGGGTATTTAAGTCGCATCCTTATATAGACGTCTCAGCCAACGTTAATGGACAAAGTGCAAAGGTTTGTGGGATTTGTTTGGTAGCGGGCCATCCAACAGATATGTGACCCACACTTCAAGAAGTACCCGTTCAGCAAGTGAATGCAATGGGTGGATTTTTAGGACAACGTAAATATGACTCCCTACGAGAAGACGTACAACCCAGGTTGGAGGGATCATCCCAATTTGAGTTATGGTCATCCACCGATGAATCGGCCTACACCTCAAATGCAGCATAATCCACAACCTTACAGACCACCACATGTTCCTCAAATCCCTATGCCTGGTGAGTTTTTAGATAACGTTGTTAAAGATCTTGTCAATAATACTCTGCAATTTCAACATGATACTAGGGCAAGCATTCAGAGCTTGAGCACTCAAGTGGGTCAGTTTGTCAAAACAATTTCAACATCAAAATTGGACCCGACCAGAATTTGATGGCATCAAATTCAAAAGGCCAAGCTATGAGGATAATGAATTCCCGTCAGCATAATTTACAGAAGTCGAAACTTGGGAGGCAGTGAATTCTTGTGAGAGCTATAAAAGCCCTTGGTCGATGGGATAAACTTCAAGTTTTAAAAAACAATGTGGCGGAGTATTAAAGTGGATTTTCATCGATTTCTGATTGACTTTCATCAACATGGAAAATTTGTAAAGGGGCTCAAATCCATCCTTCATTGCTTTAATCCAAAAGACTGAAAATCCCCAAACCGTTGAAGAGTACAGATCTATTTCTCTAATTGGTTGCATGTATAAAATATTAGCAAAAATCTTGGCATCTCAAACCAGCAAAGTCTTGGACAACATAATATCTGAAAACCAATCAGCATTTGTGGGAAGTCGTCAACTTTTGGATGGTATTCTAATTGTTGATGAAATTGTGGATGAGATTAAGAGGAGCCAAAAGCCATGTGCCATTTTTTTAAAGTCGATTTTGAAAAGTCCTACGATTCAGTGGGAATGGGATTTTTTGAATTTTATGATGAAAAAGATGAACTTTCACCCTAAATGACTGATGGATTTTGGAATGTGTTGGGACAACCACAGCTTTGATCCTTGTTAATGGGAGTCCCACGTCGTAGTTTAACCTTAAAAGGGATTGCTAGTTTGCTACAAGGAGATCCCATATCGCCTTTCTTATTTCTGATAATTGCTGAAGGTTTAAGCTGTATAATTTCAAAATCAAAAGAAGTTGGATTGTTTCAAGGGTTAAGGTATGAAGATAGGAAGTCGAAGTCTCTCATCTAAAATTTGCCGATGACACAATTTTGTTGACGGAGGCAACAATGGAAAATGTTAAGATGATCAAATGTTTGCTTCGGCTATTTGAAATATTTTCAATTGAGAATCAATTTTAAAAAGAGTGGGATTCAATGTAGAAAATGGCTCACTAGAAAGTTTTGCCACAAATTTAAATGCAGAAAAGGATCGATGACTTTTAAGTATATGGGCATCCCAATAGGCGCAAATCAAAGGAGAGGTGCAACATGGTTACCTCTCATCGAAAAAATTGCAAATAAGGCTAGCCAAGTGGTCTAATAAAATGGTGTCTTCGGTGGGAGAATTGTATTGTTGACCTCAGTCCTGCCTCGCTTCATATCTACCTTCAACCTTTTTCAAAGCCCCTAAAATTATCTTAAAAGAACTCACAGGCATTCAAAGAAACTTTTTGTGTGGTTGGGGTGGGGGCGGGGCTTGGGAGGAGGAAAATAGCTTGGGTAAGTTGGGAGAGTGTGAGTGTAGATAAGGATTTAGGAGGTGTTGAGCCTTAAATGCATGGTTGAGTTTAATGCTTAATTTATCTTCGAATTATTTATGAGTTTTGATGATCAACAAAACTTGCATTTGTTATACTAATGTGTCTACTTAATGTACAGGATGAGATGGTAACAATATTCGATGTTCGGTGATTTTTGTGTCCATGCGTAGCTAAGAGGATAAGCTACAACTTTGATGGTTACCACAAGTCCGAGAAACAAGATTAAGATGGTTGAAAAGTGAATTGGTTGAAGATAATCGAATATGCAAGGACTGGGTAGATCGCCCCAGGCGATGGCAGTCAAGGGAGACTTTGCCATGCTCATCGACTGAAGCGCTTGCCTGAGGCGATGGCTAGATCGCCTGAGGCTATGCATGGATCGTTTGAGGCAATGGAGAGAACGTTTGAGGCGATGAAAATTTGTGATCATCCCAAGCTACGTCATTGATTTTTGGTAACGATCATTTGAGGCGATCGGGACATCGCCTGAGGTGATCAGTGAAGATTTCGATTGTTGGTGCGCGGCGATGGAGATCGCCCGAGGCGATGGCTGAGGCGATCTTGGAGTGATTCAAGCCTTATGTGTAGCAACGGCTAGTAGGAGCCTTGTGAGCCTTCTACACTATAAATATGGACGATTTGGATCATTTTGAAGACAATAAACAAGACTATAAACCACAAGAAAACTTTGCTCAATTAAAATCATTATAGCATTGCAAACTTCATACATTTGTGTTGTATTGGAGTTTGTAATTCATTTTTTGTGTGAGAGTTTTTGATTCTTCGTGTTGGTACACCGTGAAGGTGTTATTTGATTTATTGTAAGGTCCTCCAACACCGACGCAAGTTAGAAATTGTATAAGACATCAACAAGTGAAGTTGGTGCAAGGTTGTGGCTATCCTTGGAGCCCTGAAGGTCAAGAAGACTCGTGAAGAGTGTGGGTGACTCGTGAAGAGTTTGTGTGTGGCTATCCTTGGAGCCCTTAAGGCCAAGAAGACTCGTGAAGAGTGTGTTACTCGTGAAAAGTTGTTTACTCGGGAAGAGTGTGTTGTGGCTAACTTGGAGCCCTTAAGGCCAAGATCAAAATTGTTCTAGTGGAACCTCAGTTAAACGTTTTCTAATCGGGAAGAGGAGACGTATGCGATTCATCACCGAACTTCTATAACAAATATTCGTGTCGTCTATCGCTTTATTTACTTCACGCATTTATTTATTACTTCTTATTATTTGTTGTTCGATTGACTTGAAGTCTTCCGCATCGCAAAACTCAACTATTTTGCAAATTCATTTTAAAACGCTAAAGTAGCCAAGGAATCTCATTCACCCCCCCCCCCCCCCAACCCCTTAGGTTCCAACAAGTGGTATCAGAGCCATTTGATTTTTGTTTTAAATCAATTTTTTTTATGGCTAATCTAGCAAGTGAGTTTGCTCAAGGTCAATCGACCAATCGACCGTCGCTCTTCACGGGAGATAACTACGGATATTGGAAGAATAGAATTTCTCTATATATTTAATCCGTAGATTATGACCTATGAAAGATTATTTTGAAAGGTCTACAGATTCCTTTAAAGGAAGTTGAGGGAAGGAATGTTCCCAAAGAAATGGACGATTTTACAAGAGCGGATATGATTTTAATTTCTCAAAATGCTAAAGCTATTAACATTTTGCATTGTGCTTTAGATATGAAGGAGTACAAACGGATCTCGATGTGCTCAACCGCAAAGGAAATTTGGGACAAATTGCAAATTTGTCATGAGGGCATAAACCAAGTAAAGGAGACAAAGATAGATCTTCTACAACTCAAGTATGAAACATTTGAGATGGAGTCTGGAGAAAACGTTGATTCAATGTTTAGAAGGCTCACTCAAATCATCAATGAACTTGCCCAACTTGGTGAGAAGTATCCCCCAAAGCAAATATGGAGAAGAGCACTAAGAGCCTTGCCAAAGGAATGGGATGCAAAGAGGACGGCAATCATTGAATCCAACAAAGGAGATAGTGCGTCATATGATCTTGATGAACTCCATGGAACCTTAGTGACTCATGAGCTTGAAATGTCAACCCGGAAGGGATTAAAGGAGGAAGATAGATCCATAAGAAAGGGGATAGCCTTGGTCGGGAGGAAAGAACAATCCGATGATGAAGAAATGATCTTGTTCACAAGAAAGTTCAAGAAATTCTACAATAAATACAACAAGCCAAAGACCTCCGGTGCCACCAAACATGATTCCAAACAAGAGGTAACATGTTATAATTGTCAATATAAAGGTCATTATGCTAATGAATGTCCTAGGAATAAAAATAATGACAAGGGGAAGAAGAAAGGCTAATGGCCACATGGAGTGATAGTGACTCCGGTGAAGAAGAAGTAGCGAAACTTTGTCTAATGGCTCTTGATGATGAAGATGAAGAGGATAATGATGATGTATCCTCTTATGATGAATTACTTAATGCATATAATGAACTCATTGATTGTCTTGGTAGAACCAAGAAGAGCAATAAATCGCTTAAACTAGACTTGGCTAAGAAGGAAGAAGAAAATATTACTTTGAAAAATCAAGTGCATGATTTAAAGACATCTTTTGCCAAGTTTAGTGATAGTAGTTTAAAGATGAATGAATTGCTTGGCTTGCAACGTTGTAGTTTCGATAAAGCCGAACTAGGCTTTTCAAGCAAATCTAAAACATTTTCAAGCTTGTTGGCTAAAGCTAAGCATAATTCCCCTAATTGCACTTATTGTTGTAAGGTTGGTCATACAAAGAATAAATGTAGATTTGTTAAAAATCAATATCAATACCAACTAAACAAGAGGTGGAAGTGGATTCCAAAAGCACCGATGAAAGCTAACCCACAAGGACTCAAGAATCAAATGGGTACCAAAGAACTTCCAATTGTTAACTTGTTATGTAGGAACAACAAAGAGATGGAGGATGAAGGCACTAGCAGCTCAAGGGAGGAAATCATCTTATGCATCACAATAGAGGAAGCGCGAGGTATATGACCGATGACAAGAACTTACTCTTGTCATCCAAGGTAAATTTATTTTAAGCATCATAGTAGCATAATTAGCTCTTTTGCTTGGTTAATATTCCTTGAATTGTATATTATAATTATGTAGTGAAATTCAATTACTTTGAAGGTGATCTTTGAGAAATTGAATTTCAAGTACATTATTATGATATCATATTTAGGGGGAGTTGATTATATTTAATTTCAAAGAGCAATTGTAAAATTTCATTGGCACAAATTAATTGTGACCAATAAATAATGAAGCTCGATATTTATTGCTAGTAAATTGCATTTCCCCTTAGCTTGAGCATATTTTTCTGACTATGTATTCTCCATTTGTTAGAACTCTTGGATAATCAATCTTATGTGCATATATGCTTGAATTTTGAATTGAGTAAATTGGATAGTTAAAATTGGTATAACTTGATTTCATGCTCATGTTTGGTTATTGCACAATATAATTATATTAAATGATATCTCTCTATGATAATGAATTTTGTTGCATAGTTGTTTAAATGCATGATTTATGCTTAACTCATTATGGTAAAAATCTTACTATGTGAACATGAGTTAAATTTTAATATGCAATGAGAAAATTAATTAAATGTGATTAAGCATGCTTTAATTATTTAGATGCTCTATCTTGGATCATAGAAAAATGGATTAAGAATTACATGTAACTTTATTGTTTCTATGGCCTCAATTATTTTACTCTCATTAACTTATCAGTTGTTTATAATGATGCATTGAGCAATGTGTATTAAGCTTGAATGCTTGAATTTTTATGGAACATATACACACTTTGCACACTTATAATTCATTGCTGAAATTTGCCTTAAACGCATGTTTGTCCTCCTCTCAATGATTTAATCCTATGACTATTACATGCTTGATGAGGAACATGTGTTAATTGTTAGACTATGGATATGTGTCAACATATATTTGTGCTATGTTTATTTGAACTTTATGCTTTTTGATTATCACAAAAAGGGGGAGAATTGTGTGATAAACTTGGAGCTTAATACATGCATGTTTTGAGGGGGAGAGTTTTTTGTATTATGCTTTACTTGATAAAACTTGTACGTGCTATACATTTGTTAAGGGTGAGTCTTGTTTACTCGCATTTCATGCATATTTTATTTACAAGTTTATCAAGTTTTATGATCATCACAAAGGGGGAGATTGTTGAGCATTAAACACATGGTTGAGTTTAATGCTTAATTTATCTCCGAATTATTTATGAGTTTTGATGATCAACAAAACTTGTATTTGTTATACTAATGTGTCTACTTAGTGTACAGGATGAGATGGTAACAATATTCGATGTTCGATGATTTTGGTGTCCATGCGTAGCTAAGAGGATAAGCTACAACTTTGATGCGTTTGTTTCTATGACTGGCATTAGATGCGTTTGTTTCTCGTTCTGTTCTTGTTGAGTTATGTGGGCTAGGGAATAGAGGTCTGGATGGTGCTTCCGGGCTCGAGTTATTCCCTGTACTGCTTGTGAATGTGTTGTAGAGTTTGGGAGATGGGGAAACTGATGCTTATCGTATTTGCCAGAGATGATATATGGCGTACCGAACGATAGAGAATCGGTACTGGATCTTGTTACTGTTTGGTATGAGAATGGAATGTCATTGATTGGCAGGGGGTTATGTATCACAAGGTAACACGTGCCAATATAGTATGGTGACGATCATATCAAGACGATGGATACTGATACCATCATTCTAAATGTAGAATGCAAATGAGCTATATGCATGTCTCTATGGAAATTTAGGAACGGAATTAAATATGCTTGTATGTCTGCAGCTGATATGAACGGATGAAGTGGAGTATGTTTGTTTGCTGAATGCATATTATGGCATCTGGTTCTATGGACTGCATAGTCGGATGTACTATATATGTGATGAGTGTGTCCTTGCACTGAGTGGGTTGATATAGACATTACATGTGTATAGAGTTGCCAGGCAGAACAGAGATAATCGCATAACATGTCATTACATTCTCATGAGTGAGGATTGACATGTACTGGTTGATACCTTTAGCATATATGCGTAGGTTTCAGGATGTGAAATTGGGAAGAGGATGTTCTCTTCTTTAGGATGACTCCATGAAGGGAATCGGGAATGATCTGTATCGGTTCGACTGGACCAATGTGTGGAATGTGATCTGGTCCTTGACTATGTAGGTAAGGGAGAGTTAATTGGTTATACCTTCCAATATGTAGGCATGGAGGTATGACGACTTATATAAATTGTAACAGGAAATTCTTGGAAGACTTGAGATGAGAGTTATCTCAAGTCAGTGGTTGTATGTTTGATTTTTGACGTTGCCAAATATAATTTCACATAGCAGTGTTGTTGGTAAGACCGATATGTCATGTACTGACATATGTTGTATTTGACGGGTTTCAAATTTGGCTGTGAATATAATTGAGATTGTTAATCAGATGAGCCGTTGTGATGGTGATTATGCTCCTCTATGGGATTGATTGTACATTGAGGAGGTGTTGGTGACTTGTATGCAGCATTGTGGATCTGAATTGATTTGATCATACGATATTATGGAACGGTGACGAAAGAATGATGTTTGCCGGGTACTCATAATATGATTGATTTCATATGATTAGAGCAATAACGACTTTGCGTATTAATGTGGCAACTCTGGAATACGGCGGCATTGGAAAGATGCAATGTGAGAGGAATGAAAAGACATCTCTCATTTGAACATACGCTTGGAAATGTTATAGCATCGTTGGATGTAACAGTAAGAGTGGTATGAATACATTATGATGAAGTTGTTTGGGAATATGGATACAAGGATAGATTTGAAGCGGCATACCTAAGATTCGTCGAATAAGAGTTCAACTTTGTAAATGGTTATGCATCATGTTTTGTTTTCCATGTGTTGAGTGATTTTGGTGTTGAGTTGTTTCCAGTCTTTACCAAGACATGTACGCCGTATTGGCGATATTCAAGGTAAGGGAGTGAGTATGCTTGTCATAATCGATTTGGTTTGATTTCAGCGTACAACAGTTTGTGATGTGTTGATTTGTGGGAGGTGTTGATGACTCGTGTAGACGAGTTGTGAAATTCACGAGAAAGGTAAGTTTGACGGCATAGTTGATACAAAGAAAGATTAGTATAAGAATTCTTATCTGGAAATGACATTTCTGGGTAACTGTGGTATCGAAGTAT
Organism: Haberlea rhodopensis; assembly: GCA_907163345.1. NCBI lineage: Eukaryota > Viridiplantae > Streptophyta > Magnoliopsida > Lamiales > Gesneriaceae > Haberlea > Haberlea rhodopensis. The sequence goes on along the minus strand of CAJQUN010000028.1, from coordinate 7,019,706 downwards.
CTCAAAATGATCATGGGGAGTGACGGATTTACTAAATTACAGAGGTCAATGACGCATGACTTATGCGATGTCCATTGATACTTAATGGTTGTCATTACAGAGTCATGTGCCTGAGGTTGGATAAACACGGCATGTCTGGTACACCGTGTTGATAGGGTGATGGTACATTGGTGAAAACTCACTCTCATATGTTGGAGTAAACTGTGATGACAGGGGAATAAACATGTATTGGTGTGATTTGTCTGATTTTAGGGTTGCTTAAGTGAGTTAGCAACCAATGGACCTTATCTATTTATGCTTCCATTCATTGTTATGAGTTGGCGACGTAGGGCTGTGTGCAAGTTGACATACTGTGATAGATGGAGATGTTTTCATCTGATCCATTGTAGAATTACATTGGAAAGGACAAGTTGTTAAGGTGTTAGAGCGATGTGAACTTTCATGACATCTGATTTGACGTATTGGAATGTGGTGAGATCAAGACATGTTCACCACGTTGTTTGTTTGGGAAACTCTATGCGTTAGGAAACTCTCTGCATATACGAGAGTTGTAATACGAATGCAATCTTTATGTCTAGTGTATCTATGATGCACGACAGTGCTTGTTGTACAGTTCAATGATTTGTGTGACATGTTGAATACATACCAATCAATAGCAATGAAAAGTGAAGTGGTGACATATTGATGACATCATGTATGTCAATGGTATATGGTCACGATATTACTTATTCTTGTTTCGGATTGTTGTTGGGTAGGAGTACATGAAAACTGGGAATATCTATATCTATCTACGCAGTACCAAGGGCTTGTATATTCTTTGATGTGTCCATGATGTATGGCACAGTGTTCTGTGAAAGGGTCTTGTACCGATATATGGACTTGCAGTGATTGGTATCTGTCATATAGTTTGATGACAGATATATGAATCATAATGTTTAGGAAGAGACAGATGTCTAGTATGTGTATGACATCAGTTCGGAATCTTATCGGGAGCAGATTGTCAGTTCCTCGGTACAAAGGTCCTTATGATATCAAGTCAGTGTGATAAACACAATGTTAACTATGTCGACGTGTATGACAGAGTACATATCTGATACAGCAGAATCCGAAGTGATTGTTGGGTATGTTATTTACATTTTGTTATACCGCGGGTAAGTATCTTTCACTACTGCAAGTTGAATATGTTGAGTAGGTATTCCTTATTGCAGTATTAATGAGTATATACTGCAGATTCATTTTTTCTCACAATGCATAGTGTTGCAGATATGATTTTGTTTCTTCCCTTATTGCAGTAGGGTTGTCGGATTGAGTATCTGTTTATGTTGTGCATGTTCTGTATATGCAATTTCGAGGACGAAATTCAATGAGTAGGGGAGAACTGTCATGCCTCGATCTGACGTATACATGTGTAATATGATTATGGTGTAATTATGAGTAATTACAGTCCGATGTGAACTCGGGTTCGGGTTGAACCGAGTAGGAATGATGACATGGGGAAACAATGAAATTATATTCATGTATGATAAAACATATATGATAAATCAAGTATTGTATGGAATGGCATGAAAGAGGACCAATTGTATAGCATTGTTAGACTTGGTATCATACATATTGATATATGAGATATATTAGAGATGTGCATAGACAAGAGAACTAAAATCATGAGGTGTGTAGTGGGATGTGAACTTGGTTATACATTTACCATGCATGTGATAGGAATTACATTTGAATGTGCATTTGGAGTTAAAGGTGACAAGATATAGTTAAAATCAGATTTACCTCACACAACACACCATAACTCACCTAGTAATCTCTACACACTCTCTCTCATTCTCTTGGAATTGTTGTTGGAGTTGGATTTGCAAGAACAACAAAGAAGTGCATAATTTGGTAAGGAAAGTAGAAATTCATACTTTGTTATCATAATTGATGCATATATATGCTTAGTGTATCAACCTTGAAGCATGTGAAGGAATACTTGTCGATGAATTGCTATGAATTTCAATTAATCATTTGAAAGTATAAAATAATGGAAAGTTGTGTATATGATGCTAGTTTATCTAGTGTTCAAGTTGTTATGGTATGAATTTAGGTGTATGAGAAGAACCATGAAGATAAGCATCAAAATCGCCATTGTTTTAAAATTCTGTTGTCGACCGATCGATCGCTAGGATCGTACAGATCGATCGGTGAAACAGGGGAAAGTAAGGCGGTTCATGTACCGATCGATCGCTGAAGGCGACCGATCGATCGCTCAAATGCCGTAGCATTTTTAAGAAATTCAGATTTTAGAGTGATCGATCGCTAGCTTCCGACCGACCGATCGCTAGGGTTGTCTGTTTGGACCGATCGATCGCTAGAGTGACCGATCGATCGGTAGACTTAAATGTTATAATTTTTGTGGACTTTGATTTTGATGCCTATGATAACATGATACATTATTGGTATTTATGTAGCATCATCATAGGGGACGGGCAACGAGGCAATTAGACATTGACGTCTAATTTATATTTTTTGTGTCGCAGAACAGGTACGTTTTGACGTACGAGTATAAGATATTATTATGATGATGATGTGAGCATATTATCATATGATTAGTGGTATCATTCGCATGTGCATTCATGAGATTTATATGATTGAGATGGATGCCACGATAGATATGTAGTATATGCTTTGGCTGAGATCGGTGCCACGATAGATATGCCAGTGTTGGGAATATGCTTTGGCTGGGATTGTTGCCACGATAGATATGCTACATATGCTTTGGCATGATAGATATACGCCGGTTGGGTATATGCTCTGGCTGTTATAACATGTTAGGACGGTACTATGATATGTGCTGCTAATATGAAGATGTGAGAGGGTTCCACTGACATATTGAGCTGAGATAGACATATCATATTGGTCTGGTTATAACAGGATGAGGAATGAGACATGTCATGACATAATTGCATTTGATGATGCATGATACAGAACAATCACATTTGATGTTTATAGTGCTTTATCGTTTATGTTTTGATTGATATCGCACTGGAATGGTTGTTTATCTATACTCATGTTGTGTGATTGTTTCTGTAGGGACTCATAGACGTGGGAGGATGGGATTGTGAGTCTATTCCGCTGCGAGTTGAACCACTGCATAGGAGTTGTACTAGTCTAGGTTGTTTTATGTTGTGTAAGTATTGTAACAACCTACATGAGTAAACTCTTAATCAGTGTATGTATTACTTAATTCTCACTCACATATGTATAATAAACTGATACATAATGGATTAAGTAACGAGGACCCCACATTAGTGGTATCAGAGCAGTGGTTCGAGAACGGGGTGAACGAGGGTAGAGGAAGTGAATTAGGGAGATGCCTATTCACTTGAAAGCATGTGCTATCCTTTGTGTTGTATAGGATGTTATACTAGCATGCTTTATGTGTTGCTATATATTGTTGTTAACCCTTGTTTTGCAGTATGGTAGCATGAAATGGTAAGAATCCCTATGAATGTCACAAGGGATGCTGTGTGTGTACCTGTGATTGGTATACCGTTTTCTGCATTACCATTTGTCAGGGGGACATGAGATGTTTCTCTGGAGGCTTCCCAATCATTCAGTTGTGAACGATATGTATTTGATACGGAATTTGAGGAACAAGATGCGGAGTGGTTGGAGCGGGGTAACCAAATGTGCAAAGTCAGTCTGTATGAAACTGTGTGTGAGAACTAATGGTGGTATGGATGTCTTCATATGGTGAGTTTAATTTACTACTTGTTCTGTGGTTGTCAGACAGTGATATGATGATGAGTTGTTGCTGATGACACATGATGTGAAAATGTTTGTGAGGATAACTGTCATTGTTATCTGGTGGATTGTATACAATCCAGGGGCAATAGCGAAAGTGCCGAAAGTCAGTCTGTGTTTGAGTTGTGGTGTACACATGTGTGGACTGAATGTGAACTGTCACTTCTGAATGTGAACTGTCAACTGAGGAGTTATTGGAGTGTGATGTTTTGATTTTGGTTTTGGCAAGCTCAGTATGTGTACACAGTACTATGGTAGAACGATGACTTTAGTACCGATGTGATCAGGCAGCACATGTATCGAAAGTGAGTTTCATGTCCTTTGATGTGTTGTGTTCATCAGAGGAAAGCGTTCGGTCATGAGACCACAATATTGATGGTTATCTTTTCATTGTTGTTCTTTGGACAACATGTGTAAGGGGTTTAGGACATCAGATGTGTGTGTGTGGTTATTGTGCTGAACTCTATGTTTGTGGTGAATGATATGATAAGGAAAGATGAACCGGGATATGGTGGAACTGAGAGTTCGGTAATGATATGCCATAGATGCTGAGTACTGATAGAGCGGTGCAAAATCAGTGACAATGAGACTGTGAATCTGGGATGTTGTCAGATTGTATTTCTAAGTCACTAGTATTATGTGACTGGCATTAGATGCGTGTGTTTCTCGTTCTGTTCTTGTTGACTTATGTGTGCTAGGGAATAGAGTTCAGGATGGTGCTTCCGGGCTCGAGTTATTCCCTGTACTGCTTGTGAATGTGTTGTAGAGTTTGGGAGATGGGGAAACTGATGCTTATTGTATTTGCCAGAGATGATATATGGCGTACCGAACGATAGAGAATCGGTACTGGATCTTGTTACTGTTTGGTATGAGAATGGAATGTCATTGATTGGCAGGGGGTTATGTATCACAAGGTAACCCGTGCCAATATAGTATGGTGACGATCATATCAAGACGATGGATACTGATACCATCATTCTAAATGTAGAATGCAAATGAGCTATATGCATGTCTCTATGGAAATTTAGGAACGGAACTAAATATGCTTGTATGTCTGTAGCTGATATGAACGGACGAAGTGGAGTATGTTTGTTTGCAGAATGCATATTATGGCATCTGGTTCTATGGACTGCATAGTCGGATGTACTATATGTGTGATGAGTGTGACTTGGCACTAAGTGGGTTGATACATGTGTATAGAGTTGTCAGGCAGAACAGAGATAATCGCATAACATGTCATTACATTCTCATGAGTGAGGATTGACATGTACTGGTTGATACCTTTAGCATATATGCGTAGGTTTCAGGAAGTGAAATTGGGAAGAGGATGTTCTCTTCTTTAGGATGACTTCATGAAGGGAATCGGGAATGATCTGTATCGGTTCGACTGGACCAATGTGTGGAATGTGATCTGGTCCTTGACTATGTAGGTAAGGGAGAGTTAATTGGTTATACCTTCCAATATGTGGGCATGGAGGTATGACGACTTATATAAATTGTAACAGGAAATTCTTGGAAGACTTGAGATGAGAGTTATCTCAAGTCAGTGGTTGTATGTTTGATTTTTGACGTTGCCAAATATAATTTCACATAGCAGTGTTGTTGGTAAGACCGATATGTCATGTACTGACATATGTTGTATTTGACGGGTTTCAAATTTGGTTGTGAATATAATTGAGATTGTTAATCAGATGAGCCGTTGTGATGGGGATTATGCTCCTCTATGGGATTGATTGTACATTGAGGAGGTGTTGGTGACTTGTATGCAACATTGTGGATCCGAATTGATTTAATCATACGATATTGTGGAACGGTGACGAAAGAATGATGTTTGCCGGGGACTCATAATATGATTGATTTCATATGATTAGCGCAATAATGACTTTGCATATTAGTGTGGCAACTCTGGAATACGGCGGCATTGGAAAGATGCAATGTGAGAGGAATGAAAAGACATCTCTCATTTGAACATACGCTTGGAAATGTTATAGCATCGTTGGATGTAGCAGTAAGAGTGGTATGAATACATTATGATGAAGTTGTTTGGGAATATGGATACAAGGGTAGAATTGAAGCGGCATACCTAAGATTCGTCGAATAAGAGTTCAACTTTGTAAATGGTTATGCATCATGTTTTGTTTTCCATGTGTTGAGTGATTTTGGTATTGAGTTGTTTCCAGTCTTTACCAAGACAAGTACGCCGTATTGGCGATATTCAAGGTAAGGGAGTGAGTATGCTTGTCAGAATCGATTTGGTTTGATTTCAGCGTACAACAGTTTGTGCTGTGTTGATTTGTGGGAGGTGTTGATGACTCGTGTAGACGAGTTGTGAAATTCGCGAGAAAGGTAAGTTTGACGGCACAGTTGATACAAAGAAAGATGAGTATAAGAATTCTTATCTGGAAATGACATTTTTGGGTGACTGTGGTATCGAAGTATCTCAAAATGATCATGGGGAGTGACGGATTTACTAAATTACAGAGGTCAATGACGCATGACTTATGCGATGTCCATTGATACTTAATGGTTGTCATTACAGAGTCATGTGCCTGAGGTTGGATAAACACGGCATGTCTGGTACACCGTGTTGATAGGGTGATGGTACCATGGTGAAACCACACTCTCATTGTTGGAGTATACTGTGATGACAGGGGAATAAACATTATTGGTGTGATTTGTCTGATTTTAGGGTTGCTTAAGTGAGTTAGCAACCAATGGACCTTATCTATTGATGCTTCCATTCATTGTTATGAGATGGCGACGTAGGGCTGTGTGCAAGTTGACATACTATGATAGATGGAGATGTTTTCATCTGATCCATTGTAGAATTACATTGGAAAGGACAAGTTGTTAAGATGTTAGAGCGATGTGAACTTTCATGACATCTGATTTGACGTATTGGAATGTGGTAAGATCAAGACATGTTCACCACGTTGTTTGTTTGGGAAACTCTCTGCGTTAGGAAACTCTCTGCATATACGAGAGTTGTAATACGAATGCAATCTTTATGTCTAGTGTATCTATGATTCACGACAGTGCTTGTTGTACAGTTCAATGGTTTGTGTGACATGTTGAATACATACCAATCAACAGCAATGAAAAGTGAAGTGGTGACATATTGATGACATGATGCATGTCAATGGTATGTGGTCACGGATATTACTTATTCTTGTTTCGGATTGTTGTTGGGTAGGAGTACATGAAAATTGGGAATATCTATATCTATCTACGCAGTACCAAGGGCTTGTATATTCTTTGATGTGTCCATGATGTATGGCACAGTGTTCTATGAAAGGGTCTTGTACCGATATATGGACTTGCAGTGATTGGTATATGTCCTATAGTTTGATGACAGATATATGAATCATAATGTTTAGGAAGAGACAGATGTCTTGTATGTGTATGACATGATCAGTTCGGAATCTTATCGGGAGCAGATTGTCAGTTCCTCGGTACAGTGGTCCTTATGATATCAAGTCAGTGTGATAAACACAATGTTAACTATGTCGACGTGTATGACAGAGTACATAACTGATACAGCAGAATCCAAAGTGATTGTTTGGTATGTTATTTACATTTTGTTATACCGCGGGTAAGTATCTTTCACTACTGCAAGTTGAATATGTTGAGTAGGTATTCCTTATTGCAGTATGAATGAGTATATACTGCAGATTCATTTGTTCTCACAATGCATAGTGTTGCAGATATGATTTTGTTTCTTGACTTATTGCAGTAGGGTTGTCGGATTGAGTATCTGTTTATGTTGTGCATGTTCTGTATATGCAATTTCAAGGACGAAATTCAATGAGTAGGGGAGAACTGTCATGCCTCGATCTGACGTATACATGTGTAATATGATTATGGTGTAATTATGAGTAATTACAGTCCGATGTGAACTCGGGTTCGGGTTGAACCGAGTAGGAACGATGACATGGGGAAACAATGAAATTATGTTCATGTATGATAAAACATATATGATAAATCAAGTATTGTATGGAATGGCATGAAAGAGGACCAATTGTATAGCATTGTTAGACTTGGTATCATACATAATGATATATGAGATATATTAGAGATGTGAATTGAGAACATAGATCATATGTGTATTGACTTGGAATGTTGGTGCATGTGCATAGACAAGAGAACTAAAAGCATGAGGTGTGTAGTGGGATGTGAACTTGGTTATACATTTACCATGCATGTGAGAGGAATTACATTTGAATGTGCATTTGGAGTTAAAGGTGACAAGATATAGTTAAAATCAGATTTACCTCACACAACACACCATAACTCACCTAGTAATCTCTACACACTCTCTCTCATTCTCTTGGAATTGTTGTTGGAGTTGGATTTGCAAGAACAACAAAGAAGTGCATAATTTGGTAAGGAAAGTAGAAATTCATACTTTGTTATCACAATTGATGCATATATGTGCTTAGTGTATCAATCTTGAAGCATGTGAAGGAATACTTGTCTATGAATTGCTATGAATTTCAAGTAATCATTTGAAAGTATAAAATGATGGAAAGTTGTGTATATGATGCTAGTTTATCTAGTGTTCAAGTTGTTATGGTATGAATTTAGGTGTATGAGAAGAACCATGAAGATAAGCATCAAAATCGCCATTGTTTTAAAATTCTGTTGTCGACCGATCGATCGCTAGGATCGTACCGATCGATCGGTGAAACAGGGGAAAGTAAGGCGGTTCATGTACCGATCGATCGCTGAAGGCGACCGATCGATCGCTCAAATGCCGTAGCATTTTTAAGAAATTTAGATTTTAGAGCGATCGATCGCTAGCTTCCGACCGACCGATCGCTAGGGTTGTCTGTTTGGACCGATCGATCGGTAGACTTAAATGTTATAATTTTTGTGGACTTTGATTTTGATGCCTATGATAACATGATACATTATTGGTATTTATGTAGCATCATCACAGGGGACGGGGCAACGAGGCAGTTAGACATTGACGTCTAATTTATTTTTTTGTGTCGCAGAACAGGTACGTATTGACGTACGAGTATAGTATATTATTATGATGATGATGTGAGCATGTTATCATATGATTAGTGGTATCATATGCATGTGCATTCATGAGATTTATATGATTGAGATGGATGCCACGATAGATATGTAGTATATGCTTTGGCTGAGATCGGTGCCACGATAGATATGCCAGTGTTGGGCATATGCTTTGGCGGTGATTGTTGCCACGATAGATATGCTACATATTCTTTGTCATGAGAGATATACGCCGGTTGGGTATATGCTCTGGCTGTTATAACATGTTAGGATGGTACTATGATATGTGCTGCTAATATGAAGATGTGATTGGGTTCCACTGACATATTGAGCTGAGATAGACATATCATATTGGTCTGGTTATAACAGGATGAGGAATGAGACATGTCATGACATAATTGCATTTGATGATGCATGATACAGAACAATCACATTTGATGTTTATAGTGCTTTATCGTTTATGTTTTGATTGATATCGCACTGGAATGGTTGTTATCTATACTCATGTTGTGTGATTGTTTCTGTAGGGACTCATAGACGTGGGAGGATGGGATTGTAAGTCTATTCCGCTGCGAGTTGAACCACTGCATAGGAGTTGTACTAGTCTAGTTTGTTTTATGTTGTGTAAGTATTGTAACAACCTACATGAGTAAACTCTTAATCAGTGTATGTATTACTTAATTCTCACTCACATATGTATAATAAACTGATACAAAATGGATTAAGTAACGAGGACCCACAAAGCTCTTGGAGGATAACAGTTAATTTTGTGCCAGAGTCTTATTATCTAAATGTGGGAGGTGAGTGAGTGGCATTCGAGCAGGTTTAGAACTAGTTATTCTTAAGAATCTATTTGGTGGAGGGATATCAATAATTTAGATATTGGTGAAGGGTTAGACTGTTTTAGAAAAGGTGTGGGTAGGAGAGTTGGGAATGAGAGTCTTACATCTTTTTGGGAGGTGGCTTATGCTGGGAACAAGTTGTTAAAGATAAATTCCGTAGGCTTTTTAATATCTCTTTGTAGAAAGATAGTAAATTTGGCTAAAATGAGTCTCTGGGAGGGTGGGGAGTGGACTTGGAGATGGTGTTGGAGGCGGAGCCTTTCACCTAGGAATCAAATTACTACATGACTTGATTTTTTTCTTAAATAGGTACGCAATTTCAAAAGATTTAGGTACCGTTTGAAGTTAGTGATAAAGATAATCATAATGATTAAAATTATGAGATCAAATAAAATAATATAGTGTTATAAGTTATATGGTGTTTGGTTGGAGGATAAAAATGTGTGATTAATTTTATAGTTAATAATACAAAATATTAATAATAAAAAATAAATAATTAATAATATATATAATATTATAATATATAATAATAATAATAACAAAAACAAAAATAATATTAATAACAATAAAACAAATAATAATTATAATATATAGTAATTATATTAATAAATAATAATTATAATATATATATATATAATAATAATAATAATAATAATACAGCAATTTAATAAATATAATATATAATAATAGAATGTAAAATAATAATAATAATAATTATTATTATTATTGTATATGTTAATATATATATATATATATATATATATCTATATATACATATAATATTATTAATATATAATAATAATAATAATAAAACAATTTAGTAAATATAATAATAATAGCATATATATATAATATTAAAAATATATAATATTAATAATCATAAATTAATTTAATAATAATAATAATAATTGGAATTAAATAATAAGAAGTAAGTTGAAATTTTTTGCGGGAATTTCAAATTTTGTAATAGTAAAAAAGGCGGGAAAGGGTATATAAGTCATTTTGTTTGAAACTGGGATTAAAGTGGATAAATATGATGGGATAATTTTTGCTTAAAATCCAAACAAACATGTGATAAAAATTAAGCTAAAGATGAGATAAAAATTAAAAACGAGACAAACGGTGCCTTAGTTGATAAATGGACTTGGGAGAATGAAAAATCTTGTATTTACTCGGTAAAGTCGGCATACAATCTAGTTATGAGTTCTAAGTCTCGACAAGCTGAGAAAGATTCTTTGAGTAAGGACATCTCGTGCAAGGCTGATGCGTGACAGAGTCCCCTCGATGTCAAATAGGAAAGAAGAGGTATTATGTTAAATGCAAACCAACTACTTTGTGCATTTTGCAGAAAACATGAGGAAAACACATCACACTTATTTCTCACTTGTGACTTCTCGTATAAAGTCAGGATGAGTTGTTTGGTTGGCTGGGTTTTAAGTCAGTAGGAAATAGCAACATCAAGACACACTTCTCTTGTTTTTTGAACCTGTCAATTCGAACCAAAGGAAATAAGAGGTGGTGTGCCATTGGCAATGTATTGTTTAGAGTTTGTGGAGCTATAGAAACTCGATTCTGTTTGATAATGTAATTCTTGAAGTGGAGCGACTGGTGGATCTGGTCAAGTTACGACCATGGAGTTGGTTCAATGTTGTGATGCCCGGGAATTAATGGCGTAAATCCTGGTGTGGTAATGATCCTTAATGTATTTTAATTGTGGCAATTAGTGAATTAATTATGGTGCTGGGACTTCCGGGGATTTTAAATCCAGTATTTGGAGTCATTGGATCCAAGGGTTGAGATTGTATTCTCATCGTGGTGTAAACCTTTGAATTGGGTTTTTGGTGGGATCTGGGATCCGGGGTACTTTATGTTGGGGCTGGTAATGGAAATTGAGATTGAGATGTAATTATTGAACACATATGATTTTTAATGAGTCATGATGTATTTGTGGAGGACAGAGGATTTTTGAGCCTTGGTACTATTATACTAAGTAGACTCGGTGTTCAATCATTTTGGCTTTGTATTTCTCTCTCTCTCTCTCTCTCTCTCTCTCTCTCTCTCTCTCTCTCACGTCTCCCTTCCCCAATCCCCAACCATTTTTCCCTCTTTTCTCCTTGGAAGCAAAAATCAAGCAAGGCTCGGCTTGGGAGCGGAATTGGGCGAAGATAACTTGGTAATCTCTTCCTCTCTCTTTTATCTTCGTTTGATTGCGGTATTGTAGAGTTTGGACATGTTTAGAGCTTGGTTTCAGTTATTGGATTTTAGAGTTTTTGGGTTATTATGTTTGGGAAGGAGTTATGATGCATTTGTTGAGGATTTGAGATGTATGGGGTGTGGGGATTGTTATTCTGGAAGTTTTTAACTTTAGAACGCCATTTTTGGCTGAAAAAGGTCGGAGCGAACGATCGCTAGAGTCGGAGCGATCGATCGCCGCGTCATTGGAGAAATTTTGATGATGATGAACAGTGAAGCGATCGATCGCTTCAACGTAGCAACCGATCGTCAAGGGGCGGTGGCCAAAATGATCAGTGCGAGCGATCGATCGTTGAAGCCTAGCGATCGATCGGCGAGGTTGTGAACGTACTTGGGCACGTGGTTGCATGCTTGTGATAGGGTTGATTATTACGCGTATTTAGGTCATGATTTGTATATATATTCGTGTAGATTCCGTGAAGATGTTATGCTTTTTGGTATTTATTTGTTTGTTTCAGGAATCTAGGTGGAATATGGAAGAATTGAGCTACAAGGAAGAAAACGGATCAAATCAAGCCAATAAATGAAGATTTTGATTTTTGGAAATCTCGATCGATCGGAACAAGCTTCTCAATCGATCGAGCGAGGCAGAGGTTCGGGCCAACAACGGATTTGAATTCTTGATCGATCGGAAAAATCATCTCGATCGATCGACAATGGCAGAGAGTTAAAAAGAAACGAAGAAGAAATCTCGGTCGATCGGAACATCCTTCTCGATCGATCGAGAGAGGCAGAGAATTGAAGACTCGGATGCTGAAGACGCTCGATCGATCGAGACATAAGGCTCGATCGATCGAGACGGAGATTTTTCAGAAAATAAAACTCTTGATTTGGTCTGATTTATGGAAACAATTCCATATCTCCCCTCCTCTATAAATAAGGAAAAGAGGCACGAAAATTGGAGCCCATATTCTGAAGAATAATCAGACCTAAATTATTCTTAGCCGCCTTTCATCCTCCCGGAACAAGAGAAGGTCGAAGAATCCTTTGAAGTGCAAGGAAGGAAGCGAGAGAAGAAAGATCGTTCAACGCACGGAGTCCTCCTACGTTTATCGTATTTCTAAACTCTAGATTAATTTGATTTTCATATTTAGTTGATGTTTTTGAGGTTGAGAAACGATTGAACATCTATTTGAATTTGATTTGAATTTAATCTGGTTTATTCTATCAATTTTAAGTGATTTTGTGTTTGATTCTTTGATTTGGTTGTGTTTAAGTGAATCAATATCATTTGTTCATGAATTATATGCTTCATGCTATCAAAGCCTAGCTACCTTTGATTGAACTTGTGAATTGCAATTGAGATCGAGAGATAAAATTGTAATACGCTCAAATAATTCATGTTCTATGTTTAAGATTTAGATCGAGATATTAAATCACATACGTGGTCACTTTAAATTGAACAACTTAAAGAATAACGGTTTTCATAGAGATTTATTCGATATTAAATTGGTATTAGTGAACGAGAGTTACTAGTGTCAATTTACTGCTAGTTTCAACACAGCTTGAGAGAGTGTATTGATTATATTCAGAAACCCGTCACCTTAAGAATTGATTGTGGTTTTAACAAACCAATCATTGACGATACATAATTGAACGAACATCTTGATAGATTTCTCGAGCGGAATTCCTTCGCATCTTCAAAGGAATTGTGTTAGTTTTGAGTTTTTAATTTTTTAGTTTAATTCGTTAATTAATCATCTTTTTCGTAGGCTAAATATAATTTAACTAATTTTATTTGGTACTTATACATTAGTCCCTGTGGGTTCGACATCCTTACTTATAATATCACTATACTAAAACTTGACACCGTGCACTTGCGGTAGAATCGCTACATTGAGAAATAATTGTTTAAAATAAAAGCGATCAAGTTTCTGGCGCCGTTGCCGGGGACTAATCTTTATAATATCATACGAGATTAGTTAATTGTAATTTAGCCATTAAATTTTTATTTTGTTTTGTTTTGTCACTTTTGAACGTCAAATTTAATACAGTCGCATCTTCTCCTTTTGGATTAGTTTTTACAGGTAGTTATTGTTGTGGTGCATGCTAAGGAGTAGCAACCCCACACTCGAGCCAATTGACCCAGAAATCGAGCGTACGTGTCTACGAAGAATTAGTGAAGCTCGAGCAATGGCTGAACATAATCAAGAAGGGGGCGCTAACAATGAAGCATTGAATCCCAGATCGATGATGGATTATGCCCAACCGGCTTTTCATGGATCACTGTCCAGCATTACTGTAATACCCCGAAATGTAATATGATTATGTTCTATGATGATGAATTATGATGTGTCTAAAGGTTATGGTGTATTTAAATTGGGGGCCACGAATTATGTTATGATGATGTGATGTGGGGAGCATGTTGGGTATTATAAGGGATGTATCAATTATATGAAGTTAGAAAATATCGAGTGAGGATATTTTAATACATCGTACTATATACCGGGGTACAATTAAACACCACATGGCACCCCAACCCACACCACCTACCCCCAACCCATGCTGCAAGTGGCTGGGTGCCCATGCCTTTTCCCCCACTCTTTCACTTCACCTCCATCACTCCAATCTCACCCCATTTTCGTCCAAAACACATCCATCTCCAGCTTAGCAGGTAGGAAGGAAGAAACTTCAAAATTCTTTGCAAGAAACCTTCCAAAAATCGGAGCAAAGGAGGGTGAGAAACCATATTCTGTTTGGTTTAAGTTTTGTTTAAGTTAATGTTTTACTTGGTATGAAAATGGCATGCTAGGTTAGGTTTTTTTCGAACCTTTGATTTAAGCTCATTCATGATGTTCCTATGAAGTTCCTAGCATGTTTATATGAGCATGATATATGTGCTATGTGGTAGTTTTGTTGGCTTGAAACTAAGTGTTCGAAAATCTGGGTAATGCCATGATGCCCTGTTTTCTGTAAGTTGGTTGAGCTCTAAGTTTATGATGATATTATGATACATGTTAGCTTAGGTTATGAATAAACCTTTGGCATGAGTACATACCAGGAAGTTTGGTGAACATGCCAACATATTTGTTTAAGCATGAACTACGGGATATGTAGTAGTTTCATTGCTATAAAGATGTGTGTTCAAGAATTCTGGACTGAAGAATCATGCCCTGTTTTCTGAAAAAGCTGGTCGGGTAATGATAAAAAGGGGTAGGTTTAATGCATGTAGGTTTAAGTTATAAGTGAACCTTTAAATTTAATACATGCATGAAAGTATGTGGAAGTTATTGATATTCTTGTTTAAGCACTTTATGTGTGATATGAAGTAGTATGGATGGTATGAAATGGGGTGCTCAAAAATCTGGGGAAGTCCCGATTTTTCAGAGCTCTCGATCGATCGAGATTTAGTTCCGATCGATCGAGCGAGACAGTGGGTCTAATGTATGATTTAAAACTTTGATGTCGATCGATCGAAGGATTTCTCGATCGATCGGTGAAGCTCCTCGATCGATCGGTAAAATGTTCGATCGATCGAGCGAGGCAGGAAGCCAAGACACTGTTAGTGCATAGTGTCTCGATCGATCGAGACCTAGGGCCGATCGATCGAGAGAGGCAGAAAGTTGAAAATTATGATAATGTTTTATTTGTTAAGTTTATGATGTAAGATGGTTTTGAGGCATCTAATATGGTATTATGTGGTCTTGTAGAACCATCCCAGGTACCGGCACCATCAAGGAGATAAAGTCTGTTGACTCCTCCTCTTTTTGAAAAGGTACGTAAGAAGCGTACGGGCATCGGACGGTAACACACATCTCTATACTACAACTATGCTTTTATTGCATGAGTATTCACGATGAAATGACGGTGTTTATACGATGTTTACATGATGATGTTTATATGATGTTTATATGATGAAGTTCATATGATGTTTATTGCTTATACGATGCTTATATGATGACATTTATGTGATGTATTGGGGTAAGATGCCCTACATGGTAAGAGGCCATGCGATGTATTGTGGTAAGATGCCACGGGGTAAGATGCCCTACATGGTAAGAGGCCATGCGAGGTATTATGGTAAGATGCCACGGGGTAAGATGCCCTACATGGTAAGAGGCCATGCGATGTATTGTGGTAAGATGCCACGGGGTAAGATGCCCCATATGGTAAGAGGCTATACGATGATGTCGTGGTAAGATGCCACGGGGGTAAGATGCCCCATATGCATGATTCTAAATCAGGGACAACAATAAGAAGTGAATGTACAACCAGCTTATTACTTAACCAATGTTTCATGCACTTACTATGATGTTTATAATGTTAAGTAAGATTATATATGCTCATGATGTGTTGTCCCTGTAGGTACACTATCGGACGAAAGGACTAAGGGTCGGGTTGAGGCAGTGAGCTGCGAGGGACACAGGAATGTATAGAATTCAAGTGATGATTAGTATCTACTCTAGGAGTAGTGTAAATCTAAATGACATTCCTTTAGAATGTAATGAATTGTTTTTGAAGTTTTGCATTTTGGCCTGTAATCCCGTTAGCTCATGTAACAACCAAAACCTTAAGATGTTACTTTAATGCATTTTTAGTCCTTCTTATGTCTATTAATCACTGTTAAGGTGGGAAGACCCCACATTAGTGGTATCAGAGCAGTGGTTAGATAACTCGGGAATGAGCGAAGGGTAGCCTTAGCAATAAGATAGCTAGGTGCTTACTATTGAACATGTTTTATGTGTATTTTGCATATGAAGTTTCTATGTTATGCTAACATGTTTAATTATCTAACGATGTGCATTATGAACTGCTTTTGGTGTTGTTATTAACCCTTGTGTTGCAGCATGGCAGCAAATATAGAAGTGGGTGACGCCATTAGTGTAAATGCAAGTGCTGGGCGTACGAACCCATTGCCACCACCAGCTTTGGGAGAGGAACCCTCTGAACAGCAGTTGCTACCTGGGGAATTGAGCTTGGCTCAGTTTATGATGTATCGACCTCCGATGTTCGAGGGAACTGAATCAGGAGAGAAAGCTGAGGAATGGTTAGAGAGGATCGAACAGATATTTGTGGCAGCGCCTTGTGCAAAGATGGCCTGGATCCGATTAGCAGAATTTCAGCTGTCCAAGAAGGCATTGATGTGGTGGAAAACCACAGTGATTGAGCAAGAGGCTCTGGGACAGGAAGTAAATTGGAAGATGTTCCGAACGCGGTTTTTGAACCGCTATTTCTCAGCCGCTGCAAGACAGGCCAAGGAGGATGAGTTTACCAGTTTAAGACAAGGTACCATGCCTGTATCTGACTATGCTCTACATTACTGCTCCTTACTACGATATGTGCCACACATAGCTGCAAGCACTCAAGCGAAGATGCGGAATTTCATGAAGGGCTTGAGGCCTGAACTGTATGACAGGGTGATCACTTATGGCCCTGCCTGTTTTGATGATGCACTCTCACGAGCTGAGCTAGCTGAACTGGGAGTCGGTGCATATCCTGATGCTGTGCCACCTCCGGCACCCCCTCAGAGATCCACTTCTGACAATTTGAAGCCCAGAGGTGATCAGTTTAAGCCAAGGGGGAACACTTCGGCATCGAGATTCAGTGGCAAGAGGCCCGAGAATCGATGGAAAGGGAAAAGTAGGAATGATGCTCCATCTGGGAGGGGACAGTCTCAGGGAGACAGATCTGGAAGAGTTCAGTGCACTCTTTGTGGGCAGCCACATTTGGCAAAGGACTGCGTAGGATGTTATGTCTGTGGCGACAGAGGCCACTTTGCTCGGCGGTGTCCCAACAGGGGAAGACAGCAGAGCTCTACGGGGAGACCTGCGGACAGAACGGCACAACACCGGCCACCCTTTGTGCCAAGACAGTATGGAGGTCAGCCCGCGG
Organism: Haberlea rhodopensis; assembly: GCA_907163345.1. Classification (NCBI taxonomy): domain Eukaryota; kingdom Viridiplantae; phylum Streptophyta; class Magnoliopsida; order Lamiales; family Gesneriaceae; genus Haberlea; species Haberlea rhodopensis. The sequence continues at coordinate 7,001,965 of CAJQUN010000028.1, read as the reverse complement.
GGCCACCTCAGGGGCAGGTGTATGCTTTGACGAGGGAGCAGGCTACGGCGGCCCCGGAGGAAGTTATAGCGGGTACGTGTCTTTTATTTACGCACCCTGCTCTTATATTGATAGACACAGGTGCGTCACACTCTTTTGTGTCGACGAGTTTCGTTGAAAGGCACCACATATGCACTTCTCCGTCCCCCATGCCTCTTATGGTCTCGACCCCCGCTGGAAGAAGTTTGACTACGGATCAGATTGTTTATGATGGCCTCATTTATTTTGAGGATAATGAGTTAAGATCAGATTTGATTGTGTTGGGAATGACAGACTTCGATTGCATTGTGGGCATCGATGTTCTGAACAAGTATCAGGCAATGGTAAACTGCAGGCAAAGGACGGTCCGATTTAGATCTGTATTGGGAGTCCAGTGGACATTTTATGGGGATGGTTCCCGTCCGAAGATTCCGTTAATATCTGCTGTCAAGATGACACAGCTATTGGAACGAGGCCATGAAGGATATCTTATCTACGCTGTTGACATAACGGATAAGGGGAAGGAATTGAAGGTTGAGGATGTGCCCGTAGTGGCGGAGTTTCCTGATGTCTTTCCGGAGGAGATTCCCGGATTCCCACCGACGAGAGAGGTCGAGTTTGGGATTGAATTGCTACCAGGGACGTCTGCAATTTCTCGTGCCCCGTATAGGATGGCACCAGCAGAGTTAAGGGAGTTAAAGATACAGTTGCAGGAACTCCTTGATAAGGGCTACATACGCCCTAGCGTATCGCCATGGGGTGCGCCTGTCTTATTTGTTAAGAAGAAAGATGGATCGATGCGTCTATGCATTGATTATAGGCAGTTAAACAAAGCTACAGTAAAGAACAAGTATCCACTTCCGAGGATCGATGACTTGTTCGATCAGTTGCAGGGTACGAGGCTCTATAGTAAGATCGATCTGAGGTCGGGGTACCATCAGATTCGAGTAAGAGAAGATGATGTTCAGAAGACGGCTTTCAGGACTAGATATGGGCACTATGAATTCCTGGTCATGCCTTTTGGGGTGACGAATGCCCCAGCTGTCTTCATGAGTTTGATGAACAGGGTGTTCCAGCCGTATTTGGATCAGTTCGTCATAGTCTTCATTGACGACATACTTATCTACTCTCGGACGGAAGAAGAGCATGTAAGGCACTTGAGGATAGTACTTCAGATTCTTAGGGATCATCAGCTGTATGCGAAGCTCAGTAAGTGCGAGTTCTGGTTGGACAGCGTGGTATTTTTAGGCCATGTCATATCTAGCCACGGGATATCTGTGGATCCAAAGAAGATTGAAGCTGTGATGGAGTGGGCTGCACCCACTTCTGTACCTGAGATAAGGAGTTTTCTCGGTTTGGCAGGATATTACCGACGTTTCGTCGAGGGTTTTTCGAAGATTGCCAAACCCCTGACGCAGCTGACTCAGAAAGGAGTCCCCTTCTTTTGGTCCGAAGCTTGTGAGGAAAGCTTCCAAGAGCTGAAGCGTCGTTTGACTACAGCGCCTGTGCTGGTGATTCCGTCTGAGGATAAGAGGTTCGCCTTGTATACGGATGCGTCATTGCAGGGCTTGGGCTGTGTGTTGATGCAGGATAAGCATGTGGTGGCTTATGCATCGAGGCAGCTGAAGCCACACGAGGCTAAGTATCCAGTGCATGATTTGGAATTGGCGGCCATCATATTCGCCTTGAAGATTTGGAGGCATTACTTGTATGGCACGTCTTTCACTATATATACGGACCATAAGAGCCTGAAGTTCTTATTCACTCAGGCAGAGTTGAATATGAGGCAAAGAAGATGGATGGATTTGCTCAAAGATTATGATTGTGAAATTGAGTACCATCCAGGTAAAGCAAACTTGATAGCAGACGCCTTAAGTCGGAAGGTGAAGAGTACTGCAGAGGATGTTATGTGTTTGTCAGCCTTGATGACGTCTTATTGCCAACTGGGCTATGATTTCAATGTAGACACGTCGCCTGTGCGAGTGTCGACCCTATTGGCGGAGCCAGCTATATTTGAGGCAATCAGGAGGGCCCAGAAGTCAGATAGTGAGGTTCAGAGGTGGACATCATTGGTACTTCAAGGCCAACCATCCAAGTTTAGAGTGGCTGAGGATGATTCCTTGAGACTGGGCAACCGATGGGTAGTCCCAGATGCACCAGGACTGCGTAAAGGAATATTGGAGCGGGCTCACAGTAGTTGTTTCAGTATCCACCCAGGGGGAAAGAAGATGTACAAAGATCTATGCGATCAATTCTGGTGGAGACGCATGAAGCGTGAGGTAATCATTTTTGTTAAAAGATGTTTGATCTGCCAGCAGGTAAAGGCAGAGAGGCAGAGGCCTGGTGGAGAGCTGAAGAGCTTAGAAGTTCCTGAATGGAAGTGGGAGCATATATCTATGGATTTCGTGACCCACTTGCCAAGGACGACCTCAGGATTTGATGCGATCTGGGTGATCGTAGATAGGCTAACGAAGACGGCTCATTTCATCCCTTATAGTATGTCGTATACATACTTAAAGATGGCCCAAATGTATATACGGGATGTTGTGAGATTGCATGGTATTCCAGTCTCGATAGTGTCTGACAGAGACCCGAGATTCACTTCACATTTCTGGGAGGGTCTCCAGACAGCTTTGGGCACAGAGGTGAGACTGAGTACGGCCTATCACCCTCAGACAGACGGCCAAACAGAGCGTACCATTCAGACGCTCGAGGACATGTTGAGGGCGTGTGTTTTGGAGTTTGATACTCCGTGGCAGGATTCAGTGCCGCTGGTGGAGTTCTCCTATAATAACAGTTATCAAGCGAGCATTCAAATGGCCCCTTTTGAAGCTCTGTATGGACGACGATGTAGATCACCGATGTATTGGGAGGACTTGACTAGCAAAGCGGTCGGAGGACCGGATATGATCAGGGATATGGAAGGTAAGATAAAGTTGATACGCCTGAAGATGAAAGCGGCCCAAGATAGGCAAGCGGCCTATGCCAATAAGCGGCGACGACCGCTAGAATTCCAGTTAGGAGACAGGGTCTTCTTAAAGATCTCGCCCTTCAGGGGCGTGGTTCGTTTTGGGATGCGGGGAAAGTTATCTCCGAGGTATGTTGGGCCATATGAAGTTTTACAGCGTATCGGTACTTTGGCATATCGTTTGGCTCTACCGCCATCCTTGTATGGCATACACGATGTTTTCCATGTCTCTATGTTGAGGAAGTATGAGCCAGACCCGTCCCATGTCTTACAGCCTACTGAAGTACAGTTAGACTCTGATGTGTCCTACGTAGAACGACCAATCAGAATTCTGGATCGAGAGGATCGCAGACTACGAAGTAAAGTTATACCAATGGTCAAAGTTCAGTGGGATCGTCGGGGTGTCGAGGAGGCTACGTGGGAGACGGAACGACATATGGTGCAGCACTATCCGGAACTATTCTCTGGTATGTTTTTATGTTTAGTTTCGATATGATGATGCATGTGGATTTCGAGGACGAAATCTTATAAGTAGGGGAGTAATGTAATACCCCGAAATGTAATATGATTATGTTCTATGATGATGAATTATGATGTGTCTAAAGGTTATGGTGTATTTAAATTGGGGGCCACGAATTATGTTATGATGATGTGATGTGGGGAGCATGTTGGGTATTATAAGGGATGTATTAATTATATGAAGTTAGAAAATATCGAGTGAGGATATTTTAATACATCGTACTATATACCGGGGTACAATTAAACACCACATGGCACCCCAACCCACACCACCTACCCCCAACCCATGCTGCAAGTGGCTGGGTGCCCATGCCTTTTCCCCCACTCTTTCACTTCACCTCCATCACTCCAATCTCACCCCATTTTCGTCCAAAACACATCCATCTCCAGCTTAGCAGGTAGGAAGGAAGAAACTTCAAAATTCTTTGCAAGAAACCTTCCAAAAATCGGAGCAAAGGAGGGTGAGAAACCATATTCTGTTTGGTTTAAGTTTTGTTTAAGTTAATGTTTTACTTGGTATGAAAATGGCATGCTAGGTTAGGTTTTTTTCGAACCTTTGATTTAAGCTCATTCATGATGTTCCTATGAAGTTCCTAGCATGTTTATATGAGCATGATATATGTGCTATGTGGTAGTTTTGTTGGCTTGAAACTAAGTGTTCGAAAATCTGGGTAATGCCATGATGCCCTGTTTTCTGTAAGTTGGTTGAGCTCTAAGTTTATGATGATATTATGATACATGTTAGCTTAGGTTATGAATAAACCTTTGGCATGAGTACATACCAGGAAGTTTGGTGAACATGCCAACATATTTGTTTAAGCATGAACTACGGGATATGTAGTAGTTTCATTGCTATAAAGATGTGTGTTCAAGAATTCTGGACTGAAGAATCATGCCCTGTTTTCTGAAAAAGCTGGTCGGGTAATGATAAAAAGGGGTAGGTTTAATGCATGTAGGTTTAAGTTATAAGTGAACCTTTAAATTTAATACATGCATGAAAGTATGTGGAAGTTATTGATATTCTTGTTTAAGCACTTTATGTGTGATATGAAGTAGTATGGATGGTATGAAATGGGGTGCTCAAAAATCTGGGGAAGTCCCGATTTTTCAGAGCTCTCGATCGATCGAGATTTAGTTCCGATCGATCGAGCGAGACAGTGGGTCTAATGTATGATTTAAAACTTTGATGTCGATCGATCGAAGGATTTCTCGATCGATCGGTGAAGCTCCTCGATCGATCGGTAAAATGTTCGATCGATCGAGCGAGGCAGGAAGCCAAGACACTGTTAGTGCACAGTGTCTCGATCGATCGAGACCTAGGGCCGATCGATCGAGAGAGGCAGAAAGTTGAAAATTATGATAATGTTTTATTTGTTAAGTTTATGATGTAAGATGGTTTTGAGGCATCTAATATGGTATTATGTGGTCTTGTAGAACCATCCCAGGTACCGGCACCATCAAGGAGATAAAGTCTGTTGACTCCTCCTCTTTTTGAAAAGGTACGTAAGAAGCGTACGGGCATCGGACGGTAACACACATCTCTATACTACAACTATGCTTTTATTGCATGAGTATTCACAATGAAATGACGGTGTTTATACGATGTTTACATGATGATGTTTATATGATGTTTATATGATGAAGTTCATATGATGTTTATTGCTTTGATGTTTATTGCTTATACGATGCTTATATGATGACATTTATGTGATGTATTGGGGTAAGATGCCCTACATGGTAAGAGGCCATGCGATGTATTGTGGTAAGATGCCACGGGGTAAGATGCCCTACATGGTAAGAGGCCATGCGAGGTATTGTGGTAAGATGCCACGGGGTAAGATGCCCTACATGGTAAGAGGCCATGCGATGTATTGTGGTAAGATGCCACGGGGTAAGATGCCCCATATGGTAAGAGGCTATACGATGATGTCGTGGTAAGATGCCACGGGGGTAAGATGCCCCATATGCATGATTCTAAATCAGGGACAACAATAAGAACTGAATGTACAACCAGCTTATTACTTAACCAATGTTTCATGCACTTACTATGATGTTTATAATGTTAAGTAAGATTATATATGCTCATGATGTGTTGTCCCTGTAGGTACACTATCGGACGAAAGGACTAAGGGTCGGGTTGAGGCAGTGAGCTGCGAGGGACACAGGAATGTATAGAATTCAAGTGATGATTAGTATCTACTCTAGGAGTAGTGTAAATCTAAATGACATTCCTTTAGAATGTAATGAATTGTTTTTGAAGTTTTGCATTTTGGCCTGTAATCCCGTTAGCTCATGTAACAACCAAAACCTTAAGATGTTACTTTAATGCATTTTTAGTCCTTCTTATGTCTATTAATCACTGTTAAGGTGGGAAGACCCCACAATTACAAGGCCAACCATTCAAGCGAACAACTTTGAAATAAAGCCGGCGATAATACAGATGATCCAACATTCAGTGATGCTTGAAGGAGTAGCCACAGATGATCCGAACGCTCACATCTCCAACTTCTTGGAGATCTGTGACACATTTAAACATAATGGCATTTCTGACGACGCCATCAGGTTAAGGTTATGTCCTTTCTCACTAAAGGATAAAGCTAAAGCGTGGTTGAACTCTTTACCTGCAGGATCGATAACAACTTGGGAGGGGATGACGCAAGCATTTCTGTCCAAATACTTCCCTCCTTCCAAGACGGCAAAGATGAGGAACGTGTTGGGTTTTGGAAACCCGAATAATCTTGGTTTTAATGTTAATAAAACTTGTTATTGTGTTGCTAACATATTTCATCAAGTGTGCAGTTCATAGATCATAATTAAGAGCTTGATGAATTACAAAGAAGTAGCTTGAAAATATCAAGCTGGACCAAGTCTGAAATCCTGGCAGAGCGGATTGTTTCGATCATATCTCATAGCTCGGATATCGAAATGGCATGCTGCCAAAGAGATTGAACAGCCAACTCAAAATACTAAAAGTCATATTTCACAACAGATTGGCTAGTTCAAATGTTATCAAGGAGAAAAGACGCCTGCAAGATCGAGCTGTACCGCGAAGAAACAGCAAGCTGTTTCAGCAAGCAACTGTCAGTATGGTTGGCATAACTCTTAGCTCGCTTATCGGAACGGAACGATTTAGTATGGGTTGGAAAGCTAAGACAAAGATCTACAAGTCATCATTGGAAGTGAAAGACTGAACCGGACGTTAAGATGGCCAAAAAGCTTCTGCAAGTCATGCCATGTGCTGCTGCATCCAGCAAACATACAGCAGGACCATCGCCTTGTATTTCGAGTATAACTCTCTCATACAAAATTTAAATCGAGCGATTCTTGATTCCGTGGAAAGCTAAGAGAAAGGGCTACAACTTTCATGAATATCACTTTGCCCAGAAATCAACGAATCAAGAGATATAACCAAGAGAACAGAACAGCAGATGTTGGGCAGCAGGGTACCAGCAGACCTCAGACCAACTGGTACCAGCAGACCTCAGACCAACTGGTACCAGCAGACCTCAGACCAACTGGTACCAGCAGACCTTGGCCAGCTGATGCTGTACCAGCAGACCTCAGACCAACTGGTACCAGCAGACCTCAGACCAACTGGTACCAGCAGACCTCAGACCAACTAGTACCAGCTGACCTTGGCCAGCTGATGCTGTACCAGCAGACCTCAGACCAACTGGTACCAGCAGACCCCAGGCCAGCTGATGCTGAACCAGCAGACCTGTAAGGACCCCCGTGCCCTTAACCCGTTATTAGTGTATTAAGCCATACCATTAGTGCATATAATCATACTATCGTGGGGAAGACCATATGCAAGAGCGACACCATGTGCTATCCAGAAAATTTCTTGCATCTAATCCATATAATATTCAAATTCCCCAACCAAGATTATTCATATAACATGCACCCTCATAATACACTAACATGCTCTTTATTCATTTAGCATTTCCATATTTAATTGCATGCAAACCATAATGAATAGAGAAGAGCCGTAGCTCATTTATACATTCCACATACACGTAAAATGTACTCACGTAAGAGCACCCAATGAACACACGTGTACCTAATGTATAAAACACTCTACTGGATACCGTTACTGGTGCTTCGATCCTGGAAGCATCTCCCAAACGTAACTCGATCTCAACTCTGGATCTACGTGCCCATCCAACCAGCTCTGGTACCTCGATCCTGGAAGTACCTCAAATCAACAGTCCGGGCTCAACTCCAAAGCCGCTGCTACACCTGTAACACCTGCCCCAACAGAGACAGCCCCCACACGGGGTGAGCATACCAATACCACCAATCCAAATAATCATAATGTTACAATTCATAATTTACAGAACGTAAATGCCATAATTTAAATGATACTCCCTGGATGGTATCACCCTCATCCGGGATCCCCTGTGTTGTCCCTGTTCTCAAAATAACCAAACTCATCAAATTCCCAAAGCCAGTTGATCACCACATAGATTAACTAATACCGTTCTATTATGCCAGTTCCATAATCAATATGGTAAAATCATTATATAAAAGACCGTAGATATCACATATATCAAATCAATGATTACATGTTCCTATTTAATTGCTCGCTCCACAATAGCGGCATTCTAAACCCCGCGCACGCTCAATAATAGCGGCGTCGTAACCGATGGTCGCTCAACGGCGACAACATCCGAATCATTACTCGCTCAATAGCGGCACCATATGATTCCCAACGAATGTCCATTTATCGCAATTACCATATACCATGCATTTCACTATCCATTTATAGCAAGTACCGTATACCATGCATTTCAATATCCATTTATGGCAAGTACCGTATACCATGCATTTTACAGTTGTAACATTATAATAGACTATGCTCGTACGTCATACGTACCTTAGAATTCCGTAGTCCACGTCAAGCCTGGCTTGAGTTCCATGCCCCGTGAAACATGTGCTAAAACATATAAACAACCCACAATCAAGCATAAGCATGCAACCACGTGCCCAAGCACGTTCAACACTCCCATACATATCGTCAATCCATGACGATAACCAAATTATAAAAGTTCCCGGCTAAGCATGCATAATACCCCAAAAATATAGTCAATCCATGACAATTAACCTTTTAAAATAACCCGGGGCGAAGCATGCAAGACACCCAAAAAGAGCCAAGAACAACAAAAAGGGGCACCAACATACTGACCATCTCGATCGATCGAAATTTCATTTCGATCGATCGAAAACCATCCTCCGATCGATCGGTCAAAATACCGATCGATCGGTCCACTGTTCCAAAGCCACAAAACACATTCTGCCATGCTCGATCGATCGAAAATATTTTCGGATCGATCGAGCAGCCCTGTAAACGCGAGAAACCTACAAGAATGAGCTTCCAACAACACCTTAACTCATATACAACCAAGATTAACCACCATGCTCAACATTTAACCACAAAACAACCTTAAAATACCTCCCCCAAACATAAACAACATGTTGGATCAAGATCCACTCTTTTAACCCCAAAAACAAGCTACAAACTCAACCAAAACCCAACAAAACTTTACAATAATGAAAGCTTACCACTTGAGCTTCAAGTTTTTAGCAAGGAATCACAAAATGACCTCTTTTTCAAACCTTCACCTCCTCTCTTGTTTCAAAAACGAAAATAGCAGCTTATGGATGAGTGGAGGGGGTTTAGGGACCAAAAAGCTGATGTGAGGTGGATGGGATGTAAAGGGATGCAAGTGGCTTTATCTTATATCATAAGGAAATCAATTATATAAACTTAAACAAAAGCATGGTGTATAAAACACCCCAACATGATATTTTAAAAGCATTTACCAAAATGCATCAAAATCTCAATTAGAACCATGCTTTTCCGAAAATAATTATCAATTTCACCATCAAGCCATAATCACCCCTAATTTCCCAACATGCATAACATGCACCCCGAAATGCACCACAGGTCACCCATACCATGTGACTAAGCATTTTGACCAAGATAATTAATTCCAACACATATATTAATTATCACCATAAGAATCATATAACACAATTAATTCCTAATTGCCACAATAAAAATCCATTAAAGATTAATAACCCTCCGGGATTAATACCAATAATCCCAGGACATCACAATTATCCCCCACTAATAAAATTTCGTCCTCGAAATTTGCACCGGTGTACTCCATGTAACACCAGGACTACACAAACAAGACAAAGTCACAACCCCGATTCAGAATCGAATTATCAACTGCGAGAACACCAATCTCGCACTAAGCTCTAAAATAGAGCAAACGCCAAAACCAATACAAATCCGAAAGATAACAACATACCTCGATGTGAATCGTCCCAGAAGTCAGTCAGCCATGACTGCAAATCAACCAAATCTCCCTTGGTTCTGACCTAGATATCATCCCATGATATCTCCATTACTTGCCCACGACGTTTAACACGCATCGTTATAATGGGGACCACTAGTATACAACCGTATACTCACAGAAAAATCCGATTTTGCTTCTCAGTCCATCTCCTCCAAAGGAGTAGTTGCACCACTTGTAACCCGGATCGGGTAACCCACGGTCACTGATCCACACAAAACACGTCACCACAGAAGTCTAAAACAAGGTGTTCCAAGAAATCATATCTTGGTCCTGACACACCATTAAGACTCCACAAAGTCTCAAGTTCCACAGAGGTCATGCAAAACAAACAATTGTATTCTTGCCATACGTGTCAATCCACGACACTAAACAAATCCGAATCCTGGCCATCCCTCGTTCATCCTTTCATCCTGGGATTTAACAATCCTAAAAACAGGAAGGCTATCGAATTATCCAACAAAAACTACCATGGTCCCAAAACACGACAAGTCCTCATAAGGGAAGTCAAACGGACCTCACGATTATTCCTCAGAATACATCGTGCCATCGAGAGTACCAATCTCAATTGCCACGATCTCCCACCGGAGATTCACCAAACCGAGCATACAACTCGACGTTCAACAAGGAACAAAATAAAGTTGGCATTCGTATACACACACGGCATACATGCCCACGCACCAACACAAAATGCATACTCAATGCAATAGACTCGGGTATCTCCAAACATACCCAAAATTCCAAACCACTGCCAAACTTCGATTATTCTCACTACACGGAGAATAACGGTTGACAAACCAAAACCAAAGGGTGTGATTTCAACATCAACACCACACGAATCAAAACAACGAATCTCCCAAAAGATTCAACCGGTAGGTATAACAATACCGCCTTCCTCACAAGGAAAGTGTCATGAACTCATGACCCTCAAACTTCGAACTACCATTCGGAAATTGGATATATTCATACCAAAATATATCCGGAACCCAGAAATATGCAATTGGTTCAAAATAGTGCATCAAAGCATCTATTACCAAATCGAAACCCGTATACGCCATGTATACTCAATCAAAAGATGTTCTGTACCAATACTATAGTACCTCACAACCTCGAGCATTACTCCGTAGACGTCTCCTCGAACGTCTCACAGGAAGTATGAAGCCATCACATAGCCCGACACTAGTAGGGCTTACCCCGGTTGATTCACGATCAACTCACAACCAATACCACCTGTCTCCATGACGGTACAATTCAAATCTCTCCAGGAGATAAAATCAGTATAGCAGTGTTACTCCACTAGCTATACTCCGCAACTCCAATTGTGACTCCCGTCGCATTTCCTATGCAAGGATGTTCAATCAGAGCTAACAACGACTTGTCGACACTCACGTTGGTATTCCCAACAAAATTGAGTTTTTCCAGGACAAGTCCCTCAGAACATTTGACGTATAAACGTCTCCGTGAGGTATTCCCTACCTCAATCACCATGCCACATAGAGACTACAAGAGTCTATCATAACCCTCATCATATCGCCATACGATTCATCCATCTCGAATCCAACGAGCAGCATAAAGGCTAACACAAGCCCACCAAAGTACTGCAACCATACCTGGCTAGTGATTCGCTGGCCCCATAGGCTTATACCAACTACCAACATGACACAAGTCTTAACCCGGTATACCATGCCGTACAAACCATTAGAGTTGTGGGTCATCGCCCAACATATCTCTAAAACACCAAGCATAACGGACAACCCGGTGTCCTTGCTACACTACCATGCAATCCTAATCCATTAGGACTTATTCCACACCCTCAGGGTGGGTGTAACCATACCTACCCTACATCACAACAACAAGCGAGTAGTTTCCTCAACGACTACTCTTATCACCAATCACTTGGCCCTAGCCAATCCAACGAGCATACCCAAGGGTATCATTCCTCGACAAATATTTACCTCCACAACATGATGCGGTATACACACCGGTACAATGCATCCAATGTTCCCTCGAGCAAACCTGCTCGGTAAAAAGGTCTCGTCAACTAGTGACCCAGACTCTACCATGTGCTCACCATCGGCACTCAAACCATACAACCAAATACATAAACACGAATGTATTATTCACCAAAACGACGCCACGCGTTCACATAGACATCCCAAATAACATCGTCAACATATGACGGTACCCGTCGATACACGACACTCGTAATCTCATCGTCAAACACATGACGGTATAAAACAACACATAATATTCACAATAATGATAACAAAAGTAATATGCCATACCTCATCGCTATCAAGATAGCGGAATACCTGTATCCATCGTTCACCAGCGGTACACAAGCAGCACCCATCGCCCGTAGGCGGCATAATCCAGTGCTACGCACATAGCGGTATAACCCATCGCTATAGAATCAGCGGCATGATCCCTCGCCATGGAGTCAGCGGCATAAAACATCGCCCAAAGAATACCCGGCGGTATGAAGCATCGCCATAGATGTAGCGGAATGTACCATCGCTATATGATACCTGGCGGCATAAACCATCGCCATAGAATACCCGGCGGTATGAACCATCGCCAATAGAATACCCGGCGGAACCATCGCCAATAGAATACCCGGCGGAACCATCGCCAATAGAATACCCGGAATAATCGTGGACTCAAGAGGTACTCACACTCATGTAGTACTTTGTTCCCGATCGTATCGCTACGTCATGACAGCGGCATCATCGCTTCGACGTGACAGCGGCATGTATCATTGCTTCGACACGACAGCGGCATCATCGCTTCGACATGACGATGGTATCTTCGCTTCGACGTGACAGCGGCATTTACCATCGCTTCGACATGACAGTGGCATTTACCATCCCCTTGGCATGACAGCGGAAATACCCCTCGCTTCGACATATTAGCGGTATAATATCCCTCGCGATAATAATATGACAGCGGCATTATCCTTCGCTTCGACATATTTGCGGCAAATATTCTTCATCGCTATACTATGACAGCGGCAAGTATTCACATCGCTACGCCATGTATGCATCCGTAATGCATAACCCATATTCCAACAATTGTTCCGGCACGACAGCGGCATCATCGCTTCGACGAGACAGCGGCATTTACCATCGCTTCGACACGACAGCGGCATCATCACTTCGAAGTGCATGCAACCGTAATGCATAACCCGTGTTCCAATAATTGTTCCGGCACGACAGCGGCATCATCGCTTCGACGTGACAGTGGCATTTACCATCGCTTCGACACGACAGTGGCATCATCGCTTCGAAGTGCATGCAACCGTAATGCATAACCCGTGTTCCAATAATTGTTCCGGCACGACAGCGGCATCATCGCTTCGACGTGACAACGGCATTTACCATCGCTTCGACACGACAGCAGCATCATCGCTTCGAAGTGCATGCAACCGTAATGCATAACCCATGTTCCAATAATTGTTCCGGCACGACAGCGGCATCATCGCTTCGACGTGACAGCGGCATTTACCATCGCTTTGACACGACAGCGGCATCATCGCTTCGAAGTGCATGCAACCGTAATGCATAACCCGTGTTCCAATAAACATTGCCATGAGTGTATTTTAATGCACATCGCTCCAACATTTAGCGGCAAAGCATTAAGTTCATCACTCCGATGTATATCTATGCAACCGTAATGCATAGTCCATGTCTCATAAGACCCTGCAACCACCATGGTTAGCAACACATTTTCCAATTATGAACACATATCATAAACGCACATAAGCAATCATGCATAAGTATGTGCTTCTCATTCCCATTCACATGTTCCTAGGCCCTCAACAGCCCCAAAGAGCTAACCACTGCTCTGATACCACTAATGTAAGGACCCCCGTGCCCTTAACCCGTTATTAGTGTATTAAGCCATACCATTAGTGCATATAATCATACTATCGTGGGGAAGACCATATGCAAGAGCGACACCATGTGCTATCCAGAAAATTTCTTGCATCTAATCCATATAATATTCAAATTCCCCAACCAAGATTATTCATATAACATGCACCCTCATAATACACTAACAAGCTCTTTATTCATTTAGCAATTCCATATTTAATTGCATGCAAACCATAATGAATAGAGAAGAGCCGTAGCTCATTTAAACATTACATATACACGTAAAATGTACTCACGTAAGAGCACCCAATGAACACACGTGTACCTAATGTATAAAACACTCTACTGGATACCGTTACTGGTGCTTCGATCCTGGAAGCATCTCCCAAACGTAACTCGATCTCAACTCTGGATCTACGTGCCCATCCAACCAGCTCTGGTACCTCGATCCTGGAAGTACCTCAAATCAACAGTCCGGGCTCAACTCCAAAGCCGCTGCTACACCTGTAACACCTGCCCCAACAGAGACAGCCCCCACATGGGGTGAGCATACCAATACCACCAATCCAAATAATCATAATGTTACAATTCATAATTTACAGAACGTAAATGTCATAATTTAAATGATACTCCCTGGATGGTATCACCCTCATCCGGGTTCCCCTGTGTTGTCCCTGTTCTCAAAATAACCAAACTCATCAAATTCCCAAAGCCAGTTAATCACCACATAGATTAACTAATACCGTTCTATTATGCCAGTTCCATAATCAATATGGTAAAATCATTATATAAAAGACCGTAGATATCACATATATCAAATCAATGATCACATGTTCCTATTTAATTGCTCGCTCCACAATAGCGGCATTCTAAACCCCGCGCACGCTAATAGCGGCGTCGTAACCGATGGTCGCTCAACGGCGACAACATCCCGAATCATTACTCGCTCAATAGCGGCACCATATGATTCCCAACGAATGTCCATTTATCGCAATTACCATATACCATGCATTTCACTATCCATTTATAGCAAGTACCGTATACCATGCATTTCAATATCCATTTATGGCAAGTACCGTATACCATGCATTTTACAGTTGTAACATTATAATAGACTATGCTCGTACGTCATACGTACCTTAGAATTCCGTAGTCCACGTCAAGCCTGGCTTGAGTTCCATGCCCCGTGAAACATGTGCTAAAACACATAAACAACCCACAATCAAGCATAAGCATGCAACCACGTGCCCAAGCACGTTCAACACTCCCATACATATCGTCAATCTATGACGATAACCAAATTATAAAAGTTCCCGGCTAAGCATGCATAATACCCCAAAAATATAGTCAATCCATGACAATTAACCTTTTAAAATAACCCGGGGCGAAGCATGCAAGACACCCAAAAAGAGCCAAGAACAACAAAAAGGGCACCAACATACTGGCCATCTCGATCGATCGAAATTTCATTTCGATCGATCGAAAACCATCCTCCGATCGATCGGTCAAAATACCGATCGATCGGTCCACTGTTCCAAAGCCACAAAACACATTCTGCCATGCTCGATCGATCGAAAATATTTTCGGATCGATCGAGCAGCCCTGTAAACGCGAGAAACCTACAAGAATGAGCTTCCAACAACACCTTAACTCATATACAACCAAGATTAACCACCATGCTCAACATTTAACCACAAAACAACCTTAAAATACCTCCCCCAAACATAAACAACATGTTGGACCAAGATCCACTCTTTTACCCCAAAAACAAGCTACAAACTCAACCAAAACCCAACAAAACTTTACAATAATGAAAGCTTACCACTTGAGCTTCAAGTTTTTAGCAAGGAATCACAAAATGACCTCTTTTTCAAACCTTCACCTCCTCTCTTGTTTCAAAAACAAAAATAGCAGCTTATGGATGAGTGGAGGGGGTTTAGGGACCAAAAAGCTGATGTGAGGTGGATGGGATGTAAAGGGATGCAAGTGGCTTTATCTTATATCATAAGGAAATCAATTATATAAACTTAAACAAAAGCATGGTGTATAAAACACCCCAACATGATATTTTTCAAGGAATTACCAAAATGCATCAAAATCCCAATTAGAACCATGCTTTTCCGAAAATAATTATCAATTTCACCATCAAGCCATAATCACCCCTAATTTCCCAACATGCATAACATGCACCCCGAAATGCACCCCAGGTCACCCATACCATGTGACTAAGCATTTTTACCAAGATAATTAATTCCAACACATATATTAATTATCACCGTAAAAATCATATAACACAATTAATTCCTAATTGCCACAATAAAAATCCATTAAAGATTAATAACCCTCCGGGATTAATACCAATAATCCCAGGACATCACAAGACCTTGGCCAGCTGATGCTGTACCAGCAGACCTCAGACCAGTTGACCAGACCAGCAGACTTCTAAAAATAGCCCAGAAGCAGAATATGGCCGTTGCAATGTTTGAAAGCTTACCAAAGTTGTCCCAAGGTTATATTCTTGTATCTAACGTATATATCATTACTTGGGGCTATATATACATGATTTGGAAGCTCAATAACAGCTGATTTAAGATCAATCCATGCCTTCCAAAGCAAACCCACTTGGGATTCAATTGAGGAACTTAAAAGACAAAAGCTTCTAAATGAAGAGCACTCCTCAAACCTTTGGCACCTCTTACCTTGCTGTATCAGATTCATTATGGAATCATTTGTGCCTTTGTATTCACTCTATTCATTGTATTTGTGAGCTAAATAGAAGAGTGAATACCATTGTAACGGTTGATGATTCATCACAACCGATTGAGATGTCTTTGTATGTGAGACATTAAAGAACATACATAGTTGAGTTGCTAGGAGTTCTAGTTGGATGGGGAATGCCCAACTGGACCGGGTTTGTACAAAGAGTTGTATAAATCAAAGTCTTCTAGTGTATCCTTCCATGAGTGGAAGAATGGGAGATGTAGAAGCGTTGTGCTTCGAACTTCCAGAAACAAATGCTTGTGTTATTTACCTTACTGCTTTTACATACTTTCTTGCATATCTTTAAAATGCCTTTCAAATGAGTAATCGGTTTTAGAGCGGGTTATGTCGAGTGTCTTCCGCTCGGTGTAACCGAACTCGATATAATCTCTCGGTGCAATTATTTCAAGAACACGAGCTATTGAAGCTCAAGTTGGTTGAACTCGGGTGTGGAATGGCAACCCACCCCCGGAATCGGTCCTAACAAGTGGCATCAGAGCCTGGTTGTTCTTGGAAAGCATTTTAACCGATTTTAATTAAAGAAAACTTTCTCATGAGCATGAAATTATTTTCATAGCATAATTTTCTAAAACTTGGTGTATGAAAATTTTTAGCATAAAAATCAATTTCATTGCATTCATTTTGCACGAAAATAATTTTAAAATCTATTTCAAATGTTCTAATTTTGTTCAATATGTTCTAAACTCGTTGTAAGTGTGATGACCAGGAATTATAGATGTTAATCCCGGAGTGTTAATGACCACTAAAGTTGTTTTACGTGGCGATTTGGAGTTTAATCGCGGTGTTGGGCCTTCTGGGCTCGTTTATTTGGGTAGTTGGGATCGTTGGATCCCGAGGTTTAGATTGTATTCTCATTTGGGTGAAAAACCTAAGAGTTGGGTTTTTAGTGTGACTCGGGATCTGGGGTGCTTTGTGTGGGCACCGGTAGGGGGTTTTGGAGTTAGAGAGAGAATTTTTGAAAACAGATGATTTTTAATGAATCATGATGTATTTGTGGGGCTATTAGTATTTCGGGGTATTTTTGCTATAAATACCAGTTGAACCCGAGATTTTAATTATTGGAACCATTTTTCCCCACCTTGCCTCTCTCTCTCCCCGTCCGATTTCCGTCTGCTTCGACCCCCCGCCACTTCAAGCGCTGCGCCCGCCGCCGTCCGGCCGCCGTTCTGCGCGTCCGACCCACCGGTGGCTTCGTCTCTTCCAGGCGCACCTCTCCATACCAACAATTCGAAGTTTCGTCGAGAATCGTGTTCGGATTTGCCAGAAAAGCGCTAGGGTTCGAAACTGAAATCTGTCCGATTTGGGGCTCGATTTTTGGTACGTTTTTGGGGCTTTTCTTCATGCGTTTTTGGGGCGTTTTGTGCTGCATTTTGGGTCGAATATTTCATACTTTAATGGTTCAAAAATTTGTGGCTTATGGTTCGAATTTTTCCAGTATGTTTGAGGGGTTTGGGTTCGAATTTTGGGGGTTTTGGTTAGGGGGCGGTGATTCTTGTTAGTGATCGATTAATTCATGTTTTAGATGTATTATGGTGCTTGGTTGGGTTCGAATTTGTGTTGCTAGGGTTCGAAAAATTGAAGGGTGTATGATCGCTTTTATTTTAAACAGTATTTTGCAGTGTAGCGATTGTGTACCGCAAGTGCACGGTGTCAAGTTTTAGTATAATGATATGAAAAGTACGGATTGTCGAACCCACGAGGACTAGGAAATAATTACCAAACTCCACTAGTTTAACTATATTTAGTCTACGATAACTGGTTGTGATTAATTAACTATATTGACTAATGAACTCAAGATCAACCCAAAAACACAAGAACGAATAAGAATAAAATCAGAAGAAACAATTATCAAGACTTTCGGTTCACCTATGTAATCCCCCATAATTCGCCTATTAGTTAAGAATTAATTCAAACAATCTACGGTGACGAGTTTTCCTAATTCACTTGTTATACCTTGGTCCGGCTATAACAAATCTAATACTAACGTAACAATAAGCCACTCTCGTACCCTTATTGAACAATTAATATTGTAAATCGATCTATGAAAACTTCTAGCCTTCGATTACTAGATATCTATAGCTATCACACGTGTATTTGACTTTATCTCTCGATCTCAGTCTGAAATCCACGGCATAAATCACTATATCGAATTCCAATTTTATCTCTCGATCTCAATTGTAATTTAATATCATTCAAGGATGGCCAAACCCTTAAAAGCATGAAGAACAATGATCTATGCACTTAGATAAATAAGAATCAATCAAAAACATTCAATTAAAATCATGGGTTCATACAAAGGATCCCCTAAGTCTTGATAGCAAACCTAGCCAACAATCTCCATCAAATAACAATGCATAAACATGTTTTGCAACATTCTAAACATTAAAATCTAATGAAAATATAGAACTAGAGTTAGAAATACGGAAATAACGAGAGGCGTTGACTCCTTGCGTTGCTCCGTCGTCCCGTCTCTCCCGATGCGTCTTCTCTTCAATGGTTATGGTGTATAGATGGTTGGAGAGGATGATGGGTGATGGAGGCTATGATGTCTAGGTCTCAATTATAATCCCCCCTTGAGTAGGTCTCATCCGTCCCTTGTAAAAAAATCCCGCACATCAAATAAGGAAAGCAGTCAAAAATTTCCAAAATTCATCAGGCGTAATTACGCCTCCGAAGTGGCGTAGTTACGCCTGTCGACGTGTCAACAATCTGGCTTCCCGCGTGATAGGCGTAATTACGCCTCCAAAGTGGCGTAATTACGCCACTTAAATTTTCAAAAGCCGTGGGCTAGGCGTAGTTACGCCTCAAAGTAGGCGTAATTACGCCTGATGAATTAATTCAATGATGTTTCTTCGCCTTTTTTCAGCTTCTGGCGAGTTTCGTATTTTGGCCATAACTTTCTCATATGAACTCCAAATTTGATGAATCAGCTGTCCATGCGAAGATACGAGAAAGTTCTACAACTTTTATATGGACCACATTTCCAAAACATGGCTCGAACATATAGTAATATGAGGAGAAATGAGCAACATGTGTCTTGGATTCTGATTTTTTCCTCTTTTCTTCAACTTTATTCATTCTTTCATCATTTTTGGTTCATTTCTTCTACTTTTATGCATTTCAACATTGATTCCTGAAATATAGAAATATATACCATAAACCGTAAAATAATCCAAGAATCAACACCAAAACATATACATATCATAGCCTAAAAACGCTTAATATTCAACCCTATCAGTGTCCTTGAACGATTTTTCGTTAATGTCTCATTCGTTCCCCTCCCTGCATGTGCCCTGCCCCGGGTCTTTTAAATGGTAAATTGTCGTGTGTTGACAATATATTTTTGTATAAGGGTAATGGGTGTGCTTGAGCATGGGTTGCATGTTCGTGAATAATTGTGAATTATTTATCGTGTTAGCACATCATTCCTCGGGGCATGGAACTCGAGCAAGGTTTGGCTCGGACTTCGGAGATTTAAGGTACGTGCGACGTACGAGCATTTCTTTATATGAGACATTTGTGAAATGCATAATGTATTTTGATTGCATTGAATAATTGTGTGTGTGGTTATATATATATGTTGATATAGCCAAAGAACGACCAAATCTTGATATCGCCGCCACAAGCGTGCGTGACACTAGAGTAGGATAACTCTTACGAGGTATATGGGGTACTGAATGTATATGACCAATGTAGGGCATTGAGATGCCTGAGAATGATCGTGGAATCATGTATTCATTATAAGACATTTGAGATGTCTAAGTATAATGAAGAATTGGTAAAATAAATGCTAGGCATTTGAGCTATCTGTGATTGATAGCGAGGTTGTGAAATCAGTATTAGATATTGAGATATCTATATTTGCATGTATAATGAATTTGGAATCACTATCTATTGATACTTGAGAATTAGGCATGCGATGAGTTAAATCAATGTGTTGATTTTTGAGATTTGATGAGTTTGATGATTGTGAGAACAGGGACAGTACACGGAATCTCGGATGAGGACGTTGACATCCAGGGAGTATCATTTAAAATTCATTAGTATTTACTTTTGTTGTAAATTATGAATTTCATTATTGTGATTATGGGATTTTGTGTATTGGTATGCTCACCCCGTTGGGGCTGTCTCTGTTGGGGCAGGTAAAAAGGTACATCGATGGCTGTGGAGCTGAGCTCGAGCTGTTGATTTGATGTACTCCCAGGATCGTGGTACCAGGGCTTGATGGAGCACGGTATCGTATAGAGTACTTATATACACCTGAGGGTTATATACATATTTATGATGCTCGCATGTGAGCACGATTATACTTGTATATGGGTTGTATATAAAGGCATGAGCCTTTCTCTCTTTCATTCTATGTTGCATGCAATTAGAGGTAGAATTGCTAAATGATATGAGAGTCATTGGTGTATTTTGTGGGTGTTGAAGCCCACTCTTGTTGTCCTATTGTGTGGTGCTTTCCCTGGCTGGGAATTTACTTAGTATTTCTGTATTTTATTAAGTATTGTGCTTCCCTGGCCGGGAATTATGTTATGTGTTGTGCTTTTATTTCGGGATAGCTCAATTTATGGGGAGACTCTGCCCAAATTTTTATAAAAGTCCACAATGTAAAAAGTGGCAAAAAGGGATGGTAATGGGCGAACTTTATGAGTCTATATGTTGTTAGGATGATGATCTTATAACATTGAGTATTAAAGAAAATTTTGTAATTGCCATTCATTGGTAAAGCATCATCTGAGTTTGCCGATTGATTTTTATTGAAAGCATGTGCCACACATAGTGGTTAATACACTAATCAAGGATTAAGGGCTTGGGATCCTTACATTAGTGGTATCAGAGTAGTGGTTGCTCATTGGGGCTGTTAAGGGCCTAGGAAATTGTTGATAGCACATAAGTATGCATGATGGCATTAATGTTGAATGACACAACTAGTTGCTTATGTGCTTTTATGATATGAAAAGTGGTATTGCTAACCATTGTGGTTGCAGGAATCGTGTGGAACACGATAGGATGGCATTAATAGTGATGTCTGGCACTCCGTGTGTTACGTGCCAAGGAATCTGATTTTGCAAGAGAATCAGGTAAAGGGATATTTCCGAGGTAACATGTCTTGGTATACGTATTGACTTGCAAGTGGTTGCATATATGCATTGAATGTTTGATGCATAGCGTATATGGCTATTGTTGCTAACCATGATGGTTGCAGATTACAGGAAATATGGAGTATAAAAAGGAATGATGATTATACATTCCAGGAGTCTTGTTTATCACAATGAGAATTTTTATACTTACGTTTTACCGCTAAAAATGTGGAGCGGGAGGGGGGAGGCTCGCTTGCACATGGAGGCGGGGTATTCCATGAGGATAAGATAAAGCTTGTATGAAGAAGCTTATGCTTATACCGCTAAAAATGTGGAGCGGGAGGGGGGAGGCTCGCTTGCACATGGAGGCGGGGTATTCCATACTAAGCGAGGATGAGATACCGCTTGTATGAAGAAGCGAGGATGAGATGCCGCTTGTTAGGATGATGATTCATTCCTTTGTGATGACACGGATGATAGCGGTGATGTATTCCGCTGTGTCGAGGATGATGATTCATTCCTTTGTGATAACGCGGATGATAGCGGTGATGTATTCCGCTGTGTCGAGGATGATGATTCATTCCTTTGTGATGACACGGATGATAGCGGTGATGTGTTCCGCTGTGTCGATTTATATTCATTTCTTTATGAGGACACGGATGATAGCGGTGATGTGTTTCGCTGTGTCGATTTATATTCATTTCTTTATGAGGACACGGATGATAGCGGTGATGTGTTCCGCTGTGTCGATTTATATTCATTTCTTTATGAGGACACGGATGATAGCGGTGATGTGTTCCGCTGTGTCGATTTATATTCATTTCTTTATGAGGACACGGATGATAGCGGTGATGTGTTCCGCTGTGTCGATTTATATTCATTTCTTTATGAGGACACGGATGATAGCGACGATGTATTCCGCTGTGTCGATCTATATTCATTTCTTTATGAGGACACGGATGATAGCGGTGATGTATTCCGCTGTGTCGATCTATATTCATTTCTTTATGAGGACACGGATGATAGCGGTGATGTATTCCGCTGTGTCGACTTATATTCATTTCTTTATGAGGACACGGATGATAGCGGTGATGTATTCCGCTGTGTCGACTTATATTCATTTCTTTATGAGGACACGGATGATAGCGACGATGTATTCCGCTGTGTCGATGATGATGATTCATTCCTCTATGATGATGGGCGATGATTCATACCGCCAGACACATGTATAGCGATGAGACATTCCGATGTGTCGGTTGATGATGGTTCACGCCGTTGAGCATATGTATATGATGATTACGATGACTCATTCTTCTATGAGGATTGGCGATGATTCGTGCCGCCGGATATGTTGATAGCGATGCCTCTTTCCGCTATTATGTGGACGATGATTCATGCTCAGGTGTATAGCGAGGTTTCATGCCACTTATTATATGACGAGGTATCATGCCGTCGATTCTATAGCGATGGATTGTGCCGCTATGTATTCAGCACAGGATTTTGCCGCCTTCGAGCGATGGGTGCTGATTACGCACTATTATTGAGCGACGGAGACAGGTATGCCGCTATATGTTGGCGATGAGGTATGAGATATTGCTATTCTATTAGCATTATTGTAGCTGGCATGCGTTGATATACATGTTTTATTATGCCTATTTTACTAGCATGATGGTGGATGACATACGCTGATGTACATGGACCGTCACGAGTTGACTGGGTTGTTTAGATGTCATTGTTGACATGTATCGTCACTAGTTGACAATGCCTTAGATGCCATGAGTTGGCATGTGTCGTCACGGGATGACGATGACGATGGTGTAGGAGATGTCTTATTAGACATGCATCATCGTTACGATGAACAATGCGTTGAGTATACGTATTCAGTGGTATGCCTTGGGTGCCAGTACCGAGCACAAGGTGGTGTGTGCGTCACCGATTGACGTGACCCTTATACCGAGCGGGTTGCTCGAGGAATGAATGGATGCGCTGTACATGTGATTGTACCGCAGCTTATGTTTGGGGTGATCATATTACGAGTGGTGATACCCTTGAGGTATGCTCGTTGGAATGTCTTTTTGGCCATGTTTTTGACGACAGGAGTAATCATGGAGGAAATTACTCGCTTTCTGTCGATGTGACATGTGGTAGACATGGTCACACCACCCTTGAGGGTGTAGAATGGGTCCTAAGGGAGTATGATCAGGTTATGTTAAGTACATAGGGACATTGGAGTGTCCAGGGTGTATCGACATTAGAGGAATGTTGGGTAAAGACCCACTACTCTATTGATTTTCTTCCCATGGTATGGTATGCCATGTGGGAACGTCCGTCTTGTTGGTGGGTTTGAGGTAAACCTAAAGAGACAGAGACTAGTTTGTCTGCCGCGTGTATGCAGCACCATGAGGGGCTTGCTAGAGCCGTTATACTGCTCGTTGGAACCAAGTTTGGCAAATCGTAAGGTGATGCGATGTGGATTGTGGTGGACTCTAGTAGTCACCACGTCATTGAGGTTGAGGTTGTGCATGCCTCACTGAAACGTGTATACGTTTATGTTTAATCTTGGTGAGACTTGTCTGGGACAGCTCATGATGTTGGAGTACCAACAAGAGAGTAATCAGGTCGTTATTGACTCGATCTGAGGGAACCCGTGTATTTGGGATACAATGGGTGTTATTGTATCCAGTTTTTCCGAACGGTGGTTCGAGACTTGTGGATCTCGAGTTCGATGGCACTTCCTTTGTGGGGAAGAAGGTAGTATTATACCTATTTGGGAATCTTTGAAAGATTCGGTAAGTTGGTCCATGTGGTGTTGATTTTGGGAATCACACCGTGTATTGTTAATCGTCGATTATCATACTCCACGGGGTAGGGAATGACTCAGAATTGACAGTTGTGTTTGGGGCTTAGGGGTATGTTGTAGATACCCGAGCCAAGTGCATTGAGTATGCATGTGATGTCAGTGCTTAGGCAGGTATACCGGTGAGTATACGAACGTCAGTTATTGATTTCATTTTTGTCAAGCATAGAGTTATGCTATTTTTTGGATTGTTAAATCTCTGATGAGAGATATGGAACACCCTGAGATTGGGAATCTCCATGGCACGATAATTATGAGGAATAATCGTGAAGTTAGTTGACTCTCTTTGAGGAGGGATTATCTTGTATGGGTTAAGGTATTTCCTTGTTGGTGTTTTCCCTTCTTCCCAAGTTTGGATTGTTAAATCCTAGGATTATCAAGGGATGGCAGGAATTCGGATTGGTTGGGTGTCGCTGTCGACACAAGTGTTGAGGATGCAATGGGTTTATTGCATGTCCTTTCAGAATTTGAAACTCTGTGGAGTCTCGATTGTTTATTTATGATCAGGATGTGATCCTTGGAATATCCGGAGGTGGACATCTTGTGAGATGTCTTTTGTGTGAATCTGTGGCCATGAGTTGCCCAAATTGAGTTGCAATTATGCGACTGCTCTTTTGATGGAGGAGGTTTGAGAGTGGAAACCAGGTTTGGTATGTATACACCGTGGTATACTAGTGTTTCCCTCGTAACGATGTATGTTAGACATCGTGAGTCATGATAGAGATGTCTTTGAATGATATCTACGATGGAATCGGGAGCGATTCGAATCCTTGCAGTTTCAGTTGACTAACTGCTTTTGGATTAGTAGCGTTGAGTTGTGCTGATGCTCTTTGACGTTTGATGGATTTGGAAGTCTATTCCACTCCAGAGTTTGACACGAGGTCAACGTTCTCACGGTTGAGGTGTCATTCAGGATGCGTTCTTACTAGTTGTATTAGAACTAAGGATGACTGTCCGATCTACAGCCGTAAGTATTGATTGTTTTGCAGTCATGAGAGACTGACTTTTGGGATGACCCGCATCGAGGTACGTTTCTGCCTCTTGGGTGATATGTTGGTTTTGGTATGTCGCTCTGTTTCAGAGTTTGATGTGAGGTAAGTATCCTCGCGTTTATTTAATACGATTCTGATATGGTCAAGAATCGAGGTTATGGCTTCATGTTGTTGTGTAGCCTGGGTGTTATGTGATACACCGGTGCTAATTTCGAGGACGAAATTCTTTTAGTGGGGGATATTGTGATGACCAGGGATTATAGATGTTAATCCCGGAGTGTTAATGACCCCTAAAGTTGTTTTACGTGGCGATTTGGAGTTTAATCGCGGTGTTGGGCCTTCTGGGCTCGTTTATTTGGGTAGTTGGGATCGTTGGATCCCGAGGTTGAGATTGTATTCTCATTTGGGTGAAAAACCTAAGAGTTGGGTTTTTAGTGTGACTCGGGATCTGGGGTGCTTTGTGTAGGCACCGGTAGGGGGTTTTGGAGTTAGAGAGAGAATTTTTGAAAACAGATGATTTTTAATGAATCATGATGTATTTGTGGGGCTATTAGTATTTCAGGGTATTTTTGCTATAAATACCAGTTGAACCCGAGATTTTAATTATTGGAACCATTTTTCCCCACCTTGCCTCTCTCTCTCCCCGTCCGATTTCCGTCTGCTTCGACCCCCGCCACTTCAAGCGCTGCGCCCGCCGCCGTTCAGCGCGTCCGACCCACCGGTGGCTTCGTCTCTTCCAGGTGCACCTCTCCATACCAACAATTCGAAGTTTCGTCGAGAATCGCGTTCGGATTTGCCAGAAAAGCGCTAGGGTTCGAAACTGAAATCTGTCCGATTTGGGGCTCGATTTTTGGTACGTTTTTGGGGCTTTTCTTCAGGCGTTTTTGGGGCGTTTTGTGCTGCCTTTGGGGTCGAATATTTCATACTTTAATGGTTCAAAAATTTGTGGCTTATGGTTCGAATTTTTCCAGTATGTTTGAGGGGTTTGGGTTCGAATTTTGGGGGTTTTGGTTAGGGGGCGGTGATTCTTGTTAGTGATCGATTAATTCATGTTTTAGATGTATTATGGTGCTTGGTTGGGTTCGAATTTGTGTTGCTAGGGTTCGAAAAATTGAAGTGTGTCCTTGAACGATTTTTCGTTAATGTCTCATTCGTTCCCCTCCCTGCATGTGCCCTGCCCCGGGTCTTTTAAATGGTAAATTGTCGTGTGTTGACAATATATTTTTGTATAAGGGTAATGGGTGTGCTTGAGCATGGGTTGCATGTTCGTGAATAATTGTGAATTATTTATCGTGTTAGCACATCATTCCTCGGGGCATGGAACTCGAGCAAGGTTTGGCTCGGACTTCGGAGATTTAAGGTACGTGCGACGTATGAGCATTTCTTTATATGAGAGCATTTGTGAAATGCATAATGTATTTTGATTGCATTGAATAATTGTGTGTGTGGTTATATATATATGTTGATATAGCCAAAGAACGACCAAATCTTGATATCGCCGCCACAAGCGTGCGTGACACTAGAGTAGGATAACTCTTACGAGGTATATGGGGGTACTGAATGTATATGACCAATGTAGGGCATTGAGATGCCTGAGAATGATCGTGGAATCATGTATTCATTATAAGACATTTGAGATGTCTAAGTATAATGAAGAATTGGTAAAATAAATGCTAGGCATTTGAGCTATCTGTGATTGATAGCGAGGTTGTGAAATCAGTATTAGATATTGAGATATCTATATTTGCATGTATAATGAATTTGGAATCACTATCTATTGATACTTGAGAATTAGGCATGCGATGAGTTAAATCAATGTGTTGATTTTTGAGATTTGATGAGTTTGATGATTGTGAGAACAGGGACAGTACACGGAATCTCGGATGAGGACGTTGCCATCCAGGGAGTATCATTTAAAATTCATTAGTATTTACTTTTGTTGTAAATTATGAATTTCATTATTGTGATTATGGGATTTTGTGTATTGGTATATTCACCCCGTTGGGGGCTGTCTCTGTTGGGGCAGGTAAAAAGGTACATCGATGGCTGTGGAGCTGAGCTCGAGCTGTTGATTTGATGTACTCCCAGGATCGTGGTACCAGGGCTTGATGGAGCATGGTATCGTATAGAGTACTTATATACACCTGAGGGTTATATACATATTTATGATGCTCGCATGTGAGCACGATTATACTTGTATATGGGTTGTATATAAAGGCATGAGCCTTTTCTCTCTTTCATTCTATGTTGCATGCAATTAGAGGTAGAATTGCTAAATGATATGAGAGTCATTGGTGTATTTTGTGGGTGTTGAAGCCCACTCTTGTTGTCCTATTGTGTGGTGCTTTCCCTGGCTGGGAATTTACTTAGTATTTCTGTATTTTATTAAGTATTGTGCTTCCCTGGCCGGGAATTATGTTATGTGTTGTGCTTTTATTTCGGGATAGCTCAATTATGGGGAGACTCTGCCCAAATTTTTATAAAAGTCCACAATGTGAAAAGTGGCAAAAAGGGATGGTAATGGGCGAACTTTATGAGTCTGTATGTTGTTAGGATGATGATCTTATAACATTGAGTATTAAAGAAAATTTTGTAATTTCCATTCAATGGTAAAACATCATCTGAGTTTCCCGATTGATTTTTATTGAAAGCATGTGCCACACATAGTGGTTAATACACTAATCAAGGGTTAAGGGCTTGGGGTCCTTACATTAGTGGTATCAGAGCAGTGATTGCTCATTGGGACTGTTAAGGGCCTAGGAAATTGTTGATAGCACATAATTATGCATGATGGCATTAATGTTGAATGACACAACTAGTTGCTTATGTGCTTTTATGATATGAAAAGTGGTATTGCTAACCATTGTGGTTGCAGGAATCGTGTGGAACACGATAGGATGGCATTAATAGTGATGTCTGGCACTCCGTGTGTTACGTGCCAAGGAATCTGATTTTGCAAGAAAATCAGGTAAAGGGATATTTCCGAGGTAACATGTCTTGGTATACGTATTGACTTGCAAGTGGTTGCATATATGCATTGAATGTTTGATGCATAGCGTATATGGCTATTGTTGCTAACCATGATGGTTGCAGGTTACATGAAATATGGAGTATAAAAAGGAATGATGATTATACATTCCAGGAGTCTTTTTTATCACAATGAGAATCTTTATACTTACGTTTTACCGCTAAAAATGTGGAGCGGGAGGGGGGAGGCTCGCTTGCACATGGAGGCGGGGTATTCCATGAGGATGAGACGTTTTACCGCTAAAAATGTGGAGCGGGAGGGGGGAGGCTCGCTTGCACATGGAGGCGGGGTATTCCATACTAAGCGAGGATGAGATACCGCTTGTATGAAGAAGCGAGGATGAGATGCCGCTTGTTAGGATGATGATTCATTCCTTTGTGATGACACGGATGATAGCGGTGATGTATTCCGCTGTGTCGAGGATGATGATTCATTCCTTTGTGATAACACGGATGATAGCGGTGATGTATTCCGCTGTGTCGAGGATGATGATTCATTCCTTTGTGATGACACGGATGATAGCGGTGATGTGTTCCGCTATGTCGATTTATATTCATTTCTTTATGAGGACACGGATGATAGCGGTGATGTGTTCCGCTGTGTCAAGAAATTCAAATTTGTTGCCAAGTATGCTTCATCCATCATCAAAAGAGGTTATTTTTTCAAAAATTAATGTGCATTGCATTTTTTAAAAAATTTGTTTTAGCCTACCCCATTTGCCCCTCACTTGCTCAAATTTTCAAACCTTTTAAAATTAAGGGGGAGAGTTTAATCTCAATCCTTGAGGGGGAGTAAATTTATTTGTCTTCCTTTTTTGATTCACACAAAAAGGGGGAGAAATATGTTGTTTAAAAAATATGGGTTTTCTTGTTATGCAACATTGTGCTCTAATGTTCATATTTTTATTCAAGTTTTGTGATCATCAAAAAGGGGGAGATTGTTGGGTTTTGGAAACCCGAATAATCTTGGTTTTGATGTTAACAAAACTTGTTATTGTGTTGCTAACATATTTCATCAAGTGTGCGGTTCATAGATCATAATTAAGAGCTTGATGAATTACAAAGAAGTAGCTTGAAAATATCAAGCTGGACCAAGTCTGAAATCCTGGCAGAGCTGATTGTTTTGATCATATCTCATAGCTCGGGTATCGAAATGGCGTGCTTCCAAAGAGATTGAACAGCCAACTCAAAATACTAAAAGTCATATTTCACAACAGATCGGCTAGTTCAAATGTTATCAAGGAGAAAATACGCCTGCAAGATCGAGCTGTACCGCGAAGAAACAGCAAGCTGTTTCAGCAAGCAACTGTCAGTCTGGTGGGCATAACTCTTAGCTCGCTTATCGGAACGGAACGATTCAGTATGGGTTGGAAAGCTAAGACAAAGATCTACAAGTCATCTTTGCAAGTGAAAGACTGACCGGACGTTAAGATGGCAAAAAGCTTCTGCAAGTCATGACATGTGCTGCTGCATCCAGCAAACATACAGCAGGACCATCGCCTCGTATTTCGAGTATAACTCTCTCATACGAACTCAAAATCGAGAGATTTTTGATTCCGTGGAAAGCTAAGAGAAAGGGCTGCAACTTTCATGAAGATCACTTTGCCCAAAAATCAACGAATCAAGAGATATAACCAAGAGAACAGAACAACAGATGTTGGGCAGCAGGGTACCAGCAGACCTCAGACCAACTGGTACCAGCAGACCTCAGACCAACTGGTACCAGCAGACCTTGGTCAGCTGATGCTGTACCAGCAGACCTCAGACCAACTGGTACCAGCAGACCTCAGACCAACTGGTACCAGCAGACCTCAGACCAACTGGTACCAGCAGACCTTGGCCAGCTGATGCTGTACCAGCAGACCTCAGACCAACTGGTACCAGCAGACCTTGGCCAGCTGATGTTGTACCAGCAGACCTCAGACCAACTGGTACCAGCAGACCCCAGGCCAGCTGATGCTGAACCAGCAGACCTTGGCCAGCTGATGTTGTACCAGCAGACCTCAGACCAGTTGACCAGACCAGCAGACTTCCAAAAATAGCCCAGAAGCAGAATATGGCCGTTGCAATGTTTGAAAGCTTACCAAAATTGTCCCAACGGTTATATTCTTGTATCTAACGTATATCTCATTACTTGGGGCTATATATACATGATTTGGAAGCTCAATAACAGCTGATTGAAGATCAATCCAAGCCTTCCAAAGCAAACCCACTTGGGATTCAATTGAGGAACTTAAAAGACAAAAGCTTCTAAATGAAGAGCACTCCTCAAACCTTTGGCACCTCTTACCTTGCTGTATCAGATTCATTATGGAATCATTTGTGCCTTTGTATTCACTCTATTAATTTTATTTGTGAGCTAAATAGAAGAGTGAATACCATTGTAACGGTTGATGATTCATCACAACCGATTGAGAGGTCTTTGTATGTGAGACATTAAAGAACATACATAGTTGAGTTGCTAGGAGTTCTAGTTGGATGGGGAATGCCCAACTGGACCGGGTTTGTACAAAGAGTTGTATAAATCAAAGTCTTCTAGTGTATCCTTCCATGAGATGGAAGAAGGGGAGATGTAGAAGCGTTGTGCTTCGAACTTCCAGAAACAAATGCTTGTGTTATTTACCTTACTGCTTTTACATACTTTCTTGCATATCTTTAAAATGCCTTTCAAATGAGTAATCGGTTTTAGAGCGGGTTATGTCGAGTGTCTTCCGCTCGGTTTTATAACCGCACTCGATATAATCTCTCGGTGCAATTATTTCAAGAACACGAGCTATTGAAGCTCAAGTTGGTTGAACTCGAGTGTGGAATGGCAACCCACCCTCGGAATCGATCCTAATAGAACGATATCACCACATTCGGGCAATACGACCCTGAAACACTATATGAGGCGTGGGATCGTTTCAAAGATTTGCTTAGGAGATGCCCACACCATGGACTTCCTATTTGGCTCCATGTACAGACTTTCTATAATGGTTTATTTTCATCTAACCGTTCTATGATAGATGTAGCCTCAGGAGGTTCCATAATGCGCAAAACACCGGAAGCAGCATATGAACTCTTGGAAGAGATGGCTTCTAATAGCTATCAATGGCAATCGGAGAGGAACGTGCCAAAGAAACCAGCTGGAGTTCATCAAGTTGACGACATCACTGCTCTTTCGGCACAGTTGGATGCGCTAAACAAAAAGATAGATAGCATGAGCATGACAGCAATGCAAGCTCAAGTTATCACTTGCGAGCTGTGTGGAAGCAATCATCCGAGCACTGAGTGCCAGGCAGGTAATCCATTCATTCAATCTAACGAGTCTGTGAATTATCCAGGAAACAGGCAGCCCAACAACCCATACGCCAACACATACAACCCGGGGTGGAGAAATCATCCGAACTTGCAATGGTCCAACCAAAGCAACGTGTTGAACCCACAACAACCACCGGGATATGCACAAAAGCCGAGTATGGAGGAGCTAATGACCAAGTTCATATCATCAACTGAAACTAGGATGCAAAATCAGGAGGCATCTATCAAGAACTTGGAAAGACAAGTGGGGCAAATTGCAACTTTGATTTCCGGACAAACTCAAGGTACACTACCAAGTGATACGGTAATAAATCCAAAGGAGCAAGCGAATGTCATAGCACTAAGGAGTGGAAAAGAGCTAAGGCCACAGACTGGAGCACAAGAAAGTTGTGAGACTACCATTGACGAAAAGAGTAAGATCGAGGAAAAGGCAATCGGAAAAGGTAAACATTCCAACACCACACCAATCACACACACTGATAAGGTAGTAATTCCTCCCCATTTCCCGTTGTGCTGAAAAAAGCTAAGATGGACGCTGAATTTGGTAAATTTCTTGAAGTATTTAAGAAATTGCATATTAATATACCATTTGCTGATGCTCTACTTCAAATGCCTAGTTATGCTAAGTTTTTGAAGGAAATTCTCTCTAACAAGCGAAAGTTGGGCGAATACGAAACGGTAAGCTTAACAGAGGAGTGCTCAGCAATTGTGCAAAACAAGATGCCTCCAAAGTTAAAAGACCCAGGGAGTTTTACTATACCTTGCACTATAGGATCAGTTTCATTTGCTAAATCATTGTGTGATTTGGGTGCGAGTATAAATTTGATGCCTTTTTCCATTTTCAGGAGGTTGGGACTGGGAGAGCCGAAACCCACCAAAGTTTCACTGCAATTGGCGGATAGATCTATCACATATCCCCGAGGAATCATTGAAGACGTGTTATTCAAAGTGGACAAATTCATATTCCCAGTTGATTTTCTCGTGCTAGATATGGAAGAGGACAGGGAGACACCACTGATTTTGGGCCGACCATTCTTAGCAACGGGAAAGGCAATCATAGATGTCCAACAAGGGAAGTTGATCCTCCGTGTAGGGGAGGATCAAGTTGTGTTTAATGTCTTTAAAGCACTTAAACACCCGCACGACGAACCCATGTGTTTTAGTATTGATATTATTGATGCCCTGACTGTTGATTTGTTGCAAGGTACTTACAAAGAAAAATTGGAAGCATACCTTGTGGAAGCCGATAAGCAACATGACAAAGAGGAAGTTGAGATTCTAGCTCAATTGAACAACATCGTTCCCTATATGAAACGAGCCACTGAAAATCTTGGAGAGTTGGGAAAAAGAGACACTAAGCCTCAACGGCCATCCATTGAAGAATCACCCAAGCTTGAACTAAAGCCCCTCCCATCTCATCTCAAGTATGTATTCCTAGATGCTGGAAATTCGTTACCTATCATTATCTCTTCATCTTTGACAGGTGAAAAAGAGGGGAAGCTTCTTAAAGTCCTTAGGGAGCACAAGAAGGCATTTGGATGGAAGATAGCAGATATCAAAGGAATTAGCCCATCAGTGTGCATGCATAAAATTCTGATGGAAGAAACTTTCAAGCCCATGGTACAACCACAACGCCGTCTCAATCCAAAAATGCAAGAGGTAGTAAAAGCCGAAGTCATTAAGCTCATGGATGCAGGTATTATCTACACTATCTCTGATAGCTCATGGGTAAGTCCTATTCAATGTGTACCAAAGAAAGGTGGCATTACTGTTGTCCCTAATGAAAACAATGAATTGATACCTACTAGGACGGTCACGGGGTGGAGAGTGTGCATTGACTATAGGAGATTAAATGAATCCACTCGTAAAGATCACTTCCCCCTTCCCTTCATTGATCAA
Source organism: Haberlea rhodopensis (assembly GCA_907163345.1). Lineage (NCBI taxonomy): Eukaryota > Viridiplantae > Streptophyta > Magnoliopsida > Lamiales > Gesneriaceae > Haberlea > Haberlea rhodopensis. The sequence goes on along the minus strand of CAJQUN010000028.1, from coordinate 6,968,286 downwards.
ATGATAGAAAGATTAGCAGGTTATGATTTTTATTGCTTTCTAGATGGGTATTCAGGGTATAACCAAATCGCTATTACACCAGAGGACCAAGAGAAAACTACTTTCACTTGCCCTTATGGTACATTTGCCTTTAGACTAATGCCATTTGGATTATGTAATGCCCCTGTCACTTTTCAAAGATGCATGGTAGCCATATTCCATGACATGATAGAGAAATTTTTAGAAGTTTTCATGGATGATTTCTCTTTTTTTGCATCCTCATTTGATATATGTTTATCTAACTTGGATTTGGTGCTGACACGATGCGAGGAGACAAATCTTGTATTGAATTGGGAGAAGTGTCACTTCATGGTCAAAGAAGGTATAGTCTTGGGACATAAGATATCCGAAAGGGTATTGAAGTAGACCGAGCAAAAATCCAAGTGATACAACAATTGCCGCCTCCAACAACAGTGAAAGGAATCCGAAGCTTTTTGGGCCATGCAGGATTTTATCGTCGATTCATTAAGGATTTCTCAAAAAATTCTAAACCTTTATCTCATTTATTAACTAAAGATGCACCTTATGAATTTAATGCTGATTGTGTGCAGAGAAACTGGTAACATCACCGGTCTTGGTAGTACCTGACTGGGAGTTACCCTTTGAATTGATGTGCGATGCGAGTGACACAGCCGTAGGAGCAGTCTTAGGTCAAAGGAGGAACAAGGTATTTCATACCATATACTATGCTAGTCGCACTTTGAATGAAGCACAAATGAATTATGCCACTACTGAAAAAGAGCTCTAGCCATAGTTTTTGCATTCGATAAGTTTCACTCATATCTATGTCTTGCCAAAGTTATTGTTTACACCGATCATGCTGCACTTAAATACTTACTTGCAAAGAAAGATGCCAAACCATGCTTAATTAGGTGGATATTGTTGTTGCAAGAATTTGACTTAGAGATACGAGATAAGAAAGGTGTAGAGAATGTGGTAGCGGATCATTTGTCTCGAATAGACAATGAAGAGAAAAAAATTGAAAGTGAGATAGGAGAAATTAATGAGACATTTCCTGATGAGCAATTGTTTAACGCTGACATTCTACCTTGGTATGCAGATTTTGCGAACTATATTGCTAGTGGTATCCTCCCACAAAATCTATCTTTTTATCAAAAGAAAAAATTCTTTTCTGAGGTTAAACATCTTATGTGGGAGGAGCCCTATTTGTTCAAAGTTTGTGCAGATAACATCATAAGAAGATGTATTCCCGAAAGGGACATGCAATCTATCTTGAAGCAATGCCATGGTTGAGAGATAGGTGGGCATTTTGGCCCAACCAAAACAGTTGCTAAGGTACTTGACTCTGGCTTCTATTGGCCATGTTTAAGGACGCATTCAGGTATGTCTCTACTTGTGATAGATGTCAAAGGGTCGGTAATATGGGGAATAGATTTTATGGGACCTTTCCCAAGCTCATGTTCAAACAAAAACATACTTGTCGCAGTGGACTATGTGTCAAAGTGGGTTGAGGCGGAAGCCTTACGCACAAATGATGCTCGAGTGGTTGTGCAATTTTTGAAAAGAAAAATTTTTACTCGTTTTGGCACCCCTCGAGCAATTATTAGTGATGGGGGCACTCATTTTTGCAACAAACAATTTGAAAATCTTTTGAGTAAATATGGTGTCACCCACAAAGTGTCTTCACCTTATCACCCACAAACCAGCGGACAAGTAGAAGTTTCAAACCGAGAGTTAAAACGTATTCTAGAAAACACTGTGACTCTAAGCCGGAAGGATTGGTCCTTACGCTTAGACGATGCATTATGGGCTTATCGAACTGCTTTTAAGACACCTATTGGCACATCACCTTATAGGTTGGTATTTGGTAAGGCATGTCATCTACCTGTTGAACTTGAGCATAAAGCATATTGGGCTATGAAATGGCTAAACTTTGATTGTCATGTTGCAGGTGAAAAAAGTCTTTTACAGCTAAATGAGATGGATGAATTTAGGAATCAGGCATATGAGAATGCAAAGATTTACAAAGAAAGAACCAAGAAGTAGCATGATTCTCATATACAAAGAAGGGAATTCAATGAGGGAGATACAGTACTCTTGTTCAATTCCAGATTGCGACTCTTTCCCGGTAAACTACGTTCTCGGTGGTCTGGACCATTCACAGTCTCCAAGGTAAACCCAACTGGCGCAATTGAAATTACCGACCCCGAAAAGGGACCTTTATAGTAAATGGCAGCGGTTGAAGCACTACAACATCAATGAAAAATGCGAGATGTTAGCCTCTATCTGGTATCTTGATAACTAAGGAAAGGGAGGTGAAAGTCCAGCTTGGGACTATAAATCAAGAACTCTTCCTTAACCCTTTGCTTTGTTTTATTTTAGTTCTTGTTTTCTTGATTTTGGCGAGACTCCATGCGTGCTGAGGAGCCATATTACCCAGTACCACCTCCAGAGCATGATGAGGACGACGATTACTGACGATCGTCGTCGAGGTATGTGCCTTGCCTTTGCATTTATTGTTTACCATACATTGAGGGCAATGCATGTACTAAGTTTGGGGGGGGGGGGTGTATTGGTTTCTGCTATTAACTTGCGTTACTTCCTTGCATGACTAATCTAGCATGAGTTTGCATGAGATTAGATCGTTTTTGAGCAATTAAAAGTTTTGTTTTTGAAAATTAGTTCATCATTTAGAAATAATGAATTAGATCTGCAATGGTATTACATGATGATATTAATCCCCATCTCACCTTAAGTCTTGGAGATTTTTAACTTGTTTATGAATATCTTAGGTTAAGTTAATATTTCAAAAATTGAGGAATATTTTGAGCACTTTTGGCTATGATTGAGTGAATTGTATATTGGAACAATTGTGTTAACTATGATTTGTCTTGAAGATCTTGAAACACTTTAGAACCTACTTTAGAGCACTTTGAGGCGAAATTTTATAGTTAGGAACTAGACTTGGAAATGATTTAGGCGATCTTTGGACCTTTTGAGCCTTTCAAACTTACCACGTTGATATTAATCCCTAGTTCCCTAATTTGAGCCTAAATGATAAAAGAATGGAGTATGTTTGACATACTATTAGCCCCATTCAACATTCTTTGGCAACCTCATTATACCCACCTCCTTGAGCCTAAATGGAAGATTTTTATCTTGACCCAAAGGGAGTATAATGATTCTCATTAGATGCACTTGAATTGCTAAACTTTGATGATCTTATTGAAAAAAATTTGAAGAATGAGAAAAGAAAAATATAGAAAAAGCCTTGAAAAAAAAAATGAATAAATAAGACCCAAAGTGGCCAAGGCTATAAAAGAAAAAGAAGAGAAGCTTAAAGTGTGCTAAAATTTTGAATCTTCAAAGATTATACTCTCTTCTTTGTATTTCCTTATCTTTTCTTTGAAGCCAACAACCTAGGCCAAACATTACAAGCTTTAAAAGACCAATTAATATAAGTCTAGGGAATAACTACATTAGTGGAGAAGTGTTTGAAAAGTAGGCTTATGAAGTGTTTAAAAGAAAATCTTGATTTTGAGTTTAATAGCACTATTTGATCCTAAAAGTATATATTAAACTCATGATTGACATTAACACACACACACGTTCCGCTTTTGCAATTTATTGCTTAACTTATGGGGAAACACTTCTTGTTGAGTTTTGGATTGATTTATGGTTGATGTGTTAGTGGGATTTCTGAGCTTTTACAATTGAGTTGCTATGACTAATTCATTCAAAGTATTGATGATGAACTTTACATTTTGATCTTAATGTTTCCTCGAGGACGATCAAATCTAAGTTTGGGGGAGTTGATAGGGTTGATTATTACGCGTATTTAGGTCTTGATTTGTATATATATTCGTGTAGATTCCGTGAAGATTTTATGCTTTTTGGTATTTATTTGCTTGCTTCAGGAATCTAGGTGGAATTTGGAAGAATTGAGCTACAAGGAAGAAAACGGATCAAATCAAGCCAATAAATGAAGATTTTGATTTCTGGAAATCTCGATCGATCGGAACAAGCTTCTCGATCGATCGAGCGAGGCAGAGGTTCTTGCCAACAACGGATTTGAATTCTCGATCGATCGGAAAGATCATCTCGATCGATCGACACTGGCAAAGAGTTATAAAGAAACGAAGAAGAAATCTCGATCGATCGGAACATCCTTCTCGATCTATCGAGAGAGGCAGAGAATTGAAGACTCGGATGCTGAAGATGCTCGATTGATCGAGACGTAAGGCTCGATCGATCGAGACGGAGATTTTTCAGAAAATAAAACTCTTGATTTGGTCTGATTTTATGGAAACAATTTCATATCTCCCCTCCTCTATAAATAAGGAAAAGAGGCACGAAAAATGGAGCCCATATTCTGAAGAATAATCAGACCTAAATTATTCTTAGCCGCCTTTCATCCTCCCGGAATAAGAGAAGGTCGAAGAATCCTTTGAAGTGCAAGGAAGGAAGTGAGAGAAGAAAGATCGTTCAACGCACGGAGTCCTCCTACGTTTATCGTATTTCTAAACTCTAGATTAATTTGATTTTCATATTTAGTTGATGTTTTTGAGGTTGAGAAACGATTGAACATCTATTTGAATTTGATTTGAATTTAATCTGGTTTATTCTATCAATTTTAAGTGATTTTGTGTTTGATTCTTTGATTTGGTTGTGTTTAAGTGAATCAATATCATTTGTTCATGAATTATATGCTTCATGCTATCAAAGCCTAGCTACCTTTGATTGAACTTGTGAATTGCAATTGAGATCGAGAGATAAAATTGTAATACGCTCAAATAATTCATGTTGTATGTTTAAGATTTAGATCGAGAGATTAAATCACATACGTTGTCACGTTAAATTGAAAGATTTAAAGAATAACGGTTTTAATAGAGATTTATTCGGTATTAAATTGGTATTAGTGAACGAGAGTTACTAGTGTCAATTTACTGCTAGTTTCAACACAGCTCGAGAGAGTGTATTGATTATATTCAGAAACCCGTCACCTTAAGAATTGATTGTTAAGAAGTTGTTTTAACAAACCAATCATTGACGATACATAATTGAACGAACATCTTGATAGATTTCTAGAGCGGAATTCCTTCGCATCTTCAAAGGAATTGTGTTAGTTTTGAGTTTTTAATTCTTTAGTTTAATTCGTTAATTAATCATCTTTTTCGTAGGCTAAATATAATTTAACTAATTTTATTTAGTACTTATACATTAGTCCCTGTGGGTTCGACATCCTTACTTATAATATCACTATACTAAAACTTGACACCGTGCACTTGCGGTAGAATCGCTACACTGAGAAATAATTGTTTAAAATAAAAGCGATCAGCTTGTAATTAATTGTGAGTTATTAATTGTGTTTAGCACATAATTCATCGGGTCGCGGAACTAAGACAAGGTTTGGTTCGGACTACGAAATCATAAGGTACGTGTAACATACGAGCATAATCTTATATCTTATTGCAATTGTTGAATGCATGGTATATTGTATTTGCAATAAATGGATATGTATTGTGAACTATATGGTGCCGCTATGGAGCGAGCAATGGTTGAGATGTTGTCGCTATGGAGCGAACATCGGTTATGAATGCCGTTGTGTAAGGACCCTAGTTCCTTAAGTGCGGATTAAAGGCGTAAATAGAGTTAACATACATCTATAGAGTATAAAGTTCGTGTTGATGCCTTGAGCTGTTAAGATTATAGTGTCAAAATAAAGTTCCAAAAGGGATTAATTACATTCCCAACCAATTGAATGTTAATCCTATAGCTTTACACTACTCCTAGAGTAGAGACTATACAAAAGAATTACGCATGTTACACCAAAAGCACTCCTCACAAGCTCACCGCATCAACCCGCCTTAGCCCGTCCGCCCAAAAATACCTACAGGAACAACCCCAAAACCATGAGCATGTATATAAACCATATTCACAATAATATGATTGTAATTTAAATGCATAAACCGTAAATACAAATCACTTCCTGTATTTAATACATTTAAAAGCTCCCTTTGGTTGTCCCTGTACCACAATCATAATCAATGGATTATAATACCAATAATGTATGTCCTGACATGCATCCATTCCATGTATACCAATGGCCATTTCCAGTCTTATTATATCAGTGGCATAATACCCCTCGCGTTTACATGACAGCGGCATTAATACCCCTCGCTTCGACATATTAGCGGCATAATATCCCTCGCAATAGTAATATGACAGCGGAATGATCCTTCGCTTCGGCATATTTGCAGCAAATATTCTTCATCGCTATAATATGACAGCGGCAAGTATTTTATCATCGCTTCGATATGAAGGCGTCAAGTATTCTTCATCACTGGAATATAATCTCGACTCACAATCACATGCACCAATGCATCCAATATACACATGCAACCATAATGCATATACAAACCATGTATGCAACCATGATGCATAAATAAGACCATGTATGCAACAGTAATGCATAGCCAAATTCAATGCGTAACATATGTTTAACCGTCCGATGCTCGTACGTCTCACTACGTACCTTAGTTCCAAAATGTGTTGTGTTGTGGACTTTATCTCCTAGGCTATGTGGCCACCTGTGATGGTTCTACACATTCAAACAAACCAATATTAGGAGCCAATAATAGTCCAATATCAAAAATCCAACAAAAATAACCAAAAACACATTTTTTTGTGTCTCGCGATAGATCTCCGCAAGGCCCCGATCGATCGCGAGATCACACTGCCCGAGTCCGAAAATCTTTGTACTCGGTGATCGATCGCCACATTTGGCGCGATCGATCGCCAGCCCCACCGATCGATCGCCCAAATGTGGCGATCGATCGCCCAAATGTGGCGATCGATCGCCAAGCGTTTCTGGAGCGCACTGTCTGCGCGCGATCGATCGCTCGCTTCGGGCGATCAATCGCCGCTGTCTGCACTTCGAAAATCTCCATTTTTGCACCATATTTTCTTCCGCAACTACACCAACACATATACCAACAAACCAATAACATAAAAACACCATAAACCTTCAACATACACCTTAAAACAACCAAAAATCCAACACCCAACCAAAACCAATACCAACCCAAAACAAACCCATTTCAAAACAACAAATACCATTTCAAATCCAAGCCAAACACCATTAAAACATCAAGGAGGTATCCATACCTCTTATGGACTCTAAATCTCACCAAGAATCTCACAAACCAAGCTTTTGTGAAGATTTTCACTCCACTTTTATGCCAAATTCGAAAATGGGTTGGGGATAGGGTTTGGAAAAGTGTTTTGGGGATTGGTAAAGTGAGAAGGGTAAAGTGGGGGGTAGTGGGGTATAAAGGGGTTATAATTAAACATGTACCCCATTAGTTAACATGATGTATAAAATACCCAAACATGATATTTTAAAAGCATTTTCTCAAAATGCACCAAAATCTCAATTAAATATATGATTTACCAAATAATTATCGACCATCACATTTAAACCATGATAACACACAATTTCCTAACATGCATAACACGCACCCTGAAACGCACCACCGGGTCACGCTACCATGTGACTAAGCATTTTACCAAGATAATTAATTTCAACACATAATTTAATTACCACCATAATTAATCACATAAACATAATTAATGCCCAATTTGCATATAATTATTTCGGGGATATCACAATACTCCCCTACTTATAAGATTTCGCCCTCGAAATCGCATGCACTTACCCAAAACGAAACTAAACATAAATCACATACCAGAAAATAGTTCCGGGTAGTGCTTCACCATATGCCGCTCCGTCTCCCACGTGGCCTCCTCGACACCTAGAACTGTCAAAATGGGCCAGGCCCGCGGGCCTGGCCCAACCCAACCCGCCAAATATGCGGGTTGGGCCAGCATTTTTAAGGCCAGCCAGCAGGCGGGCCTATACGGGCTGGCCCAAACGGGCCGTGGGTTTTGGCGGGCCAACCCGCAGGTTGGCGGGCTGGCCCGCGGGTTGGCCCCATTTTTTTTAAAAAAAAAAAATTTGTTATTTCATTTTTTAGGCTCAATTCATAGATAAAAACTCAATATCACATTGAAGCATTCGATCTACTATATTTTTTTTTCTTGGTCTTGCTTGAAAGTTACAATAAGTATTTCAAAGAGTAAAATACTGATTCACTAATTAAGTTTTTTTAGTAGCAGTGTTGATATCTAGATAAAACCTGAAACAAATTTCAGTATTCTTCTAGCATCAGTTTTAGGTTCGGCAAGTTTAGTTGGAAATATTTTTTTGAAGTTTCTTAAAAAAAAAATTTATTTTTTTTTAACAAAAAATAATAAAAATTAAAAAAAATATTTTGGCGGGCCAGCCCGCCCCAACCCGCGGCCCGCTTCGGGTCGGGTTGGGTTGGGGTTTTCCCAACCCGCCTGGAGGCGGGCCAAACGGGTTGGGCCCGTTTGGGCCGCGGGTTGGGCGGGCCAGCCCGTTTGGATCGGGCTGGCCCGTTCTGACAGCTCTATCGACACCCTTGCGATCCCACTGAACCTTGACCATCGGTATCACTTTGTTCCGAAGTCTGCGATCAGCTCTATCCAGAATCCTGACTGGCCGTTCCTCGTAGGACACATCAGAATCTAACTGTACCTCAGAAGGCTGTAACACATGTGACGGATCCGGCTCATATTTCCGCAACATAGATACGTGGAATACGTCGGGAATACCCGATAACGATGGTGGTAAAGCCAAACGGTAAGCCAAGGTACCGATGCGCTGTAAAATCTCCTACGGTCCAACATACCTTGGTGACAATTTCCCGCGCATACCAAACCGCACAACGCCTCTGAAAGGCGAGATCTTCAAAAAGACCCTGTCTCCCAACTAGAACTCCAACGGCCTCCGCCGTTTATTTGCATAAGCTGCCTGCCTGTCCTGGGCTGGGCTGCCTTCATTTTTCTGACGGATAACCTTTATCTTATCCTCCATTTCCCGAATCAGTTCGGGACCTCCTACTGCTTTACTGGTCAAATCATCCCAATATAATGGCGACCTACAACGCCTACCATACAGAGCCTCAAACGGAGCCATCTGGATACTCGCCTGATAGCTATTGTTGTAAGAGAACTCTACCAAGGCCAATGAATCTTGCCATGAGGCATCAAACTCTAATACACAAGCTCGTAGCATGTCCTCGAGCGTCTGTATCATACGCTCGGTCTGACCGTCCGTCGTCTGGGGATGATATGCTGTACTCAACCTCACCTCAGTACCCAAAGCTGACTGTAGACCTCCCCAAAAATGAGCCATCCTCAAGTATGTGTACGTCATACTGTAGGGAATGAAGTGAGCTACCTTTGTCAGCCTATCAATGATCACCCATATGGCATCACAACCCGAAGTAGTCCTCGGCAAGTGGGTAAGAAAGTCTTAGATATGTGCTCCCACTTCCATTTCGGTATCTCTAAGCTCCTTAGTTCGCCACCGGGTCTCTGCCTCTCTGCCTTAACCTGCTGACAGATTAAACACCTCTTGACAAAAGCAATCACATCACGCTTCATTCGTTTCCACCAGAACTGATCACAAAGATCCTTATACATTTTTCTCCCTCTTGGGTGGATACTAAATCGGCTACTATGAGCTCGCTCCAAGATCCCTCTACGCAACTCCGGCGTACACGGAACTACCCAAAGGTTACCGAGCCTCAAAGAATCATCCTCAGCCACTCTGAATTTTGATGGTTGTCCCTAGAGTACCAATGATAACCACCTCTACACCTCATCATCCGATTTCTGGGCCCTCCTGATATTCTCATAAATGTTCGGCTCTGCCAATAAAGTCAATACCCGTACCGGTGATCTATCCGCATCAAAATCATAGCCCAGATGGCAGTAAGAAGTCATCATAGCCGACAAATACATGGTATCCTCAGCAGTACTCTTCACCTTCCGACTCAAGGCGTCTGCTGTCAAGTTTGCTTTTCCTGGATGGTACTCTATCTCACAGTCATAGTCCTTGAGTAAATCCATCCATCTCCTCTGACGCATATTCAACTCCGCCTGAGTAAATAAGAATTTCAGGATCTTATGATCCGTATATATGGTAAAAGATGTACCATACAAATAATACCTCCAAATCTTCAAGGCAAAGATAATAGCCGCCAACTCCAAGTCATGGACTGGATATCTAGCTTCATGCGGCTTCAACTGCCTCGATGCATAAGCTACCACATGCTTATCTTGCATCAGAACACATCCCAAGCCCTGTAGTGATGCATCAGTGTACAGAACAAACCTCTTGTTCTCCGTGGGAATTACAAACACAGGCGCCGTCGTCAATCGATGCTTCAACTCTTGGAAGCTTTGCTCACAAGCCTCAGACCAATAGAAAGGTACCCCCTTTTGAGTCAATGGCTTAGCAATCTTAGAAAATCCCTCTACAAAGCGTCGATAATAACTAGCCAAACCAAGAAAACTTCGTATCTCGGGCACAGAAGTGGGTGCAGCCCACTCCATCACAGCCTAAATCTTCCTGGGATCCACCGATATCCCACTGCTAGATATAGCATGCCCCAGAAACACTACACTGCTCAACCAAAACTCACACTTGCTGAGCTTGGAAAATAACTGATGATCTCTGAGGATCTGGAGCACGGTCCTCAAGTGTCTCACGTGCTCTTCCTCACTCCGAGAGTAGATGAGTATGTCGTCAATAAATACTATGACGAACTGGTCAAGATATGGTTGAAACACTCTGTTCATTAAGCTCATAAAGACAGCCGGGGCGTTCGTCACACCGAACGGCATAACTAGGAACTCGTAGTGCCCATACCGAGTCCAAAATACTGTCTTCTGCACATCCTCCTCTCTGACCCGAATCTGATGGTAACCTGATCTCAAGTCAATCTTGCTATACAGCTTAGTACCCTGCAACTGATCAAATAAATCATCAATCCTTGGGAGATGATACTTGTTCTTTACAGTGGCCTTATTCAGTTGTCGGTAATCAATGCAAAACGCATTGAACCATCCTTCTTCTTCACAAATAGAACGGTGCGCCCAAGGCGATACGTTAGGGCGTATATATCCTTTGTCAATGAGTTCCTATAACTGATCCTTCAATTCCCTCAACTCCGCCAGTGCCATCATGTAAGGGGCATGAGAAATAGCGGAGACCCCGGTAATAACTCAGTCCCAAACTCGACTTCTCTAGCCGGTGGGAATCCTGGAATCTCCTCCAGAAACACGTAAGCAAATTCTGCTACCACGGGCACATCCTCTACCCTCAACTCTTTATTCTTTCCCGACGTGTCCACGGCGTAGATAAGATAGCCCGTGTGTCCACGTTCCAATAATTGGGACATTTTGATCGCCGAAATCAACGGAATCTTCGCACGAGAACCGTTCCCATAAAAATTCCACTGAATCCCCAAATCAGATCTGAACCAAATCGTCCTCTGCCGACAATCCACGACTGCCTGATATCTGTTCAGAATGTCGATGCCCACAATACAGTCGAAGTCTGACATACCCAATACAATCAAATCTGCCTTTATCTCATAGCCCTCAAAATAAATGAGGCAATTTATCAGAAACTGATCAGCGACAACATTCCTTCCGGTGGGTGTCGAGACCAAAAGAGACGTGGGTAATAGAGACGTGCACATATGATGTCTCTCCACAAAATCCGCAGACACAAAGGAGTGCGAATCACCTGTGTCTATCAAAATAGAGGTGGAAAATGTAAGTAAAAGGCATGTACTAGCTATCACCTCCTCTGGAGCTGCATCGGCCTGCTCCCTAGTCAGTGCATAGACCTGTCCCTGAGGTGGCCCCATCGCCTGTTGATAGGGTTGAATATTACGCGTTTTTATGCTATGATATGTATATGTTTTCGTGTTGATTCTTGGATTATTTTACGGTTTATGGTATATATTTCTATATTTCAGGAATCAATGTTGAAATTCATAAAAGTAGAGGAAATGAACCAAAAATGATGAAAAAGGACCAAACCGAGCGAAACACGTCAAATCCGGGAAAGGAAGAAAAATTCAAAAGAAAATAAAAAATAAATAAAAAGCATCTCGATCGATCGAGACTCAAATCTCGATCGATCGAGGCTGGCAGAACTTTGGCGATCGATCGAGCAGTCAGTCTCGATCGATCGGCCGAAGGAGTTTTCTGAAAAATAAATTCCTTTTAGAGTTTGGGTCCAACAAGGAAGTCCATGATTCCCTTCCATCTACATATTGGGACGAAAATTACACCTAATATCAGACTTTGAACCTAGGAATAGCCTCCACCCCTCCATAATCCATCTCACCTTCATCCACCAATCACCACTTCAACCTAGGAATTGGAACAAGCCAACAAGAGAATCGAAGAGCACGATTGAGAAAGAAGCAAGGAAGGATCGAGAATCAACGAAGAAGTCCACTTGGGAGTTTTCTTTTACTTTTCCATTATTGTTTTGCATGAATAATTGGATTTGTTGTGTTTTTTATGATTGAGAAATATCAATAACATAGTTTTTCCTATTGATTTTGAGATTGAATTCATACATCTTCTATGAGCATGTGTTATTGTTTTTAATGCTTTTGAAGGATTGATCACCTTTGAATGATATTTTATTATAATTGAGATCGAGAGATGAAATTATAATACGATATAATAATTCATGCCGTGTGTTAAAGATTGAGGTCAAGAGATAAAATCACACACGAGTGATAGCTTTGGGTTGTTTAATCTAAAGTTAGTGGTTTTCATAAAGCGGATTCAATATTAAATTGTTAATTAAGTGAACGAGAGTTACTTGTTGCAATTTGATGGTAGACTTAATATAGCTCGAGAGAGTGTATTGAATAAATTCGAAAAACCCGTCACCTTAGAGATGTATGAAGAAAAGAATTGTAAGAGTTGGGTTAGGTGAATCATAGTCTTGATAATTCTTTCTTGTGGACTTTTCTCGTGACCGTCGATTGTTTTGGTTGGATTAGATTAGTTTAATTATTGATTAATTATCGTAGGTTAAATATAGTTAAAAGAAATCTTATTTGGTACTTGTTTGTTAGTCCATGTGGGTTCGACAATCTGTATTCTTCCTATCTGTCCTAAAACTTGACACCGTGCACTTGCGGTCTAAAATCGCTAGATTGGAATTAATTGTTTAAAATAAAAGCGATCAAGTTTTTGGCGCCGTTGCCGGGGACTAACTTTAGTAATATCATACTAGGTTCTTTGACTGTAATTTAACCATTTTTGTATATATTTATTTTGTTTTTGTTTTGTTTGTCTTGTGAGGTACTTGGAGATGCTACATCAACAAGCCTTCACAAGCTTTGCCCAACAACGTTCCGAGCTGTTCTACGCTGTTTGGGAGAGATTCAATGAATTAGCCAACACATTCCGGTATCACAATTTTTCGAACTAATCTCTCATGCAATATTTCTTCAAAGGGCTGGATGCACAGACACGAGAATGGGTATTGAGCGGAGCACTGATGACTGGGAGTCCCCTGGTTGATAGAGATGAGGACAGTGTGGTGCACCTGTTCAATGATATGGCGGACTTCGATCTTCACTGGCATTGTGATCCTTCACTACAAGGTTGGAGTCACCAATACCCACCGGAGCCTCACGACCCTATTGATACGCCACAACCGTTTGAACATCGCGAAGAGAGGAGAGATAGTTCTGCAGATGTCACGACTCAGTTAGAGGATACCTTAGTAAGTTTCTTGGCATCAACCGAGAACAGTTTGGAGTGCCAAACCAACTCTATGCGTCACCTGGAGCAGCAAATGGCGGTCATCATGGAAACAATTTCAACTAGCTACCAAGAGGAAGAGATGAGGGCTACAAATCAAGAGGCGACAAATCGAGTTTGGTTATATGATGATGAACACTCAACCAACCAAGTTTGGGGGAATGATCCTACTAGTGTGGAAGAGTCAAGGGAACTTGAGCCTCTTCAAAAGATTGAGACTACTTCAGAGATGTTATCCGAGGAGTTCCCACGTGAAGATGAGTCGAATGTGATGTTGGAGAAGGAAGAGACTTTCGAAGATTCCGATTTGAGCCCATCAATGGAGATATGCTCTATGCCATATGTGGATCAGTATTTTCCATCGATGCCAACTTCACCGCACTACCTCCTCCAAGCTATGAAGCCAAGTCAAGAATCATTCTCCAATGCCTACCACTTTAAGACGAATGTTGTTGGAGCGACGGGCCTACACTGTTATATTCATGCCAATCTTGAGGGCATACTGAATGAAGACACATTAGTGGTATCATACGATACTTACTATGGGCGGCAGCCGCTCTTTGATGGTTGCTTCTGATGGTCAAGCCGAAGACTAGAAATCAGCGCTTCTTGGGAGGCAACCCAAGCGTATCCTTTTGCTATTTAGTTTTATTTTTCAGTTTTTGCATTTTAGTTTGTTTATCTCTCGAGTCGAATATTTTACCATTTGCATTCTTCTCTTGCTAGGTACTCGGTTGGAGCAATGAACCCCTACAACATTGGAACTTTCACAGCAAATCTTCCTCAACCCTCATGCAAGTGTCTTGATCAGGGGAGTTTACTTTTTCCCTTTTGATTCATTTGAACATTGAGGGCAATGTTTGATTTAAGTTTGGGGGAGTGGCTTGCATGTTTTACTTGTTTAACCACATGTTGTGTACTTAAATGACACTTGAATCGTCCGATTATTATGAGCTAAAATTTTTCTTTATGAGTTCAAACTTGAGAAAAGAATGAATTATAGTAGTGACTATTCAATGAGGATTTTGATCTCACTATGCATATGAACATGATTTTCGATGATTATTGGACTTGTATATAAATATCCTAAGTTGAGTTAGCATGTCAAGAATGAGGAATATATTGAGCACAATGAGTCATAATCTTGTGGATTGCATGTTGGATAGTGATAATTGTTGTGAACTTGATGATTTGTCTTGAGCATCTTAGAGTTATCCTAGAACTTATTTGATGATGACACTTTGAGGCGAAATTTTATAGTTACAAACTTGACTTGGAAATGATCTAGGCGATCTTTGACACGTTTGAGCATTTCAAGCTTACCATGATTTATATCAATCCCTAGTGTCTCATTTGAGATTTATTGAAAAAGAATGGTATATGCATTGCATATAATTAGTGTGAGGGCCCGATCCTAATCATACGTTTAATTATCACACAAGGATTAGTTTTATGTACACAGCGGAAGATTATTTAAGTTATCAAAACGTGGCCCAAATTTTTTTCTTTGATACATATAGTAAGTAAATACTCAACATATGTATTTCTAATTCGCATCCCACACACGACCATCAATAAAGTTTAGAAAATACGAAAATACGATAGCATACAAAATACTCGGGGCATCCCCCGGAGAATAGTATAGTTTTTAAAAAGTTCGTCAAAACCCTACTGGGAAAAGGACTCCACAAAAAGGACAAGAACTCGTGCTCACGGAGCCCTAGCACTCCTGGATGCTTCCTCCTGAGCATCCAGCATTAGTCCACCTGCAATACCTGCCATGTCCATCCAACAAAGACATGACAGCCCCCCCATGAAGGGGGTCAGAACCCCAGTACGAGAAACATATAAAATCCCAGTGTATGACAAATAACATGCGATGCATGCCGTGCATGAATGCAAATGCATATGAAGGGTATCAAATCTCGCATATCAATGTCTCAAGAGTCCAAAGGAAGATCAACAATCATTCATCAGTGCTCGAGCAGGATGTGACACGCTCCGCGCTCCGATCTATCTCTCAGTCGAGCCATCGGCGGTCCATCATCCTCGTGTCTGGGCGACGTCGGCACCCTCATCGCTCCGGCATCACTCAGCTCACTCTCTCTCCTGCCGAGCCCACGGCTGCCCAATCATCCCCAGACACGCATCACAAATACCAAAGAAAAGATATAGGTACCAAGAAACGAATCGATAGGCTCAACATGACATGCTCAATGTCCATGCGTGTCAATGCATCATGCAATATCATAATCTCATGTGATGCACCTCAAATCTCATGTCATCATATATCATACAGTCAATGTACCATGTAATTCACATACTGCAGATCAACTTATCACATAGTCACATAAGGAACAAGTAATGACAAGTAAATCATACCCGGGAACATCACATGTCCTTGCCAGACATTGTGATAAAACCCGTTTTCTACGTACCTCTGACCAGTAATAATTTTACCGAGTGCTCCACAATAGTCCCGAAAATATTTAACCTGGTCATATATACTACAAAATTATCACTAAGTGCTTATTTAGGCACAAAAGCTAGTTTTTAAGGGTGGTTCCTACTGATTTTTCCCTTAATTTCAGACTGACCAAATTTAGTAGAAAATTCATAATAAAATCATATAACTTCCAAATGACCCGATTCCAGTGTTCAAAGTTCAAAAACTCGAAGGACTTCATTTTCTTGTCTAATGATGTCGAGCTAATTCTTCCATTAAAAGTAGTTTAAACACTAAATACGTAGTTTTTGAAATTCTGTTTTCCATATCGAGCAGGTTTTGTAAAATTACCATATATTTTTCATTTTTAAACCAAAACGGGTAATTCCAGTGGCAAATGACAGAAAACCCAAAGTACTAAAATACTTATTTCTTGAGAGTTTTCGAAATTCCTAGCCGAAAATGCTCAGGAACTCGAACAACACTTTGCATGGCATTTTCGCCCACATGCAGAACATGGTTTGCACACTTAAAGTATAAAATTCATAATTAATTGAAAATAAGTCCAAAATAAGTTATTCTTTTTTTAAAATTCAAGAGAATGAAAAGATATACAAGGTCATATAAAAATCGACAACAAAATCAAAATTAAACGTTGTCAAAAGTTCGAAATTCTACACTGCATGTGCATTTCCAGCACATGCAGAGTTGAATCAGGCATACTTTAGTAAAATGGGAGTATCTCACTCAAATCAATTCCAAATGATCCCAAATTTCAGCCACAGAACAACAACTCATATATCTACAACTTTTGTTTTAGGCTCACAGTCAGATTGCGACGTTACAGTAGTCGAATATACAGAGCCATATACTGCATACAACCATAGTTTCTGCTGAAACTCATGGCAGCATGAGTTCCACCTCTTTATTCATAACATAACTCTAAAAATCGACCCAACCAGAATAAAATCGAAGATTAACAATATAAAAGGGAATGATATACCTCCCAAGCTTTTAAAAACACCCAAAGCCTTGAAGCTCTTCTAAATTCCTATCCAATTCCTAGCTTGCATGCAAGATTTGAGCATGTTTTGATGGAGGAAAGTGAAGGTGCTTATTTCGAATTTAATGGAGGCAAGAGGAGAGAGGGATAGCTTGTTGGAGATGAGAGGGGTGGAGGGAAATCAGATTGTTAGAATAATGGCAACCCCCATGTCTTGATATAAGTGAGGGGCGATGGGACCTAGGTTGGGGAATGGGATTTTTTAATCAATTTTTGTGCCAACTTTGCTCCATGTGTCCAACATGATGGTGGATGGTGTGATATAATTTTGGGGTGGCCGAAAATGATGCCCATAAAATTAATTTTTGATGTATTTTATCTTGTTTAAAAATAAGGTGTTGTGATCTGGAACACCTTAATTCGAAAACTCAGCTTTTAGTCACCCGGGTTTGCTTAATCGGTAATAACCTTATTAATTCGTAACGGGTCTTACATTTCTTCCCCTCTTAAAAGATTTCGTCCTCGAAATCAGAAAGATACGAATTTATTCCACTTGGATTCTTTCCATTCGATTACAGATACATCGGATAATCATAAGTACAAAGCATGGAAACAAAATTCGAATAGATGTGGCCATTCTTGTCGCATTTTGGCCTCTAATTCCCACGTAGATTCTTCTGTGCCATGTCTACTCCACTGTATTAGTACTAAGGGAATAGTCTTGTTCCTTAACACTTTCTCTTTTCTATCCAATACCCTGATTGGGTGTTCTACATACGACAAAGAACTGTCTACCTCAATTTCTTCAGGTTGTAAGACATGAGATGGGTCTGGTTCATACTTTCTCAGCATGGATACATGAAAGACATCATGTATCAGCGACAACTGTTGTGGCAAAGCTAAACGGTATGCCACTGCTCCAATCTTTTCTACGATTTGGTAGGGACCGATGTAACGAGGTGATAACTTACCTCGGCGCCCAAAACGCATTGTCCCTCGGAAAGGTGACACTTTCAAAAATACCCTATCTTCAACTTGGAATTCCAATGGTCTTCTCCTTTTATTTGCATAACTGGCCTGTCTTTCCTGAGCAGCTTTCATCCTTTTTCGTATTAGTTCAATCTTTCCTTGCATTTCTTCTACAAACTCAGGTCGGGTCAGCTGCTTTTCACCGATCTCGTCCCAGCATACCGGGGATCGACATTTTTTTCCATATAAGGCCTCGAATGGTGCCATCCCGATAGTAGTTTGGAAACTATTGTTATAGGAGAATTCGACCAACGATAATGACTCTTGCCAATTTCCTCCAAAATCCATCACTACCAACCGTAACATGTCCTCAAGTGTTTGGATGGTTCTCTCTGTTTGTCCATCTGTTTGTGAGTGGTAGGCAGTACTCATCGCTAATTTTGTACCCATGGCATTCTGAAAGCTACTCCAAAACTTTGAAGTAAATCTCGGATCTCTGTCGGAGACAATAGAAACTGGAACTCCATGCATCCGAACTACATTATCCACATACAGTCACGCCATCTTCTTGTACGAGTAAGTACGCTCATATGGTATGAAATGCGCTGACTTGGATAATCGGTCAACCACAACCCAGATTGCATCACAACCCTTGTTCGATATGGGTAAATGTGTCACAAAATCCATAGCGATATGTTCCTAGTTCCACTGTGGCACTTCTAAACTCTGTAGCATACCGCCCGGTCTCATTCTTTCAGCTTTAACCTGTTGGCAAGTCAAACATCTTGCCACAAATTCAGCAATGTCCTTTTTCATACCTTCCCACCAGAAGTGGGGTTTCAACGTAAGGTACATCTTACGACTCCCTGGATGAACACTATGGCGACTGCAGTGCGCCTCCTGACATAATGCTTCCTTCAAGTTTATAAGGTTTGGTACCACCAATCTGTCATTCATCTGTACCCAACCATCAGGGGATACATTGAATCTGGAGGATTCGCCAACCAAAATTGTCTCTTTCAACTTGTGAATATATGGATCCATCTCTTGAGCCTGTTTGATTGACGAAATAATCTGTGGCTCGAATTGTATCGCGGAGACAAGGAAATATTTTCCATGCGGCTGGTAAGTCCACCCAGAAGTGCACAGCTCATCGTAATTTTGCCAGACATGAATCGATGCTACCACGGCATCTTTAACCTTCCGGCTCAGAGCATCGGCTACCAAGTTCACCTTCCCTGGTTGGTATTGGATTTCACAGTCAAAATCCTTCAGTAAGTCCATCCATCGCCGTTGTCTCATGTTCAGTTCCGACTGAGTGAACAAGTACTTCAAACTCTTATGATCCGAGTAAATAATGAATTGCTCACCATAGAGGTAGTGCCTCCAAATTTTCAAAGCAAAAACAATGGCTGCTAATTCAAGGTCATTAACGGGGTATCGAGACTCATGGGGCTTAAGTTGTCTCGAAGCATAAGCAATGACATTTCCATGCTGCATAAGAACACACCCCAATCCTCTGGCTGACGCATCAGCACATACCACAAATCCTCCTGATCCAGATGGTAGAGCTAAAACTGGGGCCGTGGTTAATCTCTTTTTCAATTCTTGAAAACTATTGTCACAGTCGTCTGACCAAATAAAACTCTGGTTCTTCTTGGTCAATTGTGTGATGGGTCGGGCTATCAGAGAGAAACCTTCAATAAATCGCCTGTAATAACCGACCAAGCCCATAAAACTTCGAACTTCATGTATGTTAGTTGGTCTAGGCCAATTGATTACTGCTTCCACTTTATTGGTATCCACAGATATCCCTTGTGCTGATATCACATGACCCAAGAACATTACTTGGTCCAACCAAAATTCACACTTAGATAATTTCGCATACAGTTGGGCCTCTCGAAGAGTCTGTAATACCAATCGTAAATGCTCCTTGTGATCCTTCCGGGACCTTGAGTACACCAAAATATCATCAATGAATACTATCACAAATTTGTCCAGAAAGTTTCTGAACACTCTGTTCATTAAGTCCATGAACACTGCTGGTGCATTAGTCAGTCCAAAAGGCATCACCAAGAATTCAAAATGGCCATATCTGGTCCTGAAAGCTGTCTTTGGAACATCACTTTCCCTAACTCAGAGCTGATGGTAGCCTGAGCGAAGATCAATTTTTGAATATACCGATGTTCCTTGGAGTTGATCGGATAGATCATCGATTCTTGGCAATGGGTATTTGTTCTTCACAGTGACTCGATTGAGTTGCCTGTAGTCAATACACATTATCATTGTGCCATCTTTCTTTTTCACGAACAGTACCGGCGCACCCCAAGGTGACATACTGGGACGTATATAGCCTTTTTCAAGAAGATCCTGCAACAATTCCTTCAATTCCTTCAATTCCGCTGGTGCCATTCGATACGGAGCTTTAGAAATCGGTGTTGTATCTGGCATCAATTCAATACTGAAATCGATCTCACAATTAGGCGGAAACCCTGGAATTTCTTCCAGAAATACATCTGCAAAATCTTTCACAACTGGAATGTTGGACAATTCCGGCCCTTTCTTTGTGGCGTCCACCGCATAGATTAGGTATCCCTCATTTCCTAAGGATAGAAGTCGAAACATTTCCATTGCAGATACTATAGGGATTTTCGCAAGAGACCCTCTGCCATAGAAATTCCATTTAGGACCATAATGTGGTCTGAATCGGACAATACCATGGAAACAATCCACTGTAGCTCGGTAATTTGTCAGAGTATCCATGCCCACAATGCAATCAAAATCATACATTGGCAAAACCATTAAGTTTGTGATCATAATACTATCATCAAATTGTAGTATACAATTTAGCACGATAGAACTTGCTAAAATGAGTTTACCGGCTGGACTGGATACAGTAGAAGTCTCCTGAAGAGACGTAGACTCTAACTCATACTCATCAACAAAATTGGATGCAATGAATGAATGCGATGCTCCTGTATCAAATAATACTCGTGCAGTGTGACCAAAAATAAGACATGTACCTGCGATCACACTACCTGGGGCCTCCCGTGCTTGATCTTCAGTCAGTGCGTACACCCTAGCCTGTTGTGGTCCAGGATAGGACTGCGGAGTGTTCCCTCTGATCTGTGGGTAGTTAGATTTCTGCTGGGATTGAGTAGGCCGAGTCTGATGGCCTCCCTGAAAACCACCCCTAGCATGGAATCGAGGCTGCTGAGACTGCATGAATCCTGGGCACGAGATGGACATGCTCTTGCATAGTGCCCTGTCTGACCACAATTAAAACAACTCCCTGGCACTCCTCCACATTGCTCTGTAGGGTGTTTACCTCCACAATGTGCACAAGCTTTGACGAATGGTCCTCCTATAGAACCCCTGGAACCACTAGAGCTGGATGACCCTGACTGACTTCTCTTGAACTTCCTGCCCTTCAGTTTAAACCTTTGGGAATTCAAAAATTGTTGGGGCCTTTGTTGCTGATGCTGTGGAGGTTGCACTTGTTGATTAGTTCCCATAAAAGGATATGGAGCACTTTGTGGGGCAAACTGAACACCAGCCCTCATCAATCCGGCCTCAGCCCGCTTAGCTCTCTCAATTGCTTCAATGACAGAAGTGGCATCTCCAGGGATAACAAGAGTGAAAATAGATGGGTGCAAAGCCATTCACAAATCGCGTGTACTGTGCTTTAGGATTCGCAGCTATGTAAGGAACATAACTCATAAGTGCTAAAAATTGAGATGCATATTCGGTAACAGTCATACTCCCTTGCACTAGATTGTTGAATTCAGTTTCCTTGGCAATGTAGTAAGATGGAGGTGAGTAGTGCCCCAGAAATTGGGTCTTGAAAATATCCCATGTGATAATTACCCCTGATTCGCGCAATCCTGTTCTGATTGCTTCCCACCAAAGCTGCGCTCTGTCCTTAAGCTGAAAAATCGCTAGTTTCAATCTCACGGTAGGTGCATAGTCAACTAGATCGAATAGATATTCAATCTCTCGGACCCATGATTCGGCTCGCTCCCCAGTATAAGTACCATGGAACTTTGGTGGCCGCATACTCTGAAATCTTGCCACAACTTCTCCCATATCTAGTTTCTCAACTCGCTGCACCAGTTCCTCTACATTGTCATCATGGCTTGCGTTCTGCTCCGACGCAGCTTCTTGCACAACTCCCTTGCCTCTACGACCACGATTTGTAGGTGCCATTCTAAAGGAAGTACGTGAGAAAAAAAAAATTCTGAGAGGAAGTATAATTTCTAATACTTTGAGATTAAAGTCAATCCAACATGGAAAAAATGTACAGATAACGTGTTATACTCAAAAGTCTAATTCTGTTTGATGTCTCAATGTATAACGATAACACGAAACATAGCAGGCAATAGCAATTAAGGCATGTAGTCAAACACATACGCAACAATTTATTTGTGTCTAGACTCAGTGTCCTAACTCTAATGCGAGCATATCCTAGATTATGCTCTGATACCAACTGTGAGGGCCCGATCCTAATCATACGTTTAATTATCACACAAGGATTAGTTTTATGTACACAGCGGAAGATTATTTAAGTTATCAAAACGTGGCCCAAATTTTTTTCTTTGATACATATAGTAAGTAAATACTCAAAATATGTATTTCTAATTCGCATCCCACACACGACCATCAATAAAGTTAAGAAAATACGAAAATACGATAGCATACAAAATACTCGGGGCATCCCCCGGAGGAATAGTGTAGTTTTTAAAAAGTTCGTCAAAACCCTACTGGGAAAAGGACTCCACAAAAAGGACAAGAACTCGTGCTCACGGAGCCCTAGCACTCCTGGATGCTTCCTCCTGAGCATCCATCATTAGTCCACCTGCAATACCTGCCATGTCCATCCAACAAAGACATGACAGCCCCCCAGCGAAGGGGGTCAGAACCCCAGTACGAGAAACATATAAAATCACAGTGTATGACAAATAACATGCGATGCGTGCCGTGCATGAATGCAAATGCATATGAAGGGTATCAAATCTCGCATATCAATGTCTCAAGAGTCCAAAGGAAGATCAACAATCACTCATCAGTGCTCGAGCAGGATGTGACACGCTCCGCGCTCCGATCTATCTCTTAGTCGAGCCATCGGCGGTCCTATCATCCTCGTGTCTGGGCGACGTCGGCACGCTCGTCGCTCCGGCATAACTCAGCTCACTCTCTCTCCTGCCGAGCCCACGGCTGCCCAATCATCCCCAGACATGCATCATAGATACCAAAGAAAAGATATAGGTACCAAGAAACGAATCGATAGGCTCAACATGACATGCTCAATGTCCATGCGTGTCAATGCATCATGCAATATCATAATCTCATGTGATGCACCTCAAATCTCATGTCATCATATATCATACAGTCAATGTACCATGTAATTCACATACTGCAGATCAACTTATCACATAGTCACATAAGGAACAAGTAATGACAAGTAAATCATACCCGGGAACATCACGTCCTTGCCAGACATTGTGATAAAACCCGTTTTCTACGTACATCGGACCAGTAATAATTTTACCGAGTGCTCCACAATAGTCCCGAAAATATTTAACCTGGTCATATATACTACAAAATTATCACTAAGTGCTTATTTTGGCACAAAAGCTAAAACAAGTTTTTAAGGGTGGTTCCTACTGATTTTTCCCTTAATTTCAGACTGACCAAATTTAGTAGAAAATTCATAATAAAATCATATAACTTCGAAATGACCCGATTCCAGTGTTCAAAGTTCAAAAACTCGAAGGACTTCATTTTCTTGTCTAATGATGTCGAGCTAATTCTTCCATTAAAAGTAGTTTAAACACTAAATACGTAGTTTTTGAAATTCTGTTTTCCATATCGAGCAGGTTTTGTAACATTATCATATATTTTTCATTTTTAAACCAAAACGGGTAATTCCAGTGGCAAATGACAGAAAACCCAAAGTACTAAAATACTTATTTCTTGAGAGTTTTCGAAATTCCTAGCCGAAAATGCTCAGGAACTCGAACAACACTTTGCATGGCATTTTCGCCCACATGCAGAACATGGTTTGCACACTTAAAGTATAAAATTCATAATTAATTGACAATAAGTCCAAAATAAGTCATTCTTTTTTTAAATTCAAGAGAATGAAAATATATACAAGGTCATATAAAAATCGACAACAAAATCAAAATTAAACGTTGTCAAAAGTTCGAAATTCTACACTGCATGTGCATTTCCAGCACATGCAGAGTTGAATCAGGCATACTTTAGTAAAATGGGAGTATCTCGCTCAAATCAATTCCAAATGATCCCAAATTTCAGCCACAGAACAACAACTCATATATCTACAACTTTTGTTTTAGGCTCACAGTCAGATTGCGTCGTTACAGTAGTCGAAAATACAGAGCCATATACTGCATACAACCATAGTTTCTGCTGAAACTCATGGCAGCATGAGTTCCACCTCTTTATTCATAACATAACTCTAAAAAATCGACCCAACCAGAATAAAATCAAAGATTAACAATATAAAAGGGAATGATATACCTCCCAAGCTTTTAAAAACACCCAAAGCCTTGAAGCTCTTCTAAATTCCTATCCAATTCCTAGCTTGCATGCAAGATTTGAGCATGTATTGATGGAGGAAAGTGAAGGTGCTTATTTCGAATTTAATGGAGGCAAGAGGCGAGAGGGATAGCTTGTTGGAGATGAGAGGGGTGGAGGGAAATCAGATTGTTAGAATAATGGCAACCCCCATGTCTTGATATAAGTGAGGGGCGATGGGACCTAGGTTGGGGAATGGGATTTTTTAATCAATTTTTGTGCCAACTTTGCTCCATGTGTCCAACATGATGGTGGATGGTGTGATATAATTTTGGGGTGGCCGAAAATGATGCCCATAAAATTAATTTTTGATGTATTTTATCTTGTTTAAAAATAAGGTGTTGTGATCTGGAACACCTTAATTCGAAAACTCAGCTTTTAGTCACCCGGGTTTGCTTAATCGGTAATAACCTTATTAATTCGTAACGGGTCTTACAATTAGACCTCATTCAACATTCTTTGGCAAACTCATTATACCCACCTTATGAGCCTAAATTGAAAGAATTATCTTTACCTAAAGAGAGTATAATGGTTCTCATTAGATGCACATAATTTGCTATATTTTGATGAGCTAATTGTCGAAAAAAATTGATGAATGAGAAAAGAAAAAGATAGATAAAGCCTTGAGAAAAACAAAAGTGACTACATAAGACCCAAAGTGGCCAAGGCTATAAAAGAAAAAGAAGAGAAGCTCAAACTTGTGCTAAAAATTTGAACTTTCCATGATTATACTATCTTCTTTGTGTTACCCTGTCTTTTCTTTGAAGCCAACACCAAAGGCCTTACATTACAAGCTTAAAAAGTCCTTTTGATCCAAGTCTATGGAGTAACTATCATTAGTGGAGAAGTTGTTTGAAAATAGACATATGTGATGCTTGATGATAATCTCGACTTTGAGTTGATTAACATGATTTGATCTTGAATATGTGCATGAAACTTGAGATTGACTATAACACACACACACGTTCCGATTTTGAGATGTGTTGCTTGAATTAGGAGAAACCATGTCTTGTCAACTTTTGTATATGTGCATGAGATATTTGAGAATAAGCAAGTCATGAAATAATTGTTTCAAATATCAAGAATGAACTCTACCTTATGATTTTAATGCTTAATCGAGGACGTTAAGTGATAAGTTTGGGGGAGTTGATAGGGTTGAATATTACGCGTTTTTATGCTATGATATGTATATGTTTTCGTGTTGATTCTTGGATTATTTTACGGTTTATGGTATATATTTCTATATTTCAGGAATCAATGTTGAAATTCATTGAAGTAGAGGAAATAAGCCAAAAATGATGAAAAGGGACCAAACCGAGCGAAACGCGTCAAATCCGGGAAAGGAAGAAAAATTCAAAAGAAAAAAATAAAAAAAATAAAAAGCATCTCGATCGATCGAGACTCAAATCTCGATCGATCGAGGCTGGCAGAACTTTGGCGATCGATCGAGCAGTCAGTCTCGATCGATCGGCCGAAGGAGTTTTCTGAAAATAAATTCCTTTTAGAGTTTGGGTCCAACAAGGAAGTCCATGATTCCCTTCCATCTACATAATTGGACGAAAATTACACCTAATATCAGACTTTGAACCTAGGAATAGCCTCCACCCCTCCATAATCCATCTCACCTTCATCCACCATCACCACTTCAACCTAGGAATTGGAACAAGCCAACAAGAGAATCGAATAGCACGATGAGAAAGAAGCAAGGAAGGATCGAGAATCAACGAAGAAGTCCACTTGGGAGTTTTCTTTTACTTTTCTATTATTGTTTTACATGAATAATTGGATTTGTTGTGTTTTTGATGATTGAGAAATATCAATAACATAGTTTTTCGTATTGATTTTGAGATTGAATTCATACATCTTCTATGAGCATGTGTTATTGTTTTTAATGCTTTTGAAGGATTGATCACCTTTGAATGATATTTTATTATAATTGAGATCGAGAGATGAAATTATAATACGATATAATAATTCATGCCGTGTGTTAAAGATTGAGATCGAGAGATAAAATCACACACGAGTAATAGCTTTGGGTTGTTTAATCTAAAGTTAGTGGTTTTCATAAAGCGCATTCAATATTAAATTGTTAATTAAGTGAACGAGAGTTACTTGTTGCAATTTGATGTAAGACTTAATATAGCTCGAGAGAGTGTATTGAATAAATTCGGAAAACCCGTCACCTTAGAGATGTATGAAGAAAAGAATTGTAAGAGTTGGGTTAGGTGAATCATAGTCTTGATAATTCTTTCTTGTGGACTTTTCTCGTGATCGTCGATTGTTTTGGTTGGATTAGATTAGTTTAATTATTGATTGATTATCGTATGTTAAATATAGTTAAAAGAAATCTTATTTGATACTTGCTTGTTAGTCCCTGTGGGTTCGACAATCCGTATTCTTCCTATCTATACTAAAACTTGACACCATGCACTTGCGGTCTAAAATCGCTAGATTGAAATTAATTGTTTAAAATAAAAGCGATCAAGTTTTTGGCGCCGTTGCCGGGGACTAACTTTAGTAATATCATACTAGGTTCTTTGACTGTAATTTAACCATTTTTGTATATATTTATTTTGTTTTTGTTTTGTTTGTCTTGTGAGGTACTTGGAGATGCTACATCAACAAGCCTTCACAAGCTTTGCCCAACAACGTTCCGAGCCGTTCTACGCTGTTTGGGAGAGATTCAATGGATTGGCCAACACATTCCGGTATCACAATTTTTCGAACTATTCTCTCATGCAATATTTCTTCAAAGGGCTATCCGCCCGCTTTGCACTAAACCGGGAAAAGGAAGAAGTCCCACGTGACTTAAAGGATCCTCCCCGAGGCTTTAGATTATCAGAAGAAGATCTTTGAGATGGAACTTGTGGGGGTACGGCTTCCGGATAAGCACCCACTCCTATCTCCGCCAGCTCCGCTCTAGTAAGAGCATCATCAAAAGAGGTTGGGTTGTTGGTAATAACCCGATCAAACAGCTCCGGTCGCAATCCCATCAAAAAGTGCCTCATTTTAGCATGCCCATTTGTTGTGATATGAGGAATACCTCAACAGTGAAGAATAATGCATGACATAGTCCGATACAGTCATGCCCCCTTGCTTCAGATTAGTAAACTTATCCTCCTTCACCTGTCTCGCAGCAGCAGAAAAATACCGGTTCAGAAACTGGGTCCTGAATAAAGTCCAGTCAATCACCATACCCTGTGCTCTCAAATCCATCATCGTCGTCTTCCACCACATGGAAGACTTTGCTAGTTGGAACTCTGCCAGCCTCAACCATGATGTCCTAGCACAAGGTGCGGACACAAATATCTGTTCCAGTCTCTTTAGCCACTCTTCGGCTTCTTCCCCTGTTTCTGTCCCCTTAAACCTGGGCGGGTGGAAGGTCAGAAATTGAGTCAGACTAAGCTCCCTGGCAATAACAACTGGGTACTGGTTCCACGCCCACAGCCGGTGGAGGTAAAGGATTTGTCTGACCAATACTTGCATTCACGCTTCCTACATCACCTACCTCTTCATTGAGGTTCCCCAAGTTCATAGCCGCCATGCTGTAACACAAGGGTTAACAACAATTCCAAAACAATACATATGCTATACCGTTAGATAACATGAATGATAATAAGCATGTTAGTATAACAGTTTTATACACCAATATGCACCACATGCATAAACATGCCCAAATGTAAACACATAGCCAACCATACTACGGCTACCCTTCACTCGTTCCCGGGTTCTCTAACCACTGCTCTGATACCACTAATATAAGGACCCTAGTTCCTTAAGTGCGGATTAAAGGCGTAAATAGAGCTAACATACATCTATAGAGTATAAAGTTCGTGTTGATGCCTTGAGCTGTTAACATTACAGTGCAAAAATAAAGTTCCAAGAGGGATTAATGACATTCCCAACCAATTGAATGTTAATCCTATAGCTTTACACTACTCCTAGAGTAGAGACTATACAAAAGAATTACGCATGTTACACCAAAAGCACTCCTCACAAGCTCACCGCATCAACCCGCCTTAGCCCATCCGCCAAAAAGTACCTATAGGAACAACCCCAAAACCATGAGCATGTATATAAACCATATTCACAATAATATGATTGTAATTCAAATGCATAAACCGTAAATACGAATCACTTCCTGTATTTAATACATTTAAAAGCTCCCTTTGGTTGTCCCTGTACCACAATCATAATCAACGGATTATAATACCAATAATGTATGTCATGACATGCATCCATTCCATGTATACCAATGGTCATTTCTAGTCTTATTATATCTGTGGCACAATACCCCTCGCGTTTACATGACAACGGCATTAATACCCCTCGCTTCGACATATTTGCGGCATCCCTCGCAATTTTAATATGACAGCGGAATGATCCTTCACTTCGACATATTTGCGGCAAATATTCTTCATCGCTATAATATGACAGCGGCAAGTATTCTATCATCGCTTCGACATGAATGCGGCAAGTATTCTTCATCACTGGAATATAATCTCGACTCACAATCACAGCACCAATGCATCCAATATACACATGCAACCATAATGCATATCCAAACCATGTATGCAACCATGATGCATAACTAAGACCATGTATGCAACCGTAATGCATAGCCAGATTCAATGAGTAAAATATGTTTTACCGTCCGATGCTCGTACGTCTCACTACGTACCTTAGTTCCAAAATGTGTTGTGTTGTGGACTTTATCTCCTAGGTTGTGTGGCCACCTGGGATGGTTCTACACATTCACACAAACGCCAATAATAGTCAAATATCAAAAATCCCACAAAAATAACCAAAAACACATTTTTTTGTGTCTCTCGACCGATCGCGAGATCACACTGCCCGAGTCCGAAAATCTCTGTACTCGGCGATCGATTGCCACATTTGGCGCGATCGATCGCCAGCCCCACCGATCGATCGCCCAAATGTGGCGATCGATCGCCAAGCACTTCTGGAGCGCACTGTCTGCGCGCGATCGATCGCTCGCTTCGGGCGATCGATCGCCGCTGTCTGCACTTCGAAAATCTCCATTTTTGCACCATATTTTCTTCCCCAACTACACCAACACATATACCAACAAACCAATAACATAAAAACACCATAAACCTTCAACATACACCTTAAAACAACCAACAATCTAACACCCAACCAAAACCAATACCAACCCAAAACAAACCCATTTCAAAACAACAAATACCATTTCAAATCCAAGCCAAACACCATTAAAACATCAAGGAGATATCCATACCTCTTATGGACTCTAACTCTCACCAAGAATCTCAGAAACCAAGCTTTTGTGAAGATTTTCCCTCCACTTTTATGCCAAATTCGAAAATGGGTTGGGGATAGGGTTTGGAAGAGTGTTTTGGGGATTGGTAAATTGAGAAGGGTAAAGTGGGGGTAGTGGGGGTATAAAGGGGTTATAATTAAACATGTACCCCATTAGTTAACATGATGTATAAAATACCCCAACATGATATTTTAAAAGCATTTTCTCAAAATGCACCAAAATCTCAATTAAAATACATGATTTACCAAATAATTATCGACCATCACATTTAAACCATGATAACACACAATTTCCCAACATGCATAACACGTAACCTGAAACGCACCACCGGGTCACGCCTACCATGTGAATAAGCATTTCACCAAGATAATTAATTCCAACACATAATTTAATTACCACCACATAAACATAATTAATGCCCAATTTGCATATAATTATTTCGGGGATATCACACGCTGCTACTGAGCAAGCGATGAAATGGAATTGTGGATCTATTGGTTAGATACTTGTGATATCCATAAACATTTATAAATGATTAGAGTTCATTAATTATGGAAATTGGCAAATAGGGAACGGATTTAACTGGCTTTTTTGGGAATTTGATGGTTTCGGTCATTTTGAGAACAGGAACAGAACGTGGGATCCCATGTGGCAACGATACTATACAGGGAGTATCTTTTACATTACAATTTTATATTCTGTACATTATTTACTGTGATTATTGGAATGGTAGTATTGTTATGCTCACCATGTGTGGGGGTTGTCTCTGTTGGGGCAGGTGGAACAGATACAGCGGTAACTCCAGAGTTGAGATCGAGCTATGGATTGGAGGTGCTTCCAGGACCGAAGTACCAGTGCCAGTATTGTGTAATGTACTTTATACATTAAATACACATTCACTCTTTTGATGCTTGCATATGAGCACTGTTATATGTGTATATGGGTTGTATAAAGGGCATGGGCCTTTCTCTTTTCATTTATGGATTGCATGCAATTAATTAAGGAATTACTAAATGAATTGAGAACGTGTTAGTGTATTATAAGGGTGCATGATGTGTAAGTGGACTTGGTTGGGGAAAATTTGACATTATATGGAATAATGTAAGGAATTTTATTGTTGGTATATCATGTTTATGGTAGCATGTGTTTTTCCCCTGATTACATGATTGTATGCACTAGATACATGGGTTAATACACTAATAGCGGGTTAAGGGCACAGGGTCCTTACATTAGTGGTATCAGAGTAGTGGTTTGCTTTTTGGGGCTGTTGAGGGCCTAGGAACATGTTAATGGAAACGGATGGCACATACTTATGCATGATGGTAGTTAGTGTTGTGTGACACAACTAACTTGGCTTATGTGCGTTTATGATGTGGGATTATAAATGGAATGTGTTATTGCTAACCACTGTGATTGCATATATATATTGGACATTTGGTGCACATCATGAAGAGTCGTCATTATATTCGGGCGATGATTTTAATGCTTTGCCGCTGTCATTTGAAGCAATGATAGAATACTTGCCGCTGTTACACGAAAGCAAGGGGTATTAATGCCGCGGTCATGACAAGCGAGGTGCATTAAAATACGATGTTAAAACAAGATGTGACATAAAATACTTTGCTGCTTATAACGATGTGTATTGTGATATGGAATGCCGTTGTTACACGAAAGCGAGGTATCATTGTTATATTCGAGTGATGATTTTAATGCTTTGCCGCTGTCATTTGAAGCGATGATAGAATACTTGCCGCTGTCATATCATAGCGAGGAAGAATATTTGCCACGAAAATGTTGAAACGATGGTAAATGCCGCATGTCGCATTAAAGCGAGGTTATTCGATGCCGCTGATATGTCGAAGCGAGGGGTATTAGTGTTGCGGTCATGACAAGCGAGGTGCATTAAAATACACTGTTATAACAAGATTTTGATATAGCGATGGTTCATTCCACTAGTTCTATGGTGATGGTTCATGACGCCGGGTATATATAGCGATGGTTCATTCGACTAGTTATATGGCGATGGTTCATGCCACCGGATATATATAGCGATGGTTCATTCCACTAGTTCTATGGCAATGGTTCATGTGACCGGATATATATAGCGATGGTTCATTCAGCTATTTCTATGGTGATGATTCATGCCGCCGGATACATATAGCGATGGTATATTCCGCTAGTTCTATGGCGATGGTTCATACCGCCGGGTTATATAGCGATGGTTCATTCCGCTAGTTCTATGGCGATGGTTCATGCCGCCGGATATATATAGCGATGGTTCATTCCGTTAGTTCTATGGCGATGGTTCATGCCGCCGGATATATATAGCGATGGTACATTCCGCTAGTTCTATGGCGATGGTTCATGCCGCCGGATATAAATAGCGATGGTTCATTCCGCTGATTCTATAGCGGGGGTCTATGCCGTTGATTCTATAGCGATGATCAATTCCGCTGATTCTATAGCGAGGGTTCATGCCGCTGATTATATAGCGACGTTTCATGCCGTTGATTGTATAGCGATGTTTCATGCCGCTGATTCTATAGCGAGGGATCATGCCGTTGATTTTATAGCGATGGGTTATGCCGCTATGTATGTGGCACGGGATTGTGCCGCCTTCGAGCGATGGGTGCTGATTGCGTACCGCTGCTGGGCGATGAATACAGGTATGCCGCTATCTTGTTAGCGATGAGTTATGGTATATTGTTGTTTTGTTAGCATTATTGTGGATGTCATGTATTGGCATGTACCGTCACGGGTTGACGATGATATTATGGATGTCATGTATTGACATGTACCATTGTGGATATCATGTATTGACATGTACCGTCACGGGTTAGCGATGATATTGTGGATGTCATGTATTGGCATGTACCGTCACGGGTTGGCGATGATATTGTGGATGTCATGTATTGACATGTACTGTCACGTGTTGACGATGATATTGTGGATGTCATGTATTGACATGTACCGTCACAGGTTGACGATGATATTGTGGATGTCATATATTGACATGTGATCGCTATTATTTTAAACAATATTTTTCAGTGTGGCGATTCTATACCGCAAGTGCACGGTGTCAAGTTTTAGTATAATGATAATATAAGTATGAGTGTCGAACCCACGAGGACTAGGAAATAAGTACCAAACTCCACTAGTTTAACTATATTTAGCCTACGAAAATTGGTTGTGATTAATTAACTAAAGTTATTAATTAATTCAATAATAAACCCAAACAATCAATAGAGAATGAGAATAAAATCAATAGAGACAATTATCAAGACTTTCGGTTCACCTATGTAATCCCACAACAATTCGCCTGTTAGTTAAGAATTAATTCAAACAATCCAAGATGACGAGTTTTCCTAATTCATTTGTTATACCTTGGTCCGGCTATAACAAATCTAATACTAACGTAACAATAAGCCACACTCGTATCCTTATTGAACAATTAATATTGTAAGTTGATCTATGAAAACTTCTAGCCTTCGATTTTGGTAACTCTATAGCTATCACACATGTATTTGACTTTATCTCTCGATATCAGTCTGAAATCCACGGCATAAATCACTATATCGAATTCCAATTTTATCTCTCGATCTCAATTGTAATTTATTATCATTCAAGGATGGCCAAACCCTCAAAAGCATGAAGAACAATGATATATGCACTTAGATAAATAGAATCAATCAAAACATTCAATTTAAATCATGGGTTCATACAAAGGATCTCATAAGTCTTGATAACAAACATAGCCAATAATCTCCATCAAATAATAATTCATAAACTTGTTTTGCAACATTCAAAACATTAAAACTAATGAAAATATAGAACTAGAGTTAGAAATACAGGAATAACGATAGGTGTTGACTCATTGCGTTGCTCCGTCGTCCCGTCTCTTCCGATGCGTCTTATCTTCAATGGTTATGGTGTATAGATGGTTGGAGCGGATGGTGAGTGATGAAGGCTGTGTATTGTAGGTCAATTAAGAGCCAAAAAGTTCCAAAAACGTCCATGATAATCCATATTTATGGTAGGAAGAGTTTCACCAAGTTTGGACACCAAATAACCAAGATGGAAACAAAATCCCGAATTTTTCGAGTCCTGGCGATCGATCGACAGTAATTGGTGATCGATCGCCATAACATTCTGCCTCGAGGCGATCGGTCGCCTCATTTGAGGCGATCAGTCGCTTCCTCTATTTTAGCAAATTACGATTTTGCCCCTCCTTTTCCAATTTGCTCAGTTTGGTCCTTTTTCATCATTTTAAGTCTATTTCCTCCACTTTTATGCATTTGGCCCTGGATTCCTGAAATTTACAAATATAAACCAAAAAGAGTAATATTTTCCAAGAATCACTACAAAAACGCCCCTAATCTTATATCAAATTAATGTAAAAATCACACTTATCAACTCCCCCAAACTTAAACTTGATCGTCTCGAGCAAGAAATAAGATCAAATATTCAAGTTCAACATTGAAGATTCAAATAAACCAATTCATAGTCAGTCATGTAGCTCAGACATCTCACTTACAGACAAACAAAAATAAATCAGAAAGTTTAACAAGTTGTGTTTTCTCCTAGATCAAACAACATGTCTCTGAATCAGAACGTGCGTGTGTGATATTGTCACTCTCAAGTTCCATGCAGTTTTCATAGATCAAATCATGTTAGGTAATGAAAGTTAAGATTATCCTTGAGCATTCCATAGACCTATTTTCAAACAACTCCTCCACTAATGTAGTCACTACCTAGACTTGGATCAATAGGTCTTTTTAAGCCTGTAGCGTTAGGCCTAGGTGTTTGGCTTCAAAGAAAGGATATGATAGCACAAAGAAGAGAGTATAAGCATGTAATGTTCATATTGTTAGCACAACTTGAGCTTCTCTTCTTTTTCTCTTTTAGCCTTGGCCACTTTGGGTCTTAGTTGGATAAATTTTTTTCTCAAGGCTTTTTCTATTCTTTTCTTTTCGCATTCATCATCTTTTTTACAATAAGCTCATCAAAATATAGCAACTCATGTGCATCTAATGAGAATCATTATACTCCCTTAGGGTGAAGATAAAAATATTCAATTTAGGCTCAATTAGGTGGGTATAATGAGTTTGCCAAGGAATGTTGAATGGGGCTAATAGTATGTTAAACATACTCCATTCTTTTTCAATTAGGCTCAAATTAGGATACTAGAGATTGATGTAAACATGGTAAGCTTGAAAGGCTCAAACGGGCCAAAGATCGCCTAGATCATCTCTTAATCAAGTTCATGACTATAAATGTTCGCCTTGAAGTGCCATCATCAAATAGTTTCTAAGGTACTCTAAGATGCTCAAAAACAATTCATCAAGTTCACAAAATTTTTCACTACTCCAAATGCAATTCACAAGATTATGACTCAAATGTACTCAATATATTCCGCATCTTTGACACGCTGCTCAAAACAAGATATTCACAAACAAGTTTTACAATCTTCAAAACTCAAGTTGACATGCATAGTGAGACTAATATCATCATGGAATAGAGACCACTACTATGATTTATTCTTATCTTAATTGAACTCATTTTCAAGAAAACTTTTCTTGTTGGTGCTCACGAAACGATCAATTTCCAAATAAGAAGCATGACACAGTAATGCACTCCCCCAAACTTAATTAATGCATTGTCCTCAATGTAATAAGCATGGAAAATAGGACAAAATATTTACCGTTGACAACGACCGTCAGTGATCGTTGTCCAATTCCTCATCAGCTCGTGGGGTGTAGTGTTGGAACGCGTCACAACACGAATGGATTTTCTCACCATAATCAAAACAAAAAACAAAAAACAAACCAAAACAATCAAAAACAAAGCAAAAGGATAGGAAAGAGTTCTTGATTTATAGTCTCAAGCTGGACTTTTTGCCGTTTACGCTCAAGTGCCGCTAGGGTCAGTGGGGGAAGAGTTTACATCCTCCATGTGGTAATGTCATAACCACTTATCTTTCACAGTGAATAGTCCCCCATGGTCATCTCTCAGTTTGAAGGTGTTGAATGGTAGAACATCGACAATTTTGAATGGTCCACCCATGGTGCGTCAGACTCCCATGGAAAAAATCTCATTTTTTTCCTATTCATTAATACCGAGTCTCCTACACCAAATTTACCTCTTCTTTGTTGGCCATTCGATGTGACCTCCACCTTCTTCTCACTCTTAACCTGCATCGCATCAACAGATAATGTATCAATTATATTGACACTAAAACATCGGTGCTGAGTGTGTGTAGTGTTCACAACTTTGAACATATCATAAGTAACTTGATCCCCTACTCGGAGGATCAACTTCCCTTCTTGGACATTTATCAATGCCCTTCCAGTAGCTAGGAATGGTCTTCCTAATATCAATGGCATGTCCGCCTCCTCTTTTATGTCTAGCACCATGAAATCCATCGGAATGATGAATTTGTCAATCTTGACCGGTACATCCTCCACTATCCCATGAGGGTACTTGATGGACTTGTCTGCCATCTGCAATGAGACATTCATTGCCTTTAACTCTCCTAAGCCTAGCTTCCTGTACACAGACAAATGCATTAAATTAACACTTGACCCCAAATCACATAAAGATTTATTGAAAGATTTAGAATTGATTTTGCAAGGTATAGTGAAACTCCTTGGATCCTTTAACTTTGTAGGTGAATCATTTTGAATGACAGCAGAACACTCCTCGGTTAAATTTATCATCTCATGCTCTCCCAGTT
Source organism: Haberlea rhodopensis (assembly GCA_907163345.1). Taxonomy (NCBI): domain Eukaryota; kingdom Viridiplantae; phylum Streptophyta; class Magnoliopsida; order Lamiales; family Gesneriaceae; genus Haberlea; species Haberlea rhodopensis. Next base: position 6,931,499 of record CAJQUN010000028.1, on the reverse strand, counting down.
TCCGTTTTTTTTGACAGAATCTCTTTTAAAAACTTAGCATAATTCGGCATGTGCCGAATAGCATCTATGAAAGGCATCTCAATATGAAGATTCTTAATAAATTCTAGAAATTTAGCAAATTTAGCATCAATCTTTGCTCTCTTATACGCAGCGGGGAATGGGGGTGGGATATCTACCTTAGCAGGTGTGATGAGTGTAGAGGTCTTAGTAGACTTACCTTTGTCGCGTGTTTGTCCCTCTTCTTGTTTGATGTTCGCCTCGCCTCTTAACTCTACGTGCACATCCTTCTTCTCAGCGACCTCCTTTCCACTCCTCAACATGATTGCATGGACTTGCTCCCTAGGGTTAGTCTCAGTGTCACTAGGTAGTGACCTTGTGCTCGTCCGGCTAGGATTTTTGCTAACTGTCCCACTTGAACTTCCAAGTTCTTAATCGACGCCTCGTGATTTTGGAATCTAGTTTCCGTCGCTGTGATGTACTTGGTCAACTGCTCCTCCATGCTTGGCTTTGGTGCATACCCCAGTGTAGGTTGGGAATAGTTCCTCGGCCCAGTATTGTATGTATTTGGGTAGGGGTAGGTCTGTGGTGGTCGGTTCCCTACAAAATTAACAGCTTCATTAGTAGTAATGAACGGGTTGCCAACCTGGCATTCAGTACTCGGATGTCCCCCTTGGCAAAGCTCGCATGTAACAGTTTGAACTTGCATTGCATGCATGCTCAAACTATCCATCTTCTTGTTAAGTGCTTCCAATTGGGCAGCTATGGCAGTGACTTCACTTACTTGATGCACTCCAACTTGCTTCTTTGGCACGTTCCTTTCAGACTGCCATTGACAGCTATTAGCAGCCATCTCCTCCAATAGTGTATAAGCCTCCTCCGGCGTCTTCCTCATCACAGTTCCCTCCTGACGCTGCATCAATCATAGAGCGATTCTATACCGCAAGTGCACGGTGTCAAGTTTTAGTATAATGATAATATAAGTATGAGTGTCGAACCCACGAGGACTAGGAAATAAGTACCAAACTCCACTAGTTTAACTATATTTAGCCTACGAAAATTGGTTGTGATTAATTAACTAAAGTGACTAATTAATTCAATCATAAACCCAAACAATCAATAGAGAATGAGAATAAAATCAATAGAGACAATTATCAAGACTTTCGGTTCACCTATGTAATCCCCCACAATTCGCCTATTAGTTAAGAATTAATTCAAACAATCCAAGGTGACGAGTTTTCCTAATTCACTTGTTATACCTTGATACGGCTATAACAAATCTAATACTAATGTAACAATAAGCCACTCTCGTATCTTTATTGAACAATTAATATTGTAAGTTGATCTATGAAAACTTCTAGCCTTCGATTTTGGTAAATCTATAGCTATCACACATGTATTTGACTTTATCTCTCGATATCAGTCTGAAATCCACGGCATAAATCACTATATCGAATTCCAATTTTATCTTTCGATCTCAATTGTAATTTATTATCATTCAAGGATGGCCAAACCCTTAAAAGCATGAAGAACAATGATCTATGCACTTAGATAAATAAGAATCAATCAAAACATTCAATTTAAACCATGGGTTCATACAAAGGATCCCATATGTCTTGATAACAAACCTAACCAACAATCTCCATCAAATAATAATGCATAAACTTGTTTCGCAACATTCAAAACATTAAAATCTAATGAAAATATAGAACTAGAGTTAGAAATACAGGAATAACGATAAGCGTTGACTCCTTGCGTTGCTCGGTCGTCCCGTCACTTCCGATGCGTCTTCTCTTCAATGGTTATGGTGTATAGATGGTTGGAGCGGATGATGAGTGATGAAGGCTGTGTATTGTAGGTCAATTATGAGCCAAAAAGTTCCAAAAACGTCCATGATAATCCATATTTATGGTAGGAAGAGTTTCACCAAGTTTGGACACCAAATAACCAAGATGGAACAAAATCCCGAATTTTTCGAGTCCTGGAGATCGATCGGTAGTAATTGGTGATCGATCGCCATAACATTCTGCCTCGAGGCGATCGGTCGCTTCCTCTATTTTCAGTAAATTACGATTTTGCCCCTCCTTTTTCAGGTTTGCTCAGTTTGGTCCTTTTTCATCATTTTAAGCATATTTCCTCCACTTTTATGCATTTGGCCCTGGATTCCTGAAAATATACAAATATAAACCAAAAAGAGTAATATTTTCCAAGAATCACTACAAAAACGCTCCTAATCTTATATCAAATTAAGTGTAAAAACCACACTTATCAACATGTACCGTCACAATATGACGATGACATAGTAGATGTTCTATGTAGACGAGTCCCGTCGTTACGATGAATAATACATTTAGGTACATGTATTTAGATGTATGGTCGGAGTGCCAATGGTGGGCACAGGGTAGTGTCTGAGTCACCAGGTTGACGAGACAATTATGCCGAGCAGGTTTGCTCGATGAATTAATGGATGTGACGTACAGGTAAGTGTACCGCAACACGTATTTTAGGTAAATATTTTACGAGTAGTGGTACCTTTGGGTATACTCGTTGGGATGGCTATGACCAAGTGACTGGTGGTAGGAGTAGTTATTGAGGAAACTACTTGCTTATACCGATGTGACATATGGTGGACATGGTCACACCCACACATGAAGCTGTGGAATAAATTCTAATGGATTAGGATTGCTTTGTGGTTGAGTAAGGACACCGGGATGGCCGTTATACATTGGTATTAGAGAAATATTGGGTAATGACCCACAACTCTAATTTATAGTACGGTATGGTATAGCGGAACGTATGATACGTTGGTAGGTTTTGTATAAACATAAGGAGGCAGCGATCTGCTAGCCAGATATTGTTGCAGTTATAGTGAGTTTGATGTAACCGTTATACTGCTTGTTGGAATCGAATTTGGTGAATCATATGATGATACGATGAGGGTTTATAGTGGACTCTTGTAGTCACTATGTGGCATGAGGATTGAGGCAGGGAATACGTCACAAGAACGTTTATACGTTAAATGTTTTGAGGGACTTATACTGGGACAGCTCAATTTTGTTTGGATTACCAACGTGAGTGTCAACAATTCGTTGTTAGCGCTGGTTGGGAATCCTTGCATATGGAATGCAATGGGGGACGTAATCGGAATTGTGGGATATATTTAGTGGGGTGACACTATTATATTGATTGTATCTCTTAGAGAGATTGGGAGCTTATTGTCATGGAGACAGCTGGTATTGGTCGATGGTTGATTGTGAATCAGCCAGGGTAAGCATTACTGGTGTTGGACTGGGTAATGACTTTTTATTTTCGGTGAGACGTATGACGAGACGTCTCTGGGGAGATTCTCGAGAATGTGGAGTACTATGGTATTAGTACAGAGCATCGTTAGAATGGGTATATGTCGTGTATATGGATTTTGGATTGGTAATAGTGGCAAGGATGCGCTGATCTGAACCAGTTGTGTATTGGTTCCGGGATATATTTTGGTATAAATATATCTAAATTTTCCGAATGGTGGTTCGGGGTTGGAGGGTCATGGGTTCATGACACTTTCCATGTGAGGAAGACAATATTCATATATCTATGGGGAATCTTTGGAAGATTCGATGATTCGGTACGCGTGGTGTTGATGTTGAGTTCACACCATTAGCAGTTGGTTTGTCAATCAATATTCTCCGCGAGGTGAGAATGACTGAGGATTGACAGTTGCAATTGGGGCTTATGGGTATGATTGGAGAAGCCCGAGCCGAGTGCATTGAGTATGCATGTGGTGTTGGTGCTTAGGCATGTATACAGGTGTGTATACGAATGCCAGCATTTTGGTACTTGTCGAGCATCGGATTAGTATGCTTGGATGAATGAATCTCTGGTGAGAGATTGTGGCACCTTGAGATTGGTAATCTCAATGACACGATGTATTCTGAAGAATGATCGTGAGGTTCGGTTGACTTCCTCTGAAGAGGGATTGTCGTATTTTGGGGTCATGGTAGTTCATTACTGGGTAATTCGATATCATCCCTATGTTAGGATTGTTGAATCCTAGGGTAAACGATGGATGGCCATGATTGGATTTGTTGGGTGTCGTTGTCGATACAGGTGGCGAGAATGCAATCGATTTTCTTGCATGCCCTCTATGGAAACTTGAGGCATTGTGGAGTCTCGATTGTGTGTTTGGACCGAGATATGATTTCTTGGAACACACGGATGTAGGCATCTTTGGAGATGTGTTTGTGTTGATCGGTAGCTGTGAGTTGCCCGATCCGAGTTGCAAATAGTGCAACTACTCCCTCGACGGAGAGGGACTTGGAGAGTGAAAATCGGGTTCAGTATGTGTATATTGTGTATACTAGTGGTCTCCATCGTAACGATGTGTGTTTGACATCATAGACTAAGTGGTGGAGATATCATGGAAGTGATATCTACGTTGGAATCAGGGATAATTTGAGTAGCTAGCAGTTACTGTTGGCTGACTGCTTTTGGGTGGTTAGCATCGAGGTATGCTGACGTCTTTTAAGATTGTAATGGTTTGAGAGGTTTACTCCATTCCATGATTTGGTGCAAGGTCGGTGTCCTCGCGGTTGGTGTATCGATCATGATGCAGTCATGAATCGATGTTGTGGATCTGATTGGATTAAGAGGTCTTGGCAGTACGTGGAGTACGTCTGTGCAAATTTCGAGGATGAAATTTTATTGGTGGGGGATAATTGTGATGCCCGGGAATTAATGGTGTAAATCCCGGTGTGGTAAATATCCTTAATGGATTTTAATTGTGGCAATTAGTGCTGGGACTCCAGGGGATATTAAATCCAGTATTTGGGGTCGTTGGATCCAATGGTTGAGATTGTATTCTCATCGTGGTGTTAAACCTTGGAATTGGGTTTTTGGTGGGATCTGGGGTCCGTGGTACTTTGTCTTGGGGCTGGTAATGGAAATTGAGATTGAGAGGTAATTATTGAACGCAGATGATTTTTAATGAGTCATGATGTATTTGTGGAGGACTCGGGATTTTTGAGCCTTGGTACTATATATACCAAGTGGACTCGATGTTCAATCATTTTGGCTTCGCATTTCTCTCTCTCTCTCTCTCTCTCTCACGTCTCCCTTCCCCTATCCCCAACCCTTTTCCCCTCTTTCTCCTTGGAAGCAAAAATCGAGCAATGCTCGACTTGGGAACGGAATTGCTCGAAGATAACTTGGTAATCTCTTCCCCTCTCTTTTATCTTCGTTTTGGATTGTGGTATTGTAGAGTTTGGACATGTTTAGAGCTTGGTTTGAGTTATTGGATTTTAGAGTTTTTGGGTTATTATGTTTGGGAAGGAGTTATGATGCATTTGTTGAGGATTTGAGATGCATGGAGTGTGGGGATAGTTATTCTGGAAGTTTTTAACTTTAAAACGCCATTTTTGGATGAAAAAGTTCGGAGCGATCGATCGCCGCATCGTTGGAGAAATTTTGATGATGATGAACATTGAAGCGATCGATCTCTTCAAATGTAGCTATCGATCGCCAAGGGGCAGTGGCCAAAATGATCAGTGCGAGCGATCGATCGCTGAAGCCTAGCGATCGATCGCTCAAGGGCAGTAGCCAAATACGTTGAGAGGCGATCGATCGCCTGGAAGGCAGCGATCGATCGCCGATGCTGATTTTTTTTTTTTTGGAAATTATTTTGTGTCGTGGTTTCGACGTATGCTTTGCCCGAGACTTTTTAATGGGTAATCATCATGACTTGATGATGTATTTGGAGGTTGTGAACGTGCTTGGGCACTGGTTGCATGCTTGTGTTAATTGTGAGTTATTAATTGAGTTTAGCACATAATTCATCGGGTTGCGGAACTAAGACAAGGTTTGGTTCAGATTACGGAATCATAAGGTACGTATAACGTACGAGCATAATCTTATATCTTATTGCAATTGTTGAAGGCATGGTATAATGTATTTGCAATAAATGGATATGTATTGTGAACTATATGGTACCGCTATGGAGCGAGCAACGATTGAGATGTTGTCGCTATGGAGCGAACATCAGTTTTGAATGTCGCTGCTACTGAGCAAGCGTTGAAATGGAATTGTGGATCTATTGGTTAGATACGTGTAATATCCATAAACATTTATAAATGATTGGAGTTCATTAATTATGGAAATTGGCAAATAGGGAACGGATTTAGTTAATCAATGAAATGATTAACTAGCTTTTGGGAATTTGATGGTTTCGGTTATTTTGATAACAAAAACAGCACGGGGGATCCCATGTGGTAACGATACTATACATGGAGTATCTTTTGCATTAAAGTTTTATATTCTGTAAATTATGTACTGTGATTATTGGAATGGTAGTATTGGTATGCTCAGGCTGTCTCTGTTGGGGCAGGTGGAACAGATATAGCGGTAACTTCATAGTTGAGATTGAGCTATGAATTGGAGGTGCTTCCATGTAATGCCTTGATTTGTGTTATATACGTGTGATATGATTATGGTGTAATTATATCATTTCACGATATAATAATAGGGTTCAGGTGGAACCAAGAAAGAATGAAAACATGAAAACATGATGTATAAAATGTAGTGTAAAGATATGCTTTGAACTTGTATGCATTGAAGGTGCATGAGCATGTGTATTGGAGTTGCAAGTGGGCATTTGAATGTCATGTGAATTTGGAGTTGCATTTGAATGTGAGGTTCATTTCATGTACATGTGATTTAACATGTAATTATCTCCAAATGACATGATATCAAGTAAGTTAAGGACTTAATGACCTTATATCAAGTGCATGATGGAGGCAAAATCACATAATACACCACTTTCACCTAAAAATCTCTACAAGCTCCTCTCCAAACCCTTAGAGCTTTTGGTAGGCAAAGCTTGGATTTTCACTTGTGAAGTGAGCTAGGAAGTTGGGTGAAGTGATTTCTTAGCCTCTTGGTAAGAAATTCATAGTTGTATACTTGAATTATTCATTAATGTTGATATATGTGAAGGAAAGCTCAAGTGTGCATGTGTACAATCATAACATGTTTATATGCTAGGAATTGGAATCTATGATGTTAGATTTATGTTTATATGCTCCTAGGTATTGCAAGAAACATGTTGACATGGTTTAATATGAGGTGTAGGAGAAGATTCATGGAGATAAGCTTGAAAATCGCCATGCTCTCACTTTTCTGGGCATCGGCGATCGATCGGTGCGAGTAAGCGATCGATCGCCGATGACAGTAACATTTTAAGGCGGTGAAAATGTGGCGATCGATCGCGATGAACAGAGCAATGTGGCGATCGATCGCGAAGTTGTTACGATCGATCGCGAGGGGGCAGAGAGTTTTGGCGATCGATCGGTGTTGATCGCGATCGATCGCCAGTGTTAATATTTTGAAAAATAAAATATTTTGTGGAATTTGATTTTAATGCCTATGATAACATGATATATTGTTGGCATTGTTGTAGCACCATCACAGGGGACAGGACAACGAGGCACTTAGCTATTGACAACTGCTTTATCTCGTTTGTGTCGCAGTACAGGTACGTGTTGACGTACGGAGTATAGATATGATATGATGATGCTATTATGGTTTTGATATCATATGATTTATGTTATCATTGTGTTATATGATTGGTAGTATCATATGCATGTGCATACATAGAGTTCATATGATTGGTATGGATGCCTTGATAGATATGTGTATATGCTTTGGTACGATCATTGTCTTGATAGATATACCTGGTGGGGTATATGCTTTGACTGCCACGATAGATATGCTAGTGTTGGGCGTATGCTTTGACTGGGATCGGTGCCTGGATAGATATGCTAGTGTGGGGCATATGCTTGGGCTGGGATCGTTGCCACGATAGATATACTACATATGCTTTGGCTTGAGAGATATACGCCTGGTGTGGGTATATACTCTGGTTATTATCACAGATGAGTATGGTACTATGATATGTGCTGCTAATATGAAGATGTGATGTGGTTTCACTGACATATTGAGCTGAATAGGCATATCATATGAGACTCGTGATAATAGGGAACTTGTTGAGACATGTCATGACATAGTGCATTTGTGGATGCATGATACAGAACATTCACGTTATTTGATATTGTGCTTTATCATTGATATTGATATTGTGTTTTGATATTGCACTGAGATAGTTGTTATCTATACTCACGTTGTGAATGTTTCTGTAGGGACTCATAGACGTGGGGAGCGTGAGTCATGATTTCCGCTGCGAGGGGAACCACTGCCTAGGAGTTCTTTTGAATTAGGTTGTTTATGTACATGATATGTATAGTTTGTTAGGTTTTTGATAACCTTGTAAACAACTTAACTAGTATGAACTCTTAATCCGTGCATGGTATATTACTTAATTCAGACTCACATATGTATGTTTAATGGATACATAATGGATTAAGTAAATCAGGCCCCACATTAGTGGTATCAGAGCAGTGGTTCGAGAACGGGGTGAACATGGGTAGAGGAAGTGTATTAGGGAGTTACCTAAACACTTTGAGAATGGTAATAGCATGTTAGGAGTTGGCATATGATGTTATTCTAACATGTTATATATATTTGTGAATGTTATTGTTAACCCTTGATCTACAGCTATGACAGACAGAGGGTTACATGAGGATGTTGGGGATGCCATGAGTGGCAATGCGAGTGTACGGATGGCGCCTGTGCCACCACTACCGATTGAGCAAGGGCCAGTGGAACAGGTACTGCTACCTGGAGAATTGACATTGACACAGTTTCTGAGCTATCAGCCACCCAGGTTTGAGGGGACTGAATCAGGAGAACTGGCAGAGGAGTGGCTAGAACGTGTAGAACAGATCTTTGTGTCAGCACCGTGTGCCAAGACTGCTTGGTTACGTTTAGCTGAATTCCAGTTAGCCAAGAAAGCGATGCTGTGGTGGAAGTCCACAGTACTTGAGTTGAGGGCTCAAGGACACACGGTTAACTGGGATGTATTTCGAACGAAGTTTCTGGAACATTATTTCTCTGTTGCTGCAAGGCAGAGGAAAGAGGATGAATTTACCAATTTGAGACAGGGAGCAATGACAGTATCTGATTATACTGTGCATTATTCTTCTTTGCTCCGGTATGTGCCACATATTGCTGTCAACACAAAGGCCAAGATTAGACAGTTTGTGAAAGGATTGAGGCCTGAATTATTTGATAGGGTAATGTCCAATAACCCTACATCTTATGAAGAAGCGTTGACTAGAGCCGAGATGGCTGAGATTGCTGTAGGGGTATACAAGGATGTTGGACAAGCACAACCACCTACATCTGACAGTATGAGACCTAGAGGAGAACCATTTAAATCATCACGAGGTGGTGCATCTTCATCTAGGTTTAGTGGAAAACGTTTTGGATCACAAAAAGGGAGTGATCGCAAATCTAAAGGACAGTTCCAAGGTAGTAGTAGTGGCAGTGGTGTGCAATGTTTTAAATGTGGTGGACCACATTTGAAACGAGATTGTCCTCAATTGAATCCCGTAGTTTGTTTCCGTTGTGGGAGACCCGGACATGTGATCCGTGATTGTACTCAAGTGGGTGGACAACAGCGGAGAGGACCCATTTCAGAGACTACAGTACAACAGAGACCACAGGGTGTACCACAGTCTGGTGGAGGACAGAGGGCAGGAACACCTCAGGCTCAGGTGTATGCACTGAACAGGGAGGAAGCAGAGGCAGCTCCTGATGCTGTGATAGCGGGTAAGTGTACTTTGTTTACTTATCCAGCCTTACTTTTGATTGATACTGGTGCATCACATTCTTTTGTTGCACAAACTTTTGTTGATCGGTATCATATATGCTCGTCTCCACTGTTGATGCCTCTTTATGTTTCGACACCCATGGGAACTACTGTAATGGCTTGTCAGAGTGTGTCTGGCTGTGATATTCAGTTTGAGACTGAGTTTGGATTACAAGCTGATCTGATTGTGTTAGACATGACAGATTTTGATTGTATTATTGGGATTGATGTGTTGAGTAGATATCAGTCTGTTGTGGATTGTTGTCATAAGGTTGTGAGATTTCAGTCTGATACTGGAAATCAATGGTACTTTTATGGCCAGGGATCGAGGGCAAGGATTCCATTGATATCGGCAATCCGAATGTCGCGTTTGTTAGAACGTGGACATGCGGGTTATTTGATTTATGCCCTTGATGTTACGGAACAGAAACGAGAAAGGAAAGTGGAGGAGATACCAGTGATTGCAGAATATGCGGATGTGTTTCCAGATGAGATACCTGGATTCCCACCGAGTCGAGAAGTGGAATTTGGTATTGATTTGATACCTGGTACTTCTGCAATTTCACGGGCTCCTTATCGGATGGCACCAACTGAATTGAAAGAGTTGAAAACTCAATTACAAGACTTATTGGACAAGGGGTACATACGTCCTAGTGTATCGCCTTGGGGTGCTCCGGTTTTATTTGTGAAGAAGAAGGATGGGACAATGAGATTGTGTATTGATTATAGACAGTTGAACAAAGTAACCATAAAGAACAAATATCCTCTTCCCCGTATTGATGATTTATTTGATCAGTTGCAGGGATCAAGGATATATTCTAAGATTGACTTGAGGTCAGGGTATCATCAAATACGTGTGAGGGAAGGAGATATACAGAAGACAGCATTCAGAACTCGTTATGGGCATTATGAGTTTCTGGTAATGCCATTTGGAGTGACAAATGCTCCTGCTGTCTTTATGAGTTTAATGAATCGTGTGTTTCAGGAATACCTTGATCGATTTGTCATTGTCTTTATCGATGATATATTGATCTATTCACGGAGTGATGCTGAACATGTTCAACATTTGCATATGGTACTGCAATTGTTGAGGACACATCAGTTGTATGCCAAACTCAGTAAATGTGAGTTTTGGTTGACTAATGTTGGCTTTTTGGGTCATGTCATATCAGAGGAAGGTATATCAGTTGATCCAAAGAAAGTGGAAGCAGTGTTGAATTAGTCAGCACCTACTTCTGTGCCAGAAATTCGTAGTTTCTTAGGTTTGGCTGGATATTATAGACGGTTTGTTGAAGGATTTTCAGCGATTGCCAAACCATTGACACATTTGACACAGAAGGGAGTATCATTCCAATGGTCGGAGGCATGTGAGCGTAGTTTTCAGGAATTAAAACATCGATTGACTACAGCTCCAGTCTTGATCATTCCATCTGAGCATGACAGGTTTGCATTATATACTGATGCATCTTTACTGGGTTTGGGTTGTGTATTGATGCAGGACAAACATGTAGTGGCTTATGCATCACGACAGTTGAAGCCACATGAAATGAGATATCCAGTGCATGATCTGGAATTGGCTGCCATTGTCTTTGCATTGAAGATATGGCGACACTATTTATATGGTACGTCGTTTACCATATATACTGATCATAAGAGCTTAAAATTTCTATTCACTCAAGCGGAGTTGAATATGAGACAACGGAGATGGATGGATCTATTGAAAGATTATGATTGTGAGATTGATTATCATCCAGGAAAAGCTAATCTTACAGCAGATGCCTTGAGTCGGAAAGTACATCATACGGCTGATGAGGTGATTCATTTATCTACTTTGATGACTGCTTGTTGTACTTTGGGTTATGATTTTGATATGGAATCAGTGCCGGTACGGGTATCAACATTGTTAGTTGAACCCGATATTTTTGATAAAATCAGGACGGCACAAACGACTGATGATGAGGTACAACATTGGAAAGAACTAATAAGTCAAGGACAAACATCACAGTTTGTACTTGCAGAGGATGGAGTTTTGAAATACAAGACTTGTTGGGTAGTACCTGCTGCATTGGGACTACGCCAAGAACTACTACAACGTGCTCATTGTAGTAGATACAGTATACATCCTGGAGGGAAGAAAATGTATCATGATTTACGTACCCAATTTTGGTGGAAACGTATGAAACAGGATGTATTGAGCTTTGTGAAACGGTGTTTGATATGTCAACAAGTGAAAGCGGAAAGACAAAGACCAGGAGGTGAATTACATAGTTTGGAAATTCCTCAGTGGAAATGGGAACATATCACGATGGATTTTGTGACTCATTTGCCACGGACGTCTTCTGGTTGCGATGCAATTTGGGTAATTGTTGACAGACTTACCAAAGTATCTCATTTTGTGCCATATTGTATGACATATACATATCTGAGAATGGCACAGTTGAACATTCAACATGTAGTGAGACTACATGGTATTCCAGTTTCCATTGTATCGGATAGGGATCCGAGATTTACTTCTCATTTCTGGGAAGGGTTACAAACAGCGTTGGGAACTGAAGTGCGGTTGAGTACAGCATATCATCCTCAGACGGATGGACAAACAGAGCGTACGATACAAACGCTAGAGGATATGTTGCGTGCTTGTGTATTAGAGTTTGATAACTCATGGCAAGAGTCATTGCCATTAGTGGAATTTTCATATAACAATAGTTATCAGGCTAGTATACAGATGGCACCATTTGAGGCCTTGTATGGACGACGATGTAGATCGCCATTGTATTGGGATGATGTGAATCAGTCTTCCTTACATGGACCGGATATGATTCATGACATGGAAGAGAAAGTAAAAGTAATTCGATTGAAACTGAAAGCTGCTCAGGATAGACAGACTGCTTATGCCAATAAGCGACGTAGACCACTTGAATTTCAAGTTGGTGACCGTGTGTTCTTAAAAATCTCACCTTTTAAAGGTGTAGTACGGTTTGGTAAGCGTGGAAAATTGTCTCCACGGTATGTTGGTCCATATGAGGTATTGCAACGTATTGGTACGTTGGCATATCGCTTAGCACTACCACCGGCCTTGAGTAGTATTCATGATGTTTTTCATGTGTCACTGTTGAGGAAGTATAAACCAGATCCGAGTCATATCTTACAGCTACCTGAGGTACAGTTGGATACAGATGTGTCGTATGAGGAACGACCGGTTATGATCTTGGATCGAGCTGAACGCAGGTTGCGTAATAAGGTGATTCCTATGGTAAAAGTACAGTGGGACAGAAGGGGTGTCGACGAGGCAACGTGGGAGACGGAGCAGCATATGATGCAACGGTATCCGGATTTATTTACTGGTATGATTTTACAGTTTTATGATACGGTTGGTACATATATACTGTAGTGTTGCATACATGATCATGTTTCCTATTTTCATAATGTCGAAGTGTTGAGTTGCGTATTTTGATATGCATGATTATGTATCTACAATTTCGAGGACGAAATTCAATGAGTGGGGGAGAATTGTAATGCCTTGATTTGTGTTATATACGTGTGATATGATTATGGTGTAATTATATCATTTCACGATATAATAATAGGGTTCAGGTGGAACCAAGAAAGAATGAAAACATGAAAACATGATGTATAAAATGTAGTGTAAAGATATGCTTTGAACTTGTATGCATTGAAGGTGCATGAGCATGTGTATTGGAGTTGCAAGTGGGCATTTGAATGTCATGTGAATTTGGAGTTGCATTTGAATGTGAGGTTCATTTCATGTACATGTGATTTAACATGTAATTATCTCCAAATGACATGATATCAAGTAAGTTAAGGACTTAATGACCTTATATCAAGTGCATGATGGAGGCAAAATACATAATACACCACTTTCACCTAAAAATCTCTACAAGCTCCTCTCCAAACCCTTAGAGCTTTTGGTAGGCAAAGCTTGGATTTTCACTTGTGAAGTGAGCTAGGAAGTTGGGTGAAGTGATTTCTTAGCCTCTTGGTAAGAAATTCATAGTTGTATACTTGAATTATTCATTAATGTTGATAAATGTGAAGGAAAAGCTCAAGTGTGCATGTGTACAATCATAACATGTTTATATGCTAGGAATTGGAATCTATGATGTTAGATTTATGTTTATATGTTCCTAGGTATTGCAAGAAACATGTTGACATGGTTTAATATGAGGTGTAGGAGAAGATTCATGGAGATAAGCTTGAAAATCGCCATGCTCTCACTTTTCTGGGCATCGGCGATCGATCGGTGCGAGTAAGCGATCGATCGCCGATGACAGTAACATTTTAAGGCGGTGAAAATGTGGCGATCGATCGCGATGAACAGAGCAATGTGGCGATCGATCGCGAGGGGGCAGAGAGTTTTGGCGATCGATCGGTGTTGATCGCGATCGATCGCCAGTGTTAATATTTTGAAAAATAAAATATTTTGTGGAATTTGATTTTAATGCCTATGATAACATGATATATTGTTGGCATTGTTGTAGCACCATCACAGGGGACAGGACAACGAGGCACTTAGCTATTGACAACTGCTTTATCTCGTTTGTGTCGCAGTACAGGTACGTGTTGACGTACGGAGTATAGATATGATATGATGATGCTATTATGGTTTTGATATCATATGATTTATGTTATCATTGTGTTATATGATTGGTAGTATCATATGCATGTGCATACATAGAGTTCATATGATTGGTATGGATGCCTTGATAGATATGTGTATATGCTTTGGTACGATCATTGTCTTGATAGATATACCTGGTGGGGTATATGCTTTGACTGCCACGATAGATATGCTAGTGTTGGGCGTATGCTTTGACTGGGATCGGTGCCTGGATAGATATGCTAGTGTGGGGCATATGCTTGGGCTGGGATCGTTGCCACGATAGATATACTACATATGCTTTGGCTTGAGAGATATACGCCTGGTGTGGGTATATACTCTGGTTATTATCACAGATGAGTATGGTACTATGATATGTGCTGCTAATATGAAGATGTGATGTGGTTTCACTGACATATTGAGCTGAATAGGCATATCATATGAGACTCGTGATAATAGGGAACTTGTTGAGACATGTCATGACATAGTGCATTTGTGGATGCATGATACAGAACATTCACGTTATTTGATTTATTGTGCTTTATCATTGATATTGATATTGTGTTTTGATATTGCACTGAGATAGTTGTTATCTATACTCACGTTGTGAATGTTTCTGTAGGGACTCATAGACGTGGGGAGCGTGAGTCATGATTTCCGCTGCGAGGGGAACCACTGCCTAGGAGTTCTTTTGAATTAGGTTGTTTATGTACATGATATGTATAGTTTGTTAGGTTTTTGATAACCTTGTAAACAACTTAACTAGTATGAACTCTTAATCCGTGCATGGTATATTACTTAATTCAGACTCACATATGTATGTTTAATGGATACATAATGGATTAAGTAAATCAGGCCCCACATTCCAGGACCGAAGTACCAGTGCCGGTATTGTGTAATGTACTTTATACATTAAATACACATTCACTCTTTTGATGCTCGCATGTGAGCACTGTTATATGTATATATGGGTTGTATAAAAGGCATGGTCTTTCTCCTTTCGTTTATGGATTGCATGCAATTAATTAAGGAATTGCTAAATGAATTGAGAACATGTTAGTGTATTATAAGGGTGCATGATATGTAAGTGGACTTGGTTGGGGAAAATTGGACATTATATGGAATAATGTAAGGAATTTGTTGTTGGTATATCATGTTTAAGGTAGCATGTGGTTTTCCCCCTGATTACATGATTGTATGCACTAAATACATGGGTTAATATACTAATAGCGGGTTAAGGGCACGGGGTCCTTACAAATGCTTTCGACAAGAATAATGCTAATGTTCTAATATCATAATGGTTTCTCAATCCTTTACCATTTTGTTCACTTTAGCTTTATTCCTTTGTTTTCGAGGCGTTTTGGTATGTATCTTTTGCTTTTGGTTGGTTTTAGGAGCTGCATAATAACTCGTATCATGGTGAGTACCACTTGTACTCTTTTCAATAAATTTGTCAAAACAAATTTCAATACATTAATTTATATTAATAACATTTTAATAAAATTATAAATTTTAGTATGAATTAGTATTGTTATGATCGATCGGGGTGGGTGGCCAGTCCACAACCGAGTTCAACCAACTTAAGCTTCAATAGCTCGTGTTCTTGAAATAATTGCATCGAGAGATTATATCGAGTTTGGTTACAAAACCGATCGAAGACACTTGATACAACCCGCTCTAAACTGATTAACCATTTGAAAAATATTTTAAATATATGCAAGTAAAGTAAATACACATGCATTTGTTTATGGAAGTTTGAATGTGGTGTAATCCTTCTACATATCCCCTCTTCCACTCATGGAAGGATTCCACTAGAAGACTTTGATTTATACAACTCTTTGTACAAACCCGATCCATTGGGCATTCCCCATCCAACTAGAACTCCTAGTAACTCAACTATGTATGTTCTTTAAAATCTCACATACAAATACCTCTCAATCGGTTGTGATGATCATCAAATGTTACAATGATATTCACTCATCTATTTAAGCTCTCAAATACAATGAATATAGTGAATAAAGATGGCACAAATGATCTATAACTAGATCTGATACAGCAAGGAAGTGTGCCTCATGATCTGGGCTTGCTCTCATTTGAGCTGTTCTTCTTCTTGTAGGCTGCCCATATTGAATGCCAAGTGGGTTTGCTTGGATTGATATTTAATCAGCTTATTTGAGCTTCCAAGACTTGTATTTATAGCCCCAAACAATGATATACGTTAGACACGAGAATATGCACGTTAGAAAAGGTTCTACACGATTCTGAAGCTTGCAACAGTCATATTCTGGTTTCTGGGCTGCCTTTTGTATTTCAGATCGGACTGGCCAGATCAGCTTGGACAGATCAATCTGGTCGGATCATCTTGGACATATCAGTCTGGACTGATCAGACTGGACTGATCAGCTCGGTCTGGATTATCTTGGTGCAAGACAAGCTTGATACAAAACAGCTTGATAAACTTGATGTTCTGATATGTTGTTTATAGCTCTTGATTCTTTGAATTTTGGGTAAAGTGGTGAACATGAAAGTTGTAGCCCTTTGTCTTGGCTCTCTGGAGAATCAAGAATCACTCGATTCCTAGTTCGTATGAGATCGTGATGTTCAATATGCCAGACCATGTGCATGCTGAAACATTCCATGTTTCAGCAGCAGGACCAGCAACTTGCAAAAGTCTTTTGGCTTTCTTAAATTCCGATTAAGCTCTCGACTCTTGAAGATGACTTGTAGGTCATCTTCTTAGTTTTCTAACCCATACTGATTGTTCCGTTTCGATAAGTGCGCTAAGAGTTATGCCCAACAAACTGACATTCGCCTGCTGTAACAACTTGCTGTTTCTTCGCGGTCCAGATCGATCTTCCAAACGTCTTTTCTCCTTGATAACATTCGAACTAGCCGATCTGCTGTGAAATATGACTTTCAGTATTTTGAGTTAGCTGTTCAACCTCTTAAGAAGCACGGCATTTGATATCCGAGCTATGAGATATGATCGAAACAATACTCACTACCATGATTTTAGTCTTGGTCCAGCTTGATATCCTCAAGCTACTTCTTTGTAATTCACCAAGCTCTTAATCATGATCTATTCACTGCACACTTGATGAATTATGTTAACAACACTTAATAATTTTGTTAACATCAAAACAAATATTATCCAGGTTCCCAAAACCTAACAAGTATATAATTATATTATAATGTTTTCTCAATTTAATATAAACTAGAATCTTCTAATTATGTTTGTGTTCATACAAAATAATATATAGAACATAAAAATTAATTAGCATTTTTGAAATTTAACATAATTGAAAGGCTAATTTGATTAATTAACTTAATTTAAGACCAAAATTGATATATATAATTTTTAAATTTTATTTATATAGTGTACTTAGTGTTCCATTTATTTGGAACCTTTTTTTCCTTTTTTTCTCAACTCAATAAAGATAAAGTTTGTTTGGCAACAAATGCGAGATCTGATATTTCGAATGCATGAGAATTAAAAGAGTATATTATAAAGATGGAAATGAGTTTACCTTCTAAAATTTCATAAACTTAAACTCGAGCTTGACAACTCTAAGGCATGCACATATAAATTATGCTGATCGACGATGAACCTTTCCTTTGTTAATGGAAAGAGAGCTGATCGACGATGCTAGATATTTTAGAGAAGACAACATAGAAAAAATCTCATTTGAAAAATATTAAAAGATTAATATCCCTCGATATAATCTTATCAATCAACCCAACAAACAACCACCATATAAAGGATCTAGCATTTTAAATTTTAACTCTTAAACCAATTGTCCAATAATGCGCAAATGAGCGCACTAAGTTTCATACTATCCAAAAACCTTGTCACCATGAAATCGACAAAAAATTCAAAGAAAACAAGATATTGAAAAAATAATAATTTCAATGAACCTTTTCTTCGTTAACAGAAAGAGAGCTGATCAACGATGCTGGTCCTCTCTAATCATAGAGAGAGATATTTTAGAGAAGACAACATAGATAAAATCTCGAGAAGATGAACATTAAAGTATTTACATATAATTAATAATTTAAAAAACATATAAAAAAAAGCTACCAATACAAACATTAAAAAATATTAATTTTTTTTTCTTAGGAGTGCAGCCAAGAGTTGATCATTTAAAAAACATTAAAAGAATAACTATCAATATAAATATTAAAATAAAATTTTTCTGGGGGGTTTCGGGTAAAATAGTATTTGTATTTTCTAAAATATTGGAACTTATTGTTAAGTCACATGCTTAAACCCAAGCTCGCGGATTATGGGTATAAACGAATCGAATCGGTTTACGAGTTTTTTGACCCGGCTCGAAAATATTTTATTCGAATTCGAAATTATCGAATTCGAGTCGAACTCGAACATGGTTGAACTCTTTTCGAGCCGCATTCATGCTCAAATTATATTGTTCGATTGTTTATGAACTGTTTCTTAATATTTTATTTTTATAATATTTTTATATGTAAATATATAGAATATTACAGAATTAAATATAACTTGCTCAGATATTTTAGCAAAAACCACCACCATTTTTCTCGTTTCAAACCCAAGCAGCCTCTCCTCATCTTCCCTCGTCATCTTCACGTCCCGCGAGTTTCTCTTGTTCTCTTTGTGTTGTGATGGCTAAGGGCGTCTCCAATGGGGACGCCATTTTGGCATCCAACGCCAAAATGGCGTCTCCCACCTCCTCCAACGCAGCACCATTTTCTGCGTGAAAATGGTGCTGCGCTACAGTGCCACGCCATATTTGGCGTGACACTGTAGCAATGCGCCATCTTTTTCTTTTTTTAAAAAAATTTTTTTTGTTTTTTTTTGTTTTCAAAGGTTTAATTATTTATTATATTATTATTTACTAATTATTTTAAAGAATTATAACTAAATTTTGGTAATTTTGTAAATAATTATTATTAAATAGTATTAATTTTTATAATTAAATTGTTTATAATAAATATTTATAAAAGTTAAATTTAATAGTTGTTATTGATATAAAACTTGTTTATGGAGTAATTAATTATTATGTTAAGTTAATTTATTATTAAATTAAACTTGATTAATTTTAATATTTATATAAATTTATTTAATTTAATTTAAACAAATTAAATTAAATTGATACTTTTTTAAATATAAATTTATAAATAAATATATAAAATAATAAAATAATAGTTATAAATGAAATTAAAAGGAATATTCTAGGGAATATTCTTTATAGTGTAAAGTTTGAAGTAGATTGGTTGGAGATGAGTTTTGTATTTGGTGTAAAAATTACACTATTTTAGTGCAAAAGTTGCGCTAAAATGAAATTCATGGTTGGAGATGGCCTAAGATCCAGAGTAAGGAGGGCATCCCCTCGGACCAGCAGTGCCTCATCTTCACTGGGAAGTAGATCGAGGACGGCGGAACCCTCTCTGCCACGCTCCACCTCGGCGCCAAGAAGTTTAAGAAGAAGACATCACTAAGCCGATGAAGATGAAGCATAAGAAGAAGAAGGTCAAGCTCGTACTCAAATACTAAATTTCTCTCAAAATTCGGCTCGATTATCGCTGATCTCAAAGAAATCCTAATTTCATTTGAACCGGACCAAATCGAGACATATTTCTTAAAAGTGGGCCGGGCCATGGCATACGTATGGCATGAAATGGGCATGCTTAAGAAAGCCCAATGAAGGTCTTTATGAAGGTTAGGCAAACAAAAGCCCACTTCCCCCTGGTAATCGAAGATTTCGCGTGAAACCATCTGCAACAGAGTTCTGAATTTGCAAGAAACTACTGAAATCGAGTTATGGCCACGAAGAAATGTGAAATTTGCGCGGAAGCGCAATCAAAATACAAGTGCCCGATATGTCTGATACCCTAGTGTGTTGATTTCTCCTTCTGTACTGATTTTCTAGGACTTAATTTGATTTATTTTTGTGATGATTTTGTTGGTTTCTTGCAGTTGTTCTGTTATCTGTTTCAAGAAACACAAAGGTGGTGTACTGACTGATTCTTTTGCAGTTTTGGCATTTGTTACTTTGAATTTGGAATTTAGATATATGCCTGAAGCTGTTTTCTATGCCATGTTTCACGCAGAAATTCCTTGCAAAAAACTGGAATCTCCTGTCGAAGTTATAGTTTGTAAGTCAACTGGTACGTTTTCTTTTCCAAAAGTATTTTGTATTTTGAGTTCGCCGCAGTAGTAGGAATTCATGATGGAATGCTAAGGTCATTTTAATGGGAAAAACCTTTGCATTTGATTTTCTAGTTATGGATATGTTTGTTGTTCAGAGGACCTGTTTATTTAGGTGCTGTTGGTAATACATCAATCCCATATAAATTACATTTATTTGAATAAAGTTAAAAAAACTTCTGATGTTATTGGAGTTTAGTAGTTGAGCAATAGATTAACCACTTGTGAATTTCTGTTGTTTTTTAGGGTATTTTTTTTGTGGCTTGGTGTTGCTATGCAATTCTAACTGGTTAATTTTCTTAGATAGTTGTATAATTTTCTTGAAGTCTATAAGATATTGACTACTGTATTGTTGTTCATGGATAAAAGTTGTTCATGAAGTATACATACATCTGTCTCTAACAGAATTATATTTTGTTGGCAATTATATGTGCATCTGGATCAGATGGATTATTCCTACACACAGATATTACTTCTTAAGATATTAGTAAAACACTTTATTGTAGTTCTGATAATCTATGGTTGGATTATCGTTGACTGGAAGAAAGAATTATCGACTTCTTGGTTGGTGGCTCGCTCTCTAGTGACTAGATTCTATCCTCTCAGACCCTTCTCTGTTTCTTAAATGAGTTTCTCTGTTGGTAATGGTTTAAGGAGGTTTTATCTTATTGTTTATTTGATATTACTTTGACCTTATATATTGCATTCTTGTATTAGCTCCTGCATTAGCTGTGAGTGATGAGAAAGCTCTTTTTGTTGAGCAGCCAATCCAAGTGTTGCAAGGAGTGCAACTAGAGTCGATAGGTAAGATTATCACCTAGTTTTCTGTTACATTCATTGCAATTTACCATGTTAAGGGTTGTGAAAGGCATTTCTTAAAAAAATTATCATAACCTCTGAGTCGTGCTTCCTATCTATGTAATACGTTTGTGCTTGTTTCCATCTGTTTGTATGGATATGGAATGAATGGATGTTAAGTTTTTATGCACCATCTTTTACGGGAAAATTATAACTTGGGAAATGCATCTGAAAGAGATATTTATTCAAGGCAATGTTGCTTGTAGTTCCAAAATTTTGTGTAAATGAATATTTATGCTCTCTCTTCTCTTGATTTTACTGTAGGTTCTTCTAGTGAAATACGGGATGCTTTAAAAGATGAAAAACTTAAGAAACTTATACGTGGCATAGATTCTGCAGTAAATCCTGAGAAGGTAAATACAAAATCTTGCTCGAATGCTGTGTAGAGAATACCGCTCTTGTGTGTGAAAAATTTCGCCAGGCATTGGAAAATGCTTTTTTAACTCACTAGTTTGATTTCAGTGTTTCTTATAAAATATAAATTCATATTTCCCAGGGCACCATAGATGTTTGAAACTCATGATGTTTGTATGTTTCAAAACCATGGACCAAAACGAAGAATTTCAAACGCAATAAATTTTGAATATGTAAAGATCGCTGGGTGTGTTTTTTTACTTTCATAGGAGCTTGGTAAAGCAATGGAAGTGGAGGAATTCCGGCTGTTAACTGAAAAGGTATTACCTCTTTCTTGCTACTATAAGTTTATAACCACTCTATGTTCAGTTTTTCTTTAAGTTAAACTGTGCTTCCCACGTATGAACGAACAACGTTTCATAAATAACAATTGAGCACAGTTGCATATTTTCATGATTGCAGATACTTGCTACCATTACTCCGTGAAACGAGATTCAAGGAGAATTTTAATGGAAGTGCAGAAAATTTTACCATCCGCTTGTTTCGTCATACCAAAAGGATTTGCTGTCAAATCAAAGGCTATAAATCCTCGAAGACTAGACTGTTACTGCTTATCATGTAAAATTATGCCGTATTATTCTGCATCTCAAATGCCCAGTATGCCCATTATGCAAGAAAATTGTTTCCAATCCATCCAAGATAAATATAAGAAAATCTACTGCTATGGTAATGGGTACAGGTTAGGTGTCTACGCTTGTGCTCTACTCTCTTACAAAATTTAGTTGTGAGGAAACCTTCCATATGTGAATGTGTTGAAATCAACCTGCAAATGTTGAAAATTTTGTTTCAGATAATGATGTAATCCTTGATGATAGAATCAGTTAGTCAAGATAAGAGTTTTGAATTGAACAAGATATGGTATTGAAGATTGGATTCAAAGATGATCAGATAGAAGATTTAATATTTAAATTTTAGATTGTGATAAGATTCTTCCTAATATCTAGATGATAGTTTAGATCTATCATAAGATGTATAAATACATGTATTTGATTGTTATTGAAATAGAATATTTTCTCATCTTCATACGAAGTTCTTAAGTCTATTATGGTATCAGAGCAATAAAATTTTCTTTCCAGAATCACTATGACAACAACCAACTCATCCTCCTCCTCAATCTCTTCAAATATTCATAGCCAAAATACTGCCGACAACGCATTGATAAGCATCAACGTTGCGGCTCAAGCGCCTCTCAAACTCACTTCCCAGAATTATGTCTCCTGGAGACTTCAATTCCACACTCGTTTTATAGGTTATGATCTCCTCAAATACATTGATGGTTCATTACCATGCCCTGATTCAACAATTACCCATGATAATATAACAGCATCAAATCCGGCTTGCATTCGTTGGATCCGACAGGATCAATTACTCCTCAATGCTATTGTTGGCTCTCTATCACCAACAATCATTCCATTCATTGCCAGAGCCACATCCTCACGAGAAGCCTGGACAATTTTGGCTACCACTTATGCCAAACCCTCTAGGGGTCGGATCAAACAAGTCAAAACCAACCTCAAAAATCTGTCAAAGGGATCTCAAAATATCACGGACTTTCTCCAAAATATCAAAGCACGAGCAGATGAACTTGCAATTCTGGGAGCTCCACTTGATCCAGAAGATCTAACTGATAAAATACTAGATGGTCTTGGTGATGATTATAAAGAGCTTGTGCGTGCGGTTCAGGCGAGAGACAACCCGATTGATTTTGACGAACTTCATGAAAAACTTCTCAATTTTGAAGCATCTCTACAAGGAAACAAAGCTGTTGCACCATATTTCCCAGCATCTGCTAACCCCACTGCACGCACCAACAATGGTTGGCGCCCTCCCTTCAAACCTAACAACAATGGTTGGCGTCCACCTCCTAGCTTGGGTTCTTCTCCTGCTCGACCTCATACCTGGCAAGGTCCTCGACCACAACAACGTCCTTATCTTGGATATTGCCAAATTTGTCGCATACAAGGTCAACGGCCAAAAGATGCCCTTCCTATAATCTAGTACCTATCAATAATACGACTGGACAACAAATGCAACAAACTCATCTCTCGTCACAACCACGGGCTCATTATGCTGCCAATGCACCCAACACACAATCGTGGCTCCTTGACAGTGGTGCTTCTCATCATGTCACCTCCGACTTAAGCAATCTCTCCCTTCATGCGCCTTACAATGGATCCGATGACATTATGATTGGCGATGGCACCAATCTCCCAATAACTCACACGGGTTCTACATCACTTCTTACTCAAACTACAAAATTTAACCTAGACAATATTTTATGTGTTCCTACTATGAAGAAGAACCTGATATCTATTTCCCAATTTTGTGCCTCTAATCATGTGTCTATTGAATTCTTACCTTCGTCTTTTCTTGTGAAGGACCTTCGCACGGAAGCAACACTGTTGAGGGGACAAACCAAGGATGGTGTGTACGAGTGGCCGGACTCCAAGCCCTTACTTGCATTCTCCAGTGTTAAAACAACATCACCAACATGGCATCATAGACTAGGACATCCTGCATTCTCTATTCTTAAGCACATTATTTCTCGTAATAAGTTGGATTTATCCGCATCTCTTATTTCTGATTTTCCATGTAATGCATGTCATTGTAATAAAAGTCACAAACTTTCTTTTTCTACTTCCACTCTTACTTCCACAAAACCTTTGCAAATTATTTTCTCTGATGTATGGACCTCACCGATTATCTCTCGTGATGGCTTCAAATACTATGTTATTTTTGTTGACCATTTTACCAAGTATATTTGGTTTTATCCACTCAAACAAAAATCCGAAGTACAAGAGGTCTTCATTCGTTTCAAAGCCCTAGTGGAAAAATATTTCACCCTTAGTATTCGAACATTATATTCAGATAATGGGGGTGAATATATTGCTCTTGCTAGGTATCTTGCTTTACATGGCATCTCTCATCTTACAACACCACCACATACACCAGAACATAATGGCACGGCTGAAAGGCGTCATCTCCATATTGTTGAAACCGGCCTTGCCTTACTTTCCCATGCATCAATGCCCTTGAGTTTTTGGCCAAATGCTTTTGCCACTGCTGTGTATTTAATAAATCGCATGCCCTCCCCAATTCTTCATCTTTCTTCTCCTTATGATAAGATTTTTGGTTCCTCTCCGAATTACTCAAAACTCAAAATCTTTGGTTGCCTATGCTATCCATGGCTTCGCCCATATACGTCACACAAACTCGAGTCACGCTCCATACCTTGTGTTTTTCTTGGTTACTCACTCACTCAAAGTGCCTACCTTTGTTTTGATCCAACAAGCTCAAAAACATATGTCTCTAGGCATGTCAAATTCATTGAATCAATCTTCCCTTTTACATCGTTATTCACTCAAACTCCACGAACCACTGTCACCACAGCATCTACATGGATTCCGCCTGCTATTCATATCACTCATCCATCAGTGCCGCCTATACCACCACCTGATGATGTCCCTCAACAGCGGCTCCAGTGTGCAGCTTTCATACAAACACCGAGCATCCCAAACCTAACACAACATCCTACAACAGAAGCTTTCAATACTCAACACGACCAAGAGATATCATCCGATCCCTCCCCATCCACATCTGCTCAACAGAGAACGTTAGCCACATCAACTCATCCTATGAAAACCAGGTCCAAAAACAACATTCACAAACCAGTCCAGAAACTTACTCTTAATACTCAATTATCCAACACCCTTGACCTTGAACCAACCACATCAGCCCAGGCCCTTAAAGATCCAAAGTGGCGTCAGGTCATGTCTGATGAATATGATGCTCTTGTTAAGAATGGGACATGGGAGCTAGTACCTTATGATCCTAGTCACAATGTTGTTGGTTGCAAATGGATTTTTCGTATTAAGCGCAATTCTAATGGCTCCATTGACACATTCAAAGCTCGCTTAGTTGCTCAGGGGTTCCATCAACGTCCTGGAGTTGATTACCATGACACTTTCAGTCCCGTTGTTAAGCCTACCACAGTACGCTTAGTACTCAGCCTCGCAGTGAGTCGTTGTTGGTCACTTCGTCAACTTGATGTAAATAATGCCTTCTTACAAGGTCATCTCACTGAGACTGTTTTCATGCGGCAGCCATCAGGATTCATTGATCAAGATTTTCCATCACATGTCTGCAAATTACGGAAAGCAATTTATGGCCTAAAACAAGCACCACGGGCCTGGTATCATGAATTGCGCACCTTTCTCCTGCAATCTGGGTTCACAAATTCTCATGCTGACACATCTCTGTTCTTCCTTAACTCTGGTAGACATACCATGTATCTTCTTGTTTATGTGGATGATCTAATACTCATTGGCGACAATACATCCATGCTAAATAACTTTGTTAAGCTACTGGCGCAACGGTTCTCTCTAAAGGATCTTGGACTCCTTTCCTACTTTCTTGGAGTTGAAATCATTCCAAACAATCAAGGTATTCTTCTATCTCAGCGTCGATATATACTGGACATCCTAGCTCGCACTCACATGTCCGATGCCAATCCGGTGCAAACACCTCTTCCATCAGACTCGACAATTACACTCAAATCGGGATCTCCCTTAGACGATCCTACAGAATTTCGGGCTGTGCTGGGCAGTCTCCAGTATCTTCTACTCACCAGACTTGATATTGCTTTTGTGGTTAACAGATTATCTCAATTTATGCACCAGCCTACCACGGAACACTGGGCTCTTGTCAAACGCCTACTTCGATATCTTGGTGGCACTCTTAACCAGGGAATCCAGACGCATCGCAACTCTCCAATTTCTCTACATGCATTCTCCGATGCTGACTCGGCGGGAAATAAAGATGATTATTCCTCAACGGGTGCCTACATTATTTATCTCGGTCGAAATCCTATCTCCTGGTCCTCAAAGAAACAAAGGACAGTAGCTCGTTCCTCCACCGAAGCAGAATATCGCTCGGTTGCTAACACTACGGCTGAGATTAATTGGGTATGTTCCTTACTCACTGAGCTTGGCATTCATCTTCCTACGTGTCCAGTGATCTATTGTGATAACATTGGGGCCAACCAGCTATGCTCCAATCCTATTTTCCATTCGCGGATGAAGCATATTGCAATAGACTTTCACTTTATCAGGACGCAAGTACAGAACGGTACTCTTCGTGTTGCTCATGTCTCCTCCATGGATCAGCTAGCAGACATTCTAACAAAGCCACTTCCAAGAACCAGATTTTTATCTCTTCGGGACAAGATTGGACTTTCTTGCAGAGCTCCATCTTGAGGGGGTATGATGATAGAATCAGTTAGTCAAGATAAGAGTTTTGAATTGAACAAGATATGGTATTGAAGATTGGATTCAAAGATGATCAGATAGAAGATTTAATATTTAAATTTTAGATTGTGATAAGATTCTTCCTAATATCTAGATGATAGTTTAGATCTATCATAAGATGTATAAATACATGTATTTGATTGTTATTGAAATAGAATATTTTCTCATCTTCATACGAAGTTCTTAAGTCTATTAATCCTAGTCCTTCATGATTCTCAACACCATAATTTGCACTGCAATTACAATGACAACATATCTATACAGGTTCCTTTATGGTATATTAAAAACTTCAAAGAACTTAAGTAATATCCAACAATTTTTACAAATCGTAAAAATGTGAATGTGAGATTATGAATATAGAGAAAGTTCCTACCATAGATGATTCTAAGGGTTTCCAAGATCTTTTCTGCTACTAGGCTGCTTACTAATAGGTTGTACCACTGTTTGATTCTGCAAAACAAGTGGAGGGGACCCATCAATATAAATATCCGAAAAACAAATGTTGCACGATTACTACACAAGTCGATGTGTAAGTCTTTCATAAGTAATCTACACAGTAATCTCACATCTGATTCTGATTCAGTGATGGGCAATGAAAACTTGCCTGTGGTAACACTGGTTGTGCCTGGTGGAGACCAAGAAATTGCTGGCACGGATCGTTAAAATTTGGCATTTGTGGCTGGTTTGGATTGTGGGCAACTGCTGAATTTGACATGGGATCAGTCTGATTAGATGCCTGACTTCTTGAACGATCAGTTACAGGAACTGGTGGCATATGAAACGTTGGCATTGGAAAACAAGCACCCATGTGTGCTGCTGCTGCTGCTGCTGCTGCTGCTGCTGGACTTGCTGCTGAACCGGGTGGCATAGATGGATACGGCACCATGGGCCGATTCATTCCCATTCCCATTCCCATTCCCAGCCCCATACCCATTCCCATTACAGGCATGTATTGCTGCATACCAGGGTACATCATAGGAACCATTCCACATCCCATGGACATCATCTGCAGGTACATTTTCTATCAGTTTCTTCTTCCGAGTTTGAGTAGATGTGACAGGTTAATAAATAAAGCTCAAAGGTTAATATTCTATGGGTGTTTTCACTTTTCAAGATCGAGTAAGGAAATCAGGATGTTAGAAAATTATACCTGCACTTGGAGTTGTAGTGATTTCAAGTACTCAATTGCCTCATCCAACATTGAAGCTTTGTCTGACTGAATTTTGAAAGAAAATCGATTCAATCTTACAAATGAAAATTCTTTTAAATATTAATTTTGACCCTCCAAAAATATATTGTCAGTTCTAAATTTCCACATCCACGAGTAATTTCTAAGCGTTCTGACCTTGTTGCATCGAGGAATGAGTTCTTGTAGTGCCTTCATCTTTTCGTTTATTCTATCTCGACGCCTCTGCATTGGTTACAACCCCAATCATTTCAATATCCAAGTCTCTATGATACCAAAAAAAATGGAAAATTTAGCAAGAGAATCAGGAAACAATCCTGAATCCACACAAACCCTTTCAGACTGATTGTGAACTTCGGCAGCCCGAGATTTTTTTGTTGATGTCGAACCGCGAGCTAGCGTATTGGCTTCTGAAGCTTCGAGCTCAGTATCCTATATCACCAAACAGAATCAAAACTTGGATGAACAGATTATTTAAAGTAACAAGCACTACATCAGTCTTGATACTTATTCTTCATCACACTCTTTCAAATTTATAATGAGACATTGTTGACGCCTACCTAAAAGTTCTTGTCATGAACTCATTCGAAAATCGGATTAAAACTTATCTTATTACTAAAATAATAAACCCAAACAGAAATAATTGCAAGATCGAACTACTTGAATTTAAATTAATATAAAAAAAATTATTGCAACTGAATTAAAGTATTCATAATACAGAAACTTTTTCCCAAAGTTTCACTCATTTGGTCTTGATAATTTACACCAACCCATATGATTAATTTCAGTCCAACAAAAACTAAGTCAAGACCAGTCCAGTAAATGTATCAATTAAATTCCCAAGTTGGTTCTTGATTTAGCTTAACCTACGCCAAGGCCAATGGTAACAGGCGGTTTGTATCATCCATTCACAATAATTCCTCTTCTTTTCCAAATTTTTTTATATTATAATTTAGGTGTTTTGTTACAGAAAACTTGTGGCATGCAGCCTATCCACGTGGCAAAATGCCATTGTACCGACACGGTTGCATGTGCCACGTGTATTAGTATGGGTTGCCCACATCTTGGCCATTCGTGGTTCAGGAGGCTTGGATTTTGTATATAGTTTATTACAATATCCAAAAACATTAATTTAGCTACTGAATCCAAAAATCAAGAAAAAGACAAAGAAGTATAAATTTTAACATGTAAAATAATTATTTTGATCTAGCAACATATACATCTAAAGAAATTAGATATAAAATTTTCATATTCTAAGTAGAAAACAATCAAATGGTTATATAATATAACTACAAACTTGGTAAGTGCGATTCGGACCTTCTAAATTTTTAAACAATTGTCTCGCGTTACTGATTAGGAACTATTGCAAATAAGAAATAAATACAATAAATATTTTAAACCAACTACAATAATCAAAGAAAGAATCAAATTAGGTCATATAGATATATGTGTCAATCTTCTCGAAAAGCTTCTTTCGGTTAATAATGTTTAATCTTCGAGTTCATATTTTAGCGTACTACATGATTAATATATTAATTTTTCAATTTTACCCAACTTTGATATATATATATATATATATATATATATATATATACAAGCAGAAATTAAATAGTAAATATACTTAATAAATAATACATATATTTAATTAATTTTGACTGTTAAGTTTAAACTTGCTAACCTCCTTCGGGTACTTGCTGTATCCGGCTTCTCTTCCTCTCCGCTTTCGGTCTTCCGGCGTCGGCTTCTGCGGCAGAGGCAGACGTTCTTCGCCGGCGCTAAAATTTGTTCCGGAGCAGCTAGGCGAGGACGTAACCGTGAACTCAGCGGGGCCAGCAGCCAATTCTCTGGCCTCTAGCACAGGGCCACTCCCTAGGTTACCGCCGGGAATGTTCACCTTAGAATCCCCCGCCGTGTGAGAAACCCTAGGCACCTGCCCCACAACCGGGGTCTCATTCGACTCCACCACAGTCGGCTGACCCGATTCGCTCCTCACCCGGGTCGGCTTCCGTGAGATATGGAGGAAGTTCTGCAAGCGTGGGGAAGCTTCAATCGGAGACCTCGGCGGCGCAGGAGGGCGAATATCGACCACTGGCCTCGGCGAAGCGATGGCGGTTATAGGTGTTGTTGACGGAGGAGTAGCAGAGTAGAGGAAATCGGCGTACAAATCGCGGTCGAAGGAAGAAACATCGAGTGGATACTGAAGCCAAGAGGCCATTTCGTCCTCCTGCATAAACAAATGCTGCTGCGTCAGTTCCCCATCGCCGTCGTGTCGGAGCTCTCTTTGCTCCGCCGCAATCGCAGGCTCGCACCCGTCTCCTATCGCAGCTTTCTTGGATGATTTCTGGGTCTGCGCCACAATTTGCCCATTCTGCCATAGCAGCTCCATTATCTCCTCTTCACCTCTGCAAGTTATTCAAAGGGATATGTAATCAATTTCAAGGGTTCCAAATGATCCAAAACAAATATTGCTGTTGAAAAAACAGAAATAGTGCTTACATTGCAGGCTTTTTGGGTCTGGAATTGGAAAAACCAGAAGATGAAGGAATCGAAAATTCATCTTCTATCTCTTGAAAATCCGGAACACAATGATTCATCATCTCTCAGTTCATTTATTCAAAATTACGCCCAAACCCTATTCAATCTGGTGGCAAATATTCCCGCCGAACAAGCAAACCTAATAATCTCAATTTCAGCACTAACAACACCCTCACTCAAATTTCATCATCGACTCCACAAAAAAACCAATAAATTACAGACGTTTTTGTCCGTGTAGGCTATATATATATATATATATATCGAAATTGCTCACTTAATCCTTATCTTTTCCAAATTGGGAAAGGGTTGAGAAAATTGAAAAAATGAAATAGACCCATTAATTACTGTATTTGAGTATTTTCCATTTCTTTCGCTTCAGCTCCGGAACACAAAATCTAAAGCTTAGCTTTTTGGTTGGGAAAGGTAGTGTTAAATGAGTTGTTGCAGGGAAGATAAGGTGGTGGTGCTCTCTCTTTCCGTGGCTGGTTTTCTCGAATTTGGAATATTAATAAGAATAATAATTTATACTGCTTTTTGCTTTGTCTAAGTGATAAAAGTTCATTTTTTTTTTAAAATGATTCTAGTTTGAGTCGCAGTACAAAGTCACCAATTATAAAAAACATTATAATAAGTTGTGAAAGACAAAAGGAGGAAAGTTGAGGCTGACAAACACTTTTCGCTTACTTACATAGTTTATTGACATTTACCCTTTTTTGGTAGTTTAATGTATCTCTTCATTATATCATTGATGTGATCAGCATCAAAATTTAACAACTATTAAGAGTTATTTAATATTATTTTCAAAAAAAATCACTCCATCTTCAAACAGAAATTCAACTATTTTCTTGACATAATCGGATTCTTTCACTTTTAAGCTATTTCTAATGATGTTCTATTTTTACATAAAATGCTATTTTAGAGTAGCAAATAGCCTCCAACCCAACGTCAAAGCTGGCGTTAATTTGGTGTGAAATTACAGTGCTACACCAAATTTGGTGCATCACTACTACTGCACTATCTTTTTTTTAATATTTTTTTTGTTTTAGTTTTAAGTATTAAAATATAGTTTAGAATTTGTGAATATGGGTTATTATTTAAAATATAATTAATGATTATTTAGATTATTTTAGAAATGTATGAATATGAAAACTGAATATTTTTATATATTTAAAAATAATTATACATTTTTTTATTACTTATAGAAATAATGATAATTAAATTAAATTGATATTTATGTTTTGATTTTTTATTTAAAGTCAATTTTTTTAATATCTGTTAATTATTTCTAACCTATATATGCATAGTAAAGTAAGAAATTTAATTATTATATTTAATTTTATTTAATTATTTAAATTGAATTACTTTAATTGAATTAATTATAAATTTAATTTCAACTATATATTTAGATAAATTATTTAAACTTAAATTTAATATGTAAATATATTAATAAATTTTTAATTAGATATAAATGATTGAATAAAATAATTGTTGTAAATAAAATTAAAAGGAATATTTAAGGACCTTATAGAGTAAAGTTTGAAGTAGATGAGTTGGAGATGGGTTTTGTGTTTTGTGCAAAAATTGTGCTATTTTGGTGTAAGACCTACACTAAAATGAAGTAATGGGTTGGAGATGGACTCGAGTTTGAGTCATGTTAAAAACATTTGCATCTCCCCGAAGCTAAAAAAAATAATAATAACTATTTTTAGGTTCTATTTTAAGTTTTAAAATACTAAAAAAATATCTGTCAATTTATAAAAAATACTTCATTTTTATTTAACAAGAAAACTATTTTAATTAATTTTTAACTTATCTATAACAATCATCTTTCATCCACCTTCCAAAAAATTTAAAATTAATAAAATATTTCTTATCTTTATTAGTACTTCTGAATTTTAAAATGATTATAAAACTCCAAACATCGAAATTTATGATACAAATTATTAATTAAAAAATAATATTCTAATTAGTTATAAAAAAAATGTTATAAATACTATTTCTATATTTTTTAATATGATCTCTAGATTTTTTACACAAAAGCTATTTAATATCTAAGTAAATACACGTCCACCCGAAGAAGCATATGAATAATATTTTTACATTTTTTTACAAACTTCTCTTGTACCATTTCGCTCAATATTTTCGACATCAAATAATTGTCACACATTGCTAGTTCTTTTTTAGAAGTTTTTATAGTTGATGATGAAATATTTGGTGTACTTTCTTTTTCATTTACATATTGATCAATTGCATTATAATAATTCAAATTATAAGATGAACCGCCCATTGTGTAAAAATAGAGTTATGTAAAATCATACCAGTACACCATAAATAATTGTTATCAAATATTTTGCTTCTTATAGCTTCTGGCTTTTGCCTTGTATTGCCAAGTATTTAGCCGAACTTATTGATCTTGCTTACAAATTGATATAAAAGAGCTTAGATAATAGATAACTTAGAGATTAGAAAGCAAATTGTGAGCAAGGTGAGGATAAAATGTCAACCAGCACTCTATTTATATAGCAAACTAAAAAATTTTAAAAATCAATTATTTTTTACCATTTTCATTTGTCGATCGATCGTCTTTATGTGCAGATCGATCGGCAAATACCCATTTTTTTCTTTCACCTTTCATGCTTTGGCAATCGATCGGCTGCCATATGCCGGTTTATAACCAATATAGAAAATAAATAAATAAATACACGGCCCGTGGGTCTACATATGTGGCCCAGCACGGGCTAGGCCTATGGGTTGTGTCTGACAAGGCCCATTATTGTTCAAAACGGCACGTTTTGTGTCGGGTCGTGTCGCCCAGCACGTTTGCCATCTCTTGGTATTAATATATAAGCTACCAGACACAAAAAATTAGCCCACCATGCCACTTTTAAAGGTGGAATTCTTAAAGGTAGCATCAATCAAACTTGACTATTACATATACTCGGAAACGACGTCATGATAACGTAAGTTTCTTAGGCTCCGTTTGGATTAAGTGATAGGGATTATTAATCTTTAGATTACTTATTTATCCCATGATTACTTTGTTGTATAAAAAAATTTTATCCCACCATTTTTATCACATTTTAATCCCACTTTATAATAAAAAGACACATTTACCCTTTTCCCACATTTTTTACTATTTCAAACTTGAAATTCCCTCCAAAAAGTACAACTTATTTCCTACAACATTATTATTATTTATTGTATTTGTATTATTTTAATTTATATTATTATTGTTATTATTATTATTATATATATATATATATAATAATATTAATCGACATATAATAAAATAAAGAATAGATATAGATAGAGATTAGGATTAGGGGGATTAGGAGGAGACAGAGAGGATAGAGAGGAGGGGAGAAGAAAAAAGAAGGAGGAGATAGGGAGAGAGAGAGAGGAGAGGAGGGGGAGGAGAGGGAGAGGAGAGAGAGACAGAGGAGGAGGAGAAGAGAGGAGAGAGGAGAGAGAGAAAGGAGGAGAGAGAGAAAAGGGGGAGGGGAGGAGGGAGAGAGGGAGAGAGACGAGGAGGAGAGGAGAGAGAGAAAGAAGAAGAGGAAGCGAGAGAGAAGAAAAAGAAAGAGAAGAGAGAGAGGAGGGGGATTCTTAGGAGACAGAGAGGGAGAGAGAGAGGAGGGGAGAAAAAGAAGGAGGAGGAGAGAGATTTAGATCTAGAGAGGGGGAGGAGAGGAGGAGGAAGAGGGGGAGGAGGAGGAGAGAGAGACAGAGATCTTCTTCTTAGGAGAGAGAGGAGATCTCTCTCTCCTCCTAATCTCTCTCGAGGAGGGATAGATAGAATATATAGAGATTAGTTAGTATATAGAATAATATTTATAAAATAATATTATATACGTATATATAATAATATAATAATTATTAATATATGTATAATAATCTATATATATAGATATTATATATATATATTATTATTTATTTTTATTATTACTATTTTGTAATATAATAAGAATTATTATTTTATTTATAATTATATAATAAGAATAATTATTATTCCTATCGTAATAATAATCTATATATATATATTATTATTATTATTATTATTATTATTAGTACTATTTTATAATATAATAATTATTATTATTATTTTAATTATATAATAAGAATAATAATAGTATATTATTATTATTATTATATGTTAAGGACATTTTAGTAATTTATACCCAATAATAAATTTTATCAACCATCTTATCCTCAACCAAACATAATATAACTTATCACATATTATTTTTACAATAATTTCATACTTTTTTAATCTTTACATTACTTATCACATCCTTCAAACCAAACGGTACCTTATTGGTTTGACTATGACAAAGACTAGTAGTTGGACACTTGGACATGGAAATTTATTCCATGTGGATGCCAATTTAATGACTGGATAGTCACAGGGCATCATCCCTAGGGTAATAACAAAAAATTCAAAATCTGGATTACCGTTACCTGATAAGGAAAAGCCCACATGCTTTAAAGTGATATAAGTAATCAGATATTAATTAATATATATGAAGAGATTAATAATTTTGGAATTATTTATTTATCAATTTTATTATTCGAAAACATTTACTTTGACTGAAGAATCAAAGATGTTTTGTAAGGAGAAATCCATGCATCCTCTCACCATTTGTTCTTAGTTTTCTTTGTTTGAGAATTAAAAAATCAGAATTTAAATGAAAGTATACATGTTAATATAAATTTTAAATGTCGTTAGATTAATAACTAAATCGGTTATTTAGGTTCATTGAGGTCATATTTAATTAGTGTGAAACAGGGGTCAAGATGAATAACTCGAATATGCTTGAAGGTTAATTAATTAGGCAATATGCCTCAATCGTACACTCATATATAATATAAATTTGAGTATCACGGCGGCACCCCAATGATAAGTCATCCCCTTTCTTCGGAGTTGGTCTCGAGTGCGAAACTAACTCCCTCCTTTCCCTTCCATAATATATATATATAAAGTTAAGGTCTTCTTTGATTTGGATTTGGTCACATCAGAAAATTATTTGTTACTTTATTTATTGTCGATCGTATCCTTCATTATCTTCATCTTTGCCGAGATTGTTTGACTTGTAAAGGAAATGTTGATATAGACCCCGAACTGGACTTTAAATAATTGGTATATTGGTTTATTATTATTTTATTTAAAAGATAATGTGTATTAATAATAAGTTTGTGTATAACTAGGGCCAAATTTCTCAATATTTATATTTCAAATAAAAAAATAGTGAAGATAAAAAAAACGGTAAAATGATGACATCTAAAAACATTTATCTCATGTATGGAAACAAAAAAAAACACACTACTATGTTATTTTCATCTCTCATAATAAGTGTAAACTCCAATAAAATACATATCTCCAAACATAACTTTAACATTCCTCCATATAGCAAATATTCTTTATTCTAACTCCCTACTATACTCATTTTCTTTATTACAACTCTCTACCAACCTCACAAGACATAAAAGCCCGTACTTTAATTGCATAAAACTCCCTAATGCTTTTTGGATTTTTACAAAAACACCCAAAATCTCATTTTTTCCAATAAACAACTCTTAATAAGGGATACATAAATGCAGTGGCAGTAATAATATTATATGAAAATGAGATCCTTCAGTTTCTGTCATCTTGAGTAGACCCAAGAGCATACTTTTGCAAATGGCTCACGGTTCATGATATTTAGGCCCTAAAATTCCCTTAAGTAAAATTAAATAACAAGCCCATCATTTCCGAATTACAATAAAATGTTTACAAACTGAAATATACCATTTTGACCATAACGGCACCGGGTGAGGTGGGTTGCAAAGCCACCGGTCGAAAACTTACTGCCTCCAGACTGTTTTACGAATGGTTCCACAACATCCAACCTCAGCCCTCAGACGAGGTTAGTCTGCCAGTTATTTGGTTTCTTCAGAAACCGCACAGCACAACCCTAATTCGTTTCCTACCTTAGGTCGTAAGGTATAATCAAGATATGAGAAATATTTAAAAAATCTGGGAGATAGATGGGCAACAACCTTTATTTTATTCTGAAAATACTTATAATATCTATTACATTAAAACGTCTCCTTTTGGGAGGACACGGACTTGTCTATCCTCTCATATATCTGAGGTTTGACTCAAGAACACATAAACTAAAATACAGTACAATATTACAAAAGCTGAAAGAAAGAAAGAAAGATTACCAAGCTATGAAAGTTGAACAATTACAAAGCTTGGAGACTCTAATTTTTATTCTCAGAAAACTATGGAGAATTTTTGATGTCCTTAGCTTCCTGAATGAGTGCCTTATATAGGCATGAATCCGGACTTCAACTTTGGATTCCAAATCTTGATAATTGTTAGGTGCACCCGTGAGTGCGCCTTAACTTTCACGTGGTTTGATATCTTTGTTTGGTTATGCCAACTTTTCTTGTCGTGGTCTATTATTTTTGTCTGAGTGCGTTGAACAGTCACCACACTAATTTTTAATGGTCCACACTTTTCCTTTGTAGGGGAATCTTTACATTATTGGTTTTCGTGGTCCCCGAGCTTTAGGAAAACGGGCTCTCTTGTCAGGAGGTCTTTTGTCTTTTCCTGCCTCTGATCTGTCGGGTTTAGATCAGAATCCTTTCCCAAACTCTAGTTCTTTCTGCTCCGGGCATGCTTGGCAAATATGATCTATCCATCGACCAATGTGTGCCATGTTGTAGAATTTCCGGTAAGTTTCTTTTCCTGCCGGAATCTTGTTCTCCCAAAGAATTATCCTCTTTGTTTCGAAGAGTTCTTCAGCAAATCTCGTTGATGTTCTTGTCATGTAATTCAGCATGAAAGTAGCTTGGCTGAATTCTGAAAGAACTTAAATGAGTATTTGACTTTGTCCATTTCGGTTAGACAAACTCAAAGACTCTATGCGCATCTTGTTGAAACTTCATCTTCTGTGATAGTTCCAGCCAAAACTGGTATGCCTGGTAGCGCCATTCTTATAATTTTTAAGGCATTCCCATCCGGCTGTCTGAGCTTGATAAACTGAAAAGCTTCAAAAGCCCTTCTTCGCTGATCTTGGAGCAGCACTGAAAAATACAACTCTAAGATATCTCCTCTGGCCAAATGTGGATTATTGACCCATGTCTCGTGGACAGCTTCTCTGATCCATTTTGCTAATTTTGAAATTTCAGAGAATGTTGGTGCCACAGTATAAACCAAAGCAAGAGCTCCAAAATTATACCATTCTTGAACTTCGTTTGGATGGCTTCCTGGCTTCATCCAAACCCTAGGATATTTTCCCGATCAACAATAGTTTTGTCTGGTTTGATACCCCGTCTAGTTATTAGTTTCTCCCAAGTACGTTGGTAATCCTGCATAGGAGAAGAAACTAAATCATCATTAGTTTGAACCCTAGAAATGCCAGTCGTTGGCCTAAGGTTCAACTCCCCCTCTTTTAACCCAGATGTGCTGGGTTGATTTGAAGGTTCATATTGTGATAACACCTGGCCCTCAACATTGGCTACAACTTGTACATCCTCAATGAATGCATCGTCTGCAGCACTCATGATAGGGGTACTTGAATCCCTTGCCTCCGGGTTAGATGAGCCACGTTCTCTAAACACTCTATTTTGCACCGTTGGAGGTGCGGCCTGGAGGTGGCCCTTTCAAGACTTCAAACAAACGTTCATGGTCCCGAAAGCAAGTTCGAATGTGATCAGTAACAAGTTTCCGATCTGCTCGTTGAAGTCGTCTTGCGACCTCAGCTGTGAGACAAAGTGTCGCAAAGTCTCGTTCCAGGATCTCCAGGTTTTCCCTGAGGTTCCTCACTCGATTGAGGGTATCGCTAGCAATATTTCTCTCCATCTTGTGTTAAGAAATCTGCAAGAACATTTTATCAGATTTCACTATGACAATATCATAATCATAATATTGGCATTCAGCCTGCCATCTTAAAAGTCTAGCATTTTCTGGTTTTGATTCAATTTTATTTTTCAGAAAAGATTTCCCACTGGTATTATCTATTTTTAAGATAAACTTTTTTGCAAGTAAGAATAATGGCAATTTTTTAAAGCCTTTCGAACTGCAAAGAACTCCTTCTCATTGATGTGTCATCTGATAACTTCGCCGCTGTCAAATAGACCGCTACAATATCTGCATGGCACTTCTCCGTCTGGTGTGGTCTTCATGAGTACTGCAGCCCACAAATGATCACTGACATTGGTGTATAATATTAGTTCATCCTCGTCATTTGGAATTGCAAGCTTTGTAGCTGCCTGCACACTTCTTTAAGCTGTTTAACAGCTTGTCTGTGATCTTCATTCCACTCGAACTTAACATCTTTTTTGAGTAATGGACTGAACACCTTCCTGTGATTTTCTAGGTTATTGATGAACATCCCAACAAAATTAACAACTCCCAAAACACTCTGAAGTTGTTTTAGATCCTAAGGTCATCCGGATACCCTTGGACTTTTTCAACAATATGATTCTGCAATATGATTCTAGATTCGTCGATCTCAATTCTAAAGAATTCGATCTGTATTGTAGTAATAACTGTCTTCCTTTCGGAGAGCACTAGTCATTACTTGTAACAAACATCTGAAAAGATTTCCAAATGTTTAAGATATCTTTCATGTTTCTTGACGCAATGAGGATGTCGTCAATATACACGAACATAAAGTTGAAGTAATCTTTGGAAAGATTATCCATCTGTCTTTGGAATATCTGGGGAGCATTTGTCAATCCCATTGGCATGACATTCCAGATATAATGTCCTTGTGGTGTGGAGAATGCTGTGAAGTTCCTGCTAGCTTCCTCCATCTTAATCTGGTAAAATCCAGACTTACAGTCGAACTTAGAAAACACTTTGGCATTCTTGATGTTGTTTACCAACTGTTCTCTGCTTGGGATAAAGTATCCATCGAAATCCAAGATGTCATTGATTCCTTTGTAGTTGATAACTAATCTTGGCTTTCCTCTTTTGATTAAGGAATCCTGAAATGCTATATGGAGAAACCCCTGCTGAGATTAACTTAAGGCATAGATGTTCCTTAAGTATTATCTGTATATCCATCCGATCGTCCATATTCATGGGGATGGGTCTAAATCTGACGAACTCATTTTCTTTTCCAGCTTTCACCTTCAAAGTGGCTATGAGCTCATTCGTATTCCACCATGCTAGTGGATCCTCGTGTAGTTCATCTGAATTTTCCTTTTCACATCCTCTAGAGTAATTTACTCTTTGAGGGTAGCTTCAGATTGTGGAACTTCGTCTTGTAATGCATTTTTCAGTAGCAACAGGGTTTCTGGAGTAACTTCTTCGTCATCTTGCTCCATGAAAGACATAATATTAACCTAGACAAAAGTTTGAGAATCCTTTTCACTAGGACCTTGTTGTCGGAACTGAAGGATTGCTTCTCCAAATTTCCGTTGATCCTTCATTTTTGGGTGTCGAAGTTTTCCTTCATCACCACGCTTCCCGTAATCGTTGTACCATGATCTTATGATCACAAAGGGTTGTGAAAATAAGTCTCATTCTCTTAAGTGAATCGCTTGAATATTTGTAGGAAATTGTTTCCTAGCAGCATATCTACTCCTATCATGGAAAAATAGTTGAAGTTTTGACTTTGTACCACGGGGTACCGCCTGCTCCTCCAATAATTATTTCCGCTCCCCGGACTCCTTCATTAAGAATGTTAGTTCCGGACTTTATCGATGAGATTTTAAAGATGACAAAACATATCAGACCGGATCGAGAGAATTCAGACTGACCAGATCGATCGCTCAAAATAGATCAAGCTGATAAGGCATATCGCATATCAGACCGGATCGATAGAATTCAGACTGACTAGATCGAAGCTTCAGATCGATCTCAATCTTTATCAGATCAGAGCAGTCAAGGATGAATAAAGATTGGTTCTTCAGTCCGAATCATTAACAACTATTTATTGAAGCATTTAATGTCGCAATTAATGCTGAAAAAGACCATAGACTGAAGATTACCATAAAAGGTAAGAAGACAAAGAAGAGCTTACCTGACAGTCGCCGAAAGCATGAACCAGAACGGCAAGTACCCTAAAGAAGAAGACTGTAGCTTACTCAGAGTTTAAGCAGAGTCAAGAGTTGCACATTAAGGGAAATAATGTCGTTGGTACATGCAACTATAAAAGGATGCATCAGAAGATCTCAAGAAGAGAGTCTGATCAATCGAAAAACGCACAAGAAAGCAAAACAGCACAAGCTTACAAGCTCAGAAGCTCTCGAGCTGAAATTCTTAAGCACGAGTACATTGTAATACTTGATCATTTAGGATCACTGTGTGCATAGACTAAAGTCTATCTTGTGTATTCTGTATTGAAATATAGAAGTGAGAAACTATTGTAACTGTCAGACAGAGTGTGTCTGAACAGATCGAGTGACTAGGAGTTTCAGTCTGGTAGTGAGGTAAATCCAGCTGAATCGGTTTTGTACAACAGAATTGTATAAATCAAAGTCTTCTAGTGGAATCCTTCCTTAATTGGAAGAAGGGGAGACGTAGAAGGATTACACCACCTTCGAACTTCCAGAAACATATTCTGTGTTTTTATCTTTCTGCACTCGTTCCATTATTCAAGCCATCGAGCCGTTCTTACTAATTTAAGAACAGACCGTTCCGCACTAAAATATTCAGTGGTCTGTTCTGCAAAAGAGTTGATTAAGAAACAGATTTCTTTCACTAATCCGAACGAAATCACAAGGGATTAATTTTTAACAGGAGTGTTCATTCACCCCCCCTCTAAACACTCCGGACCGATCCTAACAAGTGGTATCATAGCAGGTCATCTTAATCAGCACAAAGACACTCGAGCTGATAGCATCATTCAACAAAATTCCTATGTTCTCAAAAGAAGACTATGATGATTGGAGAATCAGAATGCAAGCTCACCTGGCAGCACATGATGACGATATGTGGTTCGTCATCACTGATGGACCAATGAAGATTCTGAAAGTCAATACAGCAGTATCCATTACTGGTGGTGAACCCCAAATGGTCGAGAAGGATAGATCCCTTTGGACGAATGAAGAAAGAAAGAAAGCAAATCTCAACAACGTTGCCAAAGACATCTTATTCAAGCATTGGACAAGAACATGTTCAGTAAAATCAAAATGTGCTCAACTGCCAAAGAAATTTGGGAGAAGATAGCACAGCTCTGTGAAGGGAACGACCAGACCAAGGAAAACAAGCTGACTGTTGCTCTTCAAAGATTTGAGAGCATAAAAATGAAGATTGGTGAAACTCTAAATGAGTTTGATGAAAGAGTCACTGGTATCATCAATGAGCTAAATGGTCTGGGCAAGGAATACTCAAACAGAGAGATCGCTCTGAAAGTTATGAGAGCCCTGCCAAAAGAATGGGATGTTAAGACCATTGCAATGAGGGAATCCAAAGATCTGAACAAAGTTGAACTTCATGATCTGTTCGCAGATCTTAAAGCATATGAGTTCGAACTGATCAGCAGAGGTGAAGCAGAGCCATTCATCTCTCAACCAAACAAAGCACTGGCAGCCATTCCAGACCAGACCGCCCCCACAACAGATCGATCTATCGAACAGATAAGTAATGATGCTATGTCATTATTTATCAAGAAATTTGGTAAATTCATGTCTAAAAATAAGAGGAACTTTAAACCCTCTCATCATTATAAATCAAGAAAGGACGATGTTGTTAATGATCAGGCTTGCTACAATTGTGGTAAGACCGGACATTTTATTGCAGATTCCACCAGACCGAAGAAAGAAGAACGTAAAGAGAAGCATCGTGATGACAGGAAAAAGAAGCACTACAAAGACCGCAAAAATCATGGAAAGTCCCAAAAGGTCCTAGTAGGAGAAGAAGGAAACAGCAAGTGGGCTTAGACTGATTCAGACTCAGAAAGCTCTGAATATTCTTCCAGCGAAAGCGAAGAAGATATTCAATGTCTAATGGCAGACGAAGATATGAGTCAAACAGACGAGGTATTCGATCTTGACTCAAATGAATTTACACGTGAAGAGCTCATGTCCGCACTGCAAGACATGGCTAATGATTATAGACTCTTAGCTGAATCATTTGAGAAAAGTAAAGCTAAAGTCAATGATCAAATGGATGAGCACAACAAACCAAGCTACTCTGAGCAGGGTGAGTGCAATAATCTAAAGATCGAACTGAATAAGCTGAAAATCTCCTATGATCAGCTCCATGAAGAAAATAAGAGAATTAGCACACAAAATGCTAAGCTTTCTCATATCTTCAAAACATGGACAAAATCCAGAACATCTTTGGAAGAACTGCAAGAGGTACAAAGAAATGTCGGTGATGTTACAGGCATAGGCTTTGATATCAAAGACTGCACCAAAGATGAATCTGAACTGTTGCTGGTAAAGAACAAAATCAAACAAATGACATTTGTTAAATCCAGCACAGTATATGAGACTGAAGCACCTATAATTCAAACGGTAGTCTCTTTCGTAAATCAAGGGTTGAGAAAAGTGATTGGATATGTTAACCAAGCCAAAGAAAAGGCACCAGCAAGCTTTGCGTCTTTCAGACCAAATCTAAGGGTGCAAGATCAAAGGCAAGGAAGACAATACAATTACTATAATTCAAAACCAGTTCAACGAAGATATAGACTACCCTATGAGAATCAAAGGTTTCCATATCGCACACATTATCACACACAACATTGAAACAGACCAGCTCACAGCACACCACACACACACAAGCCATTAAAGCTGATACATGTGTGGGTTCCCAAAGGGCTAATCCGTTTTGGACCCAAATAGGATTGGGTACCAACAATAATTATGTTTGATGACAGGTACCAAAGAAACTTGCATCAGACTGGTACTTGGACAGTGGGTGTTCTCGTCACATGACTGGAAACATCGAGCTGCTGTCTGAAGTCACAGATTGTACTGGACCACAGATCATTTTCGGAGATAACTCAAAGGGTAAGACCGTGGGCAAGGGTAAGATTGTCCATGGTAATATTATTATCAATGATGTGCTGTTAGTTGAAAATCTATGCTATAATCTCATTAGTATAAGTCAACAATGTGATAATGGTTATACTGTAGAATTTCACAAACACACTTGCACTGTTAAATCGTCAGATGGTATGACCATGCTTGTAGGAATCAGAAATGGAAATACATATAAGATTAACTGGAATCATGTTCAACCTGATAATCCTACTTGCTTCATCGCAAATAATGATAATAAACACTGACTATGGCATAAACGCTTGAATCATCTCAATTTTAAGACTATATCTAGCCTGTGTAAACATGATTTAGTTGTCGGTCTGCCCAAGATCGACTTTGCTAAGGATAAGATCTGTGAAGCGTGCCAAATGGGCAAACAGATCAGATCATCCTTCAAAAACAAGAATGCCAAATCCTCCTCACGCTGCTTAGAACTACTGCATATGGACTTGTTTGGTCCTATACCAATAACAAGTTTAGGGGGAATGCGGTATACTCTTGTTGTTATTGATGATTACTCACGTTTTACTTGGACTATATTTTGAGCAGTAAAAATCAGACCGGTCCGAAATTGATCAAGCTGCTGAAACGTACTCAGAATGAGAAATCATCCAGCATAGACACGATTCGAAGTGACAAAGGCACTGAGTTTTCAAATCAGAATCTTGAATCCTTTCTAGAAGATCATGGAACTAAGCACGAATGTTCAGCCGCCCGAACTCCCCAACAAAATGGAGTTGCAGAACGAAGAAACAGAACGCTTAAAGAGGCAGCAAGAACAATGCTTGCTGATTCTGGAATTTCGCAAAAGTTCTGGGCAGAAGCTGTAAATACTGCATGCTACACTCAAAATCGGTCTATGATTAACAAGAAATTGAATCTCACTCCATATGAAATATGGACTGGTAACAGACCGTCTATCTCTCACCTTCATGTATTTGGCTGCAAATGCTTCGTTCACAACAATGATAAGAATCATCTTACAGCATTTGAAGCTAAATCAGATAATGGGATATTCTTAG
This sequence comes from Haberlea rhodopensis, assembly GCA_907163345.1. Classification (NCBI taxonomy): domain Eukaryota; kingdom Viridiplantae; phylum Streptophyta; class Magnoliopsida; order Lamiales; family Gesneriaceae; genus Haberlea; species Haberlea rhodopensis. The sequence goes on along the minus strand of CAJQUN010000028.1, from coordinate 6,886,641 downwards.
GATATTCATCTAATAGCAAAGCTTTTAGAGTTTTCAATAATCGCACTTTAACTGTAGAAGAATCTGTTCATGTAGTATTTGATGAATCTTTATGTATTGAGGGTAGCAAGGAATCAATTCAAAATCAGATGGAAAACATCCATCTCGAAGCTAACAGTGATGATGAGATTGTAGCTAACAGGTCAAGAGACAATCCACCAGAACCTGAAGTACCAGACAGATCGGATCAGGGCAATGAAGCTCCTTCAGATCGAGCCGATCCGGATGATCCTCACTCGTATGTTAAAACAGATGCTGATAATGCCGCTACTACTCATCCGTCTGGACCAGACAATCCATAATCGAGTTATCGATGGACAAAGAGGCATCCACCTGATCTAGTAATTGGAAGTCCTTCTGCACCAATTAGAACCAGAGGACAGATGATGGATGAATTCACTCATGCTGCTTTCATATCAAATCTGGAACCTAAAAAGATTGATGAAGCTTTGACTGATTTCAACTGGATTAAAGCAATGCAAGAAGAGCTTAATCAATTTGAACAAAATCAAGTTTGGAGTCTAACCCCCAGGCCAAGCGATCTGCCTGTTATTGGAACCAAATGGGTGTTCAGAAACAAGCTGGACGCAGATGGAGTTGTGGTTAGAAACAAAGCCAGACTGGTAGCACAAGGATTCCGACAAGAAGAAGGATTTGACTTCGATGAATCATTTGCACCAGTCGCCAGACTTGAAGCAATCCGAATATTTCTTGCTTATGTTGCTTTTAAAGACTTCAAGGTATATCAAATGGACGTTAAGAGTGCCTTTCTTAATGGTAAGCTTCAGGATGAAGTCTACATTGAGCAACCTCCTGGATTTCAGAACCACTCATTTCCTAATCATGTATATCTACTGAATAAATCAGTATATGGTCTGAAACAAGCTCCAAGAGCCTGGTATGACACTCTATCTCAATTTCTGCTGAACCATGATTTTCAGATCGGCTCAGTAGATAAAACTCTCTTTAAATTTATTAAGGGGGAACATACCCTGTTAATTCAGATTTATGTTGATGATATAATTTTTGGGTCAACTAACCCCAAATTATGCGAGAAATTCTCTAAGTTAATGCAGGGACAGTTTGAGATGAGCATGATGGGAGAACTTTCATTCTTTTTGGATCTTCAAGTCAAACAGCTCAGCAATGGTATTTTCATCAACCAAACCAAGTATACCAAAGAGCTTCTTAAGAGATTCGGAATGGAAACGTGTTCAACTGTATCAACTCCAATGAGTCCTTCAATCAAGTTAGATAAAGACGAAGGGGGAACAGCAGTTGAAGTATCTATGTATCGCGGACTGATCGGATCGCTCTTGTATCTTACAGCGAGCCGGCCTGATATTATGTTCTCAGTCTGTATGTGCGCCAGATTTCAGTCAGAACCAAAGCAATCACATTTTATTGCTGCTAAGCGTATTCTGAAATACTTAAAAGGATCTCAGAACGTTGGTCTTTGGTACTCCAAAGATTCAAACTTCAGCTTGATCGGATATTCAGACGCAGACTACGATGGCTGTAAGATTGATCGTAAAAGCACCAGTGAAACATGTCAATTTCTAGGTGAAAGATTGATCTCTTGGTTCAGTAAGAAGCAAACATATATTGCCACATCTACAGCTGAAGCAGAATATCTTGCCGCTGGAAGCTGTTGCTCAAATGCTCTGGGTTCAACACCAGCTCAAAGACTATGGCATTCAAGCTGTTGACTCTCCGATATTTTGCGACAACACAAGTGCAATCGCTATAACGTATAATCCAGTTCTGCACTCTCGAACAAAGCACATTGATATATGACATCATTTTATTCGAGACCATGTTGGCAAAAAGGAGATTCAGATCGAACATATTTCAACAGATCAGCAGGCAGCAGATATCTTCACCAAACCACTTCCCGAGGCTAAGTTTAATTACTTTCGTCAAATTCTTGGTTTAATAGACTTATCTTGATAGTTTCGATGCTTTCTTCTTTTCGCTTTTAAAGATTTTTGTTGGCCCAGATCGATAATACAATGTTCCGAAAGACACAGACCGGTCCAAACTTTCAGACCGATCTATGTCAATCTGATGTTATCCTATGATCTGTCTGGTCAACAAATCCTTTATTTAATATTTATTTAAAACAAAACAGCCCGGACTGATCGCAATTTTAACCGCCTTATCTCTCTTTTATCCTGACCGTTTATTTTGAATTATTTAATGCTCAGTCATCGAGATAAAGACACGTGTCTTCTCTCTCTTATTTAGCGGGCTGAGCATTACATTTTCATTCACTTTTTACCATTTACCGCTGTCTAATATCTAACTCCCTCATATCTTTTTTTAAACTCTTATCATCTTTCATTACACTAAAATGGCTACCATAACTCACAACTCTCTCTCCGTTGAGTTCGATGATATCTACAGGGCTGAAGATACAGAGATGGTCTCTATTTTCCGAGCTTTGGAATCGTCTGGATTAAGGAATTTTCTGGAGTGTGGCACGGTGGTTTACGAATCAGAGATTCGCGAACTGTTCGCCAATGCTGTATCCCAGAAGACATCTATCTCCACCTCCGTCAAAAGCAAAACGTTTGAAATCTCTCCGTCGACGCTGGCAAAGACCTTTGGTCTTCCCAACTCCGGACTGACTGAGTTTGGCCATATTCCTCAAGCTTCTCTCACAGCTCTTCAGGGGAAGGTATCTATCTTTGGCCACCGCCTGCAGCCTTCATTCAAAAAGAAGGAAATGCTATTTCATTTCCAGGTGTTATGCGAGATCGTTGGTAAGCCACTATTGGGCAAAGCCGGAAGCTTTGACGCCGTCACTGTCGAGAAGTTCAGGGCCATGGCTGCTATTGTTTCTGGACAGAAGATGAACTGGTCCGTAATTCTATTTGGAGTCCTGTTGGAAACAGTGATTGCCTCCAAACAGGCCGTCTGCTTTGCTGTTCCTCTCAGCAAGCTACTGGAGACTTTGGACATCGAGCTAGGGAAGCAGTCTGCTCTAAGTCCCTTCAAAATTCTCAACTCCAAAGGGCTAGCACTACTGAAGTCCAAGAGTGCTCCACCCACTCCTACCGATCTGGTGGCAGTCAAGATTGAGAAGGGAGAAGAACAGGCTGTTGCTCGAAAAACTCGGGTCAATTAAAATTAACCATTCAGACTGACTCCGAGGAAACTCAGTCTGCTCCTTCATCACCAGCCAAGCCCCTTCCCAAAAAGCCAAGAACCCAGATCACCAAGCCACACAAAACATTACCTCTCAAAACCCTACCCATATTGCCTCCAACAAAAGCCACCCCTGCCCCCCAACCTACAACCCAACTTTCAACCGCTTCAACCACTGCACCCAAAGTAACAATCCGAGTTCCCTCTGCCATCCCCGTGGTCAAAGGGATTGTCATCACTGAGTTGGGAGACTACACCCAATCAGGGATCAAATCTCGATCTTCCACAGGCAAGGGCAAAGCCATTCTCTCTGAACCCCTCTCCTCCAAACCCAAATCTGTCGCGCAAACAGCCATCGACATCGCTATGGAGGATGTTGATGAGAAGGTGAATGCGCTAGTTGTAGTCTTTGATGAATATGTCGAGTACAGAACAATCAACCACATTGAGATGTTCTTCGGCAAACTGAAACGCCTACAGAAAATGGAAGAAGAAGTCCTTAAGGGGACAGAGACAGATGATGTTCGAATTGCTGTACAGCGCAAAGATCTATTTACGGCCAACCAGAGATTCAGACTGGCGAATCTGCTTTTGGATGCTACGAAAGCAAACTTCGATCCGAACACTCCAACTGCCAGGATGATGGTGTTGTTATTGCTCAATTGGAAATGGATATCCATGCTCTTCACCTAGCTGTCCGATTCCAACGACAGAATCTGCTAGCAAGACTCTGGCAGAACCTTTCGTATAGGCTGTTCCCTCTGGAGCACCAGACCAGACAGCAGACCAGACAGCAGAACGCATAGCGGATCAGACAGCGGAGCAGCCAATGACTAATGCTCCGTCTGCTACAGAAGATGAACCCTTGAACGTTTTGTTGGACTCTCCAACAACATCTATTCCTCTGGGATCATCAGTCTCCCATGTTCAACTCAGTCCAACCGCAGCACTTACAACAGTTGGCGCACCAGAGTTCGTCGATCCGGATCTAGTGGTGTCCACCGTTGTTGAGCTCTCCAGATTGAGGAGCCTTCCAGACCCAGCACTCCTCCAGTCCACTCAGATGAAGATATGGCTGTCATAGAAGAATTCTCTTCGGATTTGGTCACCTTGATCCGGTCCGCAAGTTGCCAAGCTGCTATATCTTCAATCATACCCATTGCTGAAGAAGATGATCACACCCTGTCGTCATCTGATCACTCTCCAAGCCGTTTATCTGACGCACCTCCATCCCTGGCAAGGACCCTTCAGCACCTCTCCGACAACTGTCTGTCTCTCTCTCAGCGTGTTATAGAGGTTCATCAAGGCCAGAGGGTTACATCCTTGGACTTTGATTCATTTAAAGAGAAGATGACAGCCAGTATTAGCAGCCTTCAACGAGGAATGAATGATCTGTTCTCTCAGCAAGCTTCTTATAAAAACAGCCTGAGAAAAGAGCAGATCGAGCTGGCCACTGAAGTCAGAGCATCCGTCGCCAATTCCCTTCGTGCTCAAGACACTCGTCTTGACACTATCAGCGCTCAGCTAGCACAAGTTGTCGATTTTCTTCAAGAAATTGCTGCTGACAAAAAGGGGGAAAAGAGAAAAGACTTCAAGCCGCATCAGTCTCAGTCTTCAAGAAAATAGAATAATCAGACTGTCTGTATATAAGATTTTTGGTGATCAATAAAAATCTTTCTCTGATAAGTTCTTGTTCATTTATTTTGAACTAAAAGAATTAAAGGCTTGATCGATCTGAAATCCAACTTAATAATGTTCATTTATTTTGAACAAGAAGAAGTAATCGATCCGAAAGTATACGCTTCAGAGCTCTTAAAAGACTGGATAAAAAGGATTTAGAAGCTACGTTTTGTCATCATCAAAAAGGGGGAATTTGTTAGTTCCGGACTTTATCGATGAGATTTTAAAGATGACAAAACATATCAGACCGGATCGAGAGAATTCAGACTGACCAGATCGATCGCTCAAAACAGATCAAGCTGATAAGGCATATCGCATATCAGACCGGATCGATAGAATTCAGACTGACTAGATCGAAGCTTCAGATCGATCTCAATCTTTATCAGATCAGAGCAGTCAAGGATGAATAAAGATTGGTTCTTCAGTCCGAATCATTAACGGCTATTTATTGAAGCATTTAATGTTGCAATTAATGCTGAAAAAGACCATAGACTGAAGATTACCATAAAAGGTAAGAAGACAAAGAAGAGCTTACCTGACAGTCGCCGAAAGCATGAACCAGAACGGCAAGTACCCTAAAGAAGAAGACTGTAGCTTACTCAGAGTTTAAGCAGAGTCAAGAGTTGCACATTAAGGGAAATAATGTCGTTGGTACATGCAACTATAAAAGGATGCATCAGAAGATCTCAAGAAGAGAGTCTGATCAATCGAAAAATGCACAAGAAAGCAAAACATCACAAGCTTACAAGCTCAGAAGCTCTCGAGCTGAAATTCTTAAGCACGAGTACATTGTAATACTTGATCATTTAGGATCACTGTGTGCATAGACTAAAGTCTATCTTGTGTATTCTGTATTGAAATATAGAAGTGAGAAACTATTGTAACTGTCAGACAGAGTGTGTCTGAACAGATCGAGTGACTAGGAGTTTCAGTCTGGTAGTGAGGTAAATCCAGCTGAATCGGGTTTGTACAACAGGATTGTATAAATCAAAGTCTTCTAGTGGAATCCTTCCGTAATTGGAAGAAGGGGAGACGTAGAAGGATTACACCACCTTCGAACTTCCAGAAACATATTCTGTGTTTTTATCTTTCTGCACTCGTTCCATTATTCAAGCCATCGAGCCGTTCTTACTAATTTAAGAACAGACCGTTCCGCACTAAAATATTCAGTGGTCTGTTCTGCAAAAGAGTTGATTAAGAAACAGATTTCTTTCACTAATCCGAACGAAATCACAAGGGATTAATTTTTAACAGGAGTGTTCATTCACCCCCCCTCTAAACACTCCGGACCGATCCGAACAAAGAATAATGATCCGTTTGGAAAAGTCTCTTCCGGCAATGGCTGATAATTTCTCACCAACTTCTTTGGGGAAGATATCTCGCCTGGATGTACATATTCCAGCTCCTGAATCAATCTAGGCTGCAAACTATTCAGCCCAGTATTTCTCATATAACATCCCGACTGAGATGTATATGGAGAATGGACTGGTGGTCGAATTCTGTATCTCTTTCCGTCCACCGTGAACTCCATTCCATCTTGTAATCTTTCCCAATGTTTATGTTCTTCGAGAAATTTAATCCCAAGAATAAGCTGTTCTGGGCTTATTCGTGTTGTGCCTTCAATGGTTAGATCAACGTCACCAATCTTTAGGTTTCCTTGATATCGGCCCACTGTAGGTTGTGGTAAATAATATAAGACATCGCAAGGGAAGATATTGCTCTTTTCCGCAATGTCAAAGATTATTTGCACTTCGCTCCATCCTTCTGGACACTTTAGAACCCATTTTGTTTTGAATACATCAGGGATCTTCTGGATCCTACTTGAGACGGCCTTCTGTTTTTCCTTGGGATAGTTACTGATTAACCTGTCATCTTGGAAAGACATCCTTCTTGACTCGATCATGAGGCTCCTACTTCTGTTTAGAACATGTTGATCTTGTATCATCATGTCAATCTCTCCTATTATTGGCATATCAATAATGTCTGGCAATACTGCTTTGGCGAAATCTTCGAAGATTCTGTGGACTTCAATGAATTCTTTTCTCAAGAATACTTCGGAATGATGAGTATTCGAGAGCACGTATGACACCTTGTAGGTGATCGAGTCAGGCCTGTTTCCTTCTTTCATCAAATCACTTCTTTTGAAATCTTGATGAAGAGTAAGAACCTTGTTGAAGTCTCGATTGCCCAGATTGTATGCAATCCTCAGATAGATGTTAAAGCCATCTTTCCTGCATACAGATTTCCTGCAACTGCTCCCAAACAAGAGGCTTTGAGGATCGAGATTCTCTTATTAAAGATCACCAGGTTGAGGGGCGAATCAATTCATTCCTTGAATGTTGCTTTGATGATGACTCTAATGGCTCCGATATTTATCCATGAGAGTGTATTAGCAACTTCTCTTTTGACTTTGTTTTTAATCTCCTGGATTTCTCTGTAGGGGATTAACTGCATCTCGATTTGGTTTCCCGTGAATTTCATCGGGATCGCAAATTCACATGTTGTCACCCTATGGATAACCTGATGCTTCCTGCTTCAAAGACCAATCATATACATGGCTTTTTCCATTGCTCCAATTGTAAATCCATCATATATCTGAAGCTTTGGCTCTTCCTTCATGATCCTCATAAGGGTTTTGTGAGAAACGGTCGTATGCGAGAAGAATCCTGACGGGTCTTCTCAGATCATATGTTGAAGGAACTCTCCTTTACTCTGATTATGAACTGGATTCACCTCCATTATCAGAATAGATCTCTTCTTTGTAGATGCTTTCATCTGAGGGAATATCCTCAAATTGAAAACCTGCACCAAATCCTGGAAATAGTTAGTATCCTCAAACTCCTTGGTATGCTCGAATTGTCTTACTCCACGACTTTGGTTTTTTGGACAATCTTTAGAGATATGTCATCTTTCTCCACATGTCCAACAATTACAATGTTTGAAACTCTCATTCGCACGAGTATGTGTGCGTCTGAAAGTTCTCTTCATCGGTGCTCTGCTAGAACTTGCTTGATTAGAACATGTTGACGAGGTTCTACACCTGGTTGGTCGTGATATTTGCCCAGATCTATAACTTCGAGCTTTCTGCTTTTACCAGAACTTCCTAGGCCTCCATGAAGACCTACTTATTCTCGAACCACTTGCCTGGGCATAAGGATGACTCCTATGTTTTTTTTCATCTTTCGCCTCTGGGGGTAGTTTCCGATGATTGAGGGGATGTCATTCCTCGTACAATAAAGATGAGTTGTTTTGTTGATTCCTCTAAGCTTCTTGTAATTCTTTTGGAGCTTTGCTTGATAACACCACCCCGCAAGATTTAAATGGCATTCTCTTGGACACCGTCTCTATTTCGTGGGGTGTATATTCCTGGATAAGCATTTCTCTCCATGGACTCGATATTTTGGTAAAGAACAGTTCTGCAGCATCTTTTTCTGCTATCTTTGCCTTCCATCTGTATTATGTGAAGAGTTTGATGTACTCGTCGACATAACAGATGTCCAGTAGTTCAAGGCTATATAAAACTTGTTTATATTTTTCGCATTTTTCTTCCTCCATTCCTTCGAAGTAACTTACTCCGATGAAACCAATTTTAAAGAATTTTGCCATCTTGTCCACAATGTCTTTTAGGGACTCTCTGGCTAAAACTTTCTCCTTCATTCCTGGGCTTCCGAGATCCCAAGAAATTTTGACCAATCCTTCAAGACTCGTTTTAAGAAGTAAAATGAATCATTCTTTGCTTAGATCAAACGTTCTTGTTGCTATTCTCATTGTTGAAGCCCATTCATCAATAAGAACTTCGTGATTTTCGAAATCCAAGATATCCATGTTGAGCATTAGTCCATATGGATGAATTGGATCTAACTGAGACTTCCCGTAAGGCATTTGGCGTATATCTGGCCCGCGGGAACGATTCCTTGTTCCAACTGGGGGATCCAAAGATGCTGAGGAAAAACATCCTTGATGAGGCATCCTTTGATCTCCTGGTGGTGGATCGTGTGATCCAAAACTTTCTTGTGGTGGTGGTCTAGGTACAATTTCACCTGATCCTCCAATCTGATTTGTCTTGAAGTCTACGAGATTTAATCCCGCATACGAATCAGCAAGATCCTGTAGATCTTCCAGGTTGATTCTTTCCATTACTTTGTGAGAAGTACTAGTTCTCATTGTAGGACTACAATCATCTTTTCAGTATCCGTCAAAGGCCTTCGGACCTCCGTCGCTTTCCCTTTTTGATGTAAAAGTGATTCTGTTCCATAGGACGGTGATAACCATCCTCCATTCCTTCTTCCTGAAGAAATTGACCTTGACTCCAACTCCTTAACTATGGTTTGAACATCTCGAAGATTTTCAAGAATTTCCTCCTGATGTTGATCATGAACTTTGAATCTGATGGACCTGTGCAGGGACATGGTATTGAAGGTATCCATAACGCTGTACTGTCTTCTGGATTTCTCTAAGATCTTGAGATATCTTAGAAGTATCTGGTTCGATTTCTCGAAAGGTTGGTTCTCCCATCCTAATCATCTGGTCCGGACCCTATTGGATCATTGGGGTCTAGAACAACGTCCTCATGTTCAGGATAATCTTCCTGAAGTTTGGCTAACTCGAACTGTAGTTTGAGGTTGACTTGATGAAGCCTCTTAGCCATCCGCTCAAGTTTCTTGTAATGGTTTATGCCGGGTGTGCATAATCATGTTCCTCGTAATAGTTCCACTTATGGTTGAACGTTGATCTTCTGCCATATGTTTCTGATTTAGTGCTTCCAATTTTTGGAAGTACCATCTGTAAGAATGACACTTCGAACATTTGTTCGGGTCCATATTTTTCTTGAATCGTCTCCCCCGTATACGTTACAAATTAATATTCAAGATAATTACTATAGTATTTCCAGAATAAACCTAGTATCTGATACCAATTTTTATGACGGATCCTAAAGGACAAGTTTATTGGAAAAATGGTGAACTCTAGGTAATTTTGAAAAGTAATTAAAACTTGAGGGGGCATAAGGCAATTAATCCCTTGCAACTTGTAAGGGTAATTTGGTAAAGTGTTGGGGGGTAGGTAGTTATGATGAAGATGAACGTATAGTTGGAGAGTTAAAATATAGAATATTTGATAAGGGGGGTAAAGTTAAAGAAAAGTTTGGGTTGGGGGATTTTTTTAGAATTTGCTCTCATAATAACTATTATTATTAGTTTAAGTTTTAAGTTTTAATCTATCAACAAAATATCAAATAATACAATATTGTTGGTTTAGCGAACCTAATTGATCTTACTTCTGGGTATAAATAATAAAATATTATAAAACAAAATAAAAATGTACGAAATACCGTAACAAAAAAATCAAACACTAAAATATGGTAAATCGCCATCCGGAATGGCGATTCACCTTTTTGATCAAAAAGTTGAAATTGCCATCCCGAATTTTATTACATTTTTTTGATTTAAAAAATAATTCAGTGAGAAAATACCTGGTTTGTGGAAAATGAAAAAGAAGAACAAATGATAGGTAATAAAAGGATCCCGAAGGATATAATTTTGAATTTATGATAATGTAATTAAATATAACAATGAACCATATATAAGCATAACTATATATGTTAAGAAAGCACATAATTAACAAATATATAATTTATTACGATATTAATTTTGGTAATATATGCATATATAGTAATATATATATTATATATACTTATATATATATATATATATGATTAAAATAAAAAAAATTAAATATGGTAATTTTTTTAATTTATTACCATATTTAATTACAAAAATATATATACACTTGATTAAAAGTAATGAATTATATATATATATATATATATATATATATATATATATATGAATTATATAATATACATGTATATAATTATACGAAGTTGTACGTTCTTGAATCATTTATGGGAACAAATAATTGCATAAGTGTGACTGTGAAAAAGCAAAAACTTGATGGCATTATGAACAAGAAAAGAGCTGGGAAGGTGTCGACTAATGTTTTTGGATTGACTTAAACAATATGTGTTCTTAACATATATAGCTATGATTATATATGGTTATTATCATATTTAATTACATTATCATAAAATCAAAATTATATCCCTCGGGATCCTTTTATTACATATCATTTGTCCCCTTTTCATTTTCCACAAATTCTCACTGAATTATTTTTAAATAAAAAAATAAAAAGTTTAAATCGCCATCCCGGATGTCGATTTACCATATTTATAGTATTTCGTAAATTTTTATTTTATTTATAATATTTTATTATTCATACCCTTACTTCTGATATTAACACAACTTATTAGTTATATTACGTATATCAATTAAGTACATAGCAAGGTTTAGTCAAATTAGAATATGACCATCAAAGTTGGAAGGATTTAGCTAAGCAAAGTTATGTGAAAGTGATCAGCAGAACTGATCAACAAGATGAAGAGCATTAAAAATGATCAGCAGAACTGATTAACAAGAACAAGATCATTCGTAACACGTGTCAGTTGAGTGATTAGTAGAAACTGATATCCGGGCCAAGTATATGTTCAACAAAAATGATCAGTCCGAACTGTTGAAATTAGGTCAGCTAAGTGATCAGTTGCACTAATCTCAAGGACAGCTAAAAGCAAGCAGAGCCTAACTAGACAAGCCAACTGACTAAGCAGCAAAGATGATTCACTCAAATTTAGCCCATTCAATTTGTTCAGCTGAGACATCCAAACCAGCAGAGCACTCAACCAAGCTAATGTAACCAGCGAGAGCAAAATAGCTAATTCTAGCTGAATAAACATAAAGACCAGCTCATTGATCACCAACGGACTTAGACAGCAGGAGATTTATCAGTCGCGTAATTAAAATAACTAGTTACAATAAATGACCAACAAACAAGAACATTTCCAACATGCATATTCTTATATCTAAACAGACATATTAATGTCAATGTCATATATATACACTTAAAAGATTGAAGATTAAGATAATAGGACGATATCATGATTCTTACAACTTATCATGATCACATTCAGATATCGATCTATGGGAGCTTTCAAATACATCTATGTTAAATTAAGAGCACTCTCCAAAAATAGGCATTGCATACCAATTCATATCAGATCAATCAAGTGATCATTTGTACCAACACAATACACTCTATGTATTGTAATAATGAGCTTAAATAGAAGAGTTTTGTTGTAACTTTTTAACATGTTATCTGGACAGACTAAGAGCTTAGATGAGTTGGGCTCCTGTTGAACAGTGGAGATGTTAGGAGTTCAAGTTGCAAGAGTGATTTCGGCTGGAGTTGGTTTATACAAAGGGTTGTATAAAGTCTTCTAGTAGAACCCTTCCTTTCAGCGGAATAAAAAGAAATGTAGAAGGATAACACCACATTCGAACTTTCATAAACAAATATGTGTTCATTTACTTTTCTTGCTATTTTACTTTGCTTAATCAGTTTCGTTAATTCAAATGTCTTCCGCTTTTTTTTTAAACTAAGCTCGATCTAATCTCTTAGATAAACTCAACAACCAACATTGCTAAAATGTTGCATCATTAGATATTAGCTGAACTAATACCCCCAGATCAATCCTCGTCAAATACACTTTTAAGATTTTTCTTAAATACCATATATTGTTAAAATCTATTATCACTTTAAAAATATACAATTTAACAGCCTCAGTATTTTAATTTTTTAGTAAACAAACCAAAAAAAATAAATTTAATTTCCTAATAAAATTTCAAGAAAAAAGTCGTTCTTTCAAAACAAGCATATGAAAACACCAACAGAAAGCTAAACATGCTCTTAATTTTTAGATCAAATTTCTGTGGACTGAAATTATTTGTTTACAGTTATTTATATATATAATTTCGTCTGATAAGTATAATTAAATTGTGTTTGAAATGTTATTTAATGACTTGTAACGGTGTATTTTACAATTTGTTTTTTAGAAACAACCGATATATTATCACTGCGAAAGGTTGGACATAACAATATGATGAATAAAATCTGGATAATAAGATAAACCATATGTTGGAGTTAGTGTATGCTTAGCTAACATATGTGCTGCTTCATTTCCTGTTCTTCATACACTACTTGTTTGGGCTAATTCAAAGGTCCTCATCATCTTCTGAATATCACAGATAATTGGACCAATGGAAGAGAAATTTTCTGTTGGAGAATTCACCACTTGTATTAGTGCCATACACTCGCTTTTAATGATGATGTGCTCCTACCGATGCTGTTGTTCCAATTCTAAACCTGCCCTCAGAGCCAATGCCTCCGCCATCTCTGGTGTCACTAGAAATCTATGATGCTTACTACACCATGCTAAACAGACTCCCTCGTGATTTCTGGTGATAATCCCAAATCCAGCCATATTTTCTTGATTGAATACCGCCACATCACAATTAATTTTAACAACATCGGGTAGAGGAGCTTGCCATCTTGTTAGGGAAGGACTGGAAGGATTTTTAGTAGTCATACATGTGGCATTCCGGAATTGCATTAAGTACTCCTTTGCAAACTCCATGATGCCGTGGGCATCATAAACGAAGTCCTCCCTCACTCTTTTATTTATGGCGTTCCACAGAGTCCAACATCCGACCAACATAAGTTCGAAATGGTCCTTATCTATCTCCCGTATTTTTCACAGCCAGTCCAACATATTTCTGCCATCAAAGGATATATATTTGTGAGAGATATTCGAGCATGCCTAGAAAATACGGGCAAAGTGATAATCCTTTAGAACATGCATTAAGCATTCCTTCTTGGTAGCGCATATACCACAATGATCAGCCTTTACTATATGTCTTCTATGCAGCGCCTCCAATGTTGGGACATTCTCATGGCAAGCCCTCCATATGAATATTTTTATCTTATTCGGTATCTTTTCTTGCCATATCACCTTCCATTTATCATGATCCGTGGAATTTAGCTTGTACCAATAGAATTACTATTGCCTCTTTTTAATTCCCTTGCTAAGTGATACACACTTCGTACTGAATACTATCCATTCTTTGTATAATGTCATATCATTTTGTCTGGATAATGCATTCTTCCCAAAGATATAGACAAGATAGTATGTGCAACCGCTTCAAAGAAAATCCTATTGATAAGCTTCTTTTTCCATACTCCCATATCACTATCAATAAGCTCATTGAAAGTTGCTGGAGGGTCTTCCTACCTTAACTCATCTTATACACGTAATATGGACTAAACATGCATTCATAACATCTTAGGGTTCCGGTTGTAGCTTTGAGCTATTAAGATTACAGGCCAAAAATAAAATTTCAAAAGCTAATTAATTACATTCTCAATAATGAATGTTAAAGCTATAGATTTACACTACTCCTAGAGTAGAGACTATCAAAATCATGTATCCTATATTCATCTTGCTCCTTTTAGTTCACTGTCTCAACCCGACCCTAGGCCCTTCAGTCCAAAAGTGTACCTACAGGAACAACCCATCATGAGCATGTACATCATTACTTAACATCATAAGGTAATGGCATATAAATAAATGCATGAAAATAATCGTAACATATACTTCCTGGTTAATCGTATTAACCCACTTAGTTGTCCATGTTTCATAGTCATGCATATGTGCATCTTACCCTATCGTATGGCATCTTACCATATCATAATCATCGTGTGGCATCTTACCACGAGGGCATCTTACCCTATCGTATAGCATCGTGTGGCATCTTACCACGAGGGCATCTTACCCTATCGTATGGCATCTTACCATATCATAAATATCGTGTGGCATCTTACCACGTGGACATCTTACCCTATCGTATGGCATCTTACCATATCATAAACATCGTGTGGCATCTTACCACGAGGGCATCTTACCCTATCGTATGGCATCTTACCATATCATAAACATCGTGTGGCATCTTACCCAATCGTATGGCATCTTACCATATCATAAACATCGTATCATTATATAAACATCATATAAACATCATCATAAACTTACTCATCATTATCATCATCATAAACATCGTAAATACTTATACAATTATTGCGTAGTCATAGTATAAGAATGTGTTACCGTCCGATGCCCGTACGTTTCTTACGTACCTTAATTCCCAAAAGTGGACAAATTGGAGAACTTTATCTCCTTTTTGTTGTGGGTACCTGGGATGGTTCTACACAACCATACAAATCAATATTAGACGCTAAACAATAGCCAAATACCAAAAAGTTAATAAAAATCATCATTTTCCAAGTTTTAAACAGTGGCGATCGATCGCTACTTGAGGCGATCGATCGCCTCACTTTTTGCCTTGCGGCGATCGATCGCTAAAAATATGGCGCTCGATCGCCTGTAGCGATTTTTGCTACTGGCCTTCGGCGATCGATCGCCTCATACAGGGCGATCGATCGCCACCTGCTGGTGCGCGATTTTTCACCATTCTTTAGCATTTTTCAAGCTCCCACATATACCTTTCAAACCCAAACTTTCCTACAACATCAACATCATCAAAACTCACTAAAACCCACATAAAACACTTCAAAAATCATACCCCAACAACATACAACACATACCCAAAACAAACCCACATAAATCACTTCAAAATCACCTCATTTCAAAACCAAACATCATAAAAACTTTAGGAAGGGTTCCATACCTCTTGAATACTCCAAATCTTAACAAAGATCACACAAACAAAAGTTTTGTGGAGCTTCCTTCTTCCTCCTTTGAAGAATTTCGAAAATGGGGTGAGGTTAGGGTTGTGAAAATGATTTGGGGATTTTAAGAGTGATTGGTAAAGTGAAGGGAAAAGGTATAGTGGGGGGTATATGGGTTAATTTAATTAAACTTGTACCTATTAATTAACATGATGTATAAAATACCCCAACATGGTATTTTAAAAGTATTTTTCAAAAATGCAACAAACTTCCTCTAACTTCATATCTTCCTCATAATTGACAAACAATTCAATTAAATCATTTAACACTTCATTACCCATCACATAAATCAATTACCATGATAAATAATCACATAACCATCATTAATGCCCAAATTGCATATAATTAATTTCGGGGCATCACATTACTCCCCTACTTATAAGATATTGTTCTCGAAATCACATGCACTTACCCAAAATGAAACTAAACATAAATCATACCAGAAAATAGTTCCGGGTAATGCTGCACCATATGTCGTTCCGTCTCCCACGTAGCCTCCTCGACATCCCGACGATCCCACTGAACTTTGACCATCGGTATAATCTTGCTTCGTAGTCTGCGATCCTCTCGATCCAGAATTCCGATTGGTCGTTCTACGTAGGATACATCTGAGTCCAACTGCACTTCAGTAGGCTGTAATACATGAGACGGGTCTGGCTCATACTTCCGTAACATAGAGACGTGAAAAACATCATGAATTCCAGATAAAGACGACGGTAGAGCCAAACGGTAGGCCAATGTACCTATACGCTGCAATACTTCATACGGCCCAACATACCTCGGAGATAACTTCCCCCGCATACCAAAACGAACTACACCCCTGAAGGGTGAGATTTTCAAGAAGACCTTGTCTCCCACTTGAAATTCTAGCGGTCGCCGTCGCTTATTGGCATAGGCTGCTTGCCTATCCTGAGCTGCTTTCATCTTTTGGCGTATCATCTTAATCTTTTCTTCCATATCCTTAATCATATCCAGCCCTCCGACCGCTTTACTAGTCAAGTCCTCCTAATACAACGGCGACCTACAGCGTCGTCCGTAAAGAGCTTCAAAAGGAGCCATTTGAATGCTCGCCTGATAGCTGTTATTATAGGAGAACTCTACCAGTGGTAATGAATCTTGCCACGGAGTATCAAACTCTAGTACGCATGCCCTCAACATGTCCTCGAGCGTCTGAATGGTACGCTCTGTTTGGCCGTCAGTCTGAGGGTGATACGCTGTACTCATTCTCACCTCTGTGCCAAAGCTGTCTGGAGACCCTCCCAGAACTGCGAAGTAAACCTTGGGTATCTGTCAGACACAATCGAGACTAGAACCCCATGTAACCTCACCACATCCCGTACATATAATTGGCCATCTTTAGATATGTGAAAGTCATACAGTAGGGGATGAAATGAGCTACCTTCGTCAGCCTATCCACGATCACCCAGATCGCATTAAATCCAGAGGCCGTTCTTGGCAAGTGGGTCACGAAGTCCATAGATATATGCTCTCACTTCCACTTAGGTACTTCCAAGCTCTTCAGCTCGCCACCAGGCCTCTGTCTTTCTGCCTTTACCTGTTGGCAGATCAAACATCTTTTAACAAAAGTGATCACATCACGCTTCTTGCGTCTCCACCAGAATTGACCGCATAGGTCCTTGTACATCTTCCTTCCTCCTGGGTGGATACTGAACCGACTACTGTGAGCTCGCTCCAATATTCCTCTACGCAACTCTGGTGTATCTGGGACTACCCATCGGTTGCCCAGTCTCAAGGAATCATCTTCCGCCACTCTGAACTTTGATGGCTGTCCTCGAAGTACTATCGATGACCATCTCTGAACCTCATCATCCGACCTCTGGGCTTTCCTGATAGTCTCAAATATGTCTGGCTCAGCCAACAAGGTTGACACTCGCACCAGCGATGTGTCCACATCGAAATCATAGCCCAGATGGCAATAAGAAGTCATCATCGCTGATAAACACATAGTGTCCTCAGCAGTACTCTTCACCTTCCGACTTAAGGTGTCTGCTATCAAATTTGTTTTACCAGGATGGTACTCAATCTCACAGTCATAATCCTTGAGCAAATCCATCCATCTTCTTTGACGCATATTCAGTTCAGCCTGAGTGAATAGAAACTTCAGGCTCTTATGGTCCGTAAAAATGGTAAATGAAGTACCATATAGGTAGTGCCTCCAAATCTTCAAGGCAAATATAATGGCCGCCAGTTCCAGATCGTGGACTGGGTATTTTGTCTCATGAGGCTTCAACTGCCTTGAAGCATAAGCCACCACGTGCTTATCTTGCATCAACACACAGCCCAAACCCTGCAATGATGCATCCGTGTACAAAGCAAACCTCTTATTCTCAGAAGGAATCACCAAAACAGGTGCCGTAGTCAAACGACGCTTCAGATCTTAGAAGCTTTCCTCACAAGCTTCAGACCAATGGAATGTGACTCCCTTTTGAGTCAGCTGTGTCAACGACTTAGCGATCTTATAGAATCCCTTGACGAAACGTCGGTAATAACCTGCTAAGCCAAGGAAGCTTCGTATCTCAGGTACAGAAGTGGGTGCAGCCCACTCCATCTTAGCTTCAACCTTCTTGGGATCTACAGATATCCCGCTGCTAGATATAACATGACCCAAGAACACCACACTGCTCAGCCAAAACTCGCACTTACTGAGCTTTGCATATAACTGATGATCCCTAAGGATCTGGAGTACCGTCCTCAAGTGCTTCACGTGTTCCTCTTCGGTCCGGGAGTAAATGAGTATATCGTCAATGAAAACAATGACGAACTGATCCAAATACGGTTGGAACACCCTGTTCATCAGGATCATAAAAACAGCTGGGGCATTCGTCACTCCAAAAGGCATGACTAATAATTAATAGTGCCCATATCTAGTCCTGAAAGCTGTCTTCTGAACATCATCTTCCCTTACTCGAATCTGATGGTACCCCGACCTCAGATCGATCTTACTATAGAGCCTTGTACCCTGTAGCTGGTCAAACAAATCATCGATCCTCGGAAGTGGATACTTATTCTTCACTGTGACTTTGTTCAGTTGTCTGTAATCGATGCACAGCCGCATCGAACCATCTTTCTTCTTAACAAACAAAACTGGTGCACCCCAGGGCGATACGCTAGGGCGTATATAGCCCTTATCAAGGAGCTCTTGCAACTGAATCTTTAACTCCCTTAGCTCCGCTGGTGCCATCCTATATGGGGCACGAGAAATGGCAGACGTCCCCGGTAGTAACTCAATCCCAAACTCGACCTCTCTTGTCGGTGGAAATCCGGGAATCTCTTCCGGAAAGACATCAGGAAACTCCGCCACTGCGGGCACATCCTCAACTTTTAATTCTTCCATCTTTTCAGTAACATCAACGGCATAGATGAGATATCCTGTATGGCCTCGTTCCAACAACTGCGCCATCTTGACAGCAGATATCAACGGGATCTTAGAACGAGAATCATCCCCAAAGAATGTCCACTGGACTCCCATATCAGATCTGAATCGGACAGTCCTCTGCCTGCAGTTCACAACTGCCTGATACCTGTTCAGAACATCAATGCCTACAATGCAGTCAAAGTCTGACATCCCTAGAACAATCAAATCTGACCTTAGCTCATTATCCTCAAAATAAATGAGGCCATCATACACAATCTGTTCAGTAATCAAACTTCTTCCAGCGGGGGTCGAGACTATAAGAGGCGTGGGCGACGGAGAAGTGCATATGTGGTGCCTTTCCACAAAACTTGTCGACACGAAAGAGTGTGACGCACCTGTGTCGATCAATATAAAAGCAGGTTGCGTAAATAAAAGACACGTACCCGCTATAACCTCCTCCGGAGCCGCTGTAGCCTGCTCCCTCGTCAAAGCATAAACCTACCCCTGAGGTGGCCCCATGGGCTGACCTCCATACTGCCTCGATGCAAAAGGTGGTATGTGATGTGCTGCTCTGTCAGCAGGCCTCCCCGCAGAGTTCTGTTGCCTTCCCCTGTTGGGACACTGTCGAGCAAAGTGGCCTTTGTCGCCACAAACATAACATCCTACACAGTCTTTCACCAAATGTGGTTGCCCACAAAGAGTGCACTGGACCTTCCTGAATCTGTCTCCCTGAGACTGCCCTCTTCCAGATGGGGCATCGTTCCTACGACTTCCTTTCCATCGATTCTCGGGCTTCTTACCACTGAACCTCGAAGCCGATGTGTTCCCCCTTGGCTTGAACTGATCACCCATGGGCTTCAAATTGTCAGAAGTAGATTTCTGAGGGGGTGCTGGAGGTGGCACGGCATCAGGGTATGCACCCACTCCCAGCTCGGCTAGTTCAGCCCGTGAAAGTGCATCATCAAAACACGCAGGGCCATAAGTGATCACCCTGTCATACAGTTCAGGCCTCAAGCCCTTCATGAAGTTCCTCATCTTTGCTTGAGTACTTGCGGCGATGTGGGGTACATATCTGAGCAAAGAACAGTAATGAAGAACATAATCCGACACAGGCATGTTACCTTGCTTAAGATTAGTAAATTCATCCTCTTTAGCCTGTCGTGCATCCGCTGAAAAGTAGCGGGTCAGAAAGCGAGTTCTGAACAACTTCCAAGTTATTTCCTGACCCTGAGCCTCTTGCTCTATCACTGTGGTCTTCCACCACATCAGTGCCTTCTTGGCCAATTGGAACTCCGCTAGCCTTATCCAGGCTGACTTAGCACAAGGAGCCGCCACAAATATCTGTTCTATCCTCTCTAACCATTCCTCAGCCATTTCCCATGTCTCAGTTCCTTTGAACATCGGGGGTCGGTATGTCAGGATTTGAGCCAAACTTAGCTCCCCAGGTAGTAGTTGTTGCTAAGAGGGTTCTTCACCCAAGGATGACGGTGGTAGGGGATTGGAACGCCCAGCACTTGCATTAACACTCACCGCGTCTCCTATGTCGATATTTGCTGCCATACTGCAAGACAAGGGTTAACAACAATACCCAAAAGCAGTTCATATAATACATCGTTAGAGAAACAAAACATGTTAGTATAACATCATATACTTCATATGCAACTTATGCACAAAACATGTTTAAAAGTGAGCACCTAGCTAACTTATTGCTAAGGCTACCCTTCACTTATTCCCGGGTTATCTAACCACTGCTCTGATATCACTAATGTAGGGTCTTCCTACCTTAACATCATCTTATACACGTAATATGGACTAAACATGCATTCATAACATCTTAGGGTTCCGGTTGTAGCTTTGAGCTAATAAGATTACAGGCCAAAAATAAAATTTCAAAAGCTAATTAATTACATTCTCAATAATGAATGTTAAAGCTATAGATTTACACTACTCCTAGAGTAGAGACTATCAAAATCCTGTATCCTATATTCATCTTGCTCCTTTTAGTTCACTGCCTCAACCCGACCCTAGGCCCTTCAGTCCAAAAGTGTACCTACAGGAACAACCCATCATGAGCATGTACATCATTACTTAACATCATAAGGTAATGCCATATAAATAAATGCATGAAAATAATCGTAACATATACTTCCTGGTTAATCGTATTAACACACTTAGTTGTCCCTGTTTCATAGTCATGCATATGGGCATCTTACCCTATCGTATGACATCTTACCATATCATAATCATCATGTGGCATCTTACCACGAGGGCATCTTACCATATCGTATGGCATCTTACCATATCATAAACATCGTGTGGCATCTTACCACGAGGGCATCTTACCCTATCGTATGGCATCTTACCATATCATAAACATCGTGTGGCATCTTACCACGTGGGCATCTTACCCTGGCATCTTACCATATCATAAACATCGTGTGACATCTTACCACGAGGGCATCTTACCCTATCGTATGGCATCTTACCATATCATAAACATCGTGTGGCATCTTACCCAATCGTATGGCATCTTACCATATCATAAACATCGTATCATTATATAAACATCATATAAACATCATCATAAACTTACTCATCATTATCATCATCATAAACATCGTAAATACTTATACAATTATTGCGTAGTCATAGTATAAGAATGTGTTACCGTCCGATGCCCGTACGTTTCTTACGTACCTTAATTCCCAAAAGTGGAGAAATTGGAGAACTTTATCTCCTTTTTGTTGTGGGTACCTGGGATGGTTCTACACAACCATACAAATCAATATTAGACGCTAAACAATAGCCAAATACCAAAAATTTAATAAAAATCATCATTTTCCAAGTTTTAAACAGTGGCGATCGATCGCTAAAAATATGGTGATCGATCGCCTGTAGTGATTTTTGCTACTGGCCTTCGGCGATCGATCACCTCATACAGGGCGATTGATCGCCACCTGCTGGTGCGCAATTTTTCACCATTCTTTAGCATTTTTCAAGCTCCCACTTATACCTTTCAAATCAAAACTTTCCTACAACATCAACATCATCAAAACTCACTAAAACCCACATAAAACACTTCAAAAATCATACCCCAACAACATACAACACATACCCAAAACAAACCCACATAAATCACTTCAAAATCACCCCATTTCAAAACCAAACATCATAAAAACTTTAGGAAGGGTTCCATACCTCTTGAAGACTCCAAATCTTAACAAAGATCACACAAACAAAAGTTTTGTGGAGCTTCCTTCTTCCTCCTTTGAAGAATTTCGAAAATGGGGTGAGGTTAGGGTTGTGGAAATGATTTTGGGATTTTAAGAGTGATTGGTAAAGTGAAGGGAAAAGGTATAGTGAGGGGTATATGGGTTAATTTAATTAAACTTGTACCAATTAATTAACATGATGTATAAAATACCCCAACATGGTATTTTAAAAGCATTTTTCAAAAATGCAACAAACTTCCTCTAACTTCATATCTTCCTCATAATGACAAACAATTCAATTAAATCATTTTAACACTTCATTACCCATCACATAAATCAATTACCATGATAAATAATCACATAACCATCATTAATGCCCAAATTACATATAATTAATTTCGGGGCATCACAGTTGCATCCATGTCAAGTTCATGACATGGTGAAAAGCATAGAATAATTGTGGCCGTGGGATCCATTTTTCACCCCAAATGTGTACCTTTGAACCATCTCCTATTCTCCATCTCATTCCTGCTGCTAAAAAAGATTTAGCTTTCATAATACTTTTCCATGTGAGTAATGCTGAAACCGTAGCAGCAGCATCTAGGAAATTATGCTCCAGAAAATATCTTGCCTTAAACAATTTACCAGTAAAGCTATCTGGATTTGTCATGATTCTCCATCCTTGCTTAGCAATCATAGCCATATAGAATGCTCGAAGATCCCTAAACCCCACCCCTCCATGATCCTTGCTATCACACATGTCTTCCCACTTGATCCAGTGAAGCTTTTTCACCCCATTATCGCCCCACCAGAATGTCGTTATCATCGATTCAATGTCTCGCAATATGTAATTAGGTAGCATGAAACATCCCATCGTGTAACTTGGGATTTCTTGTAGAATAGATTTGATCAAAACCTCTTTACCAGCCTTCGATAATTTCTTTTCATCAATTTCTTGTATTTTTGTCCTGACTCTATCCCGTAAACCTCCAAAAACCTCAGCTTTCGATTTACCCACTACTGCCGGCAATCCCAAATATTTGTCATGTTTTTCCACTACTCGGACTCCCATAATTCCACTGATGCAAACTTTTCCCTCTTGTGTTGTGTTCCTGCTAAACATAATGGTGGACTTTTGAAAGTTTATTTCTTGATCAGATGCATGACGATACATTCTAGGAATTTCCTTAATGATGGCAGTTGCTGCTTCAGTTGCATGACAAAAGATCATCGTATCATCTGCAAATAGTAAGTGTGAAATAACTCGTGCTCCCCTACAAATAGCTACTCCTTGTAGTTTGGCATGCTGCTCCGCCTCTTTAATCATTGCACTAAGTGCTTCTGCAATGAATAAAAACAGAAAAACCGACAAAGGGTCACCCTACCGGATGCCCCGCTTGGGGTGAAAATAACCAAATTGATCACCACTTTAATCAATGAGTACGAAACAGTACATACGCACACCATAATTTGGTCCATAAATTTCTGATCAAAACCTAATAGAAGCATTGTCTTTTCTAAAAACGCCCATTCGACTTTGTCATTCTCTTTACTAATGTCTAATTTAATTGCCATAAACCTCTTACCACTTGTTTTCTTTTTTAAGAAATGGTTAATCTCAAAAGCCACAAAGACATTGTCATTAATCAAACGACCGGGGACAAAAGCAGATTGATTTTCAGATATGATATGACTCATAAGAGGTTTAATACGATTAACAATGGACTTAGATGATATTTTATAGATAACACTGCTTAAGCTACCTAAACAGGGTAATATGTTGTGGTGATGGGCACTTGGGAAGAAGGACAATATGTGTATAAGTAAGCTTATCAAGGAAATTCCCATTGTTTAAAAAATTCAACATACTAGTAGAGACTTCATTCTTGACGATGTGCCAAATTTTTTAATAAAAGATAGCAGGCATACCATCGGGATCATGGGATTTTAAGTGATGCATATCAAAGAGAGCTTCAGTTACCTCCTTTAGTGTGTACGGTTGAAGTAGTATTTTATTGATATCCCTAGAAAGCTTTGATTCTATCGTACTAAACACAACATTCATCTCCTCGTCCGATGGGTCAGAAGAAGCAAATACTTTGTGATGCCCAGGAATTAATGGTGTAAATCCTGGTGTGGTAATGATCCTTAATGGATTTTTAATTGTAGCAATTATGAAAAAATTATGGTATTGGGACTTTCGAGGATTTTAAATCCAGTATTTGGTCGTTGGATCCAAGGGTTGAGATTGTATTCTCATCGTGGTGATAAACCTTGGACTTGTGTTTTTGTGGGATATGGGGTCTGGGATGCTTTGAGTTGGGGCTGGTAATGGAATTTGAGATTGAGAGGTAATTATTGAACACAAATGATTTTATGATTCATGATGTAATTGTGGGGGACTCGGGATTTTTGAGCATTGGTACTATATATACCAAGTGGACTCGGTATTCAGTCATTGCACGAATTCTCTCCTCTCTCTCTCGTGCCCCCTTCTCCCCCAAACCCTTTTCTTTTCTCCCATGGAGGAAAATCGTTGGAGGCTCGACTTGGGAGCCGGATTTCTCGAACATAATTAGGTATTGTTCTTTTCCTCGCATTATCTTTGATTTGATAGTAGTATTGTGCTGTTTGCTTAAGGATAAGGTTGGGTTTGAGTTTTTGAAATTTTAAAGATTTTTGGGTTGGAATGTTTAAGGAGTTTTATGGTGTTTATGTTGAGGAATAATGGTTTAATAGGTGTTGGGATTGTTTTCTGGGGATTTTTAAACTCAAAAACTCCATTTTTGGGCTGTTGCAGGGCTCGCCGATCGATCGGCAAGAGATGATCGATCGCGCGTAATGGGCAAAATTTGAAGACGATGCACAGTGCGCTCGATCGATCGAGCAAAGCTGCCGATCGATCGAGAAGGTCGGGCGACCGATCGAGCAAAGGCAAAATTTGGGCATAAAGTTTCTGGGGCTCTCGATCGATCGAGCACCCTTGGCCGATCGATCGAGAGGCCATGTATTATGGAAAATTGTGGTTTGTTGTGGAATCGATGTGTACTTCGCCCGGGTGATAAGTGTGATTTTTACACTTAAATTGATATATGATTATGGGTGTTTTTGTAGTGATTCCTAGAAAATATTACACGTTTTGGTATATATTTGTATATTTCAGGAATCCAGGTTCAAATGCATAAGAATGTAGTAAGTAGGCTTCAATTGATGAAAAGGGACCAAACCGAGCTAAATATGGAAAAGGATGGACCAAATTGCAAGATTGGAGATTTTGAGATCCGCGATCGATCGGCAACTTACGAAGATAGATCGCACCATCCAGAAGATTTTCGCGATCGGTCGGCAAAACATCGCTATCTATCGCGGATATAAAATTTTTGGTTATTTTGTCCAGAATGTTTTGGCGATTGATCGACAACTTACGAAGATCGATCGCCAAACCCGAAAAATTCAAGATTTTGTTTCCTTCTTGGTTATGTTGTGTCCAAACTCTACCAAACTCCTTCACCACTATATATATCATGTCTTGGACGAAAATAAGGGACTTTTATCAGATTTTACAACTTAGGAATAGCTTCCATCCATCATCTCATCCTCCATATCACAATCATTCACCTCCATCCATCAATCATCCTATGATTTTGGAACACCTTCAACAAGGCGATTAAAGAGACGATCGAGAAGGAAGCAAGAGAAGGGGGGAGGATCTACAACCGGAGTCGACATGGGGAGTTTATTCTTGTCTTTTAATAGTAGTTTTGATTTACTATGAGGAACTAATTTTATTTATCGAGGCTAGGAGAATCCTTTGACATGAACCTATGATTTGGTGATTTATTTGATTGAATTCCTTTAATTCTTTGCTTATAATTTATTGATCTTCATGCTTTTGAGGGATTGATCACCCTTGAATGATTGTTATATTGCGATTGACTTGACCATACGATATTCCAATACGATATAGTAAATTATACCGTGGGTTTTAGGTTGAGACGGACCAAGTAAAATCTAGCACACGTGTGATAGCAATAGATTTACCAAAATCGAAAGCTAGAAGTTTTCGCAAAGCTTATGCAATATTGAGTTGTTAAATAAGTGCATGACTATTGACTTGTTGCATCTCAATATTAGGTTCAATATAGCTTGACCATAGTATATTGGATAAATTAGGAAAACTCGTCACCTTAGAATATTTAGATATTCAATCGAGAATTGTATGTGATTGCATTGGTGAGCCAAAGTCTCGATAATCCTCTCTAGTGGATTTTTCTCGTTTACTTTTATTGACTTGGTTGGATTAGTAGTTAACTTAATTAATTAGTAGTTTAATTATTTAATTAAATTTCGTAGGTTAAATATAATTAAAAGCATCTTATTTGGTACTTGCTTGTGAGTCCCTGTGGGTTCGACAATCTGTATTCTTCTATCTATACTAAAACTTGACACCTTACACTTGCGGTAATTAATCGCTACACTGGAATTTTTTGTTTAAAATAATAGCGATCATCGGGTCTTTTAAATGGTTAAACATCACGGTTGATGATGTATTCGGAGGTTGAATACGTGCTAGGGTATGTGTTTGTGGGCACGTAACTAATTGTGAATTGTTAGTTATGCTTAGCACATAATTCATCGGATCACGGAACTAAGACAAGGTTTGGTTCGAACTACAGAATCATAAGGTACGTATAACGTACGAGCATAACCTTATATCTTATCGCAATTGTTGAATGCATGGTGTAAGGACCCCAAATACTTAACCCTTGATTAGTGTATTAATCATTATGTGTGGCACATACTTTCCATAAAATCATTCGGGAACTCCGATGGTAATATACCATTGAATGGCAATTACAAAGTTTTCTTTAACATACCATGTTAAAAGTTTATCATCCTAGCAACAAGAGACTCATAGAGTTCGCCCATTACACCACTTTTTACATTGTGGACTTTTATAAAAATTTAGGCAGAGTCTCCCCATAAATAGAGCTATCCCGAAATAAAAGTACAGCACACAACGTAATTCCCGGCCAGGGAAAACATAATACTCATCAGAATATAGCAATATCAAGTAAATTCCCAGCCAGGGAAGACACCACACATATGGCAACAAAAGTGGGTTTCAACACCCACATACACTAATGACTCTCATAATCATTTAGCAATTCTACCTCTAATTGCATGCAACATAGAATGAGAGAGAGAAAGGCTCATGCCTTTATATACAACCCATATACAAGTACCATCGTGCTCACATGCGAGCATCATAATCATGTGTATAACCATCATGGGTGTATATATATATATATAGGTACTCTATACGATACCGTGCTCCATCAAGCCCTGGTACCACGATCCTGGGAGTACATCCAATCAACAGCTCGAGCTCATCTCCAAAGCCATCGATGTACCTGTCCACCTGTCCCAACAGAGACAGCCCCCAACGGGGTGAGCATACCAATTCCACAATTTCATAATCATAATGACATAATACATAATTTACAAAAATGTAAATATTGTGGAACATATATGACACTTCCTGGATGGTATCATCCTCATCCTAGCGTACCCCTGTAATGACCCTGTTCTCAAAACAGATAAATCATCAAATCCTGAATATGCAGTTAATCATCATATTGGTTAACCCTAACCAGTTTCGAATGAACAACATTTCATAACATCTTTCTTTATCTAGCAATTATCATAATTCTAGATATCATATTGAGACTTCCTTAACTTCCGATACTAGTTAATCACTTCTCTGATTAACTACGTCTCTGTTCCTATTCATTACCAATAGGGAATAAAATACAGATATCCTAGATATCTAATCAATACCACATTTTCATTTCTTACTTCAAAGTAGCGTCATACTACTAGTGTTCGCTCCGTAGCGACCACACCCATCATTTGCTCGCTTCATAGCGGCACCAAGCATTTCACCATGTGATTCAACATAACGTGACCAAGTCACGGTGCCATCATAGTAAAGCATTTCATGTATTTAAATCATGCATCATACTTGTAAAACATCATTTAAGCTATGCTCGTACGCTAAACGTACCTTAAATCCTCGAAGTCCGAGCCAAACCTTGCTCGAGTTCCATGCCCCGAGGAATGATGTGCTAACACGATAAATAATTCACGATTATTTACGAACATGCAACCAATGCTCAAGCACACCCATCACCCTCAAAATATTGTCAACACACGACAATAAATCATTTAAAAGACCCGGGGCAGGGTACATGCAGGGAGGGGAACGAATGAGACAACAACGAAAATTGTTCAAGGATACCCTACAAATTTTCGAACCCTTAACTCACAAATCGAACCCAAATTAAACACCATAATTCATCTAAAATATGAATTAATCAATTAATAGCAAGAATCATCACCCTTGCCAAAAACCCCCAAATTTCGAATTTCAAAGCCCTAAATTCGAACTCAATACCTTAAATTCGGACACAATTAAGCATCAACAATACATTTAAAACATGTAATGAATGACCCATAACAAGAATCGTCACAACCCTTCCAAAACCCCCAAAATCGAACCCACTTCATGCACCCATCCAAAAAAATCGAACCCAAGCCAACGAAAATCGAAATCATTCGAGCCAATAAATCACAACTTGGCAGGGAATCACATCACAAGCATGGAAAAAGGGGTTAGGAAGGTTACCCAAACGAAATCGGAAGAAATCGGACGAAAAATCGAAGAACCCTAGAAATTGGGGATCGGCGCATTCCAGCGAAATCCGACTTCCACACGCGACGAAACTTCGAATTGACGGAGGGGAAAGGAGCGCCTGGACGAGACGAAGCCGTGGGTAGGTCGGACGCACCGAACGGCGGCCGGACGGCGGCGAGCGCGGCGTTTTCGTGCGCGGGGGTACTGTTCCAGGCGGGAATCGCATGCGGGCGGGAGAGAGAGATGAAGGGAAGGTGGGGCTGAAATGCAATCTTTAATAAAAATCTCGGGTTCAACTTGTATTTATAGCAAAATACCCCGAAATACTAATAGACCCACAAATACATCGTGATTCATTAAAAATCATCTGTTTTCAAAAACTCTCTCTCTCTAACCCCAAAACCCCCTACCGGTGCTCACACAAGTACCCGAGATTCCGAGACACATTAAAAACCCAACTCTTAGGTTTTACACCGTAATGTGAATACAATCTCATCCTCGGGATCCAACGATCCCAACTACCCAAATAAACGAGCCCAGAAGGCCCAACATCGCGATTAAACTCCAAATCGCTACGTAAAACATCTTTAGGGGTTATTAACACTCCGGGATTAACATCTCCAATCCTAGGTCAACACAATATCCCCCACTAAAAGAATTTCGTCCTCGAAATTAGTGCCGGTGTATCACATAACACCCAGGCTACACAACAATATGAAGCCATAACCTCGATTCTTGACCATATCAGAATCGTCTTAATAATCGCGAGGATACTTACCTCACATCAACTCTGAAACAAGGCGACTTACCCAAAACCAATATATCACCCAAGAGGCAACGTACCTCGATGCGGGTCATCCCAAAAGTCAGTCCCTCATGACTGCAAAACAACCGATATTTACGACTGTAGATCGGACAATCATCCTTCGTTCTAATACAACCAGTAAGAATGCATCCTGTATGACACCTCAACCGTGGAAACGTTGACCTCGTGTCAACCCTGAAGTGGAATAGACTTCCAAATCCATTATTAGGTCAAAAGTGTCAGCGCAACCCACGCTAACAATCCAAAAGCAGTTAGTCAATTGAAACTGCGAGGATCCGAATCGCTCCCGATTCCATCGTAGATATCATTTAATGACATCTCTTATCATGACTCACGATGTCTAACATACATCGTTACGAGGGAAACACTAGTATTCCACGGAGTACACACACCAAACCTGGTTTCCACTTTCAAACCTCCTCTGTCGAAGGAGTAGTCGCATCATTGCAACTTAAATTGGGCAACTCACGGCCACAGATTCACACAAAAGATATCTCATAAGGTGTCCACCTCTGGATATCCCAAGAACCATATCCTGGTCATAAACAAACAATCGAGACTCCTCAGAGTTTCAAACTTGAAAGGACATGCAATAAACCCATTGCATCCCAAATACATGGATTCCCAGATCGAATCAACGACGACTTGATGACTCTCTTGTTGGTACTCCAACATCATGAGCTGTCACAGACAAGTCTCACCAAGATTAAACATAACGTATACACGTTTCAGTGAGGCATGCTCAACCTCAACCTCGATGACATGATGACTACTAGAGTCCACCACAATCCACATCATATCACCTTACGATTTGCCACTTGGTTCCTACGAGCAGTATAACGGCTCTAACAAGCCCCTCTTGGTGCTGCACACACACGGCAGACAAACTAGTCGCCGCCTCTCTAGGTTCACCTCAAACCTACCAATAAGATGGACGTTCCCGCACGGCATACTATACTGTGGGAAGAAAATCAATAGAGTAGTGGGTCTTTACCCAACATTCCTCTAATGCTTATACACCCTGGACACTCCAATGTCCCTGTTTCATAGCCATGCATATAGTCATTAATTCTTGACATGAATGATTAAAATCATCATCTTATAATTATCACCATCTTATAACATCTTTATCATATGAGCATCATCATTTCATAAATATCATCATCTTATAACATCATCATCACATAAGCATCGTCATCTTATAGCATCATCATCTTATACATCATCATCATATAAGCATCATCATCTTATAGCATCATCATCTTATACATCATCATCATATAAGCATCATCATCTTATACATCATCATCATATATCATCATCATCTTATAGCATCATCATCTTATACATCATCATCTTATAGCGTTATCATCTTATACATCATCATCATATAAGCATCGTCATCTTATACATCATCATCATATAAGTATCATCATCTTATACATCATCATCATGTAAGCATCATCATCTTATACATCATCATCATATAAGCATCATCATCTTATACATCATCATCATATAAGCATCATCATCTTATAGCATCATCATCTTATACATCATCATCATATAAGCATCATCATCTTATAGCATCATCATCTTATAAGTATCATCATCTTATACATCATCATCATGTAAGCATCATCATCTTATAGCTATAACAGTAAATGTACGAAATCATAGTTGAGTAAGCTTGCTGGTTATCATTAACTTCTTTTCATTTTCCCTGGTTCATATTCATGCACATGGGCATCTTACCCTGTGGCATCTTATCACATAATAACATCGTATGGCCTCTTACCATATGGGCATCTTACCCCGTGGCGTCTTACCACACATAATAACATCGTATGGCCTCTTACCATATGGGCATCTTACCCCGTGGCGTCTTACCACATAATAACATCGTATGGCCTCTTACCATATGGGCATCTTACCCCGTGGCGTCTTACCACATAATAACATCGTATGGCCTCTTACCATATGGGCATCTTACCCCGTGGCGTCTTACCACATAATAACATCGTATGGCCTCTTACCATATGGGCATCTTACCCCGTGGCGTCTTACCACATAATAACATCGTATGGCCTCTTACCATATGGGCATCTTACCCCGTCATATGGCATCTTACCATAACACAATCATCGTGTGGCATCTTACCACATGGGCATCTTACCCAATCACATGGCGTCTTACCATATCATACATCGTATGATATGGTAACATCGTATGGCCTCTTACCATATGGGCATCTTACCCCGTGGCGTCTTACCACATAATAACATCGTATGGCCTCTTACCATATGGGCATCTTACCCCGTGGCGTCTTACCACATAATAACATCGTATGGCCTCTTACCATATGGGCATCTTACCCCGTCATATGGCATCTTACCATAACACAATCATCGTGTGGCATCTTACCACATGGGCATCTTACCCAATCACATGGCGTCTTACCATATCATACACATTGTGTGGCATCTTACCACATGGGTATCTCACCCAATCATATGGCGTCTTACCATATCACAATGCATCTTACGCATGGGTATCTCACCCAATCATATGGCGTCTTACCATATCATAAACATTGTGTGGCATCTTACCACATGGGTATCTCACCCAATCATATGCGTCTTACCATATCATAAACATTGTGTGGCATCTTACCACATGGGTATCTCACCCAATCATATGGCGTCTTACCAGATCATAAACATTGTGTGGCATCTTACCACATGGGTATCTTACCCAATCTCATATACGTCATCATAAACATCGTCATAATCATCATCATCGTACACATCATCGTAAACATCATATCATCTTTACTCATCATAGAACATTGTCATCATAACTTACTTATCATAATCATCATCATAAACATCATATCATCTTTACTTATCATAAACATCATCATCTTAACTTACTTCTCATAATCAGCATCATAACATCATATCATCTTTACTTATCATAAACATCATCATCTTAACTTACTTATCATAACCATCATCATAAAGATCATATCATCTTTACTTATCTAAACATCATCATCTTAACTTACTTCTCATAATCATCATCTAAACATCATATCATCTTTACTTATCATAAACATCATCATCTTAACTTACTTATCATAATCATCATCATAAACATCATATCATCTTTACTTATCATAAACATCATCATCTTAACTTACTTATCATAATCATCATCATCGTAAACATCATCATCATAAACACTTATGCAATCAATGCAAAGTCATAGTTTAAGAATATGTTACCGTTTGATGCCCGTACGTTTCTTCCGCACCTTCCTTGCTTGAACATTACATGAACAAACGCATTAGTATATTCAATAATAATTGAGACCATACCGAAGTATTCCACTGTCGGTTGTCTACCCAGTCTGTCATCAGACAATACATCATATCTTTCTTTTCCCCGATTTTCTTCCAAAATCAGGTTACTTGGCACGTACCATATAGAGTGTTAGACATCGCTATTAATGCCATCCTATCGTGTTCCACACGATTCCTGCAACCACAATGGTTAGCAATACCACTTTTCATATCATATAAGCACATAAACAATTAGTCATGTCGTATAACATTAATGCCATCATGCATAAATATGTGCTATCCATATCTTCCTAGGCCCTCAACAGCCCCAATGAGCAACCACTGCTCTGATACCACTAATGTAAGGACCCCAAATACTTAACCCTTGATTAGTGTATTAATCATTATGTGTGGCACATACTTTCCATAAAATCATTCGGGAACTCCGATGGTAATATACCATTGAATGGCAATTACAAAGTTTTCTTTAACATACCATGTTAAAAGTTTATCATCCTAGCAACAAGAGACTCATAGAGTTCGCCCATTACACCACTTTTTACATTGTGGACTTTTATAAAAATTTGGGCAGAGTCTCCCCATAAATAGAGCTATCCCGAAATAAAAGTACAGCACACAACGTAATTCCCGGCCAGGGAAAACATAATACTCATCAGAATATAGCAATATCAAGTAAATTCCCAGCCAGGGAAGACACCACACATATGGCAACAAAAGTGGGTTTCAACACCCACATACACTAATGACTCTCATAATCATTTAGCAATTCTACCTCTAATTGCATGCAACATAGAATGAGAGAGAGAAGGGCTCATGCCTTTATATACAACCCATATACAAGTACCATCGTGCTCACATGCGAGCATCATAATCATGTGTATAACCATCATGGGTGTATATATATATATATAGGTACTCTATACGATACCGTGCTCCATCAAGCCCTGGTACCACGATCCTGGGAGTACATCCAATCAACAGCTCGAGCTCATCTCCAAAGCCATCGATGTACCTGTCCACCTGTCCCAACAGAGACAGCCCCCAACGGGGTGAGCATACCAATTCCACAATTTCATAATCATAATGACATAATACATAATTTACAAAAATGTAAATATTGTGGAACATATGTGACACTTCCTGGATGGTATCATCCTCATCCTAGCGTACCCCTGTAATGACCCTGTTCTCAAAACAGATAAATCATCAAATCCTGAATATGCAGTTAATCATCATATTGGTTAACCCTAACCAGTTTCGAATGAACAACATTTCATAACATCTTTCTTTATCTAGCAATTATCATAATTCTAGATATCATATTGAGACTTCCTTAACTTCCGATACTAGTTAATCACTTCTCTGATTAACTACGTCTCTGTTCCTATTCATTACCAATAGGGAATAAAATACAGATATCCTAGATATCTAATCAATACCACATTTTCATTTCTTACTTCAAAGTAGCGTCATACTACTAGTGTTCGCTCCGTAGCGACCACACCCATCATTTGCTCGCTTCATAGCGGCACCAAGCATTTCACCATGTGATTCAACATAACGTGACCAAGTCACGGTGCCATCATAGTAAAGCATTTCATGTATTTAAATCATGCATCATACTTGTAAAACATCATTTAAGCTATGCTCGTACGCTAAACGTACCTTAAATCCTCGAAGTCCGAGCCAAACCTTGCTCGAGTTCCATGCCCCGAGGAATGATGTGCTAACACAATAAATAATTCACGATTATTTACGAACATGCAACCAATGCTCAAGCACACCCATCACCCTCAAAATATTGTCAACACACGACAATAAATCATTTAAAAGACCCGGGGCAGGGTACATGCAGGGAGGGGAACGAATGAGACAACAACGAAAATTGTTCAAGGATACCCTACAAATTTTCGAACCCTTAACTCACAAATCGAACCCAAATTAAACACCATAATTCATCTAAAATATGAATTAATCAATTAATAGCAAGAATCATCACCCTTGCCAAAAACCCCCAAATTTCGAATTTCAAAGCCCTAAATTCGAACTCAATACCTTAAATTCGGACACAATTAAGCATCAACAATACATTTAAAACATGTAATGAATGACCCATAACAAGAATCGTCACAACCCTTCCAAAACCCCCAAAATCGAACCCACTTCATGCACCCATCCAAAAAAATCGAACCCAAGCCAACGAAAATCGAAATCATTCGAGCCAATAAATCACAACTTGGCAGGGAATCACATCACAAGCATGGAAAAAGGGGTTAGGAAGGTTACCCAAACGAAATCGGAAGAAATCGGACGAAAAATCGAAGAACCCTAGAAATTGGGGATCGGCGCATTCCAGCGAAATCCGACTTCCACACGTGACGAAACTTCGAATTGACGGAGGGGAAAGGAGCCTCTGGACGAGACGAAGCCGTGGGTAGGTCGGACGCGCCGAACGGCGGCCGGACGGCGGCGAGCGCGGCGTTTTCGTGCGCGGGGGTACTGTTCCAGGCGGGAATCGCATGCGGGCGGGAGAGAGAGATGAAGGGAAGGTGGGGCTGAAATGCAATCTTTAATAAAAATCTCGGGTTCAACTTGTATTTATAGCAAAATACCCCGAAATACTAATAGCCCCACAAATACATCGTGATTCATTAAAAATCATCTGTTTTCAAAAACTCTCTCTCTAACCCCAAAACCCCCTACCGGTGCTCACACAAGTACCCGAGATTCCGAGACACATTAAAAACCCAACTCTTAGGTTTTACACCGTAATGTGAATACAATCTCATCCTCGGGATCCAACGATCCCAACTACCCAAATAAACGAGCCCAGAAGGCCCAACATCGCGATTAAACTCCAAATCGCTACGTAAAACATCTTTAGGGGTTATTAACACTCCGGGATTAACATCTCCAATCCCAGGTCATCACACATGGTATATTGTAATTGCAATAAGTGGGTATGTATTGTGAAAATGGTGCAGCTATGGAGCGAACAACAATTGAGATGTTGTTGCTATGGAGCGAACATCGGTTATGAATGCCGCCTACTGAGCAAGCGATGAAATGGGACTGTGGAACTATTGTTTAGATACGTGTGATCTCTATAAACATTTGTAAATGATTGGATTTTATTAATTATGGAATTTGGCAATTAGTGAACGGAATTAGTTAATCAATGAAATGATTAACTGCTTTTGGGAATTTGATGGTTTTGGTTATTTTGAGAACATGAACAGCACATGGGATCTCGTATGAGGATAATATCATCCAGGGAGTATCTTTTAAAATTCATGGCTTTACATTCTATAAATTATGAACTGTGATATTGTGATTATTAGAATGATGGTATTGGTATGCTCACAATATCTATATGCACATATATTATATACATAAGTATATGCACTAGACTCATAGTGGCTTATTTTTAATAATCAAATGGATTTGCCTAGCAAGTCTAGGGTAAATTGTTTTAAGACTGACCCTAATTTATTTTATTTAAATGATTCCTATCAAAGCAAAATTGACTTGATTGATACATAACATGGACACTTACCAATTTGACATAAAAGAAATTTCAAGATATTTAATCGAATCATGTGATGAAGAGATTCTACCTGTCCCCTTGAACTAAATTTTTATAGAAGATTTTCAAGAACTTGTTGATCTCGCTTAATAGATTTATTTTACTAGATTTTTTGGTTGTTACTTTCCTGGTTTAGTGTGAGATAGAGATAAGGATATCTCATCTTAACAATGAATGAAAGGGGGCTGTCTCTGTTGGGGCAGGTGGAACAGGTACAGCGGTAGCTCCGGGGTTGAGATCGAGCTATGATTGGAGATACTTCCAGGATCTGTTGGGATATGCCCTAAGACAAATCATTAGATGATTGTTTTGACATACAATGTTTATGATTTTATGAATGGCAATTCATTATTATATATTATTCTTTTAACTGTGCAATGTGAATTAATATATATGTTAATGTCCTTAGAATAATATTGTATTATTCTTAAAGATGTCCCTAGTCAAGTATTATCATGAATAGGGATAATGATAATACGTAGAGACTAGTATGTGTTGATCGATGAATTGTTCATTGATATAAGATATCAAATCAGCATATGGGTACATGTTAGAGAACGATGTACTGGACAGACCCACCATGAGAATGCAACATGGATAGTTATATGATCGTCATATGGAATTCTCATAGTGATAATAATGTATGTAATCCTTACGACTTGTGATCATCAGAGATCCCAACATAAGGAGTTATGTATCTTGATATCGTCAAACGTTACCCGTAACAGGGTAATCTATAAAGGCGACTATTGGATACACTACGAATTATGTAGAGGGATGTTGACTGATCGAGATAGGATTTGTCCCTCCTATATAACATGAGATGTGTTTGGCCCTTGATCAAGTGAGAACTAAAATGCATGGCCATGCTCGAATGAGTCGATATGAGATATCGAGCTTATTCGTTTATTCTAGTTCTACTTGGGGATCAAGAAATAGAGATTGAATATACGAGTATGACTATTCCATGACTCGTGTTCAATCTAAACACAAAGGACAGAGGGATTAAGTTACATGGTTAATATTATCACAAGTTCTAAAGGTTATGTCGAGTCATTGACATTCTTGTAATTTGGGTAGCCTTGATGTGTTGCTAGACACCGCTCTTTGCTTGTAACGTAAAATGAGATTTTATGTCACTGCCAACATTACAAGATCCTATCGGGTCGCACAAAAGATTAAATCGATAAGGGAAATTAAATTCATTGGATGAATTAATTAATTAAGAAGAGTCTTAATTAAGTGATTAAATTTTTTTAATTAAATCATGGGTTTGGGCCCATAAGACTTTAAGAAAGTCTTGAACCTTAATTAAAAGCCTTATAATATAAATACAAGGTTTTGATTAATTGTTAATTAATTCTTTCATATCATTGCTTGATATCAAAACCTAAACCTACTCTAGCTCTCTCTCTCTCGACCGTCCCTTCATCAACCATCACCGCCGCCGCCGTCGATTTGGTTTTGGTTTTTGATTGGCCGCCGTCGATCGGTTTTGAACCGTGAGTTGAGTTTTGATTTAAGAACTAGTCTAGCAAACTTGTTCTTAAATCCCCTTTTCGATTTGATCGTGTGGATACCGTAGAGACAAAGGTGCAAACTTTTGTTTGTGACTCGTGGTGCTACATTGAGGATTCTGCATCAAACACGCTACAAGGGTGGGACTTTTGTAAATCCTTTATCCGATATGAATCCCTATGTATAGATCCATTGTTCTAGTAATCCAAAATATTTTATTCCGCTGCGTTGTATGCTCTTAGGATTACTAACAGTGGTATCAGAGCCGTGTACAAGGCTCATATCGGATTTATGTGGTTAAATAGTTTAATCATATTAGAATTAATATTGCATGCTATTTAAAACTGTATGAACATATATGATATGTTAATATTTAGTTTGCGAAAATCATCGTAAAATTGTATTTGATATAATTGGCGAATAATCATATTTATTGGGCAATATTTTCGGCCATCACCATCACAAATGACACCACGGCTAGCCACATGAGGGCTAGGGTTTTCGAACCCTTGGCTCGAGATGGCTTAGTCGTTGTGGCTAATAATTGTGCATGGAAGTGTCGAAAATTGAATAGGGTTTAGAACCCATTGGCTCGTGACGGTTAGCTCATGACGGCTAGGGTTTCGAACCCTAGTAGCCGTGCATGGGCTCGGCCATCGTCGCCTCTTATGCTAAGGTTTTGAGACATGGATGAGTTTTGAACTCTTTGGCTCGATAATGGTTCACGCATGCATGGATTAGTAGCTTTACCACATGAGAGCAAGGTTTTTTCGAACCCTTTGCTCGAGATGGTTGAGCCAACCCCATGCATGGCCTGACCGTGACTCGTGGCTAACAAATTCCGGCGTTTCGAACAAGATGGCTCAATGAAAACCCAAGGTGGTGCGTGTTGGCTAGGGTTTGGAACCCTAGCGCCGCCGCCGCTCGAGCTTGGCTCGGCCATGGGCTAGGGTTTCGAACCCTAGGCCCAAAATTGGTCCAGCCGTGTGCTTTTGTGGTTCGAACCATGGTGGTTCGTGGCTTAGTCGCTTAAGTTCGTGGCATGTGATGTCCCGAGCGTACGATAATTTTTCAAAAATTATTTTACAGTTTTAATTAGAATTAAATTTAAAATGTTTAGAATTTAATTAATTAAATGTTAATGCATGCTTTGTTGTTTGAGCATGGTGCGTGGTTATAGCCCTTTGACCTATTAGATAGGATTTGTGGATGTTTCTAATATATAATACGACCTGCGTGTCGTGCCTTCTCTATTTCATTCTAAATGTAATCCGTCCCTTGTGTTCCCCTCGAATGTGAATCGAGGAATTCTATATCTTGTAAATAGTGTAGTTTATTTTATTGATGGTGATCAATGAAGATGGAGCATCGTGCCGGGATGAGGAGGCCATTCACAAATTGGAGCCAAAGGAAGGTGCTTGTGAAGTTACCTTAGGTTGACTCTTAGGATTTTCTCATTGGCTTGAGAGAATCGTTAGTAGGGGCTATAACCATGTCACGTTTAATTATGTATGTTGATGCATGATTTATCTTATGTTTTAGATTGATAATTGTATTACACATATATGTAGATATGTATACAACTATATGTAGTGGACATATTTTAAATTATCAAACTAATCATGAGATCAATA
Organism: Haberlea rhodopensis; assembly: GCA_907163345.1. Lineage (NCBI taxonomy): Eukaryota > Viridiplantae > Streptophyta > Magnoliopsida > Lamiales > Gesneriaceae > Haberlea > Haberlea rhodopensis. Next base: position 6,846,867 of record CAJQUN010000028.1, on the reverse strand, counting down.
AATCCCTCTAAAATATTAAGTTTTAGATGCCTTCCAAAATTAAAAGTACTCGTCAATAACTTCGATTGTACATGTGTGGGTTTGCCAAAGCAAAGCACCGTGGCAATCTTAGTAAGGCGCGAAAGGATAAAAGTGATATCCGTTATACTTTAAATTGGGTACGACTTAACTAGGTTATCTCAATAGGATTGGGAACTTAGAGGCATGGGTTGGATTATAATTCATTTGATGAATTGAACAAAGTGTTGTTCGTCCAACTATCCAAGAATTATATGTGATATAATTGACAAAGTGTTGTCTACCTAAATAGCCGAGTCTTGGGCGATTAGCCAAAGCTAACTCAAGATTAGGCGAAATATGGATCTTGGCCCACTAAAGGTTTTGAGGGTTGATATTTTTTTTAAAAACAAAATAGTGGGAGTATCATTTAATATAAGACCATGTTAAATGATTAAATCATAAACTTATTTTGCATATTTATATTGTAGATATCCATGGCAACTAACAACGTTACTAGCACTTTATCACTGCGATCGGTCGTGAAGAAGGACAAATTAAATGGGACAAATTTCCTAGACTGACATAGGAACTTGAGGATAGTCCTCAAACAAGAAAAGAAACAATATGTCCTAGAGGAACCCTTACCCGCTGAGGAACCTCCCCTAACAGCTACAAGAGCTGATAAAGATGCTTACAAGAAGCATCAAAGTGACGCACTTGATGTTGGGTGCCTTATGCTTGCCACCATGAACTCTGAGCTTCAGAAGCAACATGAGGAAATGGAGGCGTTCGATATGATTGAACACTTAAAGCAATTGTACCAACAGCAAGCAAGACAAGAGAGGTATGACGTCTCTAAGGCGTTATTTCAGTGCAGGATGGTAGAGGGAAGCCTAGTTGGAACTCATGTGCTCAAGATGATTGGGTACATTGAGAATCTAGACAAGCTGGGTTTTCCATTGGACCAAGAGTTGGCCACCGATATGATCTTGCAATCGTTGCCTGAGAGCTTCAGTCAATTTGTAGTAAATTACAATATGACTGACATGGAAAAGACTCTACCACAATTGCTTGGTATGTTGAGAACATATGAAGCAAATACAAAGAAGACTAAGGCCACAAATGTTCTTATTGTGAATAAGGGCAAAAGAAGGGCCAAAGCTAAAGGCAACAAGAAAGCAAAGAAGGTCTTTGTTAAATCTAAGCCAAAGTCTTCTGCACTAAAGCCAAAAGGGGGGATAGCGAAGGAAGGGAACTGTTTCCATTGCGGTGAGACCGGCCATTGGAAAAGAAACTGCAAAGTATATCTGGAGGATCTAAAGAAAGGAAGTGTGACTTCCACTTCAGGTATTTTTGTTATAGAAGTCAATTTATCTACTTCTTCATCATGGGAATTAGATACTGGATGTGGATCTCACATTTGTGTAAATGTGCAGGATCTAAAAAGGAGTAGGACGTTGGCGAAAGGTGAAGTTGATCTCCGAGTTGGAAATGGAGCAAGAGTTGCTGCATTAGCTATAGGAGATTATTGTTTAGCTTTACCTTCTGGTTTATCGTTGATTTTAAAAGACTGTTATTTTGTGCCAACTATTACTAAAAACATAATTTCTATTTCTTGTTTAGACAAGTATGGTTTTTCATTTATAATAAAGGACAACTGTTGTTCTATTTATTTAAATGATATGTTTTATGCTAGTGCACAAATGGTGAATGGTCTTTATGTATTAAATCTTGATATGCCTATCTATAACATAAATACTAAAAGGATTAAAAATAATGATTGTAATCCGACTTATCTCTGGCACTGTCGCTTGGGCCACATAAACGAGAACCGCATATCTAAACTTCATAAGGATGGAGTATTAGATTCATTTAATTTTGAATCATATGAAACATGCGAATCTTGTTTAATGGGCAAGATGACTAAAGCCCCTTTCAAGGGACATGTTGAAAGGGCAGATGTTTTATTGAGACTAATACATAGTGATGTATGTGGACCAATAAGTACACAAGCTAGAGGTGGTTTTCAATACTTCGTTACATTTACTGATGACCTCAGTAGATATGGGTATGTGTACCTATTGAAGCATAAGCATGAAACCTTTGAAAAGTTCAAAGATTTCAAGAATGAAGTACAAAATCAACTTGGCAAAAGTATCAAAATCCTTCGATCAGATCGAGGAGGTGAATACTTAAGCCAAGAGTTTCATGACTATCTAAAGGAGTGTGAGATAGTCCCACAACTCACTCCTCCGTATACTCCACAATGGAATGGTGTATCCGAGAGGAGAAATCGAACCTTGTTAGACATGGTTAGATCAATGATGAGTCATGCAGATCTTCGGATATCGTTTTGGGGACACGCTCTAGAAACATCGATTTTCTTACTGAACCGTGTTCCATCTAAATCAGTGGAAAAGACACCATATGAGATATGGACTGGGAAGCGTCCTAGTATGTCTTTTATGAAGATTTGGGGTTGTGAGGCTTTCGTTAGACGTCACGCCACTAACAAACTTGGACCCAAATCTGATAAGTGTTTATTTGTGGGGTATCCTAAGGAAACGAAAGGATACTATTTCTATTATCCCACCGAGAACAAAGTAGTTGTTGCTCGGACTGGTGTATTTCTTGAAAGAGAATTTATTTCTAGAAAAACCAGTGGGAGAAAAATAGAACTTAGTGAAGTTCAACCACAAGAAAACATTGAACCTGAGATTGAGATGGAAACAGAGCAGGCACCGCAAACTGTTGTGGAAGAAGCACCTGCTCAAGAGACACAAGCCCAGCGTAGGTCTGTAAGAGAACACCGGGAGCCACAGAGATATGGATTTCTTGTGACTCAACAAGGTGACTTACTACTTATTGATGAGGATGAGCCGTCATCTTATCAACAAGCTATAATGGGCACTGATTCTGAGAAATGGCAAGAGGCCATGAAATCTGAGATGGAATCCATGTATGCAAACCAAGTATGGACTTTGGTTGATCCACCTGAAGGGGTACGACCCATAGGGTGCAAATGGATTTTCAAGAAAAAGACCGATATGGATGGTAACGTACAAACCTATAAAGGTCGGCTGGTTGCAAAAGGATTCAAACAAATTCATGGTATTGACTATGATGAAACCTTTTCGCCAGTGGCCATGGTTAAATCCATAAGGATCTTACTTGCAATAGCTGCATTTCATGATTATGAAATCTGGCAGATGGATGTCAAAACAGCTTTCCTTAATGGAAATCTGCTCGAGGATGTGTACATGACACAGCCCGAGGGTTTTGTCGATCCAAAGGATGCTGGAAAGATATGCAAGCTACAACGATCCATTTATGGATTGAAGAAAGCTTCTCGGAGTTGGAATCTTCGATTTGATGATGCAATCAAAGAGTTTGGTTTTATCAAAAACGAAGATGAACCTTGTGTCTACAAGAAGGTCAGTGGGAGCGTAATCATTTTCCTAGTGTTGTATGTAGATGACATACTTCTCATTGGAAATGATATCTCTGCCTTGCAATCTGTAAAGATTTGGCTAGGGAATTGCTTTTCGATGAAAGACTTGGGAGAAGCCACCTATGTATTATGAATCAAGATCTATAGAGATAGATCGAGAAGGCTTCTTGGTCTAAGTCAAAGTACATACATAGACAAAGTGCTTAAAAGGTTTAGCATGCAAGAATCAAAGAAAGGATTCGTGCCTATGACGCATGACATTTATCTCTCGAAGGAACTGTGTCCTTCAACACCAGATGAGAGACAACGCATGAGTAAGATTCCATATGCATCTGCTATTGGATCTATCATGTATGCCATGATATGTACTCGTCCCGATGTATCGTATGCTTTGAGCATGACGAGCAGATATCAAGTTGATCCAGGTGAAGGTCACTGGATTGCTGTCAAGAACATCCTGAAGTACTTGAGAAGGACTAAGGATACATTCTTGATTTATGGAGGTGAGGAAGAGCTCAATGTAATGGGTTACACTGATGCAAGCTTCCAAACTGACAAAGATGATTTTCGATCGCAATCTGGATATGTGTATTGCCTAAATGGAGGTGCTGTGAGCTGGAAGAGTTCAAAGCAAGAAACAGTAGCCGATTCTACAACGGAAGCTGAGTATATTGCTGCCTCGGATGCAGCAAAGGAAGCGGTTTGGATGAGGAAGTTCATTTCTGAACTTGGAGTGGTGCCTAGCATTAAAGATCCGATAGAACTCTATTGTGACAACAATGGAGCGATCGCATTGGTTAAGGAACCAAGATCTCACCAAAGATCCAAGCACATACTTAGGCGTTTCCATTTCATTTGAGAAATCGTTGAAAGGGGAGATGTTAAAATATGCAAAGTACCAACAGATGATAATGTATCTGACCCATTGACGAAGCCACTGTCACAGCAGAAGCATGATCGTCATACTAGATCTCTAGGCATTAGGTATATGTCTGAGTGGTCTTAGTGCAAGTGGGAGATTTGTTGGGATATGCCCTAAGACAAATCATTAGATGATTGTTTTGACATACAATATTTATGATTTTATGAATGGCAATTCATTATTATATATTATTCTTTTAACTGTGCAATGTGAATTAATATATATGTTAATGTCCTTAGAATAATATTGTATTATTCTTAAAGATGTCCCTAGTCAAGTATTATCATGAATAGGGATAATGATAATACGTAGAGACTAGTATGTGTTGATCGATGAATTGTTCATTGATATGAGATATCAAATCAATATATGGGTACATGTTAGAGAACGATGTACTGGACAGACCCACCATGAGAATGCAACATGGATAGTTATATGATCGTCATATGCAATTCTCATAGTGATAATAATGTATGTAATCCTTACGACTTGTGATCATCAAAGATCCCAACATAAGGAGTTATGTATCTTGATATCGTCAAACGTTACCCGTAACAGGGTAATCTATAAAGGCGACTATTGGATACACTACGAATTATGTAGAGGGATGTTGACTGATCGAGATAGGATTTGTCCCTCCTATATAACAGGAGATGTGTTTGGCCCTTGATCAAGTGAGAACTAAAATGCATGGCCATGCTCGAATGAGTCGATATGAGATATCGAGCTTATTCGTTTATTCTAGTTCTACTTGGGGATCAAGAAATAGAGATTGAATATACGAGTATGACTATTCCATGACTCGTGTTCAATCTAAACACAAAGGACAAAGGGATTAAGTTACATGGTTAATATTATCACAAGTTCTAAAGGTTATGTCGAGTCATTGACATTCTTGTAATTTGGGTAGCCTTGATGTGTTGCTAGACACCGCTCTTTGCTTGTAACGTAAAATGAGATTTTATGTCACTGCCAACATTACAAGATCCTATCGGGTCGCACAAAAGATTAAATCGATAAGGGAAATTAAATTCATTGGATGAATTAATTAATTAAGAAGAGTATTAATTAAGTGATTAAAAGGTTTTAATTAAATCATGGGTTTGGGCCCATAAGACTTTAAGAAAGTCTTGAACCTTAATTAAAAGCCTTATAATATAAATACAAGGTTTTGATTAATTGTTAATTAATTCTTTCATATCATTGCTTGATATCAAAACCTAAACCTACTCTAGCTCTCTCTCTCTCGGCCGTCCCTTCAACAACCATCACCGCCGCCGCCGTCGATTTGGTTTTGGTTTTTGATTGGCCGCCGTCGATCGGTTTTGAACCGTGAGTTGAGTTTTGATTTAAGAACTAGTCTAGCAAACTTGTTCTTAAATCCCCTTTTCGATTTGATCGTGTGGATACCGTAGAGACAAAGGTGCAAACTTTTGTTTGTGACTCGTGGTGCTACATCGAGGATTCTGCATCAAACACGCTACAAGGGTGAGACTTTTGTAAATCCTTTATCCGATATGAATCCCTATGTATAGATTCATTGTTCTAGTAATCCAAAATATTTTATTCCGCTGCGTTGTATGCTCTTAGGATTACTAACAGGATCGAGGTACCGGTGCCGGTATTGAGTAGGGTATTTTATACATTAGATACACATACACTCATTCAATGCTCGCATGTGAGTACTACTATATGTGTATATGGTTTGTACAAATATGCAAGGACCTTTATCTTTTCATTCATGTGTTGCATGCAATTAATTAAGGAATTGCAAAATGAATTGAGAACATGTTAGTTTATTATAAGGGTGCATGCTATGTATGTGGACTTGGTTGAGGGAAATTGGACATTACATGGAATAATGCAAGAAATTTTATTGTTGGTATATTATGCTATGGTAGCATGTGGTTTTTCCCCCTGATTACATAATTGCATGCACTAAATATATGGGTTAATACACTAATAGCGGGTTAAAGGCACGTGGTCCTTACATACTTTTTTGAAGTAACTTAATGCTATGTTTTGCATACTGTCAACAGATTCTGCCATATTCCATTGTCATCCTTTAATCCTCGAATTTTATTCATTCTTTGCCTAGTACTTGCTCTGGAATGAAAGAACGATGTATTGTGATCCCCTTCCTTCAACCAATGGGCCTTACTCCTCTGTTTCCACGGGATTTCCTCCTTTTCTAGAAACTCCTCCAACTCCTTCCTCAATATTTTTTCCATATCGATCACTTCTCGGGTTGGTGGTCCCAACCTTAGTATCTCTAATTTTTCCTTCATTTCCTTCACTTTGTTTCTCACGTTACCAAAACTTGTTTGGTTCCACTGTTGGGTTTCCGTACCCCGGCGCCAGATCCAAACGCAGCGGAAATAATACAATAAACAGATCTGACCCGGGGACGGTCGATCGCGCCTGATTCATATATAAACATGCAAATATCAAATATAAATGCACGAAAAGAGATTACCGTTCACCGACGTGAATCTTATAGCGGTAGTCCCTCGAGTCCAATCAACCTGACCAGATCTACAAGCCAACACCAGTGCTAGTTTGGCGTTGGCATTTCTATGAGAGTGAATGAAATCGTATCGAATGAATTGAGTCTCTCAACTAGAATGACATATTTATAGGGTCATTAAGTAACTAATGGGCTTTGGGTGCATAAAGCCAAATAGGCCAACTTTTGGCTTACAGGGCATATATGCTAACAATCTCCCACTTGCCCAAAAGCCAACACATGAGCACTAAACTCATAATCCAAGTAGGTCAATCCAATTGAATTACTTGATGTACAAATGACGTACATAATTATGAGATAAATATATCATACTTTTAAATTTTAGAACTTTCTATAGATGGAACCTTTCCAAACATAGAAACTCCACTAAAGTGAGGAGCTATCAAAAATTAAACTCATATCTTGAATATCAATCACACAATCTTGAGCACTTAACATTTAAGTCTCAATTCTCATCGATAGATCGGCGGCCAGTTGATTGTGACCCAGCGAGGCTCAAGTGTATCATAGCAGTAGGATCACAACCTTTGTGATTTTAGAAGTCAAACAACTTCTTTGGGCTTACCCTGAATGCCCCATTGTCAATTAAACTCCTTTAATAGACAATGACCGAAATACAATTTCAGCAACAACCTACCGATCGTGGGTAGCGCCTAGCATCTGCGCTTCACGAAGACCTAGATACAAATGACTAGCAACGTACGAGAACCTGTCAGCCATAGTTAGCGTGCAGTACATTCCTTTCACTCAATATGTCCCGATTGAATCAAGGGCATTGGTTGATCGAGACCCATTATGATTTCAATTAACTATGTATTTGTTTCACGTTATATGATTCTTTGTGTGCGTATATGAAAAAACTCCTTTTTCACAAGCACTACCCACTCTGGCCAGAGATTCCTTGAATCATATATAGAAAAACACATAGGACATCCTGGTTCATCAAGACCAGTGGTGAATCCCCAACGACAATCATAGGCCTCTGACAGCATCACTGAATACCCAAAATAATGACTTTATGACCCACATGTGATCAGTCATTAAATCAAAGTACACAGCTATCTATCAAGACCTCAATGACGCCTCGGGTCATGAGGAGTAATGGTGCACAACTATGACTAGGAATTCTATACTCGACAAATGGTAACCACTTATAAAATTCCGAATAGGGTCGTTCAGTGAACTCATTCCTAATGAGCACCTATTCATGTGTGCTGACTTCTCCAAGCCAACGCCGATTACGCGGCGCACTACACTAGACACATCATGAATACCAGTCTCTAACGAGCATATATCGATATCCCATTCTCGAAGGCTCATCGACCAGGAACATTTAGAAATCGCAGTCGAGAATGTATTTCATGGTCACCATCATATGCGTAACCCCATTCTATGGACTATAGCAATCTCAAGGACTTCATCAATGCATCAAGATACATGGGTAAACAGATGAAGAAGTGCCATATGTATTAATATTCAAACAAAGATTTGTCATAATAAGATTACAAGTACAATCAATCAACTATTGATTTACTTAATCATGTATAACAACAATATCTTTCACTTTCCCAAAGCCAACTACTCATGTGTCTGAAGACCATCTTCCCAAGATGTCTAACAGACACCAATCCTTGTAAAGGCTTTGTCAGTGGATTCACTATATTTTTATGTTGAAGCGATTCTCTCGATAATAATGGCGCGTCTACCATCTCTCTCATTAGATGGTATTTTCTCAATATAAGTTTGATACTGATGAGATCTTGGCTATTCATAATAGCTCAAATGTTGTCACAGTACCAGGGACTGTGTCAACCGCACTAGAAATTACACCCAACTCTTGGATGAAATTTCATATCCAAACTGCCTCTTTGCTGCATCGTATGCTGCAATGTATTCAGCTTCAGTGGTGGAATCCAATGTGGTGTCTTGCTTGGAACGTTTCCAAGAGACATCACCATCGTTGAGCTTAAAAACAAATCCGAACATCGATATGGTATCATCTACATCCAATTTAAAAACCAGCATCAGCTTAGCCTTCAACTTTTATTTCTCCACTTACAGATCCAAAAACCATGAACATATCATAAGTTCTTAATAAGAACTTGAGGATTATTTTCACAGTTTTCCAGTGACCTTCACCGGGATCTGTCTGATGTCTGCTCATTACTCTAAGAACATACATCAGGCCAAGTACATACCATATCATACAGTATGCTATTAAAAGTAGAAATATAAGGTACCAATGTCATCTTTTCTTTCTCCTCATCAATCTTAAGACCCATTGACTCGAGAGATGAATACTATGACATATTATGAAGTAACTCATTTTTCGACTATTCTATGCTAAACCCTTTTAGCACAGTGTTTATGTACGTAGATTGAGAAGCATCCTTTAGATCTATCCCTATAGATCATTATGCTAAGCATGTATGACGCTTCTCCCAATCTTACATGGAGAAATTAGTAGATAATCATGCTTTAAGTTATTAATCCAATACCATTCACAATGAGCATGATATAATCGACTTAGAGCATCACAAATGTAACCATGCTCCCACTAACCCTTTTGCATACACATGTCACTTCCGGATTTTTTAACAAAACCCAAAACTTTGATGATGTTATCAAAACAGAAGTTCAAACTTCGAGATGCCTTCTTAGGCCCATAAATGGACCTCTGGAGTTTGAAAACATTTTTCTCACTCCAAGAAGTTGTGAACACATTTGGCTGCTACATTTCTACCTCAATGCCACCACTGAGAAATGTTGTGTTCACATCCATTACTCATATCTCATATTCATAATATAAAGATATAACTAATAAAATCTAAATAGACTATAGCATCATAACCGATGAAAATTTTCTCACCAATCAAGCTTTGAAGGTCACTACCTTCCCATCCACTCCAAGCTTTTACTTGTAAATCCATGCAGCCAATGGGAACAATTCCCAAAGATGATCTACTAAGGTTATTTTCACAGTTTTCCAGTGACCTTCACCGGGATCTGTCTGATGTCTGCTCATTACTCTAAGAACATACATCAGGCCAAGTACATACCATATCATACAGTATGCTATTAAAAGTAGAAATATAAGGTTGAAGGCTAAGCTGATGCTGGTTTTTAAATTGGATAAAGATGATCTACTAAGGCCCATACCTTATTGGAGTACATGGAGTCCATTTCAAATTTCATGGCATCTTGCCAATGTCCCGAATTAATATCTGACATCGCCTCCTTGAAAGTCCAAGGATCATATCCATGGTCTATTTCTTGACTACTTTCAAGGAGTAGATTCATTCTATCAGGAGCTCTTGAAACATTTTCAAATCTCCTTGGTGTGTGTAAATCAAAGGTTGTGATTAACTAAATTAATTTCACCGTTTTCACTTTTCTAGTGGTTTGTGGTTCTTGAACCCTTTCAAGTTATATTATTTTGTCATCCTTTCTAATAGAAACATTTTCTCTAGAAAGATTGCACTTGCGAAACAAACTCTTTGCCTGCAATTGATAATATAATTTCCACAAAATAACATAAGATGAATCAACTATCCAACTCATCTCCCACTGGCTGCTTCACATAAGCAGAACAATCTCAAAATAAAAATTTGGATTATTTTTCAGTCCATATCGTATATGGAGTTTTGGTCACTGCATTGGTATGAATTATATTCAACAAATATGTACCTTTACTCAGAGAGAATCACATTCTCTTTAAAATAACTCAACATCATCTTGCACTAACATTTAGTGCTCCACATACGTCCATATGAATCAAATTCATTGGACATTCAGCATATGCTAAATATATGTTGGATTTAAGTTATCATTCTTTTTATATTCTTTGAATATAATCATACTAATCATTCATAAGTTCACCAGATTCAATAAAACATGCATTCTTAAAAATATTGCAAATCACATTCGCATATTTAAAAGAATATCATTCTCTATCAAAATAGGAACAATGTTCATGATTAAATCAAGAACAAATGAATAATTTCTCAAACCAGTTCCTAACAAGTTCAAGATTTTATATTAAATAAATGTTTCAAATAGCCTTTGCCACAACTCTTGCTACAATGCTTAGCCTCAGGTAGGTTTCACCTTCCTAGGGTTCTCTACTTCTTCACATCACATGCAACTCTTTGCAAAAATATGAGCACAACTGGCATCATATACCAAAGAAGTAGAACCAATAGAAACATTTAATTTTAATATAAAACATACCCTTTCTAGAATGCTTCTAGTCTAAGTATTCCTTACAATTTTGCGCCAGTGACCAGCAGTGAAAACATAGATGCCTCTCCTTTCATAGTTGCTACTATATCCTTTTTCGTCTTTTGAGGTTGGGAACCATTTCCCTTCCTCTTCTTTATCCTTGAAATACCATTGGTAGAAGATTCGACAAGAAGAACACGTTTCTTCTTTTGAATCAAGGACTCATGAGTTTCCAACATTTTTACTATAAGATCAAATCTACAGCCAGTTAATGAGGTATTGTCACATTCAGATTTTCCAATTTATCAAGAAGAGATCTTTTTCTTACACCATGCTCATAGACCGAAGCCCCATCTTGCATGTGAAATGAAAATAGCTCTTTTGAAGTCACGAGTCTCAGTAATCGTGTCCGTTCACCAAACAACATTTGTAGGTGTTGGAAAATATCAGTAATGTGAACGAGTTTCTCATATCTGTGTTGAAACTCATTGGTGACATTGATGCTATCATATAGCACCTAGCCGAGAGATTATCGTCCCACCACTTCTCAAGTGTGGCGATCTCTTCATGAGACGAACGGGGAGACACTTCAACAGAAGGCTCCCACCAAGGGTATATAGCAACCTTTTAGAAGCGAGCACTATTTTAAAATTAATAGTCAATCAGAATAATTTGGTGCGGTTACTTTGTTTGTATCGAGAATTGATGCAATCGGATTCACGGCAATCACAATACTGAGAATAAACATTAAATACATGCAAACCGTCTGATTATTAATTAATTCAAAAACTATGGACTTCAGTTATTGAATGCTCCCACTAAATTTTTCGAATTCATCACCCTCATGACAAATGAACGGAAAATCATATTTTCTTAGTGGGCTTGGAGTCCAACTAGCTCATGAAAACCCCGGACGTGGGCCCACCGGCTTCATGATACTAAAGGTAGATCACAATTGCATTATATGCAACCCCCAAGATATTTGTCTCGCGATTGGCATAACCCTACGTGGGCAGGACAATTATGCCTTCTCACGTCAAACTAACCCATCCCACGGATGGAAATGTCACGCCCAAAAGACCCCACGTGGGTGAGTAATCTAGAAGGTTAACATAACCACACCCTTAATTAAGTGGCAGTTAAACGCACAACTTTCTCATGCCAGATGCCCCCCACGTGGGTGAGTAAGGCAATATGACACAAGTAGCGTATCATGGCTTAACTGTTGATGGAAGACAGGAATCAACAAACCCTTTTGAGCTCCCCTTATCAGTTTGATATTAAAAGTTTTGAATCATATTCAAAAGAGGGATTTAATTTATTTTAAAATCTCATCAATTGCTTGTTTGTTTGTTTGTTTGTTTGCCGGATTCATGCAACTATGTTTTATTCATGCAATCATTTGTACTAATAAAACATACAAACAAACACTTATCATACATCACATGCATAATAAAAATAAATATGGACGATTACGGCCTTTTCCAAATTGATCCACGTGAGCCATACGTGGATCACAAGTCTATCTAAGGTGATGCAGGTATGTAATGCAATCCTATTACATTTTTGCTTCCATTATACATGTCTTGATTCTTGGTGCTCCATCTTCAATCTCGATCTCCCACTAATTCTAAAGATTTTACATTTAAATCATGCAAACAAGAGAATAGGGATACAAATCCGGGGTGGGATACATCAGAAAATAGAGAGAGTGGGCTCGCAGGCCCGATAACCAAAATCACAATAATAATGAAACAATAAAAACATAAACATTCACCTAAACACATTGGTCAAGGCTCGTAATCATCCATCATGCAATCACAACATATGTAATTAAACATTAAACTAAACAATTATATCATATGTAATTGTACTAATTACATCACATGTAATTAGAGCACAATAATTAATTTATTCTATCATTTCCCACTAATCGCATCATTAATTGAAAATAAATTAAATAAAACAATTTTATTTAATTTCTAATTAATTAATTTTCATTTAATTGGTAAATCACTATTTTACCTTTTAACCATCATATTAATCGAAAATAAAATTAACAAATTAAATGAAACATTTTCATTTAATTTCTAATTAATTATATTTCAGTTACTTGGTAAAATCAATATTTTACCTGAAATTAAATATTAATTGAAAATAAAATTAACAAACTAAATGAAACACTTTCATTTAATTTCTAATTAATTAAATTTTCAATTACTTGTAAAATCTCTATTTTACATTTAATAAATTAAAAATCATATTTTTAATAAATTAAATTTATGATTTGTTGTTTCAAAAATTAATATCCGGATAAAATATCTAAAATGAACCAAAAAAAAAAATTTATGGACTCCAAACCATTTGGATCCAAAATTTAAAAATTCCTTTTTATAAATTTAAGCCCAATTCAACTTAGCCCAAAAAATTTATAAAATTCGAAAAATAGCCCTTGCACTATTCATCATCTCCCTCCTCCCAACAACTAGGGTTCGAAACCCTAATGCCAGCCGCCGCCTCCTTCAGGCGCAGTTACACAGAGCTGACGCCTCCACGTTGTCCTCGTCGGCGCCGCTCGGATTTGCGCGCAGTAGATGTCGCCGCAGTGGTTCGATTCCAGGCGACGGACCCTTGTGCACATCGAGTTTTTGTCTGAAATAAATACCATAAAACCCGGCACGAAGAGTTTCCGAACCACTGTGCAAGATGAGAGAACGATTCTCCGGTCTGCAGCGTGCGTGAGATCAGAAACCCCATTCGCGCAGCGTTCCTGTGCACGGAGACGAGGAAACCTGCATCGTTCAGGCAGCAAGCTCCTGGGCCGCACGAGATGGCAGATGGTTTAACCTCCTCCACTCGCGTTGCCGCCCTCCGCGCCGCTGCCCTCCACGCCGCCACGCGCAGCCGTGAACAGTACCGGAAACACTTTCCGATGTCGGCTAATTTGGGTTGGATTAAACTCCTTTTATTCCAATTTTCTATATTTTTCCGGACTCCGTAATTTTGAAATACAAATAAGATTAGCGTTACGTAGAAACGATCCAATAAAATTAATTATCAATACATGAATCAAAGCGACAACCTGGCTCTGATACCACTGTTGGGTTTCCGTACCCCGGCGCCAGATCCAAACGCAGCGGAAATAATACAATAAACAGATCTGACCCGGGGACGGTCGATCGCGCCTGATTCATATATAAACATGCAAATATCAAATATAAATGCACGAAAAGAGATTACCGTTCACCGACGTGAATCTTATAGCGGTAGTCCCTCGAGTCCAATCAACCTGACCAGATCTACAAGCCAACACCAGTGCTAGTTTGGCGTTGGCATTTCTATGAGAGTGAATGAAATCGTATCGAATGAATTGAGTCTCTCAACTATAATATTTATAGGGTCATTAAGTAACTAATGGGCTTTGGGTGCATAAAGCCCAATAGGCCAACTTTTGGCTTACAGGGCATATATGCTAACATCCACTTGAGTAAACCCAATCTGCAATCCCATATATTCTCAAAAAATGGTTTTCTGATTGATGTCCAAACTTTCATGGTTCCAACATTTTGTCATCAACTCTTCACATTGTTCAGATTTGATCCACATGGCCTCAAACTTGAAACGGCGTTTAAACCTTCTTCCCTGGTTTCCTACCGTATTTTCCAGTGTGAACTTGATAGGATTATGATCTGAACAATTCGCTGCCAGATGATGGATTCTATAATTCAGGAAACGTTGAATCCAATTACTGTTGGCAAGACCTCTGTCTAAACGTTTACGGATCGTATGTGGCGTCTCTATCACATTACACCAAGTGAAAGGTGGTCCCATGTAATCTAATGAAGATGAATGTCCGTTATTGCTTTCCGGAAATTAGCTAATCTCAAGTTTAGTGGAGGATGCCCACCATCCTTCTCATGAGCATGAAGAATTTCATTGAAATCCTCGATACTAACTGACCCTGATATAACCTCTGTAACAAGTCCAAGTGTGAACTCTATATTTCAGTGAGGCGCCATGTTTCGGAATTATCCTCAATATATATGTGAGCATCTATATGGTTCTTAGAATAGCTTTGGATAAAGACTTTCGTTCCCTTATTCCAAAGTAACGCGAGTCCTCCTGATCTACCTTTTTGCTGGTACTGCAATTCCAAACATGTTGAATTTCATGTATTTTACAATTTTAAATATAAGGTATTTGATGAAATTTTGAATTAAAAGCAATAATTTTATCAGGGAAGTTCGATATGAAAATAATCAAATATAAATTTTATATCTAAAGAGATATGAGCGATCATTTTAAATAATGAACGTATTTATTACAAAGGAATTAGGATGACGCAAGTTGAAACATGAAGAAAAATTATTTCTTTCGGTGAACATAAAAAAAAAAAAAAAAATTTAATCCCCTAATGTAATGTCAAAATTAATGGCTGGCCATTGATAGTTATATAATAATTAAAACTTTACTTCTGTTTATAATTAATTATTATATATTTTTTAATAAGACTATTTTTTGTTATTTTATCTTTCAGTTATATATAATAAAGTTTTTTTGAACAAGGTTATATATATATATATATATATATATATATATATATATATATATATATATATATATATCCTTTCCCTTTGCTATATTACATTAAAATAATGAGCGTGGAGACCTCCGGACTAGCCGGATTGGTTGTCACCCTTGTCCCATTTTGAACGGACTCGAGTTCGAACCTGTAAAACGCATTTGTTTCTCCCCAAGCTCAAAAAAAGAATTAATGAGTGTGGAGTAATCATCATTTGCTCTCTAACTGTGTGATCACGAAATTGCTCTATGTATGAATGTATAATTTTAAATTCATAAGATGATTATAAGCCACCAAAGTTTATCATGTTTCAATAAATATTACAATTATTTATCGAAAAATCTTATAAAAAATACCCATAAAGTTCTATTTTTTTAAATAGTCCCTAAATTTTTTACATTTAAATTTTCTTGAACCAAGAATGATTATATATATATATATATATATTTATTTATTTTAGACCTCGTTGACGTTTTCTTTTTCATGACATTCTCGTTGAGAAAAAACTTATAGAACAATGTTTAAAAGTAAGGTTCTCATATAAAGGTATGGGCAAAATGCATACGGATCCTCGGTGAAATTCGAAATGGGCGCCAACACCTTTTTATAAAATAAATTAGCATTTCAATCATTGTGTTTTTTAAACAATAAGTGTTTAAGCCCCCATGTAAGAGTATTTAGCGTGCAAACCATATGTTTTTATCAACATAAGTAAAAACCCATGTGTTTGTAAACAATAAGTTTAAAAAGCATAAGCTCGATTCTGTAATTGCAAATTCTCGTATTATGAATGCATATGATAATATTTATTTCATATTTTTTCTTTTATTTATTTTTTGACATTTAAATTTATTTGGTTGATTATTTTACTACGAATAAATTGTGAATTACTTATTATCATATATATATTTAGAGCGTATGAATTTGTAATTACAGAAAAACAGGGGTTTTAAGTTTATATTATGCAAATACAAGGGCTTAAAACGTATGTTTTAAAAACACATGTTTTTAGCTTACATTTTAAAACAAAAGGATTGAAACACTAATTTATTTCACACATATATGTTTGGGTCCATTTCAAATTTCACAGGGACTGAATGCACTTTTCCCCAAATATATATTAAAAATTTGAAAATTTATTTATAAAACAAACACCAAAATATTAATAATAATTTAAGACTTTATTTTATAAATTTTGTAATGAAATATAAATCTTACTGAAAAATAATTAAGTCTCATTCTCTCGTCTTAAACTTTTCCAAGTCAATCCTACGTAGATATATTCATCACAATTCACAATTCTCCCTACTCCCAAAGTTAAAACAATTTTGTTTTTCTTCCCGTCTGCATCATGGGGGAATAAGAATAAATTTAAACAAAGGGATGGGTACTGTACAAGTTGGGAGATAGTTTAAAAAGATTTCAGATTTTGAATAAAGTGTATGGTGATGGAGAGAATTTAATATGTTTTGGATGCAAAATTTACAATTTTGAAATAAGTTATATATCAAATTTGAATTTCTCTAATTAAAAACCCATAATATCATATAAGTATAACAGTGGAAATCCAGAATATTGATAAATAAATATATTTAAAATTTATATCTATAAAATATGAAAACAAGTATAATGAATTTAGATGATAAATTTTAGATTCTTTGGTTTCAAATTCATCATTTCAAACAAACCTGCAAACCTGACATATATGTGTGAAGACCTTTATACAATGGATGTGTTTTATATGATTATACTGAAAAGTTATACTGCGATTATTGTTATTATTAGATAGAATAAAGAATATTGATGGATAAATAATAGTATGTTAACTTCAATGATTAATATTGATATTGTAAATCTAATTAGATGTTTATTTTTTTGGTACCTGGATTCTTGTTAATGATATTATTATGATTTTTGTTGGAAAATCTGGCATAAAAGAGTCGGGTATTCGATATACCTGATTATATCAGTTTGCAGCGGAAATCAGATTTTCTCGGATCGTTGAGCACGTCTACAAGCCTCCTAGATCTTGAAACCTTGTTGGTATTCGGTACTATTACTAGAGTAATTTACCTTGGAATACACACATTAAATCCTTGGAGCCCTTGGTGATTATCCAAGAGTGACGAATTATGTTGTGAGAACGAGAGTGTTGTATTGTGTTGTGATGTTTCGTATAGGAGACTGAGACATATATACAGGGCTCAAACCATAACCCTAGGTCGGACCTGCCTTATTTGGGTTGACAGGTAGGGTTCAACTCTGTGTCAATATGGATGTCTATTGGGCCTTGGGTCATAAGCCCAACCCAATGAATGCATATTGGGCCTTGGGCCATACCAAAAAATAATTTTTGAAGCTCTTGGACCGAGCTTTTAATGCCTAAAAAAATACTGTAAACAAATCACACCGATTCCCAAAGGGCAGTGCCTCCAGATAAGATTTTCCGTGATGCAATTTCTCAAAGGGAATCAAAATGACTGTGTAGAAGGCACATGGTTCAAAATGTAGGCAACTATCAAAAAACTCTTCTCCCCATAAGGATATTGCAAGATTCGTTGCGCCATCATTTATCTGGCCATTTCCAGAAGTGTTTGATTTCGTCTCTCTCTGCAACATCATTTCATTGCGAAGCATACATAATCATTAGCAATCTTGTAATTCTATTTCCTCATATATTTGTCTAAACTAATCAGACATATATTCTCGCTTTCTATTGGTACGTAGAATTTTAAATTCTTCTCTTTTTAATTCTCAACCATTGCAAGAATTGCTTAACATATTCAAACGTTTCTAGCCGATGAGATAAGAGGTATACCGATCCATAGCGTAAATAAAATGAGAAATGGAATGTCTTGTGATGTGCCATCACACCTATAGTTCACAAATGTCTAGTGTGATAACTAAAGGGGTAACATCTATTTATGCCGTTCAAATAGGCATATATGATTCGCACACTGGAAGGTTGACTTTAACGAGATTGCCCATAACTTTCTCGAACTAACCTAATCATCCTCTTTTGAGCGATGTGTCTCAATAGATCATGTGGTATAGCAGCATCAGGTATTAACAAAAAATGTATAAAACACAATCAGCGGATAATTTAAACATAAATAATCCATTATTTCTAAAACCGAACCACCAAGGACTTTGACAGGAAATATAGACAAATTGTTTGCTCAAACAGAACTGAAAAACCAAGTCTTAATAAAAAAAGTAACTAATAGTAAATTACATCGAATGCTAAGTAATGAGAAGGTACAACACCAACTCCAAAAAATCTCTATGTGCCCATCTTCCGTAGCAAATAGTGGTTGCATACTAGCACTTGATAGTAATATGTCAGTCCTACTCAATCATTCATCACGAGTTTTGTTGCTCATTTATCTACAATCCAACCAAGGAGAGAATTAGCAACAAAAAGATATTTCGTACTATCAAAAGCACTAGGAGAGTAAGAATGTGTTACCTTCTTTGGCTCAGTGCAATCACGAGCAAAGTGACCAATCTTGTCACATTTGTAACACTTTACTTTACTTTTGTCTCTCATTCCACCACTTTACCTCGGTGACGTAGTTTGGTCTTGCCACTCTGTGGGGTTAGGGCTTGATTCTTGCTATTCCCCTGTCCAGCACCCACTTGCTCGTTCCAATGTCCACCTTTTTGGGGTTTTTGCTGACTAACATGTGCGACAAGAGCAGCCGTTTGTGCACGTTCAGATTCTCTTCGGTCAGCCTCAAGTTTCAAATGACTGGCGACACTATCGAACGTTTTAATCTGCTCATTATGGGTCAAAACAAGCTTAACATGTGATACTCTGATATTCGAGTAACGTTAATTACATATATTTTGTAAAATTAATTAAGTAAATATAAAATTTTATATTGAACTCATAGATTTAAATTTGTGATTGAAATAGGAACATGAAGTCAGGTGTGAACTGTACATGCAATGTACATACACCAGTACATCGGTGACACCCCGATGTTCATAATTGGTCGGGAATTAATATATATCGGTGTAGGACGTAAAACGCATAGTAAAATGCATAAAACACACACAGATCGTGAAAAAACGCACTAAAACATGTGAAAACATATAGTATCAGCGCGATTCACCAACCACCGTGCACTTATCCGCTCGGTTCACAGTCGTCCGACCACCTCTCGACAAGCCCGATCTACCACATTGTTCACAACTCAGAGGTACAACTTTCCATACCAAATAATTGACTTTTAGTG
The DNA here is from genome assembly GCA_907163345.1 of Haberlea rhodopensis. NCBI lineage: Eukaryota > Viridiplantae > Streptophyta > Magnoliopsida > Lamiales > Gesneriaceae > Haberlea > Haberlea rhodopensis. Next base: position 6,826,923 of record CAJQUN010000028.1, on the reverse strand, counting down.
TTCGAAAAGTGGTTCGATTTGGTCTGAAACGAACGAAGTGGTAAGAGTTAGGGTTTCTGTGCTTTTGGTTTGATTTCTTCGATTCAACAACAAAACAACTTTCCATACCAAATAATTGACTTTTAGTGTTCGAAAAGTGGTTCGTTTGGTCTGAAACGAACGAAGTCGCAAGAGTTACGGTTTCTCCGCTTTTGGTTCGATTTCTTCGATTCAACAATGAATTGGACAAGGCCAAGGCACCTGTGACATCCCCGACATGGTTAATTGCGATTTGGCTTTAAATTATGTTTACATGATTAATTATGTGGTAATTGATTATGTGTTGGGATTTATTTACCTTATGTGGAAATGCATGGTCATGTGGATAGGACGACCCGGGGTTGCATTCCAGGGTGCATGTGGTGCATGTTGGGTAAATAATATGGGAAGCATGATTTATTTGCCTTAGTTAGCAATTTATATGAAATCATGTGTTAATTGATATTATGGTGCATTTTGAGTAAATGCTTTGAAAATATCATGTTGGGGTGTTTTATACACCATGGAATCATTTGGTATGCATTTAATTAATAAACTCACTTTTATACCCAACCCCACCCTATCCAACACTTTTAACTTTACCAAATCATTTCTAACACCCAAACCCTTCCCCTCTTCCCATATTTTCGAGTTCCACCTTTGAGGTGAAGAGGAGACCTTGCAAACTTTGATTTGTGGAAGATTGTTGGGTGATTTGAGATCCCCAAGAGGTATGGGTACCTCATGTTTTAATTTCGTAAGGTTTTGGTTGAGTTTAGTTGGGTTTTGAAGGTTTTAAAATGGGTTTGTGTTGGGTGTTGTGATTTTGGTAGTGTTTTGGTTGGGTGTTGTTTATATGGGTTATGTTGAGGTTTATGGGTGGTTTTGAGTTGTTGGGTTTGATTTATGTTGGTATTGGTGGGTTTGTTTGTGTTTGGGAAGGAGATGGGTGAATAGTGCCCGAATCTCGATTTCCCGCAGCTCGGCGATCGATCGGCGTCCGCCCGCGATCGATCGCGAGCAACAGCGCTGAGGCAGTGCGCTTCGGCGATCGATCGCGAGATGCGCGCGATCGATCGGCGAGGCCGCGATCGATCGGCGCTATCTCCGCGATCGATCGCGGATTGATGAAAATTGTTGGGCGAGGCAGTGTGTTCTCGCGATCGATCGGGGCTTGATGGCGATCGATCGCGAGACACCAAAAAGGGTGTTTTTGGTTATTTTTGTGGGATTTTTGGTATTGGACTATTATTGGGTTCTAATATTGGTATTTGTGAATATGTAGAACCAACCCAGGTGGCAACGCAGCCAAGGAATTGAGGTCCAACCACATTCCACATTTTGGAAAGGTACGTAGTGGACGTACGGGCACCCAACGGTAACATGTATTTTATATACTCATTGTTTATGCATTGTGGATGCGAGTATATATGTGGTATTGCATTGTGGATGCATATACATGTTGATTTATGCCATATGAGGTATAGCATTGTGGATGCATATACATGGTAATTTATGCATATTGATGTTAGATGCATATTATGATTATTGGATGCACATCCCATGAGTCGTGGTCATCCTTTGATGATTTTAATGCTTGCCGCTTTTTGTATTGGTTCCGCTAAATGTGAAGCGAGGGGTGGGAGCGCCGCATGTCACATTTGAGCGTGGTTGTCATATGGGGCGAGGAAAGGGTATTTGCCGCTCTCTGTGAAGCGAGGGGTGGGAGCGCCGCATGTCTATTGTAGCGAGGTTATCCTATGCCGCCCATATGAATATAAGCGAGGGGCATTAAAATTCACTGTGATGGACAGACTAGGGAATGGTGACCAATATGTGGTACAGTTGAGATGGTATATGATGTCATGACATGTTTTGGCCATTAAAAAATAATCTGTTGATTATACTCATGAGTTCTGGTACAGGGACAACCAAACGGGAAGCGTTTGAAATGCACGGGAACAGGAAGTGTTTCATATTGATTATGCATTTACGCTTTATCTTCATATTGTGTTGAATATGAATGATTATTATTGCTCATGTTTGGGGGTTGTCCTTGTAGGTACCTTTTTGGCATGATAGATGGGCTTGAACGGGTTGAGACAGTGAGCTTCACGAGCATCTTTGGTAGATGAAAGGACATGATTCTTTTGTATAGTGCCTACTCTAGGAGTAGCGTAAAACTATAGTGGACACATTCATTTGTTGGAATGTAATTAATCCTTTTGGTAGTCCTTTATTTTGGCATGTAAATGCTTAAGCACATAGACTCAACTTGTTTACTCTACTCTGATCATTTATTATTAGCCCTAATTATGCCTTGATTCCGCACTTAAGGATTAGGGTCCTTACATTAGTGGTATCAGAGCAGTGGTTAGAGAACCCGGGAACGAGTGAAGGGTAGCCTTAGCATGGTTGGCTAGGTGCTTACATTTGGAGCATGTTTATGCATGTGGTGCATATTACTGTATATCCTGTTATACTAACATGCTTATATCACTCCTGTTATCTAACGACATGTTATATATTGCTTTGGATTGTTGTTAACATTTGTGTTACAGCATGGCTGCTAATGAGGAAGTCGGAGATGTTGGGAGTGTAAATGCAAGTATTGGACAGGCTAATCCTCTACCTCCACCGGCTGTAGGGATGGAACCAGTAGTTCAGTTATTGCTACCGGGTGAGATTAGCTTGACACAGTTTCTGTCGTATCATCCGCCCCGGTTTGAGGGGACAGAGTCCGGAGAAGAAGCTGAAGAGTGGCTGGAAAGACTTGAGCAGATCTTTGTATCGGCTCCTTGTGCTGTGACGGCTTGGCTCAGGCTAGCGGAGTTTCAATTAGCCAAGAAACCTCTGATGTGGTGGAGGAGCACAGTAATGGAAATGAGAGCACTGGGTGCTGTGATTGACTGGACGCTCTTCAGGACCAGGTTCTTGAACCGATACTTCTCCGCAGCAGCAAGACAGACAAAAGAGGATGAATTTGCAAGTCTGAGGCAGGGGAACATGACAGTGGCAGACTATGCCACACAGTACTCATCACTACTTAGGTATGTCCCCCATATTGCCTCTGATGGACGTGCCAAGATGAGAAATTTCATGAAAGGACTGCGACCGGAGCTCTATGACCGGGTTATCATCAATAACCCAACTTCTTTTGATGATGCTCTCACGAGAGCGGAGCTTGCTGAGCTAGGAGTGGGAGCTTATGCCATGCCACCACCGGTACCGCAACAGAGGCAGACTAGTGACAGTTTGAGGCCTCGGGGTGAGTCATTTAAACCCCGTGGTGCCTCTTCATCTTCGCGGTATGGTGGAAAGAAATACTTTGGCCAGAAACAGGATGGCAAGAAGGGAAATTGGTCCGCCAGTCGAGGATCTTCACAAGGGGATAGGCCGGGAGAGCCGAGGTGCAACAATTGTGGAGGGCCACATTCTTCAAACAAGTGTCCTGCATGTTATGTCTGTGGCAAGATGGGCCACATTGCTCGGTATTGTCCCACCAGGGGAGGCCAGTCAGAGTATCAGGGCAACAGGCCAAGGTTTGAGGACAGGACAGTGCAGCAGAGGCAGCAGTTTGGGCCTCGTCCATCGGGAGGTCAGACAGTGGGACCACCCCAGGGACAAGTATATGCACTGACCAGGGAGCAGGCTCAGGCAGCTCCAGAGGAGGTGATTGCCGGTACGTGTCATTTATTTACGTACCCTGCTTTTGTTTTGATAGATACAGGTGCCTCCCATTCCTTTGTGTCTGTGGGATTTGTGGAAAGACACCATATGCGCACGTCTTCTTTGCCCACGCCTCTATTGGTCTCGACACCCACTGGAAGAAACGTCGTTGCTGATCAGTTTTTGGCAGATAGCCTCATTTATTTTGAGGGCAACGAGTTGAGATCAGACTTGATTGTGCTGGAAATGTCAGACTTCGACTGCATCTTAGGTATTGATGTTCTGAACAGATATCAGGCAGTGGTAGATTGCCGACAGAGAACAGTGAAGTTCAGACCTGAGTTGGGCAGTCAGTGGACTTTCTTTGGCAACAGGTCTCGTGCGAAGATTCCGTTGATTTCAGCGATCAAGATGTCTCAGCTGTTGGAACGTGGACACACGGGCTATCTTATTTATGCCGTGGACACGTCTGGACAGAGTAAAGAACTGAGGGTTGAGGATGTACCAGTTGTGGCAGAATTTGCTGATGTATTTCCAGAAGAGATCCCAGGATTTCCACCGGCCAGGGAAATTGAATTTGGGATCGAGTTGTTGCCAGGGACATCCGCTATCTCTCGTGCACCTTATAGGATGGCACCGGCAGAGTTGAGAGAGTTGAAAGAGCAGTTGCAGGATCTCCTTGACAAGGGTTATATACGCCCGAGTGTGTCGCCATGGGGCGCACCAGTTCTCTTTGTGAAGAAGAAGGACGGTTCGATGCGGTTGTGCATCGATTACCGGCAGCTGAACAAGGCTACAGTGAAGAACAAGTATCCTCTCCCAAGGATAGACGACTTGTTTGATCAGTTGCAAGGTACCAGGGTGTATAGCAGGATTGATTTGAGATCCGGGTATCATCAGATTCGGGTCAGAGAGGAAGATGTGCAGAAGACAGCGTTCCGGACTCGATACGGGCATTATGAGTTCTAAGTAATGCCGTTCGGTGTGACGAACGCCCCGGCCGTCTTCATGAGTCTGATGAACAGAGTGTTTCAGCCGTATCTTGATCAGTTCGTCATCGTGTTTATTGACGACATTCTTATCTACTCCCGGAGTGAGGAAGATCATGTGAAACACTTGAGGACAGTGCTTCAGATTCTCAGAGAGCATCAGTTGTATGCTAAGCTCAGTAAGTGCGAGTTTTGGCTGAGCAGTGTAGTGTTTCTGGGGCATGTCATTTCGAGCAGCGGGATATCAGTGGACCCGAAGAAGATTGAGGCTGTAATGGAGTGGGCTGCCCCCACTTCTGTGCCTGAGATCCGGAGTTTCCTTGGTTTGGCCGGGTATTATCGGCGCTTTGTCGAGGGCTTTTCGAAGATTGCCAAGCCGCTGACTCAGTTGACTCAGAAGGGAGTGCCTTTCTTTTGGTCAGAAGCTTGTGAGGAGAGCTTCCAGGAATTGAAGCACCGGTTGACGACGGCGCCATTGTTAGTGATCCCGACGGAGAACTCCAGATTTGTTCTGTATACGGATGCATCACTGCAGGGCCTTGGATGTGTTCTGATGCAAGATAAGCATGTGGTAGCTTATGCATCGAGGCAGTTGAAGCCGCATGAGACCAGATATCCAGTTCATGACTTGGAATTGGCGGCTATTATCTTCGCCCTGAAGATCTGGAGGCATTACTTATATGGCACTTCATTCACCATATACACGGATCACAAGAGCCTCAAGTTTCTATTCACTCAGGCAGAGCTGAACATGAGACAGAGGAGATGGATGGACCTACTCAAGGACTATGATTGCGAGATTGAGTACCATCCCGGGAAAGCCAATTTGACAGCAGACGCTCTGAGCCGGAAAGTGAGGAGTTCTGCTGAGGACGTCATCCATTTGTCGGCTATGATGACCTCCTATTGCCATCTTGGCTATGATTTTGATATAGATGCATCACCAGTGTATGTCTCTACCTTATTAGCTGAGCCAGATATTTATGAGAACATCAGGAGAGCTCTGAGATCAGATACTGAGGTTCAGAGATGGTTGTCTATAGTGCATCTTGGTCAGCCGACGAAGTTCAGAGTGGCCGACGACGGATCTTTGAGATTGGGTAACCGCTGGGTAGTTCCGAGTACGCCGGAGTTGCGTAAGGGGATCTTGGAACGAGCTCACAGTAGCAGACTTAGCATCCACCCAGGCGGGAAGAAGATGTACAGAGATCTGCGTGGTCAGTTTTGGTGGAAGAGAATGAAGTCCGATGTCGTCGCTTTTGTGAAGAGGTGTCTGATCTGCCAGCAGGTTAAGGCAGAGAGGCAGAGAGCTGGCGGCGAATTGAGGAGCTTGGAGATACCGAAGTGGAAGTGGGAGCACATTTCCATGGACTTCTTGACTCATTTGCCGAGGAGTGCTTCAGGCTTCGATGCTATTTGGGTGATTGTGGACAGATTGACCAAGGTAGCCCACTTTATCCCCTATAGCATGACATTTACATTTTTGAGGATGGCGCAGTTGTATATTAGAGATGTGGTGAGATTGCATGGGATCCCCGTTTCTATTGTATCAGATCGAGATCCGCGATTCACATCTCATTTCTGGGAAGGCCTTCAGTCAGCTTTGGGAACTGAAGTCAGATTGAGCCTGCTTATCATCCTCAGACGGATGGCCAGACCGAGCACACTATACAGACGCTCGAGGACATGTTAAGAGCTTGTGTGTTGGAGTTCGATGCTTCTTGGCAGGATTCAGTGCCTTTGGTAGAGTTTTCGTATAACAATAGCTACCAGGCGAGTATTCAGATGGCTCCGTTTGAAGCTCTTTATGGCAGACGATGTAGATCACCCTTGTGTTGGGATGATTTGGACAGTAGATCAGTCGGAGGGCCTGAGTTGATCCGGGAAATGGAAGAGAAGATAAAGACTATAAGGCAGAAAATGAAAGCGGCCCAAGACAGACAGGCAGCTTATGCGAATAGACGGCGGAGACCGTTAGAGTTTCAGTTGGGAGATAAGGTCTTTTTGAAGATCTCGCCTTTCAGAGGCGTTGTGCGGTTTGGGATGCGCGGGAAACTGTCTCCGAGGTATGTTGGACCGTACGAGATCTTGCAGCGCATTGGCACATTGGCTTACCGACTGGCTTTGCCGCCTTCTTTATCTGGTATACATGATGTGTTTCATGTATCGATGCTGCGAAAGTATGAGCCGGATCCATCTCACGTGTTACAGCCTTCCGAAGTTCAGTTAGAGTCAGATGTATCTTATGTGGAACGGCCTGTTAGAATTCTGGACAGAGCAGACCGTAGACTTCGGAACAAAGTGATACCGATGATCAAAGTTCAGTGGGATCGCAGGGGTGTCGAGGAGGCTACGTGGGAGACGGAGCAGCATATGGTGCAGCACTACCCGGAACTATTCTCTGGTATGAGTTTATGTTTAGTTTCTGTTGGGGTAAGTGCATGTGATTTCGAGGACGAAATCTTATACGTAGGGGAGTATTGTGACATCCCCGACATGGTTAATTGCGATTTGGCTTTAAATTATGTTTACATGATTAATTATGTGGTAATTGATTATGTGTTGGGATTTATTTACCTTATGTGGAAATGCATGGTCATGTGGATAGGACGACCCGGGGTTGCATTCCAGGGTGCATGTGGTGCATGTTGGGTAAATAATATGGGAAGCATGATTTATTTGCCTTAGTTAGCAATTTATATGAAATCATGTGTTAATTGATATTATGGTGCATTTTGAGTAAATGCTTTGAAAATATCATGTTGGGGTGTTTTATACACCATGGAATCATTTGGTATGCATTTAATTAATAAACTCGCTTTTATACCCAACCCCACCCTATCCAACACTTTTAACTTTACCAAATCATTTCTAACACCCAAACCCTTCCCCTCTTCCCATATTTTCGAGTTCCACCTTTGAGGTGAAGAGGAGACCTTGCAAACTTTGATTTGTGGAAGATTGTTGGGTGATTTGAGATCCCCAAGAGGTATGGGTACCTCATGTTTTAATTTCGTAAGGTTTTGGTTGAGTTTAGTTGGGTTTTGAAGGTTTTAAAATGGGTTTGTGTTGGGTGTTGTGATTTTGGTAGTGTTTTGGTTGGGTGTTGTTTATATGGGTTATGTTGAGGTTTATGGGTGGTTTTGAGTTGTTGGGTTTGATTTATGTTGGTATTGGTGGGTTTGTTTGTGTTTGGGAAGGAGATGGGTGAATAGTGCCCGAATCTCGATTTCCCGCAGCTCGGCGATCGATCGGCGTCCGCCCGCGATCGATCGCGAGCAACAGCGCTGAGGCAGTGCGCTTCGGCGATCGATCGCGAGATGCGCGCGATCGATCGGCGAGGCCGCGATCGATCAGCGCTATCTCCGCGATCGATCGCGGATTGATGAAAATTGTTGGGCGAGGCAGTGTGTTCTCGCGATCGATCGGGGCTTGATGGCGATCGATCGCGAGACACCAAAAAGGGTGTTTTTGGTTATTTTTGTGGGATTTTTGGTATTGGACTATTATTGGGTTCTAATATTGGTATTTGTGAATATGTAGAACCAACCCAGGTGGCAACGCAGCCAAGGAATTGAGGTCCAACCACATTCCACATTTTGGAAAGGTACGTAGTGGACGTACGGGCACCCAACGGTAACATGTATTTTATATACTCATTGTTTATGCATTGTGGATGCGAGTATATATGTGGTATTGCATTGTGGATGCATATACATGTTGATTTATGCCATATGAGGTATTGCATTGTGGATGCATATACATGGTAATTTATGCATATTGATGTTAGATGCATATTATGATTATTGGATGCACATCCCATGAGTCGTGGTCATCCTTTGATGATTTTAATGCTTGCCGCTTTTTGTATTGGTTCCGCTAAATGTGAAGCGAGGGGTGGGAGCGCCGCATGTCACATTTGAGCGTGGTTGTCATATGGGGCGAGGAAAGGGTATTTGCCGCTCTCTGTGAAGCGAGGGGTGGGAGCGCCGCATGTCCATTGTAGCGAGGTTATCCTATGCCGCCCATATGAATATAAGCGAGGTGCATTAAAATACACTGTGATGGACAGACTAGGGAATGGTGACCAATATGTGGTACAGTTGAGATGGTATATGATGTCATGACATGTTTTGGCCATTAAAAAATAATCTGTTGATTATACTCATGAGTTCTGGTACAGGGACAACCAAACGGGAAGCGTTTGAAATGCACGGGAACAGGAAGTGTTTCATATTGATTATGCATTTACGCTTTATCTTCATATTGTGTTGAATATGAATGATTATTATTGCTCATGTTTGGGGGTTGTCCTTGTAGGTACCTTTTTGGCATGATAGATGGGCTTGAACGGGTTGAGACAGTGAGCTTCACGAGCATCTTTGGTAGATGAAAGGACAGGATTCTTTTGTATAGTGCCTACTCTAGGAGTAGCGTAAAACTATAGTGGACACATTCATTTGTTGGAATGTAATTAATCCTTTTGGTAGTCCTTTATTTTGGCATGTAAATGCTTAAGCACATAGACTCAACTTGTTTACTCTACTCTGATCATTTATTATTAGCCCTAATTATGCCTTGATTCCGCACTTAAGGATTAGGGTCCTTACAGCACCAAATCTCTTCCCCTCACCTGGACGAAGCTTTCTTAACCAGCCACCACCTTTACCACCGTCGGAGCTCACCGGAATTAGAGGAAAAGTGTGTGTGCTACAGTGGTCGAGTTGGGTAAAATTCGATATCTGATTTTCTGACTTTGCTTCGATAATTACCAATTAATTTGGACTATAATGTTTGAAAAATAATTTGAATTAGCGACAAATAATTTAGCAAATTAAATTATGATGTAATCGCATCAATTTAATTACCCTAAATTGGTTAAGCTGTGACTAAAATTGATAATCAATATTTAATGATTAGTTTATTGAATTGTGAATGTATATTGATATATAGTGAATACATCGACTCTACAAGCTCAAGTTGATCATTAGATATCGAGAAGTAAAGGTATGTAGCGATCGGGTAACATACGACAGATATATGTATCAATTGATATATGATTTGATGACTTATGTGAATTATTTGAAATTACGTGGGTATGTGATTTGTATTTAAGTTATGTGGCATTCGTAGCATTCATGATTGGTACATTGTATAAAATTAAATGTTTTGTTAACACATATCAATGTTTTATACATACATCGATGCATGGCATACACGTTGAGCTATGATCCTTGGCTACCCCGATATTGTTGATTATGATATGGATTCAAGAGTTAGAACATGATACTATGACTGGCATTAAGTGGCCCAAAAAGGCATAGCCATTCGCGGATCCTATGTTGATTCAGGGGTTAGAACACGATAATATGTCTGGCATTATGTGGCATATACGACATAGCCATTCGCGGCCCCTATTATATGTCAAGACATGAGACTGATAGTGATCTGAGGACCTATCTGAGTAGTCACTGTTCTTTACTGATGAGATGCTCGAGCTATGATTTGATATCGATTCGATTGGTTCTGATTTTTGGACATTCTTTTATTGTCTCAGATATACCCAGTGGTTGAGTGTACGATATGATACCAACATGACATGCATTGCATTACATTACATCATATATCAAATTTTATAGATACATGTTGTATATTCTATGATCGTTCCATATTGGGCTTTGGCTCACCCCCAAGGGGGGCTGTTGTTGTCTTTATGTGTGGATAATGGCAGGTAGTACAAGTGGTTAGGATCCCAGACAGGGTACATCCTGTGGGAGCCACACTTGAGAGGTTTATTTTCCTTCTTATCCCAGTAGTATATGTACCAGGGGTGTGTCCCTGGAGTGTGAGGAGTTTATGTATATTTAGTTTATTTTCGCCCAATATGGATATGTGTTAAATAGTTTGATTTGTTTATGTTGGTTTGTGTTGATGGATATGAAACTGATGGTATAGATATATATTTTGACTATATGTCTATTAGTATGGGTGGTATGTTCTTCATACGATGAGGTCATGTTGAAATTTTTAGGGACACATGGTAATAAATGAGAAACTAATCTTCCACTGTTTACACTATATTAACATTGTGTGAACATTAATCACATGATTAGGATTGACCCCTCACAATATGGTATCAGAGCATAACTGGGAATGCTCTTGAGTTTTGTGTACACTTAAATAGGCACAAATAAATATGTGCGCATGTGTATGGCTTATTTGAATTTTATTGCTCTTGTTTGATTGTATCTGAGTTCAATTGACTCGTGATATTACATGTTGTTTGTATGTGTAATGTGCATTATGTTGTTGGCACTTACTCTTACAGATGTTTAGAAGAACAAGAGGTCGGGTAAGGGAAAGGCACCTGCTATTGAAACTGAGGCTGCCAATAGCACCATTGTTGAGCGTGTGATTGATCAGTTTGAAGAGATGTCCATGGATCTTGTCGTGGCTCGATTTCAAAATTTGCATTGGTCCAAATTCCGTGTAACAGAGGGTTCTGCGCGAGCTGAATCATGGTTGAAAGAGATCGAACATCTATTCAGACTGATTGAGTATCCTGAATATCGTAAACTGCCACTTGTTCTCTCCAATTGAAGGATAGTGCACAATATTGGTGGGAAGCCGCTGAGATTGGGTTAGTTGATGCTGGCATTGAAGTCATTTGGGATGTCTTCAAGGCTCAATTTCTGGAGCAATATTCACCTACATCCTAATATACTACTCAGGCAAATGAGTTTAATAATTTGCAGCAGGGAAACATGACTGTTGAAGAATACGCCTCAAAATTCTCTATCGTTGAAATATGAACCACATGTAGCGCAAATCCAATGGCGGGATTTAATAGGTTTGTCAATGGGTTGATCCTACCCTATTTACGTTAGTGAGTGCTTGCTCCCCTACTACTTATGCTGATGTAGTAGAGCGAGCGAATATGGTAGAATCAGGACTTAGAAGGGGAGTTCCACGGTTCTTCCTCTGCCTCCAGTATCTACTCAACAACCTACTTTACGGCCTAAGGGTAAAATATTTAAGAAGAAAGGCTCTTCATCCTCATCTTCTGGTTCTAGTGGCTCTCAACAGAGGAGTTTTTATACTGGTCCTTACTGTAGTCGCTGTGGTGGGAGGCATACCATGGATCAATGTCGAGGTGTGTTAGGTTTATGTCGCAACTGTGGGCAAGAAGGTCATTTTGCTCGAGTTTGTCCTAACCGAGGCATGTTTCCTTCGCAAACTCAGCCACGATTTCCTGGTGGCCTCAGTACTTTTCGACCTACTACTCCTATCACTCCTATGCCATCCACAGTACCGAGGATCTCGAGGTCAGACTATTTCTGGTCCTCCGAAGGCCAGAGTGTAAGCCATGACTGAGGATCAGGTGAAGGAGGCTCTTGGTGGTATTATTGCTGGTATTTGCACATTATGTGATTATCCTGCACGTGTGTTATTTGATACAGGAGCATGCCACTCATTCATATCACATCCATTTGTGGCATCGCATGATCTTATATGTACTTCATTAGATGGTACTTTATCGATAACCACACCAGCAGGGAGAATAATCTTGTCTGAGCAGGTTGTGCATAATTGTGTGTTAATTTATGAGGATAATGTTCTATTCTTAAATTTGATTGTCCTCCCGATGCACGACTTTGATTGCATCATGATGTTCTCTCTACCAAATCGAGCTACTGTTGATTGTTGACATGTGGTAGTTCGATTTCGACCAGTTGATGGACACAAGTGGATTTGTATGGCAAGGTTTCCCAAGCCAAAATTCCATTGGTATCTTCTCTTTAGGTGTCCCAACTTTTATTTAGCGGGAATGAGGGCTTTCTTATTTATGTTGTTGATGTATCGAAAAAGGAGCCCTCTTTATCTGATATACCTGTAGTAAAAGAAGTTCCTGATGTATTTCCCGATGAGATTCTTGGTTATCCTCCTCATCGAGAAGTTGAATTCGGTATTGATCTTGTTACTGCACCTATTTTCAAAGCCCCTTATCGTATGACACCATTAGAATTGAAAGAACAATATATTCGACCGAGTGTATCGCCTTGGGGAGCTCCAGTTCTATTTGTGAAAGATGGAACCATGCGAATGTGCATCGATTATAGACAATTGAATCGGGCAAAGGTGAAAAATAAGTACCCATTGCCTCGTATTGATGATTTATTCGATCAACTTCAAGGTACTTCTATCTACTCAAAAATTGATCTTCGTTCTGGTTATCATCAAGTACGTCTTCGAGAGGAAGATGTACCTAAAACTACTTTTCGTACTAGGTATGGTCAATATGAATTCTTGGTCATGCCATTTGGTCTCACTAATGTTCCTGCAGTCTTTAAGGATTTAATGAATCGTATTTTTTGGGATTTCTTGGATCGATTTGTTATCGTCTTTATTGATGATATTCTTGTTTATTCGAAATCCAAAGAGGAGCATACTGAACATTTGAAGTTGGTACTTCAAACTCTCCGCACTGAACATCTTTATGCCAAATTGTACAAATGTGAATTCTGGATGGACAATGTGCATTTCTATTGATCCAACTAAGGTTGAAGCAGTGTTAAACTGGTCGAGACCTACTAATGTTTCTGAGGTCCGAAGCTTTATGAGTTTAGCTGGTTATTATCGTCGGTTTATTAAAGGGTTTTCAAAAATTGCTAAACCTATTACACAACTGATACAGAAAATCAGAAAAAATTATTTGGTCAGATGAGTGTGAAGCAAGTTTTCTTGAACTAAAGATGAGACTGGCCACAGCACATGTACCTACTATTCCTTCAGGTACCGGAGGATATGTGGTATGCACAGATGCATCTTTAAAAGGTTTTGGTTGTGTACTAATGCAACATGGCCAAGTGGTTGCTTATGCGTCTCGCCAACTTAAATCTCATGAAAATCGATACCCTGTACATGATTTGGAATTGACAGCAATTGTTTTTGCTTTAAAAATTTGGCGCCATTATTTATACGGGGAAAAATTTGTCATTTATTCGGACCACAAGAGCTTGAGATATCTATTATTTCAATCTGATCTTAATATGAGGCAACACAGATGGATGGATCTCTTGAAAGACGTCGATTGTGAGATTCAATATCAGCCCGAACTACAAGTTGAGCCGAAATTGATTTCTAAAATCAAGAAAGCCCAATGAAATGATTCTCAAACTCATAAATCTAAAGAACTTGTATCTGCAGGACATCCTTCTGGCTTCAGATATCTTCTGATGGTTCCTACGACTTAACGGTCGACAAATTGTTCCTGATAATTCTGATTTGAAATATGCCTTCTTCGTGAAGCACATTGTAGCAAATACAATATCCACCCTGGAGGCCGAAAGATGTATATGACTCTGAGACTCCAATTCTGGTGGAGACATATGAAGAAGGATATAGCTGAATTTATTTTCAAATGTTTGGTTTGCCAACAGGTAAGAACCAAACGAATGAAACCTGGAGGATTACTTCATAGTCTTGAAATTCCCCAATGGAATTGGGAACACATTGCTATGGATGTTGTAACCCATCTTCCTCGATTACCGAGAGGCTGTGATGCTATTTGGGTTATTATTGACCAACTTTCTAAATCTGCACATTTCATTCCTTATGAGCGGACTTATTCGTATAAGAAGATGGCTCGTTTGTATATCGAGAATATTGTGAGACTGCACGGTGTTCCTATTTCAATTGTTTCTGATCGTGATCCCAGATTTAAATTTTGGAGTAGTTTTCAAGATGCTATGGGTAGGCATTTGTCAACGAGTACTGCTTATCATCCTTAGACTGATGGCCAAACTGAACGTACTATAAGGACCCAGTGCCCTTAACCCTCTATTAGTGTATTAACTCCTGTATTTAGTGCATGCTATCGTGAAATCAAGGGAAAAGAAACCATGCTACCATAGCATAACATACCAATAATAAAATTTCTTACATTATTCCACATAATGTCCATTTCCCCCCAACCAAGTCCACATACATATCATGCACCCTTATAATACACTAACATATTCTCAGTTCATTTAGCAATTCCATAAATAATTGCATGCAACCCATAAATGAAGAGAAAGGCCCACACCTTTTATACAACCCATATACACCTATAATAGTGCTCACATGCGAGCATCAAAAGAGTGAATGCGTATTTAATGTATAAAGTACCCAACACAACACTGTCACTGGAACTTCAGTCCTGAAAGTACCTCCAATCAATATCTCGAACTCAACTCCAAAGCCAACGATGTACCTATTCACCTGACCCAACAGAGACAGCCCCCACACGGGGTGAGCATACCAATACCACCAATCCAATAAGCACAATATTGCAATTCATAATTTACACAATGTAAAGGCTATGGATATTAAAAGACACTCCCTGGATGGCATCATCCTCATACGGGTTCCCCTGTGCTGTTCTTGTTCTCAAAATAACCGAAACCATCAAATTCCCAAATACCAGTTAATCATTACATTGATTAACAAATCTGTTTCCCATATACCGATGCCATAATCAATAAAATCAAACCATTAAACAATGATTACAGATATTCCATATATCTCACTAATGGTTACATAGTTCTATTTCATCGCTCGCTCTACAATAGTGGCATTTTAATCTCATGCGCGCTCGACAACGGCGGCGTTATAACCGATGTTTGCTCAACAGCGACATCATCCAATCATTGCTCGCTCAAAAGCGGCACCATATAATTCTCAATATATATATCCATTCATTGCAAATACAAATAATCATGCATTTCACAGTTGCAATAATATGAAAGGCTATGCTCGTACATTATACATACCTAGTCCGAACCAACCCTTGACTTGGTCCCGTGACCCGATGAATTACGTGATAAACACAATAATCCACTATTAATTACAAGCATGCAACCACGTGCCCAAGTACGTTTACAAACCCAAATATATCATCAATTAATGACGATTAACCATTTTAAAATACCCCGGGGGAAGCATGCATCGATTCCATAACATCAACCCAAAATGTGCCATGAAACAGAGCCTCTTGATCGATCGGACATAAGCCCTCGATCGATTGAGAGCCACGGCAAAGGTTGGCACCAAACCTCCTCCACGCTAGATCGATCGGCGAGAATTACCGATCGATCGCCAAGCGCTCGCGATCGATTGGTAGTCTCGCTCGATCGATCGCCAATCACTGTTCATCGCCTTCAACTTTTTGGAATTACGCGCGATCGATCGGGCCCGCCCTGATTGCCGATCGATCGGCGAGCACTGTAAAGGCCAAAAAATGACGTTTTATGGTTTAAAACCCCCAAATAAACAAACCCACTCCCCATATACCATTAATCCTCAACATAAACATCATAATAACCCTTAAATTCTCAAACCCCAAAATCTTTAAAACTTTCAAAACTCAAACCCAACATAAATCACAACCAAACACCACCAAACTACTATCAAATCGAAGATAAGGATGAGGGGAAGAATAATACCTGATTATCTTCGAGAAATCTCGCTCCGAGATCGAGCCTTGCTCGAATCTTCCATGGGAGGAGAAAAGATGGGAAATGGGTTTTGGGGAAGGGAACGCTGGTGAGAGAGAGAGAGAGGGGGGGAGAAATGAGATCCAAAATGATTGAACACCGAGTCCACTTGGTATATATAGTACAAAGGCTCCAAAATACCAAGCCTCCACAAATACATCATGATTCATTAAAAATCGTCTGTTTTCAATAATTATCTCTCAAGCCTCAATTTCCAATACCAGCCCCCAACTCAAAGCACCCTGGGCCCGAGATCCCACCAAAAACCAAATTCCAAGGTTTATCACCACGATGAGAATACAATCTCAACCCTTGGACCCAACGACCCCAAATACAGGATTTAAAATCCTCGGGAGTCCCAATACCGCAATTAATTCCTAATTTCCACAATAAAGATCCTTTAAGGATCATTACCACTCCGGGATTAACACCATTAATTCTCAGGCATCACAATTATCCCCCAATAAAAAAATTTCGGCCGCAAAATTTGCGCGGCGTACTCCACGTATCGCCGAGGCCACACAATCCAACCGGATTCACATCGTCGAATCATGAGTGCATCATGAACGACACACCAACTGCGAGGACACCGACCTCGCACCAAACCTGGAATGGAGTAAATCTCCCAGATCATCACCATCTCAAAAGAACGTCAGCATACTATGATGCTAACCACCCAAAAGCAGTCACTCAACCCTAATTGTTAACCAAACGAATCATTCGTGATTTCAAAATGGATATCGCCCCAACGATATCTCTATGACATAGCCAACGATGTTAAACATGCATCGTTACCAAAGAAACTACCAGTACACGTGTACTTAAACTACATCTGGTTTCCGTTCTCCAAATCCATCTCCATCAAAGGAGTAGTTGCACCATCTTGCAACACGATCGGTAACTCACGGCCACCGATCAACACACCATCAAAGACTGCTAAGATGCGAAATGATAACACTACATTTGCGCAACATGATCCTGAAACACTATATGAAGCATGTGAGCGCTTCAAAGACTTACTGAGGAGATGCCCACATCATGGCATTCCCCTCTGGTTGCAGGTACAAACTTTTTATAACGGTCTATTTTCTGATAACCGTTCTATGATTGATGCAGCAGCGGGAGGTACTGTTATGAAAAAGACACAGGAGGAAGCTTATACACTATTGGAGAGATGTCTGCTAAATGGCAGTCCGAGAGGAACGTGCCAAAGAAGCAGGCTGGAATTCATTAAGTGAGCGACGTCACTGCCTTGGACGCTCAAATTGAGGCGTTAAACAAAAAGACTAGACATCATGAGCATGACAATGATGCAAGCCCAATATTGTGACTTATGCGGAGGCAATCACCCTTGCGTTGAATGCCAAGCAGGTAGCCCATTTGTGCAAACTAACGAAGTTGTTGTGTATATTAAAATAATCATTATGTGATAATTAAATACTGGATTAGAATCAGCCTCTCACATAAGATGATATTGAGAGGGAATGTAAAAGATAGCTTTTTTAGTTGTGTATTGCTATAAAAAAAATTGATTGAAATTCTTAAGTGTGGTTGTCAATTTTGCAAATTGAGAAACACAAATTAGATAGTGATTTATGAATAATGAGATGTAACACTGATAAACGATAAAAAAAATATTTATTTTATTTAATATAATAACTTAGATAACAAATTATTAAATTGCAACAGTTTTCATACAATTGTATATGTATAATTATTATAATAATTACTTTAAAACAACTGAAATATACCATTTTACCTATTGTGTTCTATTTTTGATTTATAAAATATTATCATTTTGTTTTCTAAAAAATAAACTGAAATCTATTAATATGAATTATCATCAAAAATATTTCCAATTTTCAATATCTATATATATAATATAGTATATTTATATTATATTATATATCTATAAAAGTGTGGATCTTGGGCAATGTTTCCCAATTTTAAAAAAACAAATGAGCCCTCCATCCATATATCTATATCTTCTCTATATTATATTATATTATATACCTATAAAAGTGTGTATTTTGGATAATATTTTTTGAAAAAATAAGTGTACCCTATATATATATATATATATATATATATAATTATATTATATTATACACCTACAAAAGTGTGGATCTTTGACAATGTTTTTTCAATTATGAAAAGATAAATGTTTCATCCATCCATATAAATCAAAAGACACTAAAATGATGTATTTTAAAAATTTATTATGATGATGAGAAGACTTGTGAAACTCAAATTATTTTTTATAATTTTTTTCCTCCCACATAATTTCTAACAATAAAATTAAATCAATTGAGCAATTAATTGTGTTTATACCTCTCCCAAAACTCCACTTTAATTGTCTATTTAGTAAAAATGTTTAAAATATTGCACCTCCATTAATGAATAGAGTAGCCCTTGTTCAAGGTGATACAACAAAGAAGTGTTATGACTCTCTCAAAACTCCACTTTAATCGTCTATAAAAATGCTTAAAAAATTGCACCTCCATTAATGAATAGAGTAGCCATTGGTAAAGGAGATACAACAAAGAAGTGTAATATGAATGAATATAAATATTAATGCCAAGAAGAAGACACATTCGGCATAAATAAAAAATATTGATTATCATATTTCAAATATTTATTCTGATTAATATATAAGATTCAAATTTTAGCTTGTCAAATGAATATATTAAAAATATTAATAAAATATATATATTAGATATTGTTCAAAAAAGTTTGTCAAATTATAATAAAAAAGTTAGAATAATAGCTAAAAGTTTTAAAGCTTAGTTAATTCACGAACCTTCTTCCATGTAAATCAGAAGACACTAAAATGAAATATTGGTAAATTTTAAATTTTAATATGGCAAGTGTAAGACCACAACCCATTATCACGACATTTAAGCATTAAAGACGTCATATTCATAATATAATTACTCGATGAATTCCATCACTTACATCATAATGAGTTACACATATACCAATTGGACAATCAATCAAATACTCAACATGGTATGCTCACTTCAATAAGACTCAAAGATTGTCATCAATTCTCATATCCATTGCCCACTTTTACATTATGTGATTTTATAAAAAAATTGGCAAAATCTTACCGTAAATTGAACATACAGGAGAAAAATAACTCGTCAACTACATACTCAAATCAGAAATCAACTTCTCGTCAACTTAATACTCTATCACACTTGAATAGAAGAAGAATTTCGAAATATGCATACAGACCATATACAGGCATCTAGGGGCTGATTCTAATAGCTGTCAATGGCAGTCCAAAAGGAATTTGCCAAAGAAGCAAGCTGGATTGCATCAAGTGAGTGAAGTTACTGCCCTAGCTGCCCAGTTGGAAGCACTGAAATTTGCCAAAGAAGCAAGCTGGATTGCATCAAATTAATTAGTGAAACCAGGTGGCTCCACCTGGTTTCACTAATTAATTTGGGTCGAAAGTGTGTAGGCTAAAGAAAGCACTTTATGGATTAAAACAATCCCCAAGAGACTGGTTTGAAAGGTTCACAAAATTTGTAAAAAACCAGGGCTATTGTCAAGGACAATCAAATCATACATTATTCACACAAAAATCAAATGTGAATAAGATATCTATTTTGATTGTTTATGTTGATGACATTATCTTAACAGGTGATGACACATGTGAAATGAATAACTTGAAGGAAAGACTGGCAAATGAATTTGAAATAAAAGACTTGGGACAGTTGAAATACTTTCTTGGAATGGAGGTTGCAATATCAAAATAGGGAATCATGAGTATATCTTGGACCTATTGAACGAAACTGGGATGAGTGGGTGAGACCATCAGAAACCCCTATTGAGGTGAATGCTAAACTTGGAGACATAAAAGATGGAGTTGCTGTGAATACTGGAAATATCAAAGATTGGTTGGAAAACTGATCTATCTCTCTCACACCAGGCCTGACATTGCAAGTTCTTCAAGTTGGACTGCTAAGTTAAAAAAAATCAAAAGAAGGATTGTACTGCACTTCGCTACATTAAGCAAGGGATAATCAAATCCGTATACCCCGCATTGTACTGTGAAAGACTAACTTTTGCTCTTTATTGTATTTTTTTTATTTCAGATAACAAGTATCATATTCATGCAATTATATCTTCCACTTTCATAACTCGAGTATTTGACAAGTGTTTGTTCAAACTTTCTTAATGACATTCAATATTTCAAAGATTATTCTAGAAAGCGACTATTGAACAATGAAAATTATTCCAACAGATCTGAGCCTTCTCTGGAAGCTTTGAATGCCTTGCTTTCAGTTATTTGTAGTGAAAAGGGACTTGAAAATGTTCCAAAAATCTGGTTAAAACCTTAGGTTATGAATATTAGAATTGAGGATTCCAGTTATAAGATTCTGATTAGAGCCCTTTGCGGAATAGGGAGTATTAGTGAAGCTCTCGAGATGTTGAAATATATGGTTGGAGGAGGGATTTATTGCAGATCAAAAGATTTGTTCTTTGAGTTTGCAACGATGTGCAAGAAGATGGATAGTAACATTGGTGAAGTCATGGGATTTTTGGAGGATTTGGAAATATTAGGGTTTCAACCAAGAAGGGTTGATTTTTATAATTTAATTAGGATTTTGGTGAAAAGGGGGTGAGAGTATTGATGCTTTGGGAGTGTTGAAACAGATGAAAATGAACGGACTCAATCCTGATATTGTGTGTCACAAGTTGATACTCTCTGGCTTGATCTAGGAAGGGACTTCTTGAGGACGGATAAAGTGTTTGATGAATTGCTTCTTTTAGGGTTGATCCCCGATATCTATACTTACAATCTGTACATCAATTGTTTATGTATGCAGAATAAAATAGAGGATGAAAATAAAATGTTGGGTTCGATGGAAGAGTTGGATGTGCTCCTATGTGAGTACATGAAGGCACTGTGTGAAGCTGGGGAGTCAGATAAGGTAATAGAGGTGCTGAATGGAATGAGGAAATGAATATGTGTGTTGAGTTTGATATATGTGGTATGGTGGACACATAAATGTACGTGGTCCGGATATGGAGTTGGGTATTGACGCCTTTGGCATGATCGATATTAGAAATGGTTGCCTGCAGGTTCTATTACTTCGTGGGATGGGATGTCACAATTGTTTCTGTCAAAATTCTTTACACCATCCAAGACAACCAAGATGCGCAATGATATCACAACTTTTGCCCAACATAATCCAGAGACACTGTATGAAGCATGGGAGTGCTTCAAGGATCTACTGCGGAAATGCCCACATCATGGCCTCCCTATATGGCTGCAGTTTTTATAACGACTTATTTTCTGATAACCGTTCTATGATTGATGCAGCATCAAGAGGTACTGTGATGAGAAAGACGTCCGAGGAGGCGTATACGCTATTGGAGGTCTCAAGTTCCCATAGAGAACACGCAAGAAAATCAATTGCATTCTCGCCACACGTGTCAACCACGAAACCTGTCAAATCCGAATCATGGCCATCCCTCATCAGAGGAAGTCGACCAAACCTCACGATCATTCTTCGGAATACATCGTGCCATTGAGATTACCAACCTCAAGGTGCCACAATCTCTCACCAGAGATTCATTATCCAAGGATACTAATCCAATGACCCTCCAACCTCGAACCACCGTTCGGAAAAACTGTATATATTTATATCAAAATATATCTCGGAACCAATAAAATACACAACCGATCCAGAATAGTGCATCCTTGTAACTATCACCAATCCGAAATCTGTATACACAACGTATACTCATTCTAACACTACTCTGTACTAATACCATAGTACTCCAAAATCTCGAGCATTTCTCCGGAGACGTCTCCTCGTACGTCTCTCGGAAAATAAAAAGCCAACTCAGCCCAACACCTTAATGCTTACCATGGCTGATTCCCAATCAACCCACGATCGATACCAGCTGTCTCCATGACAGTATATCTAAATCTCTCCAAGAGATACAATCAACATAGTAGTGTTACCCCATTAGCTATATTCCACAACTCAGATTATGTTTCCCCATTGCATTCCATATGCAAAGATGCTCAACCAGAGCTAACAACGACTTGTTGACACTCACGTTGGTACTCCCAATGAAATTGAGATGTCCCAGTACAAGTCCCTCAAAGTATTCGACGTATAAACGTCCTCGTGAGGTATTCATTGCCTCAAACGTCATGCCACGTAGTGACTACAAGAGTCCACTATAAGCCCTCATCGTATCATCATACGATTCACCAAAATCGGTTACAAAGAGCAGTATAATGGCTACATCAAGCTCACTATAGCACTGCTACAATACCCGGCTAGCAAATCGCTGCCTCCTTAGGTTTATACCAAACCTATCAACGTATCATACGTCCAATCCCGGTATACCATACCGTACAATCAATTAGAGTATTGGGTCATCACCCAATACTTCCCTAATATTAATGCATAACGGACATCTCAGTGTCCTCACTCAACCACAAGGCAATCATACTCCATTAAGACTTATTACACACCCTCATGGGTGGGTGTGGCCATGTCTACCACACGTCACATCGACAAGAGCGAGTAGTTTCCTCAATCACTACTCCTACTAACAGTCACTAGGCCAATAGCCATCTCAACGAGTATACCCAAGGGTACCACTACTCGTAAAATATTAACCTCCAATACATGATGCAGTACACTGACCTGTACAGTGCATCCATAATTCATCAAGCAAACCTGCTCGGCATAATTGTCACGTCAACCGGTGACGTAGACCCCACCTTGTGCCCACCATCGGCACTCCAAGCCATAAGATCAACACATATACCCAAATGTATTATTGGTTGTAATGACGGCATGCGTCTACATAGAACACACACCATGCCATCGTCATCTCATGACGGTACATGTCAACATATGACATCCAAAATAACATCGTCAACTGTGACGGTACGTGTCGATACATGACATCAACAACAATGCTAACAAAACATCAATATACCATAATTCATCGCTAATAAGATAGCGGCATACATGTCTCCGTCATCCAATAGCGGTACATAATCAACACACATAACTCATGGGCGGCACCATCCTGTGCTACGTAGATAGCGGCATAACTCATCGCTATAAAATCAGCGGCATTATCCATCGCCATAGAGTCAGCGGCATAAAACACCGCTATAGAATCAACGGAATGAAACATCGCTACATACATCCGGCGGCATGAACCATCGTCATATATATCCGGCGGCATGAACCATCGCCATAGAACTAGCGGCATGAACCATCGCTATATAGTACCCGACGGCATGAACCATCGCCAATAGAATGGCGGGATGAACCATCGCTATATATATATACCCGGCAGCATGAACCATCGCCAATAGAATAGCGGAATGAACCATCGCTATATATATCCGGCGGCATAAACCATCGCCAATAGAATAGCGGAATGAACCATCGATATATATATCCGGCGGCATAAACCATCGCCAATAGAATAGAGGAATGAACCATCACTCGAATATATATGCAACCACAATGCATAATCCATATCCCAATATACATCGCTATGAGTGAATTTTAATGCACCTCGCTTCAAATGTGACATGCGGAATTTACCATCGCTTCAATATTTAGCGGCAAAGCATTAAAACCATCACTCGAATATATATGCAACCACAATGCATAATCCATATCCCAATATACATCGCTATGAGTGTATTTTTGTAAGGACCCCCGTGCCCTTAACCCATTATTAGTGTATTAAGTCATATCATTGGTGCATATGATCATACTATCAGGGGAAAAACCACATGCAAGTGCAACACCATTTGCTATCCAGAAAACTTCTTGCATTTAATCCACATAATATTCAAATTCCCCAACCAAGATTATTCATATAACATGCACCCTCTTAATACACTAACATACTCTTAGTTCATTTAGCAATTCTATATCTAATTGTGTGCAAACCATAAATGAACAGAGAAGAGCCGTAGCCCATTTATACATTCCATATACACGTAATATGTACTCACATAAGAGCACCCAATGAATGAGCGTGTATTTAATGTATAAAACACTCTGCTGGATACCGTTACTGGTGCTTCGATCCTGGAAGCACCTCTCAAGCGCAACTCGATCTTGACTCTGGATCTGAGCGCCTGTCCATCCAGCTCTGGTACCTCAATCCTGGAAGTACTTCAACCAACAGCCCGGGCTCAACTCCAAAGCTGCTGCTACACCTGTACCACCTGCCCCAACAGAGACAGCCCCCGCACGGGGTGAGCATACCAATATCCCAATCCAATAACCACAACAATACAATTCATAATTTACAACAATGTAAATGCTATGAAATACAAAATATACTCCCTGGATGGCATCATCCTCATCCGGGGTTTCCTATACTGTCCCTGTTCTCAAAACACTGAAACCATCAAATTCCCAAATGCCAGTTAAACATTACATTGATTAACAATTTTATGAGCCATATACCAATGTCATAATCAATAACATCAAATCATTAAACAATGATTATAGACAATCCATGTTTCTCACTTATGGTTTCATAGCTCTATTTCATTGCTCGCTCTGCAATAGCGGCATTCCATTTCCACGCATGTCGATGGCGGCGGCGTCATAATCGATATTCGCTCACAGGCGACGACATCCCAATCATTGCTCGCTCAAAAGCGGCACCATGCAATTCTCAATGCATAAATAGACATTTGAAGCAAGTACAATAAACAATGCATTTCAATCTCCGTTTATTGCTAATACCATGTGTCATGCGTTTCCACACACATTCATTGCAATACAGTGTGCCAAGCACTCAACAATTGCAATTATATTAAAAGGCTATGCTCGTACGTCATACGTACCTTATAATTTCGTAGCTCGAGTCCAAACTTTGCTTGAGTTCCATACCCCGAGAAATATGTGCTTATTATCTTCGAGAAATCCGGCTCCTAGGATGAGCCTCCGTCGATTTGCTCATCAAAGGAAAAGGGGGAAGGGTTTGGGGTGAGAGAGGCGAGAGAGAGGGAGAGGAGAGGAATGAAATGGATTCCAAATGACGGAATCCCGAGTCCAACTGGTATATATAGCAAAAATGCTCCAGAATACCAATACCTCCACAAATACATCGTGATTCATTAAAAATCAGCTGTTTCCAAAAACTCTCTCTCCAACATCAAATCCCCAGACTGGCCCCAACATAAGGCACCCCGGACACCAAGTCCCACTAAAAACCCAACTCATATGTTTTTCACCAAAATGAGAATACAATCTCATCCTTTGGATCCAACGATCCCAAATGCCCGATTTAACAACCTCGGGAGATGCCAAACCGCAATTAATTCCTAATTGCCACAATTAAAAATCCATCAAGGATTGATACCACACCGGGATTAACACCATAATCCCCGGACATCACAATTATCCCCCACTAATAAAATTTCGTCCTCGAAATTTGCACCGGCATCCTCTACGTAACACCAGGACTACGCAAACAAGGTAAAGCCACAACCCCGATTCTGGACCACATTAGAATCGAATCGTCAACTGCGAGAACACCAATCTCGCACCAAACTCTACAATAGAGCAAATGCCATAACCAATATAAATCCGAAAGATAACAACATACCTCGATGTGAAACGTCCTGGAAGTCAGTCCATCATGACTACAAATCAATCAAAAACCCCATCGGTTCTAACATAGATATCTCTCCGCGATATCCACCAATCGCCCACGATGCTTAACACACATCGTTATGATGTGGACCATTAGTATACAATAGTATACTCACAGAAAATCCGGTTTTCGCTTCCCGATCCATCTCCTCCAAAGGAGTAGTTGCACCACTTGCAATCCGGATCGGGTAAACCACGATCACTAATCCACACAAAACACATCACTACAGATGTCTACAACCATGTGTTCCAAGAAATTCCATCTTGGTCCAAAACACACTATCGAGACTCTACAAGGTCTCAAGTTCCACAGGGGACATGCAAGACAAACAATTGCATTCCCAAACATGTGTCGACCGTGACACTAAACAAATCCGAATCCTGGACATCCCTCATTTATCGTTGGATTCAACACTCCTAAAACAGGAAGGCTATCGAATTATCCAACAAGAAATGGTTCCAAAACGCGACAATCCCTCCTCGGGGGAAGTCAAACGGACCTCACGATTATTCCTCAGAATACATCGTGCCATCGAGATTACCAATCTCAAATTGCCACAATCTCCCACCGGAGATTCATCAAACCAAGCACACTAATCCGACGTTCAACAAGGAACGAAATAGAGTTGGCATTCGTATACATACACGGGTATACATGTCTAAGCACCCACAACAGGCACACTCAAAGCAATAGGCTCGGGTATCTCCGAACATACCCAAAGTCCCAAAACCTACTGCCAAGCCTCGATTATTCTCACTCCACGGAGAATAGTGGTCAACAGACCAAAGCCAAAGGGTGTGATTTCAACATCAACACCACACAACCAAAGCAATGAATCTCCCAAAAGTTTCAACCGGCAGGTATAACAATACCGCCTTTCCCACAAGGATAATGTCATGAATCCATGACCTTCCAACCTAGAAACCACCGTCCGGAAAACTGGATATACATACCAACATATATCTCGGAACCAAAATATGCAATTGGTTCAGAACAGTGCATCGAAGCCACTATCATCAAATCGAAACTCGTATACGCCATGTATACTCAAACAACGATGCTCTGTACTATTGCCATAGTACTCCACACTCGAGCATTACCCCAGAGACGTCTCCTCGAACGTCTCACTGGAAGTACGAAGCCATTACCTAGTCCAACACTAGTAGGGCTTACCCTGGTTGATTCACGATCAACCCTCAACCAAAACTAGCTGCCTCCATGACAGTACAACCCAAATCTCTCCAAGAGATAAAGTCAATATAGTAGTGTCACTCCACATACTATACCGCACAATTACAATTGTGACTTCCGTCGCATACCATATGCAAAGATGCTCAACCAGAGCTAACAAGGACTTGTCGACGCTCACGTTGGTATTCCAACAAAATTGAGTCGTCCCAAAACAAGCCTCTTAAAACATTTGACGTATTAACGTCTCCTCGAGGTATTCCCTGCCTCAATTATCATGCCACAAAGAGACTACAAGAGTCTACCAAAAGTCCTCATCATATCATCATACGATTCACTGAACTCGAATCCAACGAGCAGTATAACGGCAATCAAAAGCACGCTATAACATTGCCACGATATCTGGCTAACAAGCGCTGCCTCCAAAGGCTCATATCAAGCCTACCAACGTCTCATACGTTCCACTCGGTATACCATACCGTATCATCCATTTAGAGTAGTGGGTCATCACCCAATATTTCTCTAAAACCAAAGCATAATGGACATCCCGGTGTCCTTGCTCAACCACGAAGCAATCCTAATCCATTAGGACTTATCCCACACCCTCAGGGTGGGTGTGACCACGCGTACCGCAGATCACAACAACAAGCGAGTAGTTTCCTCAATGACTACTCTTACCACCAAACACTTGGCCTAAGCCAAACCAGCGAGTATACCCAAGGGTATCAATACTCGAACAATATACTCCAAATATGTGCTGCGGTACAATCCATGTACGGTACATCCAATAATTCTTCGAGCAACCTGCTCGGCATAATGGTCTCGTCAACTAGTGACCCAGACACTACCATGTGCCCACCAAAGGCACTCAACCATACAACTCAATACATAACATAAATGTATTAATCATCAAAACGACGCTACACGTCTACATAGAACATCAACTATGTCATCGTCATCCCGTGACGGTATATGTCAACATATGACATCCAATTAACATCGTCAAACATATGACAGTACATGTCAATATACGTCATCCATAATCTCATCGTCAAACACATGGCGTATATAGCAACACGTAGTATCCACAATAATGCTAACACAAGTAATATGACATACATCATCGCTATCAAGATAGCGGAATACCTGTATCCATCGTCCACCAGCGGTACACAAGCAGCACCCATCGCTCGTAGGCAACATAATCCAGCGCTACGCACATAGCGGTATAACCCATCGCTATAGAGTCAGCGGCATGATCTCTCGTCATAGAGTCAGCGGCATAAGACATCGCTATAGATATCCGGCGGTATGAACCATCGCCATAGGTGTGGCGGAATGACCCGTCGCTATGTAATATCCGTCGGCACGAATCATCGTCAATAGAATAGCGGAATGAGACATCGCTATCAATATATCCCGTGGCAAGAACCATCGCCAATCAATATAGCGGAATGAACCGTCGCTATCAATATACCTGGCGGCAAGAACCATCGCCAATCAATATAGCGGAATGAACCGTCGCTATCAATATACCTGGCGGCATGAACCATCGCCAATCAATATAGCGGAATGAACCATCGCTATCAATACCTGGCGGCATGAACCATCGCCAAAGAATAGCCGATCCCTAGGCATTGTCACGGTAGTGTATTTCAATGCCCCTCGCTCAAATAAAACATGCGGTACTCCCACCCCTCGCTTCACATATAGGCGGCATAGAATAACCTCGCTTAAATGGACATGCGGCGCTCCCACCCCTCGCTTCACATTTTAGCGGCAAATATTCTTTCCTCGTCTCATATGATAACCACGCTTCAATGTGACATGCGGCGCTCCCACCCCTCGCTTCACATTTTAGCGGCACAAAACAATAAATAGCGGCAAGCATTTAAAATCATCACTCATCCATAACAATGACTCATGGGATATTCACCAAGTATTTCATCCATACCTGCATCAGAAAGCATAATCCATATTCCAACATACATCATCATGAGTGTATTTTAATGCACCTCGCTCAAATGCGACATGCGGCACTCCCACCCCTCGCTTCAACATTTGGCGGCAAAGCATTAAAATCATCACTACATGTACACATGCAACCACAATGCATAATTCCATGATGTATATAAAATGCAGGTTACCGTTTCGTGTCTTTCAACCATGGCCTTAGCCTTTCGCGTCATAGTGTCCCTACAGGAACAATCACAAACCATGAGCATACGATAATCCATATTCCCCACAATATGATTATAATGAGTAAATGCATAAACTACGAGTACAAACTACTTCCCGTATCCCAATGCATTTCAAAATGCTCCATTTGGTTGTCCCTGTGTCACAACTCACAATCATAATCAACAGGTTATATTATGATTCTATAGATGTCATGACATACAATCGTTTCACTATGATCACATATCACAAATGCACATAAGCAAAAAAGTTATGTCACACAACACTAACTACTATCATGCATAAATATGTGCTACTCATCCCTATCAGCATGTTCCAGGCCTTCAACAGTCCCAAAGAGCTAACCACTGCTCTAATACCACTAATGTAAGGACCCTCGTGCCCTTAACCCATTATTAGTATATTAAGTCATATCATTGGTGCATATGATCATACTATCAGGGGAAAAACCACATGCAAGTGCAACACCATTTGCTATCCAGAAAATTTCTTGCATTTAATCCACATAATATTCAAATTCCCCAACCAAGATTATTCATATAACATGCACCCTCTTAATACACTAACATACTCTTAGTTCATTTAGCAATTCTATATCTAATTGCGTGCAAACCATAAATGAACAGAGAAGAGCCGTAGCCCATTTATACATTCCATATACACGTAATATGTACTCACATAAGAGCACCCAATGAATGAGCGTGTATTTAATGTATAAAACACTCCGCTGGATACCGTTACTGGTGCTTCGATCCTGGAAGCACCTCTCAAGCGCAACTCGATCTCGACTCTGGATCTGAGCGCCTGTCCATCAAGCTCTGGTACCTCAATCCTGGAAGTACTTCAACCAAAAGCCCGGGCTCAACTCCAAAGCTGCTGCTACACCTGTACCACCTGCCCAATAGAGACAGCCCCCGCACGGGGTGAGTATACCAATATCCCAATCCAATAACCACAACAATACAATTCATAATTTACAACAATGTAAATGCTATGAAATACAAAATATACTCCCTGGATGGCATCCTCCTCATCTGGGGTTTCCTGTACTGTCCCTGTTCTCAAAACACTGAAACCATCAAATTCCCAAATGCCAGTTATTCATTACATTGATTAACAATTCTATGAGCCATATACCAATGTCATAATCATTAACATCAAATCATTAAACAATGATTATAGACAATCCATGTTTCTCACTTATGGTTTCATAGCTCTATTTCATTGCTCGCTCTGCAATAGCGGCATTCCATTTCCACGCATGCTCGATGGCGGCGGCGTCATAATCGATATTCACTCACAGGCGACGACATCCCAATCATTGCTCGCTCAAAAGCGGCACCATGCAATTCTCAATGCATATATAGACATTTGAAGCAAGTACAATAAACCATGCATTTCAATCTCCGTTTATTGCTAATACCATGTGTCATGCATTTCCACACACATTCATTGCAATACAGTGTGCCAAGCACTCAACAATTGCAATTATATTAAAGGGCTATGCTCGTACGTCATACGTACCTTATAATTCCGTAGCTCGAGTCCAAACTTTGCTTGAGTTCCATACCCCGAGAAATATGTGCTTAATATCTTCGAGAAATCCGGCTCCTAGGATGAACCTCCGTCGATTTGCTCATCAAAGGAAAAGGGGGAGGGTTTGGGGTGAGAGAGGCGAGAGAGAGGGAGAGGAGAGGAATGGAATGGATTCCAAATGACGGAATCCTGAGTCCAACTGGTATATATAGCAAAAATGCCCCAGAATACCAATACCTCCACAAATACATCGTGATTCATTAAAAATCATCTGTTTCCAAAAACTCTCTCTCCAACATCAAATCCCCAGACTGGCCCCAACATAAGGCACCCCGGACACCAAGTCCCACTAAAAAACCCAACTCATAGGTTTTTCACCAAAATGAGAATACAATCTCATCCTTTGGATCCAACGATCCCAAATGCCCGATTTAACAACCTCGGGAGATGCCAAACCGCAATTAATTCCTAATTGCCACAATTAAAAATCCATCAAGGATTGATACCACACCGGGATTAACACCATAATCCCCGGACATCACAATTTTAATGCACCTCGCTTCAAATGTGACATGCGGAATTTACCATCGCTTCAACATTTAGCGGCAAAGCATTAAAATCATCACTCGAATAAATATGCAACCACAATGCATAATCCATGATGTATATAAAATACATGTTACCGTTTGGTGCCCATCAACCCTGGCCTTAGCCCTCCACACCAGAGCTCCCTACAGGAACGGCCCCAAACCATGAGTATATAATAATCCATATTCACCACAATATGATTATAATGCGTCAATGCATAAACCATAAGTACGAAGTACTTCCTGTATTCCAATGCATTTAAAGATGCTAGCCTTGGTTGTCCCTGTAAGTAATCCATCAAGCATGGTACGCAGCGGAATATAAAATTTTATGGATTACAAGACACCGGATCTATACATAGGGGTTCATATCGGATAAAGGAACAAAGGTCTCACCCTTGTAGCGTGTTTGAGCAGATTCCACGAAGCAGCACCATGTCCAACGCCTCCTTCGAGTCACTAGCAAAACTTATCGAGTTTTACCTCAACGATATCCACACGATCAAATCGGGAAGGGATAGTTCAAGAACAAAGTGCTAGATTTGTTCTTAAACCGTAACAAGAGCCACACACGATTCTAAATCGAATAAGATGGCCGGAAAAATCAAAGACCAAGGCGGCGGCCAAGAGAGGTGGCCGAGAGCTTGGTGGCCGAGAGCTTCCTATGGTGGCTAGGTTTTGTGTTATGAATTGTATGATTAACAATTAATCAAAACCTTGTATTTATATTATAAGACTTTAATTAAGGTTCAAGACTTTCTTAAAGTCTTATGGGCCCAAACCCATGATTTAATTAAATCCTTATACTCATTTAATTAAGACTCATCTTAATTATTTAATTCATCCCATGAATTTAATTTCCCTTATCGATTTAATATTTTGTGCGACACGATAGGATCTTGTAATGTTGGCAGTGATATAAAATCTCATTTTACGTCACAAGCAATGAGCGGTATCTAGCAACACATCAAGGCTACCCAAATTACAAGAATGTCAATGACTCGACATAACCTAGGAACCGTGATAATATTTACCATGTAACTTAATCCCTTAGTCCTTTGTGTTTAGATTGAACACGAGTCATGGAATAGTCATACTCGTATATTCAATCTTTATTTCTTGATCCCCAAGTAGAACTAGAATAAACGAATAAGCTCGATATCACATATCGACTCATTCGAGCATGGCCATGCATTTTAGTTCTCACTTGATCAAGGGCCAAACACTTCTCCTGTTATATAGGAGGGACAAATCCTATCTCGATCAGTCAACATCCCTCTACATAATTCATAGTGTATCCAATAGTCGCCTTTATAGTTTACCCTGTTACGGGTAACGTTGGACAATTCATCAATCAAGACATACTAGTCTCAACGTATTATCATTATCCCGATTCATGATAATACTTGACTAGGGACATCTTCAAGAATAATACAATATTATTCTAGGGACATTAACTTATATATCAATTCATATTGCACAGATATTTGAATAATATATACTAATGATTTGCCATAAATAAAATCATATTACATTGTATGTCATAAACAATCATCTAATGACTTGTCTTAGGGCATATCCCAACAAATCTCCCACTTGCACTAAGACCAATCAGACATATACCTAATGCCTAGAGATCTAGTATGACGATCATGCTTCTGCTGTGACAGTGGCTTCGTCAATGGGTTAGATACATTATCATCTGTTGGTACTTTGCATATTTTAACATCTCCCCTTTCAACGATTTCTCGAATGAAATGAAAGCGCCGAAGTATGTGCTTGGATCTTTGGTGAGATCTAGGTTCCTTAGCCAATGCGATCGCTCCATCGTTGTCACAATAGAGTTCTATCGGATCTTTAATGCTAGGCACCACTCCAAGTTCATAAATGAACTTCCTGATCCAAACAGCTTCCTTTGCTGCATCCGAGGCAACAATATACTCAGCTTCCGTTGTAGAATCGGCTACTGTCTCTTGCTTTGAACTCTTCCAGCTCACAGCACCTCCATTTAGGCAATACATATATCCAGATTACGATCGAAAATCATCTTTGTCAGTTTGGAAGCTTGCATCAGTGTAACCTAGTACATTGAGCTCTTCCTCACCTCCATAAATCAAGAATGTATCCTTAGTCCTTCTCAAGTACTTCAGGATGTTCTTGACTGCAATCCAGTGACCTTCACCTGGATCAACTTGATACCTGCTCGTCATGCTCAAAGCATACGATACATCGGGACGAGTACATATCATGGCATACATGATAGATCCAATAGCTGACGCATATAGAATCTTACTCATGCGTTGTCTCTCATCTGGTGTTGAAGGACACTGTTCCTTTGAGAGATATATACCATGTGTCATAGGCACGAATCCTTTCTTTGATTCTTGCATGCTAAACCGTTTTAGCACTTTGTCTATGTATGTACTTTGACTTAGGCCAAGAAGCCTTCTCGATCTATCTCTATAGATCTTGATTCCTAATACATAGGTGGCTTCTCCCAAGTCTTTCATCGAAAAACAGTTCCCTAGCCAAATCTTTACAGATTGTAAGGCAGGGATATCATTCCCAATGAGAAGTATGTCATCTACATACAACACTAGGAAAATGATTATGCTCCCACTGACCTTCTTGTAGACACAAGGTTCATCTACGTTTTTGATAAAACCAAACTCTTTGATTGCATCATCAAAACGAAGATTCCAACTCCGAAAAGCTTGCTTCAATCCATAAATGGATCGTTGTAGCTTGCATATCTTTCCAGCATCCTTTGGATCGACAAAACCCTCAGGCTGTGTCATGTACACATCCTCAAGCAGATTTTCATTAAGGAAAGCTGTTTTGACATCCATCTGCCAGATTTCATAATCATGAAATGCAGCTATTGCAAGTAAGATCCTTATGGATTTAACCATGGCCACTGGTGAAAAGGTTTCATCATAGTCAATACCATGAATTTGTTTGAATCCTTTTGCAACAAGCCGACCTTTATAGGTTTGTACATTACCATCCATATCGGTCTTTTTCTTGAAAATCCATTTGCACCATATGGGTCGTACCCCTTCAGGTGGATCAACCAAAGTCCATACTTGGTTTGCATACATGGATTCCATCTCAGATTTCATGGCCTCTTGCCATTTCTCAGAATCAGTGCCCATTATAGCTTGTTGATAAGATGACGGCTCATCCTCATCAATAAGTAGTAAGTCACCTTGTTGAGTCACAAGAAATCCATATCTCTGTGGCTCCCGGTGTTCTCTTACAGACCTACGCTGGGCTTGTGTCTCTTGAGCAGGTACTTCTTCCACAACAGCTTGCGGTGCCTGCTCTGTTTCCATCTCAATCTCAGGTTCAGTGTTTTCTTGTGGTTGAACTTCACTAAGTTCTATTTTTCTCCCACTGGTTTTTCTAGAAATAAATTCTCTTTCAAGAAATACACCAGTCCGAGCAACAACTACTTTGTTCTCGGTGGGATAATAGAAATAGTATCCTTTCGTTTCCTTAGGATACCCCACAAATAAACACTTATCAGATTTGGGTCCAAGTTTGTTAGTGGCGTGACGTCTAACGAAAGCCTCACAACACCAAATGTTCATAAAAGACATACTAGGACGCTTCCCAGTCCATATCTCATATGGTGTCTTTTCCACTGATTTAGATGGAACACGGTTCAGTAAGAAAATCGTTGTTTCAAGCGTGTCCCCAAAACGATATCGGAAGATCTGCATGACTCATCATTCATCGAACCATGTCCAACAAAGTTCGATTTCTCCTCTCGGATACACCATTCCATTGTGGAGTATACGAAGGAGTGTGTTGTGGGACTATCCCACACTCCTTTAGATAATCATGAAATTCTTGACTTAAGTATTCACCTCCTCGATCTGATCGAAGGATTTTGATACTTTTGCCAAGTTGGTTTTGTACTTCATTCTTGAAATCTTTGAACTTTTCAAAGGTTTCATGCTTGTGCTTTATTAGGTACACATACCCATATCTACTGAGATCATCAGTAAATGTAACGAAGTACTGAAAACCACCTCTAGCTTGTGTACTTATTGGTCCACATACATCACTATGTATTAGTCCCAATAAAACATTTGCCCTTTCAACATGTCCTTTGAAAGGGGCTTTAGTCATCTTGCCCATTAAACAAGGTTCGCATGTTTCGTATGATTCAAAATCAAATGAATCTAATACTCCATCCTTATGAAGTTTAGATATGCGGTTCTCGTTTATGTGGCCCAAGCGACAATGCCAGAGATAAGTCGGATTACAATCATTATTTTTAATCCTTTTAGTATTTATGTTATAGACAGGCATATCAAGATTTAATAAATAAAGACCATTCACCATTTGTGCACTAGCATAAAACATATCATTTAAATAAATAGAACAACAGTTGTCCTTTATCATAAATGAAAATCCATACTTGTCCAAACAAGAAATAGAAATAATATTTTTCGTAATAGAGGGCACAAAATAACAGTCTTTTAAAATCAACGATAAACCAGAAGGCAAAGATAAATAACAATCTCCTATAGCCAATGCAGCAACTCTTGCTCCATTTCCAACTCGGAGATCAACTTCGCCTTTTACCAACAATCTACTCTTTTTGAGGTCCTGCACATTTACACAAATGTGAGATCCACGTCCAGTATCTAATACCCATGATGAAGAAGTAGATAAATTGACTTCTATAACAAAAATACCTGAAGTGGAAGTCACACTTCCTTTCTTTAGATCCTCCAGATATACTTTGCAGTTTCTTTTCCAATGACCGGTCTCACCGCAATGGAAACAGTTCACTTCCTTTGCTATCCCTCCCTCTGGCTTCAGTGCAGAAGAATTTGGATTTAACAAAGACCTTCTTTGCTTTCTTATTGCCCTTAGCTTTGGCCTTTCCTTTGCTCTTATTCACAATAAGAACATTTGTGGCCTTAGTCTTCTTTGTATTTGCTTCATATGTTCTCAACATACCAAGTAATTGTGGTAGAGTCTTTTCCATGTCAGTCATATTGTAATTTACTACAAATTGACTGAAGCTCCCAGGCAACGTTTGCAAGATCACGTCAGTGGCCAACTCTTGGTCCAAAGTAAAACCCAGCTTCTCCAGATTCTCAATATACCCAATCATCTTGAGTACATGAGTTCCAACCAGACTTCCTTCTACCATTCTACACTGGAATAACGCCTTAGAGACGTCATACCTCTCTTGTCTTGCTTGTTGTTGGTACAGTTGCTTAAGGTGCTCGATCATATCAAACGCCTCTATTTCCTCATGTTGCTTCTGAAGCTCAGAGTTCATGGTGGCAAGCATAAGGCACCCAACATCAAGTGCGTCACTTTGATGCTTCTTGTAAGCATCTTTATCGGCTCTAGTAGCCGTTAGGGGAGGTTCCTCAGCAGGTAAGGGTTCCTCTAGGACATATTGCTTCTTTTCTTGTTTGAGGACTATCCTCAAGTTCCTATGCCAGTCTAGGAAATTTGTCCCATTTAATTTGTCCTTCTCAAGGACCGATCGCAGTGATAATGTGCTTGTTGTATTGTTAGTTGCCATGGATATCTACAATATAAATATGCAAAATAAGTTTATGATTTAATCATTTAACATGGTCTTATATTAAATGATACTCCCACTATTTTGTTTAAAAATATCAACCATCGAAACCTTTAGTGGGCCAAGATCCATATTTCGCCTAATCTTGAGTTAGCTTTGGCTAATCGCCCAAGACTCGGTTATTTAGGTAGACAACACTTTGTCAATTACATCACATGTAATTCTTGGATAGTTGGACGAACAACACTTTGTTCAATTCATCAAATGAATTATTATCCAACCCATGCCTCTAGGTTATCCTATTGAGATAACCTAGTTAAGTCGTACCCAATTTAAAGTATAACGGATATCACTTTTATCCTTTCGCGCCTTACTAAGATTGCCACGGTGCTTTGCTTTGGCAAACCCACACATGTACAATCGAAGTTTTGACGAGTACTTTTAATTTTGGAAGGCATCTAAAACTTAATCTTTTAGAGGGATTTATTGATCTCATGATTAGTTTGATAATTTAAAATATGTCCACAACATATAGGTGTATACATATCTACATATATGTGTAATACAATTATCAATCTAAAACATAAGATAAATCATGCATCAACATACATAATTAAACGTGACATGGTTATAGCCCCTACTAGCGATTTTCTCAAGCCAATGAGAAAATCCTAAGAGTCAACCTAAGGTAACTTCACAAGCACCTTCCTTTGGCTCCAATTTGTGAATGGCCTCCTCATCCCGGCACGATGCTCCATCTTCATTGATCACCATCAACAAATAAACTATACTATATAACTTTACAAGATATAGAATTCCTCGATTCACATTCGAGGGGAACATAGGGGAGGGATAACATTTAGAGAAAAAATAGAGAAGGCACGACTCGTAGGCCGTATTATAAATTACAAACATCCACAAATCCTATCTAATAGGTCAAAAGGGCTATAACCATGCACCATGCTCATGCAACACATAAAACATGCTTTAACATTTAATTAATTAAATTCTAAACAATTTAAAATTTAATTCTAATTAAAACTGTAAAATAAATTTTGAAAAATTATCGTACGCTCGGGACATCACATGTCACGAACTTAAGCCATTAAATTACGAACCATCATGGTTCGAACCATTAGCGACCATTGCTGGACCAATCATGGGCCTAGGGTTCGAAACCCAAGCCCACGGCTCGATCCGAACCTATGAGCGAGCGAGCGGCGGCGCTAGGGTCTAACCCTAGCCGCCTTGCTCCTTCCTTGTGTTTCCATCGAGCCAACTTGTTCGAAACGCCGGAATTCATGAGCCACAAATCATGGTCAGGCCATGCATCGTGGTGGCTCAACCATCTCGAGCCAAGGGTTTGAAAGCCTAGCTCTCACGTGGTGAAGCCACTTATCCATGCATGCGTGAACCATTATCGAGCCAAAGAGTTCAAAACTCATCCACGTCTCGAAACCTCCATGCACGAACATGAGCCACAACGACTAGGCCATCTCGAGCCCACGGTTCGAAAACCCTAGCCCTCACGTGGCTAAGCCGTGGGTCAAGTGTACTAGGTGGTGGCCGAAACATCATACAATTGATTCGATTATTCGCTTCGTGTATCGTATACATCAAACATCAATTATATCAAATATAATTTCATGATAATTTCACAAACTTAATATTAACATATCATATAAGTTCATACAGTTTTAAATAGCATGCAATATTAATTCTAATATGATTAAAACAATTTAACCACATAAA
Source organism: Haberlea rhodopensis (assembly GCA_907163345.1). NCBI lineage: Eukaryota > Viridiplantae > Streptophyta > Magnoliopsida > Lamiales > Gesneriaceae > Haberlea > Haberlea rhodopensis. The sequence goes on along the minus strand of CAJQUN010000028.1, from coordinate 6,788,213 downwards.
TCCGATATGAGCCTTGAACCTGGCTCTGATACCACTTAAGTAATCCATCAAGCATGGTACGCAGCGGAATATAAAATTTTATGGATTACAAGACACCGGATCTATACATAGGGGTTCATATCGGATAAAGGAACAAAGGTCTCACCCTTGTAGCGTGTTTGAGCAGATTCCACGAAGCAGCACCACGTCCAATGCCTCCTTCGAGTCACTAGCAAAACTTATCAAGTTTTGCCTCAACGGTATCCACACGATCAAATCGGGAAGGGATAGTTCAAGAACAAAGTGCTATATTTGTTCTTAAACCGTAACAAGAGCCACACACGATTCTAAATCGAAGAAGATGGCCGGAAAAATCAAAGACCAAGGCGGCGGCCAAGAGAGGTGGCCGAGAGCTTCCTATGGTGGCTAGGTTTTGTGTTATGAATTGTATGATTAACAATTAATCAAAACCTTGTATTTATATTATAAGACTTTAATTAAGGTTCAAGACTTTCTTAAAGTCTTATGGGCCCAAACCCATGATTTAATTAAATCCTTATAATCATTTAATTAAGACTCCTCTTAATTATTTAATTCATCCCATGAATTAATTTCCCTTATCGATTTAATCTTTTGTGCGACCCGATAGGATCTTGTAATGTTGGCAGTGATATAAAATCTCATTTTACGTCACAAGCAATGAGCGGTATCTAGCAACACATCAAGGCTACCCAAATTACAAGAATGTCAATGACTCGACATAACCTAGGAATCGTGATAATATTTACCATGTAACTTAATCCCTTAGTCCTTTGTGTTTAGATTGAACACGAGTCATGGAATAGTCATACTCGTATATTCAATCTTTATTTCTTGATCCCCAAGTAGAACTAGAATAAACGAATAAGCTCGATATCACATATCGACTCATTCGAGCATGGCAATGCATTTTAGTTCTCACTTGATCAAGGGCCAAACACTTCTCCTGTTATATAGGAGGGACAAATCCTATCTCGATCAGTCAACATCCCTCTACATAATTCATAGTGTATCCAATAGTCGCCTTTATATTTTACCCTGTTACGGGTAACGTTTGACAATATCAAGATACATAACTCCTTATGTTGGGATCTCTGATGATCACAAGTCGTAAGGATTACATACATTATTATCACTATGAGAATTGCTTATGACAATCATATAACTATCCATGTAGCATTCTCATGGTGGGTCTATCCAGTACACCGTTCTCTAACATGTACCCATGTGTTGATTTGATATCTCATATCTATGAACAATTCATCAATCAAGACATACTAGTCTCAACGTATTATCATTATCCCGATTCATGATAATACTTGACTAGGGACATCTTCAAGAATAATACAATATTATTCTATGGACATTAACTTATATATCAATTCATATTGCACAGATATTTGAATAATATATACTAATGATTTGCCATAAATAAAATCATATTACATTGTATGTCATAAACAATCATCTAATGACTTGTCTTAGGGCATATCCCAACAGTCCATGTGTCACAACTCATAATCATAATCAACGAATTATATTACGGTTCTATAAATTTCGTGCCATATAACCATTCCATTTATGACCACATATCATAACCCACATAAGCAAAATAGTAGTGTCACTCAACACTAACTACCATCATGCATATATATATGTGCTACCCGTTTCCATCTGCATGTTCCTAGGCCCTCAACAGCCCCAAAGAGGAAACCACTGCTCTGATATCACTAATGTAAGGATCATCGTGCCCTTAACCCTCTATTAGTGTATTAACCCATGTATTTAGTGCATGCTATAGTGAAATCAAGGGAAAAGAAACCATGCTACCATAGCATAACATACCAATAATAAAATTTCTTACATTATTCCACATAATGTCCATTTTCCCCCAACCAAGTCCACATACATATCATGCACCCTTATAATACACAAACATATTCTTTGTTCATTTAGCAATTCCATAAATAATTGCATGCGACCAATAAATGAAAATAGAAAGGCCCACACCTTTTATACAACTCATATACACATATAATAGTGCTCACATGCGTGCATCAAATGAGTGAATGTGTATTTAATGTATAAAGTACCCAACACAACACTGTCATTGGCACTTCAGTCCTGGAAGTACCTCCAATCAACAGCTCGAGCTCAACTCCAAAGCCATCGATGTAACTATTCACCTGCCCCAATAGAGACAGCCCCCACACGGGGTGAGCATACCAATACCACCAATCCAATAAGCACAATATTGCAATTCATAATTTACACAATGTAAATGCTATGAATATTAAAAGACACTCCTTGGATGGCATCATCCTCATTCGGGATCCCCTGTGCTGTTCATGTTCAAAATAACCGAAACCATCAAATTCCCAAATGCCAGTTAATCATTACATTGATTAACAAATCTGTTTCCCATATACCGATACCATAATCAATAAAATCAAATCATTAAACAATGATTACAGATATTTCATATATCTCACTAATGGTTCCATAGTTCTATTTCATCCCTCGCTCTACAATAGCGGCATTTTAATCTCACGCGCGCTCGACAGCGGCGGCGTCATAACCGATGTTCGCTCAATAGCGACATCATCCAATCATTGCTCGCTCAAAAGTGGCACCATATAATTCCCAATATATATATCTATTCATTGCAAATACAAATAATCATGCATTTCACAGTTGCAATAATATGAGGCTATGCTCATAAGTTATACGTACCTAGTCCGAACCAACCCTTGACTTGGTCCTGTGACCCGATGAATTACGTGCAAAACACAATTAATAATCCACTATTAATTACAAGCATGCAACCACGTTCCCAAGCACGTTTACAAACCCAAATATATCATCAATTAATGACGATTAACCATTTTAAAATACCCCGGGCGAAGCATGCATCGATTCCATAACATCAACCCAAAATTTGTCATGAAACAGGGCCTCTCGATCGATCGAACATAAGCCCTCGATCGATCGAGAGCCACAACAAAGGTTGGCACCAAAAATCCTCCGCGCTCGATCGATCTGCGAGAATTACCGATCGATCGCCACGTGCTCGTGATCAAACGGTAGTCTCGCTCGATCGATCATCAATCACTGTTCATCGCCTTCAACTTTTCGGAATTACGCGATATCGATCGGCCCTGATTGCCGATCGATTGACGAGCACTGTAAAGGCCCAAAAATGACTTTTTTATGGTTTAAAACCCCCAAATAAACAAACACAACTCCCCATATACCATTAATCCTCAACATAAACATCATAATAACCCTTAAATTCGCAAACCCCAAAATCTTTAAAACTTTCAAAACTCAAACCCAACATAAATCACAACCAAACACCACCAAACTACTATCAAATCAAAGATAAGGACGAGGAAAAGAATAATACCTGATTATCTTCGAGAAATCTCACTCCGAGATCGAGCCTTGCTCGAATCTTCCATGGGAGGAGAAAAGAGGGGAAATGGGTTTTGGGGAAGGGAACGCTGGAGAGAGAGAGAGAGAGAGAGAGAGAGAGAGAGAGAGAGAGAGAGAGAGAGAGAGAGAGAGAGAGAGAGAAAAATGAGATCCAAAATGATTGAACACCGAGTCCACTTGGTATATATAGTACCAAGGCTCCAAAATACCAACCCTCCACAAATACATCATGATTCATTAAAAAACGTCTGTTTTCAATAATTATCTCTCAAGCCTCAATTTCCAATACCAGCCCCCAACTCAAGCACCCCGGGCCCCAGATCCCACCAAAAACCAAATTCCAAGGTTTATCACCACGATGAGAATACAATATCAATCCTTGGACCCAACGACCCCAAATACAGGATTTAAAATCATCGGGAGTCCCAATACCGTAATTAATTCCTAGTTGCCACAATAAAGATCCTTTAAGGGTCATTACCACTCCGGGATTAACACCATTAATTCCCGGGCATCACACGTACTATTCAAACTCTTGAAGATATTCTACGTGCTGTGGTGATGGATTTTAATGTTGGTTGGAAAGAAGCTTTACTGTTGATGGTGTTTTACTATAATAATAGCTACCAGACGAGCATTGGTATGACACCGTATGAAGCATTATATGGAAGACGATGTAGATCACCTTTATTCTGGGAAGAAATTGGTGAAAAACAATTGACTGGACCTGATATGATACATGAAATGAATGATAAGGTTCAGTTAATTAGACAGCGTATAAAGGTCGTGCAAGTCGTCAAGCAAGTTATGCTAACAAGTGAAGATGACTCTTGGATTTCAGAAAAGGTGATCGTGTGTTTCTGAAAATATCTCCATTTTGAGGCACTATTCGTTTGGCATGCGAGGCAAACTATCACCTCGATATGTTGGCCCATATGAGATCCTTGATCGAGTTGGAGATCTTGCTTATCGATTGGCATTGCCTCCAGCTTTATCTACCATTCACGATGTATTTCATGTTTTTATGTTACGAAAATATGAAACTGATCCATCACATGTACTCCAACCTGATGAGGTTGAACTTGATCATTCGTTATGCTATGTTGAACATCCCATTTGCATTTTGGATCGGAACTATAAAGTATTGCGTAACAAATTTATTGTGTTGGTACGAGTACAATGGACACGACATGGCGTGGAAGAACCAACGTGGGAATTGGAAAGCAAGATGCGAGAATCTTATCCACATTTTTTGATTCTGCTCCATTGTATTCCATGTATGCGAGTCTATATTTTGATCTGTATTCTGATTTTAGTTTAGATATGTATTTTGACTAGTGATATGATATAGACATGTAATGTAATATGTATGTAAGCTAGAGATTTAGGGACGGAATCTTTTCTAGTGGGGGAGAAATGTGCTGCTCCGATATTCGATTAACGTTAATTACATATATTTTGTAAAATTAATTTAGTAAATATAAAATTTGTAGTAAACTGATAGATTTAAATTTGTGATTGAAATAGGGGCACGAAGTCAGGTGTGAACTGTAGATGCAATGTACATGCACCAATACATCGGTGACACCTGATGTTCATAATTGGTCGGAAATTATATATATCGGTGTATGACAAAAAACACATAGTAAAAAATGTAAAACACACATAAATCGTGAAAACTGCACTCAAACGTGTGAAAACACACAGTACCAGCGCGATTCCCCGACCACCGTTTACTTATCCGCTCCGTTCGCAGTTGTCCGTCCACCTCTCGATGAGCCCGATCTACCACCGTGTTCACAACTCAGAGGTGCAACTTTCCGTACCAAATAATTGACTTTTAGTGTTCGAAAAGTGGTTCGATTTGGTCTGAAACGACGAAGTCGCAAGAGTTAGGGTTTCTGCGCTTTTGGTTCGATTTCTTCGATTCAACATTGAATTGGACGAAGCCAAGGCACCGAATCTCTTCCCCTCACCTGGACGAATCTTTCTGAACCAGCCACCACCTTTACCGCCGCCGGAGCTCACCGGAATTAGAGGAAAAGTGTGTGTGCTATAGTGGGCGAGTTGGGTAAAATTCGATATCCGATTTTCTGAATTTGCTTCGATAATTACCAGTTAATTTGGACTATAATGATTGAAAAATAATTCGACTTAGTGAAAAATAATTTAGCAAATTAAATAATGATGTAATCGTATCAATTTAATTACCCTAAATTGGTTAAGCTGTGACCAAAATTGATAACCAATACTTAATTATTATTTTATTGAATAGTAAAATGTATTGATATACAGTGAATACATCGACTTTACAAGCTCAAGTTGATCATCAGATATCGAGAAGTAAATGTATGTAGCGATCGGGTAACATACGACAGATATATGTATCAGTTGATATATGATTTGATGACTTATGTGTATTATTTGAAATTATGTGGCTACATGATTTTATTTAAATTATGTGGCATTCATAGCATTCATGATCGGTATATCGGTGTATTAAATTAATATTTACACATCAATGTTTTATACATACATCGATGTATGGCATACACATTGAGATATGATCCTTGGCTACCCCGATATTGTTGATTATGATATGGATTCAGGAGTTAGAACATGATACTATGTTTGGCATTAAGTGGGCTGAAAAGACATAGCCATTCGCGGCTCCTATGTTGATTCAGGGGTTAGAACACGATACTATGTCTGACATTATGTGGCATATACGACATAGCCATTCGCGGCCCCTATTATATGTCAAGACATGAGACTGATAGTGATCTGAGGACCTATCTGAGTAGTCACTGTTCTTGACTGATGAGATGCTCAAGCTATGATTTGATATCGATTCAATTGGTTCTGATTTTTGGACATTCTTTTATTGTCTTAGATATCCAGTGGATGAGTGTACGATGTGATAGCAACATGACATGCATTGCATTGCATTATATCATATATCACATTTTATAGATACGTGTTGTATATTCTATGATCGTTCCATATTGTGTTTTGGCTCACCCCCAAGGGGGGCTGTTGTTGTCTTTGTGTGTGGACAATGGCAGGTAGTACAGGTGGTCAGGATCCCAGACAGGGTACATCCGGTGGGAGCCATACTTGAGAGGTTTATTTTCCTTCTTATCCCAGAAGTATATGTACCAGGAGTGTGTCCCTAGAGTGTGAGGAGTTTATGTATATTTAGTTTATTTTCGCCCATTATGGATATGTGTTTAATAGTTTGATTTGTTTATGCTGGTTTATGTTGATGGATATGAAACTGATGGTATATATATATATTTTGAGTATATGTCTATTAGTATGGGTGGTATGTTCCTCATATAATGAGGTCATGTCGAAATTTTTAGGGACACATGGTAATAAATGAGAAACTAATCTTCCATTATTTACGCTATAATTATCATTGTGTGATCATTAATCACATGATAAGGATTTGGGCCTCACATAACATATCCCCGAACCTACTCAGGTAGCGACCTAAGGACTGACAAGACTTGTTGTTCATCTGTGAGCTCAATTCCAACATTCAGAAGCTCTCAAATCATATCCTTCATCACATGATGTTGGCTCATCGAGTGCTTTGAGTCAAGTACATACTGATTAAATTTGAGGGTGAGAGCCCTCAAGCTTGTAGCCGAAGTGCTACTGTACATGACCTTCAGAACTTCTCATAGCTCTTTAGCAGTAGGATGCTTCTCAAACTCTCTAATCAGATTATGATTATTGCATGGTAAGTAAATAAAACCTATAATATTCCATACTTTTTCTTGATTTTGACTTTTAATTCAACCAGTTTGCTTAGACATTACCCAATGGAATGTTAGTCGGTTTTTTTATATTTTATAAGACATTTTAAAACCTAGGTCTACTTATGATTATGTTATGGTACAATTGGGTCATATTCTTAAATGGGTGAATGGTCAAATTCAATATATTCTTGAAGATTTATACATTCCACAATGTGAAAAATAAAATGATAAAACTCTATCGAGCAATCAATCGCCATGCTCTAATATCTACAATTATTTATACTCTCAAGTTGAATTTGAGTTCGAGAAGCTCAGAATTTGTGGCTTAAGTTATGGTTATTTGATATTAAACACATATTAGTTATTAAAAAATAAAAAGCTCAAAACCTACTAAAATATTTCATGTTAGATGATATTTCATCAGAGGGAAACATTTGTAGGCACCCAGTTTTTGCCCCTACTTATTAACAACTCGATATTAAAACACATTTTACGAATAAAAAATACACAAACTAACGTACCAACCATTTTAGACTAATCACGTTGAGTTAGTCCATAAATGGAGCCCAAACCAGATCCATACAATCAGGAGCGGCTTTACACCTAAGCTGCTTATTCATTTCCTTTAGGCTTTCAGCAAGGCCCCAAATTCTAGGTTTATTCATTACAGACATTAATAGATTGCTAACTTGGTTTATTAAGGAGTGTATTCGGAAGGTTGGATACAATAGGTCGACTATGAAATATCTCGTTGATGGTTAGTGAGTAGGGGCGTAAACGAATCGAATCGAGCTGCGTATGTAGCAAATTTTAAGGTTCAAATTCGGCTCGAAACAGTTATATTCAAGCTCGAGTTCGATTCGAAGTTTGAATAATTTAAAAAAAATTGAATCATGTTCGGCTTGAATCAAAGTTCAAGTTCGGCTCGAAAAGATTCGCACATGTCCACGAGCTATTCGAACTATTGCTCGAAAATAAATACCCAAAACGTTTGAAATATAACTATTTAATATATAATACTTTATATTAATAAAAGATCAAACTTCACAAGTGGCTTGCAAACTATTGAACAAATTAATTTGGGCTCAAGTTCCGCTCGAAAAAAACTCGAACATAGAGTTCGGCTCGAATTCGAGAATTTTGAATATGAATCAAATATTTTTGAGTCGGCCTGAAAAGTTTGCTTTTGTTTCTTGTATTAGTTTTCCAATAAGAATGGTAGGTATTGTAGAATTTTATTGAAAATTTGACGCTTTCTTGTTGACGTTTTTGTATTTTGGTTTTGATTATACATATTATTTATTACAAAAGCTTAATAAGTAATTATGCATAAAAAATGCGAGAATTAAGTTATAGTTTAATATTCACTTTATTTTTTTATTTTTTGAGTAAAAATATCATTTTTCAACTTTCCTAAGACCTCCCAAAAGTTTGGGCGCCCCCACCTTTGCATACAAGTGTTTTCCCTCATCTGGTGAGTGACAGACACATGTACATGCAAATCATCATTCTCAATCTATGAAATTGAAAGCTCAATTTTCACTATTTCCATTGTTGGAAAAAAGATGCTATTGAATTAAAATGTAGCATCGGAAACAAAACAAAAGGAATCCGTATACCGGACATTCTGGAGGCCACGATCGATCATCATGTGTTGGTGCGATCAATCGCAACATGTTAAAAACGGCACCAAAAATTCTGCCGAACGCGATCGATAGCACCTGACAGATTTTTGGATAAAAAGGGTGCGATCGATCGCGCACTGTGTGTGACGAAACTTAGAATATACTGCTTAATCGAGTTAATTGATAACTCAAGTTAATAAAGAATGAATTTTAATGTTTTGAGTAGTATACATAGTATGATACATTGTAACTGAGCATGATAGGAGGCATAACGCGTCTATATGATAATATGGTAAGGATTATTTCTAAGATATTAATATTGAATTGATATTCAATATAGATATCAAGAATGCCTAAATCACGTTGTCGACTTCAGGTACGTATAACATACGAGCATAGGTAAATATCTTATTGTTGCGTTGTACGAATGATATATTCTTGCTGTATAAATTAGTACTTAAAGACATACAAGACTTGAAGGTTTAATTGTTGCTATGTTTATTGAGTAATGTGTTGACTAAAATTTATATCATTAACGAATGGTACTATGAGTAATCGTGTTGTCGTTGTTGGGCGTGTGATGGGTTATGGTTCCGCAGCTGTTGAGAGTGAGATGGATTATGGTGCCTCTGCTAATGAGCAAGAGATGTGATATTAGGAAATATAATTCGTGAATTAACAACTGAGATGTACGTGATTTCATTAGTCTAATTACTGTCGATTATGGAATTGATAATTATGAATATAATTCATTAAATCATTAAATCATTGTTATGATTAATTTATTATTATCGATTGCGGAATTGATGATTATGAGTATTGTGAGAACCTGAACAGCTTGGGAAAATCTGTATGATTATGGTGTATTCAGGGAGTATTTTCTTAATTTACAGTATTATATTATGTATACTATTAATTGCGCATTTGTAGTTTATTGCGATTATGTTGTTGATATGCTCACCCGTGAGGGGACTGTTTCTGTTGAAATAAGTAAAACATGTACGACAGTGGTCCTGGAAAGGAGTTTGAGCTATTGAAAGATAATGCTCCTAGGAGTGTGGTACCAATATTGGTGTAGGGTAACATGATTTATGCAAGTAATTATACATTCATTTATTTAATGCTCATCTGTGAGCATTACGAATATATGTGTATGGCTTATATAACTGTTTTGAAGTCTCCCATATATTATGGTGATTGTGTTTATTGTGTTTTGGGAAGCATAATGTATTATGATGTGTAGTGCATTATTCATGCCAGGAATTGGTTTACGGGGAGATTTTTCCAAAAATTTTATAGGCTTGTACCTTAATTTATGTAATTAAATGTATACACAATTGCCGATATAAATGCAATAATGACAAAATTATGAGTTGGGGACTACACTGTGCAAACTTGTTGATTAGGTGCGTCCCTTCACATTCATTGGTGTTTGTTTCATGAAAGGATGCTTTTGTATTGTGTCTCTTTGTGGCACATCTAAGTCTAGTATATATAGAACAACTGTTGGATGAATTAAAACACACAATTTTCAGATCAAAACACAAGATTAAGAAGCAAAATCCGTGCATCTTGTTCATCTTATATCTTGTTCAAGTTTGAGTGCCTTCAAACATTTGTGGTTTGTGGATTTGTGATTTGAAATGCTTCTATCACCAATCATAGTAGTTGTATCTTGGGAAACGAATTGCCGATGGATTGTGAGCACCATAGCGGGGCAATATCGTTTCAAGGACAAAGAGTCGAACTCTTGCCTCGACACTCAAAGCCATTTGTTAACTTGTTTGCTATACACAAAGATACACACCCATAAATTTGTTCAATCTTGTAACGATATTTGACAAATGGTCTCTTTGAGCACGACAACGACATCCTTTCATCATGGAGAAAGGCCCGAGAAATTTGATGGGAACAACTTCAAGCATAAAATCTCTTCTACTTGACCATGTTAAGTTTGGCAAGATTCTTGATCGAGGATGCTCATACGGTTGAAAAATGAGAAACCGACTCCCAAAAGAGGGCAGCGATTGCTGTTTGGAATCAAAGTGATTTCTTCTGTAAAAACTACATCCCAAACTATCTAGACAATAAACTATACAATGTTTGTTGCCTGGTGAAAAGAACAAAGGAATTGTGGGAATCTTTGGAAAAGAAATACAAATCCGAAGAAGCTGGTATAAAGAAATTCATTATTGGACAGTTCTTGAATTAAAATGGCTAATTCAAAGCCGATAATATCACATGTTCAAGATTTACAAGTAATCATGCACAATATCCGTGCAGAGGGAATGAGTCGAAGTGATTCATCCCAAGTGGCCGTTATGATTGAAAAGTTATCTCTCATGTGGAAGGACTTCAAGAATTATCCCAAACATAAACATACAGAAATGAGTCTTGAAAACCATGTGGTTTGTTTGAGAATCGAGGAGGAGCAACAAGACTTCAAAAGAAAGGTTGGTAGGCACCCAATGGAAGAACGGACTAACTTAGTTAAACAACGTACCAGAACAAAGCGAAAGTTTGATGGTATGATATCAAAAAATGGAAAGGCAAAAAATTTCAAGGGAAAGTACTACAAATGTGGAAAGTCCAATCAGATGGCCTAGGATTGTCGTAACAAAGACGATCGTGCGAAGGCAATGATAAAGTCAACATGATCAAATATGATCAGATCTTGAATGACTTTAATTATCTAATGCTAAGTCCAAAAGAACCTGATATCCAGATTGGCACTAACCAATGCAGGTTTTAGGCTTTTAGAATCTGAAAAACTTGTACTCTCCACAAATGGATTTTTTGTAGGAAATGCTATATGAAAAAGAGCATTTTCAAAATGAATGTAATGACGGTTATCCATCAGCTTGAAAGCAATAAAGCAAACTATTCTGCTTATTTCATTGAATCTTGTGATTTATGGCATGATCGTTTGGGTATGGTTCACTTAAAAAAATTAGTGAAGTTAAAATTATTTCCTTCAATGAATGTTAACTTAAACATAATTGTGAGACTTGTGTGGAGGCTAAGTTAACGAACCGACGTTTCATTCAATTGAATTAAAATGACACATCTTGAATTAATTCATACTGATGTATGTGATCTAAAGTTTGTGCAAACTAGATGTGGGAAAAAGTACTTCATTACTTTTATTATTGATTGTACAAGATATTATTATGTCTATTTGCTACGTAGCAAAGACGAGGTCTTTGAAGTATTTATATTTAAACACTACAAGAATGAGGTTGTTGAGAATCAACTTAGCAAACGAATAAAGAATGGCTAGTGATAATGCCAGAGCTAATTTTGTTAATATCCAGAGCAAAAAAGTTGAAAATTCTAAGTTTACCCTTTTGTTCTAAAAAAATGAAAATTAGAGCGATGGTTGCACCCTCAACAAACCAGGGTTTGATTGATGATGTCCTTAAGGGTAGTGCCCTTAGGGGCATCATCAATGTTCATTTGGAATCTTTTTTCAAAAAAGAAAAAAAAAATTCAGATAGATGGTGGGACAGTGCCCTTCAGGGCAGCAACAATTAATCCAACAAACCAGCCCTCCATTTTTCTTATCACTCACCCCTCTCCTTGTATTCACCTCTATTCTTCCACCATTGATGAACAGGGTCAAGCTCTGTTAACCCTTTCTAAATTCTATACAACCTTGTCTTATTATAATATCAATTTATGTAGATTTGTAGACTCGTCCTACTCCATCCAGTTTTGAGAACGATTAGTCATAAACCTAGGGTTTGTTGAACGATAAGGATAGCTCAGAGGTTTCTTAAAATTTCTATAATGGTAGCTGGGAAAGTGAAAGTGTGGTTGGATTTGCCACCAAATTCAAAGCTAAAGCCAAATTTGTCGCAAAAATTGTCATTGTTATCCACACCAAGTTCTGCTAACAAGCAATAACCACAAAAAATTATCAGCACCGGGTGGCGCTGGGTTCTCACGCTCTTTCGGTGTTCATTTCCCACGCGCCTCCACCCAAGTCCACCAATCACTTGATGTAGACGAGCTCCTACGACTCATCAAAACCTATGAGCAGGGGCGGCCCAAATACAAAGCAATTAAAACTTTTGCCTTAGGCACATCACTTTAAAAAAGGCCCATATTTTTTAAATTCATTAATATCTCACGCTCGGCAGATGATAATCACTAGATCTTGCCTCATGGCCCACCGCGACTCCGCCAGTCCGCCTGATGCTGCCTTGCTCGCTATCGCTATCACTCTCGCTCTCTTCCTACAGGTAAATCTCTTCTCGATTTTAATTACTTCAAGGATTGAAGATTTGCATATTTTCTTTTTGAGGGTACAATTGTTGAATTCAAGTTAAGGTCCAAAATAGTTGCATAATTTCTGGGTAATTTCAGACTTTCTGTGTGTGAAAATGTTGATTTTTTATGTTTCATTCTGTAGATTAGTGAGAGTTGCCGAGTGTCATTAATCATTATTATCCTATTGTTGATCGAATGGGTATATTGTGTGCTGATATTGGTCTATCATTTTAATCTTCTTGCTCTAAGTGATTAATATTTAAATTGTATCTCGAAAACTTGAATCAAGCACAGATGAGTACAATGATAAAAAGGGCAATCTATCAGGAAAACTTATGCATTTCTATGCTTCACACGAAGGGAGACATACAAAATCAGTTCTTTGTTCCCATTAGACCCGACCACGGTTCAGAACCGCCGGTTAGACGGTTCAGAACCGCCGGTTCGACGGTTCAAAAAACATCGACCCTTAACCTTAACCTTCCTTGACGGTTACGGTTACGGTTACGGTTCATGAACCGCCGGTTACGGTTACGGTTAACCAACGGTTACGGTTACGGTTTGACCCTTATTTTTAAAAAAAAATTAAAAATATTATTAAAATTTGAAATAAAGGGTAAAAAGTGTATGAATGTGTTTTCATCCATGGATTAAACATAAAATAACATGAAATAAATTCAAGCCAAGATAATCAAAATGTGTAGATATATTTGTTTGGTTGATTTATACTATATTTAGATCAACAACGCTCTTATAGCTTAGTGGTTGAAGTTAATTATTAAAGTTTGTGGTCATTAGTTCAAATATACACCATAACATATATTTTAAATTTAAAAATGTAAAAAAAAATAAAATAAACCCTTGAACCGCCGGTTAACCGACGGTTCACGGGTTAGCAAAATCATGACCCTTAACCGGCCCTTCTATAGACGGGCCGGTTACGGTTCCGACCCTTCGAACCGTTGACCCGGTTAACCGGCCCGTTGACCACGGGCCGGTTCAGGGTCGATGATGACCCTTGGTCGGGTCTGTTCCCATATTGTGATGCCCGGGGATTAATTGTGTTAATCCTAGTGTGGTAATGATCCTTTAAGGATTTTAATTGTGGCAATTATGAGTTAATTGCGGTATTGGGACTCCCGGGGATTTTAAATCCGATATTTGGAGTCATTGGATCCAAGGGATGAGATTGTATTCTCGTCGTGGTGTTAACCTTGGAATTTGGTCTTTGATGGGATTTGGGGTCCGGAGTACTTTGTACTTGGGCTGATAATGGAATTTGAGATTGGGAGGAAATTATTGAAAACATATGATTTTTAATGAGTCATGATGTATTTGTGGAAGGATTGGTATTTTCGAGTTTTGGTACTATATATACCAAGTGGACTCGGTATTCCGTCATTTGGCATGAAACCCTCCCCTCTCTCCTCTCTCCTCTCTCTCTACGCTCAAATCCTTCCCCCATTTCCCCTCTTTTTCCCCTTGGTGGAAAATCGGTGGTAGCTTGGCTCGGGAGCCGGATTTCTCGAAGATAATCAGGTATTCATCTTCCCCTCACCATTGTCTTTGATTTGGTAGTAGTATTGTAGAGTTTGGTTGGGTTTTGAATTGGTTATGGAATTTGGGGATTTTTTGGTTAAAATCCAATGTTGAGTTTTTGAAGTTTTTATTGGTTTTAAATGGAGTATTTGAGGTGTTGATGGTGTATGGGGTGTTGGTTTTGAGTTTGGGTGTCAAAACCACCATGGAAGCTCAAATTTTACGAAAAATCGCAGGTCGCGATCGATCGCCTAGGAGGGCCGATCGATCGCGACGAGCAGTTCGTTTTTTTTTTTGTGACGATAAACAGTGCGGCGATCGATCGCGAGCGAGTTGGGAGACTCGCGATCGATCGCGGTAAGGTGTTGTTTCCCACTCGACAGGGGCGATCGATCGAGCTAAAAGCGGCGATCTATCGCCGCCAGTAGGAATTGGTTTTTTTTTGGAAAATTTTGGAAAAATGTCGGGATTTTGGAATCGGGGTTTAATTAGCCGATTTCCGGAGCAATGTCGACATTCCAATGGTAGTGCTATACTTTTAAAATGGATTGGTTGGAGCCGAAGTTTAATAAAACGGAATTCTCGGTTGGGTTTTTGGTTATCTTCTAAACTTATAAAATGGAGTATTTTGGGGTATTATGCATGCTTAGCCGGGGGGGCTTTTATTTTGGTAATCGTCATGGATTGACGATATGTTTGGGGGTTATGAACGTGCTTGGGCACGTGGTTGCATGCTTGTGTTTAATTGTGAGCTATTTATGTGTTAGCACATAATTCATCGGGTCGTGGGACTCAGGCGAGGTCGGACTCGAACTACGGAAATATAAGGTACGTATAACGGACGAGCATAGCCTGTATAATATTGAAATTGTGAAATGCATGGTATGTGTTACTTGCAATAAATGGATATTGAAATGCATGGTATATGGTACTTACTATAAATGGGTAGTGAAATGCATGGTATATGGTAATTGTGATAAATGGAAATACATTGGGAATTATATGGCAAGCGAGCAATGATTGGGATGTTGTCACCATTGAGCGACCATCGGTTATGGCGCCGCTATTGTTGAGCGTGCGTGGGGTTAGACGCCGCCATTGTTGAGCGTGCGTGGGATTTAAAATGTCGCTATTGTGGAGCGAGCTATGAAATAGAAATATGGAATCATTGGCTAGATACACGTGATATCTGTAAAGCTCTATTTGATGATTTAATCATATTTGGTTATGGAACTAGTATAATATGAATGGTTTTAGTTGATCAATGATATGATCAACTGGCTTTTGAGGATTTAACGGTTTGGCTATTTTGATAACAGGGACAATACAGGGGATCCGGATGAGGATGATACCATCAAGGGAGTATCATTTAAATTCATGGCATTTTCATTTTTTGTAAATTATGAACTGTAATGTTTTGATTATTGGATTGGTGGTATTGGTATGCTCACCCCGTGTGGGGGCTGTCTCTGTTGGGGCAGGTGATACAGGTGTAGTAGCAGCTTTCGAGTTGAGCTCGGGCTGTTGATTAGAGGTACTTCCAGGATCGTGGTACCAGAGCTGGTTGAATAAGTACATAGATCCAGAGTTGAGATCGAGCTGTGCTTGGGAGGTGCTTCCAGGATTGAAGTACCAGTAACGGTATCTGGTAGAGTATTTTATACATTAGATACACGCTTATTCATTGGGTGCTCTTATGTGAGTACTTTTTTAGGTGTACATGAATGTATAAATGGGCATGGTTTTCTCTCTCTTCATTTATGGTTTGCATGCAATTAATACATAACTGCTAACTGAACTGAGAGTATGTTAGTGTATTATTAGGGTGCATACTATGAAAGTGGATTCTGTTGGGGAAGTTGAATGTTATGGGGGTTCTAATGCAAGAAACTTTATAGATGGTATATGATGTTGTACTTGTATATGGTTTCCTTCCCATGATAATATGATTGTATCTACTAATGGCATGGATTAATACACTAATAACGGGTTAAGGGCATGGTGGTCCTTACAGTAGTGGTATCAGAGTAGTGGTTTGCTCTTTGGGGCTGTTGAGGGCCTGGAACATGCTGATAGGAATGGGTAGCGCATACTTATGCATGATGATAGTTAGTGTTGTGTGGCACAACTATATTGCTTATGTGCGTTTATGATATATGTTCATAATTGGAATATGTTGTTGCTAACCATGGTGGTTGCAGGGTCACATGGGACATGGGTCGTGCATTACGGTTGCATATTGGAGTGATGATTTTAATGCTTTGCCGCTAAATGTTGAAGCGATAGTAAAATTTTGCATGTCACATTTGAAGCGAGGTGCATTAAAATACACTCATGGCAATGTTTATTGAGATATGAGATATGCATTACGGTTGCATACATGGCGTAGCGATGTGAATACTTGCCGCTTCATGGCGTAGCGATGTGAATACTTGTTGCTGTCATACCGTAGCGATGAGAGAATATTTGCCACTGATATGAAGCGAAGAACACGACCGCTGTCATATCATAGCGAGGGATATTATTTTCCGCTGGTATTGTCTAAGCGAGGGGTATTTTCACTGTCATGTAACGCGAGGGGTATTTCCGCTGTCATGATAAAACGAGGAGTAGTGGCGCCGCTGTCATATCACCGCGATGAAGAATATTTGCCGCTTAAGCGAGGGATATTATCCCTCTAATATGGCGTAGCGATGAGTTTTCCGCTGTCATATGATAGCGATGGAGGATATTTGCCGGATATTATGCCGCTGGTATGTCGAAGTGAAGTAGCGAAGAGGGATATTTGCCGCTTCTTAGCGAGGGATATCATGACGCTAGTTTATTGGCGATGGTACATGCCGTCGGGTATCTATATAGCGTTGGTTCATTCCGCTAGTTTATTGGCGATGGTTTATGCCGCCAGGTATCTATATAGCGATGGTTCATTCCGCTAGTTTATTGACGATGATTTATGCCGCCGGGTATTCATAGCGTTGGTTTATTCCGCTATTCTATTGGCGATGGTTCATGCCGCCGGGTATTACATAGTGACGGGTCATTCCGCTACATCTATTGGCGATGATTCATGCCGACAGGTATCATATAGCGATGGTACGTTCCGCTACATCTATGGCGAGGGTTCGTACCGCCGGATATCTATAGCAATGTTTTATGCCGCTAACTCTATGACGGGGGTTCGTGCCGCTGATTCTATAGCGATGGGTTATACCGCTATGTGCGTAGCACTGGATTATGCCGCCTACGATCGATGAGTGCTGCTTGTGTACCGCTGGTGGACGATGGATACAGGTATGCCGCTATCTTGATAGCGATGAGGTATGGTATATTACTGTTTTGTTAGCATTATTGTGAATACCATGTGTGTAATATACCGTCATGTGTTTGACGATGAGATTATGGATGTCGTGTATCGACAAATACCGTCAAGAGTTGACGATGTTATTTGGATGTCGTATGTTGGCATATACCGTCACAGGATGACGATGACATAGCGGATGTTCTATGTAGACGTGTAGCGTCATTTTATGGTTTGCGTGCCGATGGTGAGCACAAGGTGATGTCTACGTCTCTGGTTGACGAGATTGTTACGCTGACCAAGTTTGCTCAATGGATTATTGGATGCATTGTACCGGTGAGTGTACCGCATCATGTAATAGGGGTAAATATTTGTCGAGTAGTGATGCCTTTGGGTATACTCGCTGGAATGGCTTAGGCCAAGTGATTGGTGGTAAGAGTAGTCATTGAGGAAACTACTCGCTTGTCGTTGTGATGTGTGGTAGACATAGTCACACCCACCCTGAGGGTGTGGAATAAGTCCTACTGGATCAGGATTGCATCGTGATTGAGCAAGGACACTGAGATGTCCATTATGCTTGGGTGTTTTAGAGATATATTTGGTGATGACCCACAACTCTAATGGTTTGTACGGTATGGTATACCGGGATGGGACGTGTGTCATGTTGATAGGTTGGTATGAACCTATGGGGGCAGCAAATTGCTAGCCAGGTATTGTTTCAGTGTTATAGTGTGCTTGTTGGAGCCATTATACTGCTCGTTGGATTCGAGTTTGGTGAATCGTATGGTGATACGATGAGGGTTTTGGTAGACTCTTGTAGTCTCTTTGTGGCATGATGCACTATACTGGACCAGTTGTGTAATTTATTGGTTCTGGGATATGTTTTGGTATAAAAATATCCAGGTCTTCCGAACGGCAGTTCGAGGTTGGAGGGTCGTGAGTTCATGACATTTTCCTTGTGAGAAAGGCGGTGTTGATATACCTACCGATTGGGAATCTTTGGGAGATTCAATGAGTCGAGTTATGTGGTATTGATGTTGGAATCACACCATCGGTCGTCGGTCTGTCAATCATTTAATCTCCGCGAGGTGAGAATAGCTGGGGATTGGCAGTTGGTTATGGGGCTTTGGATATGATTAATGATACCCGAGTCTATTGCATTGAGTATGCCTGTTGTGTTGGTGCCTAGGCATGTGTAGCAGTGTGTGTGTGTGTACGAATGCAGCCTTTATTTAGTTCTCGTCGAGCATCGGGTTAGTATGCTTGGATGAATGAAACTCCGGTGTGAGAATGTGGCACTTTGAGATTGGTAATCTCGATGGCACGATGTATTCTGATGAATGATCGTGGGGGTTGGTTGATTTCCCATGAGGAGGAATTGTCTTTTTTTTAACCATGGTAATTCATTTCTGGGTAATTTGTTTACATCCATGTGTTAGGATCATTGAACCCTTGGGTAAACAAGGGATGGCCATGTTTTGGGATTTGTTGGGTGTCGCGGTTGACATGTGTGGTAGGAATGCAATTGATTGTTCCTGCATGTTCTTTCGGAATTTGAGACCTTGTGGAGTCTCGATGATGTGTTTGGACCAAGATGTGAATTCTTGGAACTTACGGATGTATGCATCTTTAGAGATGTATTTTGTGTTGATCGGTAGCGGTGAGTTGCCCGATCCGTGTTGCAAGTGGTGCAACTGCTCCTTTGATGGGGGTGGAATTGGAGAGCGGGAACCGGATTTAGTATAAGTACATTGTAGTGTACTGGTGGTTTCCTTGGTAACGATGTATGATTAACATCGTTGGCTAAATCGTAAAGATATCATCGAGGCGAAATCTATTTTGGGATCACGAATGATTCGTTTGATTTACAGTTAAGTTTGGCTGACTGCACTTGGGATGGTTAGCATCGGGGAATGCTGATGTCTTTCGTGGATTTGTGTCGGTTTGGAGGTTACTCTATTCCAGGTTTTGGTGCGAGGTCGGTACCCTCGCGGTTGATGTGTCGTTCATGTTATGTTCATGATTCGACGTTGTGGATCCGTTTGGATTGCGTGGTCTCGGCGCTACGTGGTGTACGCCGTGCAAATTTCGGGGATGAAATTTTATTAGTGGGGGATAATTCTGATGCCCGGGGATTAATGGTGTTAATCCTGGTGTGGTAATGATCTTTATGGATTTTAATTGTGGCAATTATGAGTTAATTGCGGTATTGGGACTCCTGGGGATTTTAAATCCGATATTTGGAGTCACTGGATCCAAGGGATGAGATTGTATTCTCGTCGTGGTGTTAACCTTGGAATTTGGTCTTTGGTGGGATTTGGGTCCGGAGTACTTTGTACTTGGCCTGGTAATGGAATTTGAGATTGGGAGGTAATTATTGAAAACATATGATTTTTAATGAGTCATGATGTATTTGTGGAAGGATTGGTATTTTCGAGTTTTGGTACTATATATACCAAGTGGACTCGGTATTTCATCATTTCGCACGGTACCCTCCCCTCTCTCCTCTCTCTCTCTACGCTCAAACCCTTCCCCCATTTCCCCTCTTTTTCCCCTTGGTGGAAAATCGATGGTAGCTTGGCTCGGGAGCCGGATTTCTCGAAGATAATCAGGTATTCATCTTCCCCTCACCATTGTCTTCGATTTGGTAGTGGTATTGTAGAGTTTGGTTGGGTTTTGAATTGGTTATGGAATTTGGGGATTTTTGGTTAAAATCCAATGTTGAGTTTTTGAAGTTTTTATTAGTTTTAAATGGAGTATTTGAGGTGTTGATGGTGTATGGGTGTTGGTTTTGAGTTTGGGTGTCAAAAACACCGTGGAAGCTCGAATTTTTCGAAAAATCGCAGGTCGCGATCGATCGTCGAGGAGGGCCGATCGATCGCGACGAGCAGTTCATTTTTTTTGGTGACAATAAACAGTGCGGCGATCGATCGCGAGTTCTCGGCGATCGATCGCAGAGACTCACGATCGATCGCGGTAAGGTGATGTTGCCCACTGGACAGAGGCGATCGATCGCCGCCCGTAGGAATTGGTTTTTTTTTGGAAAATTTTGGAAAAATGTCGGCATTTTGGAATCGGGGTTTAATTAGCCGATTTCCGGGGCAATGTCGACATTCCAATGGGAGTGCTATACTTTTAAAATAGATTGGTTGGAGCCGAAGTTTAATAAAATGGAATTCTCGGTTGGGTTTTGGCTATCTTCTAAACTTATAAAATGGAGTTTTTTGGGGTATTATGCATGCTTAGCTGGCGGGCTTTTATTTTGGTAATCGTCATGGATTGACGATATGTTTGGGGGTTATGAACGTGCTTGGGCACGTGGTTGCATGCTTGTGTTTAATTGTGAGCTATTTATGTGTTAGCACATAATTCATCTGGTCGTGGGACTCAGGCGAGGTCGGACTCGAACTACGGAAATATAAGGTACGTATAACGTATTAGCATAGCCTGTATAATATTGCAATTGTGAAATGCATGGTATGTGTTACTTGCATAAAATTGATATTGAAATGCATGGTATATGGTACTTACTATAAATGGGTAGTGAAATGCATGGTATATGGTAATTGTGATAAATGGAAATACATTGGGAATTATATGGCACCGCCTTGAGCGAGCAATGATTGGGATGTTGTCGTCGTTGAGCGACCATCGGTTATGACGCCGCTATTGTTGAGCGTGCGTGGGGTTAGACGCCGCCATTGTTGAGCGTGCGTGGGATTTAAAATGTCGCTATTGTGGAGCGAGATATGAAATAGAAATATGGAATCATTGGCTAGATACATGTGATATCTGTAAAGCTCTATTTGATGATTTAATCATATTTCGTTATGGAACTAGTATAATATGAATGGTTTTAGTTGATCAATGAGATGATCAACTGGCTTTTGAGGATTTAACGGTTTGGCTATTTTGAGCTCGGGCTGTTGATTAGGGGTACTTCCAGGATCGAGGTACCTGAGCTGGTTGAATAAGTACATAATCCAGAGTTGAGATCGAGCTGTGCTTGGGAGGTGCTTCCAGGATTGAAGTACCAGTAACGGTATCTGGTAGATTATTTTATACATTAGATACGCGCTTATTCATTGGGTGCTCTCATGTGAGTACTTTTTTACGTGTATATGGAATGTATAAATGGGCATGGTTTTCTCTCTCTTCATTTATGGTTTTCTTGCAGTTAATACAGAATTGCTAAATGAACTGAGAGTATGTTATGAAAGTGGATTCTGTTGGGGAAGTTGAATATTATGGGGGTTCTAATGCAAGAAACTTTATAGATGGTATATGATGTTGTACTTGTATATGGTTTCCTTCCCATGATAATATGATTGTATGTACTAATGGCATGGATTAATACACTAATAACGGGTTAAGGGCATGGGGGGTCCTTACACATATACAGTTATAATTACACGGCAAGAGACTGCATTTTGTTGTCAACGTGCGAGCTTCTTTCTTGTTTTGCCCAAAAACATTGTTCATTCCCATTGGTGAAGAGACTCCCAAACTACAAGGTTTCTCTATAGAGTCGACCGCTTTCTTGATCCTCACCCTGGGCGAAATGCACATATCCCAGCGTGCAATTATCACAAATCTCAACTTCTCTAATCATATGACAGCGCGCAAATTATCACAATTCTCAACTTCTCTAATCATTACTAACGAAGAAAAATAACAATCAAAGTAATTCTACACAAAATGGTATCGTAGAAAGGACTGTGTCCTTACTCTTGTTCTTGACGAGCTATATTGAGGGGATCATCCTTCTTGATATCATAAGGGTAACAGGCGGTGACTTTCTCCCCAATCAGCTTCTTGCGTAGTATCTTATGAGGCCTCTTCGGCTCGTTGGATTGAGAACATGATCAAAAATTCTAGCCCTCGCCTCCATAGCTGCCTTCAAAGCTGCATCAGCCAGCACATTCTTCAAGCTCCCCAAACTTCCGCTGAAACTCATCTATTAGATATTAATTCCTTCATTCACAACAAATATCAAAACCTGGATAGCATTCATAGAGATTTTTAATAATATAAGTAAATCAATGTTTAATAATATAAGTAAATCACGGTTTATTACCACGATACTGCTTAAATTTGGTGGCTGACGTATAATCAAACAGTTGTAGTGCACCATGTAAGAAACTAAAGCACCAATTAATTGAAAAACAAAGAGTTATAACTCAATAAAATGAACAAATTGGGTAGCAAAAACGCTACCCGAACCCGACTTTTTTTTCAGAACCCGAATTTTTCGGGTATTTTAGGGTACTCGATTTTTTGCAAGATTCCAGCAGCTTTTTTTGCCCAAATTCAGTATCCTGCACAACAAATCTACCAAATTCCAGTAACTTGCACAACGCAAATTCCAATAGCAAGATTTATGTAAATCCACCAAAAAACTTGCATAAATCCACTTCAATCTTCATCACAATTCACAGA
Organism: Haberlea rhodopensis; assembly: GCA_907163345.1. Lineage (NCBI taxonomy): Eukaryota > Viridiplantae > Streptophyta > Magnoliopsida > Lamiales > Gesneriaceae > Haberlea > Haberlea rhodopensis. The sequence goes on along the minus strand of CAJQUN010000028.1, from coordinate 6,764,820 downwards.
TTCATAGATTCACAAAATGCTAAATATAATTCATCACAATATTCACAATCATAAACACAAAATCTGTCAAAAAACATGTAAAACCAACAAGAGATTAAGCCTCATTAATCCTTACCTTACGATGAGTCGAGGCTCGAGGGTAGGGCGGTGAGCTGCGTCTCTACGAGTGAGCAACTTGAGTGAAAGTTGTTTAAAAAAGAAAATAGTAAAATAATAAGTTTTTCAAAAATATAAAAAAAATTAATTGTAATTTTAATATAAGTTAATTTTTTTAAAAAATAATTTTTTATATAAAATATAACTGTGGATATAATTTTTGTAAATATTATTTTGAGTTTCGATCTCATAATATTTCATTTTCCTTAAATAAAAAATTTATTTTATCAAGTGTATTTACTAATTTATCATGATATATTAGATAAACTGTGTATTTCACGGCTTCAGTTTATATCAGTGATTTTTTTCCATGTAATTAGGTACCGTTTGGTTTGAATGATGTGATAAGTAATGTAAATATTAAAAATTCCTGAAATGATTATAAAAATAATGTGTGATAAGTTATATGTTATTTGATTTGAGGATAGATGGTTGATAAAATTTATTGTTTGGTAAATGTCAAAATACCCATGGTATTATAATAACAATAATTTAATATTATTATTTTATTAATATTATTAACATTATTATTATAATAATATATATTATTATACTATATATTATTACTATATTATATAATATATAATAATACCACTAATAATATTATTTACTATTATTATGTGATTATTATAATATCTATATTTTAGTGGTATTATTATATTATATATATATATTATATTATATTGTATACATATATACATTATAAATATATATATTATTATTTTTGTTATATATATTATTAATTTTATTTATTTATTTATAATACTATTTTATGATTATTATGTATTATTAATAATATATAATAATAATATATTATTATAATAATAATGTTAATAATATTAATAAAATAATAATATTAGATTATTGTTATTATAATACCATGGGTATTTTGACATTTTACCAAACAATAAATTTTATCAACCATCTTATCCTCAAATCAAATAACATGTAACTTATCAGACATTACTTTTAAAATCATTTCAGAATTTTTAATCTTTACATTACTTATCACATCATTCAAATCAAACGATACCTAATTACATGAAAAAAAATCACTGGTATAAACTGAAGCCGTGAAATACATAGTTTATCTAATATATCATGATAAATTAGTAAATACACTTGATAAATTAAATTTTTTATTTAAGGAAAATGATATATTATGAGATCAAAACTCAAATAATATTTACAAAAATTATATCCACATAGTTATATTTTATATAAAAAATTATTTTTTTTAAAATTAACTTATATTAAAATTACAATTCAATTTTTTTTTATATTTTCAAAAAACTTATTATTTTACTATTTTTCTTTGTAAACAATTATTATACAAGACCAACCTAACTAAACCAATGAGAAAATGCCACATTTCTCTTACACGACCAATTTAGTTACCCATGCTAAAAAATAAAAATTACTTAACCCGAGGTAGGGGTGAGCAAATTATTTTGGATATCAGGTATCCGACCTGACCCGATCGGGTCAGGTTTTTGTAAAAAAAAGATCGGGTCAGGTTTTTGTAAAAAAAATTGGATTTGGGACCGGCAAATAAATTTCAGGTTGGTGCCGGTTTTTTTTTTCAGATCTCCAAAATAGTTCGGGTACCCGAACCCGAGAATGCAACTTGTGGTATTGTGGATTTTTGAAATTTCAGGCCCACGAAATATCCGAAAGTCCAAAACCCATATGAATCTTCTGAACCCTATCAAATTAAATAATCCCAAATTCCCAATTCTGGTTTTCACTTCTTTCTCGCTTCTCACTCTCATCCTCTCAAGTCTCACCCTCTCAAGCTGCCAAGCACTCACGATATTCTCGCTAGTCGGCAATCGGTTCTCACTCTCCGCGTCTCCCCCTCTCAGGCACTCACGTCGACTTTCACTCAAGTTGCTCACTCGCAGAGACGCAGCTCACCGCCCCACCCTCGAGCCTCGACTCATCGTAAGGTAAGGATTAATGAGGGTTAATCTCTTATTGGTTTTACATGTTTTTTGACAGATTTGGTGTTTATGATTGTGAATATTGTGATGAATTATATTTAGCATTTTGTGAATCTATGAATCTGTGAATTGTGATGAAGATTGAAGTGGATTTATGCAAGAATTTTTGGTGGATTTATACAAATTCTTGCTATTGGAATTTTCGTTGTGCAAGTTACTGGAATTTGGTAGAGTTTTTGCTGTGCAAGATACTGAATTTGGGCAAAAAAAGCTGCTAGAATCTTGCAAAAAAAAATCGAGTACCCTACACTACCCGAAAAAGTCGGGTTTCTGGAAAAAAAAAAGTCGAGTTCGGGTAGCGTTTTTGCTACCCAATTTGTTCATTTTCTTGAGTTATAACGCTTTGTTTTTCAACTAATTGGTGCTTTAGTTTCTTACATGGTGCACTACAACTGTTTGATTATACGCCAGCCACCAAATTTAAGCAGTTTCGTGGTAATAAACAGTGATTTACTTGTATTATTAAAGAGTGATTTACTTGTATTATTAAAAATCTCTATGAATGCTATCTGGGTTTTGATATTTGTTGCGAATGAAGTAGGAATTAATATCTAATAGATGAGTTTCGGCGGAAGTTTGGGGAGCTTGAAGAATGTGCTAGCTGATGCAGCTTTGAAGGGAGTTACGGAGGCGAGGGCTAGGATTTTTGGTCACGTTCTCAATCCAACGAGCCAAAGATCGCCCCATAAGATACTACGCAAGAAGCTGATTGGGGAGAAAGTCGCCGCCTGGTACCCTTATGATATCAAGAAGGATGATCCCCTCATTATAGCTCGTCAAGAACAAGAGTAAGGACACAGTCCCTTTATACGATACCATTTTGTGTAGAATTACTTTGATTGTTATTTTCCTTCGTTAGTAATGATTAGAGAAGTTGAGAATTGTGATAATTTGAGCGCTGACATATGATTAGAGAAGTTGAGATTTGTGATAATTGCACGCTGGGATATGCGCATTTCACCTCGGGTGAGGATCAAGAAAGCGGTTGGCTCTATAGAGAAACCTTGTAGTTTGGGAGTCTCTTCACCAATGTTTTTGGGCAAAACAAGAAAGAAGCTCGCACCTTGACAACAAAATGCAGTCTCTTGTAGTGTAATTATAACTGTATATGGGAACAAAGAACTGATTTTGTTGACACTCCCTTCGTGTGAAGCATAGAAATGCATAAGTTTTCGGGATAGATTGCCCTTTTTATTCAAAATCATTGTACACATTTGTGCTTGATTCAAGAAGAATTGCGTGGGTGATCATAGTGGGAAACTTTTATCAGAAAGTAGAACGAACATTTGTTAGGACTTGTATGCTTGACCACAGTGAGACGCGCGACATCAAATAACCACGAGATGGCGATAGTAAAGTTCAACAATATAAAAGAAAATTTGGAGAGTTCTTACCGTGACAATATCGAAATGGTCAGTTGATTATCGTGATGTACATAAAATCTCAAATTTAATTTTGTGATCATGTGAGGAAGCTTCATCAATAAACTGTCAAACTTGTATCATTTGATTATTTCTTTTCCAGTACATGGAAGCACTTGCATCTATATTCTTTTCTTGGCAATGACTTTTTCAAAGACATGATTTTGTATTCGAATTTTTTTATTGACTTTTGCAGGCGTTTAAACAAACTTGAGATGTTGAAGCGTCGTGGAAAGGGACCGCCAAAGAAAGGCCAAGGAAAGCGTGCGAAAAAGAGTAGCAAATAGCTATGACTCTATGAAGTGCAAGCTACTAATATTTTTTTGGAGTGCTAGTTTACCATTCTACATTTTCTTGCACCTTTTGCTATTTTTTGGGTGTTTGATAAAACTATCGTATGGGAAATGAATCAAAGAATTGATGTTGAATCAGATCAACTTCTGAGCCTTTCTTCATATTTTTCAATTATTTTTTTGGCAATATCCATTTTGTGCAAATGAATTGAATCGAGTCGAATAATAGTTTTTTTTTTCCAAATTTGAGCACAAGCTTTATTTTTATCATCTGTTTCAAAACTTTGAAAAATGAATTATTTTGGACTTTATTCGACTAGATTAATTGCTCGAATTATATCCCATTTAATTAGTTTCCAATTATGAGATTTTTTAAGCAAAGATCCGAATTTGGGCTCAAGGTTGGAAACTCATACTATTTTAAGTTTATTTACAAAAAGTTAATTAAATACTGGGATAATTACATATGTCTCCCTTATAAAATAGCTATTTTATCAATTTTTTCCTCTAATTTGAATAATTACATTTACCTCCCTTGTAGAATAGTTGTATTACAATAACACTACATCTAGTTTGTAAATATAAGAAAAATTACAACTACCTCCATGTGATTTGACATAAAATACATTGCAGGGGATGTTATTGTTCAAACTAAATGGACTAAAACAACAATTATGAAAACTAGATGAGTTATATATGAAGTTCACCCTTAAAATACTATAATTTACGAGTCATTTGAGAGCTCATTACGACTTTATGATAACATGGTACTAAAATTTCTTATGGGGCCTCCTTTTCTCTTTTCACTTTCTTTTATGATTCCACATTTCCTTGATCTCTTTGTATGCTTCTTGAAATAAATTTTGTCTTAAGAAAATTATTTAGATACATAAATGGAAAATTAGCCATTACCTGCTGGTTTCCAACTTTGTTGAACAATAAGAATGGAAATTCCAAGTCCTAATCATCTAGCACATTTCCACCAGGATAGCAAGTTCAAATTAATTAGCACATCAATTACATAATAAATTATAAAATTATCGAGAAATTTGAGATTCTCCCAGTTGATACAACAAATTTTACAATGAATCAAAAGATCATGGCACGGGTTAGCATTTCTGGATACGAAATCTAACTGGAAAAATGGAAAGTAATGTTTCAGACATTCCCCTGTTTTGATGAAGCTAAACCACCATTTAATTTGCAGTTTAAAGTGTTTTTAAGGTTGAAGTAGGCTAAACTAAAAGATAACGCAAACAATACAGCCCTCATTTGTCAAACTCCCAGATGACACCTCCATCCTCTGCAAAACAATTAAAAACAAACATTAAACCTTAGTTTTAACCACAAAACGTGATTAAATGGACATTGAGATGATGAGATTATAGAAAAATCATGATTTTTGGGACATTCTCTTTTAAGTACAAGTAGCATTGTAGCATAAAATCAACGGCAATTTCTATATTGTATAAATTGAGAAGTAATATTTCATGTCAATCTTTTGCAGCACTCTGTTCAACACACAATCCACCTTTTGAAGATAAGTTACTGAATGGAATGATATCTCATTACTTTTATAAGTTGGTCAATGAATCCATCCCAAAATGTGGGATGTGGAAGAGACAAGTCTTGTAACTTGAAATGTTTCTCAAAGCTAGTAGATTTAATGGGACATGCTCCGAATATTCAGAGAATATAACGAATGATCTAAGAAACTAGAATTGAAGAAATTAGCATATTTAACATTTTGCTACACTTTGCACAATGTGTGGAAAAACATGTGATTCAGAAGAGAAAGATTGGGAACGGGGAAGGAGGCACCGTGTGCCTCGTTTATTAAAAGGTTTTGGAGACAACGTAAGTTCAACAGGACAAAAGCGAAAAATTTAACCATTGACATAGTCTGTATCACCAAGTAATTTAAAGATCAGTTAACACATTGAACCCAGTTAAAAAATCCAAACAAGAAAAATAATGGAAAACACAAGCCATGCCTTTGACCTTTTTGTTTATCCAGGTTTCTATCGCCATGCCAGCACCAATTCCACCAGCTATCCATGCCCCAAAAAGCAAGGTTATACGGTATAGATCTCTGAGGAAGAAAATAATAATCTGAGATTTGCCTTATTCTTAGCGGGAGTCGTTTCTTTACAACTGGCTCAGAACTGGGATCACTGCTTACTGGCTCTTCAACAATTTTCCAATCCATTCCTTTTGTTGCATCTCTCTCTTCCATGCCCATGATCAATGACTGGTCGGTCTTTAATCAGGATTCTGGAGTAAAAACAAAGCAACCAGTAAATAATGATAAAACTCACTAATATAGTATTGTCAAGATGAAGAAAAGAAAAAGATTGTATTCCTCGACTATATAGAAATCAGGACCAATAAATGAAGTCAGGGAAGGAGTTAGTCAATTTCTAAGGAGCAAACTTATTTTTTTGTAAAAGTTGTGAACTAAATGAGAAATTCTTTTCATTGCAAGGATGCATGCTTGATGTCTAAGGTGTCTCTCCTAGTGTTACCAGAGCAGTTCGCGGATCGGACAAAAATTTACGATCAACTTCAGTTCCAAGAACAAGATTTTCGATGAAATGCATTAATTCGCAGGTAACATTAAGTCGAAATAAAATCAAAATCCATTTCACAGATTTGGTCGAGTCAGCGACCTACATTGAAAGCTCAGAAATGCCAACATAATCACCTCACCCTAATTAATACTAATAAACAGCTGAAATATCTTTCATTTTATGCAAAGCCGTAATAAGCAATCAGTATTCTTAAGCAATCTAGAGAATACATAAACAATCAAATTAATCAATAAAACAAAGCCGCCTTCAAAATGTGATATAAAACTTTCGCACGATACCAGCTGGTTATGGAAGTAACAGGCGACTGTGTTAGAAGTGACTTCTTCAGAAAGTCAGGTTTTCCGATTTGGAGGTGCCTACGTGGTGAGGTTGCGGCAGCGGAGGCGGAGGCCGCTGTGGTTTACACAGGGGCGGCTCAAACTTTTTTGAAGCCTTAGACAAATTATAAAATGAGGCCTTTATTGACCGAGGTGGATGTGTTCATGGAAAGTTTCAATCCATAGTTTGATTTTCTTTCACCAAATATATGTTTTAGAAAAAACTATCATTATTATTTTAAGCGGTAAATGCAAAATTATATTCCATCAACGATAAAATTGGACAGAGAGTAGCAGAGGTAATCTCCCACAAACTACAAAGACAAAAACCACACAAAATCAACATCATACCTGAAGCAAGGGTTAAAAACATAAGGAAACAGAACCAATACAACATCCCAACAACGACAAAAAAGACTGCCATAATACAGAGAGGAAACCTAGCGGACTCAAAAAGCCATAGGAGAACAGAACAAGCTGTTAAACCCCAATATGAAGCCCAAGGCAGGATTTAGGATTAAGTAACCAATAATTAATTGAATAAGTTATGATCATTCCTTAAAAGTGAAAACTAAACTAAATCATTGATAGAGATACAATTTAAATATTAATCACTTAGAGCAAGAAGATAAAAATGAAAGACCAATATCAACACACAATATACCCATTAGATCAACAATAGGATAATAATGATTAATGACACTCGGGCAACTCTCACTAATCTACAGAATGAAACATAAAAATCAACATTTTCACACACAGAAAGTCTGAAATTACCCAGAAATTATGCAACTATTTTGGACCTTATCTTGAATTCAACAATTTTACCCTCAAAAAGAAAATATGCAAATCTTCAATCTTTGAAGTAATTAAAATCGAGAAGAGATTTACCTGTAGGGAGAGAGCGAGAGTGATAGTGATAACAAGCAAGACAGCAGTAGGCGGACTGCCGGAGTCGCGGTGAGCCAAGAGGCAAAATCTAGTGATTATCGTCTACCGAGAGTGAGAACTTAATGAATTTAAAAATTATGGGCAAATTTAAACTGATGGGCCTAAGACAAAAGTTTTAATTGCTCTCTAATTTTTTTGCAGGTTCTCGAGCTTAGAAGATTCTGAAAGTGTTCTTAACTAAACCATTAAATTGGAGCAAAGCCCAAGAGTTTGTATATAGACCCAGTTCAGAATTGGGCTCGAGTTTGCAATCAGCCGACCGACATTTTCTCGTGTGGACCTTTGCCTTTATCTTCCCTTGTAGTCGCACACTGATCCCCATTGTGAGTGAATTTTCGTAGCATTCTTCAAGCAATGGCTACTCAAGGTCAAGTAATTACTTGCAAAGGTATACTTATTATCTCGTTTATTTTACGATTTGCGGTTTGTAATCTTCAATTGTCAGCTAAGTGTGTGTGTGTGTTTTTTTCAGCGGCTGTGGCCTGGGAACCCAACAAGCCGCTAGTGATAGAGGAGGTACAGGTGGCGCCGCCGCATGCCGGGGAGGTGAGAGTTAAGATACTCTTCACTGCTCTCTGCCACACCGACGCCTACACCTGGGGCGGCAAGGTATATTGACTCTAGATTGTGAGATCCTTATGTTTTTATTAAATTTATGGAAATTGTGAGTGAGATAAAGCTTTAATTAAGGTTTTGGATGGTGGTGGTTTGAATTCCATGAAAGTTTTGTAAATTTGTGCATTTGAAGTGGATGGATCTGCTCTTTTTCTTATGTTGCTCTTTGTCTTATGTTTGAGAAGTTTTACCACCACCTTCCAGTCTTCCTCCATGTTCAAACTTGTAAGTTGAGTGCAAATTGTATTTTTATAAAATCGGGTATAAAATTTTAATTTTGGTCTTGATTGGGTTACTTCCCCTGCTTGTCTCACTATCACCACGAGAAGAAAGAAGAATAAGAGCAGATCCATCCACTTCAAATGCAGTGCCAATGCAGTATTTTCTAATCGATATTTTATCTTATTTGAAGGATCCTGAAGGTCTATTCCCTTGTATTCTTGGTCATGAGGCTGCAGGGTAGGTTATTCCTTAATGTTCAAAGTAGGGGTGGGCATTCGGGTACGGGTACCTGCTACCTACCTCCCGATCGGGTAGGGTTATTTTTAAAAAAATCCGGGTTCGGGCACTGTTCGAACCAGAATTATATATGTGCCGGGTCGGGGCCGGGGTCGTGTAGGGAAATCCTACCCGATACACGATCGGGTACCCCGTACCCGCATAAATTTTTTGAAAAATGATAGATTGTATGTTAGTTTTGAAACATATCTGACCCAACCATTAATCACATATTTCGTTGTATATACATACAAGAAATTATATGCATATATAAAGTAGGTAATAAAATTTTTATATAACAAATGATAAACGATATTTTTTAAATACTTTCAAATATCAAATCATTTCCCCACTATTAATCATTCAAACAAATGTAAATAACAAATATTCCATATTTTATATTATTAATAAATCTCTATTTGACAACATTTTATTGTAAACTGAACCATTAGAATATTAAAAAAAAGGTTTACCAGTTATTCGATTTGATCCAGGTACCCGATCTCATTAGGTTATACCCAATGTGTCGGGCACACGATTAAAAATACCCAATCCTGATAAAACCCCACTCGGGACCACCCCTAGTTCAAAGAGATGCCCTCCATTTTCTATTGGATTTGACTTTTTTCATATGGAATCATAGGATAGTTGAGAGTGTAGGTGAAGGTGTTACTGAAGTTCAAGCAGGAGACCATGTCATCCCTTGTTACCAAGCAGAGTGCAGGGACTGCAAGTTTTGCAAATCTGGTAAGACCAATCTCTGTGGTAAAGTAAGGATAGCTACCGGAGTTGGAGTTATGCTTAATGATCGCCAGAGTCGCTTTTCAATCAATGGAAAACCGATATATCATTTCATGGGAACATCAACTTTTAGCCAATATACGGTTGTGCATGATGTTAGTGTTGCAAAGATTGATCCTGTAGCACCTCTGGACAAAGTATGTCTGCTTGGTTGTGGTGTTCCGACAGGCAAGCTACTTCGCTTCATCCTTAAATGTTGAGCAATTGAATAAATGTTCCATAATTATTCAAATTGTAGGGTTGTATTCAAATTCTCAAATTTCTTCCTATTTATCTACCTGTTTATTAGCTCTTTGCTTTGATGATATTACGTACTACTTTAGTTAATACCTTTGAAATTCACACTGCGTTATCTGAGCATATAGGTCTTGGAGCCGTTTGGAATACAGCTAAAGTAGAACCAGGTTCCATTGTTGCTATTTTTGGCCTTGGCACTATTGGGCTTGCTGTAAGTATTCTGCAAATTTGATCTAATAAACTTTTCTCATCATACAATGAAGATTGGCGTAATTGTTTTTTACTTTAGGTGGCAGAGGGAGCCAAAAGTGCCGGTGCTTCACGAATTATTGGAATAGATATTGACGTTAAAAAGTTTGACATAGGTATCATGCTAACCTCACCACTCCCAAATAATTGTTTGCACCTTACAACTGATTCACCGTGTGCCTAGATACTTCCATTTATTGCAATATTCACCGTGTGAATAGATACTCCCATTTGTTGCAATACCAGCTGCTATTGCTACTGGGTTCATGTGGTCTACTCTTATTATTACCCATTTTAAAGGGTTACTTAGTATTCACCATTGTCTAATGGGGTAAAGGATTGTTGTATTGGCAACATTATATAAGCTTCCTCAGTAGAGGGGATAAAAACAGCCAAGTACACTCAAACCTGTCTGAAATGCCCTTATTGTTTACTCTGTATTGACTGTTGTAGAGGAAAGCCATTGCTGCAGATTGAAGAAGACTCCAGAACTAGTGCAGAATGTGGAGAGAAGCAAATATTGAGAAAATGTAAAAATGTAATTGGATTACAGGCAATGCATCCCCTATATTTCCAGTTGGTTTTCTGAATTATTAACTATCACCACATAATTGTTTGTTACCTGCTGTTCTAACTAACTATTTCATCTGGAAGTCCTGATCAATCACATTAATTCACCAATCTAGCAATTAAACAAACTGAAGCAATAATCAGCATGCTTGGTTTCATATCCAAACTCTAGGCTGACTTCTTATATTCAACACTCCTCTAGTCCAAATCTATGGACTTATTTGGGCATCTCAATTGGAACGTATTTTCTGTGTAAATATTCTGAGTTGGGCCAATGGCCGGGGTCTTTTGGAGTTATGCATTTACAAGTTTCATTTTTTTTTCTTTTTGGTTTCAAGGTGGTGTTATGTTTATTGTTCTCACTTGGAGAATTGGGACAGAAATGTGCATTTGGCCGGTCGAAATTCTCTCTGTAGAAGATGAGTCATTGACTAGATTTTTCAAGTCGATTATATCATTCCTCGTATTTGAAGTATCAAATGATGCCATGCCATTCTCATATTTTGCTCTATTATCTCTGCAATTTACCAGTCACATCATTACTAACTGAATATATCCTGCTTTCGTTAGAATTTCCTTGATAGTTTACTTTTGTGAGCATTGAATTATCCATTTCTTACGCCAGTAGGAGTTTTATGACTCAAAGCCAGAGCTATGCAGTCTCATTGGCATTTTGATCTTAGACTAAAGATTTCTTGTTGTGTTTGTTTTAAATTGTTGAATTTTGCATTGTCTTCAACTTAACTGTTATTTTTTCCCTTTCTTGGCCAAAATCGTGATTCCCAGCAAAGAATTTTGGGGTAACTGAATTTATCAACCCAAAAGACCATGAGAAACCAATACAGCAGGTTATCGCTGATCTGACAGATGGCGGCGTTGATTACAGCTTTGAGTGCATTGGAAATGTCTCTATAATGCGGGCTGCATTGGAATGCTGCCATAAGGTATAACACTAGAAATTTAATCATTCTTTCGATTTCTTACAAATTCTCATCAACACAATTCAATGATGCTGAGCTTCGTGATAAACTTGTAGGGGTGGGGAACATCAGTTATTGTGGGAGTTGCAGCCTCTGGTCAAGAAATCTCCACACGCCCATTTCAGCTGGTGACAGGACGTGTATGGAAGGGCACAGCATTTGGTGGTTTCAAGAGCCGTTCGCAAGTGCCTTGGCTTGTTGACAAGTATATGAAGAAAGTGAGTGCTTTAATTTATTCCCAGAACACCATTTTCTCCTCTCTTTTTGAAGGTGCTCATTTATCCATTCTATGTGCTCTGCTCTCAACTTTTTTACAGGAAATCAAGGTTGATGAGTACATTAGCCACAATCTGACTCTTGAAGAAATAAACAAGGCGTTCGATTTGATGCACGATGGTGTCTGCCTTCGTGTTGTTCTTAACATGCAGGTATAGCTTGATCATATGTAATGGTATCGGAACTGGTGTTTTTTTATCCTCTTCCTCGTCTATCTGCTACATATATAATGTATTTTGAGTTTCTATCAGCTCTTATACTTCTTATCGTACGAGGGAAAGAAACTCTATGTGTACTGCATGTGTGTACTTGTCCATTTGGACAACATTTTTCGTTCCATTCCATTCCATTTCTCTAATGCATCCGAGAATCCGAATACATTATAACGCGTATTGAATTCGTTTCATACATCATGGTTTCTTATATAGAATTTTATGTGAGATGCCATAATATAATTTTGAAATCTATGAATTTCAAATCCACCATCTTCAGTTTGAAGGTATTTCAAATTTATTGATGTTATGTTGATGAATGAATTTCATTTGAATGTAGAGATTTGATTTAATAATGGATTTGAAACTTCTTATATGCATTTCAAATCAAACACAATTACCATTATATTTACATAAATTATTAAAGATATGTATATAAAATATACACAATATAAATTCATCCAAACAATTAAATAGATTTGAAATCAAGTATTTAAAATTCATGGTTTCAAATTCTTCATTCCAAATGCACCTTGAAGTAGTATAAAATCCAAATTTTCAAATTCATTGTTGAAATGCAATCTTCGATATTAATACAATCTAAATGCATTTCTAAGCGGCGAACACCACACGTAAACGCTTCATGCAAGTTATGCGGGGAAAAACATATAAAAGTTTATGGTTTTAATTAAAATTGCCATTATGAAATTCCGCCCCTGGCTTCATGTACTTAAACGGGAGATAGTTTCGTCATGACTTTAATGTTTCCTTTTTCTAGTGATTCCATGAAAGATGGTTGTGAATTAGAAGAAATGACCGAGGGAAACTTTACAGCACGGCAAAATTGAACTTTCATCAAATTATTATTATTATTATTATTTTCTGAAGTCAATATCATTTAATATTAAAATAGAATACACACAAAATATCAAACTCTAAATAATGACTGCTATTGAAAAGCCTAAATTTGGGTTTGCAAACATCATCGTTATTTTTTTATTCGGTATCATTTGCGGTCTCTATGCCACTGGTTAAGTTATGACAAAGCCAATTTGAAAGCTCAAATCATTGAAACCCAATAAAAAAATAGGTATGAGAAAACATTTATTTTATCTAGAGTGTTTACGTATAAAATTAAAAATAAATTTTAACCAAGAGTTGATATCCAAATAACCTTTTAACCAGAGTTGATATCCACTCGGCCTCCATTTGGATGGAAGAATTCTATCTTAAATTTTAAGGTATTTTTATTAGTACCAATGTATTTCAGATTCCTAAGTATTGAAATCATTTCAAATCCAAATATATTACTTGGAGTATAGATGTTTCTAAGGGAGTTCGTTCGCTCTAGTGAACTTCGTTCACTTCTGCTCGAACCTGCCCACCATGACCACCATCCGCTGTCCATTTGCAGTCTCTTTCCTAACCGGGAAGAAAAAAATTCTTGGGTGCACCCGATATACCCAAATACCAAGAGATAGATCTATCTTAAATGATGCATTTGAGGGCTACTTTGCACCCAGCAAATTTTTTATTATTATTCTCTAAGACATCCCTAATACTGTGATTTTATATATTTAGTGGTGTTTAAATTTGTTAATTTCAAAAAATGTTCTCAATTATTTTAATAAAACACCCTCTAATGACTTGTATTTTGTGTCCTATCATTTGCAATGGAATTTTAGCTACGTGCGGAAAATAGTGTGATCGGAAATTTTTAATTTGGTCAACAAAAAATTAAATTTTCAAAAAACATAGATACAATACGCCTTTAGTTTCCCAGCCATTATTCTTGCCTCTCTGAAAGCAGCTAATTTTGAAAGCAAAACTAACAAAATGCAGTTTAAATATATAGAAATCACAAAGTGCTTAGGAGAAAAGAAATAGATTCAAAACTAATCACATGAAAAGTCGACGAAGCAATTATTCAAGAACAGGCAAATCTAATCTATGATGTATGAAACGAACATTTGGCATGATAATTAATTTAATTGAAATTACGTAGTCCAAGACAAAGACATAGAAGCAAGCCAAGATATTTACATTGAAGCTAAATTAAAGAGTAAACCTATTATTGTTCAAAACTTAAATAGATAACCAAAGATATTGGATAGAAAATATGCCGGGCAGCAGCTCACTCCTGCCCAAAGGAAGTCTGTCCCTCCTTATGTAGGGGCTGATGCAAGTGAAGGCAAGGGAAGACAAGTATCCTTCCTCCAAAATAAAAAAATTTGTGTTACCTCCTAAAATTGTATTTTGGCCCCTTAAAATTGTATTTTGTTCCCCCGTAAAAAATTCCCTCCCTCCCCATCTGTTACGCTATTATTTGTTTGTCTTCTCTTAACCTAAGTTCTAAATCCGCCTCTATGCTTACGGACGAGTTATGATACCGCTGAGCATGATAAAACATTTACTGTTTGAGTTAAATATTTGAGTTACACTGTTATTGGGAGTCATGCGACAATGATAGATCTATCTCTTGGCACCCATAAATTTTTCTTCCCGGTCAGGGAAGAGACTGCAAATGGACAGTAGATGGTGGTCATGGTGGGGGGGTCGGAGCGGAAGTGAACGAAGTTCACTAGAGCGAACGAGCCCCCTTAGTGATACGACCCTCAAGATTCAATGACACACGAGGATAGTATTTCAAACTCTTGGTTTGCCAAGGACTTAAAAATCAAGCAAAAGACGCGGAATTGACAAATAAAAAAATTTATTGACCCAACATAAAGAACAAAACGATTCAACTAACAAAATGAACCCCTACCCGTTGCTTATCCAAGCAAGAACCTCGGTATATGATTCAAACCTCGACCCATTGTCTACAATTGAGACAAGAACCTTCGTATGTAAAATCGCACCTCGACCCATCGCTTAACACGAAGCAAGAAACAAAGGTTTCAACATGCACCTGGACCCACTACTTAGAAAAGTAGGAACCTCGGTATCAACATGACGCACCTCGACCCACTACTTAGAAAAGTAAGAACCTCCGTATCAAATGACGAACGCCACATGTAATACTCCTTGATAAGTTCCAAGAATGGGATCACTTGGATCCATGCGAGAAAACTCTCCACAAGGCAAATCGCCACGCTTTTGGATGAATGTTGTTGTATATCTTTTCACAATGATTGAATACAAGTATTTATATGACTCATTGACTTTCCATGACTTAATGAGCTCATAACAAGCTCAATACAATATTTTTCTTAGCCCATCTAGACATAATTCAAAAATAACATTAATTACTTAAATAAAAGCTTACTAATACATAATTGATTTCAAACTAGCCCAATACTAAATATGAATACAATGATGGTCCATAACATTATGTAGAATCCATGCTCTTGATTTTGGACTTGCATGTCTATTTGAAGCTCTTCATGAATCTCACATCACTTAGGATATCTATACTCCAGGTGATACATTTGGATTTGAAATGACTTTAATAATTAGGAATTTGAAGTACATTGGTACTATTAAAAATACCTTACAATTTAAGATAGTATTCTTCCATCCAAATGGAGGCCGAGTGGATATCAACTCTTGGTTAAAAGGTAATTTGAATATCAACTCTTGGTTAAAACTTAGTTGCACTCTACGTCGTCAATACCTAATTATTTTATTTGATTAATCTGCCCTTCTTAAAATACATATATTAAATTTATATGCGTGTAGCTAGTTATTCTTCAAAACCTTCACATGCAATTTCAAGAAATCAATAATGTGAAACTTAATTATGTTACCAATTATAAGATTGATCACCCGACGTCTTACAAAAAAGTTATTCATAGTAATAGTAAAACTCGTCTTTTGAACTAAACCGTACAAACTCCATACTTAGATTTTTCTCACAACATGGACAAATATTATTCTTCAAAACCTTTTACGTGATTTGAACTTGGGATTTTTTTTTTTTTGAAAATTTGAAGTTTAGTCCACTTATTATATGTTAACAGTCGGGATTCATTTTTAAAATCTATAGTTAAGTATGAAAATTGGTTTTTGTGATTGGCTTTCTCTCGACCTAAGTTACGTGATTCGGGTGTGCCGATGGGTACGAATGCGGGTATAGATGTTCGAGTGTGTCAATTTTCAAATAAATTGAGTGCTAGTGTGTCTTAATGTGCCTATAAAAAAATCATATATATAACTATATATATCTACACGTACACATCATATTTTACAAACTTATATCATATTTTTTTTATTATTTACAGTGCAGTTCAAATCTTATATTCAATCTCTCTCTTAATAGGAGTAATTATTGTTTTCCGAAAAATATATTTAGGAAATAAAAAATAAAAATTAATTATTAATATTTGGTATAAGATAATGAATTCAAAAAATGAAACAAAATATTACATCTATATTTCAATATATTTTGTAATAATATGAATTTATTAAAAATAACTTATATTATTTTGGGAGAATTAAGAATGTCTAACATTTATGTTCACAACTTAGTAAAACTTAGTACGTCGAGACTTTTGTTAAAACAATAAACATTTGATTCTACTATTATGAAGTACATAGCTCAAATTTTTTTAATCACCAAAAAATAGTGTTGAGACTTTTCATCTACCCCATTAAACATTACACTTAATTTTTGAGACCTTTTGGAGAGGTCTGCTGCTCAGCTATATAAGTTGTTACAGCTTTATGTTTTCAAAAATAAAATCTGAAATCATTCTTCATTCATACATTTCATATTGTTTGAGAGTACTGCCCACTACTAGTGTTCGAAGTGGTCTGTTCGGAGTTCTGCTTCAATCCGAACAGAGGAGATTGGACGTTGTACCTTGGAACTCACTTGTCCAGGAGGCCAAAAGTTAAGGCAGACAAATTTGAGTTTACGGGCACACGACTTGATGTGGCCTCATCCAGAATCGTTTCCAGATTCTTTTTTTAAGTCTTCAGTTTATAACTGTTGCTGTAAGTCTAATGCTTTTGTAGTTCGATTTATTTGTTGTTCTAAGTATACTGTTTCTATTAACAGTATAATTTATTTTATCACAATTGTTTAAACGGATTCAATCTTTCGATTTAAATAAATAGTACCAACATATGCTATGAAGCACAAGGATGAAGTTATGGACATCTTCCTCAACTGAAAGAAGATGATCGAAACCCAGACCAGAAGAGAGATAAAGAGGCTCAGATCTGATAAATGAGGATAATACAGGTCAGACCTATTTCAGAAAACCTTCCAGAAAGAAGGGATAATCAGATATTTTACTGTATCAGGCACGCCGCAGCAAAATGGTGTAGCAGAACTGATGAATCGTACTCCGATTGATAAAATCTACCCTTCTCATTTTCCTTTACCCCCCTTTTGTGATTATGATTGTGATTGGAATTGTAAATTTAAACCTCAAGATTCAATTTTGAATCTAGATGTAGTCTTTCTATGTTCTTATTATTGAGTTTGTATATGATTATTTTCCTTTTTGACTTTCTTTAAGAATACCATCAGTCACGCATAACATCAGTCACACCACCATATCCACTATCAATGGAAAATTTTTGTGTAGATCGGGTCTATACCCCATGTATGGACCAATGTAAAGAAAGGTTTACCGTCGTTTTGATTAACATTTCTTTGTATTGACGCATATGTGAGCAGACCCAATGCATATAAGAATTTTCGTCTATAACAAACCGTCATACCTATTATCAACGTATTATAGCATATGAGTCATACCACCATGACGATCTTTCATTACCGTATAACAACGATAATATGTACCAATATACTATATATAAGAACATAAATTAATGAAATATATGTGCCAAATTACAATGTATAAAAATAAACTAATGAAATATATTCGTAGCCAACAAGTATCTGGTAACTTAGGAATATAATTATAGTTACTCTTGTCGTGAAAGAGCTCATGAAATCATCAATAAACACCAATTATCAATAGGGATTAGACCAATCCAATAACTCATTTCAGGGCCATCACACCGATTAATTAAGTGGATTCCCATTTCAAAAGCTCGATTCAACATGATCTTAAATAAAGAGGCTGTGTTGAATTAAGTTTAATCACTACGAAAAGATTGAATCTTGAGAACAAAGAACTGAAATATCAATGAACAACAGATTAAACAACGCTTCTGTACAATGAAGAAAATTTCAAGAATCAGACAGAGGTTGATCAATGAAGAAATACAAGAAAGGGATATCAAAAAATTCTATTTTTTTTCCTTCTCCTTTCTACACTATCCTATTATCTTCCTTATTCAACATCTGACGCCTTGACGACAATAAAGCACACCAGCGTCAGCAGTGAGGATCCCAACCATTGAAGCTGGTTTAGCCACCAGACTTGAGGCTCTGGCGTAGCTCGCAGGTGCACTGCGCCCCGATGGCACGAAATAGGCACCGTTTAGCATCACATCGCCCTCCGATTTCCAGTTCCAGAGTCTCCAGTTATTGTTACTTGGATTAACCACTCTCTTTGTAACCTGCGATGAGACGAATTGTATGACTTAAGTTTCTTGATCAACAGAGTGTTCTCAATAAAAAAAAGTTGTGATTTTTGGTTGAACAAACCTCTTTAGCAAAAGGGTTGCTTGAGGCAAGAAATCTGTTGCCTTGGCTGTTGATTGTGGGATTAGCACTGCCACCTATAGCATACATCTCCCAAGATGTGTAGTCATTGTTTACTACATGGAAATGTCCATGCCTGCACCTGGATTCCATGAAAAATGGTCGAATCGTTACACGAAAATACACGAGGAGTGTGTGTGCGAGTTTTTGTTTCGACGAAAATTAGGGAAAAGAGGCCTCGAGTTACATACCTAGGCATTCTCTGGATTAGTCCCTCTCCAAAATGATTATAGGCAACTGTAACTTGCATGACTCTGTCTCCTGTGTAAGAATCGTTGTGTCCCAATAACATTACCTGTTTTTGATTGAATTTCAACACAATATTAGAAGGGCTAATATCTCAAATTTCTACTTAATCCTGTATAAAAAGAAAGGGAAAATTGCATTTTTTTTATTCTTGTGAGTTGGTCTAATTGCGATTTTGGTCATTTAAATGGTCAAATTTCAGTCTTGGTTTACTTTGTTGCTTGTTTTTATAGGTTTAGTCGTTTTTTCTATACGAGTAATAATGTGATGTCAGATATTGATGACGTAACCCTTTGTATTATTGATATATCCGACAAAAAAAAAAGACTAAAGTTATAAAACAAGCAGATATCGGATTAAGACTGAAAAGGATAGCAAGAAAACAAAGACAAAGGAGCCTACCTCATTATGCTGAGTGAAGTAATTGTTTGAAATCGTAATCGCAGTGGAACCCATGATAGCATCAATCAACCCATCAGAACAGCTCGAAAGCCAGTTATGATCAATCCATACATGGCTTCCTCCGAATATAGAAATCCCATCACCATCCGCCATTGTTCTCCACCCATAATGGGATGGCGAGCTCCGTACCATAGCATTTCCCGTGCGCTTACAGTCATGAATATGCAGTCCATGTATGATGATATTCGTCACGTACTGAACCGTGATGCATGCTCCGTTGGCGATATGCACGTCGGTGCCGCGGCCGTCGATTGTCTTGAAGCTGTTCATGATGAGCTCTTGCTTTAGGGAGATCACCATGTCGCGTTTGAACACGATCCACAGCGGTTGGTCCTGGATCACGGCGTGGCGGAGGGTTCCGGGCCTGGGGTTCACCGGGTCGTCGTCACTGGGGTCGGTGACTACGTAGTATCTGCCGTCTCTTCCGCCGATGGCGTTGCGGCCGAACCCGATGGCGCAGTCCGCCAGGCGCCGGCGGTGGCGCATCCAGTTTGGGTCGCACCGCCAGCAGTCATCTATTGGATTCCCGGTTCCGCAGGTCTCTGTGGTGTTCCGGCTAGTTCTGTATTAATACGAAGAAATTATTTTAGCACTACGCTTCACAATGTAATCACACACACAGACGAGGAGGAAATTTAAAATTCAGCTCATTTTTTGTATTTTCAGTTTTAAATTTTTATCTAATTTAATTTGTTTATTTTATTATTTATTATAGTTTAAAAAGATTTATTTGATATTACTCTATACCAAATTAAGACCACAAAATAACGTATACAATATATTAATATAAGTATGTGAGACATGATATTTGATATGCAACGCTAATTTATGATATAGGACTTTTTTTTCTCCAATTTAGGCTTTTTCGATTTCGATTTCGACATAAAATGAGATATATTCCAATATAGAATAAGAGTATCCAAGTATTTTTACTAGAAACATAATAAATTACCAAATTAAAACTTCTAAAATATGTTTTATTTATATTGGGAAATTATGGTTGTCTTTCATGTAATGTAGAATTTTAATATGATTTTCAAACTCTAGTTTGAACAAAAAACGGATGGATCCTCTGTAGTACTATGAATTCACCTCCATCTAGTTTGTAATTGATGGTGATAAAATTACAGTTAACTCTTTTAGAATTTAACACAAAAAATACATTACAGTGGAAGTATACGTTATTTTTAAAACTAAAACTAGACTAACTAAAATAAAAAATTATGAAACTAGATAGAGGCTATATAAGGATGGGGTCTTACACATTGATGGCGGGTGGCTTGGCTCGTGGATTATGTTTAGCCGCGGTTACGATAATTATGAGCATAGCAATAGCACATGAAAAAATTGTTGAATTTCTTGAAAACGCCTCCATTGATGCTCGAGAAATTTATTTATTTCTAAGTAGAATTTAGTATATGAATTTGAGAAAATGGAATGAAGTTTGTGTTGAATTGGGGAGAAGGGTTTATGCAAATCCTATTTATAAGAGAATGGGAGAATGCTGGAAAATGGTATTGCTCCATATTTTGCCCAACTTTATTAGACTTGGACTACGTGTTTTTTCAAGAAAAAGTTAGGTTAATTAGGTTGTATCCACTTCCTAGTGTATATTTATATATAAAAGATGTTGAATTTGACCGTAGACAGAAACCTCGTTTGACTCTGTGAGATTGGTCAAAATCACCGTATATTATATGACGGCTCCTCATATGCTAGAAGGTTTGTAGCATCATGGTTGTCTTGCACACGTATCAGAAAATACTTATATGAACCCGACATATATTCTATATATATATCAATATAACTTATCTAAAATAGTTGGTAATGTTAGTTTATGCATTTTTTATTTCATATGTGCTGTATTTTAATATTGAGTTGGTGTATAAGTATGACTCAAACCATATGCCTACAAGTACTTCTCAGTAAATTTTATACATCAATAACAATTACTAAATATTTCATCTCAATGGATTTTGGTATGTTATATAAGTACAAAAAATAATCAAGTCGTGTCAAACACATACGTCTTATCTTATTTCGGTCAGATTATCTTTATTAATCTTTTTGGACTTTTACTTCGAACCATGGTTTCTTCGATCGTCCTTTTGTTCTCTTGAAATGACCGAAATGCATAGGTGTATGTGACCGAATAAATCTTATACATAACTAAAATTATTATAACACACAGTGGGCATGAATTATCTAATTGTAGTATTTTTAAAGCAACATAAATATAACACACACATAATGGGCATATAATGTAGTATTTGATAATGCATATTATAATGTTTTCAATAATTATTTTTCAAATTTTTTTACGTTTCCATTATCATTTCAAAACTTACAAAAATATATATGTTTTATAGTAATTATTATTTAATTAATGTCAAATTAACTCGTGCGCGGGTCAAACCACAAGACTATGCTATGAAATGCCAGCCACTTTGCACTTTAAGATTATTAAAACATAACGCGCCATGCATGACATGTATACAATTATTTATAAGAAATTATTAAATGGTCCGTATATTTATAATAAAAATTTCAAACTTTTAGATTTATCAATATAGTCCCAAAATTATATTTTAATAAAAGTAATCACACGTAAATATTTTTATCAAATATAGTCTCATATAAATTATTTCTTACAAAAATGGCATCTAAATCTTTAACAAAACTTGGGACCATTTTTGTTAAAAAATAATTTCTGTGGGATTATATTTGCTAAAAGCATTTATATGATACTATTTTTGCTGAAATATAATTGCTCAAGGAATATATAGTCCTAAAAATTTGGGAGTACTGTTGTCATTTACCCAATTATTTATAATAAAAGCTATTTTATTAAATATAATTTTTTATTTTTTAAAATATTAAGACGCAAGAGTCGGGGGAAAAAAACTAAAACAAAGCCCCTAAACACCCTAATTTAAAAGGAAGTTAACTAAACAATTTTGTGCAACGTGTGTTTTTTAAAGAATTTTTTAAAAATAAATTTTTTTTTTTATCTAAATAAAAACTTTAACAAACCGCATTAATTAGAATTCGCCAATCTTTTATACTCAGATTTATGTGAGTAAATTTATATAAGCATCTCTTAATAATACTATAGATATATTAAGACACACTGGGGCTATTTATAATTTCCGAGGGTCATGACGTAATTTTAAGGAGCAAAATATAATTTTTTATATGTATTAGCGGCTGACACACACGCGTTGTATGTGTAATGAAATTTTAAATTTTATATATTGTATATGTATATTAAATTTTTATATTTGAAATATCTGATTTAAATATTATTTTATGGGGAAGAGAAAAAACTACCGCATATATTTTTGGAAGGAAAAAAATTGGTGAAAAACACGGAATTAAGTTGAAAAGTTAATAGGTGATCTTCCGATATTATCCTTTTATCTCATGGTCTCATGGCTATTACTAAAGCAAATAAAGGGTATTTTTGGACTTGCACAATAGTCAACAAAAAACCACAACAAACCATTGGAGGGGGTAGTTTGGTAAATTCAAATTTGCCATACCAAGATAGTTATTATAAGGGGCTTATGCATTATAATATAGTAAGATAATAATATATAGTATAACTAATAAAAAAGGGAAAAAAAGAAATTGAAGGGGGCATCTCTCGCCCCTGAAGACACAAGGCACACGACTACCTCATGCATAGTTTGAACATTGTAAAACTTCCACCACACTTAATCCATAACTTATAATATTATTAAGAAAATATATTATTCAAATACTATAATCCCAATATGATTATATTTCGGGTAATTTTTTTAATTCCTTAACAGTTAACCTAAAAGAAGTGCCTGAAAATTAATGGCCAATGGTGCAATATGTATATCGAACTTGATGGCTTCTTGTACTTAAATCTCATTACAGCAAGAAAATACACATATTGTAGAATCATTATTAAAATACAACAAATAGTTAGAAGGATATATTTTTTTAAGTAAAAAATAGTTATCGGTATAATTATATCGATAATTAATTTTATGTATTCTTGAGCTTTACTCTCATTACTCAGTTGGTGGAAAATATTTGTACGCATTCAATTTGAGCCGTATTTATACATCAACTCAATTAAAATACTATAGTTTTTAAATAAAAATATATAAATTAGCATATCAACCAATTTAGATCTATCATGGTTCATAAATAAGGTCCAAAATGGATCCATACAATTATGTATTGTCACAAAATATTACCCTAGATCCACATTTTATAGGAATAATATGATGCACAGACACTGACACTTACACTGCGGACACTGAAACGAAACGTACACGGTGACATGGAATTTCAAAATTTTCAGGATACGACACGGCTGAGTCACGCTTGTATATATTTATATATAACTACCTTACAAAATACTATAATTCATATTTTTTACCTTTTAAATTATATAAAAAGAACAATAGCTCTTACCAAATTCAAGAAGTTATAAATGCATATCACTAAAAATCATCATAGTATCACGCATACTAACACCAAATGCATATTACTACCATAGGACCCCCAATCGAAAAAATATATATAATCGTAACCAAAACCCTAGAACTTAGCCTTTGAAACCAAAAATCGAATGGACAAACACTTACCAAATGTGCAATTTGTGATTTGCAATTGCCGAGAAACGGATTCAAGTAATAGAATTGAAGGCTAGTATATTGTGATTTTAAATTCAAAAATTTGGAAAAATTCGAATGAAAAACGCAGATAAAAACAACAGCTGGAATGTTAGATTATGTTTTGTTTTTATTTTAATATTTTGAAAATTTCATTTGGTCAAAAGAAATTTAAATTGTACAGTTAACCACCAAACATTTCATTCCCGTGCCAGACACACCCTTGTCCCTGCCCAATACTCGTGTCTGATTTTTATTTTAAAAAAATTAAGGATATGTCACGTGGCGTGTCCGACACTTGTCACAGTCGTGTATGAGGCGTGTCGATGTCCTAAAAATGGCTGACAGTGCACCAAAATATTTGTTAGGAATGTGTGTGTGCATATATATATATATACACACACACACACAAATACATGTCATTGGCATATGTTATTGCATTGAGAAAATTTTTAACTATGTTTGAGATTTTTTTTAACAAATTCTTGATTTGGGCCCTAATTTTTTTCTACACTCGTGTGTAGGGGTGTTCATTCAGTTCGATTAAAATGGAACCGAAATTTTTAGTTTTGAGTTTTCAAAACCAAAACCGATCCGAAATTTTTCATTTTGGTTTTTACCGAAATTTCGATTCGGTTTTGGTAAAACAGGGCTTGTAAGTTTATTTTATTTTTTACCAAAAACGTGACATATGAAGAATAGACATTAAGAAACCATGAGGCAAAAGCTAAAGCTATGCATATCTGGAACATGATGCATGAAAATTGGAGCTCGTGAAATTAAAATAAGCTAAAAAACCTGTTGTGTTCTGAATTCTATTTATACCCACACGTTAACCCTAGCCATCAAATATAACAACAGCCGACTCTAATTAATTGTATTTTTTTTTTCAATTTCGGTTTTCTGTTTGGTTAATCGAACCGTGTAACCAAAAACGATTTTTTTTATAAAATCGAAAATCGTACCGAAATTTTTCGGTTAAGTTCGATTTGAACTGAACTCCTTCGGTTCGGTCGGTTAATCGAACCGATGAACACCCCTACTCATGTCGTATTGTCCTACTCCTATTTGATTTTTCTCACTGTGTCGTGTAATGGCAACTTGAGGATAAAAAATACATTTCCATCTAATTTTTACATTTATTTTATGCAAATATTATTTCAGCATTTTATCATGGACAACTTTACACTAAAATCTATATACATACTTTAAACTTTAAGATTCCTCCCTACCTAAAATAAGTTTAAGATTGTTCTCTAGTTTTGTCTTCTTCTCTCTTTCTTTACTTTTTCATATCATTCTACACTTTGTTAAAGAAATTGCTTAAAATCATAATAGGTCCATCTTGCTTCCATATTACAATAAAACTTTGACAAACTGATATATACATTTTTGACCAAGGTATCCCATGAGGTTTTACGATGTCTCCTCACCATCAACCACACGATCGCAACAGATGGTTCTGCAAAAAGGCCTTCAACAGTAGGCATCACAACCCTAATTCGTTTCCTACCTTAGGTCGTAGAGTATAACCAAATATACAAAGATTTTAAAGAAATTTGAGATATAGATGGGCAATAGCCTTCATTTTATTCTGGAAATACATATAATATTTATACATTAATACATCACCTCCTGGAAAGATATTAACTTGTTTAGGATCTCATATCATCAGGCTGGACTCGAAACACATTCACAAACTAAATTAAAAAACTGAAATATTACAAAGAAAAGAAAATTACCAAGCTATGAAAGATGATAAGTTTACAACTTGGAGACTACAATATTTATTTGTGAGAAAACTATGGAGAATTTTCGATGTCCTTAGCTTCCTCAATTCCTGGTCTTATATAGGCATGAATCCGGACTTCAAATGCGGATTCCAAACTCTTGTTGAATGTTAATGAGTGCACCTTTATCTCGTGGTCTGGCATCTTTGTCCGAGTATGCACAACCTTCTTGTGAGTGCTGACGCTTTTGTCTTAGTGCACCATAACTTTTCTCGTGAGTGGTCCATTATTTTGTCTAAGTGCGTTTAATGGTCCACGCCCTTTTCTTTGTCGGGGAATCTTTACATTATTGGTTTTTGTGGTCCCCGAACTTTAGGAAAACGTGTCCTCTTGTCAGCAGGTCTTTTGATTTTTCCTACTTCCTGACGATCAGACTTGGGACGGAACCCTTTCCCAAACTCTGACTCTTCCTATTCTAGGCACGCCTGGCAAACCTGATCTTTTCATCGGTCGATGTGTGCCATGTTTCAGAACTTTCGATAAGTTTCTTTACTCGTCGAAATCTTGTTTTCCCAAAGAATTCTCATCTTTGTTTCGAAGAGTTCTTCGGCAAATCCTGTAGCAGTTCCTGTCATAGAATTCAACAAGAATGTTCCATTGGCTGAATTTGAAAGAACTTGAATGGAAATTTGACTTTGTCCATCTCGGTTAGACAAACCCAAAGTCCCCATGCTCGTCTAGTTGAAGATTCATTTTCTGTTATTGCTGCAACTAATACTGGTGCATCCTCTTGTAACGCGGTCTTGATATTCTTCAAGGCGTTACTGTCTGGTCGTCTGAGCTTGTAAATGAAAAGCTTCCATGAAGACTTTCTTTGTTGGTTCAGGAGCTGCACTGATAAAATATAACTCCAGTACTTCTTATCTGGTCAAATGTGGATTATTTGACCATGTCTCATGAACAGCTTCTCTAATCCATTTGGATAGTTTGGAAATTTCAGAGAAAGCTGGTGCAACAGTATAACCGAAGCAAGAGCTCCAAAATTATACCATTCTTGTACATCTTTTGGATGCTGCATTGTTTCATCCAAACCCTCGGGTATTTTCCTGAGATATCAACAATTATTTTTTCTGGGTTGATACCGCGTCTGGTTATTATTTTTTCTGGGTTGATACCGCGGTCTTGATATTCTTCAACTCTCCCTCTTTTACCCCAGTGGTGCTGGGTTGACTTGAAGGTTCAGATTATGAAGACACATGACCCTCAACATTCGCTACGGTTTGTACATTCTCAAGTAATGCTTCATATGTAGTACCTATGACAGGGTATGTGAATCCTTGCCTCCGGGTTAGATGAGCCACGTTCTCTAAACACTCATTTTTGCACCGTTGGAGATGCGGCATGAAGGATAGGCCCCTTCAAGACTTCAAACAAGCATTCTTGGGCCTGAAAGCAAACTCGTATATGACCGAAAACTAGATCTCGATATGCCTGTTGTAGTTGTCCTGCGACCTCAGCATTGAGACAAAGAATCACAAAATCTCGTTCAAGGATCTCTAGTTTTTACCTGAGATGCCTAACTCGTTTGATGGTATCGCTAGCAATGTGTCCCTCCATCTCGTGTCAAGAAATCTGCAAGAACATTTTTATCAGATTTCACAATGACAATATCATAATCATAATGTTGGCATTCATCTTGCCACCTTAAAAGTCTAGCCTTTTCTGGTTTTGATTCAATTTTATTTTTCAAAAAATACTTAATAGTTGTATCATCTATTTTCAAGATAAATTTCTTTGCAAATAAAAATAATGGCCATTTTTTAAAAGCCTTTCGAATTGCAAAGAACTCATTTTCGTTGATGTGCCATCTGATAACTTCGTTGCTGTCAAATAGACCGCTGCAATATCTGCATGGCACTTCTCCATCTGGTGTGGCCTGAACGTTATTATTTTTAATAAGTAATTTCCAGTGTAGCGATTGTGTACCGCAAGTGCACAGTGTCAAGTTTTAGTAAATGATATTAGAAGTACGAGTGTCGATCCCACGAGCACTAAGAAATAAGTACCAAATTCAACTAGTTTAACTATATTTAGCCTACAAAAATTGGTAGTGATTAATTAACCAAATTGACTAATTAACTCAATAATCAACCCAACAAACAAGAATGAATAAGATTGAAATCAATAGACAATTATCAAGACCTTGGTTCACCATTGTAATCCCCAAAATTCGTCTATTAGTTAAGAATTGATTTCAGACGTTTTAAGGTGACGAATTTTCCTAATGCACTTGTTATACCTTGGTCCGACTATAACAAATCTAATACTAACGTAACAATAAGCCACTCTTGTATCCTTATTGAACAATCAATATCGTATGTCGATTTATGAAAATTTCTAGCCTTCAATTACTAGATATCTATAGTTATCACACGTGTATTTTACTTTATCTCTCGATGTCGGTCTGAAAGTTAAGGTCATCCTTGAGTATCCTATAGTCCTATTTTCAAACACTTCTCTACTAATGTAGTCACTCCCTCAACTTGGATCAATGAGTCTTTTTAAGCTTGTAATGTTAGGCCTAGGTGTTGGCTTCAAAGAAAAGATAGGATAGCTCAAATACTAGAGTATATGCATGTAATGTTCATATTTTTAGCACAAAATGAGCTTCTCTTCTTTTTCTTCTAGCCTTGGCCACTTTGAGTCTTATTTAGTCACTTTTTTCACAAGGTTTTATCTATCTTGTTCTTTTCTCATTCATCAATCTTTTTAACAATGAGCTCATCAAAATATAGCATTCATGTGCATCAAATGAGGTTCATTATAATCCCTTAAGGTAAGGATAAATTTTAAATTTAAGCTCAAATAGGTAGGTATAATGAGTTTGCCAAAAATAATGTTGAATGGGGGCTAATAGTATGTTAAACATACACCATTTTTTTCCAATTAGGCTCAAAATGGGACACTAGGGATTGATATAAACATGGTAAGCTTGAAAGGCTCAAACGGTCTAAATATCGCCTAGATCATTGATGTGACTAGAAATAGACACATCTTGAGTTCTTAATTGTCTACGATTTGGTAGGTTTTGATAGATAATTTGATACGTATGCTACATAATCGTATATTTGTGTAATTGTAGGTACAATCGAAGAAAACGAGCTAAAAACGATGTGTAAAGACCAAGAAGAGACATGGATATGACAAGGACTAAAAGTTGATCAAGAAAAGGGCAAAAATGTAATTTTGAAGGAGGAGATCGATTGCCACGAAGAGGAGATCGATCGCCTATGGACAGAAACTTAATCAACAAAATTCACGAACCAACGATCGATCGCGAAGAATTGGCGATCGATCGCCAAAGTCTACTGGAGCTCGGCGATCGATCGCCACTTTATAGCGATCGATCGCCTCAAGGGTTTTTCCAAAAAAAATAATGCCGCGATCGATCGCCACATTCAAGGCGATCGATCGCCGAAGAGTTCGAAAATTAGGAAATTAGGTCTTTTACCATGTTTAAAAGATTGTAACCTATTTTATCAGCCACCAACCCCCATAACTCGAGATATTATTGAGTTTTTGATAGTTTTTCATACCCTTAGAATAATTTGAGATTTTAGATTAATTTTCTTTCAAGTTTTCTTCAAGAACAACGAAGAACGGAACCGGAATCGATAAGCCGGAATCGTGATTTATATTAGTAATTCCTTTTCCTTTATTTATTTAATGTTTTCCATCGAATTTTTATTGTTTTTAGATTTAATTATGCTAGGCTAAAACCCTTTGATTCTTGGTTGAAGGGATACCTACTTTTGGATTTAAATTTTTAATGAGAATTTGGTTTGATTGTTGAATTAGATTTCGATTTCAATTTGTTTCTCAAATTTCGAATTCCATGATTGTTGTGTTTGTGTATTAGACCGATCACCTAATATTCAATTGCATAATCGATAGTTTGTTAAGAAACAACTAAGATCAATAATTAACCGGCTGTAGGTGTTATTGAATTCTTAGGAGAAACGGTTGAGTAATCACTTTTAACGGCTGTAGTTTTCATTGATTAGATTTATCGAACTCATTAGTTTTGAAACTATCATTGATTTAATCATTAACGGCTGTAGTGGTGATTAGAGATTTGGTAAGGGTTGAATTGAATGTTGTTTTCTCTTTGACTACGAATAAGATGAGTAGGAATTGAATTTCCAATCGATAGATAATTGAAAGAATTCGAATGTTTTGATTTGATGACTAAAAGATAATTTTCCAAAAGTATGGTTACCTGGAAACCAAGAATCGCTTCACTCTCATAAGTTTAAATCATCTTAGTAATCTCATTAATTAGTTTAATTATAGAATTTGCTTAGTAGTAATCATTCATTCTAAAACCCCCTTGTTACTATTCGTTTTTGGCACGAAATAAATTTACCTTCCCTGTGAGATCGATCCCTACTTCCGCTACTACATATTTTTGTTATTAACTGGAGAAGAGTTAATTTGGGCGTACACGATAAGCGCTACAAAATTTTGGCGCCGTTACCGGGGAAGGCAATATATATTAGTGTCGATTTTTTGTTATTTCGTTTTTGATATTTGCTTTCCCGCATTACTACTGAGGTTTGTTGATGAGTACAGGCGTATCGTTTGATTACAAGGATAATTCATATTACGATCCAGAAATCGAGAGGACGCTGCATCAAAGAAGGAGAGATACTCGGAGACAAGGAGCGGAGGAAAGGAACGATATGGCTGCAAACCAAAGTCTACGCCAACTGGCCAATCCAGATTTGGACCAACAACCTCTCTGCATAACTTTTCCTGCTTTCGCAACTAATGTAAGTTTTGAACTTAAATCGGGACTCATACATTTGTTGCCTTCTTTTCATGGACTCGCAGGAGAGGATCCCCACAAGCATCTGATGGAGTTTCATGTGGTTTGCACCACTATGAAACCGACGGGAATTACTGAAGATCAGATCAAGTTAAGGGCTTTCCCTTTTTCTCTAAAGGACGCGGCGAAAGACTGGCTCTTCTACCTACCACCAGGATCCAT
The DNA here is from genome assembly GCA_907163345.1 of Haberlea rhodopensis. Taxonomy (NCBI): domain Eukaryota; kingdom Viridiplantae; phylum Streptophyta; class Magnoliopsida; order Lamiales; family Gesneriaceae; genus Haberlea; species Haberlea rhodopensis. The sequence goes on along the minus strand of CAJQUN010000028.1, from coordinate 6,733,888 downwards.
CACAACATGGACGGACCTCCAAAGAACATTTTTGGAGAAGTACTTTCCAGCATCAAGAGCGGCTAACATACGCAAGGAGATCTACTCCATTAGACAATTCAGTGGAGAAACATTGCATGAGTATTGGGAACGCTTCAAAAAGTTGTGTGCAAGTTGCCCACAACACCAGATAAGTGCACACTTACTCATTCAATACTTTTATGAAGGTTTATTGTCTAGTGACAGGAACTTAGTCGATGCTGCGAGTGGGGGAGCCTTTGTCGATAAAACACCGGATGATGCGCGGAGCTTGATAGCCAACATGGCGGCCAACTCACAGCAGTTTGGCAACTTTCGACAGGAACCAGCACAAAGGAAACAAGGGGAGGTAAATGTTTCCAGCCCTGAACAACAACTGATAGATTTGACGTTTCTTGTGCGTGGTATGGCAGGTGGCAATGTGGGAAAGGTAAAACCTTGTGGTATATGTTTGGAGATGAGTCATACCACTGATGCATGTCCATCACTTCAAGAGACATCAGCTGAGCAAGTGCATGCAGCAGGGGGATTTTCGGGACAGCCCCAACGAAGACATGACCCTTACTCCAACACATACAATCCAGGATGGAGAGACCACCCTAACTTGAGTTATGGACCGCAATCGATAAATCGCGTTCCTCCTCAAGCGCCACAACAACACCCTCCGCCATACAGACCACCTTTTCAGAGGGCACAACAACAACCCAATTATCCTTCTACTACTGACAGGTTAGAGGTTATAATTCAAGATCTTGCTCACAGTGTTACTAAATTTCAACAGGAAACAAGATCGAGCATTCAAACCTTGAATACCCAAGTGGGTCAAATAGCCACTGCACTTAATAGAGTCGAAGCAACCGGATCAACCACACTACCATCCCAAACAGTGGTGAATCCGAGAGAAAATGTCAATGCAGTCACAACTAGGAGTGGGAAGGAATTGGAGGTATCAGATGAGATAGAGAAAGAACCATCAAAGGGTGAGGAAGAAAAAGAAAAGGAAGTTGGAGGAAAGACCGGGATAGCACACGAGGCACCAAAAGGTAAGCCCCCTTCTTTTTCTGAGTATAAAGTACCACCCCCTTTTCCCCAAGCTTTGAAAGATAACAGGAAGGACGCTGGACTCAAAGGCTTGTATGAGACCTTCCGAAGATGTGAGATAAACATCCCATTGCTGGACGCCATTCAACAAGTACCTCGCTATGCGAAGTTTCTAAAGGAATTGTGTACTGCCAAGAGGAGTCATCGATTGAAGGGACCCCAGAAGGTTGAACTAGGTGAAAACATTTCAGCGGTGATACAGAGAAAAATCCCTGCCAAGTGTAAAGATCCAGGTATGTTCTCTATCCCGTGCACCATTGGTACCACTCGACTTGAAAAAGCCATGTTAGATCTAGGAGCATCAATTAATGTTATGCCATATTCTATATATGCTTCTTTACAACTTGGTCCCTTGAGTCCTACTGGAGTGGTAATTCAATTAGCGGATAGATCTAGTGCATATCCTAGGGGTTTAATTGAAGATGTATTGGTGCAAGTAAATGAACTAGTCTTCCCAGCTGATTTTTATATCCTTGACATGGAAAATGGTGATAAGAGTAGTCCTATATTGTTAGGAAGACCGTTTCTCAAAACATCTAAGACTAAGATAGATGTGCATAGTGGTACCCTCACTATGGAATTTGATGGTGAGATTGTTACATTTAACATCTATGATGCCATGAAATATCCTTGCAATAATGATGATACTGTGTACTCTGTTGATGTTATTGATTACCTGTCCCAGGAAGTTTTTGAGAATACAGGGAAAGATGAACTGGAAAGCACTCTTACCATGGACATGGAGAAGGAAGACGAAGCACCACCCCTCATGGACGAAGTGAAGCACACCGTTGACGCACTGGATGATACACCTGAGCTGTCTCAGTCAGGTACTGTTTCTTTTATATCATTACCTGTTTCTAATACCAGGATTCCCCCATCTGTTTTGCAGGCACCCAAAATCGAGCTTAAGCCGCTGCCAACTCATCTCAAGTACGTATTCCTTGGTGAAGGTAATACACTACCAGTGATCATCTCCAGCAAGTTAGGGGATGATCAAGAGAAGGACCTGATTCATGTGCTCAAGGAGCACAAGACTGCTATAGGTTGGACCATTGCAGACATAAAGGGAATCAGTCCCTCCACATGCATGCACTGGATTCTACTGGAGGACGGAGGAAGCCCCACACGTCAACCACAAAGGAAGCTGAACCCACCCATGATGGATGTGGTGAAGGAAGAGATTCTGAAACTCTTATCAGTTGGCGTGATATATCCTATATCTGATAGCCAATGGGTTAGTCCGGTACAAGTGGTTCCTAAGAAGACCGGTATTACTGTGATCAAGAACAAAGACGATGAACTTATACCCACACGCATTCAAAATGGCTGGCGCGTGTGCATTGACTACTGGAAGCTCAACGCTCTGACTCGAAAGGACCACTTCCCTCTACCTTTTATTGATCAGATGCTTGAGAGGTTAGCATGCCATTCATTTTACTGTTTTCTTGATGGTTACTCGGGCTATTTTCAGATTGCAATCGCTCCGGAGGACCAAGAAAAGACCACCTTCACATGTCCGTTCGGCACATTCGCATACCGTCGCATGCCCTTTGGCCTCTGCAATGCCCCAGCTACTTTTCAACGGTGTATGGTCAGTATCTTTTCTGAGTTTATTGAACATATCTTAGAGGTATTCATGGATGATTTCACTGTTTACGGTAACTCATTCAAGGATTGCTTATCTAGCCTTACACTGGTTTTGAAAAAGTGCATCGATACTAACCTTGTTTTAAATTCTGAAAAATGTCATTTTATGGTCGAACAAGGTATAGTGCTAGGTCATGTTGTGTCTGCCAATGGTATAGAGGTAGATAAAGCAAAAATTGATGTCATGCAATCTTTACCTTATCCTACTTGTGTTCGGGATGTGCGCTCGTTTCTTGGTCATGCAGGTTTTTACAGGAGGTACATCAAAGACTTTGCCAAGATCGCTACACCTTTGTGTAAGCTACTACAAAAGGATGTCCCGTTTGAGATGACTGACGAAGGCAAGATCGCTTTTGATACACTGAAGAAGTCATTGACTTCTACCCCTATTATCCAACCACCCGACTGGAACAAACCTTTCGAAATCATGTGCGATGCAAGTGATTATGCGGTTGGGGCTGTCTTGGAACAAAAAGAGGGCAATGCTTCACATGCCATCTACTACGCATCCAAAACCTTGAATGACGCCCAACGCAACTACTCTACTACTGAGAAAGAGCTATTAGCCGTCGTTTTTGCTCTTGAAAAATTTAGATCTTATTTACTTGGTACTAAGGTGATTGTTTATTCTGATCATGCAGCTCTTCGCTATCTGATGACGAAGAAGGAGGCAAAACCAAGGCTCATAAGATGGATTTTGCTCTTGAGTGAATTCGACATCCAAATTAAGGATAAGAAGGGCAGCGAGAACAAAGTAGCGGACCACTTAAGCCGTCTACCACATTTGGACGATGAGCTATGTTTGAAGGAGGAGTTCCCGGATGAGCACCTTTTTCGCCATACACGACAATTTACCATGGTACGCTCATCTTGTGAATTTTTTAGCTTCTAATGTGCTACCCCATGAACTCTCTAGGGCCCAACGAGCCAAGATCAGAAGTGACGCCAAGTACTACGTCTGGGATGACCCTTACTTATGGAAGAACTGTGCGGACCAAATCATTCGACAATGCATACCCGAGACAGAGGTAAATGCCATTCTTACATTCTGCCACTCATATGCGTGTGGTGGACGTTTTGGAGCAAAGAGGACGTCGAGAAAGGTACTGGACTGTGGGTTCTTTTGGCCCACCCTATTTCGTGACTCATATATTTTCTGCAAGAATTGTGCACAATGTCAACTGACAGGTAATCTCTCCCAAAGAAAGGAGATGCCCCAACAACCCATTCTCATTTCTGAAATTTTTGACGTGTGGGGCATCGACTTTATGGGACCTTTTCTTATGTCTTTTGGTCATATCTATATACTGCTTGCTGTTGATTATGTATCGAAATGGGTGGAAGCTATAGCTACCCGGACTGACGATTCCAAGGTTGTTGCAGATTTTATCAAGCATAACCTTTTCTCTAGATTTGGAATCCCACGAGCCATCATCAGTGATCGAGGGAAACACTTCTGCAATCGGACAGTGGAAATTCTATTCAAGAAATACCACGTAACTCACAAGGTCTCCACTGCCTATCATCCGCAAACAAATGGCCAAGCTGAGGTCTCAAACCGAGAAATCAAGGCCATATTGGAGAAAACTGTCAACCCGACACGGAAAGATTGGAGCTTGAGACTTGATGATGCACTATGGGCCTACAGGACCGCATACAAGACCCCGATAGGTATGTCCCCTTATAGACCGATTTTTGGTAAACCTGGGCAGTGAAGAACTTCAACATGAACTATGATGAAAGTGGAGTGCATAGGAAGCTGCAATTGCAAGAGCTCGAGGAGATTCGAAATGACGCATATGAAAGTGCCAGATGTTACAAGGAGAAGACAAAGGATTTTCACGACAAGATGATCTCTAGGAGGAATTTTGAAGTTGGTCAGAAAGTTCTCCTTTACCATTCCCGCCTTCGTCTATTTCCAGGTAAGCTTCGTTCCAGGTGGCATGGTCCTTATGTAGTTACTAATGTGTTTTCCTATGGTGCAGTTGAGATTCAGAGTTTGGACACCACGAAGACATTCAAAGTGAATGGTCACCGATTGAAGCACTATTATGAAGGTGTCCAAGATGAAGATGGAGGACGAGTAGACATCAAGGTGGCTCTAGAAGACCCACCTACTTTCGACTGAGGCAGGGAATAGCGTCGGGCCACCGACGTTAAACAGAGGCGCTGCTTGGGAGGCAACCCAAGGGGAGTTAGTTTCCCTTTTACCCTTTTATTTTTATTGCTTTTTAGTTGAACTTTTCTTTTCTCTTGTCTTTTTGCCTTACATTGGGGACAATGTAAGATTTAAGTATGGGGGGGGGGGGGGGGGGGATTAGTAGTGTGTTATTGTTTTTCTTATTGCAAAAATACAAAAAAATCAAAAATTTGAAAATTTTGAGCTCATAGCTAGTAATAAACACATGCTTAGAATCACTAGCCCATGATGAAACCTAATTGATATCATGCATGCTTTTGAACATAGGTGAATTGTTAACTTTGGAACACTTTGAACTCTAATGCAAAGTGTACTTTGACTTAGTAAGTTGAATATTTTGAGCACATTATTGTCATGGCTTGTGAAGTGTGCATAACTTAGTGAAGATTGTGTGAACTTTGTAATAGTCTTAAGAAGTCTCTAATACATGCTAGAACTTAACTACATGCTCTTTGAGGCGTATGTCTAAACTACTTGCAAACATGAAAGTGATATAGGCAATCTTTTATGCGTTTGAGCCTTTCAAGCCTACCATGTAAACAAAATCATTCTCTAGTACCTATTTTGAGCCTTAAATATAAAAGAATGGTAGAATGCTAAGCATACTAAAGACCCCCATTCAACATTTCTTGACTAGCTTATCATCTTACCCTTTAAGCCTAAATGTGATTTTAATCCATACCTTTTAAGGGAGTATGATGTATTTCATTCAAATGCACGTGGGAATCATTGAAGTATATTTGTGAGCTTAATTGTCAAAAGAATGGAATGCATGAAAGAAAAAGGGATGCCTTGAAAAAAATAGATAAAAATATGACTCCAAGGGGAGCCAAGGCACAAAAGAAGCAAAGTGTTGAAATAAACCTTGTGAAAAAGAACAAAGTTGAAAAATTCATACAAGAAGATAAGCTTTTAGTGTGCATTTCATCATACTCTCTTGTTTGAATATCCTTACCCTTTCTTTCATAAGCCAATACCTAGGCCAAGCTACAAGCTAATAAAGACCTACTTGATTTATGTTTGCAAAGTAGCTAAGATAGTGGAGAAGAGTGTGCAAGTGAGCTTATACTTGTGTTAGTGTATGACTTGAACTATTATGGCTTTGCATATTTTGGATCTATAATTTGTACACAACACTTGTTTATGACCACACACACACGTTCACTACTTCGTTAGGTACGAAATGTTTAGGGATTGAACTTGTTCCACTGTTAACTTTTCACCGCCGTTCATTATTATGCATGTTAAAATTGTTGAGGCATTAAAGTTAGGACAAGTTGCTTTGTTATGAACCTATGAGCCAACCAAAAATATTGTAGTTTTATTTGTTTACTCGAGGTCGAGTAAAGAGTAAGTATGAGGGAGTTTGATGTGACTAGAAATAGACACATCTTGAGTGCTTAATTGTCTACGATTTGGTAGGTTTTGATAGATAATTTGATACGTAAGCTACCTAATCGTATATTTGTGTAATTGTAGGTACAATCGAAGAAAACGAGCTAAAAACGATGTGTAAAGACCAACAAGAGACATGGATATGTGGGGTCTTCCCACCTTAACAGTGTTTTAGAGACATAAGAATGACTAATCATGCATTAATAACATCTTAGGGTTCTAGTTGTTACATGAGCTAACAGAATTACAGGTCAAATAAAACTTCAAAGCTTATTAGTTACATTCCCATAATGAATGTTAACATGTTAGATTTATACTACTCCTACAGTAGATACTAACCAAAAGCTGAATCCTACACGTTCCTGTGTTCCTCGTAGCTCACTGCCTCAACCCGACCCTTAGTCCAAAAGTGTACCTACAGGAACAACCCATCATGAGCATGTACATCGTTACTTAACATCATAAGGCAATGGCATATAAATAAATGCATGAAAATAATTGGTAACGTATACTTCCTGGTTAATCGCATTAACCCTCTTTGGTTGTCCCTGTTTCATAGCCATGCATAAAAATCATTAATTCTTGACATGAATGATTAAAATCATCATCTTATAAATATCATCGTCTTATAACATCATCATCATATAAGCGTCATCATCTTGTAAATATCATCATCTTATGACCTCATCATCATATAAGCATCATCATCTTGTAAATATCATCATCTTATAACCTCATCATCATATAAGCATCATCATTTTATAAGTATCATCATCTTATAACATCATCATCATATAAGCATCATCATTTTATAAGTATCATCATCTTATAACATCATCATCATATAAGCGTCATCATTTTATAGCATCATCATCTTGTAGCATCATCATCTTATAAGCGTCATCATTTTATAACATCATCATCTTATAGCCTCATCATCTTATAACATCATAACAAAATATAACAGTAAATGTACGACATCATAGTTAGGTGAACATGCTGGTTATTCCTTACCTTCTTCTTGTTGTTCCTGATTCATAATCATGCATATGTGCATCTTACCCTGTGGCATCTTACCACATTATAAACATCGCATGGCCTCTTACCATGTGGGGCATCTTACCCCGTGGCATCTTACCACAAATAAACATCGCATGGCCTCTTACCATGTGGGGCATCTTACCCCGTGGCATCTTACCACAAATAAACATCGCATGGCCTCTTACCATGTGGGGCATCTTACCCCGTGGCATCTTACCACAAATAAAATCGCATGGCCTCTTACCATGTGGGGCATCTTACCCCGTGGCATCTTACCACAAATAAACATCGTATCACATCATTATATAAACATCATCATATAAACATCGTATAAACATCATCATATAAACATCGTATAAAACATCATCGTATAAACATCGTATAAAACATCATCGTATAAACATCGTATAAACATCGTATATATTCATGCGATAAATGCATAGTCATAGTGTAGGGAAGTGTTTTACCGTCCGATGCCCGTACGTCTCTTACGTACCTTTTCAAAAAGAGGAGGAGTCAACAGACTTTATCTCCTTGATGGTGCCGGTACCTGGGATGGCTCTACAAACCACACAATACCATATTAGATGCCTCAATACCATCTCACATCATAAACTTAACAAAATAAAACATCATTTTATTTTTCAACATTCTGCTTCTCTCGATCGATCGGCCCCGAGGTCTCGATCGATCGAGAAACTGTGCACAATCAGTGCCCAACATTCTGCCTCGATCGATCGATCGAAACATTTTACCGATCGATCGAGGAGCTTCACCGATCGATCGAGAAATCCATCGATCGATCAGCACCTGAAATTCAAAACATGCTTTAAACATTCTGTCTCGCTCGATCGATCGGGACCAAAATCTCGATCGATCGAGAGCTCTGAAAAATCGGGACTTCCCCAGATTTTTGAGCACCTCATTTCATACCATCATTTCTACTTCATAAGGCATAAAACATGCTTGAACAAAAATGTTACCAGCTTCATAAAACTACCATGCATGTATTCAAATTAAAGGTTTAGCAAAACTTATGCTAACATGCATCATAACATCATTATAATCTTCATCCTCAACAACCTATACAGAAAACAGAGTATGTTCTTCTTTGCCCAGATTTTCGAGCACATAGTTTCATAACTAGAAATCTATCACATAAAACATGTAACATGCTCGAACAACCATGCTAGTAGTTACATAATACTACCATGTAAGCACCCATACCAAGGTTTCACCCAAACCTACACTTAACATGCATAAGAATCATCCCACCAAACCCAAACTCAGAAAAACAAAGTACTTACTTACCCCTCTCTTTTGCTCCTCTTCTTGCAAGGTTTTTACACCTAATAATTCCAGCTTTTCCCCCTTAATTTGCAGCACTTCAGGGACAAAAAGAGGGGAAAGGAAGAGGGAAAGGAGGAGGAGAGAAGGAGATGGAGGTTGATTGAGTGGTAGCATGGGTTGCACAAGTGGGGGTATGGGTTGAACAAGTGGGGGAGGGTGAGGTGACCGAGTGATGGGGGTGGGGTGGTGTGGGTTGGGTAGTCATGTGGTGTTTAATTGTGTCCCGGTATTTAGCACGATGTATTAAAAATATCCTAACTCGATATTTTTCATCTTCATTTAATTAATACATCCTTTAAAACACCCAACATGTTCCCCACATCATATCATCATATCATAAATATACTCCCCAATTTAAATACACCACAACCCTTAAACATAACATAAATCGTCATCATAGCACATAATCAAATAACATTTCGGGGGTATTACATTACTCCCATACTTATAAGATTTCGTCCTCGAAATCCACATGCATCATCATGTCGAAACTAAACATAAAAACATACCAGAGAATAGTTCCGGATATTGCTGCACCATATGCCGTTCCGTCTCCCATGTAGCCTCCTCGACACCCCGATGATCCCACTGAACTTTGACCATTGGTATAACTTTGCTTCGTAGTCTGCGATCCTCTCGATCCAGAATTCTGGTTGGTCGTTCTACGTAGGACACATCTGAGTCTAACTAAACTTCTGTAGGCTGTAAGACATGAGACGGGTCTGGCTCATACTTCCGTAACATGGAGACATGGAAAACATCATGTATGCCAGACAAGGATGGCGGTAGAGCCAAACGATAAGCCAATGTACCGATTCGCTGCAATACTTCATATGGTCCGACATACCTTGGAGATAACCTCCTTCGCATCCCAAAACGAACCATACCCCTGAAGGGCGAGATCTTTAAGAAGACCCTGTCTCCTAACTGGAATTCCAGCGGTCGTCGCCGCTTATTGGCATAGGCTGCTTGCCTATCCTGGGTTGCTTTCATCTTTTGGCGTATCATCTTAATCTTTTCTTCCATGTCCTTTATCATATCCGGTCCTCCAACCGCTTTGCTAGTCAAGTCCTCCCAATACAACGGTGATTTACATCGTCGTCCATACAGAGCTTCAAAAGGAGCCATTTGAATGCTCGTCTTATAGCTGTTAATATAGGAGAACTCCATCATTGGCACCGAATCTCGCCACGGAGTATCAAACTCCTAAACACATGCCCTCGACATGTCCTCGAGCGTCTGAAGGGTACGCTCTGTCTGGCCGTCTGACTGAGAGTGATAAGCTGTACTCAGTATCACTTCTGTGCCCAAAGCTGTCTGAAGACCCTCCCAGAAATGTGGAGTAAACCTTGGGTTTCTGTCAGACACAATCGAGACTGGAACCCCATGCAACCTCACCACATCCCGCACATATAATTGGGTCATCTTTAGGTGCGCAAAAGTCATACAGTAGGGGATGAAGTGGGCTACCTTCGTTAGCCTATCCACGATCACCCAGATCGCATCAAATCCAGAGGCCGTCCTTGGTAAGTGGGTCACAAGGTCCATAATGACATGCCTCCACTTCCACTTAGGTACCTTCAAGCTCTTCAGCTCGCTACCAGACCTCTGCCTTTCTGCCTTTACCTATTGGCAGATCAAACATCCTTTAACGAAAGCGATCACAGCGTACTTCATGCGTCTCCACCAGAACTGACCACTTCGGTCCTTATACATTTCCTTCCTCCTGGGTGGATACTGAACCGACTACTATGAGCCCGTTTCGATATTCTTTTAAGCAACTCCGGCGTATCTGGGACTACCCATCGGTTGCCCAGCCTCAAGGAATCATCTTCTGTCATTCTGAACTTTGATGGCTGTCCTCGAAGTACTAAAAAACGACCACCTCTAAACCTCATCATCTGACCTCTGGGCTTTCCTAATAGCCTCACATATGACTGGCTCAGCCAACAAGGTCGAAACTCGCACCGGCGACGTGTCCACATCAAAATCATAGCCCAAATGGCAACAAGAGGTCATCACAGCTGATAAATTCATGACATCCAACTTCCTTGTCGCATATTCATCTCAGCCTGTGTGAACAAAACTCCAGGCTCTTATGGTCCGTGTAGATGGTAAACGACGTACCATGCAAGTAATGCCTATGCCTCCAAATCTTCAAAGCAAGTATAACGGCTGCCAGCTCCAAATCATGAACTGGGTACCCATCCTCATGTGGTTGCAACTGCCTTGATGCATAAGCCACCACATGCTTATTTTGCATCAAAACACAGTCCAAAACCCTGCAGTGATGCATTCGTGTACAAGGCATCCCTCTTATTCTTAGAAGGAATCACCAACATAGATGTCGTAGTCAAACGACACTTCAATTCTTGGAAGCTTTCCTCACAAGCTTCGGACCAATAGAACGACGTTCCTTTCTGAGTCAACTGTGCCAAGGGTCTGGCAATACCTAAGGATCTGGAGTACTGTTCCCAAGTGCTTCACGTGTCCCTCTTTAGTTCGAGAGTAAATAGGCATATCGTTCATGAAAACTATGACGAACTGATCCAAACATGGTTGGAGCACCCTGTTCATCAGGCTCATAAAATAGCTGGGGCATTCGTCACCCTAAAAGGCATGACTAAGAATCTGTAGGGCCCATATCTAGTCCTGGAAGCTGTCTTCTGTACATCATCCTCTTGAACTCGAGTCTGATGATACTCCGACCTCAGATCGATCTTACTGTAGAGCCTCATACTCTGCATTTGATCAAACCAATCATCAATCCCCGGAAGCGGATACTTATTCTTCATCATGGTTTTGTTCAGTTGTCTGAAATCGATGCACAGCCGCATCGAACCATCTTTCTTCTTAACAAATAAAACTGGTGCACCTCAGGGCGATACGCTAAGGCGTATATAGCCCTTGTCAAGGAGCTCCTGCAACTGAACATTTAACTCCTTTTTGCTCCGTTGGTGCCATCCTATACGGGGCACGAGAAATGGTAGACGTTCCTGGTAGTAACTTCATCCCAATCTCGACCTCTCTCGTCGGTGGGAATCCGGGAATCTCTTCCGGAGATACATCAGGAAACACCGCCACTACGGGCACATCCTCAACCTTTAACTCTTTCCTCTTCTCAGTACTATCAACAGCATAGATGAGATATCCTTTATGGTCTCGTTCCAATAATCGTGCCTCTTGACAGCAGATATTAACAGAATTCTTGAACGGGAACCATCCTCATAGAATATCCATTGGACTCCCATATCAGACCTGAATTGGACAGTCCTTGTCTACAGTCCACAACTGCCTGATACTTGTTCAGCACATCGATGCCCACAATGCATTCGAAGTCTGGCATTCCCAGAACAATCAAGTCTGTCCTCAGCTCGTTGCCCTCAAAATAAATGAGGCCGTCATAAACAATCTGATCAGTTATCGAACTTCTTCCAGCGGGGGTCGAGACTACAAGAGGCATGGGCGACGGAGAAGTGCATATAAAATCGCATCGCTTACTTCTGCATTTGCTGCTATGCTGCAACACAAGGTTTAACAAGAATACCCAAAAGCAGTTCATAGAGTACATCGTTAGATACTTAAACATGTTAGTATAACATCCTCTACTTCATATGCAACATACATATAAAACATGTTCAAAAGTATGCACCTAGCCAACTTATTGCTAAGGCTACCCTTCAATCATTCCCGAGTTATCTAACCACTGCTCTGATACCACTAATGTGGGGTCTTCCCACCTTAACAGTGTTTTAGAGACATAAGAAGGACTAATCATGCATTAATAACATCTTAGGGTTCTAGTTGTTACATGAGCTAACAGAATTACAGGTCAAATAAAACTTCAAAGCTTATTAGTTACATTCCCATAATGAATGTTAACATGTTAGATTTATACTACTCCTACAGTAGATACTAAACAAAAGTTGAATCCTACACGTTCCTGTGTTCCTCGTAGCTCACTGCCTCAACCCGACCCTTAGTCCAAAAGTGTTGTAAAGACCCTAATCCTTAAGTGCGAAATCAAGGCATAATAGAGCTAATATAAAAGATCAGAGTGTAAAAGAACGTGTTGAGTCTATGAGCTTAAGCATTACATGCCAAAAATAAGGACTACCAAATGGATTAATTACATTCCAATCAATGAATGTGTTCAACTATAGTTTTATACTACTCCTAGAGTAGATACTATCCAAAATAATCCTGTCCTTTCTGCTTCAAAAGAATTCTCCACAAGGCTCACCACCTCATCCCGTTCAAGTCCTTCTATCATGCCAAAAAAGTACCTACAAGGACAACCCCCAAACATGAGCAATAATAATCATTCATATTCAACACAATATGAAGATAAAGCGTAAATGCATAATCATAATAAAACACTTCCTGTTTTCCCCATGCATTTCAAACGCTTCCCGTTTGGTTGTCCCTGTACCATAACTCATGAGTATAATCAATAGATTATTTTTAAATGGTCTAACCATGTCATGACATATACCAGCTCATCAATACCAAATACTGATCACCAATCCCTAGTCTGTCCATCACAATGTATTTTAATGCCCCTCGCTTATTTACATATAGGCGGCATAGGATAACCTCGCTTCAATGGACATGCGGGACTCCCACCCCTCGCCTATCATTGAGCGGCAAATACCCTTTCCTCGCCCTATATGATAACCACGCTCAAATGTGACATGCGGCGCTCCCACCCCTCGCTTCACATTTAGCGGAACCAAACAAATAGCGGCAAGCATTAAAATCATCAAGGGATGACCACGACTCATGGGATATGCACCAATAATCATATGCATCTATAAACATCATGCATAACATGTATTTGCATCCACAATGCAATACCACATATATACTTGCATCCACAATGCATAAACAATAAGTATATAAGATACATGTACCGTTGGGGTGCCCGTACGTCCACTACGTACCATTCCAAAAGTGGAATTGATCTGGCTTCAGTTCCTCGGTTGCGTTACTACCTGGGATGGTTCTACACAATCACACAACCCCATATTAGAAGCCAAATACCAAAAATTTGACAAAAGAAACCATTTTCCAAAATTCCACAGGCGGCGATCGATCGCTTCCCTCAGGCGATCGGTCGCCTCAAAATTTCCACTGCGGCGATCGATCGCGCCAAACATGGCGATCGATCGCCTATCCTTCGATTTGGCTACTGCCTCTCGGCGATCGGTCGCCTCATTTTAGGCGATCGATCGCCTAACCCGCAAAAATGCTACTGTCCCTTGGCGATCGGTCGCCTCTTTTCAGGCGATCGATCGCCTCGCACAGACATGCGATTTTCACCATTTTTACTCAAAAACCTTCCAATCCATACCAACACTTAACCCAACAAACCAACAACATCAAATGCAACATAAACCACCAAAATATACTTCAAAACAAGTATAAATCCAACATATAACCAAACCCACAACAACCCAACACAAACCCATTTCAAAACCCTTCAAAATCATTTCAAACTCAATCTAAACACAATAAAAGCAATGGGGAGGTATCCATACCTCTTGGGGACCTCAAATCACCCAATATACTCCACAAATCAAGATTTTTGAAAGGTTTCTCTTCACCCCAAAGCTTGAACTCGAAAATGGAGGGGGAGGGTTTGTGGGAATTGATTTTGGTAAAGTAAGAGTGATTTGGTAAAGGTGGGGGTTATAAGGGTATAAAAGAGGATTGTGTTTAATTAAAATAGGGTGCATCCCACAATACCACGGTGTATAAAACACCCCAACATGATATTTCAAAGCATAACACCACTATGCTCCACAATTACAATTAAATGCATGTTTCCTCAAAAAATGACTACCCACACATGAAGTCATTAAAACACCCCAGATATCTAACATGCATCACATGCACCCTGAAATGCAACCCGATCACATCTACCATGTGACTAAACATTTCAACATAATAATTCCAACACATAATTATTTACCACCATAATTAATCATATAATCACGATTAATGCCTAAATGCAATTAACCATTTCGGGGATATCACAATACTCCCCTACTTATAAGATTTCGTCCTCGAAATCACATGCACTTACCCCAAAGGAAACTAAACATAAACACATACCAGAGAATAGTTCCGGGTAGTGCTGCACCATATGCCGCTCCGTCTCCCACGTAGCCTCCTCGACACCCCTGCGATCCCACTGAACCTTGATCATAGGTATCACTTTATTCCGAAGTCTGCGGTCTGCTCGATCCAGAATTCTAACAGGCCGTTCCACATAAGATACATCGGACTCTAACTGAACTTCGGAAGGCTGTAAAACATGCGACGGATCCGGCTCATACTTCCGCAGCATAGACACATGAAACACATCATGTATACCAGATAAAGAAGGCGGCAAAGCCAGTCGGTAAGCTAATGTGCCAATGCGCTGCAAAATCTCGTACGGTCCAACATACCTCGGAGACAGTTTCCCGCGCATCCCAAATCGCACAACGCCTCTGAAAGGCGAGATCTTCAAAAAGACCTTATCTCCCAACTGAAATTCCAACGGTCTCCGCCGTTTATTCGCATAAGCTGCCTGTCTGTCCTGGGCTGCTTTCATTTTCTGCCTTATAGTCTTTATCTTCTCTTCCATCTCCCGAATCAATTCCGGTCCTCCGACCGATCTGCGGTCCAAATCATCCCAACACAAGGGTGATCTACACCGTCTGCCATAAAGAGCTTCAAACGGAGCATCTGAATACTCGCCTGGTAGCTATTGTTATAAGAAAACTCTACCAAAGGCACTGAATCTTGCCAAGAGGCATCGAACTCCAAAACACAAGCTCTCAGCATGTCCTCGAGCGTCTGAATAGTACGCTCGGTCTGGCCATCCGTCTGAGGATGATAAGCAGTACTCAATCTGACTTCAGTTCCCAAGGCTGACTGAAGGCCTTCCCAGAAATGAGATGTGAATCACGGATCTCGATCTGACACTATGGAAACGGGGATCCCATGCAATCTCACCACATCTCTAATATACAACTGCGCCATCCTCAAAAAGGTGAAAGTCATGCTATAGGGGATAAAATGAGCTACCTTGGTCAATCGATCCACAATCACCCAAATAGCATCAAAGCCTGAAGCACTCCTCGGCAAATGAGTCACGAAGTCCATGGAAATGTGTTCCCACTTCCACTTCGGTATCTCCAAGCTTCTCAATTCGCCGCCAGGTCTCTGTCTCTCTGCCTTAACCTGCTGGCAGATCAAACACCTCTTTACAAAAGCGACGACATCTGATTTCATTCTCTTCCACCAAAACTGGCCACGTAGATCTTTATACATCTTTTTCCCGCCTGGGTGGATGCTCAGTCTGCTACTATGAGCTCGCTCTAAGATCCCTTTACGCAGCTCCGGCGTACTCGGAACCACCCAACGGTCACCCAATCTCAAAGATCCGTCATTGGCCACTCTGAATTTCGTTGGCTGACCAAGATGTACTAAAGATAACCACCTCTGGACCTCATCATCTGACCTCTGAGCTCTCCTGATGTTCTCATAGATATCCGGCTCAGCTAACAAAGTCGATACATACACAGGTGATGCATCAATGTCAAAATCATAGCCCAAATGGCAATAAGAGGTCATCATGGCTGACAAATGGATGACGTCCTCAGCAGAACTCCTCACTTTCCGGCTCAAAGCATCTGCTGTCAAATGAGCTTTTCCGGGGTGGTACTCGATCTCACAATCATAGTCCTTGAGTAGGTCCATCCACCTCCTCTGCCTCATGTTCAGCTCCGCCTGAGTGAATAAAAACTTGAGGCTCTTGTGATCCGTGTAAATGGTAAACGAAGTACCATACAAATAATGCCTCCAAATCTTCAGGGCGAAGATGATAGCCGCCAGTTCCAAGTCATGAACTGGATGTCTGGTCTCATGCGGCTTCAACTGCCTCGATGCATAAGCTACCACATGCTTATCTTGCATCAGAACACACCCAAGGCCCTGAAGTGATGCGTCAGTATACAGAACAAATCTGGAGTTCTCCGTAGGGATCACTAACACTGCGCCATCGTCAAACAGTGCTTTAACTCCTGGAAGCTCTCCTCACAAGCTTCTGACCAAAAGAAAGGTACTCCTTTCTGGGTCAACTGCGTCAGCGGCTTGGCAATCTTCGAAAAGCCCTCGACAAAGCGTCGATAATATCCGGCCAAACCAAGGAAACTCCGAATCTCAGGCACATAAGTGGGGGCAGTCCACTCCATCACAGCCTCAATCTTCTTGGGATCTACAGATATCCCGCTGCTCGATATGACATGCCCCAGAAACACTACACTGCTCAGCCAAAATTCACACTTACTGAGCTTAGCATACAACTGATGCTCTCTGAGAATCTGAAGCACTGTCCTCAAGTGTTTCACATGCTCTTCCTCACTCCGGGAGTAGATGAGAATGTCGTCAATAAACACAATGACGAACTGATCAAGATACGGCTGAAACACTCTGTTCATCAGACTCATAAAGACTGCTGGAGCATTCGTCACGCCGAACGGCATCACTAGGAACTCATAATGTCCATATCGGGTCCGGAATGCTGTCTTCTGCACATCTTCCTCTCTGACTCGAATCTGATGATATCCGGATCTCAAATCAATCTTGCTATACACCCTGGTACCTTGCAACTGATCAAACAGATCGTCGATCCTTGGAAGAGGATACTTGTTCTTCACTGTAGCCTTATTCAGTTGCCGGTAATCGATGCACAACCGCATCGAGCCGTCCTTCTTCTTCACAAAGAAAACTGGTGCGCCCCATGGCGATACGCTCGGGCGTATATATCCCTTGTCAAGGAGATCCTGCAACTGTTCATTCAACTCTCTCAACTCAGCCGGTGCTATCCTATAAGGTGCACGAGAGATAGCGGATGTCCCTGGCAACAGCTCGATCCCAAACTCAACTTCCCTAGCCGGTGGAAATCCTGGGATCTCTTCTGGGAATACATCAGCAAATTCTGCTACCACTGGTACATCCTCAATTCTTAGTTCTTTATTCTTCCCAGACGTGTCCACGGCATAAATGAGATAACCCGTGTGTCCACGTTCCAACAACTGAGTCATCTTGATCGCTGAAATCAACGGAATCTTCGCACGAGAACCGTTGCCATAGAAAGTCCACTGACTGCCCAACTCAGGTCTGAACTTCACTGTCCTCTGCCGGCAATCTACCACTGCCTGATATCTCAATTCGTTGCCCTCAAAATAAATGAGGCAGTCTGCCATAAACTGATCAGCAACGACATTTCTTCCAGTGGGTGTCGAGACCAAAAGAGGCGTGGGTAAGGAAGACGTGCGCATATGGTGTCTCTCCACAAAACCAACAGATACAAAAGAGTGGGAGGCACCTGTATCTATCAAAATAAAAGCAGGGTACGTAAATAAATGACACGTACCGGCGATCACCTCCTCTGGGGCTGCCTGGGCCTGCTCTCTGGTCAGTGCATACACCTGTCCCTGGGGCGGTCCTACTGTCTGACCTCCCGACGGTCGAGGCCCAAACTGCTGCCTCTGCTGCACAGTCCTATCATCAAACCTCGGCCTGTTGCCCTGAAACTCTGACTGTCCTCCCCGGGTGGGGCAATACCGAGCGATGTGGCCCATCTTGCCACAGATATAACAGGCAGGACACTTGTTTGAAGAATGTGGCCCTCCACAATTGTCGCATCTAGGCTCTCCCGGCCTATTTCCTTGCGTGGATCCTCGGTTGGCGGACCAATTGCCCTTCTTGCCATCCTGTTTCTGACCAAAGTACTTCTTTCCACCAAACCGTGAAGATGAAGAGGCACCACGGGGTTTAAATGGCTCACCCCGGGGCCTCAAGCTGTCACTAGTCTGCCTCTGTTGCAGTACTGGTGGTGGCATAGCACTAGGATAAGCTCCCAGCCCAAGCTCGGCAAGCTCCGCCCTTGTGAGAGCATCATCATATGCACCAATAATCATATGCATCTATAAACATCATGCATAACATGTATTTGCATCCACAATGCAATACCACATATATACTTGCATCCACAATGCACAAACAATAAGTATATAAGATACATGTACCGTTGGGGTGCCCGTACGTCCACTACGTACCTTTCCAAAAGTGGAATTGATCTGGCTTCAGTTCCTCGGTTGCGTTGCTACCTGGGATGGTTCTACACAATCACACAACCCCATATTAGAAGCCAAATAATAGCCAAATACCAAAAATTTGACAAAAGAAACCATTTTCCAAAATTCCACAGGCGGCGATCGATCGCTTCCCTCAGGCGATCGGTCGCCTCAAAATTTCCACTGCGGCGATCGATCGCGCCAAACATGGCGATCGATCGCCTATCCTTCGATTTGGCTACTGCCTCTCGGCGATCGGTCGCCTCATTTTAGGCGATCGATCGCCTAACCCGCAAAAATGCTACTGTCCCTTGGCGATCGGTCGCCTCTTTTCAGGCGATCGATCGCCTCACACAGACATGCGATTTTCACCATTTTTACTCCCAAAAACCTTCCAATCCATACCAACACTTAACCCAACAAACCAACAACATCAAATGCAACATAAACCACCAAAATATACTTCAAAACAAGTATAAATCCAACATATAACCAAACCCACAACAACCCAACACAAACCCATTTCAAAACCCTTCAAAATCATTTCAAACTCAATCTAAACACAATAAAAGCAATGGGGAGGTATCCATACCTCTTGGGGGACCTCAAATCACCCAATATACTCCACAAATCAAGATTTTTGAAAGGTTTCTCTTCACCCCAAAGCTTGAACTCGAAAATGGAGGGGGAGGGTTTGTGGGAATTGATTTTGGTAAAGTAAGAGTGATTTGGTAAAGGTGGGGGTTATAAGGGTATAAAAGAGGATTGGGTTTAATTAAAATAGGGTGCATCCCACAATACCACGGTGTATAAAACACCCCAACATGATATTTAAAAGCATAACACCACTATGCTCCACAATTACAATTAAATGCATGTTTCCTCAAAAAATGACTACCCACACATGAAGTCATTAAAACACCCCAGATATCTAACATGCATCACATGCACCCTGAAATGCAACCCGATCACATCTACCATGTGACTAAACATTTCAACATAATAATTCCAACACATAATTATTTACCACCATAATTAATCATATAATCACGATTAATGCCTAAATGCAATTAACCATTTCGGGGATATCACAAGTGTACCTACAGGAACAACCCATCATGAGCATGTACATCGTTACTTAACATCATAGGCAATGGCATATAAATAAATGCATGAAAATAATTGGTAACGTATACTTCCTGGTTAATCGCATTAACCCTCTTTGGTTGTCCCTGTTTCATAGCCATGCATAAAAATCATTAATTCTTGACATGAATGATTAAAATCATCATCTTATAAATATCATCGTCTTATAACATCATCATCATATAAGCGTCATCATCTTGTAAATATCATCATCTTATAACCTCATCATCATATAAGCATCATCATCTTGTAAATATCATCATCTTATAACCTCATCATCATATAAGCATCATCATTTTATAAGTATCATCATCTTATAACATCATCATCATATAAGCATCATCATTTTATAAGTATCATCATCTTATAACATCATCATCATATAAGCGTCATCATTTTATAACATCATCATCTTGTAGCATCATCATCTTATAAGCGTCATCATTTTATAGCATCATCATCTTGTAGCATCATCATCTTATAGCATCATCATCTTATAACATCATAACAAAATATAACAGTAAATGTACGACATCTTAGTTAGGTGAACAGGCTGGTTATTCGTTACCTTCTTCTTGTTGTTCCTGATTCATAATCATGCATATGGGCATCTTACCCTGTGGCATCTTACCACATTATAAACATCGCATGTCCTCTTACCATGTGGGGCATCTTACCCCGTGGCATCTTACCACAAATAAACATCGCATGGCCTCTTACCATGTGGGGCATCTTACCCCGTGGCATCTTACCACAAATAAAATCGCATGGCCTCTTACCATGTGGGGCATCTTACCCCGTGGCATCTTACCACAAATAAACATCGTATCACATCATTATATAAACATCGTATAAACATCATCATATAAACATCGTATAAACATCATCATATAAACATCGTATAAAACATCATCGTATAAACATCATATAAAACATCATCGTATAAACATCGTATAAACATCGTATATATTCATGCGATAAATGCATAGTCATAGTGTAGGGAAGTGTTTTACCATCCGATGCCCGTACGTCTCTTACGTACCTTTTCAAAAGAGGAGGAGTCAACAGACTTTATCTCCTTGATGGTGCCGGTACCTGGGATGGCTCTACAAGACCACACAATACCATATTAGATGCCTCAATACCATCTCACATCATAAACTTAACAAAATAAAACATCATTTTATTTTTCAACATTCTGCCTCTCTCGATCGATCGGCCCCGAGGTCTCGATCGATCGAGAAACTGTGCACAATCAGTGCCCAACATTCTGCCTCGATCGATCGATCGAAACATTTTACCGATCGATCGAGGTGCTTCACCGATCGATCGAGAAATCCATCGATCGATCGGCACCTAAAATTCAAAACATGCTTTAAACATTCTGTCTCGCTCGATCGATCGGGACCAAAATCTCGATCGATCGAGAGCTCTGAAAAATTGGGACTTCCCCAGATTTTTGAGCACCTCATTTCATACCATCATTTCTACTTCATAAGGCATAAAACATGCTTGAACAAAAATGTTACCAGCTTCATAAAACTACCATGCATGTATTCAAATTAAAGGTTTAGCAAAACTTATGCTAACATGCATCATAACATCATCATAATCTTCATCCTCAACAACCTATACAGAAAACAGAGTATGTTCTTCTTTGCCCAGATTTTCGAGCACATAGTTTCATAACTAGAAATCTATCACATAAAACATGTAACATGCTCGAACAACCATGCTAGTAGTTACATAATACTACCATGTAAGCACCCATACCAAGGTTTCACCCAAACCTACACTTAACATGCATAAGAATCATCCCACCAAACCCAAACTCAGAAAAACAAAGTACTTACTTACCCCTCTCTTTTGCTCCTCTTCTTGCAAGGTTTTTACACCTAATAATTCCAGCTTTTCTCCCTTAATTTGCAGCACTTCAGGGACGAAAAGAGGGGAAAGGAAGAGGGAAAGGAGGAGGAGAGAAGGAGATGGAGGTTGATTGAGTGGTAGCATGGGTTGCACAAGTGGGGGTATGGGTTGAAAAGTGGGGGAGGGTGAGGTGACCGAGTGATGGGGGTGGGGTGGTGTGGGTTGGGTAGTCATGTGGTGTTTAATTGTGTCCCGGTATTTAGCACGATGTATTAAAAATATCCTAACTCGATATTTTTCATCTTCATTTAATTAATACATCCTTTAAAACACCCAACATGTTCCCCACATCATATCATCATATCATAAATATACTCCCCAATTTAAATACACCACAACCCTTAAACATAACATAAATCGTCATCATAGCACATAATCAAATAACATTTCGGGGGTATTACAGGATATGACAAGGACTAAAAGTTGATCAAGAAAAGGGCACAAATGTAATTTTGAAGGAGGAGATCGATTTCCACGAAGAGGAGATCGATCGCATATGGACAGAAACTTAATCAACAAAATTCACGAACCAGCGATCGATCGCGAAGAATTGGCGATCGATCGCCAAAGTCTACTGGAGCTCGGCGATCGATCGCCACTTTATAGCGATCGATCGCCTCAAGGGTTTTTCCAAAAAAAATAATGCCGCGATCGATCGCCACATTCAAGGCGATCGATCGCCGAAGAGTTCGAAAATTAGGAAATTAGGTCTTTTACCATGTTTAAAAGATTGTAACCTATTTTATCAGCCACCAACCCCCATAACTCGAGATATTATTGAGTTTTTGATAGTTTTTCATACTCTTAGAATAATTTGAGATTTTAGATTAATTTTCTTTCAAGTTTTCTTCAAGAACAACGAAGAACGGAACCGGAATCGACAAGCCGGAATCGTGATTTATATTAGTAATTTCTTTTCCTTTATTTATTTAATGTTTTCCATCGAATTTTTATTGTTTTTAGATTTAATTATGCTAGGCTAAAACCATTTGATTCTTGGTTGAAGGGATACCTACTTTTGGATTTAAATATTTTATGAGAACTTGGTTTGATTGTTGAATTAGATTTCGATTTCAATTTGTTTCTCAAATTTCGAATTCCATGATTGTTGTGTTTGTGTATTAGACCGATCACCTAATATTCAATTGCATAATCGATAGTTTGTTAAGAAACAACTAAGATCAATAATTAACCGGCTGTAGGTGTTATTGAATTCTTAGGAGAAACGGTTGAGTAATCAATTTTAACGGCTGTAGTTTTCATTGATTAGATTTATCGAACTCATTAGTTTTGAAACTATCATTGATTTAATCATTAACGGCTGTAGTGGTGATTAGAGATTTGGTAAGGGTTGAATTGAATGCTGTTTTCTCTTTGACTACGAATAAGATGAGTCGAATAAGATGAGTAGGAATTGAATTTCCAATCGATAGATAATTGAAATAATTCGAATGTTTTGATTTGATGACTAAAAGATAATTTTCCAAAAGTATGGTTACCTGGAAACCAAGAATCGCTTCACTCTCATAAGTTTAAATCATCTTAGTAATCTCATTAATTAGTTTAATTATAGAATTTGCTTAGTAGTAATCATTCATCCTAAAACCCCCTTGTTACTATTCGTTTTTGGCACGAAATAAATTTACCTTCCCTGTGAGATCGATCCCTACTTCCGCTACTACATATTTTTGTTATTAACTGGAGAAGGGTTAATTTGGGCGTACACGATAAGCGCTACCAATCATCTCCTAATTAAGTTCATGACTATAAAATTTCGCCTTGAAGTGTAATCATCAAATAAGTGCTATGGTACTTGGTAGCGTTTATCGCGTACGCCCAAATTAACCCTCTCAAGTTAATAGCAGTAAATATGTAGTAGCGTGAGTAGGGATCGATCCCACAGGAAAGTGAATACTTTTTATGCTAACAAGTATCAAAATAGGGGGTTATCGAATTTCTTTAACTATAACTAAATTAAACGAAAGCAAACAAATCACTAGTTTATCAAGATTAAAAAGCGATTCTTGGTTTTCGGTCAACTTTACCTTTGGAAATTCACTCTATCATCAAATTACTAAACATATGAATTCATTCAATTATTAATCAATTGAAAATTTAATTCCTTACTTACCTTAATCGTGGTAAAAAAGAAAACAACATTCAATTCGACTTTTATCAAATCTTCAACCAAAACTACAGCCGTTAAGGTTAAATCAATGATAGTTTCAAAACTAGGAAGCTTGATGAATCTAATTAATAAGAACTACACCCGTTGGAATTAATTATCCAATCGTTCTTCCTAAGAATTTAATAACACCAACAGCAGGTAATTATCAATCTTAGTTGCTTCTCAATTAGCATTAGATATTGTATGTGATTACTAGGTGATCAATCTATCAATCAAACATAATAACCATAAGAATCATAATCTGAAAAACAAATTGAAATTGAATTGAAAATTCAACAATCAAATCAAAATTTTCACAAGTGTTTCTATTCCAAAGGCAAGTATCCCTCAACCAAGAATCAAGGTGTTTAGCCTTGCATAATTAAATCTAAAACTAACAAAAATTGTATTAAAAACATCAAACAATCAATAGAAAAGAAAGTTACTAAGCGAAGCACGATTCCGGCTTGTTGATTCCGTCTTCGTCCTCGAGCGTCTTTTACAAAATTTGAAAAAGAATTATTCTAAAAATTCAAAAATCTATTCTAAGGTCTGAATTCTCTCTAAAAGAGACTAATTTCGAGTTACAAGAGGTGTGGAGGCTGATGTGGTAGGTTAGAGCTTATGTAGGAAGGAAAGAAATCAAGTTCCCAATCTTTCCAAAACACCGCTGGCGATCGATCGCCACCTCGCTAGCTCTTTTTTATCCTTGAAATTACTTAGGCGATCGATCGCCTCTTTTCTTGCGATCGATCGCTTGGGTCCAGTGAGCTTTGGCGATCGGTCGCCTCTTTTCTCGCGATCGATCGCCTCTTCATGAATTTTGTTGCTCAACTTTCTGTCCATAGGCGATCGATTGCCTCCTTCATGCGGTCGATCGCCTCTACTAAAATTACAATTTTAGCCTTTTTCATGATCTACATTGAGTCCTTATTAGCTCCAAAGCTTTTCTTGACCTTTATTCGCCTTAGTTAGCTCGATTTCTTCGATTCCACCTACAATTACACAAATATACGATTAGGTAGCATATGTATCAAATTATCCATCAAAACATACCAAATCGTAACCAATTAAACGTAATAGATGTGTCTATTTCTAGTCACATCAAACTCCCACATACTTACTCTTTACTCGACCTCGAGTAAATCAGATAAAACTACAATATTTTTTTTTTCTTGGCTCATAGCATCATAACAAACTAACTTGTTATCACTTTAATGCCTCAACAAACATGCATAGTAATGAAAGGCGGTGAAAAGTTAATAATGGAACAAGTTCAATCCCTAAACATTTCGTACCCAACAAAGTAGTGAACGTGTGTGTGTGATCATAAACAAGTGTTGTGTACAAATTATAGATCCAAAAGATGCAAATCCACAATAGTTCAAGTCATACACTAACACAAGTATAAGCTTACTTGCACACTCTTCTCCACTATCTTAGCCACTTTGCAAACATAAATCAAGTAGGTCTTTATTAGCTTGTAGCTTGGCCTAGGTATTGGCTTATGAAAGAAAGGTAAGGATATATCAAGTAAGAGAGTATGATAATATGCACACTAAAAGCTTCTCTTTTTGCTTGAATTTTTCAACTTTTATTTCAACATTTTTCTTCTTTTGTGCCTTGGCTCCCATTGGAGTCATATTTTTATCTATTTTCTCAAGGCATCCCTTTTCTTTCATGCATTTCATTCTTTTCCTTATGAAGCTCACAAACATTTTAATCATTGAATACTTAAGTGCATGTGAATGAAACACATCATACTCCCTTAAAAGGTATGGAAAGAATTCATATTTAGGCTCATTAGGGAAGGATGATAAGCTAGTCAAAGAATGTCGAATGTGGGTTCTTTTGTATGCTTAGCATACAACCATTCTTTTGCATTAAAGCTCAAAAAGGGTACTAGTGATTGATTTTCTTTACATGGTAGGCTTGAAAGGCTCAAACGCATCAAAGATTGCCTATATCACTTTCATGTTCGCAAGTAGTCTAGACATATGCTTCAAAGAGCATGTAGTTAAGTTCTAGCATGTATTAGAGACTTCTTAAGACTATCACAAAGTTCACACAATCTTCACTAAGCTATGCACACTTCACAAGTCATGACAATAATGTGCTCAAAATATTCAACTACTATGTTAAATCAAAATTTGCATTAGAGTTCAAAGTGTTCCAAGGTTAACAATTCACCTATGTTCAAAAGCATGCATGATATCAATTAGGTTTCATCATGGGATAGTGATTCTAAGCATGTGTTCATTAATAACTATGAGCTCAAAATTTTCAAATTTTTTGATTTTTTTGTATTTTTATAATAATAAAAACAATAACACACCACTAATCCCCCCATACTTAAATCTTACATTGTCGCCAATGTAAGGCAAAAATACAAGAAAAGAGAAAAGTAAACTACTAAAGAAATAAAAATGAAAATAAAAGGGAGAAAGAAACTAACTCCCCTTGGGTTGCCTCCCAAGCAGCGCCTCTATTTAACGTCGGTGGCCCGACGCTAGTCCTCTATCAAGGTTCCTCTACATTTTGGTTTGTTCGCTTTTGAGTGGGCGTCTTCAGTCTTTGTTCCTCCTTCAACATCTGTGGCTTTTTGTGGTCGATCCGGAGGGTGTGTCTTTTTAATGGTATGACCCTCCTTTGTTATCAAGGCCATCAGTAGCCTTTCCCATCTCCCATAAATCATCATTATCAAAATCATCATTTATATTTATAGCGTAACTAGAATGCTCGTGAGTTTTAATGGGTTCATAGTTATTAAATTTTGCAATTTCACCATTAGACTCTATTGTTAACATGCTGCTATTCACGTCGATCACAGATTTTGATGTTTTCAAGAATGGTCTCCCTAAAAGAATGGGGCTAGATGGATCACCATTTTCCATGTCTAAGACATAGAAATCGACGGGGAAGACCAAATTCTCTATATGAACAAGTACGTCCTCTACTATCCCCCTAGGTATAACCTTGGACTTATCAGCTAATTGAATTACAGTGTTGTCTCGTTTTAAGGGTCCAGGTTTTAGTTGAGTGTAGATTGAGTAAGGCATGACATTAATGGAAGATCCTAAATCTAGCATTGCCTTCTCAATTCTAGTGGTTCCAATCACACAAGGGATAAAAAACATACCATGGTCCTTACACTTTGTGGGAATGCTTCTTTGGATGTCCGCGGAAACATTCTCACCTAGTTCAATCTTGGGGCACCCTTTGCCTTCCTTGTTCTTACCCACTTTCCATACCTCCTTCAAAAATCTAGTATATCGAGGCACTTTCATCATGGTAACTTGTAGTGGGGCATTTTCCTCGCAGCGTTGGAAAGTGTCATAGAGTCCCTTAAGTCCAGCTTCTCTCCTATTATCCTTCAATGCAAGGGGGAATGGAGGTTCAATTTTATATTCACGGAATGGAGGGGACTTACCTCGTGGTTCCTCCTCTTGTATGGGCTCTTCAACGTCCTTCTCTTCCTTCATCTCTCCGTTCTTTGGTGGCGTCAGTACCACATTTTCCTTATCTTCATCGCTACTCGTCTTCAAAGTGATTGCACTCACGTTCTGCCTTGGGTTCACAATTGGCTGTGACGGTAGTCCATTTGACATGCTCGTTTCAAGCTTATTGAGCGAAGTCGCCAATTGTCCCGTTTGCGTAGTCAAACTCTGGATGCTCGCCCTCGTCTCCTGTTGAA
The DNA here is from genome assembly GCA_907163345.1 of Haberlea rhodopensis. Lineage (NCBI taxonomy): Eukaryota > Viridiplantae > Streptophyta > Magnoliopsida > Lamiales > Gesneriaceae > Haberlea > Haberlea rhodopensis. The sequence continues at coordinate 6,706,067 of CAJQUN010000028.1, read as the reverse complement.
ATTGTAAGCTATTTTCAGCAATAACTTTAATAATATTTTCTAACCTGTCAGAAGGAGGGTGCACCGGAGGTGGTGGATGTCTCTGATATGGCGGTCTATAGGGTGGAGGTTGGTGCATCTGTGAGTTCCCATATCCTTGGTTCGGATGGTCCGTACACCCTTGATTGTAATTGCTCGAGGGATTGTCATAGCCCCTTTGTGGTGGCCCTGGGAATCCTCCCGCTGCATTCACGTGCTCAGTGGTTGTTTCTTGTAGTGAGGGACGTGCATCAGTGGGATGGTTCACAGCTAGACAGACCACACGGCTTCATCTTCCCCACGTTGCCACCTGCCAGATTACGCACAAGAAAAGTTAGATCAATCAGTTGTTGTTCCAAATTGGATACATTTACCTCTTTTCTTGGTGGTTGTCCATGGCAAACATGTCCAAATTGTTGGGAGTTGGCCGCCATGTTAGCTATTAAGTTCCTTGCCTCCTCCGCAGTCTTGTCAATGAAAGCTCCTCCGCTCGCCGCATCCACTAAGTTCTTGTCACCTGAAAGCAAACCTTCATAGAAATATTGAATTAGAAGATGTTCACTTATCTGATGTTGTGGGCAGCTTGCACACAACTTCTTAAATCGTTCCCAGTATTCGTGCAGCGACTCCTCTTGGTATTGCTTCACCCCATAGATCTCCTTCCTTATGTTAGTTGCCCTTGAAGCTGGAAAGTACTTCTCTAGGAAGACTCTTTGCAAGTCCGTCCACGTGGTGATAGATCCGGAGGGTAAGTAAAATAGCCAATCTTTAGCAGCATCCTTTAGAGAAAATGGAAAGGCTCTCAGTTTGATTTGCTCCTCTGTTACTCCACTCGGCTTCATCATAGTGCATACCACGTGGAATTCCATCAAGTGTTTGTGTGGGTTCTCACCTGCAAGACCATGAAAAGATGGCAATAAGTGAATTAGTCCAGATTTAAGTTTGAAACTTACGTTATTCACAAGAGCAAGGAAAGTGATGCAGAGAGGTTGTTGATCTAAGTTAGGATTCACCAACTGCCTCAAACTTTGATTCGCAGCCATCATGTTCCTCTCTTCTTCTTCCTCAAGTAACCTTGCTTCTCTTATTCTCCGATGTAGTGTCCTCTCGATCTCAGGATCGTAGTAAAATTTCTCTTCGTGATCAGAGGGTTCACCTGTACTCATCAACAAACCACAGTAGTATAAAACGAAATAAATAAAAACGACGTTAACACAAAAGTAATTGCCTTCCCCGGCAACGGCGCCAAAATTTGGTAGTGTTTATCGCGTACGCCCAAATTAACCCTCTCAAGTTAATAGCAGTAAATATGTAGTAGCGTGAGTAGGGATCGATCCCACAGGGAAGTGAATACTTTTTATGTTAACAAGAATCAAAATAGGGGGTTATCGAATTTCTTTAACTATAACTAAATTAAACGAAAGCAAACAAATCACTAGTTTATCAAGATTAAAAAGCGATTCTTGGTTTTCGGTCAACTTTACCTTTGAAAATCATTCACTAGATCATCAAATTACTAAACATATGAATTCATTCAATTATTCATCAATTGAAAATTTAATTCCTTACTTACCTATCACTCGTCAAAAAGAAAACAACATTCAATTCGACTTTTATCAAATCTTCAACCAAAACTACAGCCGTTAAGGTTAAATCAATGATAGTTTCAAAACTAGTAAGCTTGATGAATCTAATTAGTAAGAACTACAGTTGTTGGAATTAATTATCCAATCGTTCTTCCTAAGAATTTAATAACACCAACAACAGGTAATTATCAATCTTAGTTGCTTCTCAATTAGCATTAGATATTGTATGTGATTACTAGGTGATCAATCTATCAATCAAACACAATAATCATAAGAATCATAATCTGAAAAACAAATTAAAATTGAATTGAAAATTCAACAATCAAATCAAAATTTTCACAAGTGATTCTATTCCAAAGGCAAGTATCCCTCAACCAAGAATCAAGGTGTTTAGCCTTGCATAATTAAATCTAAAACTAACAAAAATTGTATTAAAAACATCAAACAATCAATAGAAAAGAAAGTTACTAAGCGAAGCACGATTCCGGCTTGTTGATTCCTTCTTCGTTCTTCGAACGTCTTTTACAAAATTTGAAAGAGAATTATTCTAAAAATTCAAAAATCTATTCTAAGGTCTGAATTCTCTCTAAAAGAGACTAATTTCGAGTTACAAGAGGTGTGGAGGCTAATGGGTTAGGTTAGAGCTTATGTAGGAAGGAAAGAAATCAAGTTCCCAATCTTTCCAAAACACCGCTGGCGATCGATCGCCTCTTTTCTCGCGATCGATCGCTTGGGTCCAGTGAGCTTTGGCGATCGGTCGCCTCTTTTCTCGCGATCGATCGCCTCTTCGTTAATTTTGTTGCTCAACTTTCTGTCCATAGGCGATCGATTGCCTCCTTCATGCGGTCGATCGCCTCTACTAAAATTACAATTTTAGCCTTTTTCTTGATCTACATTGAGTCCTTATTAGCTCCAAAGCTTTTCTTGACCTTTATTCGCCTTAGTTAGCTCGATTTCTTCGATTCCACCTACAATTACACAAATATACGATTAGGTAGCATATGTATCAAATTATCCATCAAAACATACCAAATCGTAACTAATTAAACGCAATAGATGTGTCTATTTCTAGTCACATCAGTACTCTAAGATGCTCAAAAACATATCATCAAGTTCACAGGGATTGTCACTAGTACAAATACAATTCACAAGATTATGACTCAAATGTGCTCAATATATTCCTCATCTTTGACATGCTACTCAAAGCAAGATATTCACAAACAAGTCTTACAATCATCAAACTCAAGTTGGCATGCACAGTGAGATTAATGTCATCATGTAATAGAGACCACTACTATGATTCATTCTTATCTTACTAATTCAACTCATTTTCAAGAAAAATATTTGTTGGTGCTCGAAAAACGATACAATTCCAATGAAAAAACATGACACATTAATGCACTCCCCAAACTTAATTCATCCATTTTCCTCAATGTTGGTCATGGAAAATGAGACAAAACATTTACCTTTGACAACGACCGTCAGTGATCGTCGTCCAATTCCTCGTCAGCTCATGGGGCAAAGTGTTGGAACACATGACAACGCATGGAGTATCTTCCCAAAATCAAAAGCAAAAACAAAAGCAAACCAAAAAAAAAACCAAAAACAAAAAAAGGATAAGAAAAAATTCTTTATTTATAGTCCCAAGCTGGACTTTTTACCATGTAAGCTCAAGTGTCACAAGGGCCAGTGGGGGACGATTTTCCATCCTCCATCTGGTAACACCGTAACCACTTCTCTTTCACCATGAACAGTGCCCCGTGGTCATCTCTTAAGTTGATAGTGTCGCATGGTAGAACATCGACAACTTTATATGGTTCAACCCATTGTGAGTCTGACTTCCACTGAAAAAGTTGCATTTTTGTCCTATTCATTTGAACCAAATCACCCTCACTGAATTTGCCTCCTTTTTGATGGCCACTCAATGTGACCTCACCTTCTTCTCGTTCTTAACCTGCATCGCATGAATAGACAGTGTATCAATTAAATTGATATTAAAACTTCGGTGCTCAGTGCGTGTAGTGTTTAAAGCTTTGAACATATCAAAAACAACTTGATCCCCCCTACAAGGAGGATCAACTTCCCTTCTTGAACATCGATTAATGCCCTTCTAGTTGCTAGGAACAGTCTTCCTAGAATCAAAGGCATGCCGCATCTTCCTTTATGTCCAACACGATAAAATCCACTTGAAATGTGAATTTATCAACCTTGACTAGTACATCTTCAACTATCCCATGAGGGTACTTGATGGACTTATCCGCCATCTGCAGTGACACATTAATCAGTTTGAGCTCTCCTACGCCCAGCTTCCTGTAAACAAACAAAGGCATTAGATTGACACTTGGCCCCAAATCACATAGAGATTTCTTAAAAGAAATAGAGTTGATTTTGCAAGGTACAGTGAAACTCCCTGGACCCTTTAACTTTGGAGGTGAATCATTTTGAATGATAGCAGAACACTCCTCAGGTAAGTTTATCAGCTCATGCTCTCCCAGTTTCAGCTTTTTTGATAGAATCTCCTTCAAAAACTTAGCATAATGTGCCGTATAGCATCAATGAAAGGCATCTCAATGTGGAGATTCTTTATCACATCTAAAAACTTAGCAAATTTAGCATCTAGCTTTGCTCTCTTATATGCAGCGGGTAATGGGAGTGGGATATCTAACTTAGTAGGTGTGATGGGTGTAGGGGTCTTAGTAGACTTACCTTTGTCGCGTGTTTGATCCTCTTCTTGCTTGATGTCCTCTTAGCCTTTTATTTCAACGCGTACATCCTTTTTCTCAACGACCTCCTTACCGCTTCTCAATGTGATGGCATGGACGTGCTCCCTAGGGTTCATCTCAGTGCCACTAGATAGTGCTCCTTGTGCTCGTCCCGCTAGAATTTTTGCTAACTGTCCCACTTGGACTTCCAAGTTCTTTATCGACGCCTCGTAATTGTTCATCCTTGTTTCAGCTGATGATATGAACTTGGTTAGTAACTCCTCCATGCTTGGCTTTGGTGAGTACTCTGGCGGTGGTTGATGATAGTTCCTCGGCCTTGTATTGTACATATTTTGGTAGGGGTAGGTCGGCGGTGGTCAGTTCCCTACAAAGTTAACAACTTGTAACGAAAAGGTTACCTACTTTGGCATTCTGCGCTCGGATGTCCTCCTTGATAAAACTCGCATGTAACAATTTGAACTTGCATTGCATGCATACTCAAACTATCGATCTTCTTGTTCAATGCTTCCAACTGGGCAGCTAGGGCAGTGACTTCACTCACTTGATGCACTCCGGCTTGCTTCTTTGGCACGTTCCTTTCGGACTGCCATTGACAGCTATTAGCAGTCATTTTCTCCAACAACGTATAAGCCTCCTCGGACGTCTTTCTCATCACAGTACCTATTGTTGCTGCATCAATCATAGAACGGTTATCAGAAAATAAACCGTTATAAAACGTTTGTACCTGCAGCCAGATAGGAAGGCAATGATTTGGGCATCTCCGCAGTAGATCCTTGAAGCATTCCCGTGCTTCAAACAATGTCTTGGGATCATATTGGGCAAAAGTTGTGATGTCATTACGCATCTTGGCTGTCTTGGATGGTGGAAAGAACTTTGACAAGAGTAATTGTGACATCCCATCACACGTAGTAAGAGAACCTGCAGACAACGATTGTAACCAAGATTTATCTTTATCACGTAAAGAGAATGGAAATAAGTGTAACATGATGGCGTCGTCAGTAACTCCATTATGCTTGAATGTATCGCAAATCTCCAAGTAGTTGGAGATGTGGGCATTTGGATCATCAGTAGTTGCTCCCCCAAACTGGACCGAATGTTGGATCATCTGTATAATAGCAGGCTTGATCTCGAAATTGTTAGCCGGGATGGTTGGTTTCATGATACTCGACAGTGATCCATGGAATGAAGGGTGGGCGTAGTCCATGAGTGATCTTGCAACTGGTGGTACTGGAACCTCCTTGTTATTAGCCATTAGTGTTCTTGCTTGCCTTAATATCTTTTGACAAGTTCTTCTTCTCAGTCTGAAATCCACGTCATAAATTACTATCTTGTATTGCAATTTTATCTCTCGATCTCAATTACAATAAATTATCATTCAAGGATGGCCAAACCCTCAAAAGCACGAAGAACAATAATCTATGCACTTAGATATATAAGAATCAATCAAAAACATTAAATTTGAATTATGGGTTCATACAAAGGATCCCCTAAGTCTTGACAACAAACTTAACCAACAATCTCCATCAAATAATAATGCATCAAATTATTTTGCAGAATTCTAAACATCAAAATCTAATGAAAATATAGAACTAAAGTTAGAAATACGTAAATAACGAGAGGTGTCGACTCCTTACGTTGCTCCGTCGTCCCGTCTCTTCCGATGCGTCTCATCTTCAATGGTATTGTGGTGTATGGATGATTGGAGAGGATGAGTGGTGACGGTGACTGATTGTAGGGTTGAATTCTGAGGCAAAAGGTCCAAATTTCATCCAATATGATTCTATATATAGTTGTGGAGGAGTTTGGTAGTTATTGGACTCAAAATAGCTTGATAAGAATAAAATCTCAAATTTATCGGGTCTGGCGATCGATCGCTACAAAGTGCCGATCGATCGCGAGACTATTCTGATTTTATTTTTCAAAATTGTCAAGTGGTCGATCGATCGCTGATCTTTACCGATCGATCGCGAAATGTTTCTGTCCCGAGGCGATCGATCACCCGAATATGCCGATCGCTTCTTCTTAATTTTCAACAATTTGTGATTTCGTCCCTCCATTTCCGTGTTTGCTCGGTTTGGTCAATTTTCATCATTTATAGCTTATTTCATCCACTTTTATGCATTTGGACCTAGATTCCCGAAATATACAAATTGTTGGGTTTTAGGAACCCGAATAATCTTTGTTTTGATGTTAACAAAACTTGTTATTGTGTTGCTAACATATTTCATCAAGTGTGCAGTTCATAGATCATAATTAAGAGCTTGATGAATTACAAAGAAGTAGCTTGAAAATATCAAGCTGGACCAAGACTGAAATCCTGGCAGAGCGGATTGTTTCGATCATATCTCATAGCTCAGATATCGAAATGGCGTGCCTCTAAAGAGGTTGAACAGCCAAAATACTAAAAGTCATATTTCATAACAGATCGGCTAGTTCGAATGTTATCAAGGAGAAAAGACGCCTGCAATATTGAATTGTACCGCGAAGAAATAGCAAGCTGTTACAGCAAGCAACTGTCAGTCTGTTGGGCATAAATCTTAGCTCGCTTAGCGGAACGAGACAATTCAGTATAGGTGGGAAAGCTAAGACAAAGATCTACAAGTCATCTTTGGAAGTCAAAGACTGAATCGGACGATAAGATGGCCAAAAAGCTTCTGCAAGTCATGCCATGTGCTGTTGCATCCAGCAAACATACATCAGGACCATCACCTCATATTCAAGCATAACTCTCTCATACAAACTCGAAATCGAGCGTGGAAAGCTAAGAGAAAGGGCTACAACTTTCATGTAGATCACTTTGCCCAAAAATCAAAGAATCAAGAGCTACAAGCAACAGATCGGAAGATCAAGTCTATCAAGCTGTTTTTGTATCAAGATTGTCTTGCACCAGACTGATCTGTCCAAAGACTGATCTGGCCAGATTGATCTGTCCAAGCTGATCCGGCCAGACTTATCTATACAAGACTGATCCGGCCAGTCCGGTTCGAAATACAAAGAGCCCAGAAACCAGAATATGACCGTTGCAAGCTCGGGAATGGTGCAGAACCTTTTCCAACGGGTATATTCTCATGTCTAATGTATATATCATTGTTTGGGGCTATATATACAAGTCTTGGAAGCTCAAATAAGGGATTGAAGATCAATCCAAGCAAGATCAAAGCAAACCCACTTGGGATTCAAAATGGGCAGCTTATAAGAAGAGAACAACTTGAAAGAGAGCAAGCCCAGATTTTAGGCACCACTTACCTTGCTATATCATATCTAGGTAGAGATCATTTGTGCCATATATATTCACTCTATTCATTGTATTTGCGAGCTTAATAGATGAGTGAATATCATTGTAACGGTTGATGATTCATCACAACCGATTGAGAGGTCTTTGTATGTGAGACATTAAAGAACATATATAATTGAGTTGCTATGAGTTCTAGTTGGATGAGGCATTCCCAACTGGATCGGGTTTGTACAACGGGATTGTATAAATCAAAGTCTTCTAGTGGAATCCTTCCATGAGGTGGAAGAAGGGGAGATGTAGAAGGATTACACCACCTTTGAACTTCCAAAAGCAAATGCTTGTTTATTTACTTTACTTGCATATCTTTAAAATGTCTTTCAAATGGTTAATCGGTTATAGAGCAGGTTATTTCGAGTGTCTTCCGCTCGATTTTGTAACCGAACTCGATATAATCTCTCGGTGCAATTATTTCAAGAACACGAGCTATTGAAGCTCAAGTTAGTTGAACTCGGGTGTGGACTGACCACCCACCCCGATCGATCCTGACACAAATAGATACCAAAATGCGCAATATTTTCCAGGAATCACTATAAAAATGCCCATAATCTTCATAACAAATTAAATGTAAAAATCACACTTATCAACTCCACCAAACTTAAACTTGATCGTCTCGAGCAAGAAATAAGATCAAAAAGTAGAGTTCCATATGATTTAAATAAACCACTTTGCTGTAAAACATGTAGCTCAGACATCTCACTTCCAGACAACAAAAAGTCAATCAGAAAGTTCAACAAATAGTGTTTTCTCCTGGATCAAGAAACATGTCTCCAAATCAAAATGTGTGTGTGTGCTATTGTCACTTTCAAGTTTTATGCAATTTTCATAGATAGCCAATGGAAGTTACGATTATCCTTGAGCCCCCCATAGTCCTATTTTCATACACTTCTCCACTAATGTAGTCATTCTGTCAACTTGGATCAATAGGACTTTTTAAGCTTGTGAAGTTAGGCCTAGGTGTTTGGCATCAAAAAAAAGATAGGATATCACAAAGAAGAGAGTATAAGCATGTAATGTTCATATTTTTATCACAAAATTGAGATTCTATTCTTTTTCATCTAGCTTTGGCTACTTTGGGTTTTATTTAGTCACTTTTCACAAGGCTTTATCTATCATTTTCTTTTCTCATTCATTAATCTTTTTCAACATTAAGCTCGTCCAAATATAGCAATTCATATCTAATGAGATTCATTATACTCCCTTAGGGTAAGGATAAAATTTTTCAAATTATGCTCAAATAGGTAGGTATAATGAGTTTGCCAAAAAAAATATTGAATGTGGGCTAATAGTATGTTAAGCATACACCATTCTTTTTCAATTAGGCTCAAAATGGGACACTAGGGATTTATGTATACATGGTAAGCTTGAAAGGCTCAAATGGTCTAAAAATCACCTAGATCATCTCCTAATCAAGTTCATGACTATAAAATTTCACCTTGAAGCGTCATCATCAAATAAGTTCTAAGGTACTCTAAGATGCTCAAAACATATCATCAAGTTCCCAAAGATTTTCACTACTACAAATACAATTCACAAGATTATGACTCAAATGTGCTCAATATATTCCTCATCTTTGACATGCTACTCAAAACAAGATATTCACAAACAAGTCTTATAATCATCAAACTCAAGTTGGCATGCATAGTGAGAATAATATCATAATGGAATAGAGACCACTACTATGATTCTTTCTTGTCTTACTAATTGAACTCATTTTCAAGAAAAACATTTTGTTGGTGCTCAAGAAACTATATAATTCCAAAGAAAAAGCATGGCACAGTAATGCACTCCCCAAACTTAATTCATGTATTGTCCTCAATGTAATGGTCATGGAAAATGAGACAATGCATTTACCTTTGACAACGACCGTCAGTGATCGTCGTCCAAATCTTCGTCAGCTCGTGGGGCATCTTGTTGGAACTCATGATAGCAAGCATGGAGTCTCTCACCAAATCAAAAACAAAACAAAAACAAACAAAACACAAAGCAAAGGGATAATAAAAAGTTCTTGATTTTTAATCCCAAGCTGGACTTTTTACCATGTAAGCTCAAGTGCCGCAAGGGGCAGTGGGGGACGATTTTTTGTCCCATGTGGTAATGTCGTAATCACTTCTCTTTCACCGTGAACAGTGCCCCGTGGTCATCTCTCATATTGATAGTGTCGCATGATAACATCGACCACTTTGAAAGGTCCAGCCTAAAGTGCGTCAGACTTCCATGGAAATAGTGGCATCTTTCTCCTATTCATTTTGACCATGTCTCCCTTACCGAATTTTCCTCCTTTTTGACGGGCCTTTGGTGTGGTCATCACATTCTTCTCCTCGCTCTTCACCTGCGTTGCATCAACAGATAGTGTATCAGTTATATTGAAATTAAAACATCGGTGCTCAGAGTGTGATGTGTTCAAAGCTTTGAACATATAAAAAATAACTTGATCCCCCTACTCGGAGGATCAACTTCCCTTCTTGGACATCAATCATTGCCCTTCCAGTTGCTAGGAACGATCTTCCTAGAATCAAAGGCATGTCTGCATCCTCCTTTATGTCCAACACAATGAAATCCACTGGAATGATGAATTTGTCGACTTTGAGTGGTACATCCTCAACTATCCCGTGAGGGTACTTGATGTCTTATGCGCCATCAAGTGAGCCATCAAGTGACACATTGATCGGTTTCAGCTCTCCTAAGCCCAACTTCCTGTAAACATAGAGTGACACTTGACCCCAAATCACATAAAGATTTCTTAAAAGAAATAGAGTTGATTTGGCAAGGTATAGTGAAACTTCCTGGATCCTTAAACTTTGGAGGCGAATCATTCTGAATGATAGCAGAGCACTCATCAGTTAAGTTTATCATCTCATGCTCTCCCAATTTAAACTTTTTTGACAGAATCTCCATAAAAAATAAAGCATAATTCGGCATGTGCCGTATAGCATCAATGAAAGGCATCTCAATGTGGAGATTCTTTATCAAATCTAAAAACGTAGCAAATTTAGCATCTATATTTGCTCTCTTATATGCAGCGGGGAATGGGAGTGGGATATCTACCTTAGCAGGTGTGATGGGTGTAGGGGTCTTAGTAGACTTACCTTTGTCGCGTGTTTGTTCCTCCTCTTGCGTGATGTCTGCCTCGCCCTTTAACTCCACGTGTACATCATTCTTCTCCGCGATCGTCTTTCCGCTCCTCAATGTGATAGCATGGACTTGCTCCCTAGGGTTGGTCTCAGTGTCACTAGGTAGTGCTCCTTGTGCTCGCCCGGCTAGGAGTTTTGCTATCTGTCCCACTTGGACTTCCAAGTTCTTTATCGATGACTCATGATTGTTCATCCTTGTTTCAGCTGATGATATGAACTTGGTTAGCAGCTCCTCCATGTTTGGCTTTGGTGGTGGTTGGGGATAGTTCCTCGGCCCCATATTGTACGTATTTGAGTAGGGGTAGGTCTCTGGTGGGCGGTTCCCCTACCAAGTTAACAGCTTCATTAGTGGTAACGAAAGGGTTACCTACTTGGCATTCCGTGCTCGGATGTCCTCCTTGGCAAAGCTCGCATGTAACAGTTTGAACTTGCATTGCATGCATGCTCAAACTATCAATCTTCTTGTTCAGTGCTTCCAACTTGGCGGCTAGAGCAGTGACTTCACTCACTCAATGCACTCCAGCTTGATTCTTTGTCACGTTCCTTTCAGACTGCCATTGACAGCTATTATTAGCCATGTCCTCCAACAACGTATAAGCCTCCTCGGACGTCTTTCTCATCACAGTACCTCCTGCTACTGCATCAATCATGGAACGATTATCATAAAATAAACCATTATAAAATGTTTGTACCTACAGCCGGATAGGAAGGCCATGATGTGGACATCTCCCCAGTAGATCCTTTACGCGCTCACATGCTTCATACAGTGTCTCTGGATCGTATTGGGCAAAAGTTGTGATATCATTGCGCATCTTGACCGTCTTGGATGGTGGAAAGAATTTTGACAAGAACAATTGTGCCATCACATCCCACATGGTAATAGAACCTGCAGGCAACGATTGTAACCAAGATTTAGCTTTATCATGTAAAGTGAAGGGAAACAAACATAACCTGATGGCGTCATCAGTGACACCATTATGCTTGAATGTATCAAAAATCTCCAAGATGTTGGAGATGTGGGCAATCATCAGTAGCTGCTCCCCGAAATTGAACCGAATGTTGGATCATATGTATGATATCAGGCTTGATCTCGAAGTTGATAGCCTGGATGGTTGGTCTCGTGATACTAGACAGTGATCCGTGGAATGAAGGGTGGGCATAGTCCATGAGTGATCTTGCAACTGGTGGTACTGGAACCTCCTCATTATTAGCCATTTGTGCTCTTGCTTGCCTTAGCCTTTTTTGACAAGTGTGTTTGATCTCGGGGTCAAAAGGCTCAAGTGTAGGCTTGCTACTCCTTAGCATGCACCAAAGGATAACAACAAAGATTCACACAAGAACAAAAACAGTAGAAGAGTAGAGAAAATCAAACCAAAAAAAATCGAAAACACAAAAAAAACAAATGACTAAACTACAGTCAACTAATCTCGTCTGATATTATTTAAACTAGTCCCCGCCAACGGCGCCAAAAACTTGATCGCTATTATTTTAAACAGTATTTTCTAGTGTAACGATTATGCACCGCATGTGCAAGGTGTCAAGTTGTAGTATAATGATATGAAAAGTACGAGTGTCGAACCCACGAGGACTAGTAAATAAGTACCAAATTCAACTAGTTTAACTATATTTAGCCTACGGTATCTAATTGTGATTAATTAACTAAATTGACTAATTAACTCAATAATCAACCCAACAAACAAGAACAAATAAGATTAGAATCAATAAAGACAATTATCAAGACTTCCGGTTCATCATTGTAATCCCCCATAATTCGCCTATTAGTTAAGAATTGAATTCAAAAGTTCTAAGGTGACGAGTTTTCCTAATGCACTTCTTATACCTTGGTCCGGCTATAACAAATCTAATACTAACGTAACAATAAGATACTCATGTATCCTTATTGATCAATTAATATTGTATGTCGATCTATGAAAACTACTAGCCTTAGATTACTAGATACATATTGCTATCATAAGTATATTTGACTTTATCTCTCGATCTCAATTACAATAAATTATCATTCAAGGATGGTCACACCCTCAAAATCATGAAGAACAATAATCCATGCACTTAGATATATAAGAATCAATCAAAAACATTAAATTTGAATTATGGGTTCATACAAAGGATCCCATAAGTCTTGACAACAAACTTTGCCAACAATCTCCATCAAATAATGCATCAAATTATTTTGCAACATTCTAAACATCAAAATCTAATGAAAATATAGAACTAAAGTTAAAAATATGGAAATAAAGAGAGGTGTCGACTCCTTGCGTTGCTCCGTTGTCCCGTCTCTTTCTATGCGTCTCTATGGATGGTTGGAGAGGATGAGTAGTGATGGTGGTTGATTGTAGGGTTGAATTCTGAGCCAAAAGGCCCAAATTTTGTCCAATATGATTTTATATATAGTTGTGGAGGAGTTTGGTAGTTATTGGACTCAAAATAGCTTGATAAGTAATAAATCTGAAATTTATCGGGTCTCGCGATCGATCGCTACAAAGTACCGATCGATCGCCAGACTATTCTGATTTTATTTTTCAAAATTGTCAAGTGGCAATCGATCCTGATATTTACTAACCGATTGCGACATGTTTCTGGCCCGAGGTGATCGATCGCCCGAATATGCCGATCGATCGCTTCTTCTGAATTTTCAACAATTTGCGATTTCGTCCCTCCTTTTCCATGTTTGCTCGGTTTGGTCATTTTTCATCATTTATAAGTTATTTCCTACATTTTTATGTATTTGGACCTACATTCCTAAAATATACAAATATATACCAAAACGCGTAATATTTTCTAGAAATCACTACAAAAACACCCCTAATCTCATAACAAATTAAATGTAAAAATCACACTTATCATGGCCTTCATAAGAACTGCAGCTCACCAATGATCACCGGCATCTGTGTATAACTCGTTGTTTGCAATTGCAAGCTTTGGTAGTTTTCTGCAAAATTCTTTAAGTTGTTTGACAGCTTGTCTGTGATCTTCATTTCACTCGAACTTAACATCTTTCTTGAGTAGTGGACTGAACATCTTCCTGTGCATCGCCAGATTTTTGGTGAACATTCCAGCAAAATTAACAACTCCAAGAAAACTCTGACGTTGCTTTAAATCGTTGAGGTCATCCGGATATCCTTGCACTTTTTCAACAATATGATTCTACAAGATGATTCCAGATTTGTCGATCTCATTTCCAAGGAACTCGATCTGTCTTGTGGCAATCACTGCCTGCCTTTTGGAGAGCACTAATCCTTCATTGTAACTAACATCGGAAAATATTTCGAAATGTATAAGATGCTCTTTCATGTTTCTTGACGCAATGAGGATGCGTCAATATACACGAACATGAAGCTGAAGTAATCTTTGAAAAATTATCCATCTTCCTTTGATATATATGGGGTTGCCAATCTCATTGGCATAACATTCTAGATATAGTGTTCCTGTGGTGTGGAGAATGCTGTGAACTTCCTGCTAGCTTCCTCCATTTTAATCTGGTAAAACCTATACTTGCAGTCGAAGTTAGACACTTTAGCATTTTTGATGCTATTACCAAATGTTCTCTGCTTGAAATAAAGTATTCATCGAATTCCAAGTTTTCGTTGATTCCTTTATAGGTAATCACCAATCTTGGCTTTCCTCATTTAACTTCTCCATGATTCCAAACAAGAAATCCTGGACTACTATATGGAGAAACACATGCTGAGATTAACTTGATGTCAAGATGTTCCTTAAGTATAATCTGCATGTCCATCCGATCTTCCATGTTCATGGGTATTGGTTTAAATCTGACGAACTCATTTTCTTTTCTGGCTTTCATCTTCAAAGTAGCTTTGAGCTTGTTCTTGTTCCACCATGCCAGAGAGATCCTCGTTGTAGTTCCTCTGAATCTTCCTTTTCACATCCTCTAGAGTGGTTTGTTCATCGAGGGTAGCATCAGCTTGTGGAACCTCGTTTTGTAATGCCTTCTTCAGTAATAACAGGGTTTCTAGGTCGACGTTTTCTTCATCCTGTTTTCTAAAAGACATTTTCCCCATCAAAGGTCTGACTATCCTTCTGAATGGGTTAGCTTTGTCTGAATTGAAGAATTGCTTCACCAAATTTCCGTTGATCCTTCATTTTTGGGTGTCGAAGTTTTCCTTCATCACCACGCTTGCTGCAAAAACTAATGGGAAATTTCCTGTGAAATACTGCACTTAGTCTCTAGACAATGATCTTATGATCACAGAGGGTTGTGAAAATAAGTCTCCTTGTCTCGTTCTCTTGTGTGAACGCTTCAATGTCTACGAAAATTGTTTCCTAAGAACATATCAGCTCATGTATCATGGAAATAGATAGGCGGAGTTTTGATCCGATTATTATCTCCGCTGACTGGACTCTTTCATTAAGAATAAGAATCTGCTTGGAAAAGTCTCTTCCGGCAATGGCTGGTAATTTCACACCAACTTCTTTAGAGAAGATATCTCTTTTGACAGTGCATATTCTAGCTCCTGAATCAATATAAGCTACAAAATATTATGCTCGATATTTCTCGTATAACATCCCAACTGAGATATATATTGAGAATGGACTGGTGGTCATCGGATTCTGTATCTTTTCCCTCCACCGTGAATTCCATTTCATCCTGTAACCTTTCCCAAGGCTTGTGTTCCTCGAGAAACTCAATCCCTAGAATAAGTTGTTCTGGGATTCTTCCCGCTGACCCGGAAATTGTTAGATCAATTTCACCAATTTGGGGTTTCCTTGATATCTACCAACTGTAGGTTGTTGTAAATAATATAAGACATCACAAGGAAAATTGTTATCCTTTTCCATAATGTCAAATATTATTTCAATTTCTCGCCATCCTTCTGGACACTTCAGAACTCCCTTCGTTTTGAAGATATTTGGGATTTTCTGAATCCTGCTTGAGACTGCCTTTTGTTTTTCTCCGGGATAGTTGTTGATTAATCTATCATGTTGAAAAGATATTCTTATTGGCTCGATCATAAGGCTCCTGCTTCTGTTCAAAACAGGTAGGTCTTGTTTCCTCATGTCGATCTCTCCAATTGTTGGAGTATTAATAATATCCGGCAACAATGCTTTTGCGAAATCTTCGAAGATTCTGGGGACTTCGATGAATTCATTTCTCAAGAATACTTCTGAATGATGTATACTCGAGAGCGCATATGACACCTTGTAGGTGATCGAGTATGGTCTATTCCCTTCTTTCATCATATCACTTCTTTTAAAATCTTGATGAAGGTAAGAACCTTGTTGAAATATCGATCTCCCAAATTGTATGCAATTCTGGGATAGATGTTGAAGGTCATCTTTCCTGCATACATATTTCCTGCAACTGCTCTGATAACTGTGAATTTTACACTTATTTTGCTATGAAATTGTGAGGGTCCGATCCTAATGTGGTGTTTAATTTTCACACAATGATTAACTAATGTAAACAACGGAAGATTTATTTCAAATTTATTGTCAAATGGCCCTAAAAAAAATTCGCTTTTTGATGATACATATATAATGATACCAAAATATATATATAGTTTCGTATTCCATTCGCAGACAATACATCATTCATTAATCAACATAATACTTAAAGTCTTTGAAAATATTATAAGTCAAATACAACATACGCGGGACATACCCGGGTAAATTAATTTATTAAAAGTAGAGTAATACTACTGGGAAATGAAAACCATGCATAAACCTGAGCTTGCTCATCACGGAACTCGGCTATCTCTAGATGCATCACCGTAAGCATCATAATATTGTCCTCCTGCAAACATTGTCATGCCTGAACAACAAAAGACATGACAGCCTCAAACAAAGGGGGTCAGTACCTTAGTACAAGAATAAAAAAATCATGTCAAGAATGACAAAGTATCATACAATGCATACCATGTATAAATGCAATGCATGAATGTGTACAAAGAATCGAATATCAAGATACCAAAATCGGAGTCCAAAGGAAGGTATCATCAATCAATATCAAGCTCGAGCAGAGGGTGGCAGCATCGCACGACATATCTCCTCTATTGTCGTGCCCAGCATTCCTCTTGTCTAGGTCCGACGACAACGCGCGTGACTGCAGTTACTACCTAAACTGTCTGTCATTACCGTGACCAACGTCCACGATACTCATAGTAAATCAACTCAGTCATCATCAAGGATATCAAAGAAGTGGATAGATCAATATGATATGTCCATGAATCATCTATGCATTATATGGCATATGCAACTCAATATGTCATGCAATCTCATGTGAAAAGTCAATACATATCATGTAATTCACATATCATGCAGTCCAATGTATCATATAATTACATATACTGCATTTCAACATGTCATATAGTCACATAAGAAGCACATAGTCATAATTAAATCATATAAATCAATTAATGACATGTAAAATCATACAATATCATCATTACACGTCTTCGCCAGACGTCATGATAAAACTCATTTCTACGTACCTCAGACCAAAGCTAATCTACCTGGTACTCCTCGAATCAACCCAGGATTCTATTAACCTGGTCATGTAAATTCCAAAATGACACTAAGTGTTCAAGTAGTGCATTGAATCAAATTCAACTTCTAAGTATTGACCCTTAGCGATTTTCTTTGTTTTTCAGCTTAATCCATTTTCATACAAAAATCACTATAAATTCATACGACATCAGAACGACTCGATTCTAGTTCCAAAGGTTCAAAAAATCAAAATACTACATTTCATCTATTATGATGTCAAGCCGGTTCCTCCATCTGAAAGGGGTTTGAACACTTAACACGTAGCATTTAAAAATATGTTTTCCAGCTTGAGCAGTGTTAGTAAAAATACTATAACTTTTTTCATTTCAAATCCAAATTGAGTGATTCCAGTGGTAAATTACAGCCAACTTGAAGCACTACAATTCTCTTTCTGGACATTTTCCAAAATTCCTACCCAAAAAGGCTCAGGAATCCGAAGAATGCGTTGGATGAGTATTTTCGCCCACATGCAGGACACAGAATAAGCATTATTAGTATAAAATTCGTAACTCGTTCAATATGAGTCCGAAATAATTCCTATTTTTTTTTAAAATTAAATAAAATTAAAATATCTACAATTTCTATTTGAAGACCATCATCAAATTTGAAAGGCAAATTGGTCAAAAGTTTGGAATTCTACACTGCATGTGCATTTAATACATACAGTCCAATCTGGCACACCTTAGTAAAATGAGCATATCTCACTCATTTAAGTACAAGTCGTCTCAAATTTCGAACACAGTAATAAAATTCAAATATCTAAACTTTTGTATTTTCCTCAAAGCAAGATTCGAAAATTAAACTCTCAAAAACACGAAGTAACAGACTGACAGAAACATTTGTTCTACAGATTCTGTTTTATCAAAATGAGATCAACATTATCATGCTTCTTCCTAGCTTTTCGATTTGATACAACCAAGACCAACTAAAATTAGTTTAAAAGAGAGGTCATACCCTTGTCCTTCAGATTGAATCCACCACCAATCCAACTCCAAGCTTCTAATCTTTAAAACTCTTGAAGAATCTAAGCTTCTTTTCTCCTACCTTCTTCAAGCTAAGCTTGCATGTAAGTTTCTCACCATTTTTCTCTAATTTTTTGGATGGGTTTTTTTCGAAAACGGGGAGAGAAATCTGATGTTTTTGTAGGAGAGATGAATCAATATTTAAGTTTAAAAAGATGATAGTGGGCGTCGCAATCTATGGAGTATGAGTGGAATTTTTTAATAATTTACTTGCTAGATTCAAACAAGTGTCTTTGTATATAATTTATTTGTTCTCTTACATGCACTTGGCCAAACCCTTGCATGTATATATGGATGTATTTTATCTCAATAAAAAATAAGATGTTGTGACCCGGAACACCTTAATTCGAAATCTCAACTTTTAATCACCATAGTTTGTTAACTCGAGGTTAATCATAATTAATTAGCAACATGGCCTTACACTTCTTCAACTCAACAAATATTTCATTCGGTTGCTCACAAAATTTACTAGTAATATCACTATGCATGGGATATAAAAAAAAATCAAACCAATGAGGCCATTCTTGTCTCAATGTAGCCTCTCCTTTCCCATGTCGTTCTTCTGTGCCATGCATTAACTAGTACCAACGGAAATAATCTCGTTTTGCTCAATATTTCTCGTACTAGTTCTAACTGTTGATTGACAGTAATGTCTATTTCAAAATCATCAAGTTAAATCATATGAGATGTCTCAATTCATTCATGTACATAAGAATCATCATGTATCAGTGACAACTGATGTGATAGTGGAACGATAAATCAATGAACCAAACTTCTCTATGACTCCACAAGGTTCCAAATATCGAGGCAACATCGTACCTCATCGAACGAATCGTATTGGTCATCGTAAAGGTAATATCTTCAGATTTACCTTATTGAAATTCTAATGATGTATTTTTCTTGTTGGCATAGTAAACCTGCTTACTTTAAGCCAATTTCATTCGTTTTCGTAGAAACTTATCGTTCCTGACATTTCCTCAACAATCTCAAGTTGTGCCAAATATTCCTTATCAATCTCATCTCAGCATATCAGCGATCGGCAATTCTGGCTCTACAAAACCTAAACCAATGTCATCCGATAGTTGTCTGGAACTTAAATTATTGGAAAATTCTACTAGTGAATAGTGATTTTGTGGTTCCCCAAACGTCACCACGTAAACAGATAAAATATGACGTCTCTTGTATAAATTTTTTGGCATAATCTCCCCGTAATTAGACCTCCCAACAACACAGCGTGACATATATAATTCCAAAAAAATATATGATGTCTACCCAACTTAAATATGACATTAGTCACATGCACCACACAAGATAACAAAATCATAGAGTATTACATACATGCCATAGACAAATATACGCAAGCTCACAGACGAGCCACAATTATTGTACCCATAAGTATTATCCTATGCCACTTTATTTTAAGTGACAGTGACTTATACTTCTCAGACTCAGCAGCTCCTAATCCTGTCTCCAACTCTAACGTCTAGGCCTGATACCTGTTTCAACAGAAACAACCCCCAAAAATGGGTGACCATACGCCAGCAATAATAACAACATAAACAGACAGTATTCTATCAACAATATAACATGCTATAAGATAACAAAAATACTCCATGAAATCATTAACAACAATATGAGGATTCCCTGATTGTTTCTGTAACTCAATTCCTCATTATCGAACCAAAATCCATCAATCATCACCTCATTCATATCACATCCGACATACAAATCGATATAGTGGCAACACCGAGCCAACTATACCACATCGTCACATCATCATTGTGACCCATCGTATATAATCGATATAGTGGCAACACCAAGCCTACTATACCCCATCGTCGCATCATCATTGCGACCCATCGTATATAATCGATATAGTGGCAACATGTAGGGTCTTCCTACCTTAACATCAATTAGTACACATATAATGGACAGAACATGCATTTATAACCTCTTAAGGGTTCCGGTTGTAGCTTGAGCTAAGAAGATTACAGGCCAAAATAAAATTTCCAAAAGCTATTTAATTACATTCCCAATAATGAATGTTAAAGCCATAGATTTACACTACTCCTAGAGTAGAGACTATCAAAATCATGCATCCTATATTCATCTTTCTCCTTTTAGCTCACCTCCTCAACCCGACCCTAGGTCCTCGGTCCAAAAGTGTACCTACAGGGACAACACATCGTGAGCATATACATATTTACTTAACAAGATATAGAAGACATACAGTAATGCATAACATCTTAGTTAAGTAAAATTTATTGGTCATTCTTCGACTTCTTTTGTTATCCCTAATTCTTATTCATGTATGAGGCATCTTACCCCATTGTATGGCATCTTACCATAACATATTCGTCGTGTGGCATCTTACCACATGGGCATCTTACCCAATCATATGGCGTCTTGCCATATCATAACATTGTGTGGCATCTTACCACGTGGGCATCTTACCCACTCACATACATTGGGTGGCATCTTACCACATGGGCGTCTTACCCAATCATACACGTCGTATGACCTTATCATAAACTTACTTATCATAAACATCATCATCATAAACATCGTCATTATAAACATCATCATAACCATCATCATCGTAAACATCATCATAAACATCATCATCATAAACATCGTCATTATAAACATCATCATAAACATCATCATCGTAAACATCATCATAAACATCATCATCGTAAACATCATCATAAACATCATCATCGTAAACATCATCATAAACATCATCATAAACATCATCATCGTAAACATCATCATAAACATCATCATAAACATCATCATCATAAGCATCATCGTTAAATGTAGGAGTATGGTTTACCGTCCAATGCTCGTACGTTTCTTACGTACCTTAATTCCAAAAGAAGGAGAAATTGCAGAACTTTATCTCCTTGAGGTCTTGGGTACCTGGGACGGTTCTACATAACCATACCAATTGATATTAGAAGCTAAACAATAGCCCAATACCAAAAATTTAACAAAAATCATCATTTTCCTATTTTTGAACAGTGGCGATCGATCGCTCAAAACATGGCGATCGATCGCCAGATTTTTCACATAGCGGCGATCGATTGCTTAAAACATGGCGATCGATCGCCTTGATGCTCATTTCGCCACTGGACGTTGGCGATCGATCGCGCCATTTGAGGCGATCGATCGCCTATCCTCATTTTTGCGTACTGCTTCTCGGCGATCGATCGCTGCATTTGTAGCGATCGATCGCCACAACCAGTGGTCGCGATTTCACCATTTTTATGTGCATTTTCCAAGCTTATCTTCATACCTTTCAAAACCAAACTTCCCAACAATGACAATAACATCATAACCCACTAAAACCCACATAAAACACTTCAAAATCATACCCCAAACATATATAACACATACCCCCAAAACAACCCACATAACCACTTCAAAAATCACCACATTTCAACATCATCAAAACTTTAGGGAGAGTCTCATACCTCTTGAAGACTCCAAATCTTGATAAAAATCACACAAACTCAAGTTTTGTGGAGTTTCCTGCTTGCTCCCTTGAACAATTTCGAAAATGTGGAGTGGTTTAGGGTTGAGGATGGGTTGGGGGGTTTTTTAAAAGAGTAAAGGTGAAATGGGGTTAAAATGATGGGTGAAGGGTTAAAAGAAGGGGTTGGGGATTAATTTAAATTCACACCCCAAACTTATCATGATTCATAAAATACTTCTTCATGGCATTTTACAAGCATTTAGTAAAATGCAACATACTTCCTCTAAATTCACATCTTCCTCATATTTAGTAATCAACACAATTAAATCATGTTAACATCTTATTACCCATCATATAAATCAATTACCACATGATTCATCATATAAACATAATTAATGCCTTAATTGCAATTAATTAATTTCGGGGCATCACATTACTCCCCTACTTACAAGATTTCGTCCTCGAAATCGCATGCACTTACCCAAAGGAAACTAAACATAAATCATACCAGAAAATAGTTCCGGGTAATGCTGCATCATATGCCGTTCCGTCTCCCACGTAGCCTCCTCGACACCCCGACGATCCCACTGAACTTTGACCATCGGTATAACTTTACTTCGTAGTCTGTGATCCTCACGATCCAGAATTCTGACCGGTCGTTCAACGTAGGATACACCTGAATCCAACTGCACTTCAGTAGGCTGTAAAACATGAGACGGGTCTGGCTCATACTTTCTCAACATAGAGACATGGAAGACATCATGAATTCCAGATAAAGACGGCGGTAGAGCCAAACGGTAAGCCAAGGTACCAATACGCTGCAATACCTCATACGGTCCGACATACCTCGGAGATAACTTTCCCCGCATACCAAAACGGACCACACCCCTGAAGGGTGAGATTTTCAAGAAAACCTTGTCTCCTACTTGGAATTCTAGAAGTCGTCGCCGCTTATTGGCGTAGGCTGCTTGCCTATCTTGGGCCGCTTTCATCTTTAAACGTATCATCTTAATCTTTTCCTCCATATCCTTAATCATATCCGGTCCTCCGACCGCTTTACTCGTCAAGTCCTCCCAATACAACGGTGACCTACATCATCGTCCGTAAAGAGCTTCAAAAGGGGCCATTTGAATGCTCGCCTGATAGCTGTTATTATAGGAGAACTCTACCAGTGGTATAGACTCTTGCCATGGAGTATCAAACTCTAAAACACATGCCCTCAGCATATCTTCGAGCGTCTGAATAGTACGCTCCGTTTGGCCGTCTGTCTAAGGGTGATAAGTTGTACTCAGTCTCACCTCGGTGTCCAAAGCTGCCTGGAGACCCTCCCAGAAATGAGAAGTAAACCTTGGGTCTCTGTCAGACACGATCGAGACTGGAACCCCATGCAACCTCACTACATCCCGTACGTATAATTGGGCCATCTTTAGATACGTGAAAGTCATGTTGTAAGGGATGAAATGAGCTACCTTCGTCAGCCTATCCACGATCACCCAGATAGCATCAAATCTAGAGGCCGACCTTGGCAAGTGGGTCACGAAGTCCATAGATATATGCTCCCACTTCCACTTAGGTACCTCCAAGCTCTTCAGCTCGCCACCAGGCCTCTGCCTTTCTGCATTTACTTGCTGGCAGATCAAACATCTCTTAACAAAAGTGATCACATCACGCTTCATGTGTCTCCACCAGAATTGACCACTCAGGTCTTTATACATCTTCCTTCCTCCGGGGTGGATACTAAATCTGCTACTATGAGCTCGTTCTAAGATTCCTTTACGCAATCCCGGCGCATTTGGGACTACCCATCGGTTGTCCAGTCTTAAAGAATCATCTTCAGCCACTCTAAACTTTGTTGGCTGACCTCGAAGTACTATCGACGACCATCTCTGAACTTTATCATCTAACCTCTGGGCTTTCCTGATAGCCTCAAATACGTCTGGCTCGGCCAATAAGGTCGACACTCGCACCGGCGACGTGTCCACATCAAAGTCATAGCCCAGATGGCAGTAAGAGGTCATCATCGCTGATAAACACATAGCGTCTTCAGCAGTACTCTTCACCTTCCTACTTAAGGCGTCTGCTATCAAATTTGCTTTACCCGGATGGTACTCAATCTCACAGTCATAATCCTTGAGCAAATCCATCCATCTCCTTTGACGCATATTCAGTTCAGCCTGAGTGAATAGAAATTTCAGGCTCTTATGGTCCGTATAGATGGTAAACGTCGTACCATAAAGATAATGACGCCAAATTTTCAAGGCGAAAATGATGGCCGCCAGTTCCAGATCATGGACTGGGTATCTGGTCTCATGAGGCTTCAACTGCCTCGAAGCATAAGCCACCACGTGCTTTTCTTGCGTCAATACACAGCCCAAACCTTGCAATGATGCATCCGTGTACAAGGCAAACTTCTTATTCTCAGAAGGGATCACCAATACAGGCGCTGTAGTCAAACGACGCTTCAGTTCTTGAAAACTTTCCTCACAAGCTTCGGACCAAAAGAATGGGACTCCTTTCTGAGTCAGCTGTGTCAGCGGCTTAGCGATCTTAGAAAATCCCTCGACAAAACGTCGGTAATAACCTGCTAAGCCAAGGAAACTCCGTATCTCGGGTACAGAAGTGGGTGCTGCCCACTCCATTACAGCTTCAATCTTCCTGGGATCCACAGATATCCCGCTGCTAGATATAACATGACCCAAGAATACTACACTGCTCAGCCAAAACTCGCACTTGCTGAGCTTTGCATACAACTGATGATCCCTAAGGATCTGAAGTACTGTCCTCAAGTGCCGTACATGATCTTCTTCGGTCCGGGAGTAGATGAGTATATCGTCAATGAAAACTATGACGAATTGATCCAAATATGGCTGGAACACCCTGTTCATCAAACTCATGAAAACAGCCGGGGCATTTGTCACCCCAAAAGGCATGACTAGGAATTCATAGTGCCCATACCTAGTCCTGAAGGCTGTCTTCTGGACATCATCTTCCTTTACTTGAATCTGATGGTACCCTGACCTCAGATCGATTTTACTGTAGAGCCTCGTACCCTGCAACTGATCAAACAAGTCATCGATCCTCGGAAGTGGGTACTTATTCTTCACTGTAGCTTTGTTCAGTTGTCTGTAATCGATGCACAAACGCATCGAACCATCTTTCTTCTTCACAAATAAAACTGGTGCTCCCCAGGGTGATACGCTAGGGCGTATATAGCCCTTGTCAAGGAGCTCTTGCAACTGAATCTTTAATTCCCTTAGCTCCGCTGGTGCCATCCTATAAGGGGCACGAGAAATGGCATACATCCCCGGTAATAATTCAATCCCAAACTCGACCTCTCTCGTCGGTGGGAATCCGGGAATCTCCTCCGGAAAGACATCAGGGAACTCCGCCACTACCGGCACATCCTCAACTTTTACTTCTTCTTTCTTTTCCGTGACATCAATGGCATATATGAGATATCCCGAATGGCCGCGTTCCAACAACTGCGCCATCTTGACAGCAGATATCAACGGGATCTTAGAGCGAGAACCATCCCCATAGAACGTCCATGGAACTCCCATATCAGATTTGAACCGTACAGTCCTCTGCCTGCAGTTCACAACTGCCTGATACTTGTTCAGAACATCAATGCCCAGAATGCAGTCAAAATCTGACATTCCCAGAACGATCAAATCTGACCTTAGTTCTTTATCCTCAAAATAAATGAGGCCATCGTAGACGATCCGATCAGTAATCATACTTCTTCCAGCGGGGGTCGAGACTATAAGAGGCGTGGGCGACGGAGAAGTGCATATGTGGTGCCTTTCCATAAAACTTGTCGACACAAAAGAGTGTGATGCACCTGTGTCGATCAATATAAAAGCAGGGTGCGTAAATAAAAGACACGTACCCGCTATAACCTCCTCCGGAGCCGCTGAAGCCTGCTCCCTCGTCAATGCATAGACTTGTCCTTGAGGTGGCCCCATAGGCTGACCTCCATACTGTCGCGGCACAAATGGTGGTCTGTGCTGTGCTGTCCTATCCGCAGGCCTCCCCGCAGGACCCTGTTGACTCCCCATGTTGGGACACTGTCTAGCAAAGTGGCCCTTGTCGTCACAAACATAGCATCCTACACAATCTTTCGTCGGATGTGGTTGCCCACAAAGAGTGCATTGGACCTTCCCGGATCTGTCTCCCTGAGACTGCCCCCTTCCAGATGGGGCATCACTCCTTCGGTTCCCTTTCCATCTATTGTCAGGCCTCTTACCACTGAACCTTGACGCCGATGTGTTTCCTCTTGATTTGAACTGCTCACCCCTTGGCTTCAAATTATCAGGAGTGGATTTCTGAGGGGGTGCTGGCGGTGGTACAACATCAGGGTATGCACCCACTCCCAGTTCGGCTAGCTCAGCCAGTGAGAGTGCATCGTCAAAGCAAGTAGGGCCATAAGTAATCACCCTATCGTACAGCTCCGGCCTCAAGCCCTTCATGAAGTTCCTCATCTTTGCTTGAGTGCTCGTGGCGATGTGAGGCACATATCTGAGTAAGGAGCAAAACTGAAGAGCATAATCTGACACTGACATATTACCTTGCTTGAGGTGAGTGAATTCATCTTCCTTAGCCTGTCGTGCAGCAGCCGAGAAATAACAATTCAGAAAGCGAGTTCGAAACATTTTCCAATTAACTTCATGACCTTGAGCCTCTTGCTCTACCACGGTGGTCTTCCACCACATTAGCGCCTTCTTGGCCAATTGGAACTATGCTAACCGTATCCATGCTGTCTTCGCACATGGGGCTGCCACAAAGATCTGCTCTATTCTTTCTAACCATTCCTTAGCTCGTTCCCCTGTTTCAGTTCCTTCAAAGGTTGGGGGTCGGTATGCAAGAAATTGAGTTAAGCTTAGCTCCCCTGGCAACAACTGTTGTTCGGACGATTCATCATCAAAAGCTGGCGGGGGTAGGGGATTCGTACGCCCGGCACTCGCATTGACGCTCACTGCGTCACCTACCTCCGCGTTTGCTGCCATACTGCAACACAAGGGTTAATAACAAGATCCAAAACCAGTTCATATACACGTCGTTAGAAAGGTATAACATGTTAGCATAACAGTCATATACTTCATATGTAGCTTATGCGCAAAACATGTTTAAAAGTAAGCACCTAGCTAGCTTATTGCTAAGGCTACCCTTCACTCATTCCCGGGTTATCTAACCACTGCTCTGATACCACTAATGTAGGGTCTTCCTACCTTAACATCAATTAGTACACATATAATGGACAGAACATGCATTTATAACCTCTTAAGGGTTCCGGTTGTAGCTTGAGCTAAGAAGATTACAGGCCAAAATAAAATTTCCAAAAGCTATTTAATTACATTCCCAATAATGAATGTTAAAGCCATAGATTTACACTACTCCTAGAGTAGAGACTATCAAAATCCTGCATCCTATATTCATCTTTCTCCTTTTAGCTCACCTCCTCAACCCGACCCTAGGCCCTCGGTCCAAAAGTGTACCTACAGGGACAACACATCGTGAGCATATACATATTTACTTAACAAGATATAGAAGACATACAGTAATGCATAACATCTTAGTTAAGTAAAAGTTATTGGTCATTCTTCGACTTCTTTTGTTATCCCTGATTCTTATTCATGTATGAGGCATCTTACCCCATTGTATGGCATCTTACCATAACATATTTGTCGTGTGGCATCTTACCACATGGGCATCTTACCCAATCATATGGCGTCTTGCCATATCATAACATTGTGTGGCATCTTACCACGTGGGCATCTTACCCACTCACATACATTGGGTGGCATCTTACCACATGGGCGTCTTACCCAATCATACACGTCGTATGACCTTATCATAAACTTACTTATCATAAGCATCATCATCATAAACATCGTCATTATAAACATCATCATAAACATCATCATCGTAAACATCATCATAAACATCATCATCATAAACATCGTCATTATAAACATCATCATAAACATCATCATCGTAAACATCATCATAAACATCATCATAAACATCATCATCGTAAACATCATCATAAACATCATCATCGTAAACATCATCATAAACATCATCATAAACATCATCATCGTAAACATCATCATAAACATCATCATAAACATCATCATCATCATAAGCATCATCGTTAAATGTAGGAGTATGGTTTACCGTCCAATACTCGTACGTTTCTTACGTACCTTAATTCCAAAAGAAGGAGAAATTGCAGAACTTTATCTCCTTGAGGTCGTGGGTACCTGGGACGGTTCTACATAACCATACAAATTGATATTAGAAGCTAAACAATAGCCCAATACCAAAAATTTAACAAAAATCATCATTTTCCTATTTTTGAACAGTGGCGATCGATCGCTCAAAACATGGCGATCGATCGCCAGATTTTTCACATAGCGGCGATCGATCGCTTAAAACATGGCGATCGATCGCCTTGATGCTCATTTCGCCACTGGACGTTGGCGATCGATCGCGCCATTTGAGGCGATCGATCGCCTATCCTCATTTTTGCGTACTGCTTCTCGGCGATCGATCGCTGCATTTGTAGCGATCGATCGCCACAACCAGTGGTCGCGATTTCACCATTTTTATGTGCATTTTCCAAGCTTATCTTCATACCTTTCAAAACCAAACTTCCCAACAATGACAATAACATCATAACCCACTAAAACCCACATAAAACACTTCAAAATCATACCCCAAACATATATAACACATACCCCCAAAACAACCCACATAACCACTTCAAAAATCACCACATTTCAAATCCAAACATCATCAAAACTTTAGGGAGAGTCTCATACCTCTTGAAGACTCCAAATCTTGATAAAAATCACACAAACTCAAGTTTTGTGGAGTTTCCTGCTTGCTCCCTTGAACAATTTCGAAAATGTGGAGTGGTTTAGGGTTGAGGATGGGTTGGGGGGTTTTTAAAAGAGTAAAGGTGAAATGGGGTTAAAATGATGGGTGAAGGGTTAAAAGAAGGGGTTGGGGATTAATTTAAATTCACACCCCAAACTTATCATGATTCATAAAATACTTCTTCATGGCATTTTACAAGCATTTAGTAAAATGCAACATACTTCCTCTAAATTCACATCTTCCTCATATTTAGTAATCAACACAATTAAATCATGTTAACATCTTATTACCCATCATATAAATCAATTACCACATGATTCATCATATAAACATCATTAATGCCTTAATAATTAATTTCGGGGTATCACACAACACCAAGCCTACTATACCCCATCATCACATCATCCTTGCGACCCATCGTACATAATCGATATAGTGGCAACACCGAGTCTACTATACCCCATCGTCGCTCCCCTACTACTGCGACACAATCAACAACAACAATAATAGTATCACTTCGCTCATTCCAGCGACCCTCAACATCATCGTTCACATACAATCATCGATATATCATAATCAACATCAATATGAATATCAATACATGCTCGTATGTCAACACGTACCTGTTGTGTGACACAAAATATATAAGTCAGGCGTCAATGTTTAACCACCTCGTTGTCCTGTCCCCTGTGATGATGTTACATAAATACCAACAATGTATAAGGTCATAAACCATGTCATTAGACAACTACCAAGAAAATACTACATTTTCATAATCTTGGTCTTGCGATCGATCGGTCAATCCCAGCGATCGATCGCTCCAACTAATTCACCCTAGCGATCGATCGGTATTAAATCTGAATTTCATACAAAAGCTACGACATTCTAGCGATCGATCGGTCACTACATGAACCGCCTTACACATTCCCCTGTTCCAGCGATCGATCGGTACGATACCGATTGATCGGTCGACAACAGAAAACAAAAACAATGGCGATTTCATGTCTATCTTCTTGGTGCTTCTCATACACCTCAATTCATGCCATAAATACTTGAGCACCAGATAACCTAGCATCATATAAACATCTTTCCATCATTTTATACCTCAAGTGATTACATTAAAAATCATATCAGTTCATATAAAAGTAGTAACTTCACATGCTTTAAGTTTTATAAATTAAGGATATATACATCAACTAGGATCTAAACCATGGAAGTTCTACTTTCCTTACCAAGTTATTCACTTTCTTGTTGTTCTTGTAAGCCCAACTCCAAAATCAACCCGAAGGTGTGTAGAGAGAAAGTGTAGAGATTTACTAGGTGAGTTGATGTGTATTATGTGTATAAAATCTGATTTTACATATATATATTAATATCCAACTCAAATGCACATTCCAATGAACTTCCTCTCAAATGCACGTTAAATGCATAGCAAAGTCATATGCCACTACACACCTCATGCATTTTAGTTCTCTTGTCTATACAACAAGACATGCACCAAGTCAATAGATACATATATATCTATGTTCTCAATTCACATCTACTATGCTTCTCATATATCCAACATGTATGATAACAAGTCTAGCAGTGCCATACAATTGGTTCTATTTCATACCATTTCATACCAAGCTCCTTTATCACACATGAACATCATTTCATTGTTCCCAATTATGTTTCATTCATTGCAATATAATAAGTAGTCCATTTTTTTCATTTTATCATTCATACTCGGTTCAACCCGAACCCGAGTCCACTTCATACCGTAATTATTTCATAATTATCCAATAACCAGATAAAACATATATGCGTCATATCAAGGCATTTCTGTCAATTCCCACTAAATTCATCACTATTAATCGGGGTATAACTTTCGAAGTCTGGATAATTCTCTCAGTTTTTCCATTAGTCTGGGTATGATAAGCAATTCATTGCTAACTTAGTACCCATGACATTCTGAAGACAGTTTTTGAATTTAGATATTATCCTCGAATCTTTATCAGATACAATTGTTACAGAAACTCACTGTAACTAAACCACATTATCCACATCTTAAGCATGTTGTTTTCTCATAGGCATACAGAAAATCATTGAAATCAATATCTTGTATTGAATAGTCAATCAGGTCTGATTCAACTTGTTTCACAATCTCTATTTGATTTAAACAATTGAGTTATAAAACTCAAAGCTAGATATTTCTCAAGTTCATTGTGGCAATTACAAATTCTGTAGTATTCCATTAGGTCTCGTCTTTTTATCTTGACCTGCTGGTATGTCAAACAATTTGCCACAAAATTCTGAAATTTTTTTCTTCATACTATCCCATCATAAATAGGATCTCAAGAATGATACATCTCATTTTTCCCAGAATAACATTATGTCATCTATAGTGTGATTTCTGCAGTAATACTTCTTTCGAATCGGTAGAATTCGATGCTATTTACTATTTGTTCAATCGCAACCCACCACTAAATGGCATACTACAATCTATTTGGTTGATGAGACAGAACCAATTTCTTCAATCAACGTTTGTATGGGTCTGTCCTTCGAGTCTTTCTGATCTTCGAAATAAGAGGCGACTCAAACTGCAAAGCATACATTGATGCTACCATTGCACCTTGCACTTTTCGGTTCAGTGCATCTGCTACTAGTTTCATTTTCTCTGATTGATATTGACTATCAGAGTAAAATTCTTTAATAAATCTAGTCATCGCTTCCATCTCATGTTCAACTCTGGTTGTATAATATATATTTTAAACTCCTAAAATCAGAGTATATCACTATTTGTTCATCATACAGATAATGTTGCCACATCTTCAAGGCATAATAATGGCTACAAGCTCGAGTTCATGAACAGGATATCATGATTTTTTCAGCTTCAACTATCTCAAAGCATATGCAATCATCTCCTCATGATGCATCAGAACGTATCCCAAATCTTTGACCAACGTATTTGCACAAACTATATATCCCCCTGAACCATTTAACAAAATCAACATTGGGGTTGTAGTCCACTTCTATTTCAGTTTATGAAACTGCTTTCACATTCATCTGACCAAACGGTTAATAGATCAGGCTATCCTAGAATATCTTTCCATAAAAGCATGTAATATCTGGCCAAACTCATAAAACTTCGTATCTCGAGTACACTAGTATACCACTGATGAATATTATTACAATTCCACCCAAAAAGTTATGGATACTCTATTCATCAAATTCATAAGCTCTGTTGGTATAGTTGTCAGACCACACGACATTACCAAAATTCAAAAATGCTTATATATGATTTGACCAATTGCCTAGAGAACAATTTCCTTCTGACTCAAACTGATGGTAACCAGATTTAAAATCATTATTCTTATACATCGAATTTCCTTACAACTGATCAAATACTTCTCGATCTTAGGTAGTGGGTATTTATTCTTGACAATAGCGCGGTTCAATTGCCTTTAGTCGATACACATCTTCATAATAACATCTTTCTTCTTCACGAACAACACTGTTGTTTTCCCAAGGTGACATACTCAGACGTATGTACCCTTATGGAGGATATTCTGTAACTATTTTTCTAAATTTGTCAACTCTGTTGATGCCATTCCGTACAGTGCTTTCGATATCGAATCTATTCCTTGGCAATCAACAAACAGTTAAAATCGATTTCCTTCTCTAATGGAAATATTTCCTTAGGAAAATCTTGGTAAGTTTTCTTACCACTAGGATATCAGTCAACCTCGACTCTTCCTGATCAGCATCAACAGCTTATTATCAAATATCCCTCATTTTCCAAGTATCGCAACCACAATATTTTCATAGGTGATACTATCAGTATCTGAGCTTGCTATTCGTGGCTATAAACATTTCATTTGGAGCCACAATATGGTCGAAAATTCGTTACACCCTGAAATCAACTTACAATATCTCAAAATCTATCAGAGTACCCTTGCCCTCGAAACAATCAAAATCATATCTCGGCAACATCATTAAATTCAAATTCACAATACTATCATCAAACTGTAAGATACAACTCACTATTATATGTAGGAATGGTATAATCATCACTGCTGGTGTATTTTCCAAATCATAATAATCAATACACATTTGATGCAATGCATGAAAACAATGCTTTTGTCTCAATAAAACTCGTGCAATGTGATCAAATACATGACATATATCTGTGATCACTAGTACTGAAGCATCTCTAACCTTATCCTCTATCAAGGTATACTCTCTGGCTTGTTGGGAAACCAAAAATAACTATCAGGTATTACCTATGGTCTGCAGGTAACTAACTGCTACTGGAACTGAGTGGTCGAAAAGAATAACCACTCTGATATCCACCCCTAACTCAGGGTATTTGTTGTTATGGCTGCATCTGTTCATGAGCATGTAACGAACATGCTTTGACTGGCCACAATCGATATCCTATCACATGGATCAGTAGATACCTCCATCCACAGTGACCTCGAAAAGGTCTGGTATGCTAGAATCTCTTAGCACATCTAGAATTACTAGAGCTGGATGAACTGGAGTGATACTTCTGAAACTTTTATAGGACTACTTGAATTATTCCAAATGATAGTTACTTCATTAACATTTAATCAAGTCCTAGCTACTTTGCACCACATCGTGTCTTATCTTACGGTCGAAACACTTCTAATTCTAATCTCTTCGCTGGTGAATATATTGAGACTAAACACATACTTCCATTTCTCAAGTCCATGCTATTCGATTATCAATTTCCATGTAATCAACATGGCATTATCATAAACATCCTTTCCCGTGTCAAAAAGAGGGAAACCTCATTTTCCATCACTACCATTACTCTAGATACTCTCATCTAGAAGAGTTGGAGTATTTAATCATAGTTCGGACACATAAATTGGAACTGAATTACGACAATCCCCATATCCAAGTCCTCATTCAAACCAATTCTAATTGTTTCTCACAACAACTATACTCTATTCTTCAATTGAAATATCACTAATTTCAATATCTTCAAGTTCTTCGAAATCAAATCCCGATGTCAATCGACAAAATGCGTGTTAAATAGTTCTAGTGTCATCACACAAATCACAAGGTTTAAGTCCGAAAGTGATAAATAAAATTCCCAATAATGGATGCATTATCACTAAGTTATAATTCAATTAACAGTTTACATTGCCTACATGTATGATAGATAGCTATTAAAGTCTATATCACTGCTACCTGTCCCAACACTAACTGTCCATCATAAAATCAAAACATCATATATATAAGTCTCAAGTCATAGATGTTATCATCACTTACTCCATATCATCATCCGGTTAGCAACTGCCAATGCTAACAGATAAAATTCTCAAATTCTCAAAATTATATGCAACTCAGCATATTATAATACCCAGAGATATGACATCTAGCTGTCCATGCTTAGTAATACATTACATGTCTAAAATCTCATTATCTAACATGTAATCATAGCAGGCAAGAGCATATAAAAACATGTAGTCAATTACATGCACAAACTATTTTATTTGTGACTAGACTCGGTGTTCTAACTCTAGTTCGCGTATATCCCAGATTATGCTCTGATACCAAATGTGTGAGGGCCCGATCATAATGTGGTGTTTAATTATCACACAATGATTAATTAATGTAAACAACGGAATATTTATTTCAAATTTATTGTCAAATGGCCCTAAAATTTTTTTGTTTTTTCGATGATACATATATAATAATACCAAAATATATATATAGTTCTGTATTCCATTCACGGACAATACAATATTCATTAATCAGCATAACACTTAAATCCTTTGAAAATGTTATAAATCAAATACAACATACACGGGCATATCCTAGTAAATTTATTTTTATTAAAAGTAGAGTAATACGACTCGGAAGTGAAAACCATGCATAAACCCTGAGCTCGCTCATCACCGTAAGCATCAGAACATTGTCCTACTGCAAACCTTGTCATGCCCGAACAACAAAAGACATGACAACCCCAACAAAGGGGGTCAGTACCCCAGTACGAGAAATAAATAAATCATGTCAAGAATGACAAAGTATCATGCAATGCATACCATGTATAAATGCAATGTATGAATGGGTAAAAAAAATCGAATATCAAGATACCAATATCGGAGTCCAAAGGAAGTATCATCAATCAATATCAAGCTCGAGCAGAGGGTGGCGGCATCACGCAACATATCTCCTCCATCGCCGTGCCCAACATCCCTCGTGTCTAGGTCCGGCGACAACGCGCGTGACTACAGTTACTACATAAACTGTATGTCATCGCCGTGCCCAGTGTCCACGATATTTAGAGTAAATCAACTCAGTCATCATCAGGGATATCAAAGAAGTGAATAGATCAATATGATATGCCCATGAATCATCTATGCATTATATGACATTTGCAACTCAATATGTCATGCAATCTCATGTGAAAGTCAATACATATCATTTAATTCACATATCATTTAGTCCAATGTATCATATAATCATATATACTGCATTTCAACATGTCATATAGTCACATAAGAATCACATAGTGACAATTAAATCATCTAAATCAATTAATGACATGTAAAATCATACAATAGCATATTTACACGACTTTGCCAGACGTCATGATAAAACTCATTTCTACGTACCTCAGACCAAAGCTAATCTACCGAGTACTCCTCGAATCAACTCCGGAATCTATTAACCTGGTAATGTAAATTCCAAAATGACAATAAGTGTTCAAGTAGTGCATTGAATCAAATTCAACTTCTAAGTATTGACCCTTAGCGATTTTCTTAAATTTTCAGCTTAACTCATTTTCGTAGAAAAATCACTATAAATTCCTACGACATAAAAACGACTCGATTCTACTGCTAAAGGTTCAAAAACTCAAATACTACATTTCATCTATTATGATGTCATGCTGGTTCCTCCATCTGAAAGGGGTTTGAACACTAAACACATAGCATTTAAAAACCTGTTTTCCGGCTTGAGCAGTGTTAGTAAAATACTATTACTGTTCATTTCAAATCCAATTTGAGTGATTCTAGTGGCAAATTACAGCCAACTTGAAGCACTACAATTCTATTTCTAGATATTTTTCGGAATTCCTAGCAAAAAATGCTCAGGAATCCAAAGAGCATGTTGCATGGGTATTTCCGCCCACATGCAGGATACAGAATGAGCATTATTAGTTTAAAATGTGTAAGTCTTTCAATATGAGTCCGAAATAAGTCCTCTTTTTTTAAAAAAAATGAATAAAATTAAAATATCTACAATTTCTATTTGAAGACCGTCGTCAAATTCGAAAGGCGAATTGGTCAAAAGTTTGGAATTCTACACCGTGTGTGCATTTATAGTACATGCAGAGTCCAATCTGGCACACCTTAGTAAAATGAGCATATCTCACATATTTTAAGTCCGAATCGTCTCAAATTTCGACCAGATTAAGAAAACTCAAATATCTAAAACTTCTACATGTTGCTCAAAGTCAGATTTGAAAAGTTAAGTCTCAAAAACACGAAGTAACAGACTAACAAAAACATTTGTTCTACATATTCTGTTTTCTCAAAATGAGATCAATATTATCATGCTTCTTCCTAGCTTTTCAATTTGATACAACCAGACCAACTAAAATTAGTTTAAAAGAGAGGTCATACCCTTGTAGTTCAGATTGAATCCACCACCAATCCAACTTCAAGCTCCTAATCTTCAAAACTCTTGAAGAATCTAAGCTTCTTTTCTCCTACCTTTTTCAAGCTAAGCTTGCATGTAAGTTTCTCACCATTTTTCTCTAAATTTTGGGATGGGTTTTTTTCGAAAATGGGGAGAGAATCTGATGTTTTTGAAGGAGAGATGAATCAATATTTAAGTATAAAAAGATGATAGTGGGCGTTGCAATCTATGGAGTATGAGTGGAATTTTTTAATAATTTACTTGCTAGATTCAAACAAGTGTCTTTGTATATAATTTATTTGTACTCTTACATGCACTTGGCCAAATCCTTGCATGTATATATTGATTTATTTTATATCAATTAAAAATAAGATGTTGTGACCCGGAACACCTTAATTCAAAATCTCAACTTTTAATCACCTCGGTTTGCTAACTCGAGGTTAATCATAATTAATAGCAACGGGGCCTTACAGAAATTATGTGCAATTCATTATGCTTCTGGGAAGATATTATGCGCTTTTGGTATATTTTCAATGATTTCAGGAATCTAGGTCCAAGTGCATAAAATGGATGAAACAAGCTAAAAATGTTGAAAAAGGACAAAACCGAGCGAACACGTTGAAAGAAGGACCGAAATCACGAGATTGAAGGACTGAACTTAGTGATCGATCGACAACATTACCACGATCGATTGCGGAGCTGCATACTCTGAAAACCAAATTGGTTCATACGATGATCAATCGTCAGGAACTCAGCGATCGATCTTGGTTGTCCAGAATACTTTCGAGATCGATCACCAAAATACCGCGATCAATCGTGGATGTGTATACCTTGAAAAATAATAACATGAAGCTTGGCGATCGATCGCCAGGATTTCGCTATCGACGCCAGGCACGAAAAAATCGAGATTTTGTTTCCTTGTTGAGTAATTTGTGTCCAAAAGTGGGAGAACTCTTCTCCCACTATAAGAGGGATGAGATACACGGAAAAGGGACTTTTGGCTCATATTTTCAGACCTAACACAACCTCCATAATACACCATCATAAACCATTGAATAGCATGACATTCCGGGAGAGACGGGATGACGCAGCAGTGTAAGGAGTCATCTTCGAGCTTTATTTTTATATTTATAAACTTTGTTCTTCGTTATTTTCAGATTATTAATGTTTAATTTGTTGCAAAACATGATTTTTAATTGTTATTTGAGGATGATTTTTGGTTAAGTTGTTGTCAAGACTAGGGGATCCCATGTCCATGATTTAAATTAAGGTTTTTGATTAATTATTACAATTCTTTGTGCATAATTTATTGTTCTTCATGCTCTTAATGGGTTGATCACCTTTGAATGATATTTTATTGCGATTGACTTGACATATGATATTGCAATACGATATAATAAAGTAGGCCGTGGGTTTAGATTGAGACTAACCTAGTAAAATCAAACACACTTGTGATAGCAATAGATTTACAAAAATCGAAGGCTGGTAGTTTTCATAAATTGTCATACAATATTGAGTGTTAAATAAGTGCATGATCATTGCCTGATATTAGATTTGTTATATCTTGACCATAGTATAACAAGTGCATCGGGAAAACTCGTGACCTTAGAACGTATGAATTTAAATCTTAACTACTAGGCGAATTATGGAGGATTATATGGGTGAACCGAAGTCTTGATAATTGTCTCTACTGATTTCTATAATCGTTATTACTTGTTGGGTTACATATTGAGTCTTTAGTCAAATTAGTATAATATTCATCACTAATTATTGTAGGTTAAATATAGTTAAACTACTTGGGTTTGGTACTTATTTTCTAGTCTTCGTGGGTTCGACATTCCGACTTTTATCTACTATACCAAAACTTGACATCGTGCACTTGCAGTATGATCGCGCTAAACTAGAATTTTATTGTTAAATAAATAGCGATCATGCTCCCAAACAAGAGTCTTTGAGGTTTTGGATTCTCTTGTCAAAGATTGCCATGTTGAGTGGCGAATCAATTCCTTCTTTGAAAGTTGCTTTAATAATAACTATAATGGCTCCGATATAAATCCATCAGAGTGTGCTAGTAACTTATCTTTCATGATCCTCATAAGAATTTTATGAGAAACAATACTATGAGATAAAAATTCTGACGGCTCTTCTCTGATTATGTGTTGAATGAACTCTCATTCACTCTAATTCTGAACTGGATTCGCCTCCATTATCAGAAAGATCTCTTCTTCATAGATGCTTTCATATGAGGGGATATCCTAATTTTGATACACCTGCACCAAATCCTGGAAATAAACAGCCTCAACTCCTTGGTATGCTCAAACTGTTTTACTCCTCGGTTTTGGTTCTCTGGACAATCTGTAGAGATATGTCATCTTGCTCCGCACATCTAGCAGTTACAATCTTTAAAACTTTCATTTGCTCTAGTACGAGTACTAAAAGTTCTCTTTATTGGTGCTCTACTGTTACTTGCTTGATTAGAACCTGTTGACGTGGTTCTACTCCTTGTTGGTACTGATCTTTGCCCTGACCTGTAACTTTGGGCTTTCTGCTTTGACCAGAACTTTCTAGGTCTCCATGAAGACATAACTCTCCTTGGACTACTTCCTCGGGCATATGGATGATTTCTGTACTTTTTCATCTTCCGCCTTTGCGTGTAGTTTTCGATGATTGTATATCATTGCCTGTACAACAAAGATGAGCTGTTTTGTTGATTCCTCTTTACTTCTTGTAGTTATTTTGGAGTTTCGCTTGATAACACCATTACGCAAGCTTCACTTTAAGAAATGACATTCTCCTGGCCACCGTTTCTGTTTCTTGCGGTGTATATTCCTGAAGCATTTCTCTCCATGGACTCGGTATTTTGGCAAAGAACAGCTCGGTTGCATCCTTTTCTGTCATCTTTGCCTTACATATGCACTCTGTAAAGAGTTTGATGTACTCGTCTACATAACAAATATAATGTAGTTCCATGCTATATAGAGCTTGTTTATATTTTTTCGTCTTCTCTTGCTCCATTCCCTTGAAGTAACGAACTCCACTGAAATAGATTTTAAAAAGTTTGGCCATCTTGTCCACAATTGTCTTTAGGGACTCTCCGGCTATAACTTCTTCCTTGGTACCTGGGTCAGTGAGTTCCCAGGCAATTTTGGATGATCCTTTCAGACTCATTAAGGAGTAATATGAATCATTCTTTGTTTAGATCAAGTGTTCATGCTGTGATTCTCATTGCTGAAGCTCATTCATCAATAAGAACTTCTCGATTTTTGAAATCCAAAATATCGACGTTGAGCATAAGTCTGTATGGATGTAACATATCTAACTGAGATATTCCGTAAGGCGTTTGATGTATGTCTGGCCTGCGGGAAATACTCTTTGTTCCAACTTGGGAATCTAAGTTTGTTCCCGTGGTAAAATCTCCATAATGGGGCATGCTTTGATCTCCTTCGGGTAAATCGTGTGACCTGAACTTTCTTGTGATGGTGGAACCTGAGTGTTTCTATAGATATAATTTCACCCATTCTTCCAACTTGATTTCTTTTGAAGTCTACGAGATTTAATCCCTCAAACGAATCAGCGAGATCACGGAGATCTTTCAGGTTGATTATTTTCATTATTTTGTAGGAAGTATTGAATCTCCTTGTAGGACTGCAATCATTTTTCAGTCTCCGTCAAAGGTTTTCGGACCTCCTCCGCTTTCCCTTTTTGATGAAAAGGGGTTCTGTTCCATAGGATGGTGGTAGCCACCCTCCTTTTTTTTCTTCCTGAAGGACTTGGTCGTGACTCCAACTCCTTGACTCGGTTTGAACATCTCGAAGGTTTTAAGAATTTCCTCCT
This sequence comes from Haberlea rhodopensis, assembly GCA_907163345.1. Classification (NCBI taxonomy): domain Eukaryota; kingdom Viridiplantae; phylum Streptophyta; class Magnoliopsida; order Lamiales; family Gesneriaceae; genus Haberlea; species Haberlea rhodopensis. The sequence continues at coordinate 6,665,914 of CAJQUN010000028.1, read as the reverse complement.
GATGTTTACATAATCTCCATCTGAGTTTGAATCTGATGGATCTATGCGGGAACATGGCATTATGGTAAGTATCCATAACGCTGCACTGACTTCTAGACCTCTCTAAGATCTTGGGACATCTTAGACGTATCCGGGTCGATTTCTCGAAAAGTTGGTTTTTGTAAGGACCCTAAACCTTAACAGTGAATTCAAGATATAAATGGGGCTAAATATGTATTAAAGACATCTTAGGGTTCTGGTTTGATGTGAGCTCAATTAGGTTACAGGCCAAAATAAAACTTCAACAACAATTATTCAGTTACATTCCCAATCATGAATGTTTAAGTGATAGCATTAGACTACTTCTGGAGTAGAGACTATCCAAAATTTCCTGTACTCTATCTTCATTTATGCTTTCAACAGCTCACAGTTCAACCGACCCTCAGCCCCCTTGGTTTCAAAAGCGTACCTACAGGAACAACTCACCATGAGCATATATATATATATTATCACTTAACACAATTCAACTTAATAAAGTAATTAAGCGTATGAAACGATTAATTGATATGCTCCTCGATTACCACATTAGCACATTTCATTGTCGTTCCTGTTTCACAAGCTTATGCACAAAATCATTAGTTCACAATATAATGATCGATAACGCGTTTCCAATTATAACCACAATATTTCACTTTAACCACTAGAATTGTGACTGTTCCGGTCCCAATACAACAGCGGAATTTTAGGACCCCTCGCTTCGACATATAGCGGCATCATATGATATCCCTCGCTTCGACAATGACAGCGGCATGTTACCTCGCTTAGACATGACAGCGGCAAATATCATATTACCATCGCTTCATATGACAGCGGCAAGTACCTCCATCGCTCGGAGATAAAGGCTACCGGAACATTCATCAATTCCATCACATTAATCAAACACAATAGTTGATTCCATTATCACAGTAAATCACAGTCATTTCACATATACCATCACGTATAAGGATTCACTATCCACAATATACATAATCAAAGGTATGGCACGTTTTACCGTCCGATGCTCGTACGTCTCACTACGTACCTTGGTTCCAAAAGTGGAGATATCGTGGACTTTATCTCTTAGGCTGTGTGGCTACCTGGGATGGTTCTACATAATCACATGAATCCATATTAGAAACCAATAAATGAACCATTATCAAAACCATCACCATATAGAACAAAATCCCAAAAATCCAAACTTTATGCCTTGCGATCGATCGGCCCTAAGCCCCGATCGATCGCCAAGTTAAGAAAAATAAGTATCCAGGTACTTGCCTCCACCGATCGATTGAGCCATTTTACCGATCGATCGAGACATCACACCGATCGATCGGTAAAAATCGTCGATCGATCGGTAAGCTCATTTCACGCCTTATTCAGGCTCTGCCTTGCTCGATCGATCGGACCCATTTCCCGATCGATCGAGAAGTCCTGTTTCTGCGAGAAACTTCCCTGAATGAGCTTCCCTCAACACATACACTCATGAACAACCAAGAACAACTACCATGCTCAACATATAACCACAAAACAACATGGAAATGCATCCCCCAAGTATAAACAACATGATGGAACAAGATCCACCCTTATATCCCCAAAAACAAGCCACAAACCCAACCAAAACTCAACAAAACTCTACCAAGATGGAAGCTTACCACTAGAGCTCCAAGTTTCAAGTAAGAAAAGCACAAAAGACTCCTTTTCCAAGTTTACTCTTCCACTCTAGTTTCAAAAACGAAAATGGCAGCTTCTGGATGAGTGGATGAGGTTTAGGGATCAAAAGGTTGATGGAGAGGGGGTGATGTGATGTAAAGCATTGCAAGTGGCTCCTTATCAGCTTTGGAATAAATAAAAATGTGTATCATAATATAAGCATGATATGTAGAATACTCCAACATGATATTTTACAGTATTTCACCACAATGCACCACAATTGCCATTAAAAACATGCTTTACTAAAACTACAACCCAACACATTATCTAATTATCACCAATGTCACATAAACATAATTAACGCCCAAATTGCAATTAATTATCTCGGGGATATCACAATACTCCCCTACTTATAAGATTTCGCCCTCGAAATCGCATGCACTTACCCCAAAAGAACTAAACATAAATCACATACCAGAGAATAGTTCCGGGTAGTGCTGCACCATATGCCGTTCCGTCTCCCACGTGGCCTCTTCGACACCCCGACGATCCCACTGAACCTTGACCATCGGTATAACCTTGCTTCGAAGTCTGCGATCCTCTCGATCCAGAATTCTGACTGGCCGTTCAACATAGGACACATCTGAACTCAACTGAACCTCTGAAGGCTGCAACACATGAGACGGGTCCGGCTCATACTTCCTCAACATAGAAACATGGAAGACATCATGTATATCAGACAATGACGGCGGTAGGGCTAGACGGTAAGCCAAAGTGCCTATGCGATGCAATATCTCGTATGGCCCAACATACCTCGGAGACAACTTCCCCCGCATACCGAAACGAACTACACCTCTGAAAGGTGAGATTTTTAGAAAGACCTTGTCTCCTACTTGGAATTCCAATGGTCGCCGTCGTTTATTAGCATAGGCCGCTTGCCTATCTTGAGCCGCTTTCATTTTCTGACGGATCACTTTGATTTTCTCTTCCATTTCACGAATCAATTCCGGTCCTCCGACCGTCTTACTAGTCAAATATTCCCAGTATAACGGTGACCTACAACGTCGACCGTAAAGGGCCTCAAATGGAGCCATCTGAATGCTCGTCTGATAACTGTTGTTGTAAGAGAACTCTACAAGTGGCACTGAATCTTGCCACGGAGCATCAAACTCCAACACACATGCCCTCAATATGTCCTCAAGCGTCTGTATGGTACGCTCTGTCTGACCATCTGTCTGAGGGTGGTAAGTTGTACTCAGTCTCAACTCTGTACCCAAAGCTGATTGAAGACCCTCCCAAAAGTGCGATGTGAACTGCGGGTCTCTATCAGACACAATCGAGACTGGGATGCCATGCAATCTTACTACGTCCCGAACATACAACTGAGCCATTTTTAAGTATGTGAAAGTCATACTATATGGGATGAAGTGAGCCACCTTCGTCAGTCGATCCACAATCACCCAGATTGCATCGAATCCCGAGGCAGTCCTTGGCAAGTGGGTCACGAAATCCATAGAGATGTGCTCCCATTTCCACTCTGGTATATCTAAACTCTTCAACTCGCCTCCGGGCCTCTGCCTTTCCGCTTTCACTTGTTGGCAAATTAGACACTTCTTAACGAATGACATAACGTCTCTCTTCATCCGTCTCCACCAAAAATTGATCACACAAGTCATTGTACATCTTTCTCCCACCTGGATGGATGCTAAATCTGCTACAATGAGCACGATGCAAGATTCCTTGACGCATCTCTGGTGCCCTCGGCACTACCCAACGGTTACCAAGCCTCAAGGAACCATCTTCTGCTACTCTGAACTTTGATGACTGAACCAGACGTATACATGATAACCATCTCTGTACTTCAACGTCTGTCACCTGGGCTTTCCTGATAAGTTCAAAGATGTCCGGTTCTGCCAATAGGGTCGATACAAACACCGGCGATACATCTAAATCAAAGTCATATCCTAGATGACAACAAGAGGTCATCAAGGCCGATAGCTGAATCACATCATATGCTGTATACTTCACCTTCCTACTCAAGGCATCAGCAGTCAGGTTCGCCTTCCCTGGATGGTACTCTATCTCGCAATCATAGTCCTTGAGCAAGTCCATCCACCTCCTTTGCCTCATGTTCAGTTCCGCTTGAGTAAATAGGAATTTCAAGCTCTTATGATCCGTGTAAATGGTAAAGGAAGTACCATAGAGATAATGCCGCCAAATTTTCAAAGCGAAAATAATGGCCGCCAGTTCCAAATCATGGACCGGGTACCTGGTCTCATGAGGCTTCAACTGCCTCGATGCATAAGCCACCACATGCTTATTCTGCATCAGTACACAGCCCAATCCCTACAGTGATGCATCCGTGTACAAAGCAAACCTTTCGTTCTCCGAAGGGATCACCAGAACAGGTGCTGTGGTCAACCGGTGCTTCAACTCTTGGAAGCTTTGCTCACATGCCTCAGACCAAGAAAACGGAACACCCTTCTGAGTCAACTGCGTCAACGGCTTAGCGATCTTAGAGAATCCCTCGATGAAACGTCGGTAGTAACCCGCTAAACCGAGGAAGCTACGGATCTCGGGCACAGATGTAGGCGCAGACCAATCCATCACTGCTTCCACTTTCCTGGGATCCACAGAAATCCCATCACTAGAGATTACATGCCCCAAAAATACCACGCTGCTCAGCCAAAATTCACACTTGCTCAGCTTAGCATACAACTGATTGTCCCTCAGAATCTGGAGCACTGTCCTCAAATGATTCCTGTGATCTTCCTCGCTCCGAGAATAGATAAGTATATCGTCAATAAATACGATGACGAATTGATCCAAATAGGGTTGGAACACTCGATTCATCAAGCTCGTAAACACAGCCGGGGCGTTTGTCACTCCAAACGGCATGACCAAAAACTCATAGTGACCATAACGGGTCCGGAAGGCCGTCTTCTGCACATCATCCTCTCTAACTCGGATCTGGTGGTACCCCGACCTCAAATCAATCTTACTGTACAACCTCGTGCCCTGCAACTGATCAAACAAGTCGTCGATCCGCGGAAGAGGGTATTTATTCTTCACTGTGGCCTTATTCAATTGTCTGTAGTCGATGCACAATCTCATCGACCCATCCTTCTTTTTCACAAATAACACAGGCGCACCCCAAGGTGATACGCTGGGGCGTATGTAACCCTTATCAAGTAGTTCTTGTAGCTGCTCTTTCAGCTCTCTTAACTCCGCTGGTGCCATCCGGTAAGGGGCACGAGAAATAGCGGATGTACCCGATAATAATTCGATCCCGAACTCAACTTCCCTAACCGGCGGGAATCCGGGAATCTCCTCCGGAAATACATCGGCAAACTCGGCAACCACGGGTATATCTTCAACTCTTAACTCGTCTTTCTTGCCAGCAATGTCAATGGCATAAATAAGATAACCCTCGTGCCCACGTTCCAATAACTGAGTCATCTTTAAAGACGATATCAACGGAATTATTGAGCGGGAACCATCCCCGTAAAAAGTCCACTGAACCCCTAAATCAGATCTGAACCGTACTGTCCTCTGACTGCAGTCCACTACTGCCTGGTATCTGTTCAGCACATCAATACCCACAATGCAGTCGAAGTCCGACATTCCCAGAACAATCAAGTCTGACTTCAACTCGTTGCCCTCAAAATAAATGAGGCTGCCATCAACAAACTGATCTGCAATCACACTCTTTACAGCGGGTGTCGAAACCACAAGAGGCGTGGGTGACGGAGTCGTGCATATACGGTGCCTCTCCACAAAACTCGTCGACACAAAGGAGTGTGACGCACCTGTATCTATCAAAATATAAGCAGGGTGCGTAAATAAATAACACGTACCCGCTATCACTTCCTCTGGAGCTGCTGTAGCCTGCTCCCTGGTAAGGGCATACACTTGTCCTTGAGGTGGCCCCAACGGCTGTCCTCCCAATGGTCTCGGTGCAAATGGTGGTCTCTGCTGTGCTGGCTTGTCTGAAGGTCTCCCCATAGTATTCTGTGGTCCTCCCCGATTAGGACAATTTCGGGCCAAGTGCCCATGTTTCCCACACTCATAACAAGCAGAGCATACTTTCACTGAATGGGGTCCCCCGCATAGAAAACACTTAACCTTCTCAAAATTGCTAGCCTGAGACTGTCCCCTATGAGACGGAGCATTACTTCCACGACCACCCCTTCCACGAGCATCTTGCCATCTACCACTGAATCTGGAAGATGAGGAGTTTCCCTTTGGCTTAAAATGGTCGCCCCTTGGTTTCAAATTTTCAGGGGTCGGTCTCTGAGATGGTGCTGGAGGCGGTGCCACATTCGGATATGCACCCACTCCCAACTCTGCCAGTTCAGCTCGTGCTAGGGCATCATCAAAATAAGTAGGGCCATAAGTGATCACCCTATCATACAACTCCGGCATCAAGCCTTTCATGAAGTTCCTCATCTTTGCTTGGGTGCTAGAGGCGATATGAGGTACATATCGAAGTAAGGAACAGTACTGGAGGGCATAGTCGGATACCGGCATAGTACCTTGCCTCAAGCTAGTGAATTCATCCTCTTTAGCCTGCAGTGCCGCCGCTGAGAAGTATCGGGTCAGAAATCGAGTCCTAAACAGCTTCCAGTTTATTTCCTGACCCTGAGCCTCCTGTTCAATTACTGTGGTCTTCCACCACATCAGCGCCTTTTCGGCCAATTGAAATTCTGCTAGCCGTATCCAAGCTGTCTTTGCGCACGGGGCAGCTACAAATATCTGTTCTAACCTCTCTAGCCATTCCTCGGCCTTCTCCCCTGTTTCAGTCCCTTCAAAAGTCGGGGGTCGATATGCTAGAAATTGAGTCAAACTCAGTTCTCCCGGCAATAGCTGTTGTTCCGACGGCTCTTCGCCCAAGGCTGGCGGCGGTAGGGGATTTGTGTGCCTAGCACTAGCATTTACACTTATTGCATCACCAACATCCACATTTGCTGCCATACTGCAATACAAGGGTCAACAACAATATCCAAAACAATTCTCATAATACACTGTTAGAAAGCCATAACATGTTAGCATAACAGTCACATACTTCATATGCACACAACATGTTAAGAAAAATAGATGCCTAGCCAACTTATTGCAAGGCTACCCTTCACTCGTTCCCGGGTTCTCTAACCACTGCTCTCATACCACTAATGTAAGGATCCTAAACCTTAACAGTGAATTCAAGATATAAATGGGGCTAAATATGTATTAAAGACATCTTAGGGTTCTGGTTTGATGTGAGCTCAATTAGGTTACAGGCCAAAATAAAACTTCAACAACAATTATTCAGTTACATTCCCAATCATGAATGTTTAAGTGATAGCATTAGACTACTTCTGGAGTAGAGACTATCCAAAATTTCCTGTACTCTATCTTCATTTATGCTTTCAACAGCTCACAGTTCAACCGACCCTCAGCCCCCTTGGTTTCAAAAGCGTACCTACAGGAACAACTCACCATGAGCATATATATATATATTATCACTTAACACAATTCAACTTAATAAAGTAATTAAGCGTATGAAACGATTAATTGATATGCTCCTCGATTACCACATTAGCACATTTCATTGTCGTTCCTGTTTCACAAGCTTATGCACAAAATCATTAGTTCACAATATAATGATCGATAACGCGTTTCCAATTATAACCACAATATTTCACTTTAACCACTAGAATTGTGACTGTTCCGGTCCCAATACAACAGCGGAATTTTAGGACCCCTCGCTTCGACGTATAGCGGCATCATATGATATCCCTCGCTTCGACAATGACAGCGGCATGTTACCTCTCTTAGACATGACAGCGGCAAATATCATATTACCATCGCTTCATATGACAGCGGCAAGTACCTCCCTCGCTCGGAGATAAAGGCTACCGGAACATTCATCAATTCCATCACATTAATCAAACACAATAGTTGATTCCATTATCACAGTAAATCACAGTCATTTCACATATACCATCACGTATAAGGATTCACTATCCACAATATACATAATCAAAGGTATGGCACGTTTTACCGTCCGATGCTCGTACGTCTCACTACGTACCTTGGTTCCAAAAGTGGAGATATCGTGGACTTTATCTCTTAGGCTGTGTGGCTACCTGGGATGGTTCTACATAATCACATGAATCCATATTAGAAACCAATAAATGAACCATTATCAAAAACATCACCATATAGAACAAAATCCCAAAAATCCAAACTTTATGCCTTGCGATCGATCGGCCCTAAGCCCCGATCGATCGCCAAGTTAAGAAAAATAAGTATCCAGGTACTGCCTCCACCGATCGATCGAGCCATTTTACCGATCGATCGAGACATCACACCGATCGATCGGTAAAAATCGCCGATCGATCGGTAAGCTCATTTCACGCCTTATTCAGGCTCTGCCTTGCTCGATCGATCGGACCCATTTCCCGATCGATCGAGAAGTCCTGTTTCTGCGAGAAACTTCCCTGAATGAGCTTCCCTCAACACATACACTCATGAGCAACCAAGAACAACTACCATGCTCAACATATAACCACAAAACAACATGGAAATGCATCCCCCAAGTATAAACAACATGATGGAACAAGATCCACCCTTATATCCCCAAAAACAAGCCACAAACCCAACCAAAACTCAACAAAACTCTACCAAGATGGAAGCTTACCACTAGAGCTCCAAGTTTCAAGTAAGAAAAGCACAAAAGACTCCTTTTTCCAAGTTTACTCTTCCACTCTAGTTTCAAAAACGAAAATGGCAGCTTCTGGATGAGTGGATGAGGTTTAGGGATCAAAAGGTTGACGGAGAGGGGGTGATGTGATGTAAAGCATTGCAAGTGGCTCCTTATCAGCTTTGGAATAAATAAAAATGTGTATCATAATATAAGCATGATATGTAGAATACTCCAACATGATATTTTACAGTATTTCACCACAATGCACCACAATTGCCATTAAAAACATGCTTTACTAAAACTACAACCCAACACATTATCTAATTATCACCAATGTCACATAAACATAATTAACGCCCAAATTGCAATTAATTATCTCGGGGATATCACAGTTTTTCCATTCTATTCGTTTGTTCCGGATCCTGTTGGGTTGTTTGGATCTGGAATCACAGGGTCATGTTCAAGATGATTTTCATCCCGAGCCTCGGATAACTTGAACTGAAGTTTGAGATTCATCCTGTAAAGGTTCCTCGCTATCTTCTCTTGTTGTTGATATTGGTGTATGCTAGCTGGGCTAGCACCGACTTCACGTAGTATTTTTCATTTCTCGTTGAAGCGTTTAGCTTCGACCATATGTTCCTCATTTAGTTCTTCCAATTTTTGGAAGTACCACATGTATGAGTGACCCTTCGAACATGCGTTCGGATCCATATTTCTCTTGTATTGTCTCCCTCATTAAAGTATAATATTAATATTCAAAATATTATTATAATATTTCCACAATAAACCTAGACTTTGATACCATTTTAAGGATCGCGGCTTAAAATATTCAAAACATACTTAGAATAAGCAAAACATGTCAAAATCTTAAACATAAGGGTGATTTTGTATTATTTTAAACAAAAATTCTCTCTCCAGAGAGTAATTATATATGTAGAGTTAAAAGGGATAGGAATCTTTGAAGAAATTTTAGATAGGGAATAAAGAGAAAATTAAACTTAAGTTTAGAGATTTATTTCTAATTTTCCATTTCTAAAATAATTCGTTTACCATATTGCATTCTATTCAGAAAATTATATTTACAAATGTAAAATTTCGTGTTATCAAAAAATTAAATAATATAATATATTCCGATATGGCATAGCATCTACGATAATAAAAAACAGTGATGGTTTATGTGTCAATTCTTTAATTTTTTAATTTGCCCAAATTCATATCCATACATTACCTACACTTTCCTATCGGGTTATTAAATAATATAACCTAAATATAAAAAAATATCTAATAAAATAACTTAAAATATAAAAATTACATAAAATAACCCAAAACGCCAACTTATTTGGTATCTTCTATTGAAGACGTCTATCCAGTTGGCGTATATAACTTTAGTCCAAAGTTGGTCACACCAACTTTAAAATTTTGCTTTTTTCGTCTTTTTGTTAAATAAAAAAAATTTAAAATAAAAAAATATAATAAAAATATTTATTACCTTATCAGATAAACCAAGCCTATATTTTTCAGATTTTACTTGAACATTTTTTTATTATCAAATTCAAGAAAGAAAAATTTGCAAGAATTAGAGTAATGCCTCGTTACCTGAATGCTGCATTGTTCGTTGGTTTGAAGTGGAACTATGTGCTGTGTTTCGCATCATCAATTCTTACGAGGAAGGTGACGATGTAATTATATAATTATATAAATTTTATGTTGAATTTTTTTATAAATATTCCGCGACGGCCATGCCAGGCCGCAAATCCTCGTTCCAAGCTGCAAATCCTCGTTCCAGGCCGTAATCGTCGTTCATAGTTTCAATTGCATTTTCGACTAAGACAATGCCCTATGTTTTTAACATTTATTTAAATAAAGATTTTTGAATTATTTTAATGCCATTTCATGATAAAAAAAAATAAAAATTATTCACAAATTGGGTGTTAGGATTTATAATTCAGGTTGCATTTGTATTGCCTTTTTTTATATATAAAATCTATGTTAAAATACATATGGAGTATAACTTAACATGTTAGCAATGATTGTTAGCAATGCCCTTCAAGCCAATGGGCCAATGGTTGGCCTGTTGGGCTTAATGGACTCTAGCCCAACTAGACAACTATAAATATATCAGTCATTCTCTAGGTTTGAAGATTTTTTTTTTTTATTCCATTCACTCTCATAGAAATGCCAAGATCAAACTAGCACTGGTGTTGGCTTGTAGATCTGGTCAGGTTGGTTGGACTCGAGGGTCACCGCTATCAGATTCACGTCGGTGAACGGTAATTTCTTTTCGTGCATTTATTCGATTTATGCATGTCTATATATGAATCAGGCGCGATCGACCGTCCCCGGATCAGATCTGTTTATTGTATTTATTTCCGCTGCGTTTGGATCTGGCGCCAGGGTGCGGAAACCCAACAGTGGTATCAGAGCCAGGTTGCGTTTTGATTCATGTATTTGATAATTAAATTTTATTAGATTGTTTCCCACAATACTAGTCGCTTTAGAATTTCAAAATTATGGTATCCGGAAAAATATAGAAAATAGAACCAAAACCTGGATCATCATCTCCATGGACAGCCTGCAGTTCACGGCAATACACACGACGGAGAAACTGTTCTTCCGCCGTGTCCGTACGCCGCCCCGTCTGAACTTGAATCGAGATGGTGTGGTGTTCTACGCAAAGAAATCGCGACCAGAGATTGAGCGATAGACATGGGAGAAATCGTTTCTGTCAATGTTTCGCATAATCTGCTCGTTGGTGTTCTGCGTAGAGAAATCGCGACCAGGGACGTGGGTGAGGAGGCGGCGGCGTGCGGAACAGTGGCGGCGGCTGGCTAGGGTTTCGAACCCTAGCGATTTGGGGAAGATGATGATGAATAGTGGCTGCTAGGGTTTCAGGGACAAAATTGGAATTTTAAATTTTTTTTGGGCTATTTTCGAATTTTAAAGTTTTTGGACTAGAAATTTCGAAAATTGGAAAAATTGTTTTTGATTTTGGATCCAAATTGTTTGGAGTCCATATATTATTTGGGTCATTTTAGATGTTTTATCCGGATATTATTTTTGAAATAATAAATCATAATACTTAATTTATTAAAAATGTGATTTTTAATTTATTAAGTGTAAAATGAAGATTTTACATTCAGTTGAAAATTTAATTAATTAAAAATTGAATGAAAATGTTTCATTTAATTTGTTAATTTTATTTTTGACTAATATTATGATTTGAGGTAAAATAGTGATTTTACCAAGTAACTGAAATTTAATTAATTAGAAATTAAATGAAAATGTTTCATTTAATTTGTTAATTTTATTTTCGATTAATATGATGGTTAAAAGGTAAAATAGTGATTTTACCAATTAAATGAAAATTAATTAATTAGAAATTAAATAAAATTGTTTTATTTAATTTGTTAATTTATTTTCAATTAATGATGCGATTAGTGGGAAATGATAGAATAAATTAATTATTGTGCTCTAATTACATGTGAAGTAATTAGTACAATTACATATGATGTAATTGTTTAGTTTAATGTTTAATTACATATGTTGTGATTGCATGATGGATGATTACGGGCCTTGACCAATGTGTTTAGGTGAATGTTTAGGTTTTTATTGTTTCATTATTATTGTGATTTTGGTTATCGGGCCTGCGAGCCCACTCTCTCTATTTTCTGATGTATCCCACCCCGGATTTGTATCCCTATTCTCTTGTTTGCACGATTTAAATGTAAAATCTTTAGAATTAGTGGGAGATCGAGATTGAAGATGGAGCACCAAGAATCAAGACATGTATAATGGAAGCAAAAATGTAATAGAATTGCATTGCATACCAGCATCACCTTAGACAGACTTGTGATCCACGTATGGCTCACGTGGATCAATTAGGAAAAGGCCGTAATCGTCCATATTTTTTATTATGCATATGATGTATGATAAATGTTTGTTTGTATGTTTTATTAGTACATATGACTGCATGAATAAAACATAGTTGCATGAATCCGGCAAACAAACAAACAAGTACTGGATGAGATTTGAAAATTGTTAAATCCCTCTTTTGAATATGATTCAAAAAAATTTAATATCAAACTGTAAAGGGAGCTCAAAGGAGTTTGTTGTTTCCTGTCTTCCATCAACAGTTAAGCCATGAGACGCTACTTGTGTCAGTTGTCTTGTCTCACCCTCGTGGGGGGCATCTGGCATGGGAAAGCTGTGTGTTTAACTGCCACTTAATTATGGATAGGGTTCTGTTAACCTTTAAGATTACTCACCCTCGTGGGGTCTTATTGGCGAACATTACCATCCGTGGGATGGGTTAGTTTGACGTGAGAAGGCATAATTGGCCTGCCTCCGTAGGGTTATGCCAATCACGAGACGAAAATCTTGGGGGTTGCATATGATGCAATTGTGAGCTACCTTTAGTATCATGAGGTCGGCTGGACCCTCGCCCGGGGCTATCATGAGCTAGTTGGACTCCAAGCCCACTAAGAAAATACGATTTTCCGTTCATTTGTCATGAGGGTGATGAATTCGAAAAATTTAGTGGGAGCATTCAATAACTAAAGTCCATAGTTTTTGAATTAATTAATAATCAAACGGTTTGCATGTATTTTCTGTTTATTCTCAGTATTGTGATTGCCGTGAATCCGATTGCATCAATTCTCGATACAAACAAAGTAACCGCACCAAATTATTCTGATTGACTATTAATTTTAAAATAGTGCTTGCTTCTAAAAGATTGCTATATACCTTTGGTGGGAGCCTCCTGTTGAAGTGTCTCCTGGTTCGTCTCATGAAGAGATTGCCACACTTGAGAAGTGATGGGACGAATATCTCTAGACTATGTGCTATATGATAGCATCAATGTCACCAATGAGTTTCAACACAGATATGAGAAATTTGTTCACATTGCTGATATTTTCCAACACCTACAAATGTTGTTTGGTGAACGGACGCGATTACTGAGACTCGCGATTTCAAAAGAGCTATTTTCATTTCACATGCGAGATGGGGCTTCGGTCTATGAGCATGGTGTAAGAAAAATATCTCTTGTTGAGAAATTGGAAAATCTGAATGTGACAAATCCTCATTAACTGGCTATAGATTTGATCTTATAGTCAAAATGTTGGAAACTCATGAGTCCTTGATTCAAAAGGAGAAACGTGTTCTTCTTGTCGAATCTTCTACCAATGGTAGGAAGAGTTCAAGGATAAAGAAGAGGAAGGGAAATGGTTCCCAACCTTGAAAGACGAAAAAGGATATAGTAGCAACTAAGAAAGGAGAGGCATCTATGTTTTCACTGCTGGTCACTAGCGCAAAATTGTAAGGAATACATATACTAGAAGCGTTCTAAAAATGGTATGTTATATATTAAAATTAAATGTTTCTATTGGTTCTACTTCTTTGGTATATGATGCCAGTTCTACTTCTACTTTTTTGCAAAGAGTTGCATGTGATGTGAAGAAGTAGAGAGCCCTAGGAAGGTGAACCTGCCTGAGGCTAAGCATTGTAGCAATGGCTGTTTGAAACATTTATTTAATATAAAATCTTGAACTGGTTAGGAACTGATTTGAGCAATTATTTATTTGTTCTAGATTTAATCATGAACATTGTTCCTATTTTGATAGAGAATGATATTCTTTTAAATATGCGAATGTGATTTGCATTATTTTTAAGAATGCATGTTTTATTGAATCTGGTGAACTTATGAATGATTAGTATGATTATATTCAAAGAATATAAAAAGAATGATAACTTTAATCCAACATATATTTAGCATGTGCTGAATGTCCATTGAATTTGATTCATATGGACGTATGTGGAGCACTAAATGTTAGTGCAAGATGATGTTGAGTTATCTTAAAGAGAATGTGATTCTCTCTGAGTAACTCTCTAAAGTTACATATTTGTTGAATATAATTCATACCAATGCAGTGACCAAAACTCCATATACGATATGGATTGAAAAATAATCCAAATTTATATGGAGTTTTGGTCTGCTTATGTGAAGCAGCCAGTGGGAGATGAGTTGGATAGTTGATCCATCTTATGTTATGTTGTGGAAATTTATATTATCAATTGCAGGCAAAGAGTTTGTTTCGCAAGTGCAATCTTTCTAGAGAAAATGTTTCTATTAGAAAGGATGACAACATAATATAACTTGAAAGGGTTCAAGAACCACAAACCACTAGAAAAGTGAAAACGGTGAAATTAATTGAGTCAATCATAACCTTTGATTTACACGCACGAAGGAGATTTGAAAATGTTTCAAGAACTCCTGATAAATTGAATTTACTCCTAGAAAGTAGTCAAAATGATTTTGACCATGGATGTGATCCTAGAACTTTCAAGGAGACGATGTTGGACATCGTTTTGGGATATTGGCGAGATGCCGTGAAATTTGAAATAGACTCCATGTACTCCAATAAGGTATGGGCCTTAGTAGATCTTCTTTGGGAATTGTTCCCATTGGCTGCATAGATTACAAGTGAAAGCTTGGAGTGGATGGGAAGGTAGCGACCTTCAAAGCTTAACTGATGTGAAGAGATTATTCTCATAGGCAAAGAGTTGTTTGTGAGAAACTTTTAATCAGTTGTGATGCTATAGTCTATTTGAATTTTATTAGTTATATCTTTATATTATGAATATGAGATATGAGTAATGGATGTGAACACAACATTTCTCAGTGGTGGCATTGAGGTAGAAATGTAGCAGCCAAACGTGTTTACAACTTCTTTGAGTGAGAAAAATGTTTTCAAACTCCAGAGGTCCATTTATGGGCCTAAGAAGACATCCCGAAGTTTGAACCTCCGTTTGATAACATCATCAAAGTGTTTGGTTTTGTTAAAAATCCGGAAGTGACATGTGTGTGCAAAAGGGTTAGTGGGAGCATGTTACATTTGTGATGCTTTAAGTTGATTATATCATACTCATTATGAATGGTATTTGATTAATCAATTAAAGCACGATCATCTACTAATTTCTCCATGTAAGATTGGGGGAAGCGTCATACGTGTTTAGCGTAAGGATCTATAGGGATAGATCTAAAGGATGCTTGAGATATCTCAATCTACGTACATAAACACTGTGCTAAAAGGGTTTAGCATAGAATAGTCGAAAAACGAGTTACTTCATAATATGTCATAGTATTCATCTCTCAAGTCAATATGTTTTAAGATTGATGAGGAGAGAGAAAAGATGACATTGGTACCTTATATTTCTACTTTAATAGCATAATGTATGTTATGTTATGTACTTGGCCTGATGTATGTTCTTAGAGTAATGGGCAGACATCAGACAGATCCCGGTGAAGGTCACTGGAAAACTGTGAAAATAATCCTTATGTTCTTATGAAGAACTTATGATATGTTCATGGCTTTTGGATCTGTAAGTGGAGAAATGCAAGTTCAAGGCAAAGCTGATGCTAGTTTTTAAATTGGATGTAGATGATACCATATCGATGCTCGGATTTGTATTTAAGCTCAATGATGGTGATGTCTCTTGGAAACGTTCCAAGCAAGACACCACATTGGATTCCACCACTGAAGTTGAATACATTGCAGCATACGATGCAGCAAAGAGGCAGTTTGGATAAGAAATTTCATCCAAGAGTTGTGTGTAATTTCTAGTGCAGTTGACACAGTCTCTGTGTACTGTGACAACATTTGAGCTATTATGAATAGCCAAGATCTCATCAGGATCCAAACATATATTGAGAAAATACTATCTAATGAGACAGATTGTAGACGCGACATTATTATCGAGAGAATCGCTTCAACAGAAAAATATAGTGAATCCACTGACAAAGCATTTACAATGATTGGTGTCTGATAGACATCTTGGGAAGATGGTCTTAAGACACAAGTAGTTGGCTTTGGGAAAGTGAAAGATATTGTTGTCATGCATGATTAAGTAAATCAATAGTTGATTGATTGTACTTATAATCTTATTATGACAAATCTTTGTTTGAATATTAATATATATGACACTTCTTCATCTGTTTACCCATGCATCTTGATGCATTGATGAAGTCCTTGAGATTGCTATAGTCCATAGAATGTGGTTACGCATATGATGGTGACCATGAAATACATTCTCGACTGCGATTTCTAAATGTTCCTGGTCGATGAGCCTTCGAGAATGGGATATCGATATATGCTCGTTAGAGACTGGTATTCATGATGTGTCTAGTGTAGTGCGCCGCGTTTCATCGGCGCTGGCTTGGAGAAGTCAGCACACATGAATAGGTGCTCATTAGGAATGAGTTCACTGAACGACCCTACTCGGAATTCTATAAGTGGTTACCACTTGTTGAGTATAGAATTTCTAGTCATAGTTGTGCACCATTACTCCTCATGACCCGAGGCATCATTGAGGTCTTGACAGATAGCTGTGTACTTTGATTTAATGACTGATCACATGCGGGTCATAAAGTTGTTATTTTGGGTATTCAGTGATGCTGTCAGAGGCCTATGATTGTCGTTGGGGATTCACCACTGGTCTTGATGAACCAGGATGTCCTATGTGTTTTTCTATATATGATTCGAGGAATCTCTGGCCAGAGTGGATAGTGCTTGTGAAAAAAGAGTTTTTCATATACACACACAAATGAATCATATAACGTGAAACAAATACATAGTTATTGAAATCATAAAGGGTCTCGATCAACCAATGCTCTTGATTCAATCGGGACATATTGAGTGAAAGGAATGTACTGCACGCTAACTATGGCTGACAGGTTCTCGTACGTTGCTAGTCATTTGTATCTAGGTCTTCGTGAAGCGCAGATGCTAGGCGCTACCCACGATCGGTAGGTTGTTGCTGAAATTGTATTTCAGCCATTGTCTATTAAAGGAGTTTAATTGACAATGAGGCATTCAGGGTAAGCCCAAAGAAGTGTTTGACTTCTAAAATCACAAAGGTTGTGATCCTACTGCTATGATACACTTGAGCCTCGTTGGGTCACAATCAACCGGCCGCCGATCTATTGATGAGAATTGAGACTTAAATGTTAAGTGCTCAAATTGAGTGATTTAGAAGAGATGCATTTAATTTTTTGAAAGCTCCTCACTTTAGTGGAGTTTCTATATTTGAAAATGTTTCATCTATAGAAAGTTCTAAAATTAAAACGTTTGATATATTTATGTCTCATAATTATGTACATTAGTAGTACATCAAGTTATTCAATTGGATTGAGTTGCTTGAATTATGAGTATGTAGTTTTGTTTTGGCTTTTGGGCAAGTGGGAGATTGTTAGCAATGATTGTTAGCAATGTCCTTCAAGCCAATGGTTGGCCTGTTGGGCTTAATGGACTCTAGCCCAACTAGACAACTATAAATATATCAGTCATTCTCTAGGTTTGAAGATTTTTTTTTTTGATTCCATTCACTCTCATAGAAATGCCAAGATCAAACTAGCACTGGTGTTGGCTTGTAGATCTGGTCAGGTTGGTTGGACTCGAGGGTCACCGCTATCAGATTCACGTCGGTGAACGGTAATTTCTTTTCGTGCATTTATTCGATTTATGCATGTTTATATATGAATCAGGCGCGATCGACCGTCCCCGGATCAGATCTGTTTATTGTATTTATTTCCGCTGCGTTTGGATCTGGCGCCGGGGTGCGGAAACCCAACATAACATTCATTTCCAAAACAAATTTTCATTCGATTCTTATTTTTATAAAACGACGTAAGAACTAACATACAAAATTACGTAAAAACCCCTGTCCTATCAGCGTTAATTATAACTAAATGGTTTCCTTGCTTCTCACTTTCCGAACAAATATTCTCATATAATTTCACTGAAACAAACACAACACGAAAGATATCCAGAACACCACCAAACAAAGGATGTGTTTGCAATTGCTTATTCAAAACATTTTTATGTTGTTTTTGCTTAAAGTTAGAAAAAAATTATTTTTAAGCAAAAACATAAATATTTGCTATTAAAATTAAAAAAAAATTGCTTAATGAACTTCAAATTATTATAAAATTGTCACCATGCAAAGTGAAAAGCATCTCATAACTTGCTTCTGCTTTTACCTACTTATTTTTAGATAAGCAATAGCAGAACCAATAAAATGGAACACTCAAAATATATTTTTTGTCTGAAAAGCAAATAAGCAGATTTGAAAAGCAATCACAAACACCCAATAAAAAGTGACATATAATTAATGTGCAATAAATTCAAAGACCATAATAAAATAAACATATTTAACACTAGAAATTTAAAAAAAAAAAAAAACTAAAGGAAGAAAAGAAATAGTACAAATATATAGAGCTAAAGCACAGGTCATAAACAAGCCTTTTAACTTATTCTGTCCCATTCAATGAAAAAAGCCAACACGATAACAAATTCAAGCACAGATTCCCCTTTAACAAGTCTGTCCATCTATAGTGTTCTTGCTTTGAGCTTATGGAAATCTCAAACTCGGTTTTGCAGCTAGTGCCCTCGTCGTTATCACCATCAACCTGTAGATCATCAGAACATCAAGGAAAAACCTATAGGGTTCGGTCAAAAGATACCTCTAGTTTCTTCAAGGTATCCTGGATTTGTTTTCCATATTCATTATTGAACAAAGAAGTTCTACCCATGTTTACATACAAAGAAAGATAAATACCAGATTGATCTAGCAGTAACTTATGGTTGATCTTCATGGGACCGAGCACGTGTCAATCTCCTACGCCTTCTTGGGTTTGGAGGAACACCATCAACAATATCTATGTTCAAATCCGGTATACCATCGGCATTGCCTTCATCATGATCATCATCATTTTCCTGAAGGCCTAATAAATTTTCACCCCATAGATAACGACGTCTAGAAATTGTTCCACCAGAACGACGGTGCCTATACAACATTCTTGACCTGCCACCTCTTAGCTCAGCTCCTGATTCCATTGAGCCAATCATATTAAACAAGAAGAACGTGCTTAACCACCGGCCTCCTTCACCGTCACCTCCATCATTCTCCATGTTACCTGGAAATCTATCCCTATTATCGATAACATAATCACCAAGTACCATCGCACCGGGCATGGCTGATTGAATGGCACTAACGATATCATTGTACTCTCTTTGGTGTTCAAGCCGACGCCATGCACTTTGTCTTGATGGGTCGATGTCAGATGGACGAACTGTTGGATGAACACTTCTAGCATGCCTACGTAGCTCCCCATAGCTTCCAAAGAATGAGCACGATTCATGGGAGCAGCTTCGAGACTTCAGGTTTAGGTATTTTCTTGCATCTTCCACAACTTTCCATCCCGAAATATCTCCTCGGCATAAAGGGCATTTCAGATTTGATGTCTTCTCTGACTTCTCCATATAGGTTTCATCATGATTAAGAGTTTCCAATGATGTTTGCTGTACATTTTCAAAATAAGGATTCACATTGTGGGCGCTATTTTGTCTTGATCCACCAGGTATGCCAACAAGGGCTGCAGAGTTGCCTGCAGTCAGAGAAATATTCACATGATTCACACTGATATCACTTGAAGTCGTTGAGTCAAAATTCCTATTAGAAGTAACAACAGAATCGACACGTCCTTCATGTTCCAAACTCGGTGCAGACAAGCTATCAGGATTATCTTCTCCAAGTTTCTTAAATCGATCCAAGCAATTTGAATGCCTGTAACTGGTATCACAAATGAAGGACCGACAGCCATTGCCATGGGAACTGCAAATGAGAAAAACAGCATTGTGTGGGTGGTCCATGCATATTGGGCATAAAGCTTCATCCAATTTCTTGTTGAGAGCAGAGACATCTGCACCATTTGATACGCTTCGTTTTCTACTAGCCATCTATTTGCACTGTGATATATCGCTAATATTAAATTCATCAGTATAGTGGTTCTATGTATATAATGATGCAAGAAAAGAAACCGAAGAAACTTAATTCTATACTTGAAAGAAGAGATGGCAAAGACAATAAGATACATAAAAACAAAGTTACAACGAAACAAGACATTCCCATTATCAAATATTAAAGGCCACAAATGCACACGAGGCATAAGCGTATGGCACAAATTCACATAGAAGGAGCGCACTTAATTAAAGGGCTGCGCAAGCCAAGGAACAGGGCTGAACCATACCACATCTTAAACCTAGGCATGCCCCTCAGCAATGTTTAACAGATCTGCTTATGATGAAAGTATGACAGTTGTACCAACTACCTATCCAATATCAGTTCTAGATAGACACAACATACTCACCCGTGTTGATATAGAATCCAAGAAGTCTGCAGACAATAAGAGAACTATTTACGAGGGTACCACGTGCTTACAGATAGAAAATATTTAACTAATTCATCAACGCACTCATAGCTTTACTCATCTGAAATTAAAATGTGCACCCGTTTAAGAAAAACCTCCAACATGCGCTATGGCCATGCTATACACGATTTCCTAAAGGCTAAAACTCAATAGTTTATACAACTATTGATGGTGGAAAAACTTAAGTTTTTTCCACCATTACCAAGAGGTTATCACAAGAAGGAGGAAGAAATCAAAGGATCTAAGAAATAATGGATTAAGAAAGAGTGGCGGCACCAAATCTTTCAACAAGAGCACGTTTTTTAAGTCAAAAAGAAAAATTATGCTTAAAACATTTCTAGGTGACAGCTTAATATTGAGAAAGCAGCCACAGGAACTCCAGAACATCACAAGCACCAATATACTGCCTACAACAGTAACAAACCAAGCACGTTACCATATATTAGAAACTTCACAACTAGAACTATGCCATCAAAAATCAGTCCAACTATGAAGATGATCCAATAATCAAAAGCTTTCAGTAAGTAGATGTATATATAGCCAAATCATCATCGATTGTCATCTCTAGTCTCTACCCAAAAAAGAGTTCCACTATATACGGATTTACCTTGTTATATGACAGAAATAACTTACCACTTATACTTATGCACCAGAGGACAGTTACTATCCCAAAAACCAATCATCTGAGAGAGCCAATGATGCAGAACGCTCCATTCCCCACCCTTAGGCGGTCAAAAAAGGTACAAGGGGCATAATTTTGACGTATAAAACAATTTGTAACAGATGCAGAAATCGAGTGTGTTCAGTTACAACATCAACAAAAAGAAAGTAAAAGCTTAATTTTTGACAGTAAATGAACATGAAAAACTGTATTTTGGGTCGTGGACAATCAGAATACAGTATATCAGCCATTGCACTTGTACTTACCGGTCAAAGTACTGAAATTTTCTCTTTTTTTACTGGCAGCTTCAGTATTGTATAACACAGGATTGATTTTATGAAACAAAATATCAGTATCTTTAGTTGACTTTAAAGCATATCAGATTGCAACTGGGCACGAGCATAAATCAATACAATTCAGAAATGAACATGTCTAAAATCTTGAGGAGTGAAAAAGCTTCAATTAAAGAATTATAGCAATTTCTTGGCACCGGACACCACTGAGTCCCGCCGCATCCTGCAGTTGTATTGTGGGACAATAAATGGTCATTTTCGTACAAACCAGCATCAGAATCAAACATAAACAAGCAGAATTATACAGAATAAATGGCCAAACGAAAAAGGACAACACAAACCCAGCGTGCAAACATGAAAACACCAAACTTTACATCATTCAAAATACAAAACCCGCAAGTGTTGCGAGTACATCACAACGACATTAAAGTAATCCCTAGATCTGGTTGAGCAATACTATGTTGAAATCACATCAAAATAAAACTTCACATATAACCATCTTGTTACAGTTACAAGTCAAATTTGACAATCCTAAGAGTTCTGCCAATCTCCAGAAAATATACAGCCTTTCCAAAATTCCCCAAATTTCAAGAACCCTGAAATAAATTTCAACATCAATTATACCGCCCTGATCCTCATCTTAACCATACAAACCTTAGAGATAATAAAGATCCTTCCTTTATACGCATACACCAATCAATTAACAAAGTCATACAATTAAACAACATATCACCATAAAAGAATATAATAAAGCCAACCAATTGAACCTGAAACATCAGATTAAAGGAATCAACAAAAAATCCCCCCAATTAAAAAAAAATACAGGAAATTAAAGGTACGGAATTACAATTACGAGAAATTATGGTCCGACTTTAGTCCTTTGATTGTTGATTGAATTTTGTAAGGGGTTAATTGAATTCACAATTTAATAATTATTTTTCGGTGGAAAAAACGGAGATTGTCTCCGATGAAAATGGGTTGAAGAAACTGCAAAAGGTTTCGTATGAGGTTTTCTAAAAATAATGGAACTTTCTATACATAAAGAAATATATAGCTAATGGCATATTAACTCCATGCGGTTTTAAAAATAGGTAGATTATTTTCTGTGGTTTGAAAATAGTCATTTTATTTTATTGTGATTTTGAAAATATGCAGATTACTCCCATATATTTTGAAAATAGGTATTTTACCCCGTGTGGTTTTGAATATAGGGATTTTACCCTATTATGGTTTGTGAATATGTGCAAAATACCCCCTTCATTGATGCTGTTTTTTGCAAACCACAAGGGGTAAAGTGTCTATATTCAAAATCACATGGGGTAAAATATTATTTTCAAACAAAAGGGGGTAATGTGCCTATTTTCAAAATCAAGATGGGGTAAAATGCATATTTCAAACCATATGGGGTAATCTGCCAATTTTCAAAACCACGAGGGGTATTCTGGCACTAGCTCTATAATAAATATCAGGGTGCTACCGTACCGCTTTGGGACGGATTGGAACCGGACCAATCCGATTCCAGTTCCATAGCCTTAGACGTGGAACCGATCCAATCCGATCTGATATCCATGCGGATATTCCGGACCGATTTTGGGTCAAACCGTTCAAACCATTCTGGTCCTATTTTTAAAAAAATTATAATATTTAAATTAATACATGAATTGTAATAAATTGATGAATTAATACATGAACTGTGAGAAAAAACTTCCAAATTTATTGAATTTGAAACATACGTAGATAAAAGTTACAACATTTGAATTAGTATTCTCATCGCATATTCTTCTTCCTCTTCGGAACCATGACCTAAGAACTCGTTGACTGTTCCTTGTATTCTTTGACTCAACATCAAACCAATTGGGTACCCGACCCGACCCGATCGAGTAATACCCGATCGGGTCAGGTTTTGTAAAAAAGGCCCGGTTATCGGATAGCCCGAACCCGAAAAATATGTTGTCGGGTTGGTGTCGATTTTTTTTTCAGAACCCGAAAAAAATATCGGGTATCCGAACCCAAAAGTTATGTCTGGACCAGTGATGGATGTTTATTAGACTCCGCCCATCACTAACTATCACTCTCTATCACCCACAAGCCACAACGCAATTCAAAAATCAAAACCCTATCAAAATAAACCAAAATCTCACTTCTCATATCTCGTTCACTCCGGTCTTCCACCTCACTCACGCCTGCCGCCTCTCACTCACGTCGTCCGTGTCTTCATCGCTCACTCAAGCTATCACTCACGTCGTGCCTCGCCTCGCCTCATCGTCTGCCACCTCTCACTCACGTCGCGCCTCACCTCGTCTTCCACACTCCGCAGCGGCCGCATACCACCTCGAGCCTCGACTCATCATAAGGTAAGATCTCTTTTAGGTTTCTCACATATGTGAAAGTGCATGATTGGATATTGTGATTGGATTTTGGAGGAGTGTATCGGTTGATTCTGTTTTACATCTTTTTTGACAGATTTGTTGTTTATAATTGTGAATAAATTTGTGCAAAAATTGCTGCTAGAATTTTGTGCAAAAATGGGGATTTTTTTGGACAATATCGGTGATTAAAAAACTGCTGGAATTTTGTGCAAAAAAATCGGGAATTTTCGCATAAAAAAAGTTGTTGGATTTTTTTGCAAAAAATCGAGTACCCGACACTACCCGACAAATGTCGAGTACCCGACCCGTCGGGTTTTCGGAAAAGGGATCGGGTTCGGGTAGTGTTTTCACTACCCGGAATTTTTAAGTAACCCGACATTCGGGTACCTGAACCCGAGAACCCCAACTGTAAGCATGCATCATGATTGAGAATAAATATTACTCTTGTGGTCTCCAATAATTCGGCCACATGTTGAGAAGACCGATTCCGATGCTACACTTGACAATTACACCACATGTCTCTAGTCAGTTTGGCTAAGACATGAAATTGTCTTGAATTTGCTTTCCAGCAGTCTAGTACGTCATAACTATCATCTGTTACGGAAACTTGATTACAGAAAAATCGTAACTCGTTCGACGTGCTCGATGTCATTCCTTTTCTTCTCATCTTCTTCCTTCCAAGACTCCTCAGTAGATTAATCTCTACACTTCTTGACTGCATAATGTCTTCTTCCTCATCTTGTATCTATGATGATGACCCTTGTGCATGTTCACTATGATAGAATCCAAACATATTTCGGAGAGGAAGCATAATTGACGTCTTTTGATCGTCAACATCATTCTCCAAAACATTTGCGTAATCTTTAGAAAAATATCAAACGATCATACGGCTTGACTAGGATCTAACATTGTACATATACACTACACGTATGGTATTTTTCCCAGTATTTTTAAAATTTTGCCTCCATGCAAGCAACAAAGGTTGCCAATTCATGATCATCTCTATTCAATAAAGTTACAAATATGTACATAGAAGTGGAAGGGAAAAAATGAATAGTAGGCTAAGAAGCACCGGAAACACAATCGATTGCTGATGGTCACTTTTTTTAAACAATAAATTTCCCAGTTGCACGGTTGTCAATTTTAGTATAGAGAATAATAAGTACGAGTGTTGAACCCACAGAGATTAGTAGTAAGTAGCAAACTGAATTACTTTAATTATATTTAGCCTAATAATATTAGGTGAAAATTATAAGTAAAAAAATAATTCAAACTCTCAATCAACAAGCGCGCAAAAATGAAGAAATCAATAGAGAATATCTATCAAGACTTCGGTTCACCTGTGAAATCCCCTAAAATTATTTCGTGAGTACCGATTGATTATTCGTATGATTACTGGTTATTCGTATGATTCTAAAGTGACGAGTTGTTCAATTTTATTCAATATACTCTCTCGAGCTATATTCAACATAATATCAAATGGAAGTAAGTCGCTCTTGCATACTTATTTAACAATTCAATATTACATTATGATTTGTGAAAACTACTAGCTTTTGATTCTAGATATCTATGGCTATCATATGTGAATTTGATCTCATCTCTCGATCTCAATCTGAAATCCACGGCATAACTTACTAATTCGTATTATAATATAATCTCTCGATCTCAATTGTAATAACTAATAGTAATTCAATCGTTGTTCAATTCATGAAAGCATTAAGATCATAAATCATGCACATATATTATGGACTCAATCAAAAACTAATAATTAAACCAAAGATTCAAACATATGATTCCCTCGTTCTTGATAATATAAACTTTGCATATAATCATCTTCATAGAAAGATGATCAATAAAGTATTTAAAGCTAAACAACATCAAAAACTATGAATTAAATAAGCGTAAGTTCAGAACTAATAAACGATTGGTCTTGACTCCGGGCGTCGTTCGCCTCGCGTCTCATGGTTGCTCCTTGCTTGGCGGCTTGAAAGATGACAGGGGGCTGATTCTAATTAGAATTATGGTATATGTATGCTTTGGGTCGTGCATGGTGTTATATTTATAGTGGGGTAAAAATAAGGTAGACTCCTTGTAGGACTCAAATTCTAAAGGCAGTTTTTTCCAAAATTCAGCGTCGATCGCGCTTATGTACCGATCGATCGCTAATCCCGTTTTTTAATATTTCATGTGACGCATGATTGCTCGCGCTCTTCCGTACGATCGATCACACCTTGCTCAAATTTTCTTCAACTTTCCCTGTCACGCCCGATCAATCACTCTTTTGTTCAAGATCGATCTGGCTCTGTAACTTTTCATCATTTGAGATATTTTTCTTTCCGTCGACGTGTTGGCTCGGTTGAGTCCTTTTCATCATTTTAGCTCATTTTCTGTCATGACCCGAAAATTTCACATGATCATGCATACGAATCATGGCATATATTTTGACATTTCATATGTGCATTGGTAAGCATAGAGGTATGCATACACACAATGGCATATATTTTGACATTTTATATGTGCATTGGAAAGCATAGATGTGTGAATAGAATTAAATTGAAAACGAATAAGAAGAATATATATATATATATATATATATATATATATTATTAAATAAAAATAATAAAAACTATAAAATATTGAATAAATTTAAGATATGGATTAAATTTAATGAATATATATTATTATAAAAATTAAAAAGAATAAATATATATATCTATATCTATCTCTATCTCATCTCTATATATATATCGGTCTCTAATCTCTCTCTATATATATCTTAGATACAAGTGAGTAGATGTTTGAATACACTCGTTGAATATATATGGAATAGATATTGAACTAAAATTTATGCTAGTGAGTAACTTTCGTGGATAAAGTTGAAGGGTAGATGTGCACAAGTTCCAAAATTTTATTCAAAAATAAAAAATAAAAAAAATTTATTCGGAACCGCCTCAGTAATTCGGGATTTGCACACCCCGACACATTGTACTGTGTGAAATTACCGTGAGGAGAGGAAGAGAGAAGACAAAACAGAAATTTGGGGTTCGTTGATTTTCGGACTTCAAACGACGTCAAAACTCGAAAATAAGAACATATTTGGAATCCTTGCTTCGCTACCTTCATTTTGATGTAGTTTTCTTCACCTTTTATTTTGTTTAGGGTATGACATAATTTGGAAATAATGCCCAAAAATTATGAAATTCATATATGTGATAGATTAAACAATGATAAACAATAATTAACAAGAAAATTGAGATTATGTTGTAATTTCAAATTTATACAAATTTTATGGGTATAAAAAGCCATGTGCATATACCGATTACACTAAAATTTAAATTGAGAAAACATAATTGTAACTTTGAAAAATAATGAATAGTAGAAAAGTAATATTGCACTTGGTATGAACATTTCATGCATAACTGTAATTAATTCATATTAAACCATATGATATTGAGTTTGGTTGTGCATTGGAAATGCACGAATATGTACTCCGTTTGATACCGGCACCAGTAAGGTGAATTAAACAATTCCTACGAGATAGGAGGGTCGATTGTGAGTATATCCTTATAACTTGGCATTAACTTTATATGAGTATGTGATTTGTGTTATGTAAGTACATTGAATTGGTGAATGAATTGCAATGAATGCAATATGTTGTGCAAGAACTAAATTGAGTTATGAAATGTACATGTTGAGACGTGATGTTATACGTTCTATATGATGTTATTTACCCTATTATTTCGATGTTATGCATATGATTATGACATGTGCAATTCATAAGAGATTAAAGAACTCTGTTCTGGCCACTAATGACCTTGAACCATGTGTTATTTCTGTGATGTCCGGGGAATTAATGGTGTTAATCCCGGTGCGGTATTAATCCTTGATGGATTTTTAATTGTGGCAATTAGGAATTAATTGCGGTTTGGCATCTCCCGAGGTTGTTAAATCGGGCATTTGGGATCGTTGAACCCAAAGGTTGAGATTGTATCCTCGTTTTGGTGGAAAACCTATGAGTTGGGTTTTTAGTGGGACTTGGAGCCCGGGGTGCCTTATGCTGTGGCCTGTATGGGGATTTGATGTTGGAGATAGAGTTTTTGAAAACAGATGATTTTTAATGAATCATGATGTATTTGTGGAGGTATTGGTATTTTGAGGCATTTTGCTATATATACCAGTTGGACTCGGGGTTCCGTCATTTGGAATCCATTTCTCTTCTCTCCTCTCCCTCTCACGCCACTCTCTCACCCAAACCCTTTCCCTTTCCCTTTGATGGGCGAAATCGTTGGAGGCTCGTCCTAGGAGCCGGATTTCTCGAAGATAAGTTGGTAAGTTTCTTCCCCTCGTAATTGTCTTCGATTTGAAGGTGTTGTGTGGTTTGGTTGTTTTATGGGTTGGGTTTGAGTTTTGGAATTTTAAAGAATTTTGGGTTGGTTGGTTGAGGAGTTTTTATGGTGTTTATTTTGAGGTTTTATGTTGTAAGGGGTGTGAGGATTGTTGTTGGGCAAAATTTTGCAAGAAAAACACCCTTTTTGGCTTTTACAGGTCGAGGCGATCGATCCCTAGGGCAGGGCGATCGATCGCCGCGACGTTGTTGAAAATTTCAGGAAGATGAATAGTGAGGCAATCGACCGCCTCAAATGAAGCGATCGATCGCCATGAGGCAGTGGCCATTTACGCTAACGGCGACCGATCGCCTGAAAAGGGAGCGATCGATCACCTGTTCCTATTTTCGCGAGGCGATCGATCGCCTGAAATCATGCGATCGATCGCCAATGCCTTATTTTGGGGAATTATTTCGTGTTGAGTTTTCGATGCGTGCTTCGCCCGGGGCCTTTTAAAATGGTTAATCGTCATGGATGACGATATATTTGGGGTTTGTGAACGTGCTTGGGCACGTGGTTGCATGCTTGAGATTAATTGTGGAATATTATCGTGTTTAGCATATAATTCATCGGTCACGGGACCAAGGCAAGGTTTGGACTTGAACTACGGAATCATAAGGTACGTATAACGTACGAGCATAGCCCCCTTATTTTAAATGCAATTGTTGAGTGCATGACACACTGTATTGCAATAAATGTGTATGGAAGTGCCTGATATATGGTTTTAGCAATAAACGGATATTAACGTATGTTGAAATACATGTTTAATGGTGATTGCTACAAATGGATGCATATACATTGGAAATTGCATGGTGCCGCTTTTGAGCGAGCAATGATTGGATGTGGTCGCCTTTGAGCGAACACCGGTTATGACGCCACTGCTGTTGAGCATGCGTGAGACTGAAATGCCGCTCTTGTGGAGCGAGCAATTAGTTAGAACTATGGAACCATTAAAGAGATATATGGGATATTTGTGATCATTGTTTAATGATTTGATGTTATTGTTATAATGTCAGTATGTGGCAAGTGAATTCGTTAATCAATGTAATGATTAACTGGCATTTGAGAATTTGATGGTTTCAGTTATTTTGAGAACAGGGACAGTACATGGGATCCCGGATGAGGATGATGCCATCCAGGGAGTATCTTTTATATTTCATAGCATTTACATATTGTAAATTATGAATTGCATTATTGTGATTATG
Organism: Haberlea rhodopensis; assembly: GCA_907163345.1. Lineage (NCBI taxonomy): Eukaryota > Viridiplantae > Streptophyta > Magnoliopsida > Lamiales > Gesneriaceae > Haberlea > Haberlea rhodopensis. The sequence goes on along the minus strand of CAJQUN010000028.1, from coordinate 6,636,380 downwards.
GGATTTGGGATATTGGTATGCTCACCGGTGTGGGGGCTGTCTCTGTTGGGACAGGTGGTACAGGTGTAGCAGCAGCTTCGGAGTTGAGCTCGGGCTGTTGATTAGAGGTACTTCCAGGATCGAGGTACCAGAGCTGGATGGATAGGCGCTCAGATCCAGAGTCGAGATCGAGTTGCGCTTGAGAGGTGCTTCCAGGATCGAAGCACCAGTAACGGTATCCAGTAGAGTGTTTTATACATTAGATACACGCTTATTCATTAGGTGCTCTTATATGAGTACATATTACGTGTATATGGGATGTATAAATGGGCTACGGCTTTTCTCTATTCATTTACGGTTAGCATGCAATTAAATGTGGAATTGCTAAATGAATTGAGAGCATATTAGTGTATGTTGAAAGGTGCATGACATGTTTTATGGAATATGTTGGGAAAGTATAGACATTATACGATTAATGTAAAGGAATTTTATAGATGGCATTCATGCTAGAGTTTCATGTAATTACTTTCCCTTGTTAACATGATAGTATGCACTAAGTACAGTGGTTAATACACTAATATCGGGTTAAGGGCACGGGGTGTAAGGACCCCCGTGCCCTTAACTCGTTATTAGTGTATTAAGCCATACCATTAGTGCATATAATCATACTATCATGGGGAAAGCCATATGCAAATGCAACACCATATGCCATAAAACACTCTACTGGATACCGTTACTGGTGCTTCGATCCTGGAAGCACCTCCTAAGCGCAACTTGATCTCAGCTCTGGATCTAAGCGCCTATCCAACCGGCTCTGGTACCTCGATCCTGGAAGTACTTCAAATCAACCGCCCGAGCTCAACTCCAAAGCTGCTGCTACACCTGTAACACCTGCCCCAACAGAGACAGCCCCCACACGGGGTGAGCATACCAATACCACCAATCCAAAAATCATAACGTTGCAATTCATAATTTACAGAATGTAAATGCCATAATTTAAATGATACTCCCTGGATGGTAATACCCTCATCCGGGATCCCCTGTATTGTCCATGTTCTCAAAATAACCAAACTCATCAAATTCCCAAAGCCAGTCAATCGTCACATAGATTAACTAATACCGTTCTATTATGCCAGTTCCATGATCAATATGGTAAAAACATAATATGAAAGACTATAGATATCACATATATCTAACCAATAATTCCATATTCCTGTTTCATTGCTCGCTCCACAATGGCGGCATACTAAACCTCGCGCACGTTCAACAATAGCGGCGTCATAACCGATGGTCGCTCAACGGCGATCGCATCCCAAATCATTGCTCGCTCAGTAGCGGCACCGTATGATTCCCAATTTATAACCATTTGACGCAATTACTATTTACCATGCATATTGTTATCCATTTATAGCAAATCTCATGCACCATGCATTTCAATACCTATCCGATGCAATTACCACATGCCATATATTTCAATGTCCATATAATGCAATTATCACACACCATGTGTTCCAACACCCATTTAGTACAATTATCACGCACCATGTGTTCCAATACCCATTTAGTACAATTATCACACACCATGCATTTTACAGTTGCAACTCTATAATAGGCCATGCTCGTACGTCATACGTACCTTAGAATTCCGTAGTCCATGTCAAGCCTGGCTTGAGTTCCATGCCCCGAGAAACATGTGCTAAAACACATAAATATTTCAGAATTAAACATAGGCATGCAAACACGTGCCCTAGTACGATCACAACACCAAACCGTATCGTCAATCCATGACGATAACCAAATTATAAAAGTTCTCGGCTAAGCATGTATAATACCCCAAAAATATTGTCAATCCATGACAATTAACCTTTTAAAATAACCCGGGGTGAAGCATGCAAGACACCCAAAAAGAGCCAAGAAACAACAAAAGAGGCACTAACAAACTGGCCATCTCGATCGATCGAAATTTCCTCTCGATCGATCGAGAACCACCCTCCGATCAATCGGTCAAAATCTCGATCGATCGGTCCACTGTTCCAACGCCACAAAACACATTCTGCCATGCTCGATCGATCGAAAATATTTTCGGATCGATCGAGCAGCCCTGTAAACGTGAGAAACCTCTAAGAATGAGCTCCTTTCAACACCAAATCACCTACAACTCAAACCCACTTCAATTTACAACATAAAACCAACCAAAAACCATCCAAACACTACAAAACCTAACTCCCAACATAAACAACAATGATAGAACAAGGTCTACTCCTTGAACCCTAAGATACAACATCAAAACCAACCAATACTCAACAAAACTTTACAATAATGAAAGCTTACCACTTGAGCTTCAAGTTTTTAGCAAGGAATCACAAAATGACCCCTTTTTCAAAGCCTTCACCTCCTCTCTTGTTTCAAAAACGAAAATAGCAGCTTATGGATGAGTGGAGGGGGTTTAGGGACCAAAAAGTTGATGTGAGGTTGATGGGATGTAAAGGGATGCAAGTGGCTATCATAAGGAAATCAATTATATAAACTTAAACAAAAGCATGGTGTATAAAACACCCCAACATGATATTTTAAAAGCATTTACCAAAATGCATCAAAATCCCAATTAGAACCATGCTTTTCCGAAAATAATTATCAATTTCACCATCAAGCTATAATCACCCCTAATTTCCCAACATGCATAACATGCACCCCAAAATGCACCCCAGGTCACCCATACCATGTGACTAAGCATTTTTACCAAGATAATTAATTCCAACACATATATTAATTATCACCGTAAGAATCATATAAACATAATTAATTCCTAATTGCCACAATAAAAAAAACATTAAAGATTAATAACCCTCCGGGATTAATGCCAATAATCCCAGGACATCACATGGGGGTCCTTACAATTTCATTCTGAGTACGGTCAGAATTACAGAATCAAAGAATATCGATCTCGAGTTAATTGAGAACTCAAAAGGGGATCTACAGAGTGCCATGACCATATCGTGATCACGGATTGTTCTTGGTATTAGTTGGTGCATAACAGAATAACAATACGGACATACATGTGCATCATTTCATTTTATATAAATCATGTGAACAAAATGTAAAGATTATGATGAATCATGTGAGTATATTCATGTGCTTATGTGGATATGAATTATATGCTTGTGTGATGTTAAATACTACGTTATTTGAATATGCTCATCGAGAATGCAACTCACCCAAATACAAATGTTGTTTTTCAGTTGATGTAGATAATACAATGTGTTTCAACGTACTTTGGAAGTATGGATCCAAGGTCGGCTGGCTGATTCTAGTCCTTCTCCCTCAGCTCAACATTTGCATATACTGTATAGGTTTTTGGTTGGGTTGTGAGGGGTACAACCTTGGTTATTTTTGTGTCATACATATATCTTTATGCCTTGTAAATTATATTATGATAAATGTCTTGATTGGATGTTATGAAATTCCGTTGCCATTAAATATTATGCTATATGCCTCATGTGTATGTGTTATATGTGTAAGGGGTGTCACAGTTGATTTGGTATCAGAGCAAAGGTTAGAGGTTCTGTAGACTGTCACATGTGCATTTTCATTATCTGGTAAATGGTTGCATAAGTCATCATTTATGTCATATAGGTTTAATGATGAGCAAAGTATTCATGGAGGGGAAGGATCAGCGGAGCCTGAGTCACATTCATCATTTTCACTGCCACCTAATGCACACAGAATACCCGCTGAGGCATATCGACAGTTTCCACCTGTTTATCCTCCGAAAGCGCATGAAAGAGGTATGATAAATTAAGAAAAATGGGAGCTATTGACTTTATGGGTACTACTGATCCAGCTGAGGCAGAGACTTGGCTGAAACGAACATAAAGGATTTTGAATCTGATGAAATGTACCCCTGATGAGAAATTTGATTACATAGTGTCGCTTCTTCAGGGGAATGCTTATGATTGGTTGGAGACTATTCCACATAGTACTGATCAGCCATCTATTTTGACGTGGGATGATTTTATGTTGCACTTTAAGTATGCTTACCTACCTGAAGTTTATAAGGATCAGAAAGAGAGAGAATTTCTTGATCTGAAACAGTGGAATCGATCAGTGGCGGAATATGAGGTACTCTTTAACCAGTTATCTCACTATGATCCACACATGATATCCACAGAAAAGAAGAAGTGTAGCAGATTTGAGGCAGGACTTCGATTTACTATTCGTGATCGCCTCACACCTACATACATGTAATCCTTTAGCAAGTTGAAAGCTGCAGTTGTACGTGCTGAAAAGTTAGAAGCTGAATCAAAAGCTTTCCAATTGAATAAAAAGAGACAAAGTGAGGAAGTTGGTGGATTTGGAAGGAAGAATGGATTTAATGTGCCTACCCAGAAAAGTTTCCCCAATGGTTCTAAAGTTGTCAGTTCCAGTGGTGCAACATCTGCTGCTAAAAGTTTTGGTTCTACACCGTCGCTTATGACTTGTGTGCATTGTGGTCGAAATCATTATGGACAGTGTAGAATGTTTACAGGAAAATGTTTTCGATGTGGAGAACCTGGACATATAGCAAGGAATTGTTCAAAGCCACGTGAAGAACCTACAGTTCAGCAAACCAGGTCAAGTGGTTTTACTCCTAACAGAGGCAGAGATCGAGGACGAGTTGGTATGGGAAGAGGGATCAGTACATAGGAGAGTAAAGCCAATAATCAGGCCCGATTTTTGCTATGACACAAGAAGAAGCAAATGTAGCACCAGCGGTGATTACCGGCAATTTATCCATTTCTGGTACATTAACTTATGTTTTTTTTTATCCTGGTGCAACACATTCATTCATATCACAAATATTTATGATGCATCTGCATGAAACACCAGTATCATTGGGTTATGATTTATTTGTTCAAACCCCAGTAGGGAGCATGATTGTTATAAATACTGTGTATCAGAATTGTAAAATTTTCATCGGGGATACTGAAATGCATGCTACTTTACTGGTTATGCCGTTAAAAGATTTTGATGTGATTCTGGGTATGGATTGGTTAACGGAATATCAAGCTAAATTGGATTGTTTTACCAAAGAAATAGTATTGCAACTTCCTGATCAGTCCCAGATAGTATTTCAAGGAAAAAGAAAAATATTGCGTACATGTGTAATATCTGCATCTACAACATTCAGATTGGTGAAGGGTGGTTGTGAAGCCTATTTAGCTCACATTATAGATAACAGATTATGTGGTTTGAAACTTGAGGATATTCCAGTGGTTAGAGAATATCCAGATGTATTTCCAGAAGATTTACCAGGATTACCCCCGGATAGAGATACTGAGTTTACCATTGAATTACCGTCAAGTACTGCGCCAATTTCTATTTCTCCTTATAGAATGACACCTATTGAATTAAAATAATTGAAAACTCAGTTACAAGAACTACTAGATAAAGGATTCATTAGACCGAGTGTTTCGCCATGGGGAGCACCGGTATTGTTTGTTAAAAAGAAGGATGGTACTTTGTGGTTATGCATAGATTATCGACAATTGAATCGAGTGACTATAAAGAATAAATATCCACTGCCTAGAATTGATGATTTATTTGATCAGTTGCAAGATGCTAAAGCCTTTTCAAAGATTGATCTGAGATCAGGGTATCATCAGTTGAAAATTGCTGAGTCTGATGTGTCAAAAACAGTTTTCAGAACAAGGTATGGCCACTATGAATTTTTGGTAATGCCTTTTGGTTTGACTAATGCACCTGCTGCATTTATGGCATTGATGAATGATGTGTTTAGACCTTACCTGGATAGATTTGTGATTGTCTTTATTGATGACATTCTGATATATTCTAAATCGGCTGAGGAACATGAACAACGATTGAGAATTGTGCTACAAACCTTGCGTGAGAAACAGTTGTATGCAGAACTCAACAAATGTGAATTTTGGTTAGATCAGGTTGTCTTTTTGGGACATGTTGTTTGTAGTGATGATATTAAAGTTGATCCAGTGAAAATTGAAGCAGTAACCAAATGGGAGTATCCAAAAAATGTTACAGAAGTTCGTAGTTTTCTTGGTTTAGCCGGGTGCTATAGGAGATTTGTTGAAAATTTCTCTCTTATAGCAACTCCATTGACAAAATTGTTGCGCATTGGTATTATTTTTAAGTGGACTTATGAATGTTAGAAGAGTTCTGAAGAATTGAAAGAACGACTCACAACTGCTCCAGTTTTCCCAATTCCTTCAGGTGCTGATGGTTTTGTTATTTATAGTGATGCTTCTTATCAAGGTTTGAGATGTGTTTTGATGCAACATGGTAAAGTTATTGCATATGCTTCCCGGCAACTTAAACCATATGAGATGTCTTATCCTACTCATGATTTAGAACTTGCCGCAGTTGTTTTTGTGTTAAAGATATGGAGACATTACTTGTATGGTACCACATTTCAAATCTTTACTGATCATAAAAGTCTGAAATATCTGTTGAGTCAGAAAGAGTTGAACATGCGACAAAGAAGATGACTTGAATTATTGAGATTATGATTGCACTATCGAATATCATCGTGGAAAGGCTAATGTTGTTGCTGATGCTTTGAGCAAAAAATCATATAGTATTGTTTCTTATCTTTCAGTGCATTCTATACCATATTTGTTAGAATTGAGAAAGATGAATATTGCCTTGAATGATGATGAGACTGGTATTATCTATGCTTCGCTTTGTATCCGTCCAGTAATGACTAAAAGGATTAAAAATGCTCAATTTTGTGATGATAAACTAATCAGTATTGTAGAAAATGTGAAACAGGAAAATAGTACAGAATTTGGTATCAATGATGATGGTAGTTTGTCAATCAATAATCGACTTTGTGTTCCTAATGTGAATGGCATAAGGTATGAAATAATGGAAGAAGCACACATTGCACCTTATGCAATGCACCCTGGTAGCATAAAGATGTATCAAACATTGAAAACCCATTATTGGTGGCCTATAATGAAGAAGGATGTGGCCGAGTATGTATCGAAATGTTTGACGTGTCAACAGGTTAAAGCCGAACATCAAGCACCGGTGGGTAAATTACACCCACTACCGATTCCAGTTTGGAAATGGGAACGTATAACAATGGATTTTGTTTATGGTTTACCCATAACACCGAGAAAGAATGATGTAGTTTGGGTGATTGTTGATCGATTGACAAAATCAGCTCACTTCTTACCATTTAGATGGGGATCGACATTTGAAAGTTTAGCAAAAAGGTATGTGAATGAAATTGTTAGATTACATGGTGTGCCTTTATCTATTGTATTGGATAGAGATCCTCGTTTTACATCAAGATTTTGGGGAACTTTACAAGAAGCTTTGGGTACTAAATTACATTTTAGTACATCATTTCATCCACAAACAGATGGACAATCAGAAAGAACGATTCAGACTTTAGAAAAGATGCTTCGATCCTATGTTCTGGATTCTAGAGGTTCATGGGATGATTATATTGCTTTGATGGAATTTGCATATAATAATCAGTATCATAGCAGTATTGGTATGGCACCATACAAAGCCTTATATGGTAGAAAGTGCAGAAGTCCAGTATGTTGGGACAAAGAAGGAATGTGAATCGTAGAAGGTCCAGATCTTGTTCAAGAAACAGTTGAAAAGATAAACATTGTAAAAACTCGATTGAAAGCGGCACAAAATCGACAAAAGAGTTATTCTGATCAACATAGACGAGAAATGGATTATCAAGTTGGCGAAAAGGTATTTCTTCGTGTTTCTCCTTGGAGCGGTATTCTCAGGTTTGGAAAGAAATGAAAATTGAGCCCTCGATACATTGGTCCATATGAGATACTTGATAAAGTTGGACCATTAGCTTATCGTCTTGCCTTACCTCCTGAATTGTCCCAGATTCACAATGTATTCCATGTCAGTATGCTTCGTAGATACAGATCAGATCCATCTCATATTCTACAAAATGAACCGATTGAAATTTTTGAAAAATCTAAGTTATGTTGAAGAACCGGTTGAGATATTAGAATACAAGGACAAACAGTTAAGGAGTCGCGTAATTCCTATGGTAAAGGTTTTGTGGAAAAATCATTCTGAACGGGAAGCTACGTGGGAAACAGAGGAACACATGAAAACCCAATATCCGTGGTTATATCCTGATACAGGTATAAATTTCGAGGCCGAAATTTTCTAAGGAGGGAGGAATTGTCATGACCGGAAAATTTCACATGCTCACGACATATATTTTGACATTTCATATGTGCATTGGTAAGCATAGAGATATGCATACACATCATGGTATATATTCTGACATTTTATATGTGCATTGGAAAGCATAGAGGTTGTTAATAGAATTAAATTGAAAACGAATAAGAATAATATATATATATTATTATTAAATGAAAATAATAAAAATTGTAAAATATTGAATAAATTTAAGATATGGATTAAATTTAATGAATATATATTATTATAAAACTTAAAAAGAATATATATATATATATATATATATATATATATATATATATATATATATATATATATATATATATTGAATAAAAGTGAGTAGATGTTGAATAAATATTGAATATATATGGAATAGATATTGAACTAAAATTTATCATAGTGAGTAACTTTAGTGGATAAAGTTGAAGGATAGATGTGTAAATTTTAAAATGTATTAAAAAAAAAAAAATTATTCGGGAACCGCCTCAGTATTTCGGGATTTGCACACATTGACACATTGAACTATGTGAAATTGCCGTGAGGAGAGGAAGAGAGAAGAGAAAAAGAAATTTAGGGTCTCGTTGATTTTCGGACTTCAAAACGACGTCAAAACTTGAAAATAAGTACATATCTGGAATCCTTGCTTCGTTACCTTCATTTTGAGGTAGTTTTTCTTCACTTTTTCTTATGTTTAGAGTATGGCTTAATTTGAAAGAATGCCCAAAAATTATGAAATTCATATATGTGATAGATTAAACAATGATAAACAATAATTAACAAGAAAATTGAGATAATGTTGTAATTTCGAATTTATACAAATTTTATGGGTATAAAAAGCCATGTGCATATACCGGTTACACTAAAATTTAAATTGAGAAAACATAATTGTAACTTTGAAAAATAATGAATAGTAGAAAAGTAATATTGCACTTGGTATGGACATTTCATGCATAACTGTAATTAATTCATATTAAACCATATGATATTGAGTTTGGTGCATTGGAAATGCACGAATAGGTACTCCGTTTGATACCGGCACCAGTAAGGCGAATTAAACAATTCCTACGAGATAGGAGGATCGATTATGAGTATATCCTTATAACTTGGCATTTAACTTTATATGAGTATGTGATTTGTGTTATATAAGTACATTGAATTGGTGAATGAATTGCAATGAATGCAATATGTTGTGCAAGAACTAATTGAGTTCTGAAATGTACATGTTGAGACGTGATGATATACGTTCTATATGATGTTATTTACCCTATTATTTCGATGTTTTGCATATGATTATGACATGTGCATTCATAAGAGATTAAAGAACTTAGTTATGGCCACTAATGACCTTGAAGCATGTGTTATTTCATTATGAGTACGGCCAGGATTATAGAATCAAAGAATATCGACCCCGAGTTAATTGAGAACTCAAAAGGGGATCTACAACGTGCCATGGCCATATCGTGATCACGGATTGTTCTTGGTATTAGTTGGTGCGTAACAGAATAACAATACAGACATACATGTGCATCATTTCATTTTATATAAATCATGTGAACAGATGTAAAGATTATGATGAATCATGTGAGTATATTCATGTGCTTATGTGGATATGAATTATATGCTTGTGTGATGTTAAATACTACCTTGGTTATTTTTGTGGCATACATATATCTATATGCCTTGTAAATTATATTATGATAAATGTCTTGATTGGATGTTATGAAATTCCACTGCCATTAAATATTATGTTATATGCCTCATGTGTGTGTGTTATATGTGTAAGGGGTGTCACATTTTCTCCACCATGCACTTCGACCTTGATTCTTGAAACATACAAAAACAACACAAAAGTGCATAATATCGTACAGAAATCAACATAAAAAACATCTAAAATCCTAGAATGCAAGTGTAAAAATCACATTTATCAGTTGCTTCCTTAAAGGTGGATAACAAAGCAGCACAATTAGCAACAAACTCCAATTATCATCAGTCAATAAATAACTCTCATCACTGTCAGACATATGATAAGAATTACAGAAAGGGGTCAAAATATTTTTATAAGGTAACATCAAATTTAACATATGATACAAAGAATTCCAACGAGTTGGTACGGGGCGGAAAAGTAATATACCTAATATCACTATTTGCAGAAATATGTTTCCATTCAAGTTTAATGCATGATTGACGTAACCATTTAGTACAGTTCTTCAACTTTTGAAAGCTAATAGATTCTTGATCTTCGTGACCAACTTTTACAGGCAAGTTATTATATGATATGCACATCTAACATGGAAAAAAAACTATCAATCATATGTTCAGTGCTTTCAAATCACGCATTGCCGAGTTATTATTCGAAGCATGGTCAAGTGTAATTGAAAAAAATTTATCTTCAATTCCATAGGCTCTACAAATATTAAAGACATATCTAGCAATTACATACCAAGTATATGCAGAATCTAATTCATTATGAGATTTTCATTTTTGCAAACAGCAGTTATCATCAATCTAATGACAGGTAAAAACAAGATATGAAAGTAATTTAATGTTCGTCCAAATATCAGTAGTTAAAATAACTCTGCAATGAAGATAAGAGAGATGCTCAATTAAAGTTTTACGATATTCTACAAACATATACATACAAGTTTTTCGTAAAGTATGTCTAGAAATATGTTTAAAAGCAGGTTGTATAGAAGAACAAAATTCAATAAAAGCATTACATTCACATTATATAAAAGGAAGTTCACATCTAATAACATACATAACTAATGACCTACGATTAACTGCAGGTGATAAAACAAAGTTGGTGCCGGTTTGGGGACTAAGTTGTAATTGTGTAGGTTCTCTACCTAATGAGTGTAGGGTTATATCATCAAATTTTGTTTTTAACTAATTTTTTTTTAAATGTTCAAGTACCTCTAGAGGAACCGCCTATTTTATATTTGTAAGCGATTTTACATATTTTGCAAATAGAGCAAATTCGTTCATACCTGGTTTTGGCTCCATATCAAAATGATCACATACCTTGCTTCATTTGGAACGGTTGCTCACTCGACTGTTAGCAGTAGTGGCTCCGAATGACTCCACTTGTAGTGGACGACCGAAGCGTAAGTTCTGCAATTTGATCGGGTTCTTCGTCAATATGGTGCACAATATCAGAGTCGACAAAATAATCATAAGCTTCTGGTGCTAGTGGAAACACAGGAATTAAGGGAGCACCACCACGACCACCACCGATAGAAGAAGATGAAAGAGTAATATTGATAATAATATATAAACGAAATAACAATAATATTATAATAACAAAGTGTTAATAAAATTTTGATAATTGGAATATAATTGATAAAATTGAGAGAATTGTATGCAATTTCAGAAAATAGTATGAGAGCATGAGAGAATTGTTAGAGTGAAAAAATGGTTGAAATGAAGCTGTATTTATAGATTTTAAAACAAATGATTTAAAAAAGTATAGAAACAAAACGGTTATACAGTCTTTGGGATGTGGGGTCGGGTGGGGTGTCCTCTCCCATTTCAATTATTATTATTTTTTAAAAATTCTGGACTGGTTCTGGTTCCGATCCAGAAGTCGAACCATCAGATTGGAAATACCGGTTCCAATCCTGGCAAGGTTCGGATCGGACCATGAATCCGGGCCTATCGCCCGGTTTCGAACCGGATTGAACCGGTTTGATTTTGATTCAAATCGGGTCGATCCAGCCCGTTAAATAGCCTGATATAAATATGGACAAAAGAGAACATGATGAAGGTAAATTTCTTCGGGAGACAAAGGCAATTTGCGGGTGAATTGCAACCGTACGATGTGTAACGTATTCTTTTATCTAAAAGTTATTTGATATTGTCTTCAAAAAAACTTATTTATTTATCTTTTTTAAAAAAATATTTATTTAATTTTTAAGAGGTGAATTCATTTTAATTGATACGTGAGTAGTTATAAATAACTCAAGGGTGTATTTTCATTGAGCAATTTGAAGTTATGAATTCCAAATCCATGATTTTAAACAATTTGTATGTTTTGATTAATTTGATATTAAGTGTATTTCAAATCCACTCATTCATTAATTTATGTAAATATAAGGATAATTGTGATGGATTTGGAATGCATCCAAGATGTGTGTCATTTCATATCCTAGTTTAAAATCCATTCTCAAGTTAAATCTCTTCATTTAAATTAAATTCATACATCCAAACACAACATAATCGTTATATGATCAACTAAAAAGTTTAATTTACCTTTAGCCTAAATTATTTTTTTGGTCCAATTATTGTTATTAAATTCAACTAGGTATACATCTTCATTTTTGAAGGTTATTTTATTGATTAAAATTGTAAAAATAATTATTTAATTTTAAAATTTATATTATGATAAATTCGTATCACACTCTTTATATTAAAATAGTAAAATTATTAATTAAATAAACATATCTTAATAGATAAATTATATTTCATATATAATATATTTTAAAATATTTATAAACATAAAATACAATAATTATAAGAATATCATTATAATGTAACAAATTAAGTAATTATTTTAATAAAATTTATGTGTAACTTTAAATAGTTGTAATATATACTATTTTTATAATTAAATTATTTAAATGTATGTTTTAACAATTTTTGTCGAAAATTTTTTGTTATTAATTATAAAATAACTATGTATATATGTTAGAATTTATTACGATACTGATAAAGTATGATTTATTTTATTTTTATATCACTTATAATATATTATATTTGATTATATTTGTTGGGTTGAATATGGGGTGACCAGTCCACCCACCTAAGTTCAGCCAGCTGAGATGTAATAGCTCTGGTTCTTGAAGTTGTTACATCGAGATATCAGATCGAGTTTGGTTTACAAATCAATTGGAAGACACGAACTAAACTGCTCTGAAACTAATTAAGCAAAACAAAATATTAAAATAAATTGCAAGTAAAATAAGATAGAAAATAAAAATACACGAATTTGATTCTGTAAGTTCTAATACGATTTAATCATTCTATGTATCTCCTTCTTCCACCGAATGGAATGATTAAACTGGAAGACTTTGATCTATTGATACGTGCCATTTTTGCACTTCAATTTATATGCTTTCTTGTTATATTTTACTGATATTCTACAATGATATTACGTTTTTTTGGTACTAACTTGCATGTTTCAGGAATTTAGGTGAAAGTACGAGGAAATGGAGAAAATGAGCTAAAACGGTAACAAAAATTACTAAACGAAGCTAACAACGCACGTTTCGATTTTGCGATGTGTTGCTTGAAAGTCCTTTTGATCCAAGTTTAGGAAGTAATTACATTAGTGGATAAGTGTTTCATAAGTATGCATATGAGATGCTCGACGATAATCTTGACTTGATTTGATTATCATAATTTGATCTAAGAGATGTGCATGAGACTTGAGATTAACAATAGTGCACACACACGTCTCAATTTTGTGATGTGTTGCTTGACTTAGGAGAAAACACGTCTTGTTTGAATTTTGGATGGATTCTTGTTTGTGTGTAAGTGAAATTTCTGAGCTATACATTAGAGTTGTAAACTTATTCATGTCAAATATCAAGAATGAACTCTACATTTTGATTTCAATACTTGCTCGAGAACAATCAAATTTAAGTTTAGAGAAGTTGATAAGTGTCATTTTGCATCATATTTCTATATTTTCTTGTTATATTTTACTGAGATTCTTCAATGATACTACAATTTTTGGCATTAATTTGCATGTTTCATGAAATTAGGTGAAAGTACTAGACAATGAGCTAAAACAATGAAAAATGACTAAACCAAGCTAACACGCCAAAGGAAGGACAAAAATCTCGAAGAATGGAAAAATTGTAAGGACCCTAATCCTTAAGTGCGGAAACAAGGCATAATAGAGCTAATATAATGATCAGAGTGAGAAAAGAACATGTTGAGTCTATGGGCTTTAAGCATTACATGCCATAATAATAAGGACTTCCAAAAAGAATGGATTAATTACATTCCTCATCAATGAATGCTATCAACTAGTTTTACACTACTCCTAGAGTAGACACTAGACAAAATAATCATGTCCTTTAATCCTCAAAAGAATGCTTCACAAGCTCACCACCTCAACCCGTTCAAAGCTTGCTATCATGCCAAAAAGGTACCTACAAGGACAACCCCCAAACATGAGCAATAATAATCATTCATATTCAACACAATATGAAGATAAAGCGTAAATGCATAATCAATATAAAACACTTCCTGTTTTCCCATGCATTTCAAACGCTTCCCGTTTGGTTGTCCCTGTACCATAACTCATGAGTATAATCAACAAAATGGCCAAAACATGTCATGACATATACCATCTCAACAATATCAAATATTGGTCACCATTCCCTAGTCTGTCCATCACAGTGTATTTTAATGCCCCTCGCTTATTTTCATATGGGCGGCATAGGATAACCTCGCTACAATGGACATGCGGCGCTCCCACCCCTCGCTTCACAGAGAGCGGCAAATACCCTTTCCTCGCCCCATATGACAACCACGCTCAAATGTGACATGCGGCGCTCCCACGCCTCGCTTCACATTTAGCGGAACCAATACAAAAAGCGGCAAGCATTAAAATCATCAAAGGATGACCACGACTCATGGGATGTGCATCCAATAATCATCATATGCACCTATCATCAATATGCATAAATTACCATGTATATGCATCCACAATGCAATACCACATATATACCCGCATCCACAATGCATAATCAATGAGTATATAAAATACATGTTACCGTTGGGTGCCCGTACGTCCACTACGTACCTTTCCAAAAAGTGGAATGTGGTTGGACCTCAATTCCTTGGCTGCGTTGCCACCTGGGTTGGTTCTACATATTCACAAATACCAATATTAGAACCCAATAATAGTCCAATACCAAAAATCCCACAAAAAAATCCAAAAATACAAAATTTTGGCCTTCGCGATCGATCGCCCATCACGGCGATCGATCGCCAAACCCTACTGCCCGAGTACCAAATTTTGCACCCTTCGGCGATCGATCGCCACCCCTGGCGCGATCGATCGCCAGACCCGCCGATCGATCGCCCAAGAGGGCGATCGATCGCCAAATGCTTGAAAAGCTTACTGCCTGGGCGCGATCGATCGCCTGGAATGGGCGATCGATCGCCGACCTCTGTTACCCGAAAATCCTCCATTTTTGCACCTCTAAACCATTCCAACCCATTCCAACTCTTAACCATCAAACCAACAACTCAAATAACAACATAAACTTCCAAAATACACCTTAAAACAACCATAAATCCAACCATTAACCAAACCCACAACAACCCAACAAAACCCATTTTTAAAACCATTCAAAATCAAACCAAACTCAAACAAAACCTTACAAAATTAAAGCATGAGGTACCCATACCTCTTGGGGATCTCAAATCACCCAATATGCTCCACAAATCAAGATTTTTGAAAGGTTTCTCCTCAACCCTAGGCTTGAGCTCGAAAATTGGGAGGGGAAGGGTTTGTGGATTTGATTTTGGTAAAGTAAGAGTGAGGTTGAAAGAGTGGGGTTGGATATTAAAATGATACCCAAAAGAATTTCCATGGTGTATAAAACACCCCAACATGATATTTTTCAAAGCATTTACTCAAAATGCACCATAATATCAATTAACACATGATTTCTAATAAATTGCTAACCAAGGCAAATAATCATGCTTCCAATAATATTTACCCAACATGCACCACATGCACCCTAAAATGCAATCCCGGGTCACCCCTATCCACATGACCATGCATTTCCATAAGGTAAATAAATCCCAAAACATAATCAATTACCACATAATTAATCATGTAAACACAATTAGAGCCAAATAGCAATTAACCATTTCGGGGATGTCACAATACTCCCCTACTTATAAGATTTCGTCCTCGAAATCACATGCACTTACCCCAAAAGAAACTAAACATAAACTCATACCAGAGAATAGTTCCGGGTAGTGCTGCACCATATGCTGCTCCGTCTCCCACGTAGCCTCCTCGACACCCCTGCGATCCCACTGAACTTTGATCATCGGTATCACTTTGTTCTGAAGTATACGGTCTGCTCTGTCCAGAATTCTAACAGGCCGTTCTACATAAGATACATCTGACTCTAACTGAACTTCGGAAGGCTGTAACACGTGAGACGGATCCGGCTCATACTTTCGCAGCATCGATACATGAAGCACATCATGTATCCCAGATAAAGAAGGCGGCAAAGCCAGTCGGTAAGCCAATGTGCCAATGCGCTGCAAGATCTCGTACGGTCCAACATACCTCGGAGACAGTTTCCCGCGCATCCCAAATCGCACAACGCCTCTGAAAGGCGAGATCTTCAAAAAGACCTTATCTCCCAACCGAAATTCTAACGGTCTCCGCCGTTTATTCGCATAAGCTGCATGTCTGTCTTGGGCTGCTTTCATTTTCTGCCTTATAATCTTTATCTTCTCTTCCATTTCCCGGATTAACTCAGGCCCTCCGACTGATCTACTGTCCAAATCATCCCAACACAAGGGCGATCTACATCATCTGCCATAAAGAGCTTCAAACGGAGTCATCTGAATACTTGCCTGGTAGCTATTGTTATAAGAAAACTCTACCAGAGGCACTGAATCCTGCCAAGAAGTATCGAATTCCAAAACACAAGCTCTCAGCATGTCCTCGAGCGTTTGAATAGTGCGTTCGGTCTGGCCATCCGTCTGAGGATGATAAGCAGTACTCAATCTGACCTCAGTTCCCAAAGCTGACTGAAGGCCTTCCCAAAAATGAGATGTGAATCGCGGATCTCGATCTGACACAATAGAAACGGGGATCCCATGCAATCTCACCACATCTCTAATATATAACTGCGCCATCCTCAAGAATGTAAAGGTCATGCTATAGGGGATAAAGTGGGCTACCTTGGTCAATCTGTCCACAATCACCCAAATAGCATCGAAGCCTGAAGCACTCCTCGGCAAATGAGTCACGAAGTCCATGGAAATGTGCTCCCACTTCCACTTCGGTATCTCCAAGCTCCTCAATTCGCCGCCAGGTCTCTGCCTCTCTGCCTTAACCTGTTGGCAGATCAGACACCTCTTCACAAAAGCGACGACATCAGACTTCATTCTCTTCCACCAAAACTGACCACGCAGATCTCTGTACATCTTCTTCCCGCCTGGGTGGATGCTAAGTCTGCTACTGTGAGCTCGCTCCAAGATTCCCTTACGCAACTCCGGCGTACTCGGAACTACCCAGCGGTTACCCAATCTCAAAGATCCGTCGTCGGCCACTCTGAACTTCGTCGGCTGACCAAGATGCACTATAGACAACCATCTCTGAACCTCAGCATCTGATCTCTGAGCTCTCCTGATGTTCTCATAAATATCTGGCTCAGCTAATAAGCTAGAGACATACACTGGTGATGCATCTATATCGAAATCATAGCCGAGATGGCAATAGGAGGTCATCATAGCCGACAGATGGATGACGTCCTCAGCAGAACTCCTCACTTTCCGGCTCAAGGCGTCCGCTGTCAAATTGGCTTTCCCGGGATGGTACTCTATCTCACAGTCATAGTCCTTGAGTAGGTCCATCCATCTCCTCTGCCTCATGTTCAGCTCCGCCTGAGTGAATAAAAATTTGAGGCTCTTGTGGTCCGTGTATATGGTGAATGAAGTACCATACAAATAATGTCTCCAGATCTTCAGGGCGAAGATGATAGCCGCCAATTCCAAGTCATGAACTGGATATATGGTCTCATGCGGCTTCAACTGCCTCGATGCATAAGCTACCACATGCTTATCTTGCATCAGAACACACCCAAGGCCCTGCAATGATGCGTCCGTATACAGAACAAATCTGGAGTTCTCCATAGGGATCACTAACACTGGCGCCGTCGTCAAGCGGTGCTTCAACTCCTGGAAGCTCTCCTCACAAGCTTCTGACCAAAAGAAAGGCACTCCCTTCTGGGTCAACTGAGTCAGCGGCTTGGCAATCTTCGAAAAGCCCTCGACAAAGCGCCGATAATACCCGGCCAAACCAAGAAAACTCCGAATCTCTGGTACAGAAGTGGGGGCAGCCCACTCCATCACAGCCTCAATCTTCTTGGGATCTACAGATATCCCGCTGCTCGATATGACATGCCCCAGAAACACTACACTGCTCAGCCAAAATTCACACTTACTGAGCTTAGCATACAACTGATGCTCTCTGAGAATCTGAAGCACTGTCCTCAAGTGTTTCACATGATCTTCCTCGCTCCGGGAGTAGATAAGAATGTCGTCAATAAACACGATGATCAACTGATCAAGATACTGCTGAAACACTCTGTTCATCAGACTCATGAAGACTGCTGGAGCATTCGTCACACCGAACGGCATTACTAAGAACTCATAATGCCCGTATCGTGTCCGGAATGCTGTCTTCTGCACATCATCCTCTCTGACCCGAATCTGATGATACCCGGACCTCAAATCAATCTTGCTATACACCCTGGTACCTTGCAACTGATCAAACAAGTCGTCAATCCTTGGGAGAGGATACTTGTTCTTCACTGTAGCCTTATTCAGCTGCCGGTAATCGATGCACAGCCGCATCGAACCGTCCTTCTTCTTCACAAAAAGGACTGGTGCGCCCCATGGCGACACGCTCGGGCGTATATATCCCTTGTCCAAGAGATCCTGCAACTGCTCTTTCAACTCTCTCAATTCTGCCGGTGCCATCCTATAAGGTGCACGAGAGATAGCGGATGTCCCTGGCAACAACTCGATCCCAAACTCAACTTCCCTAGCCGGTGGGAATCCTGGGATCTCTTCTGGGAATACATCAGCAAACTCTGCTACCACTGGTACATCCTCAACTCTGAGTTCCTTACTCTTCCCAGACGTGTCCACGGCATAAATAAGACAGCCCGTGTGTCCACGTTCCAACAACTGAGTCATCTTGATCGCTGAAATCAACGGAATCTTCGCACGAGAACCGTTGCCATAGAAAGTCCACTGACTGCCCAACTCAGGTCTGAACTTCACTGTCCTCTGTCGGCAATCTACCACTGCCTGATATCTGTTCAGAACATCAATTCCCAAGATGCAGTCAAAGTCTGACATACCCAGCACAATCAAGTCTGATCTCAATTCATTGCCCTCAAAACAAATGAGGCTATCTGCCAAGAACTGATCAGCAACGACGTTTCTTCCAGTGGGTGTCGAGACAAGGAGATGCGTGGGTAAAGAAGACGTGCGCATATGGTGTCTTTCCACAAAACCCACCGATACAAAAGAATGGGAGGCACCTGTATCGATCAAAATAAAAGCAGGGTACGTAAATAAATGGCACGTACCGGCAATCACCTCCTCCGGGGCTGCCTGAGCCTGCTCTCTGGTCAGTGCATATACCTGTCCCTGGGGCGGTCCCACTGTCTGACCCCCCGATGGTCGAGGCCCAAACTGCTGCCTCTGCTGCACTGTCCGGTCATCAAATCTCGGCCTGTTGCCCTGATACTCTGACTGTCCTCCCCGAGTGGGGCAATACCGAGCAATGTGGCCCATCTTGCCACAGATATAGCATGCAGGACACTTGTTTGACGAATGTGGCCCTCCACAATTATTGCACCTCGGCTCTCCCGGCCTATCCCTTGTGAAGATCCTCTATTGGCCGACCAATTACCCTTCTTGCCATCCTGTTTCTGACCAAAGTGTTTCTTTCCACCATACCGCGAAGATGAAGAGGCACCACGGGGTTTAAAGGGTTCTCCCCGAGGCCTCAAACTGTCACTAGCCTGCCTCTGTTGCGGTACCGGTGGTGGCATGGCATAAGCTCCCACTCCTAGCTCAGCAAGCTCCGCTCTTGTGAGAGCATCATCAAAAGAAGTTGGGTTATTGGTGATAACCCGATCATAGAGCTCCGGTCGCAACCCTTTCATGAAGTTCCTCATCTTAGCGTGTCCACTGGTGGCAATGTGGGGAACATATCTCAACAACGAAGAGTACCGTGTGGCATAGTCTGCCACTGTCATGTTCCCCTGTCTCAGACTTGTAAATTCATCCTCCTTTGTCTGTCTTGCTGCCGCGGAGAAGTACCGATTCAGAAACCTAGTCCTGAAGAGTGTCCAATCAATCACAGCACCCTGTGCTCTCATCTCCATCACTGTGCTCCTCCACCACATCAGAGGTTTCTTGGCTAACTGAAACTCCGCCAGCCTCATCCAAGCAGTAACAGCACAAGGAGCCGATACAAAGATCTGCTCAAGTCTTTCCAGCCACTCTTCCGCTTCTTCTCCGGACTCTGTCCCCTCAAACCGGGGCGGATGATAAGACAGAAACTGCGTCAAGCTAATCTCACCCGGTAGCAATAACTGAACTACTGGTTCCATTCCTAAAGCCGGTGGAGGTAGAGGATTAGCCTGTCCAATACTCACATTTACACTCCCAACATCTCCGACTTCCTCATTAGCAGCCATGCTTTAACACAAATGTTAACAACAATTCCAAAGCAATACATGATATACCGTTAGATAACAGGAGTGATATAAGCATGTTAGTATAACAGGATATACATCAATATGCACCACATGCATAAACATGCTCCAAATGTAAGCACCTAGCCAAACATGCTAAGGCTACCCTTCACTCGTTCCCGGGTTCTCTAACCACTGCTCTGATACCACTAATGTAAGGACCCTAATCCTTAAGTGCGGAAACAAGGCATAATAGAGCTAATATAATGATCAGAGTGAGAAAAGAACATGCTGAGTCTATGGGCTTTAAGCATTACATGCAATAATAATAAGGACTTCCAAAAAGAATGGATTAATTACATTCCTCATCAATGAATGCTATCAACTAGTTTTACACTACTCCTAGAGTAGACACTAGACAAAATAATCCTGTCCTTTAATCCTCAAAAGAATGCTTCACAAGCTCACCACCTCAACCCGTTCAAAGCTTGCTATCATGCCAAAAAGGTACCTACAAGGACAACCCCCAAACATGAGCAATAATAATCATTCATATTCAACACAATATGAAGATAAAGCGTAAATGCATAATCAATATAAAACACTTCCTGTTTTCCCATGCATTTCAAACGCTTCCCGTTTGGTTGTCCCTGTACCATAACTCATAAGTATAATCAACAAAATGGCCAAAACATGTCATGACATATACCATCTCAACAATATCAAATATTGGTCACCATTCCCTAGTCTGTCCATCACAGTGTATTTTAATGCCCCTCGCTTATTTTCATATGGGCGGCATAGGATAACCTCGCTACAATGGACATGCGGCGCTCCCACCACTCGCTTCACAGAGAGCGGCAAATACCCTTTCCTCGCCCCATATGACAACCACGCTCAAATGTGACATGCGGCGCTCCCACCCCTCGCTTCACATTTAGCGGAACCAATACAAAAAGCGGCAAGCATTAAAATCATCAAAGGATGACCACGACTCATGGGATGTGCATCCAATAATCATCATATGCACCTATCATCAATATGCATAAATTACCATGTATATGCATTCACAATGCAATACCACATATGGCATAAATCAACATGTATAAGCATCCACAATGCAATACCACATATATACCCGCATCCACAATGCATAATCAATGAGTATATAAAATACATGTTACCGTTGGGTGCCCGTACGTCCACTACGTACCTTTCCAAAAAGTGGAATGTGGTTGGACCTCAATTCCTTGGCTGCGTTGCCACCTGGGTTGGTTCTACATATTCACAAATACCAATATTAGAACCCAATAATAGTCCAATACCAAAAATCCCACAAAAAAATCCAAAAATACAAAATTTTGGCCTTCGCGATCGATCGCCCATCACGGCGATCGATCGCCAAACCCTACTGCCCGAGTACCAAATTTTGCACCCTTCGGCGATCGATCGCCACCCCTGGCGCGATCGATCGCCAGACCCGCCGATCGATCGCCCAAGAGTGGCGATCGATCGCCAAAGGCTTGAAAAGCTTACTGCCTGGGCGCGATCGATCGCCTGGAATGGGCGATCGATCGCCGACCTCTGTTACCCGAAAATCCTCCATTTTTGCACCTCTAAACCATTCCAACCCATTCCAACTCTTAACCATCAAACCAACAACTCAAATAACAACATAAACTTCCAAAATACACCTTAAAACAACCATAAATCCAACCATTAACCAAACCCACAACAACCCAACAAAACCCATTTTTAAAACCATTCAAAATCAAACCAAACTCAAACAAAACCTTACAAAATTAAAGCATGAGGTACCCATACCTCTTGGGGATCTCAAATCACCCAATATGCTCCACAAATCAAGATTTTTGAAAGGTTTCTCCTCAACCCTAGGCTTGAGCTCGAAAATTGGGAGGGGAAGGGTTTGTGGATTTGATTTTGGTAAAGTAAGAGTGAGGTTGAAAGAGTGGGGTTGGATATTAAAATGTGAGTTTATTAAAATGATACCCAAAAGAATTTCCATGGTGTATAAAACACCCCAACATGATATTTTTCAAAGCATTTACTCAAAATGCACCATAATATCAATTAACACATGATTTCTAATAAATTGCTAACCAAGGCAAATAATCATGCTTCCAATAATATTTACCCAACATGCACCCTAAAATGCAATCCCGGGTCACCCCTATCCACATGACCATGCATTTCCATAAGGTAAATAAATCCCAAAACATAATCAATTACCACATAATTAATCATGTAAACACAATTAGAGCCAAATAGCAATTAACCATTTCGGGGATGTCACAAAAATATTAAGAGCGCGATCGGTCGGTAACTTGAGCGCGATCGATCGGTAATTTGTGACAGAAAACTTGCACAAACTAGAATTAACGAAGCACGATCGATCTGTGGATGACATATTTTGAGATTTTGTGATATCCCCGAAATGATTAATTGCAATTTGGTGCATTAATGGTGTTTATATGATTAATTATGATGGAAATTAATTATGTGTTGGAATTATTATGTTGAAATGTTTAGTCACATGGTAGATGTGATCGGGTTGCATTTCCGGGTGAATGTTGAGCATGTTGGGAATTATGGTTGGAAGCATGATTTATTTGCCATGGGTAGCAATTAATTAGAAATCATGTGTTTAATTGATATTTTGATGCATTTGGTTTAATGCTTTGGAAAATATCATGTTGGGGTGTTTTATACACCATGGTAATTTTTGGAATGCAATTGGTTTAATTAAACCACTTATACCCCATCCCACCCTTCCAACCATCAATCTTACTTTCCCCAAAAACCACCACCAAACCCTTTCTTCCCCCATTTTCGAGTTGGTGCTTAGGGTTGAAGAGAAAACCTTCAAAAAACTTGCTTTGTGGGATTTGGTGTGAGTTTTGGAGTCCCCAAGAGGTATGGATACCTCCCCATTGCTTTTATTGTGTTTAGATTGGGATTAAAATGATTTTTGAAAGGTTTTGAAATGGGTTTGTGTTGGGTTATTGTGGTTTTGTTTGGGGGTTGGATTTATACTTGTTTTGAAGTATATTTTGGAAGTTTATGTTGTTATTTGAGTTGTTGGTTTGATGGTTAAGTGTTGGAATGGGTTGGAATGGTTTTGAGGTGCAAAAATGGAGGTTTTTCGGGTAACAGGGGTTGGCGATCGATCGCCCATTCCAGGCGATCGATCGCGCCCAGGCAGTGGGCTTTTCAAGCATTTGGCGATCGATCGCCACTCTTGGGCGATCGATCGGCGGGACTGGCGATCGATCGCGCCAGGGGGTGGCGATCGATCGCCGAAGGGTGCAAAATTTTGGTTCTCGGACAGTGAGGTTTGGCGATCGATCGCCGTGATGGGCGATCGATCGCGAAGGCCAAAATTTGGTATTTTTGGATTTTTTTGTAGGATTTTTGGGATTGGACTATTATTGGGTTCTAATATTGATTTGTGTGAATGTGTAGAACCATCCCAGGTGGCAACACAGCCAAGGCATTGAAGTCCTACCATATCCTACATTTTGGAAAGGTACGTAGTGGACGTACGGGCACCCCAACGGTACATGTATCTTATATACTTATTGTTATGCATTGTGGATGCAAGTATATATGTGGTATTGCATTGTGGATGCAAATACATGTTATGCATGATGTTTATAGATGCATATGATTATTGGTGCATATCCCATGAGTCGTGGTCATCCCTTGATGATTTTAATGCTTGCCGCTATTTGGTTTGGTTCCGCTAAATGTGAAGCGAGGGGTGGGAGCGCCGAATGTCACATTTGAGCGTGGTTATCATATAGGGCGAGGAAAGGGTATTTGCCGCTCAATGAGAGGCGAGGGGTGGGAGTCCCGCAGTCCATTGAAGCGAGGTTATCCTATGCCGCCTATATGTAAATAAGCGAGGGGCATTAAAATACATTGTGATGGACAGACTAGGGATTGGTGATCAGTATTTGGTATTGATGAATTGGTATATGTTCATGACATGTTTAGACCATTAAAAATAATCTATTGATTATACTCATGAGTTATGGTACAGGGACAACCAAACGGGAAGCGTTTGAAATGCATGGGGAAAACATGAAGTGTTTTATTATGATTATGCATTTACGCTTTATCTTCATATTGTGTTGAATATGAATGATTATTATTGCTCATGTTTGGGGGTTGTCCTTGTAGGTACCTTTTTGGCATGATAGAAGGGCTTGAACGGGTTGAGGTGGTGAGCCTTGTGAAGAACTCTTTTGAGACAGAAAGGACAGAATTATTTTGGATAGTATCTACTCTAGGAGTAGTATAAAACTATAATTGAATACATTCATTGATTGGAATATAATTAATCCTTTTGGTAGTCCTTATTTTTGGCATGTAATGCTTAAGCTCATAGACTCAACACATTCTTTTACACTCTGATTATTATGATAGCTCTATTATGCCTTGATTCCACACTTAAGGATTAGGGTCCTTACATTAGTGGTATCAGAGCAGTGGTTAGAGAACCCGGGAACGAGTGAAGGGTAGCCTTAGCATGTTTGGCTAGGTGCTTACATTTGAAGCATGTTTATGCATGTGGTGCATATTAATGTACATTCTGTTATACTAACATGCGTATTCTCATTCCTGTTATCTAACGGCATAACATATATACTGCTTTGGAATTGTTGTTAACATTTGTATTACAACAAGGCTGCTAATGAGGAAGTTGGAGATGTTGGTAGTGTGAATGCAAGTATCGGACAGGCGAACCCTCTACCTCCACCGGCCGTAGGCATGGAACCAGTGGTTCAGTTATTGTTACCGGGTGAGATCAGTCTGACACAATTTCTATCTTATCATCCGCCCCGGTTTGAGGGGACAGAGTCCGGAGAAGAGGCTGAAGAGTGGTTAGAAAGACTTGAGCAGATCTCTGTATCGGCTCCTTGTGCTGTGACAGCTTGGCTGAGGCTGGTGGAGTTTCAGTTAGCCAAGAAACCTCTGATGTGGTGGAGGAGCACAGTAATGGAAATGAGAGCACTGGGTGCTGTGATTGATTGGACACTCTTCAGGACTAGGTTTCTGAATCGGTATTTCTCCGCTGCGGCGAGACAGACGAAGGAGGATGAATTTACAAGTTTGAAGCAGGGGAACATGTCAGTGGCAGACTATGCCACACGGTACTCTTCATTGCTGAGGTACGTTCCCCACATTGCCACCAATGGGCACGCAAAGATGAGGAATTTTATGAAATGGTTGCGACCGGAACTCTATGACCGGGTTATCACCAATAACCCAACTTCTTTTGATGATGCTCTCACAAGAGCGGAGCTTGCTGAGCTAGGAGTGGGAGCTTACGCTATGCCACCACCGGTATCGCAACAGAGGCAGACTAGTGACAGCTTGAGGCCTCGGGGTGAGCCATTTAAACCCCATGGTGCCTCTTCATCTTCGCGATATGGTGGAAAGAAACACTTTGGTCAGAAACAGGATGGCAAGAAGGGCAATTGGACGGCCAACCGAGGGTCTTCACAAGGGGATAGGCCGGGAGAGCCGAGGTGCAACAATTCTGGAGGGCCACATTCTTCAAACAAGTGTCCTGCATGTTATATCTGTGGCAAGATGGGCCACATCGCTCGGTATTGCCCCACACGGGGAGGACAGTCTGAGTTTCAGGGCAACAGGCCGAGGTTTGAGGATAGGACAGTACAGCAGAGGCAGCAGTTTGGGCCTCGACCATCGGGAGGTCAGACAGTAGGACCACCACAGGGGCAGGTATATGCACTGACTAGGGAGCAGGCCCAGGCAGCCCCAGAGGAGGTGATTGCCGGTACGTGTCATTTATTTACGTACCCTGCTTTTCTTTTGATCGATACAGGTGCCTCCCATTCTTTTGTATCGGTGGGTTTTGTGGAAAGACACCATATGCGCACGTCTTCCCTACCCACGCCTCTCCTTGTCTCGACACCCACTGGAAGAAATGTCATTGCTGATCAGTTCATGGCAGACTGCCTCATTTATTTTGAGGGCAACGAGTTGAAGGCAGACTTGATCGTTTTGGGCATGTTGGACTTCGACTGCATCTTGGGCATTGATGTTCTGAATAGATATCAGGCAGTGGTAGATTACCGGCAGAGGACAGTGAAGTTCAGACCTGAGTTGGGTAGTCAGTGGACCTTCTATGGCAACGGTTCTCGTGCGAAGATTCCGTTGATTTCAGCGATCAAGATGACTCAGTTGTTGGAACGTGGCCACACGGGTTATCTCATTTATGCCGTGGACACGTCTGGGAAGAGTAAAGAACTAAGAGTTGAGGATGTACCAGTGGTAGCAGAGTTTGCCGATGTATTCCCAGAAGAGATCCCAGGATTCCCACCGGCTAGGGAAGTTGAGTTTGGAATCGAGTTGCTGCCAGGGACATCCGCTATCTCTCGTGCACCTTATAGGATGGCACCGGCCGAGTTGAGAGAGTTGAAAGAACAGTTGCAGGATCTCCTGGACAAGGGATATATACGCCCGAGCGTGTCGCCATGGGACGCACCAGTTCTCTTTGTGAAGAAGAAGGACGGTTCGATGCGATTGTGTATCGATTACCGGCAACTGAATAAGGCTACAGTGAAGAACAAGTATCCTCTTCCAAGGATTGACGATCTGTTTGATCAGTTGCAAGGTACCAGGGTGTATAGCAAGATTGATTTGAGATCCGGATATCATCAGATTCGAGTCAGAGAGGAAGATGTGCAGAAGACAGCATTCCGGACGCGATATGGACATTATGAGTTCCTAGTGATGCCGTTCGGCGTGACGAATGCTCCAGCAGTCTTTATGAGTCTGATGAACAGAGTGTTTCAGCAGTATCTTGATCAGTTCGTCATTGTGTTTATTGACGATATTCTTATCTACTCCCGGAGCGAGGAGGAGCATGTGAAACACTTGAGGACAGTGCTTCAGATTCTCAGAGAGCATCAGTTATATGCTAAGCTCAGTAAGTGTGAATTTTGGCTGAGCAGTGTAGTGTTTCTGGGGCATGTCATATCGAGCAGCGGGATATCTGTAGATCCCAAGAAGATTGAGGCTGTGATGGAGTGGGCTGCCCCCACTTCTGTGCCTGAGATCTAGAGTTTTCTTGGTTTGGCCGGGTATTATCGACGCTTTGTCGAGGGCTTTTCGAAGATTGCCAAGCCGTTGACACAGTTGACTCAGAAGGGAGTACCTTTCTTTTGGTCAGAAGCTTTTGAGGAAAGCTTCCAGGAATTAAAGCACCGGTTGACGACGGCGCCAGTGTTAGTGATCCATACGGAGAACTCCAGATTTGTTCTGTATACTGACGCATCACTTCAGGGCCTTGGGTGTGTTCTGATGCAAGATAAGCATGTGGTAGCTTATGCATCGAGGCAGTTGAAGCCGCATGAGACCAGATATCCAGTGCATGACTTGGAATTGGCGGCTATCATCTTCGCCCTGAAGATTTGGAGGCATTATTTGTATGGTACTTCATTTACCATATACACGGACCACAAGAGCCTCAAATTTTTATTCACTCAGGCAGAGCTGAACATGAGGCAGAGGAGGTGGATGGACCTACTCAAGGACTATGATTGCGAGATAGAGTACCATCCGGGGAAAGCTAATTTGACAGCAGACGCTTTGAGCCGGAAAGTGAGGAGTTCTGCTGAGGACGTCATCCAGTTGTCGGCTATGATGACCTCCTATTGCCATCTGGGCTATGATTTTGACATAGATGCATCACCTGTGTATGTATCGACTCTGTTAGCCGAGCCAGACATCTATGAGAACATCAGGAGAGCTCAGAGGTCAGATGCTGAGGTTCAGAGGTGGTTATCTTTAGTACATCTTGGTCAGCCAACGAAGTTCAGGGTGGCAGATGACGGATCCTTGAGATTGGGGAACCGTTGGGTGGTTCCGAGTACGCCGGAGCTGCGTAAAGGGATCTTGGAACGAGCTCACAGTAGCAGACTTAGCATCCACCCAGGCGGGAAGAAGATGTACAGAGATCTGCGTGGTCAGTTTTGGTGGAAAAGGATGAAATCTGATGTCGTCGCTTTTGTGAAGAGGTGTTTGATCTGCCAGCAGGTTAAGGCAGAGAGACAGAGACCTGGCGGCGAGTTGAGAAGCTTGGAGATACCAAAGTGGAAGTGGGAGCATATTTCCATGGACTTCGTGACTCATTTGCCGAGGAGTGCTTCAGGCTTTGATGCTATTTGGGTGATTGTGGACAGATTGACTAAGGTAGCTCATTTTATCCCCTATAGCATGACTTTCACCTTTTTGAGGATGGCGCAGTTGTATATTAGAGATGTGGTGAGATTGCATGGGATCCCCGTTTCCATAGTGTCAGATCGAGAACCGCGATTCACATCTCATTTCTGGGAAGGTCTTCAGTCAGCCTTGGGAACTGAAGTCCGATTGAGCACTGCTTATCATCCTCAGACGGATGGCCAGACCGAGCGCACTATTCAGACGCTCGAGGACATGCTGAGAGCTTGTGTTTTGGAGTTCGATGCCTCTTGGCAGGATTCAGTGCCTTTGGTAGAGTTTTCTTGTAACAATAGCTACCAGGCGAGTATTCAGATGGCTCCGTTTGAAGCTCTTTATGGCAGACGGTGTAGATCACCCTTGTGTTGGGATGATTTGGACCGCAAATCGGTCGGAGGACCGGAATTGATTCGGGAGATGGAAGAGAAGATAAAGGTAATAAGGCAGAAAATGAAAGCGGCCCAGGACAGACAGGCAGCGTATGCGAATAAACGGCGGAGACCGTTGGAATTTCAGTTGGGAGATAAGGTCTTTTTGAAGATCTCGCCTTTCAGAGGCGTTGTGAGATTTGGGATGCGCGGGAAACTGTCTCCGAGGTATGTTGGACCGTACGAGATTTTGCAGCGCATTGGCACCTTAGCTTACCGACTGGCTTTGCCGCCTTCTTTATCTGGTATACATGATGTGTTTCATGTATCGATGCTGCGGAAGTATGAGCCGGATCCGTCGCATGTGTTACAGCCTTCCGAAGTTCAGTTAGAGTCCGATGTGTCTTATGTGGAACGGCCTGTCAGAATTCTAGATCGAGCAGACCGCAGACTTCGGAACAAAGTGATACCTATGATCAAGGTTCAGTGGGATCGCAGGGGTGTCGAGGAGGCTACGTGGGAAACGGAGCGGCATATGGTGCAGCACTACCCGGAACTATTCTCTGGTATGTGTTTATGTTTAGTTTCCTGTTGGGGTAAGTGCATGTGATTTCGAGGACGAAATCTTATAAGTAGGGAAGTATTGTGATATCCCCGAAATGATTAATTGCAATTTGGTGCATTAATGGTGTTTATATGATTAATTATGATGGAAATTAATTATGTGTTGGAATTATTATGTTGAAATGTTTAGTCACATGGTAGATGTGATCGGGTTGCATTTCCGGGTGAATGTTGAGCATGTTGGGAATTATGGTTGGAAGCATGATTTATTTGCCATGGGTAGCAATTAATTAGAAATCATGTGTTTAATTGATATTTTGATGCATTTGGTTTAATGCTTTGGAAAATATCATGTTGGGGTGTTTTATACACCATGGTAATTTATGGAATGCAATTGGTTTAATTAAACCACTTATACCCCATCCCACCCTTCCAACCATCACTCTTACTTTCCCCAAAAACCACCACCAAACCCTTTCTTTCCCCATTTTCGAGTTGGTGCTTAGGGTTGAAGAGAAAACCTTCAAAAAACTTGCTTTGTGGGATTTGGTGTGAGTTTTGGAGTCCCCAAGAGGTACGGATACCTCCCATTGCTTTTATTGTGTTTAGATTGGGTTTAAAATGATTTTTGAAAGGTTTTGAAATGGGTTTGTGTTGGGTTATTGTGGTTTTGTTTGGGGGTTGGATTTATACTTGTTTTGAAGTATATTTTGGAAGTTTATGTTGTTATTTGAGTTGTTGGTTTGATGGTTAAGTGTTGGAATGGGTTGGAATGGTTTTGAGGTGCAAAAATGGAGGTTTTTCGGGTAACAGGGGTTGGCGATCGATCGCCCATTCCAGGCGATCGATCGCGCCCAGGCAGTGGGCTTTTCAAGCATTTGGCGATCGATCGCCACTCTTGGGCGATCGATCGGCGGGACTGGCGATCGATCGCGCCAGGGGTGGCGATCGATCGCCGAAGGGTGCAAAATTTTGGTTCTCGGACAGTGAGGTTTGGCGATCGATCGCCGTGATGGGCGATCGATCGCGAAGGCCAAAATTTGGTATTTTTGGATTTTTTTGTAGGATTTTTGGGATTGGACTATTATTGGGTTCTAATATTGATTTGTGTGAATGTGTAGAACCATCCCAGGTGGCAACACAGCCAAGGCATTGAAGTCCTACCATATCCTACATTTTGGAAAGGTACGTAGTGGACGTACGGGCACCCCAACGGTACATGTATCTTATATACTTATTGTTATGCATTGTGGATGCAAGTATATATGTGGTATTGCATTGTGGATGCAAATACATGTTATGCATGATGTTTATAGATGCATATGATTATTGGTGCATATCCCATGAGTCGTGGTCATCCCTTGATGATTTTAATGCTTGCCGCTATTTGGTTTGGTTCCGCTAAATGTGAAGCGAGGGGTGGGAGCGCCGCATGTCACATTTGAGCGTGGTTATCATATAGGGCGAGGAAAGGGTATTTGCCGCTCAATGAGAGGCGAGGGGTGGGAGTCCCGCAGTCCATTGAAGCGAGGTTATCCTATGCCGCCTATATGTAAATAAGCGAGGGGCATTAAAATACATTGTGATGGACAGACTAGGGATTGGTGATCAGTATTTGGTATTGATGAATTGGTATATGTTCATGACATGTTTAGACCATTAAAAATAATCTATTGATTATACTCATGAGTTATGGTACAGGGACAACCAAACGGGAAGCGTTTGAAATGCATGGGGAAAACAGGAAGTGTTTTATTATGATTATGCATTTACGCTTTATCTTCATATTGTGTTGAATATGAATGATTATTATTGCTCATGTTTGGGGGTTGTCCTTGTAGGTACCTTTTTGGCATGATAGAAGGGCTTGAACGGGTTGAGGTGGTGAGCCTTGTGAAGAACTCTTTTGAGACAGAAAGGACAGAATTATTTTGGATAGTATCTACTCTAGGAGTAGTATAAAACTATAATTGAATACATTCATTGATTGGAATGTAATTAATCCTTTTGGTAGTCCTTATTTTTGGCATGTAATGCTTAAGCTCATAGACTCAACACGTTCTTTTACACTCTGATTATTATGATAGCTCTATTATGCCTTGATTCCGCACTTAAGGATTAGGGTCCTTACAGATTTCTTTCATTTTCAAGAGTTTGACTTGCAGAGGGAAACTAGGTTATCATGGACTCTTGGACAACTATAAAAAAGACCATTCATTCTCCACAATACCATAACATCCAGCCACCATACCACACGCCTCTATCAACCATAACCTCCATATCATGCCATTTTCCACCATCATCCACCATCCATAATTCACCCTAGATTTGGAACGCCCCAACAAGGAGACTGAAGAAGACAATTGAGAAGAAAGCAAGAGAGGAAGTTAAGATCTACATATAGACTCGACGTTGGGAGTTTATTCTTATCTTTAAACTTTAGTTTTAGTTTATTTTGATGTCTTTATATTTAATTATGAACTAAGTGTTAGCAAAAATGCCCAGCAAGCCAAACGTTGGCCCAATGAGCTTTATGAACCCTAGCCCAATTAACTGATATATTACAACTATAAATATGATATTCATTCTCTTGGGTTAGAGTGACTCTCAAAGAACTCCATTCCAATCCACACTCTATCACATAGAAAAGCAGACATCACAATTGGGGTTGGGCTTGAAGATCTGGTCAAGGTTGATTGGACTCGATGGATCACATCATACAGATTGATTTCTATGTTATCGGTAATTTCTTTCGTGCATTATATTTGATTAATGCATGTTTATATATGAATCAAGTGCGATCATCCGCCCTACGTCAGATCTGTTTATGTTTATTTTCCACTGTGTTTGGATCCGATGCCGGCGGAAGGAAATCCAACAGTGGTATCAGAGCCAGGTTGCGCTTTGATTCATTTATTTGATAATTAATTTTATTAGATTGTTTCCCATCAATACTAATCGCTTTTGAATTTCAGAAATTACGGAGTTCGAAAAATATAGAAAATGGATTAAAATGTGTTTTAATCTAACACTCAATTCTACTATTCACGTTCGATTTCCACCATGGTAGGCCGGCAGCCGCGGAGAGGCGGCGTCTGCGGCGGAGAGGCGGTGCGTAACGTACGCAGCCGCTACGACGAGCGAACGCGCTCAGATGGCGTGCGTCTGAATCTGCTCACGTTTCCGGCGAACTCATCTGGAGGACAAGCGATGGACAGCTGCACCTTCGAATAGCAATGACGAAGAGTTCCCGCCGTGTTTTGAAGGTGGCGAAGCTGATGCTTGTGAAGAAGAAGATGCACAGTGATTGTGGCTAGGGTTCGATGAACAGTATTTTTGATTTTTTTTTTATAAAAAAAATTGTAAATATAAATACGAAATGAGGCCAATTTTTATATTGGAACCAAATTGTTTGGAGTCCATAAATTATTTTGGGTTATTTTAGATGTTTTATCCGGATATTAATTTTTGAAATTATAAATCATAATACTTAATTTATTAAAAATGTGATTTTTTTAATTTATTAAGTGTAAAATGGAGATTTTACAAATTAATTGAAAATTGAAGTAATTGGAAATTAAATGAAAATGTTTCTTTTAGTTTGTTAATTTTATTTTTGATTAATATTATGATTTGTTGGTAAAATAGTGATTTTACCAAGTAATTGAAAATTAAATTAATTAGAAATTAAATGAAAACTTTTCATTTAATTTGTTGATTGTATTTTTGATTAATATTAAATAAATAAAAATATGATTTTTAATAATGATTAGAAGGTAAAATGGAGATTTTACCAATTAGTTAAAAATTTAATTAATTAAAAATTGAATGAAAATGTTTCATTTAGTTTGTTAATTTTATTTTCAATTAAGATTATTAAAAGGTAAAATAGTGATTTTACCATTTAATTGAAATTAATTAATTAGAAATTAAATAAAATTATTTTATTTAATTTGTTAATATATTTTCAATTAGTGATATGATTAGTGGGAAAACGATAGAATAAAATAATTATTGTAATCTAATGACATGTGATGTGATTAGCTCAATTACATATGATATAATTATTTAGTTTAATGTTTTAATTACATATGATGTGATTGCACGATGAATGATTACGGGCATTGACCAATGTGTTTTTATGAATGTTTAGGTTTTTAATTATTTCATAATTATGTGATTTTGTTAACGGGCCTGCGAGCCTGCTCCCTCTATTTCTGATGTATCTCACCCCGGATTTGTATCCATGTTCTCTTTGTTGCATGATTTAAATGTAAAATCTTAGTGGGAGATAGAGATTGAAGATGGAGCATCAAGAATCAAGACATGTATAATGGAAGTAAAAATGTAATAGGATTGCATTGCATACCTACATCACCTTAGACATGCATGTGATCCACGTATGACTCATGTGGATCAATTAGGAAAGGGCTATAATCGTCCATATTTATTTATTTTATTATGCATATGATGTATGATAAATGTTTGTTTGAATGTTTTATTAGTACAATTGATGTTGCATGAATAAAACAAAGTTGCATGACTCCAGCAAATAAACAAATAAGCACTAGATGAGATTATAAAATTAATAAATCCCTGAATATGATTCAAAATTTTAATATCAAACTGTGAAGGGGAGCACAAAGAGGTTTGTTGTTTCCTGTCTTCCATCAACAGTTAAGCCATGAAACGCTACTTGTGTCATATTGCCTTACTCACCCATGTGGGTGCCATCTGGCATGGGGAAGCTGTATATATAACTGCCACTTAATTAAGGGTGCAGTTATGTTAACTGGCCACACTTTTCTTTAGCAAATAAATATTAAGCGGTGCATGATATAAATCAACAACACAATCGACCGCAAGCGTACGATGTCAAGTTTTAATATAGAGATGCGTAAGTACGAGTGTCTTGGACTAATAAGCAAGCACCAAATAAGATTTTCTTAAACTATATTTAACCTACGATAATTAATTAATAAGATACTAAATAACTAAATTAACTACTAATCCAACCAAAAAAATCGATGATCACGAGAAAAATCCATAAGAAAGAATTATCAAGACAATGATTCACCTAACACATCCTTACAATTCTTTTCTCCATACATCTCTACGGTGACGGGTTTTCTGAATTTATTCAATATACTCTTTCGAACTATATTAAATCAAACATTGAATTGCAACAAGTAACTTTTGTTCACGTATTTAACAATTCGATATTGAATGAAGCTTTATGAAAACCACTAACTTTAGATTAAATAACTTAAAGCTATCACTTGTATGTGATTTTATCTTTCGATCTAATCTTAAACATACGGCATGAATTACTATGTCATATTATAATTTTATTTTTCGATCTCAATTATAATAACGAGAATCATTCAAAGATGGATTTCAAAAGCATGAAGAACAATAACACATCACATAGAAGATGTATGAATTCAACCATAATATCAAAGGAATAATTATGTTCAAGATATCTCTCAATCATCAAAAACACAATAAATCCAATAATCATTAAAAGCTAAAATAGAAAAGTAAGAGCAAACTCCTTCGACTTCGTTCGTTGATTCTCGATCCTTTCTTGCTTCTTTCTCGATCGTTTGTAGCGTTTATCGTGCCCAAATTAACCCTATCAAGTTAGTAACAATAAATATGTAGTAGCGTGAGTAGGAATCGATGCCACGAGGAAGGATGTATTTTTGTGTTAATTATGCAAACAAAATTCAGAGGAGGGTTTTGAAAATGAATTAACTAATATGCAAGATTAAACTAAGATTTATTAGATTATGAGAGAAAAACAATTCTTGGCTTTTGGTCGACTTTACAGTTGGGTTTATTATCTTAATCATTAATTCTCACAAGGTTCAATTTGCATATGAATATTCGCCTTGGAAAATTAATTCCTATCTCACCTTAATCGTAGTTAGGTAGCCCAAGCGTTCTATTCTAACCCTTATCAATCAATTAATCCAAATACACGCGATTAAGATTAAAAGATGATAGATTCATAAACTAGTAAGATAAACAAAGCTAGACAATATAATCAACGCGTCTATATTTAATCTGGTTGAATGTTTCCCTGAGGAGTTAACAATCTCACACTGATAAGTGTGAATTTTACACTTATTTTGCTGTGTTTTTGTATTGATTTTCGTGTTGATTCCTGGATGATTTTATGATTTTTGGTTTATATTTGTGTATTTCAGGAATCTAGGTCCAAGGGAATAAAAGTGGAGGAAACAAGCTAAAAATGTTGAAAAAGAACCAAACCGAGCGAAATCGTTAAAATGTGGACTGAATTCTCGAAGATTGAAATTTAATCAGCTCGACGATCGATCAGCATCAACACCACGAGCGATCACCGAGCTATATATTGAGAAGCTGAGCAGATTAAATTGGCGATCGATCGGCAAAGATCCGCGATCGATCGCCAATATCTTTGAAGTCTCGCGATGAATAGGCAGGGAACGAAGATCGATCGCGGATATGATAATTTTGGCCATCACGTCCAGTAAGAACTCACGATCGATCGGCATGGAACGAAGATCGATCGCCGATAAGAGTTTTAGGGAAAAAATAAGACTTTCCATGTATGGTTCAATGTGGACTCCTTCCTACTCGGATTTGCCCTATTTATCAGACCTAAGGACGAAAATTAGGGGACTTTTGCACATTTTTCTGAATCCTAAGAGCAGCCACTCCTTCATCCCAAAGAGGAGAATCATACCACAATTCATTGAAGAACAAGAGCAACGCAAAGAACGGAGCGACGCACGGAGCGACATCCTCATTATCTTAGTATTTCTGAACTTAATTAATTTTTATTTCAGATTTTGATGTTGAATTTGTTTAAAGACATATTTTTGCATTATAATTTGAATATGGTTGTTGGCTAATTTTGTGTATCAAGACATAGGGGATCCCATGTTTGAACCCTTGAGTTAATTAACGATTTTGATTCGATTTCCATGATCTTTGTGCATAATTTATGTTTTTAATATTTGTAAAAGATTAGCTACCTTTGCATGATTTTGGTAATCATGATTGAATTGACCATAGGAGATTACGATACGACGTAGTAAATTATGCTGTGGGTTTTAGGTTGAGAAGGACCAAGTAAAATCTAGCACACGTGTGATAGCAATAGATTTACCAAAATCGAAGGCTAGTAGTTTTCACATAGCGTTTTCGGTATAAATCATTCAATAAAGACACAGGAGTGGTTTATTGTAGATTAATGCTATACTTGTTATAGCCGGACCAAGGTATAACGAATGAAATAGGAAAACTCGTCACCCTAGAACATAGAATTTTGAATCAATAGACAACTTTTGGGGGATTACATGGGTGAACTGATGTCTTGATAATTATTTGATCATATTTCTTCAATAATCCATTGTTGCTGTTTAGGTTGATTTGGGTGTTTAAGTCAATTTAGTTTGATAACCATTCCATAATCGTCGGTTAAATATAGTTAATCTAATCGAGCGTTGTACTTATTTTATAATCCATGTTGGTACGACATCCCTACTTTTAAATCACTATTCTAAAACTTGACACCGTGCAATTGCGGTACATAACTCGCTACACTGAAAATAAATGTAAAAATAAAAGCGATCAAGTTTTGGCGCCGTTGCCGGGGATTAGTTTAAGTAATATCATAAGAGGTTAGTTGACTATAATTTAGCAAAATGTTTTTTGTTACTTTTATTATTGTTTTTATTATTTCACTACTGTTGTTCCTTCGTTGTTTTGATTTTTGCAGGTAGTTGTCTTTGTAGTGCATGCTACGATGTGACAAGCCTACACTAGAGCCACTTGACTTAGAGATTGAACGAACTTGCAGAAGACTTCGGAAAGAAACTAGAGAGATGGCTGAGAATAATCGAGGGAATGGTACTGGAAACAACGAGGAAGTGCCAATTACAAGATCCATGATGGATTATGCACAACCAACTTTTCAAGGCACTGTCTAGCATCACTAGACCAAGGATTCAGGCTAATAACTTTGAGATCAAGCCTGCCATAATCCAGATGATTCAACACTCTGTAATGTTTGGGGGAGCGGTCACTGATGACCCAAATGATCACATCTCCAACTTCTTGGAGATTTGTGACACATTCAAACAAAATGGCGTTTCTGACGATGTCATCAGGTTACGTTTATTCCCCTTTTCATTAAAAGATAAGGCTAAAGCTTGGTTAAACTCTTTACCTGCAGGATCTATTATTACTTGGGAGGGGATGTCGCAAGCATTCTTATGAAAATACTTTCCCCCTTCCAAGACAGTGGAGATGCGAAACAATATCACCACATTTGTGCAACATGATCCAGAGACATTGTATGAAGCGTGTGAGCGATTCAAGGATTTACTTGAAAAATGCCCACATCATGGCCTTCCGATTTGGCTTCAGGTACAAACATTTTATAATGGTTTATTTTCTGCTAATAGATCTATGATTAATGCAGCAGCAGGAGGTACCATTTCACCTGAGGAAGCTTACACACTTTTGGAAGATGTGGCATCCAACAGTTACCAGTGGCAGTTCGAAAGGAATGTACCCAAGAGACCGATTAGGGTACATCAAGTTGTTGAGGTAACAGCAATGAAAGCTCAATTGGAAGCGTTGAATAAGAAAATGGATAGCTTGAGCATGACAGCGATGCAAGCTCAAGTGGTCATATGTGATCTGTGTGGAGGCAACCATCCAAGCACGGAATGTCAGGCAGGTAATTCGTTTGTGCAATCTACTGAAAATGCTAACTTTGTAGGAAACAGGCCACAACAAGGTAACTCTTACTCCAATAACTATAACCAACCGTGGAGGAATCATCCAAACTTCTCTTGGTCTGACCAAAAGAATGTTTTGAACCCCCAACCACCACCGGGTTACCAACTAAAGCCAAGCATGGAGGAATTACTTGTCAAGTTCATATCATCTACAGAGACCAGGATGCATAACCAAGATGCATCTATCAAGAATTTGGAGACTCAAGTCAGACAATTGGCAACCATCTTGGCTGGAAAAGCACAAGGAACTCTACCTAGTGACACCGAGAAGAATCCAAGGGAGCAAGCTAATGTCGTGACCCTGAGGAGTGGAAAGGAACTTGGTGCCGAGAAGGAGACGGAAAAGAGTTCAATGAAGCAAGAGGAGAATGAGCAATCACGCAACAAGGGTAAGTCCACTGGAGACACTATATTGATCTCACAACAAGAAAAGGTACACATTCCTCTCCCATTTCCTGCAGCAATTAATAGGGCAAAGGTAGATTCAAACTTTCCCAAATTTTTAGGCATACTTAAGAATTTGCATATCGATATACCATTTATCGATGCGTTACGAGAAATGCCTAACTATGCCAAATTCTTAAAGAAAATGTTATCTAAGAAGCATAAATTGGGAGAGCACGAGACTGTCTTTTTGACTGAGGAATGTAGTGCTATGGTGAAAAAGAAAGCGGCCACTAAGTTAAAAGATCCAGGGAGTTTTTCAATTCCTTACACTGTTGGGTCTACTTCTTCTATTAAACCGTTATGTGATTTGGGTGCTAGTGTGAACCTGATGCCTTTATCTGTGTTTAGGAGACTTGGACTAGGAGAGCCAAAGCCCACAAGGGTGGTGTTGCAAATGGCAGACAAGTCTGTCACCTACCCACTAGGAATCATCAAAGATGTGCCAGTCAAGATATATCAATTTACCTTCCCGGTGGATTTCCTAGTGTTGGATATGGAGGAGGATGTGAGAACGCCATTGATCTTGGGACGCCCATTCCTAGCTACTGGAAGAGCCATCATCGATGTTGAAGAAGGGAAGTTGATCCTCCGTGTAGGATAGGATCGGGTTATATTTAATATGTTTAAATCTTTGACACACGCACACAACGAGCATGATTATTTAAAGGTTAACATGATTGACACTTTGCTTGTTGATGTGGTGCAAGGTACTAATGAGGTGGAGGTGAAGACCGAGCTAGAGACTAAAGAAGTAAGGAGTTGTGATATGGTGAAGCCGAGGAATGCAAAGAAGAAAAATGATAAAAGGACGTTCATGAAAGGAGAGACAGTCCACTACATAAAGCGCCATCACATCGCATTTTCCAAAGCAAGCGAAAGGCTTCATGGGTTGGACCATTCACGGTGACTACCGTCTATGCTCATGGAGCAATTAAGATAAGTGGTCATATTCTAGGCACTTATGTTGTAAATGATCAGCGTTTAAGGCACTGCAACGTGGATGACACTAATCCACATACTCCGAATGCAATTTTGGTAATAAGTCCAGCTTGAGACTATAAATTAAGAACACCTTTTTTTCTCCCTTTTCGTCGTTTTAAATTTTTAGTTAATGTTTGTTTTTTTTGCAATTTTGTTCCAAGGATTGACTCCGTGTGTCAACTTTGCAGAGTGGGTGGAGAAGAAAGAATCCCGAGAGAAAAAGTGTTGATTTTTTAAAAAAATAAAAAATAAAAATAAATATTTCGGGCAGTGTCTTTTGGCGATCTCCATATCATCGCGATCGATCGCGGTGTTCGGAAAAGAAAAATATTCTATGTCGCGATCGATCGACACCATTCCAGAACAATCTCGCGATCGATCGGCAAACATCCGCGATCGATCGCGAGGTCAAAAATTTTGTTTTTTAATCAGATTCCACACTTTTTCACACAATACACACATTAAAAAAACTCGAAACCCTTCCCCAAATTCCCCAATTTTCGTAAAATCTTTCCCAATCCATCATAAATCCTTCAAATTTTCTTCAAATTTTAAAAAATTATCCTCAATTCTAACATCAAGCTTCAATCTTTCACAGAAATTATCAAGGGAAAAAGGAGTTTTAAGCACCCTACACTCCAAGTTGAAGCCATGGAAAGCTAAGGACTACCAAGTAGCAAATTTTTGAAATTTTTTGAGGTAGTTTAGCTTTGTTATGAATGGGCCATTAATTGATTGTCAATTAGTGTTGGGGTGTGAAAAAAATAAGATTTTGAATTGTGAATTGGTGAAGTTGGAATGTTTGGTCTTGATAAGTTTGGGGGAGAATTGAAGAGCTCCTCATTGATTATTGTGTGATTTGGTTAGTAACCTAACTTGGATTGTTAGTTGGAGGACTTGTGCTTGATTTACATATTGTGTTGGTTGGGAGTGTTGTTGGTGATTTTGATACTAGGGATGGCACCAAAGCGAAAGCAAAAGCAAGTAGTTTCCGCTCCCGAGGAGTTTGACTCCTACAAGTTTATCAACAAGGAAGCTGCAAAGTTTTTTGAGGTGTACCGGAAGAAAAATCTGATCCGAGAACGGGGAATGGACACAAGCAAGATCGGCTGTGCTGTGATCCAAGAGGCACTCCGGAGAGAGTGGTATACTTTTGTCAGACAACCACGAGATGTGGTGGTTTCTCTAGTCAGGGAGTTCTACTCCAACCTCCGGGCACAGAACCACATTGAAGCCAACGTTGTCTCTGTACGGCAACAACCAGTTCTTTTTTATTCCAAGGCTATCAATGCGTTATACAACATGCCGAACATTCCGGAGGATGAATATTCCATGTATTGCCAGACACACATTGACTTTGATGCTATTTTGTCCACCATCTGTGTAGAGGGAACTCAATGGCGACTGACCGCCGATGGAAAACCACAGCTGGTATTGATATCAGATCTGAAGGAGGAGGCTAAGGCTTGGTTTTCATTTATTGTAGCTTGAGTCATGCCATCGACTCACACATCTGAAGTCACAAAGGACCGAGCTACACTTGTTTATGCCATAGTTACCGGGCTCACGGTAGATCTCGGACGTCTTGTCGAGGCAGCCAGCCGGAACTACACTTGTGGACCTCCCACTTTGGCATGCCATGCCCCTCCACTATCACATCTTTGTGCAAGTATGTGGAAGTTGTCTGGGACTCCGCAGAAGAGGCAATTCCACCAAAGGCATTACTCATGGTCGATCATCCTGCACCAGCCACAGTCAGACGGATGGACAACGACCTAGCATCAGCCATCTTCCTGAACCATCATCATCTGCTGCTACAGTGCCTACATCGATCACTATGGAATCCCTCCATCGTGAACTATAGGAGATACGGCATGAACGAAGGGAAATCCGATGGGGCCAGCAGCAAATGTATCAGCAAAACATGGAGTTCATGCAATATCAAGCTGCATGGAACTCTGCTTTGGCACAGGGTTTCCCTACCATCCCATTCCAGCCGCAGCCTACATTTCCGCCTCTCCAGCCATACCATCCGGAGGAACCATACTACCCAGACCCAACACCGGAGCAGGATGATGAGGACGACGATCACTGACGATCGTCGTCGAGGTATGTGTTTTGCTACTGCACTTATTGTTTTCTGTACATTGAGGGCAATGCACATACTAAGTTTGGGGGGTCTTTATTGATTACTGCTGTTCTCTTGCTACTACTTTTCTTGCATGATATTTTATCGAGTGGTACGAAGTCGTTCTTGAGCATCTTAAAAAAATTAGTTGTTTGTGAAAAGTGAGTTCTTCGTTAAGAAATACATGAATTAAACTTGCAACTGTACTACATGATGAAAATAATCTCTATCTTAATTAGAGTTTTGAAAATTTTCGACTTGTTAGTGAATATCTTGGGTTGAGTTAATAGGCCAAAATTGAGGAATATTTCGATGCACTTTTGAGTCATGATTGAGTGGAATATATATATAGAAAAGTGAAAAATTATGTTAACTATGACTTGTATTGAGCATCTTAGAGCACTCTAGAACCTATTTGAGGGTACTTTGAGGTGAAATTTTATAATTATGAACTTGACTTGGATATGATTTAAGCGATCCTTGGAACGTTTGAGCCTTTCGAGCCTACCTTGTCTATTTTTACCACTAGTGTTCTCCTTTGAGTTTAAATGAATAAGAATGGAAATTAGCCCCCATTCAATATTTTTTGGCAAACTCATTATACCCACATGTTTGAGAGTAAATTGGAAAAAAACAATTACCCTCACCCTCAAGGAGTATAATGATTCTCATTAGATGCACATGAATTGCTATATTTTGATGAGCTTATTGGAAAAAAAATTGATGAATAAGAAAATAAAAGAATAGAAAAAGCCTTGAAAAAAAAAGCAAGACTAAATAAGACCAAAAGTGGCCAAGGCTAAAAGAAAAAGAAGAGAAGCTCAATTTTGTGCTAAAAATATGAACATTACATGCTTATACTCTCTTCTTTGTGCTATCCTATTTTTTTTGAAGCCAAACACCAAAGGCCTGACATTATAAGCTGAAAAAGACCTTCTGATCCAAGTCTAGAGAATAATTACATTAATGGAGAACTGCTTGAAAAGTAGGCTTATGGAGTGCTTGATAGTAATATTGACTTTGAATTTACTCGCAGAATTTAATCTTAAAGATATGTATGAAACTTAAGATTGACAATAGCACACACGCACGTTCCAATTTTGCGATGTATTGCTTGGCATA
Organism: Haberlea rhodopensis; assembly: GCA_907163345.1. Lineage (NCBI taxonomy): Eukaryota > Viridiplantae > Streptophyta > Magnoliopsida > Lamiales > Gesneriaceae > Haberlea > Haberlea rhodopensis. The sequence continues at coordinate 6,593,035 of CAJQUN010000028.1, read as the reverse complement.
GGAGAAAACACTTCTTGTTGATTTTTGGATCGACTCTTGTTGAAGTGTTAGTGGGATTTCTGAGCTGTTACATTTGAGTTGTTAAGTTAATTATGTTAAAGTATTGATGATAAACTCTACATTTTGATCTCAATGCTTGCTCGAGGACGATCAAGTCTAAGTTTGGGGGAGTTGATAAGTGTGAATTTTACACTTATTTTGCTGTGTTTTTGTATTGATTTTCGTGTTGATTCCTGGAGGATTTTAAGCTTTTTGGTATATATTTGTGTATTTCAGGAATCTAGGTCCAAGGGAATAAAAGTGGAGAAAACAAGCTAAAAATGTTGAAAAAGAACCAAACCGAGCGAAGACGTTAAAATGTGGACTGAATTCTTGAAGATTGAAATTTAATCAGCTTGGTGATCGATCGGCATCAACACCGCGATCGATCACGGAGCTATATATTGAGAAGCTGAGCAGATTAAATTGGCGATCGATCGGCAATGATCCGCGATCGATCGCCAATATCTTTGAAGTCTCGCGATGAATAGGCAGGGAACAAAGATCGATCGCGGATATGATAATTTTGGCCATCACGTCCAGTAAGAACTCACGATCGATCGGCATGGAACGAAGATCGATCGCCGATATGAGTTTTAGGAAAAAAAAGACTTTCCATGTTTGGTTCAAGGTGGACTCCTTTCTACTTGGATTTGCCCTATTTATCAGACCTAAGGACAAAAATTAGGGGACTTCTGTACATTTTTCTGAACCCTAAGAGCAGCCACTTCTTCATCCCAAAGAGGAGAATCATACCACAATTCATTGAAGAACAAGAGCAACGCAAGGAATGGAAGAACGGAGCGACGCACGGAGCGACATCCTTGTTATCTTAGTATTTCTGAACTTAAATTAATTTTTATTTTAGATTTTGATGTTGAATTGTTTAAAGACGTATTTTTGCATTATAATTTGAATATGGTTGTTGGTTAATTTTGTTTATCAAGACATATGGCATCCCATGTTTGAACCCATGAGTTAATTAACGGTTTTGATTCGGTTTCCATGGTCTTTGTGCATAATTTATGTTTTTAATGCTTGTAAAAAATTAGCTACCTTTTGCATGATTTTGGTAATCGTGATTGAATTGACCATATGAGATTACGATACGACGTAGTAAATTAGGCCGTGTGTTTTAGGTTGAGACGAACCAAGTAAAATCTAGCACATGTGTGATAGCAATAGATTTACCAAAATCGAAGGCTAGTAGTTTCACTTTTTCGGTTTAAATTATTCAATAAAGACACGGGAGTGGTTTATTGTAGATTAATGCTAGACTTGTTATAGCCGGACCAAGGTATAACGAATGAAACAGGAAAACTCGTCACCCTAGAACATAGAAATTTGAATCTTAATTAATAGACAACTTTTGGGGGATTACATGGGTGAACTGATATCTTGATAATTATTTGATCATATTTCTTCAATAATCCATTGTTGCTGTTTAGGTTGATTTTGGTGTTTAAGTCAATTTAGTTTGATAATCATTCCATATTCATCGGTTAAATATAGTTAATCTATTCGAATGTTGTACTTATTTTCTAATCCCTGTGAGTACGACATCCCTATTTTTAAATCACTATTGTAAAACTTGACACCATGCACTTGCGGTACATAAATCGCTACACTGGAAATAACTGTTTAAAATAAAAGCGATCACACACGCACAATTTTATTAATCTTAGGTGCTTCATCTAACCTGCATTAGATTGCATGCACAATTACTAGGTGATCAATCCAATAATTAAACACAACAATCCTATCAACTAAGTATAGAAAAACAATCAATACTCATTCAAAAAATGATAAAAAAAACACATGAATTTCATAAGAAAAAACAAATCCAAATGTATTGTCTTCCTTAACCAAGAATCACTAAAATAGCTTAGCCACTCATGACTAATGCAAAAACAATCAAAATTAAATAAAAACAACATGAAAGAAATACAAACTAGGCAAATTATGTAGATCTTCACTTGTCGAGGTTGTCACGCCCGCCTTTGCCTCGATATTCATAGCGTGCCTTTGAACTATGATGAACTAGATGCTAATTATCTGTGAAAGCATGTGAAAGTATGTGAAAAGAGGTCCTCAAAATGTCTGATGGTCAAGGGGTATTTATAGGAGAAGGAGGAAGGGGCTAGAGTCCTTGTATGATGGAAAGAAACCTAGTCTTTTACTTTTGCTCGAACTCCTCTGGAGATCGATCGCGGCTGTCTGGCGATCGATCGCCAGACCCTACTGTTTTTATTTTTCAGAAATTTTTTCACTCATGATATATCGGGAAAATGTGGCGAACGATCGCCAATTGTTTCGCCTCAAACCTTGTCTCACGACGATCGATCGCGAAAAAGTGTCGATTGATCGCCGAGACTTAACTTTTGTTGCTCAGATTTTTTCTCGTTTGGCGATCGTTCAGGGCTCTTTTGGCGATCAATCGCGGCTCTTTATTCACTTTTATGCATTTTTCTTGGTCTATTTTGATCCATTGTCAACTCCAATGCAATTCTTGACCTTTAGTTATCGTTATTAGCTCGATTTCTTCGATTCCACCTAAATTTACACAAATGTATGACTAGGTAGCATATGTAACATTTTATCTATCAAAACATACCAAATCGTAGACAATTAGGCGCAATAGATGTGTCTATTTCTAGTCACATCAAACTCCTCCATATTAATCTTTACCCCACCTCGAGTAGATCAGACAAATCTAAATTCTTTTTGTTGGCTCATAGGTTCATAACAAACTAACTTCTCCTCACTTTAATGCCTCAAGAATTTCAGACATGCATAATAATGAAAGGCAGTGAAAAATTAACAGTGGAACAAGTTCAATACCTAGACATCTCATACTTAACAAAGCAGCGAGCATGCTTGTGTGGTCATAAACAAGTGTCATGTACAAATTATAGATCCAATAAATGCAAACCCACAATTGCTCAAGTAATATACTAACACAAGTATAAGCTCACTCGCAAACTCTTCTCAACTATATTAGCCACTTGCAAACACAAATCAAGTAGGTCTATATTAGCTTGTAGCTTGGCCCATATACTGGCTTATGAAAGAAATGGTAAGGTGTATCAAACAAGAGCTTATAATGATATGCACTAAATAAACTTCTCTTATTGCATGATTTTTTCAAACTTTGTTCTTTTTCACACCTTGTATATATTTGCAAGGCTGATTTCAATTCTTTTCTTATTTTGTGCCTTGGCTCCCTTGGAGTCATATTTTCCTATTTTTTTCAAGGCATTCCTTTCCTTTCATGCATTTTATTCTTTTAACAATAAGCTCTCAAATATATGATTCAATGATAACATAAGTGATTGTGAATGAAACACATCATACTCCCTTCAAAGGTATGGATTTAATTCATATTAGGCTCATTGGGGAAGATGATAAGCTAGTCAAAGAATGTTTAATGGTGGTTTTTAGTATGCTTAGCATTCTACCTTTCTTTTTTGCATTAAAGCTCAAAAATGGCACTAGAGATTGATTTTATTTACGTTGTAGGCTTGAAAGGCTCAAACGCATCAAAGATCGTCTATATCACTTTCATGTTCACAAGTAGTCTATACATACGCATCAAAGAACATGTAGTTAAGTTCTAGCATGTATTAGAAACGTCCTAAGACTATCACAAAGTTCACACAATCTTCACTACGCTATGCACACTTCACAAGTCGTGCTCAAATATTCAACTACTCTGTCAAAGCATAATTTGCATTAGAGTTCAAAGTGTTCCAAGGTTAACAATTCACCTATGTTCAAAAACATGCATGCCCTCAATTAGGTTTTATCATGGGCTAGTGATTCTAAGCATGCGTTCATTACTAACTATGAGCTCAATCTTTTTCAAATATTTCAATTTTTTTTGTATTTTCATAATAAGAAAGCAATAACACACCACTAATCACTCTCCCATACTTAAATCTTACATTGTGCCAATGTACGTCAAAATTCTAAGGAAAGTGAAAAGTCTAACTAAAAAAAACTAAAAATTACAAGGAAAGGGAAACTAACTCCCCTTGGGTTGCCTCCTAAGCAGCTCCTCTGTTTAACGTCGGTGGCCCAACGCCAGTCCTCTATCAAGGTGGGTTATGCTGTGTCACTCTATCTTTCTTCTTCCACCTCAATATCTTCTTGATTCCTTTAAAATTTGGTTTGCTCGCCTTGCTCTTCTTTGAGAGGTCATCACCGGTCTTTGTTCCTCCTTCATCATTTGTTGATTGTTGTGGTCCACACGGAGGGTGTTTTCGTTCAATAGTAGGATTCTGCAAATGAACAGATAGAGGAGCAACAGTATCATGAGTAGATAAAGCAGCAAGAGTATGAAAATTATGAATAAAATTTGAATCCGTATCTCCTTTGTCATCAAGGCCATCAGTAGCCTTTTCTAGATCACACAATTCATCAATTTCAAAATCATCATGTGCCATGTACTTAGTTCATTAACAGTGTAACTAGTGTGTTCATGAGTTTGAATGGTTTCATAGATATTGAACTTCGCCATCTCACCATTAAACTCCGTAGTTAAAGTTCCACTATTAACATCGATTATGGACTTAGAGGTTTTCAAGAATGGTCTCCCTAAGATAATGGGGCTAGATGGATCATCATTTTCCATGTCTAAGACATAGAAATCAGCGGAGAAAACCAAATTGTCTACGTGTACAAGTACATCCTCTACTACCCCCCTATGAAGAACCATGGACTTATCAGCTAATTGAATTACAGTATTATTTCGTTTCAAAGGTAATTGAGTAAGGCATGACATTAATAGAAGCTCCTAAATCTAGCATTGCCTTCTCAATCCTAGTGTTTCCAATCACACAGAGGATAGAAAACATACCAGCGGCATTACACTTAGTGGGAATGCTTCTTTGGATGATCGGGAAAACATTCTCACCTATCTCAATCTTGGGGCACCCTTTTCATTCTTTGATCCTATCCGCTTTTCAAACTTCCTTGAAAAAATCTCGCATATCGTGGTACTTTTTTTTTCATGGCATCATACAGTGGAGCGTTTTCCTCACAGCATCGGAAAGTCTCGTAGAGTCCCTTGATGCCCTTGTCCTTCCTATTCTCCTTATAAGCAAGGGGGGATGGGTTTAATTTTTTATTCATGGAGTGGAAGGGGCTTACCTCATGGTTTAGCTTCTTGCATAAGCTCCTCGACGTCATTCTTTTCTTCACATCTTCTCTTCTGGGTGGCGTTAGTACCACCTTCTCCTCATCTTCATTTTCACTCTTCTTCAATGTGATGGCACTCAAATTCTATCTTGGTTTCACCACTAGCTGTGAAGGAAGCCCACTGGATATTCTCCCCTATATCTTGTTGAGCGAAGTCACCAATTGTCCCATTTGCATAGTCAAGCTTTGAATGCTCGCCCTTGTTTCCTGTTGAAATTGTAGACTATCTTCAGCAATGACCTTAACAATATTTTCTAACTTGTCACCAGTAGCATGCATTGGCGATTGTGCAGGTCTCTGAATTTATGGTCTGTAGGGTGGAGGTTGGTGCATCTGTTGATTCCCATAGCTCTAGTTCGGATGGTCCCTCCAACCTTGTGACGCCCCGGAATAATTAACTACAATTAAGGCATTAATTATGTTCATGTGTTTAATTATGTGGATAATTGATTTTGTGCTTAAATTAATTATCACGATGAAATGCTTAGTCACATGATAGGCATGACCCGGGGGTTACGTTTCAAGGTGCATGTTATGCATGATAGGAAATGGGGTTAACATGATTTAATTGTGTTGATTGTTAATTATGAGGAAAGTATGAATTTAACGAAGTTGGTTGCATTTTGTAATATGCTTTTAAAATACCATGTTGGGGTATTTCATACATCATGTTAAGTGTTGGGGTACAATTTAATTAAACCCACATAACCTCCCACCACCCCACCTTTTTAATTCATTTTCCCCCTTTATACTCAAAATCCCCAAAATCATTTCTCCCAAACCCTTTTCCCCAATTTTCGAGTTTGGCACTAAGGTGGGAAAGAAATCCTTGCAAAAGCTTCACCCTTGTGATTCTTGGTAAGATTTAAGCCCTATGATGTGTATATATCACTCCTTGGAGCTTTTGTAAAGTTTTATTTGAGTTTGTGTTGATTTTGGAGGGTTTGAAATGGATTTATATGGGTATGTGTTATTTATGGTTGGGGAATGATTTTTGAAGTGTTTTAAGTGGGTTTTAGTGGGTTATGATGTTATTGTTATTGTTGGAAAGTTTGGTGTTGAAAGGTATGAAGATGAACTTGCAAAATACACTTGGAAATGGAGAAATCGCGGCCACTGTAAGTGGCGATCGATCGCTACAAAAGCAGCGATCGATCGCCGAGAAGCAGTACGCGAAGAAGAGCTTAGGCGATCGATCGCCTCAAATGGCGCGATCGATCGCCAACGTCCAGTAGCGAAATGAACATCAAGGCGATCAATCGCCTCATTTTGAGCGATCGATCGCCTCTAAGTGAAAAATCAGGCGATCGATCGCCTCATTTTGAGCGATCGATCGCCACTGTTCAAAAGATGAAAAATGTTGATTTTTGTTGAATTTTTGGTATTGGGCTATTGTTTAGCGTCTAATATCAATTTGTATGGTTATGTAGAACCATCCCAGGTGCTAACAACATCAAGAAGATAGAGTTCTTCAATTTCTCCACTTTTGGAATTAAGGTACGTAAGAAGCGTACGGGCATCGGACGGTAACACACTCCTAACTCTGACTATGCATTAATTGCATAAGTATTTACGATGTTTATGATGATGTTATGATAAATGAAGATGATATGATGTTTATAAAGACGATTATGATAAGTAAGTTATGATGATGATGATTATGATGATGAAGATTATGATGATGATTTTGATAAGTAAGTTATGATGATGCAATACGATGTTTATGATGTGGTAAGATGCCACATGGTAAGATGCCCATATGATGAGAGGCAATACTCCTATATTATGACTATGAATGCATAAGAATTTACGATGCCACGATGATGTGTATAATGCATGAAGATGATAAGATGTTTAAGATGATGTTATGTTAAGTAAGATCACGATGAAGATAATTTGACAATGAATCAAGATGATAAGACGTTTAAGATGATGTTATGATAAGTAAGTTCACGATGAAAACGATTTGATAATGAATCGAGATGATAAGATATTGACGATGATGTTATGATGAATAAAGATGATTTTGTGATGAATAAAGATGACAAGGTGCTTAAGATTATGTTATGATAAATGATGATGATAAGACGTCACTATAACGATTATGATGAGACGATGATGTCTATAAGATGATAATGCTTATATGATAATGATGTTTACAAGAGGATGATGTTTATGAAATGCTACGATGTTTATGATGAATATGAAACTATGATCTTAAGAATGGTTGAATGTCCGGTGGTTATTATGGGCAAGCGAGGAAGGTCTTGCCGCTCACATAATGAGCGATGGGGTACATCCGCTATCAAGGTGTAGCGATGGGTATCATCCGCTGATGAGCGATGGGGTACATCCGCTATCAAGGTGTAGCGATGGGTATCATCCGCTGAGCGATGGGGTACATCCGCTATCAAGGTGTAGCGACGGGTATCATCCGCTGAATAAGAGATACATCCGCTATCAAGGCGTAGCGATGGGTATCATAAGATGTGTTATGTCGAGCGAGGGGGCCAATTGTGCCGCTGTCATAATAGCACCCGGACAGTCCCATTTCTAATTAACATAGTTTGTTATGAGCATATATGTGAAGTATGATGTTTAATCATTTATGGCAAGAACTAATGATTTTATGCATGACTATGAAACAGGGACAACCAAAGAGGGTTAATACGATTAACCAGGAAGTATATGTTATCAATTACTTTCATGCATTTATTTATATGCCATTTCCTTATGATGTTAAGTAACGATGTAAATGCTCATGATGGGTTGTTCCTGTAGGTACACCTTTGGACTAATGGACTAAGGGCTGGGTTGAGGCAGTGAGCCTTGAGAAGCATGGAAGAAGTTAGGATGCAAGAACTTTTGGATAGTATCTACTCTAGGAGTAGAATAATTCTATCGCCTTAACATTCATTTTGTGAATGTAATTATTTAGCTTTATTTAGCTTTTAAAATTTCATTCTCGGCCCATAATTTTACTAGCTCTAAGCTACAACTGAAACTCTAAGACGTTATAAATGCATGTTTAGTCCCTAATAGGTGATTAAGACGATGTCAAGGTAGGAAGACCCTACAAACCTTGTTGTAGTTGCTCAATGAGTGGTCATAGTTCCTTTGCAGTGGACCCAGAAATCCACCTGCTGCATTCATGTGCTCAGTGGATGTCTCTTGAAGGGAGGGACATGCATCAGTGGCAGGGTTCATAGCTAGAAAAATTTCACATGGCTTCATCTTCCCCACATTGCAACATGCAAGATTACGTACGAGAAAAGTTAAGTCAATCAGTTGTTGTTCAAGGTTATATAAGTTTACCTCTTGTCTTGGTGTCCGTCCATGTCGAGCAAGCCCAAATTGTTGGGAGTTGGCAGTCATGTTTTCTATCAAGTTACTTGCCTCCTCCGGTGTCTTATCAATAAAAGCTCCTCCGCTCGTCGTATCTACTAAGTTCCTGTCACCAGAAAGTAAACCTTCATAGAAATATTGAAATAAAAGGTGATCACTTATCTGATATTTTGGGCAGCTTGCACATAACTTCTGAAACGCTCCCAGTACTCGTGCAATGATTTCTCGTGGTATTGCTTCACACCATAAATTTCCTTCCTTATGTTTGTCGCCCTCGAAGCTGGAAAATACTTCTCAAGGAAGACTCTTTGTAAATCAGCCCACGTGGTGATGGATCCGGAGGATAGGTAGAATAGCCAATCTTTAGCAGCGTCCTTCAAAAAGAATGGAAAGTCTCGCAATTTAATTTGCTCCTTCGTTACGCCAGTCGGCTTCATAGTAGTGCACACCACGTGAAATTCCATCAAGTGCTTGTGGGGCTTCTCACCTGCAAGACCATGAAAAGAAGGCAATAAATGGATTAAACCAGATTTAAGTTCGAAATTTACGTTATTTGCAAGAGCAGAGAAAGTGATGCAAAGAGGTTGTTGATCCAAGGTAGGATTCACCAATTGTCTCAAACTTTGATTCGCGGCCATTGTGTTCCTCTCTTCTTCTTCTTCCAATCGCCTAACGTCTCTTCTCCTCCTATGTAGTGTCCTCTCAATCTCCGGATTGTATCGGAAATTATCTTCGTGATCGGAGGGTTCACCTGTACTCATTAACAAACCAAAGTAGCAGTGCGTGGTAAAAAAAATAACACAAAAATAAAAAATGTTTTCCCGGCAACGGCACCAAAATTTGGTAGCGTTTATCGCGTACGCCCAAATTAACCATTTCAAGTTAATAGCAATAAATATGTAGTAGCGTGAGTATGGATTGATCCCACGAGGAATGATGCATTTTTGTGTCTATTATGCAAACAAAATTCAAAGGGGGGTTTTAAAAATGAATTAACTAATATGCAAGATTAAACTAAGAGTTACTAGATTATGATAGAAAAGCGATTCTTGGCTTTTGATCGACTTTACAATTGTGTTTATTATCTTAATCATTAATTCTCACAAAGGTTCAATTTGCATATTAATATTTGCCTTAGAAAATTAATTCATATCTCATATTAATCGTAATTAGGTATCCCACGCATTTTATTCTAACCCTTATCAATAAATTAATCCAAATACACGCGATTTACATTAAAAGATGATAGATTCATAAACTAGTAAGGTAAACGAAGCTAGACAATATAATTCACACGTCTATATTTAATCTAGTTGAATGTTTTTCCTAAGGAATTAACAATCTCACACGCGCAAAATTATTAATCTTAGTTGCTTCATCTAACAAGTATTAGATTGCATGCACACTTACTAGGTGATCAATCCAATAATTAAACACAACAATCCTTTCAACCAAGTATAGAAAAACAATCAATACTCATTCAAAATTTGATAAAAAAAAACACATGAATTTCATAAGAAAAAACAAATCCCAATGTATTGTCTTCCTTAACCAAGAATCACTAAAATAGTTTAGCCACTCATGACTAATGCAAGGTAATAATCTTCATCAACCAAGAATTAAAACTAGCTAAACATAATTACTAAGAAAAACGAAAAATAAAAGAAAAGGAAAGAAACTAATCCGATCTCCGCTCGTCGATGTGTCAATCCCGCATTCGCTTCGATCTTCGTAGCGTTCTTCAACAAAATTGAAAAGAAAATATAAAACCTACTCTACCTAGATGTTTTTCAAGTCTGATATTCGAGTATATTATATACGGAAGCTAGGAGGTGGGATAGAATCCAAGTTGGAAGGAAATAAATCATGTTTCCAAGTTTTTCAAAACTCCGGGCGATTGATCGAGCATGAGTGGGCGATCTATCGAGCATTCCAGTAGCTTTTAGTGACTTTTGATGCCTTGCTCGATCGATCCCCAGCTCCAGAATGTTTTTTGCTCATTTTCAGCACTTGGCGATCGACTTGCATTGGTCATAATTTCTTCATATGATCTCCGAATTAAGCGAATACTGTCCACGCATAGAAAGGAGTGACATGTGTCTTGGATTCCGATTTTTCCTCTTTTCTTCAACTTTCTCCTTCTTCCATCATTTTAGATCGATTTCTTCACCTTTTTCCTACATATTACCAAATGTATGATTAGGAACCATAAACACCAAGTTAACCATTAAATCATTCTCAATCAATGACGGTTAAGCGCATAAAACGTGCCTATTTCTAGACACATCAAATACCCCCATACTTAGTCTTTACTCGACCTCGAGTAAATCAGACAAAACTACAATCTTTTTGCTGGCTCATAGCATCATAACAAACTAACTTGTCCTCACTTTAATGCCTCAACAATTTTAAACATGCACAATAATGAAAGGAGATGAAAAATTAACAGTGAAACAAGTTCAATCCCTAGACATCTCATACTTAACAAAGCAGCGAACGTGTGTGTGGTCATAAACAAGTGTCATGTACAAATTATAGATCCAATAGATGTAAACTCACAATAGTTCAAGTTATACATTAACACAAGTATAAGCTGACTTGCATACTCTTCTCCACTATCTTAGCCATTTGCAAACACAAATCGAGTAGGTCTTTATTAGCTTGTAGCTTGGCCTACGTATTGGCTTATGAAAGAAAGGATAAGGTGTATCAACTAAGAGAGTATAATGATATATGCACAATATAAACTTCTCTTCTTGCATTATTTTTCAAACCTTTTTCATTTTTGCAAGGTTTAACTCATTAATTTTCTTCTTGTGTCTTGCCTCCCCTTTGAGTCATATTTTTAGCAATTTTTCTCAAGGCATCCATTTTCTTTCATGCATCTCATTCTTTTGACAATGAAGCTCACAAATAAATGATTTGATGATAACATAAGTGCATGTGAATGAAACACATTATACTCCCTTCAAAGGTATGGATTAAAATATATTTAGGCTCATTAGGGAATGATGATAAGCTAGTCAATGAATGTTGAATGGGGTCTTTAGTATGCTAAGCATACAATCATTCTTTTTTGCATTAAAGCTCAAAATAGGTACTAGGGATGATTCTGTCTACATGGTAGGCTTGAAATGCTCAAACGTATCAAAGATCGCCTATATCACTTTCATGTTCGCAAGTAGTCTAGACATACGCCTCAAAGAGTATGTAGTTAGGTTTGAGCATGTATTAGAGACTTCTTAGACTATCACAAAGTTCACACAATCTTCACTACGCTATGCACACTTCACAAGTCATTACAGATTCGTGCTCAAAATATTCAACTACTAAGTCAGAGCACAATTTGCATTAGATTACAAAGTGTTCCATGGTTAACAATTCACCTATGTTCAAAAATATGCATGCCATCAATTAGGTTTCATCATGGGCTAGTGATTCTAAGCATGCATTCATTACTAACTATGAGCTCAAATTTTTCAATTTTTTGATTTTTTTGTATTTTTATAATAGGAAAGCAATAACACACCACTAATCCCTCCCCCATACTTAAATCTTACATTATCCCCAATGTAAGGTAAAAATATAATAAAAGAGAAAAGTATAACTAATAAAGCAATAAAAGTAAAAAAAGAAAGGGAACTAATTACCCTTGGGTTGCCTCCCAAGCAGCGCCTCTGTTTAACGTCAGTGGCTCGACTCCAGTGCTCGTGCTCATGGTGGATCATGTTTGGTTCCAATTTCACCTTTTTCCACCTCAATATCCTTCTGACAGCTCAAAGGCGATGCCTATTTGCCTTATACTTCTTGGAGGTTTCGGCAACCAGTCGATCAGTAGTTACCCCTAATTCATGTTCAGTGACAATATGTGACTGTTCTAGTGATACATGATTGGTGATGCCAATGGTGTAATCAGTAATAGGAGAATGAATGGGATTATGAGTATTGAACTTAGCAACCTCACCATTAAACTCCATAGTAAAAGCACCACCACTTACATCTATTATGCACTTGGATGTTTTCAAAAATGGTCTCCCTAACAGAATAGGGCTGCTTTTATTATCATTTTCCATGTCAAGTACGTATAAGTCAGCAGGAAAGACCAATTTATCAACTTTCACTAGAACGTCCTCAAGTATTCCCCTAGGATGCACAATAGATCTATTTGCTAATTGAATAGCAATTTCAGATTTTTTTCAGAGGTCATAGTTCTAAAGAGGTATAGATTGAATACGGCATAACATTCATTGCTGCTCCCAAGTCTAGCATGACCTTATCAGTTCTATTATTTCCAATTGTACATGGGACAGTGAACATACCTGGATCCATGCCTTTAGTAGGGGTTTCCTTCTCCTCACCGTCAGAGAAAAAATCGCCAAACATGTCCATTTCATCACAGTATTCGACCCTCGGTTCCTTATTCTCATCAAAGAGTTCATGTTCATATTCAACATAGGGGGTTGTTGGAGACGTACCTTGTGCAAATGCATGATGTGCAAGCTCTTTTTCTTCTAGTGGCACATGTGTCTCCTCTTCTAGCTTGGATGGCTTCAGTACCACTTTCCCCGGGGTTTCTACCTCTTCATCACTCCTTGAGGCGATTGCAACCATGTTCTCTCTTGGTGCCTCCATCGTCTGGGAGGGTATATTGTCGGTTGTTTGTGCTGCTATCCGATCGGCTAATCTTGTAAGTTGCTCCATTTGGTTACCCAAATTCTGAGTGCTAGCCCTGAATTCCTATTGAAATTGCAAAGTACTATCATTAAGTGTTGAAACAAGATCCTCTAAGGACTCACCAGGGATATGGTATTGAGGTTGTTGTGGCCATGGAGGGTATTGCGGTATGTATGGCGGTAGGGTGGACTTCATGTAAGGTGGAGATGAGATCATCCATTGATTTGCATAGCTGATGTTGGAATGATCACTCCAACTTGAATTGTATGTTATTTATCCACTCCCTACTCCAAGTTGGTGCACAAGATACTCCAATTCGTCCAAGCTACTATATTTTCCATGGCAAGATCCGATTTTCCAGAAATCAACCTGTAAGCACGAACAAATTAACCCCACTCAATCCTCAAGATTGATAACAAAAATGTAGTAGTGTGAGTAGGGATCGATCCCATGAGGAGGTGTGAATTCTTATGTTAATGAAAATCAAAATCAAAACAATTAAAATAAAAGATGGGGTTGTGAGTGAATTACACTAATTAAATTAAAACTAAAGATTAAACTAATGAAAGCGATTCTTGGTATCGGTCGACTCCACCTTAGTTATTATCATCTTTTTCATCGATTCACAAAAGACTCAATTTTACTTGAATATTCATCAACTGGAAATCTAATTCCTCCCTCACCTTATTCATAGTCAGTTAGTCCAAGCATTCTAATTTAACTTTCATCACTAAATCATTCTCGTTATGCATATTCAAGATTAAAATCACGATACCATTCAAAACTAGTGAGTGATGATCTAAACAACACAAACACAAGCAATTTATATCAATTTAGTCAGTAGTTTTCCCTAAGAATTTAATAACACCGACAGTAGGTGATTATCAATCTTAGTTGCTTCGTAAATTCTATTAATCAAACAATTATCAAATTTAGCATTAGATTATATGCAAGTTATTAGGTTGTCAATCCAATAAACAAACATAAATCATATCAATAAAATCAGAAAAACAATGATATTCAATAAAATCGATAAACAAAAGCGTAGGAATCTCCCCAAGATAAATAAATCCAAGGTATTTGTCTTCCTCAACCAAGAATTAAAACTAGCTAAACATAATTACTAAGAAAAATGAAAAATAAAAGAAAAGGAAAGAAACTAATCCGATCTCCGCTCGTCGAGGTGTCAAGCCCGCCTTCGCTTTGATCTTCGTAGCTTTCTTCAACAAAATTGAAAATAAATATAAAACTAGTCTAAAACTATTTTACCTAGACTTAGATGTTTTTCAAGTCTAAAATTCGAGTATATTATATAGGGAGGCTAGGAGGTGGGATAGAATCCAAGTTGGAAGGAAAGAAATCATGTTTCCATGTTTTTCAAAACTCCGGGCGATTGATCGAGCATGAGTGGGTGATCGATCGAGCATTCCAGTAGCTTTTAGTGACTTTTGATGCCTTGCTCGAATGATCGAGCATTCTGCTCGATCGATCCCCAGCTCCAGAATGTTTTTTGTTTGTTTTTCAGCTTTTGGCGTTCGACTTGCATTGATCATAACTTCTTCATACGATCTCTGAATTAAGCAAATTAAATGTCCACGCGTAGATAACTAAAAGTTCTACACATTTATGTTGATCATATTCCCAAATTAAGTCTCAAACATGAATAAAATCGAGTAGAAATGAGTGACATGTGTCTTGGATTCTGATTTTTCCTTTTTTCTTCAACTTTCTCCTTCTTCCATTATTTTAGCTCGATTTCTTCATCTTTTCCTACATATTACCACAGGTATGATTAGGAACCATAAACATCAAGTTAACCATTAAATCATTCCCAATCAATGACAATTAAGCGCATAAAACGTGTCTATTTCTGGACACATCAGAAAGCTTCCATTGTTGAGCGATGTATCTATCGTTGATCAGTGTTAAAGAGTGCATAGTAGTGATCTCCACTACTGGCATAGATAAGGTGACTAGTATGTGACCGAGGGGACGGACGAATCCTAATTGTCCCTTTGCTGATTCAAACATGTTGCTTAGTACACGAAAATAAGCTTTGGATCAGTTGACAGTGATTCATTCAGCAATGACACACATTACATCAAATTTTTCTGGTGTGGTGTCAAAGAAACCAGCCCTGCAAAGCAGACCTTTGTTATGATGTCCGTAAAGATCCGGTAAGGAGGCTTTAGCAATGACTTCTTGAATGGCGGTTTAAGAATGCTTCCAGAGTTTGAGAAGATGACACTCATCCTGTTTCTAATGTCATCCGAGATTTCAGATAGCTCTGTTAGACCTGTAGTTGGTAGTTCCAGTGTGGAGGCAAATAGAGCGGCAGTAATGGTAACTTGTATTTCAGAGACTGTAGCGATGATGGAGTCTCCAATAACCTCTCCACAACTATAAAATTCAAGCAACTCCTCCTTGTAAAAAGTGGGTGGCAGATTCAACATTTGACGCAGCCCAGAGTTTTCTAACTATTGAAAAACCCTTACAACTTCCACGTCAGACAGAGTAAGTAAGGATGGAAGATCCACACGTATAGAGTTTGTGATGAAGTTGGATTGGTCGGCTCGTGAAGTCATCGCTTAGTGAGCGGGGAAACGTCGAAAAATCTGGGTCTATAAAAATTTGAGAGAGAAAACTAGAAGCAATATTAGCGTTGTAAAACTGTAAATGGTAGAAGGAACAGTTTATAAACAGAGATGGCGGCTGAGAACTAGATGATTAACACATGTCCTTGTGTCTGATAATCGAAGACAATTTTGCAAATTGAAATAAAATACGTCATAATAAATAATAAATTCAAATCCGACGTTTCAATTGGTTATTAAATAAGGAAAAGAAATATTTCCCTTAGCTAGCGTATTTGGAAACATCTACTGGTATGTAAGGTCTACCTGGCGGTCTGTATCCCTTACTGCAGTAGAATAATGTGTTACCAGCATAGCATCAGTAAGCCTTTTCAATACATGCAAATTCCCACTAAGTTCATATTCTCCCTAAATTCATGTAATAACTTTAAGTGTAATTCCCCCTCACACAAACAAAAAGAGAATTTTACCATGAAGATCACTTAGTTATATCAACTAGGCCAAGTATATTGCGAAAATAGGAAAACTTAGCGTCTGGTAGGGGTTTGTTTAGTGAAGATGTCTGCTGCTTGTTGTTCAGTAGATATATACTCCAAGCGAATCTCCTTCTTCATTACATGATCTCGGATGAAATGATCGCGAATATCAATATGCTTGGTCCGAGAATGAAGAACTAGATTATAAGTGATAGTGATAGCTGATGTATTGTCACAAAAATCGGTGCTTCAGTAAACTCAATTCCATAATCTCTTAATTGCTATTGAATCCATAGCAGTTGAGCAGAACAGCTTCCAGCAGCAAGGTATTTTGCCTCTACAGTAGACGTTGTGATGGATGTCTGTGTAAGACCCTCACTGTCTTAAACAATTTTCATACAATATAAACATATTTATAATATGTACTATTGAGTTGAGTCGATTCCTTTTACAACCAGATGTATTCATTCATTACATGACATAACTAAATATAACTCAAAATAGACATGTCTTCTCGGTTTCTCTAATCGACTGATATATCATCACCAGGCCAGCAAAATGACCCACACTCCTGGCTTCCCTCGCCCAAAAATCCCTACAGAAACAACCCACAAAACCATAAACACAACCGAGATATATAACATATATCAACAAAACATACAAAACAAGTATCTATAAACACAGTAGTTATAAATACTCCATGTCTTTCAGTCATATCTCGTGTTCTTTGGTCGTTCCTGTACAATACTCAAATCATAATATAATTTCTTCAGTTATATTAAATGCATATGTCATGACATGTCAATCTCATCTTGATCATATCCCGATCATTATCTCAATCACATTGCAATCTCATTCAAGTTAATACCGATTCCTCAACAATTCTCATTGCCTGCGTATAATATCATTACTCCTTATATGAGTAGAACATATAGCATTGCTATTATGCTCAATAAGATCCCATCTTATTAATAGCCAATGTATATGGCATTTCAACTCCATATAAGAGTCTTAGATATTATATTACTGCACGCCCAATGTAAAATCCCATCATACCTCAACGCGTTGGTATTCACTTCTCATCCACAAATCATAATACATGTATGATATAAAATGTGACGTCCCATGTACCAGATAATATCCAAAAGAGGTAGAGCGACCACCAATAATAAACCTTCACCCTGTTCGATGTCCAGTCGTATGTGACGACTCTACACATATATAAGATATTAGAATCATGTCATCATTTGATATATTCTCCTTAACATTCTTTATCAAAGTTATCATGAAAATGTACCATATCATACACCTAGCCATGTAATAAATTGAAAATCATACAAAATATATTGCACTGGCCAATCGATCAGTAACAATGGCCGATCGATCGCCCAGCCTCGTCGATCGATCGACCACCTCACTCGATCGATCGCCCAAGACAGGCTTTGCTCGGTCGATCGGCTCGACGTACCGATCGATCGCCCGACCTTGTACTTCAAAAATTTGCCATTTATCATCATTTTCAACCTTTTCCACATCTACCAACAAATTCATCACCCCATGCTTCATTCCATTCAACTACAACATCTCCGAACATCATCATCCAACTTCTTGCTTCATATTACAGTTTATTTCCATACAATTCATACACAATCATAACATTTAAATACAAAATTCCAAGAACAAAACCATATCAAATTCCTTTATAGTTAACAAGATAGCAAGAATTTGATGTAATTCACTTACCCAAAGATGGTTTGAAGCTTCAAATCTAAAGAAAGAAGAGGAATTGTTCAAGTGAAGAGTTCAAGAACTTGAAGGAGAAGGAGTTTGTAATTTTTATCGTTATCACATTCTAAATCAGATTTGGGGATTTTATCTTGTTAAAATTGCAACCCAATATTAATCATTTCCCTTTTGACTTGCACTTAAGTCCTTGAATTATCCCCAAGTTCAATGTGATACTAATCTCTTTTATACAATCTGAATATGTTAACTAAGCATGCTTAAATATGGACTCTCACAGTCTCCTTCTTGCAAACCCATGAAATCCATCTATCTCCTAGGAATTGACAGTATCCACTGATGCTCTTCCTATCAATCTTACATCCTGCATAGTTAGCATATGAATATCCAATTAAATTAAAAGTGGAATCTTTGGATACCAGAGGCCAACATCTCAGTTCCTTCTAAATATTTTAAGATTCTCTTGGCAGCAATGTAGTGTGATTGCTTAGGATTAGCTTGAAAGCGAGCACATATACAAACAACAAACCTAATATAAGGTCTACTGGCAGTTAAGTACAGTAAAGAATTGTTGGAATCGAAGAAGGGGGGTGAATGAGATTCCTTGGCTACTTTAGCGTTTTAAAATGAGTTTGCAAAAATAAAATATTTTGCGCTTGCGGAAGCCTTTAGTCAATCGATAAATGCAAAGAATAAAATAAATAAATGCGTAAAGGAAATAAAGCAATAAATAACAAAAGGATTTGTTATAGAAGTTCGGCGATGAATCGCCTACGTCTCCTCTTCCCGGTTAGATAACCTCCAACCGAGGTTCCACTAGAACAATAGATCTTGGCCTTGAGGGCTCCAAGTTAGCCACACAAGAACTCTTCCCGAGTTTACAACGCTCTTCCCGAGCACACTACTCTTCCCGAGTACACAACGCTCTTCCCGAGCACAATACCCTTCACGAGTATACAAAGCTCTTCCCGAGCTACCAACACTCTTCACGAGTCTTCTTGGCCTTAAGGGCTCCAAGGATAGCCACCCACTTGCACCAACTAGACTTGTTGATGACTTTACAATTTTCCAACTTGCTTTGGTGTTGGAGGACCTTTACAAGAAATCAAACCAAAAGCACCTTCACGGTGTACTCACACGAAGAAACAAGACTCTAAGAAAGATAAGAATTACAAGCTCCAATACAACAACAATGTATGGAGATTGCAATGCAAATTCAAATAATAATTATCAAGACTTTGTGGAAGTTTGTAGGCTTGTTCCTTAGCTTCAAAATGCTCCAAAGCATCCATATTTATAGTGTAGAAGGCCCCCTAGGCTCCTACTAGCCGTTGCTAAACAAAAGGCTTGAATCACTTCTCGATCGCCTCGGACATCGCCTCGGGCGATCACCATCGCCGTGCCCCAACGGTCAGCAAAAATCACGGATCGCCTCAAGCGATCGGTGGATCGCCTCAGGCGATCAAGAGCAAAAATTAAGACCGTAGCTTCAGCATGTTCAAATTTTGCATCGCCTCAAACAAACTCCACATCGCCTCAGGCGTTCCAGCCCATCGCCTCAGACGTTCGTGCCATCGCCTTGGGCGAACTCCCCGCGCGCATGCCCGCGCATTGCCTCGGCGTCGCCTCTGTCGATGTGCGGGGCGAAGTGCCAAATGGTTGCCATCGCCTCAGGCGTTGGTCACCATCGCCTGGGGCGATCTTCCTCGCATGCTCGCCTAGCCATCGCCTCTGTCGATGTGCGTGGCGATGCCCCGCCTGGCACCCATCGCCTGGGGCGATGATCACCATCGCCTGGGGCGATCCAGGCCAGAATGTGCACACTTGATTTTCTTCATTCCAATCCACTTAATCTGCACACTAAGTAGATGCATTAGTATAACAAACACAAGTTTTGTTGATCATCAAAACTCAAAGATTGACCGGGGATAATTTAACGCATTAAACGCAACCATGCGTTTAAGGCTCAACAATCTCCCCCTTTTTGATGATCACAAAACTTGATAAACTTGAATAAGTAATATGCATGAAATGTGAGTAAAAATGACTCCCCCTTAACAATTGCATAACACATACAAGTTATCAAGTAAATCATTAAACAAATAGCTCTCCCCCTCAAACCATGCATACATAAGCTCTCCCCCTCAAACTATGCATGTATTAAGGTTCACGTTTATCACAAAATTCTCCCCCTTTTTGTGATAATCAAAAAGCATAAAATTCAAATAAACATGGCATAATTTATATGTTGACACATAGCTTCAAATTCCTCATCAAACAAGATTAAATCATATAGAGGTGAATCACAACCATGTGTTTAAGGCACTCAACAATTAATTCTAAAAGTTGCAATGTGTGCATATGTGCATGCATTCATGCCCAAAACAAAATAATAAAAATATCAAGGCATTATAACAAATCATATACTTGCACATTTTCATATAGCATATTCAAATTTGAATGCAAAGCATATCAAGCTACTTACTATAAAAAGATAAGCATACATCATGCATTAAACAAATTATGCTAAGGGGTTATGCATTTTACTCCAATGAATATTGAGCTTCATAATTTATTGATCACAACTAATTTGTGCCAATGAATTTTGAAATTGCTCTTTTAACATGTAAAAAGTAAATTTTACCCTCGATGAAAAGAGTTCGTTCTTGTCATTGGTCCAACACCTCGAGCCTCTTCTATAGTTGTGAATAATACAAACTCCTCCTTTGAGTTGCTTGGTCCTTCATCCTTCATTCCATTGTTGTCCCTACAAGACATATTTACAATAGGAGGTTCTTTGGTACCCATTTGATTTTTGGGTCCTTGATGGTTAGCTTTCAATGGCACTTTTGGAATCCATTTCCACCTCTTATTAGGTTGGTATTGGATTCTAGCAAACCTACACTTATTTTTAGTGTGGCCATTTTTGCAACAATAGTTACAAGTAGGAGAATCATGCTTTGCATTGGCCAACAAGCTAGAAAAAGTTTTTGATTTGCTTGAGTAGCCTAACCCGGCTTTGTCAAAGCTACAACGTTGCAAGCCAAGCAATTCATTCATCTTTTTAGTACTTTCCCTAAATTTGCAAAATGATATCTTTAAAGAGTTTAATTCATTTTTCAACGAATTACTTTCTTCATCTTTCTTAGCAATCTCAAGTTTGAGTAATTTGTTACTCATCTTGGTTTTGCCAAGAGCATCAATAAGATCATTATAAGACTCTAAAAGTTCATCAAATGAAGGTACCTCATCGCCGCTTTCATCTCCTTCATCTCCAAGAGCCATTAAACAAAGATTGGTGGCTTCTTCTTCATCGGAGTCGCTATCACTCCATGTGGCTATAAACGCCTTCTTCTTGCCTTTGTCCTCATTCTTCTTCCTAGGACATTTGTTAGCATAATGACCTTTATCATGACAATTATAGCAAGTTACCTCATTTTTGGATTCTTGTTTGGTAGCATTGGAGGTCTTTGACTTGCTATGTTTGGTGAAGAGCTTTTGAACTTCTTTGTGAACAACATCATCTCTTCATCATCATCATCTTCTTCATCATCGGAATGGTCTTTCCTTCCCACCAAGGCAATCCCATTTCTTTTGGATCTATCCTCCTCCTTTACTTCTCTCCTTGTTGCAACTTCAAGCTCATGAGTCACCAATGTGCCATGGAGCTCATCAAGATCATAGGATGCGTTCTCCCCTTTGTTGGACTCGATGATGGCCGTCCTTTTTGCATCCCATTCCTTAGGCAAGGCTCTTAGGGCTCTCCTCCATATTTGCTTTGGAGGGTACTTCTCTCCAAGTTGGGCAAGCTCATTGATAATTAGGGTGAGCCTCCTAAACATTGAATCCACTTCTTCTCCGGACTCCATCTCAAATGTCTCATATTTGAGTTGTAGGAGATCTATCTTTGTCTCCTTTACTTGGTTGGTTCCTTCATGACAAATTTGTAATTTGTCCCATATCTCCTTAGCCGTTGAGCACATAGAGATCCGGTTGTACTCATTCATATCTAAGGCACAATGCAAAATATTAATAGCTTTAGCATTTTGTGATATTAAAATCATATCCGCTCTAGTGAAATCGTCCATTTCTTTGGGAACACTAATTCTCCCAACTTCCTTTAAAGAAATATGTGGACCTTTCACTATGATCTTCCAAAGGTCATAATCCACGGATTGGATGTATAGAGAAATTCTATTTTTCCAATAGCCGTAATTATCACCCGTGAAGAGCGGGGGGCGATTTGTCGATTGACCTTGAGCAAACTCATTTGCTAGATTAGCCATAAAAATATTTTGATTTAAAAACAAAAATCAAATGGCTCTGATACCACTTGTTGGAATCGAAGAGGGGGGGTGAATGAGATTCCTTGGCTACTTTAGCGTTTTAAAATGAGTTTGCAAAAATAAAATATTTTGCGCTTGCGGAAGCCTTTAGTCAATCGATAAATGCAAAGAATAAAATAAATAAACGCGTAAAGGAAATAAAGCAATAAATAACAAAAGGATTTGTTATAGAAGTTCGGCGATGAATTGCCTACGTCTCCTCTTCCCGGTTAGATAACCTCCAACCGAGGTTCCACTAGAACAATAGATCTTGGCCTTGAGAGCTCCAAGTTAGCCACACAACAACTCTTCCCAAGTTTATAACGCTCTTCCCGAGCACACTACTCTTCTCGAGTACACAACGCTCTTCCCGAGCACAATACCCTTCACGAGTATACAAAGCTCTTCCCGAGCTACCAACACTCTTCACGAGTCTTCTTGGCCTTAAGGGCTCCAAGGATAGCCACACACTTGCACCAACTAGACTTGTTGATGACTTTACAATTTTCCAACTTGCTTTGGTATTGGAGGACCTTTACAAGAAATCAAACCAAAAGTACCTTCACGGTGTACTCACACGAAGAAACAAGACTCTAAGAAAGATAAGAATTACAAGCTCCAATACAACAACAATGTATGGAGATTGCAATGCAAATTCAAATAATAATTATCAAGACTTTGTGGAAGTTTGTAGGCTTGTTCCTTAGCTTCAAAATGCTCCAAAACATCCATATTTATAGTGTAGAAGGCCCCCTAGGCTCCTACTAGCCGTTGCTAAACAAAAGGCTTGAATCACTCCTCGATCGCCTCGAACATCGCCTCGGGCGATCACCATCGCCGCGCCCCAACGGTCAGCAAAAATCACGGATCGCCTCAGGCGATCGGTGGATCGCCTCAGGCGATCAAGAGCAAAAATTAAGACTGTAGCTTCAGCATGTCCAAATTTTGCATCGCCTCAAACGAACTCCACATCGCCTCAGGCGTTCCAGCCCATCGCCTCAGACGTTCGTGCCATCGCCTCGGGCGAACTCCCCGCGCGCATGCGTGCGTTGGCGTTGCCTCTGTCGATGTGCGGGGCGAAGTGCCAAATGGTTGCCATCGCCTCAGGCGTTGGTCACCATCGCCTCAGGCGATCTTCTTCGCATGCTCGCCTAGCCATCGCCTCTGTCGATGTGCGTGGCGATGCCCCGCCTGGCACCCATCGCATGGGGAGATGATCACCATCGCCTGGGGCGATCCAGGCCAGAATGTGCACACTTGATTTTCTTCATTCCAATCCACTTAATCTGCACACTAAGTAGATGCATTAGTATAACAAACACAAGTTTTGTTGATCATCAAAACTCAAAGATTGACTGAGGATAATTTAACGCATTAAACGCAACCATGCGTTTAAGGCTCAACAAGAATCAATAATACCACGATACAAAGTTACCTCGATCGGTATTCCCCTTTCATCTAAGTCTAACTTGGTAGATGAACTCATGGGGGTGGAAACAGCAGAGCAGGTGTCCATACTGTATTTCTTCAGAAGTTCTGATGTGACTAGAAATAGACACATCTATTGCGCTTAATTATCTACGATTTGGTTTATTTTGATGGATAAATTGATACATATGCTACCAAATCGTATATTTGTGTAAATGTAGGGAAATGTGAAGAAATCAAGCTAAAATGATGAAAGAATGACTAAAGTTGAAGAAAAGAGGAAAAAACCAGAATCCAAGACACATGTTGCTCCTTTCTCCTCATATTTCTATATGTTTGAACCATGATTTGGAAATGTGGTCCATAGAAACATTGTAGAACTTTGAGTTATCTTCGCGTGGACAGCTGATTCATCAAATTCATAGTTTGTACGAGAAAGTTACGGCCAAAAT
This sequence comes from Haberlea rhodopensis, assembly GCA_907163345.1. Classification (NCBI taxonomy): domain Eukaryota; kingdom Viridiplantae; phylum Streptophyta; class Magnoliopsida; order Lamiales; family Gesneriaceae; genus Haberlea; species Haberlea rhodopensis. The sequence continues at coordinate 6,568,760 of CAJQUN010000028.1, read as the reverse complement.
ACGAAACTCGCCAGAAAAATAAAAGACAGGCATGATTATGCCATTATCAGGCGTAATTACGCCAATGCTACGGCATGGACATGCGTAATTACACCATTCGGAGGCGTAAATACGCCAGAAATGCGGGAAGCCATATTTTTGACACGTCATCAAGCGTCTTTACGCCATTTTCGGGCGTAGCTACGCCTGTAGAGTTTTGGAAAGTGTAAAAACTTGATTTCTTTCCTTCCCACATGGATTCTAACCTACTCCATCAGCCTCTCTATACATATATGGACGAAAATCAGACTAAAGAACATCTAGATAGTTAGGGTAGAATAGTTTTATATTTTTTCTTTCAATTTTGTTGGAGACGGCTACGAAGATCGAAGCGAAGGCGGGATTGACACCTCGACGAGTGGAGATTGGATTATTTTTCTTTCCCTTGTTTTTATTTATCATTTTTCTTAGATTATGTCTAGCTAGTTTTTAATTCTTGGTTGAGGAAGATAAATCCTTGGATTTTATTTATCTTGGGGAGATTCTTATGTTTTAATTATCAATTTTATTGAGTATCAAGAGTTTTTCTGATTTTGTTGATATGATTGGTGTTTGTTTATTGGATTGACAACCTAATAACTTGCATGAATCTAATGCTAAATTAGATATCAAATACAGAATCATTTGATCCCTCTAATTTACGAAGCAACTAAGATTGATGAATTTCCGCTTGTGAGTTCGTTAAATTCTTAGGAAGAACACTTGACTAGATTAAACATAGACTCTTGGATTATGTTGTTTAGCTTCATCGATCTCACTAGTTCATATGCTATCATCGATTTAAATCTTAATCGCTTGTATTTTGATTGATTGTTTGATAAGGGTTAAACTAGAACGCGCTACTTAACTAAACGTAAGGTGAGATAGGACTTTGATTATTGGATTAAACGTCCAACGATGAATATTCATATGAAAAATTGAATCTTTTGTGAATCGATGAAATAGATGATAATTCCAAAGAAGAGTCGACCAATACCAAGAATCGCTTTTATTAGTTTAATCGTTAATTTTTATTTTTAATTAGTATAATTCACTCACAACCCCATCTTTAATTTATTGTTTTGTTTTGATTTTCATTAACACAAGAATTCACACCTCCTCGTGGGATCGATCCCTACTCATACTACTACATTATTGTTATCAATCTTGAGGATTGAGTGGGGTTAATTTGGGCGTACACGATAAGCGCTACCAAGTTCCTTTGTGTACTTTGCTTGATTTATGAAGATTCTTTCTGTTGATTCCTTCACCTGTAAGCCTGTGAAGAATGATAATTCTCACATCATGCTCATCTCAAACTGGTCCTCCATTAACTTAGAAAATTTCTCGCAAAGTTTTGGGTTAATGATACCAAAAATATTATCATCAACATAAATTTGGACTAGTAAGATATGACCACCCTTCGTAAACTTAAAAGGGTCTTGTCCACCGTGCCAATAATAAAGACATCTTCAATCAAGTATTTTGATAGAGTGGCATACCACGCACAAGGAGCTTGCTTTAAAACATACAAAGCTTTGTCCAATTTGTGAACATGGGATGGCTGCTGATGGTTTGCAAACCCAGGAGGTTGCTCTACATAGACTTCCTCCTAAATTTTACCGTTGAGAAAGGCACTCTTAACGTCCATCTGATAAACCTTAAAGTCTTTAAATGCAGCAAATGCAACACATATTCGAATGGCTTCTAGTCGGGCTACACGGGAAAATGTTTCGTCAAAATCAATGCCTTCTTCCTGCCTGTATCTCTGTTCAACTAATCTTGCTTTATTCTTAATTACAATACCATTTTCATCCAATCTATTTATGAATACCCATTTGGAACATATAACAGTGTGATGTGGTGGACGTGGTACTAAATGCGCAACTTTACTTCTCTCAAATTGATTCAGCTCTTCTTGCATAGCTTCTACCTAGTTTGGATCCATTATAACATCATCTGTCTTCTAAGGTTCTATGTGAGAGATGATTGCACCATGAAGAAATTAATTGATCATCTGTCCTCTGGTTCTAAGAGGAGCAGTAGTGTTACCTATGACCTGCACAGGTGGATGATCATTCTTCCACCGGAATGGAGGTCCGAGAGGATTTGTCTCTGTCTCTGTGTCAGTAATTATTTTAGTCGGTAGATCAGTAGACTATATGGGTTCATCGTTGACATTTGGAATATCTACTGCAGTAGATTGCTCCAGTAGGCAGCTCTGTTTGTGCTTCAGGGACTTCTTGTTCTAATATGCAGTCAACCCTTCTACTGTAATCCAACTCATAATCACAATCAACATCAATATGCGTATTTACTAACCGATTACTCAAACTATTGACATGTAACTCAGATATAGGATTATCAGGAGATTCATCAAATATGGCATGAATTGATTCTTCTAATGTAAGTGTACTATTATTAAATAATCTAAAATCCTTACTAACAGCAGAGTAGCCAAGAAATATTCCTGCATCAGATTTAGCATCAAAGGCGGTTAGATAAATCTTTCCATTGTTGTGAATTAAACATTTACAACCAAACACATGGAAATAAGAAATATTTGTTTTACAGATCAGGCTCGTACTTTCGTAACATCGTTACATGAAATACGTCATGTATACCAGATAGAGGGCGGCAACGCTAATCGATAGGCCAATGTGCCAACTCGCTGTCATATTTCATACGTACATTGGTGATAACTTCCCTTTCACACCAAAACAAACATTTTTAAAAGGTGAAATCTTTAAGAATACTTTATCACCAACTTGAAATTCTAAGGATCTCCGCCTCTTATTGGCATAAGCTGTCTGTGTATCTTGAGCAGCTTTCATTCTTTGCCGTATGAGTTTCACTTTATCTTCTATTTCCCTAATCATATCAGGTCGACCCACAGCTGTTTTGTATGTATCATCCCAACATAAAGGGGATCTGCAATGTTTCCCATACAAAGCTTCAAATGGAGTCATTTGTATGCTCACTTGGTAACTGTTGTTGTATGAGAATTCAACCAATGGTAGATACTCTTGCCAAGTATACTCAAATTCTAACACACGTGCACGTAACATATCCTCCAAAGTCTGTATTGTACGTTTAGTCTGTCCATCAGTTTACGGGTGGTAAGCTGTACTCAACCTTATCTCAGTTCCCATGGCTGTTTGTAATCCTTCCCAGAAATGAGAAGTGAACCTCGGATCCCTGTCTGAGATAATAGATACTAGAATACCATGTATCGCACTATGTCTTGAATGTACAATTGAGCCATCTTTACAAATGTAAAACTCATATTATATGGTATAAAGTGCGCTACTTTCGATAATCTGTCAATAACGACCCAAATAGCATCATGTTCTGAAGGAGTCTGCGGCAAATGAGTTATAAAATCCATTGATATGTGATCCCACTTCGAAAGCGATACTTCTAAACTCTGTAATTTACCACCTGGCCTTTTCCTTTCTGCCTTCACTTGTTGACATATTAAACATCGTTTTACAAATTCTGTTATATATCGTTTCATCCTTTCCACCACAAATGAGAATACAAATCTCGGTACATTTTCTTTCCACCAAGATGCATGTTGTTGTATTTGCTATAATGAGCTTGGCGTAGTAAATTTTGGCGTAGTTCAAACTTATCAGGAACCACCCAACGATCTTGTAATCGCAAACTACCCTCCTCAGCTACACGGAATGTAGATACTTGATCTTGTGCCAGTACATTTTTCCATTTTACAATCTCATCATCTGTTTTCCGAGCCTCTCTGATTTTCTCAAAAATAGCACAGGTCATGTAACAATATCAAAATCATACCATATATGACAATATGAAATCATTAATGATGTTACCTGACTTACATCATCAGCTGTCACTCTAACTTTACGACTCAACGCATCTGCTTAAATTAGCTCGACCAGGGTGATATTCTATTTCACAATCATAGTCCTTCAATAAGTCCATCCATCTCCTTTGTCTCATATTCAATTTAGCCTGAGTAAATAGAAACTTTAGACTTTTATGATCTGTGAAAATAGTAAACTTAGTACCGTAATAATGTCGCCAAATCTTCAGAGCAAAAATGATAGCAGCAAGTTCCAAATCATGCACTGGGTATTTGGTCTCATGGGACTTTAACTGTCGTGAAGCATAAGCCACTACATGTTTATTTTGCATCAACACACATCCCAATCCATGCAATGATGCATCTGTATACAAGGTAAATTGTCCATGCTCATCAGGAATGATTAAGATTGGAGCAGTGATCAACCGATGTTTCAACTCCTGGAAGCTCCGCTCACAAGCTTCATACCAAATGAAAGGAACTCCTTTTTGTGTCAAATGTGTCAATGGCTTCGCAATTTTTGAAAAGCCCTCGACAAAACGTTGATAATATCCAGCCAAGCCTAGAAAACTGTGAATTTCTGGCACAGAGGTAGTCGATGACAAATTTAACACGGCCTCTATCTTCATCGGATCTATTACGATACCTTCTTGTGAAATAACATGTCCTAAGAATTTCGTATTGTTCAACCAAAACTCACATTTACTGAGTTTGGCATATAGTTGATTTTCTCTCAAAATTTGCAACACAGTCTGTAGATGTTGAACATGTTCACTATCACTTCTCGAGTAGATTAGAATATCATCGATGCACACAATCACAAACTGATCCAGACAGTCATGAAAACTTGATTCATCAAGCTCATGAAAACATCCGTAGCATTTGTTACTCCAAATGGCTAGTTGGCATATCGAGTTTGGAATGCTGTTTTTTGCACATCTGTATCTCTTACTTGTAATGATGATACCCGGACCTCAGATCTATCTTGGAATAGATCGAAGATCCTTGTAATTGATCAAACAAATCATCATTACGCGGCATAGGGTATTTATTCTTCATTGTCACTTTATTCAGTTGTCTGTAATCAATACACAGCCGCATCGATCCGTCTTTCTTCTTTACAAACATAACTGGAGCACCCCAAGGAGATACACTAGGTCGAATATATCCCTTATCCAATAAATCTTGCAACTGAGTCTTCTGTTCTTTTAACTCAGTTGAAGCCATTCTATACGGTGCTCAAGAAATCGGAGATGTACCTGGCACTAGTTCAATCTCAAATTCCCATTACTCGACTTGGTGAAATCCTAAATTTCATCCGAAAATACATCTACAAATTCAGCAACAATTGGTATATCCTCTATCTTTCTTTCTCTTTTCTTCTCTGCCACGTCAACAGCATGAATCAAATAGCTTGTGTGTCCACGTTCTAACAAACATGACATTTTCATCGCAGAGATCAAAGAAATTCTCAAACGAGAACCTTGACCATAAAAGATCCACATATGCACCAATTCAAACAAGAAACGGACTATCTTATGACAACAATCAACAATAGCCTGATATTTATTTAACACACCTATTCGCACAATACATTTGAAGTCATGCATCTCAAGAATCAGTAAATCAGCCCACAAACTATTTTCATCACAAACAATTGGACAATCCGATAAAATACTATCTGTTGTAGTCTTTTCTCCCGCGGGTCTCAAGATAACCAGAGGTACCAACAATGGGGATGAATGCATATGATATTGTTTTACAAAACTTTATGCAACAAAAGAGTGTGATGCACCCGTATCAATCAACATAAATGCAGGATAAGTAAATAACAAACACTTACCCGCAATTACGTCCTCTAGAGCCGCTTCTGCTTGTTCTCTGTTCAACGCATACACTTGACCTTGTGGAGGTCTAACATTCGGTCCCCCAAATGTACGTGGAGGTAAGACGTGTTGTGGTTGACGTTCCAACACTTTTCCTCTTCCCCTCTGTCCAATCCGATTCAGGTAATTCCTTGTTATGTGGCCTACAACCCCACATACAAAACATGTTAGACTATCCGGTCGTGGAGCACTACCTACACTTTCCAGCTTCGGACAATTTCTCTTCAAGTGTGGTCCTCCACAATTAAAACACTGGATAGGTCGACTTCCCGTTGTCTGTGCTTGTCCTCTACTCATCTGGCCTCCACTAAACCTCTTGCCACTATATCTTGATGATGCTGATGATGATGATCCTCCTCTCCCTTTAAATGTTCACCTCTGGCTTTAGATTGTCAGGAGTCAATTTCTGCTGTGTTTGAATTACTTCCTTGTAGGCACCATCTCCTATCTCAGCCAACTCCGCTCTCATCATAGCATCTTCAAACGAGGTAGGGTTATTCGAGATCACCCTATCAAATAATTCAGGCCTCAAGCCTCCCATGAAATGTCTCACTTTGGCTTTAACATTGGTAGCGATGTGGGGAACATATCGTAGCAATGATGAATATTGATGAGTGTAAGCTACACTCATGCTCCCTTGTTTCAGCGCTGTAAATTCTTCTTCTTTAAGTTGTCTTGCAGCAGAAAAGTATCGATTAAGGAATCGGGTTCGGAATACAGTCCAGTCAATCAGTTGTCCTTGAGCTCGTAACTCCTGCACAGTTGTTTTCCAACACATTGATGGTTTCTTTGCTAACTGAAACTCAGACACTTGGACCCAAGCAGTGCGAGTACAAGGAGCGTATACAAACCCTCAAATTTGGGAGGCTGATATCCTAAAAACAGTGTCAAACTCAGTTCCCCTGGTAACATCACTCGTTCAACAGGTCCTTGACCGACAGGAGGTGGTGGCACAGGGATTTGAGCTCCACTAGCATTGACACTCATCGCATCATCCAAACCTTCTTGCAGGTTAGCCATACTGTGTACATACAGTTCACCAGAATATACCTGTTAAAACATAAAATAGACTACAACAGCATATAGCAGGCATAACATATATCTCACTGCACCTAGACCCCACTAGGTCACTTAAGCTACCGAACCCAGGTATATGCTCTGACACCACTAATGTAAGACTCATCACTATCTTAAACCATTTTCATACAATATAAACATATTTATAATATGTACTATAGAGTTGAGTCGATTCTTTTTAAAACCAGTTTCATTCATTCATTACATGTCGAAATCTAATATGCTCAACAAGATAAAAGCAAAGAAATACCAATACCAATACATACAGTCAAACAACTCAGGATAGAGTTGTCTCATATGTTGTTCCGTCTCCCATGTTGCCTCTTCGACACCCGCTTATCCCATTGAACCTTCACCAAAGAAATGTTTTTACAACGAAGTTTACGTTCTAAATGATTCAAAATGCAAACTGGACGTTCCACATAAGAAATATTCGACTCCAACTGCACTTCGGAAGGTTGTAACACATGCAACGGATCAGGCTCATACTTTCTTGACATCGATACATTAAATACGTCATGTATACCAGACAAAGAGGGCGGCAACGCTAATCGATAGGTCAGTGTTTTCATCGTGGAGAACCACACTTGCATTCTCATCCATTTCAGGCTCATACCCTCCTTAACATACAATAGCCAATATACATCCCTTCGTAAGTTTAACCCTTCATAGGCTAATGAAACATGATTGAATATATAATATCATCATACATAAATAAAACATAATTTATCATGAGGGCATATGGAATATCACTATAGAGTTGAGTCGATTCCTTTTACAACCAGCTGTATTCATTCATTACATGCCATAACTAAATACAACTCAAAATAGACATGTCTTCTCGGTTTCTCTAATCGACTGCTCTATCATCATCAGGGCAGCAAAATGGGCCCACACTCCTGGCTTCCCTCGCCCAAAAATCCTACAGAAACAACCCACTAAACCATAAACACAGCCGAGATATATAACATATATCAACAAAACATACAAAACAAGTATCTATAAACACAGTAGTTATAAATACTCCATGTCTTTCAGTCATATCTCGTGTTCTTTGGGTCGTTCCTGTACAATACTCAAATAATAATATAATTTCTTCAATTATATTAAATGCATATGTCATGACATGTCACAATCTCATCTTGATCATATCCCGATCATTATCTCAATCACATTCCAATCTCATTCAAGTGAATGCAGATTCCTCGACAATTCCCATTAGCTGCGTATAATATCATTACTCCTTATATGAGTAGCCCATATATCATTGCTATTACGCTTAATAAGATCCCATCTTATTAGTAGCCAATGTATATGGCATTTCAACTCCATATAAGAGTTAGATATTATATTACTACACGCCCAATGTAAAATCCCATCACGCCTCAACGCGTTGGTATTCACTTCACATCCACAAATCATAATACATGTATGATATAAAATGTGTTCGTACGTCCCACGTACCTGATAATATCCAAAAGAGGTAGAGCCGCCACCAGCAATAAACCTTCACCATGTTCGATGTCCAGTCGTATGTGACGACTCTACACATATATAAGATATTAGAATCACGTCATCTTTTCATATATTCTCTTTAACATTCTTTATCAAAGTTATCATGAAAATGTACCATATCATACACCTAGCCATGTAATAAATCGAAAATCATACAAATATATTGCATTGGCTGATCTATCGGTAACTGATCACAATTATTTTAAACAATTAATTCCAGTGTAGCGATTATATACAGCAAGTACACGGTGTGAAGTTTTAGTATAATGATATGAAAAGTACGGATTTTTGATCACACGAGGACTAGGAAATAATTACCAAATAAAATTAGAGAAATTATATTTAGCCTACGAAATATAGAAACAATTAATTAAACAAAATAAAACTTAAAATCTAAAATCTAAAACAACTACTTTGAATATGCGAAGGAATTCCACTCGAGAAATTTATCAAGACATAGGTTCACTTGTGTTATTGTCAATGATTCGTTTGTGAAAACAATTACTATCCAATTAATTCTTAAGGTGACGGGTTCCCGTAAAATTTTCAATACACTTTCTAAAGCTATATTGAAACTAATATCAAATTGAAACAAGTAACTTTCGTTCACTTAATCACCAATTTAATATTGCATAGATCTCTATGAAAACCTCTAACATTAGATCATACAACCTAAAGTTAGCAAGTATGTGATTTCATCTCTCGATCTCAATCTTGAACATACAACATGATTTATATAGCGTATTATAATTTAATCTCTCAATCTAAATTATAATTCACAAATCAATCAAAGTTCGCAAAGCTTTGAAAGCATTAAGATTTTAAATCATGAACAAAAGAATCAATCCACTAAATAACATTCAAATCATCAACTCAAACACAAGCTCCCCTAATCTTGATAAAATAAACTTAGTTCATGTTTAAATCAAAATAACACGATGTAAAAGTGTTTCTCAAACAAATCCACATCATAAATTCTAAAATAATCAACAAAACAAAAGTTTAGAAGTACGATAAACGACAGGAGTCGATTCCGTGTGTTGCAATTTAGCTTCTTCTCTTGCTTCCTTCCTTGCACTTTAATGATTTTCCTTAAGGTTGTTGGATGATGGAGGAGATGGAAGGCTGCTATGTATTGTGTTATATGGTAATCAACAACAAATTTTCGTGCCCTAGGTCAGATATATATAGGAGAGGAGGTGGATGGAAGTGTTCAATGGACCAAACTCAAAAGGTAATTTTTTTTCACCAAGCTCTGTTGGCCGATCGATCGAGCAAAGTAGATCGATCGGTCGAGCACTCAATATTATCGTTCATGAATTTTTTCTGCCAAGATCGATCGATCGAGCACTTCTTCCGATCGATCAAGCAACGTTCATTCTCGTTGGCCGAATTCTATGCCTCGCTCGATCGATCGAGCACTTGAATTTCAATTTCTTAGTTCATGCCTCGATTTGGTTCATCATTCTAGCTCATTTTCTCCACTTCCATGTACTTTCACCTAGATTCCTGAAACAAAACAAATATATACCAAAAACGTAAAATCGTCCATGAATCAACACGAAAATCAATGTAAAACTATAGCAAAATAAGTGTAAAATTCACACTTATCAACTCCTCCAAACTTAGACTTGATCGTCCTCGAGCAAGCAATAAGATCAAAATGTAGAGTTCATCCTCAATACTTTAAAAGAATTAACTTAGCAACTCAAATGTAAAAGCTCAGAAGTCCCACTAACACATCAACCAAAAGTCAATTAAAAAATCAACAAGAAGTGTTTTCTCCTAAGCCAAGCAATACATCACAAAATCGGAACGTGCGTGTGTGCTATTGTCAATCTTGAGTTTCATACATATTTTCAGGATCAAATAATGCTAATAAACTCAAAGTCAAGATTACTATTAAGCACTCCATAAGCCTACAAGCACTTCTCCACTAATGTAATTATTCTCTAGACTTGGATCAAAAGGTCTTTTTAAGCTTATAATGTCAGGCATTGGGTGTCAGTTTCAAAGAAAAGGAAGGGAAATCAAAAAGAGAGTATAATTGGTAAATATCATTTTAGTACATCTTCAATCCCCTCCCCTCTTTTTCCAATACTTTGATGACCATGGGCTTTATTAGATTTTACGAAACAGGGTCAATGTAGGACTTCGACATGGTTCATCATCACGTAACTATGTTGTTTTCTTACTATGCCTTTTCCTTTTCCTTATTCAATAGGCATTGAATTTTTTTTCTCGTAATAGCCCATAACATAGTTCGTGAATAACATAATAGCTCAGAACATAGTTCGCTCGTGAAATTCATTATACTCGCTTAAGGTAAAGATAACAAAAATTTTAGGCTCAATTAAAGGTAGATGTAATGAGTTACATCAATAAAAATCGAATGGTGGTTAATTTCCATTCTTATTCAATTAAGCTCAAAAGTGGACACTAGCGGTAAATATAGACAGTGTAGGCTTGAAATGTTCAAACGTTCCAATGATTGCCTAAATCAAGGCCAAGTCAAGTTCATAATTATAAAATTTCGCCTCAAAGTGCCCTCAAATAGGTTCTAGAATGCTCTAAGATGCTCAAGACAAATCATAGTTAACAAAATTTTTCACTTTCCAATATATATTTCACTCAATCATGACTCAAAAGTGCCCAAAATGTTCCTCAATTTTGAAATATTAACTCAACCAAAGATATTCACAAACAAGTCAAAAATCTTCAAGACTCTAGTTATATGGGGATTAATCTCATCATGTAATACAGTTGCAAGTCTAATTCATTTATTTCTTAAAGTCGAACTCATTCTCCACAAAAAAAAAAATTTGATGTGCTCAAGAACAACATAGTCCTATGATAGATATAAGCTTGCAAGAAAAGCAACAACAGAAATAGCAACAATCAGTAAACACCACACCCCCCCCCCCCCCCCCAAAAAAAAAAGAAAACTTGATACGTGCATTACCCTCAATGTACAGCAATCAATAAGCACAATAGCAGAACACATACCTAGACGACGATTGTCAGTGATCGTCATCCTCATCATGCTCCGGTGGGGGGACTGGGTAGTATGGCTCATCCGATTGGTATGGCTGGTATGGTGCAGCAGCTGGCTGTGGTGGAAAGTGGATAGCTGGGAAACCCTGTGCCAAAGTAGTGTTCCATGCACATTGATATTGCATGAACTCCATATGGCGTTGATTCATATGTTGTGGGTCCAAGCGGATTTCCCTTTGCACATTTCGAATGTTCTTTCGCGGATGTCCCTCTATTCCAGGCGTATGTCTTGGAGATCTCGGTGGAGGGAGTCCAATGTGACAGATGTAGGTATTGTAGCAGAATATGATGATGGCCCAGTAGCGCGGCTGCTTGAAGGTCATGGATGTTCCCTACGTCGGCCAGTAGGAGGTGGTGGTCCATCAACCACTATGGGGCCCTTGAGTGGTAGGAGTTCTTCTTCGGCGCCCCATTCAACTCCGTGTTTCTTGCACAATGCAGTGATGATAGAGGGAAATGGTAATGCTGAAGTGGGTGGATGCATTGCGATGTCTCGGATATGATCATTGATGATATCCCATAGGTCCACCGTTTTCCCAGTGAGGATGGCATATACCAAAGCCGCTCTCTCTTTGGTAACTTTAGAAGTGTGGGTCGATGGCATGACCCATGAGGCTATGAATGAGAACCAAGCCTGTGCCTCCGGTTTCAACTGCTTCTTAAGGACCAACTGGGGCTCTCCAAGGTTGGTCCTTTGCCACTCTGTCCCCTCAACACCGATAACAGAAAGTACCTCATCATAGTCGATTGGGCTGTCCTTGAAGGCGTTGTATTCACTATCCTTGATTGAAGGCATCCGATAGTGGTTATTAATTTTGAAGCGACTAAACTCGACATTCTTTGCCCGTACATACACAGAACTAGTTGAGTCTTGGCGGATAGTCCTTAAGTTAGCATAAAATTCCCTCACAATAGGGATCACTGCATCAATTGGCTGCTGAATAAATCCAAACCACCCTCTTCGTCGTGCTTCCTGAATCACGGAGCATTCAATTGTAGTTATGTACATTCCCCTCTCGCGACTAAGTGGTTTCCGATGGTAACTGGGATATAACTCCACCGCTAACTGGTTCACAAATCTAAGTCCGTCATAGTCTTGCGAAGAGGACGCGGCTTCGGCTTGCTTTTGTTTTTTCTTGGGAGCCATTTTTTTTTCAAGTTCACAAATCTTCCCGCTCTAATCCAAACAACAGCAATCCAATAGCAGATAATAATTCACAACAACAAATTTCCCACAATCTATAATAATTCACAGCAGCAATTTTCCCACAATCAACAACTATGCTCCAATCAATTCCATATATCTAACAATTCCCCCAAACTTATACATTCAATTGGCTAAATTCCACCGAATAACTCAAAGATCTCAACTTTGTATGTCTCAAACAAAATTATGCACTCTACTATCAATATGTACGAAGAATTAAGCCAATAGTAATTTCAAAAATTGTGCGGATGTAGTAGACTTGGCTTGACCTTCCTCCTTGGGATGTTCTTGCTCCAAATCAGCTTTGAATCTCCAGATCTGTGAAAAAAATCGTAATTAGAACAAGCTATGCATCATATAGTGTGAGATTTGTGAGTTCATGGAAAGATTTGAATGAAATTTTGGTGTTGGGGTAAAAAGGGCGTATTTTTTTTCGAGCAACTCTGATTTGTGTGAGATGGTATTCTTCAGATTTCGATCTTAAAAAAACAAAATTTTCTGTTGCTAGATCGATCGAGCTGTTCTCTTGATCGATCGAGCTAGACAGATTTTTTTTCTTCATAAACCTCTCTCGAATCGATCGAGAGTGCCAAAAAAAAATTTCCTTCGTAATCCTCAGGAGATCGACCGAGCATCCTTCTCGATCGATCGCCAGCGTCAGAAAAGTTTTCACAATCTTTTTTTTTATGCTCGATCCGCCACACCAAAAATTGATCCACCCTATTTTCCGCATCTGAAAAGTAACTCCCGGAGTTCGGCTCGGAAAAATAAAATAAAAAAAAACTGAAAAGAATAAACTAAAAATGAAGAACAAACAAAAGATAGGGTTTTGAAAAAGTTCTTAATTTATAGTCCCAAGCTGGACTGTCACCTCTCTTTCTTAGTTTTCCAAGTTTGCTTGCTACTTCGGGTTCTTCACTGTACCACTTGGTAGTGTTGAGTTCGTCCATGAATCAATTTCGCAAGTTGCCCCACTTGTACTTCCAAGTTCTTTATAGATGCATCATGATTTTGCATCCTAGTTTATGTCGATGATATTAACTTGGTCAAAAGCTCCTCCATACTCGGCTTAGGTGCATATCTCGTTGGTGGTTGTGGGTTCAACAAGTTATTTTGGTTGGACCATTGCAGATTTGGATGATTCATCCATCCCGATTTGTAAGTGTTCGAGTAAGGATTATTGGGCTGTCTGTTTCCTACAAAGTTAGCAGATTCATTAGGCTAAGTAGATAGATTACCTGTCTGGCATTCGACGCTTGGATGATTGCTTCCACATAAATCATAATGATAACTTGAGCTTGCATCGTTGTCATGCTCATGCTATCAATCTTTTTGTTCAGTGCTTCTATCTGAGCCGAAATTGCAGAGATGTCGTCAATTTGATGAACTCCACTTGGTTTCTTTGGCACATTCCTCTCTGATTGCCATTGATAGCTATTAGAAGCCATCTCTTCCAAAAGTTCATTGGCTGCTTCCGGCATTTTTCGCATAATGGATCCTCTTGAGGCTGCATCTATCATAGAACGGTTAGCAGAAAATAAACCGTTATAAAAAGTTTGTACCTGGAGCCAAACATGAAGAACATGATGTGGCATCTCCTAAGTAAGTCCTTGAACCGATCCCATGCCTCGTATAAAGATTCAGGATCATATTGTTTAAACGTGGTGATATCGTTTCGCATCTTCGCAGTTTTGGAAGGAGGGAAGTATTTAGACAAGAAAGCTTGTGTCATCCCTTCCCAAGTAGTGATGGATCCTGCAGGTAAAGAATTTAACCAAGATTTAGCTTTATCTTTCAATGAAAATGGGAATAACCGTAACATGATGGCGTCGTCAGTAACGCCATTGTGTTTGAATGTGTCACAAATCTCCAAGAAGTTGGAGATGTGAGCATTTGGGTCATCAGTGGTTACTCCCCCAAACTGTACTGAATGCTGGATCATTTGAATGATTGCAGGCTTTATCTCAAAGTTATTAGCTTGAATACTTGGCCTCGTTATGCTTGACAGTGATCCATGGAAAGCTGGTTGTGCAAAATCCATCATAGATCTTGGATTCGGTGCTTGATCCTCATCTCGATTGTTCGTCCGCCATCGCTCGCGCTTCCCGTAATCTCCTAAGACACGTTCGCTCAATTTCTAAGTCAAGTGGCTCTAGTATAGGTTTGTCACTTCGTAGTATGCACTACGAGGACAAATATCTGCAAAAAAAAAAAATCAAAACAATAAAGAAACAGCAGTAGTGAAGCAGTATACCGTAATAAAAGTAATAATAAAAAGAAAATATGGCTAAATTATAATCAACTAATCTCCTATGATATTACTTCAACTAGTCCCCGGCAATGGCGCCAAAAACTTGATAGCTATTATTTTAAACAATTAATTCCAGTGTAGCGGTTATATACCGCAAGTGCATGGTGTGAAGTTTTAGTATAATGATATGAAAAGTACGGATTGTCGATCCCACGAGGACTATGAAATAATTACCAAATAAAATTAGATAAATTATATTTAGCCTACGAAATATAGGAAAAATTAATTAAACAAAATAAAAACTTAAAATCTGAAATCTTAAACAACTATTTTGAAGATGAGAATTAATTCCACTCGAGAAATTTATCAAGACGTCGGTTCACTTGTGTTATTGTCAATGATTCGTTTGTGAAAACAATTACTATCCAATTAATTCTTAAGGTGACGGGTTCCCGTAAAATATTCAATACACTTTCTCAAGCTATATTGAAACTAATATCAAATTGAAACAAGTAACTTTCGTTCACTTAATCACCAATTTAATATTGCATAGATCTCTATGAAAACCTCTAACATTAGATCATAAAATCTAAAGTTATCACGTATGTGATTTCATCTCTCGATCTCAATCTTAAACATACAACATGATTTACTATAGCGTATTATAATTTAATCTCTCAATCTAAATTATAATTCACAAATCAATCAAAGTTAGCAAAGCTTTGAAAGCATTAAGATTTTAAATCATGAACAAAAGAACCAATCCACTAAATAACGTTCAAATCATCAACTCAAACACAAGCTCCCCTATCTTGATAAAATAAACTTAGTTCATGTATAAATCAAAATAACACGATGTAAAAGTGTTTCTCAACAAAATCCACATCATAAATTCTAAAATAATCAACAAAACAAAAGTTTAGAAGTACGATAAACGATAGGAGTCGATTCCGTGCGTTGCAACATAGCTTCTTCTATTGCTTCCGTCCTTGCACTTCAATGATTTTCCTTAAGGTTGTTGGATGATGGAGGAGATGAAAGGCTACTATGTTTTGTGTTATATGGTAATCAACAACAAATTTTCGTGCCCAATGTCAGATATATATAGGAGAGGAGGTGGATGGAAGTGTTCTCAATGGACCAAACTCAAAAGATAATTTTTTTTCACCAAACTCTGTTGGCCGATCGATCGAGCAAAGTAGCTCGATCGATCGAGCACTCAATATTCTCATTCACGAATTTTTTCTGCCAAGCTCGATCGATCGAACACTTCTTCCGATCGATCGAGAAATGTTTCTTCTCGTTGGCCGAATTCTCTGCCTCACTCGATCGATCGAGAACTCATTCTCGAGCGATCGAGCACTTAAATTTTCAATTTCTTCGTTCGTGCCTCGATTTGGTCTTTTTTCATCATTCTAGCTCATTATCTCCGCTTCCATGTACTTTCACCTAGATTCCTGAAACAAAACAAATATATAACAAAAAGCGTAAAATCGTCGAGGAATCAACACGAAAATCAATGTAAAACTATAGCAAAATAAATGTGAAATTCACACCTATCAGTAACGGTCGATCGATCGCCCAGCCTCGCTCGATCGATTGACCATCTCACTCGATCGATCGCCCAAGACAGGTTTTGCTCGATCGATCGGCTCGACGAACCGATCGATCGCCCGACCCTGTACTTGGAACATTCGCCATTTTTTTATCATTTTCAACCTCTTCCACCTCTACCAACAAATTCATCACCCCATACTTCATTCCATTCAACTACAACATCTCCAAACATCCTCATCCAACTTCTTGCTTCATATTACAGTTTATTTCCAACAATTCATACCCAATCATAACATTCAAATACAAAAATATTCCAAGAACAAAACCACATCAAATTCCTTTATAGTTAACAAGAAAGCAAGAATTTGATGTAATTCACTTACCCAAAGATGGTTTGAAGCTTCAAATCCAAAGAAAGAAGAGGAATTGTTCAAGTGAAGAGTTCAAGAACTTGATGGAGAAGAAGTTTGTAATTTTTATCGTTATCACATTCTAAATCAAATTTGGGGATTTTATCAACATCTGAATATCCAATTAACTTAAAAGTGGAATCTTTGGTATACCAAAGGATTCTCAGTTTCTTTTAAATATTTTAAGATTCTCTTGGCAGCAATGTAGCGTGATTGCTTAGGATTAGCTTGAAAGCGAGCACATATACAAACAACAAACCTAATATAAGGTCTACTGGCTGTTAAGTACAATAAAGAATCAATAATACCACGATACAAAGTTATCTCAGTCGGTATTCCCCTTTCATCTAAGTCTAACTTGGCAGATGAACTCATGGGGGTGGAAGCAGCAGAGCTGGTGTCCATACTGTATTTCTTCAGAAGTTCCTTTGTTTACTTTTCTTGATTTATGAAGATTCATTCTGTTGATTCCTTCACCTGTAAGCCTATGAAGAATGATATTCTCGCATCATGCTCATCTCGAATTGGTCATGCATAACTTAGAAAATTTCTCGCAAAGTTTTGGGTTAATGATACCAAAAATATTATCATCAACATAAATTTGGATCAGTAAGGTATGGCCACCCTTAGTAAACTTAAAAGGGTCTTGTCCACCGTGCCGATAATAAATACATCTTCAATCAAGTATTTTGATAGAGTGTGTAGGATCGAGCGCTTACCGCTTTACATATAAATATAGTTAAGGGTAATGGCGCAACATCAATCTTTTCAACCATACACTGGCACAAGCGTCACGTGTTCGATCGATCACAAAGCAGAGGCAATTGTTGAACCCCAACAATCCCTCCCCCAATAATTGCACCCTATGCAACTCATGGGAATCGAACACGCGACCTTGGCTCTGATATTAATTGTAGGATCGAGCGCTTACCGTTTTACCAATAACTATAGTTAAGGGTAATGGTGCAACATCAATCTTTTCAACCATACACTGGCACAAGCGCCACGTGTTCGACCGATCACAAAGCAGAGGCAATTGTTGAACCCCAACAGAGTGACATACCATGCACGGGGAGCTTGCTTTAAACCATACAAAGCTTTGTCCAATTTGTGAACATGGGATGGATGCTGATGGTTTGCAAACCCAGGAGGTTGTTCTACATAGATTTCCTCCTAAAGTTTACCGTTGAGAAAGGCACAACGTCCATCTGATAAACCTTAAAGTCTTTAAATGCAGTAAATGCAATACATATTCGAATGTCTTCTAGTCGGGCTACAGGGGCAAATGTTTCATCAAAATCAATGCCTTCTTCCTGCATGTATCTCTGTTCAACTAATCTTGCTTTATTCTTAATTACAGTACCATTTTCGTCCAATCTATTTCTGAATACCCATTTGGTACATATAACAGTGTGATGTGGTCGATGTGATACTAAATGTGCAACTTTACTTCTCTCAAATTGATTCAGTTCTTCTTGCATAGCTTCTACCTAGTTTGGATCGATTATGGCATCATCTAACTTGTTAGGTTCTATGTGAGAGATGATTGCACCATGAAGAAATTCATTGATCATCTGTCCTCTGTTCTGAGAGGAGCAGTAGTGTTACCTATGACCTGCACAGGTGGATGATCCTTCTTCCATCGGAGCGGAGGTCCAAGAGGATTTGTCTCTGTCTCTGTGTCAGGAATTATTTGAGTCGGTAGATCAGTAGACTAGATGGGTTCATCGTTAACATTTGGAATATCTACTGCAGTAGGGGTTGCTCCAGTAGGCACCTTTGTTTGTGCTTCAGGTGCTTCTTGTTCTAATATGCAGTCAACCGTTCTATTGTAATCCAACTCATAATCATAATCAACATCAATATGCGTATTTACTAACCAATTACTCAAATTATTGACATGTAACTCAGATATAGGATTATCAGGAGATTCATCAAATATGACATGAATTGATTCTTCTACTGTAAGTGTTCTATTATTAA
This sequence comes from Haberlea rhodopensis, assembly GCA_907163345.1. Taxonomy (NCBI): domain Eukaryota; kingdom Viridiplantae; phylum Streptophyta; class Magnoliopsida; order Lamiales; family Gesneriaceae; genus Haberlea; species Haberlea rhodopensis. The sequence goes on along the minus strand of CAJQUN010000028.1, from coordinate 6,549,964 downwards.
ATACTCTAAAATCCTTACTAACAGCAGAGTAGCCAAGAAATATTCCTGCATCAGATTTAGCATCAAAAGCAGTTAGATAAGTCTTTCCATTGATGTGAATAAAACATTTACAACCAAACACATGGAAATAAGAAATATTTGGTTTACTGTCATTACAGATCTCATATGGTGTTTTGTTAGCTAGTTTATTAATCATCGATCTGTTCTGCGTATAGCAAGATGTATTAACTGCTTCTTCACTTAGTGATTTCTGACTCTGCAAGCATAGTTCGTGCAGCTTCTTTCAAAGTGTGGTTCCTACGCTCAGTAACTCCATTTTGTTGCGGGGTTCTAGCAGCAGAGTATTCATGTTTAATACCAAGATCATCTAGATATGATTCGAGTGTGCTATTTAAACTCAGTACCTTTGTCACTATGAATTCTATTTATTACACACGACTTCTCATTTTGTAGTCTCTTCAGTAGTTTGATCAGCTTTGGAGTAGCCTGATATTTGCCACTTAGAAACATGACCCACGTAAAATGAGAGAAATCATCTATTAACACTGTATACTTCATTCTCCCTAGACTTGTTACTGGTATAGGACCAAAAAGATCCATGTGCAGCAACTCTAGGCACGAGAAGAAGATTTACTACCTCTGTTCTTAAATATATATCTGATCTGCTTACCAAGTTGGCATGTTGAACCAATCTTATCTTTTTGAAAACTCTATCTGGGGCAATCCATCAACTAAATCAAGCTTACACATACTGGCAGTATTTTTAAAATTTAGATGACTCAAACGCTTGTGCCAAAGCCAATTTTTGGATTTATTTAAGGCAACAAGCAGGTAGGTGAGGCTGGTTGATCAAAATACCAATCAATCTTATATGTGTTATCATGCCTTTTACCTACAAGCAGTATATTACCATCAGTAGATCTTATTGTACAAGAGTGCTTGTTGAATTCTACTGAATGTCCAATATCACATAGTTGACTAATGCTAATCAGGTTATAGCATAGATTTTCAACTAAAAGTACATCTTAAATAGTAATGTTATCATGGATAATCTTACCCTTACCCCACGGTTCTAACTTTTGCGTTATCACCGGACGTTATTCTTGGTTCGGTAGAGTCTACTAACTCAGACAGTAGACATGCACTTCCTGTCATATGTCTAGAACATCCACTGTCCAGAAACCACTCTGAGCTCCGAACTAGCGGGATCCAAGACTTCTGTAATTAAAGCAATGAAAGCATTGGTACCCAAAACTACTTGGATCCATACGGGATTAGCCCATTCGGAACCCACACTTGGACAACCCTGAACCTTTTGGGTCTGTGTGTGTCATGAAATGTGTGTGCAAAAGATATTGATGGTGTTCTAGGGCATTGTGTGTGATAATGAATGTATGCAAGTTGTTTTGGTTTTTGATTCCTGTTTGGAAGCATGTATCTCTTTTGGACAGGCATACAATTATGATACCAGTTAGATCTTGCCTCTCTAGTTTCCTGACCAGTAGGCTTATATCCATTAGTGGACTTCTGTACTGGTATGAGCTTCTATACTGGCTTAACGTAGCCAATACCTTTGTGTGATGCATGTTCCTTAATGAGTATTGGTTTGATATGTTATATCTCCAACTCATTTTGTTCATATACTGAGTTGGATCTAACCAAGTTCACTGTTTGAGACTTGTTTTTCACAAGACACGGTTGAGATCGTGTGCTTGAAGCGTTGTTGTCATAGTTGTTATAGCCTATGCCAGCAAGATTGCCAGTAGGCCTAATCAACTCTAGTACTTTGTCTTTCTTAGCGGTTGATGTGTTCCAAGATCGAAACAAGTTGGTGAGTTTCTGGTGTGCGCATTTAACTTTGTTCCTTTCATTTTCGAGTAGACTTACTTTTGCTCTTAAGCATTCCAGCTCCCTTAATTGTTCACAATCAAGTTTACTGTCCTGCTGTTCGATTGGGCTTGTATGTTTAGTCTTGTAATTCTCGAAGGACTCATACAACTATTGATACTCATTTATCATGTCCTGCAGTGTGCAGTGGTGAGCTCAATATGAGTGAATTCAGAAAAGTTAGAATCGGTTACCTCACTGTCATCATTGGTAATGAGACAGTGGACTCCTTCATCTTCACTTTCGCTTGATGAGCTTGATGATTCTTCCGACTCTGAGTCTGAGTCAGCCCACTTACTCATGTTCTCCTCAGCAACAAGTACTTTTTTATCTTTATCTCTTCTGGATGACCTTCTCTTCTCCTTAGACTTCTTGTATTGCTTAGAGTTCTTTCTCTGGTCATCCCTCTTTGGCTTGGTGTTATCAGCGATGAAGTGTCCTGGCCTTCAACCTTTAAAAGAAACACGTCCATCTTCATCTGACTTCTCTTTGGTTTTGAATTTTCTGGGAGATGATTGATACTCCATTTGGCTCTTCTTCATGAACTTGTCAAACTTCTTTACAAACATGGCCATTGCATCAGTGCAAATCTCTTCAGGTGTCTTGTCTACTGCGGTTGGATGAGTTTCTGCAGCAGCAAGAGCCTTGGTTGGTTGACTAGTACTGGGTTCATCCTTGACACGGATTCCCAGTTCAAACTCATAAGCTTTCAGATCAGCAAATAGATCGTGCAGATCTATATTATTCAAATCTTTGGATTCTCTCATGGCTATAGTCTTCACATCTCATCTCTTGGAAGACCTCTCATCACCTTTATAATAATTTCTCTATTTGAAAGCTCTTTACCCAAGCTGTTGAGTTCGTTGATAATTCATGTCACTCTTTCATCATATTCGTTGATAGTTTATCCAGACATCATCTTGATGTTCTCGAACTTTTGTAGAGCAACAGTAAGCTTGTTTTCTTTCGTCTGGTCATTTTCTTCACACAGTTGTGCGATATTTTCCCAAATATCTTTTGCGATAGGACACATCTTGATTTTATTGAACATGTTTTTGTCCAATGTTTTGAATAAGATGTCATTAGCCACGTTATCCAAGTTCGCCTTTTCTTTTCTTCATTTGTCCAGGATGCTCTATCCTTTTCAACCATTTGAGGTTCACCACTAGAGATAGCCACGACTGTATTGACTTTCATGATATTCATTGGTTCGTCAGTAATAACATACCACATATCATCGCCTTGAGCACTTTCATCCTTCTTGAACAATGGAACCTTTCTGAATGAGGTCATCAATTCTGGTATTGTCACAATTGGGAACACCTGCTCTGATACCACTTGTTAGGATTGGGGTAGTGGTTAGAAGGGGGGTTGAATAAACACTAGGCTCAAATTCTCGTTTCTTAAAATACAGCAGACTGTTAAGTGCTGTAGTAAGATCTCAGTTGATTTCCAAGGCAGTAGACAACTAAATATATAGTGCGGAAGGTGTCTACTGGAATGGTGAGTTATGAACTGATTGGCAAAAGTAAAGGGGCAATGAGGTAAGTGCGGCAAAGTAAAGATACAGTGATTGTTTCTGGAAGTTCGAAACACAAACCGCTTCTACGTCTACCCTTCTTCCTTTGCAGGAAGGTTTCACTAGAGGACTTTGGTTTAAAAAATAACACCAGTATACACCCACTTAGGCTAATATCACAAAGATAGCCTGAACTCCTAGATCATACAGTTCACTAAGATTCCGAACTAACGTTTGAGAATACATTGAATATTTTAACACTCTTTAGAATAATAAATAATCTTTTATTGTTTTGCAGTTCTTTGAGCAGTAGACTTAATGCTTTGATCTTCAAGATCACTTTGAAGGATTATTGCTCTGTAGTTTCTTTTGGAGTGCTAGATTGTCAGAGTGTAGGAGCTTTTGATTCAGAGTGTAAACAAGAGTTTCTTCAAGCTCCAAGTTATCGTATTTATAGGCTCGAAAATCCAACGACAACTTTTTCTATATGGAAAGGATTGCTTAAAATCTTCCTTTGATTATCGTCCAAAATCCTTTTTGTCTTCTTTCCATATCATAAGCAACGGCTAGTAATTCTGGCGTAAATGGTGATGCTAACAGTGTAGTGCCTCTTCTTGTACTATTTGTCAATAAAGCTTTGTATTGTTCCTTAATCATCTACTCTCTTCCAAGAATGACTTAGTCTATTGGACTTAAGTCATTTTTTCTTCTTGTTAGTCTTGTCCAGTAGGCTTCTATCGGCAGGCATCCTTCTTTTTGGCTTTGAGGTAGACTTCGCTGAAGCGGTAGAAGTTTATCTTGAATACTTCAAGTAGACCTTCTTCAACAATAATGGTAGACTTGGAGAAGCAGTATACTCTTTTGCTCAATTACTTCCAGTAGGCCTTCTCGGTGAGTAAGCTTCCTTCAAAGACAGTGGTAACTGTTTTGAGGTAGTAGACGCTGGTTGATGTGGTAGGCCTTCTTGTCACCAAAACTTAGAAATCTTCCAACAAGTAGGCAGCACGGTCGTAATTTGTTTCCTACCTTAGGGTGTAGAGTATAACCAGATATATTAAGAATTTAAAGAAATCTTGGAGATGGATGGGTAACAACCTTATTTTATTCTGGAAATATTTATAATATTTATTACATTAATACATCTCCTTCGGGGAGGAGACAAACTTGTTTAGTCTCATATAATAAGGCTAGACTCAAACTGATTTACATTTAAATAAATATTACAAAGATAGGAAAATTACCAACCTATGAAAGTTGACATTTTTATAGCTTGGAGAATACAAGATTTATTTGTAAGAAAACGGAGGGGAATGGTCGATGCCTTCTGCTTCCTTCAGCTTCTTTATTTATAGAACTCTGGAGACAGATTTGAAATCCGTACTTCAAATCTTGCCTTTAATCGGACGCCATTGCATGCATCTTCATTTTGTTTGATAACCCATGGTCATTTCTTCTTTTAGCAGAACTGGTGGTCCTACCATTTTGGTTTCTTTTGTTAAAGGTAGTGGTCCTCGCCTGAGTCACGTGACTCTTGTCTCCCTGTGGTCCTTAGAAATTTGGCTTTTGTGGTCCGCGTGTTCTCGCCAGCCTTCTGGGCACTTCAATACTCCTGTTGTTTTGAATACATTAGGGATTTTTTGAATCCTTCTTGAGGTTGTTTTCTGTTTTCCCCAGGATAGTTGCTGATTAACATATCATGTTGGAAAGGCATCATTCTAGGCCCGATCATAAGGCTTATGCTTATGTTCAAGACAGGTTGTTCATGTATCCTCATGTCGATCACTCCAGTTGTCTGAGTACCAATGATATCCGGCAACAATGCTTTTGCGAGATCTTCGAAGATTCTGGGGACTTCGATGAATTCTTTTCTCAAGAACACTTCTGAATGATGAGTATTCGAGAGTGCATATGACACATTGTAGGTGATCGAGTAAGACATATTCCCTTCTTTCATCAAATCACTTCTTTAAAATCTTGATGAAGAGTAAGAACCTTGTTGAAATCTCGATCTCACAAATTATATGCAATTCTTAGATAGATGTCGAATGCCATCTTTCCGGCATAGAGATTTTCTACAACTTCTCCCAAACAAGAAACTGTGAGGTTTTGTATTCTCTTGTCAAAGATTGTCAGGCTGAGTGGCGAATCAATTCCTTCCTTGAAAGTTGCCTTGATGATAACTCTAATGGCTCCAATATAAATCCATGAGAGGGTGTTAGCAACTTCTTTTTAACACTATTTTTAATCTCCAAGATTTCTCTATTGGGGATTAACTGCATTTCAAATTGATTTATCGTGAATTCCATCGGGATTGCAAATTCTCACTATGTAACCTTGTGGATGATGTGATGATTTCTGTTTTGCAGACCGATCGTATCCAAGGCTTTTTCCATTGCTTCAATTGTAAATCCTTCATACTTCTGAAACTTTGGATCTTCTTTCATGATACTCAAAAGAGTTTTATGAAAAACTATGGTATGAGAGAAAAACCCTGACGGCTCTTTTTTGATCATGTGTTGAAGGAATTCTCCTTCAGCCTGATTCTGAGCTGGATACTTCCATTGTTAGAATAGATCTCTTCTTCTTAGATGCTTTCATATGCTAGGATGTCCTCAAATTGATACACCTTTACCAAATCTTGGAAATAAACAGCATCTTCGTCCTCCTTGGTGTGCTCGAACTTTTTCATTCCTCGCTTTTGATTCTCTAGACAATGAGTAGAGATATGTCCCTTTGCTCCGCACGTCCAGCGGTTACAATCTTTAAAACTTTCATTTGCTCTAGTATGAGTTCATCTGAAAGTTCTGTTTATTGATCATCTGCTAGTACTTGCTTGATTAGAACCTGTTGACAAGGGTCTACTCATGGTTGGTCCTGATCTTTGCCATTATCTGTAACTTCGGGCTTTCTGCTTTGACCAGAAGTTTCTATGTCTCCATGAAGACCTAACTTTTTCTCGAACCACTTCCTCGGGCATATGGATAATTTATGTGATTCTTCATCTTACGCCTTTGGGGGAAGATTCCAACGATAGTAGGTATGTCGTTATCGACAACAGCAAAGAGGAACTGTTTTGTTTATTCCTCTTAATCTCTTGTAATTCTTTTGGAGTGATGCTTGATAGCACCACTCTGCAAGTTTGAATTTGATAAATGAGATTCTCCTGGCCACCATCTTTGTTCTTACAGTATATACTCCTGGATAAGCATTTCTCTCCATAGACTTGGAAATTTGGCAAAGAATAGCTCAGATGCATCTTGGTCACCAATCTTCACCTTCCATCTATAATCTGTGAAGAGTTTGATGTACTCATCTACATGGCAGATGTTATGTAGTTCAAGGCTGTAAAGAGATTGTTTGTACTTCTTAGCCTTCTCTTGTTCCATTCCTTTTAAGTATCTTGCTCCAATGAAATGGATTTTGAATAGTTTTGCCATCCTGTCAACAATTGTATTTAGTGACTCTGGGGCTAAAACTTCTTATTTGACGCTTTGGGGAGTGAGTTCCCAAGCAAGTTTGGCTGATCCTTCCAAGCTCACCCTTCTATGTTGAGATCAAGAGTTCCTGCGGTGAGTCTCGCGACAGACGCCCACTCGTCGATCAATACCTCACAATTTTTTAAATCCAAGATATACATATTAAGCATTAATCCATATGGATGTATCGAGTATAACTGTGACTTCCCGTACTGCGTTTGTTGTATCACTCGCCCTCGGGAACGGCTTCTTGTTCCAACCGATGGATCTAAAAATGCTCTGGTGGTGAAGTCTCCACCGGGTTGCATGTTTTGATCTCCTGGTGGTGGTTTGTGTGACCCGAGACTTTCAGTCTCATTCATCTTTAAGTTAACGAGTTTTAGTCCTTTAAACGACTCGGCAAGATCGTGTAGATCTTCTAAATTCATTCTTTCCATTACTTTCTTGGGAAATATAGGATCTCATCGTAGGACCGCGATCATCTTTTCAATGTCGATCATTGGTCTATGGACCTCACCGTCTTTGCCTTTTTTATGTAAAAAAGGGTTCAGTTCCATAGGATGGTGGTAGACACCCTCCTTTTCTTCTTCCTGAAGAACTTGGTTGTGACTCTGAATTCTTGACTCTGCTGTGAACATCTCGAAGGTTCTCAAGAATTTCCTCATGATGTTTATTAATTAACTCCATCTGAGTTTGGATCTGAGGAAGTTGTAGAGGGACATGGTGTTGTAGGTATCCATAACGTTGTACCGTCTTCTGGATCTCTCTAAGATCTTTGGAGATCTTTGAACTATCCGGCTCGATTTCATGAAAGGTTGGTTGTCCCATCCTATTTGTCTGGTCGTATCCTGTTGGGTCATTAGGATCTGGAATCATGGAGTCGTGTTCATGATGGTCTTCCTCCTGAGCTTCGGCTAACTCGAACTGTAACTTGAGGTTTACCCTGAAAGGCTCCTAGCCATCCTCTCCAGTTTTTTGTGCTGGTTAATGCTAGCTTGGCTAGCACTGGCTCCTGTTCAAGTTCTTCCAAATTTTTGGAAGTACCACATGTATTAGTGACATCCGAACATTCGTTTGGATCCATGTTTTCTTGAATTGTCTCCTCCATTTAGGGTAGGGGTACTTAACAGATAGGACCGATCCGGTCCGAAACCTGCCGGTTACGGATCCGTTAAACACGGAACCTATCTGATCAGTTAAGGAACCAGATCGAATATGTTTCCGGTTCCAACCGGTTCCGGATTGATCCGATCCGGTTCATTATGCTTTATTTTATTTTATTTTTTTATTTTCGAACACTTTTTAAATTTTTTGAATTTTTATTTTTTTGATGTTATACATGTTTCCACAATATTCATCACAAATTCAATATATTTATTCTTCATTTCATAATATAATGCATACAAATAATTATACACTTATGGCAATTGAAAATCTAAATAAAAAATATTAGTATTTAGCACTCTTCATAATTGGTAAGTATTGTTTTCGCGTTATCTTATTCTTGCTACATTCTTCTTCAAACCAATCTTTAAGTAATGTGAGCATAGATAACGAATCAGCAGATAAACTACTTCTGTATTCTCCAATAATTCGGCGACATGTTGAGAATGTCGATTCAGAAGCGACGCTTGAAGCTTCTACCGCATACACGTCTCTATCCATTTTGGCTAAGATATGGAATTGTGCTGCATTTGTCTTCCACCATTGTAAGACGTCGAAGTTGTCATCCGTTAGAAATTGATAAATTCAGATAAATTTGCAACTCAGTCGATGTGCTAGTAGAAGTTCATTTTCCTTAAGTTTTTTCCTGCCCAACATCCTAAGCAAATTGATGCCCACGCCTCTAGATTGAGCTTGGGATTGTTATTCAACAGCCCTTTGTTGCGATGATTCACTTGTCTGTTGATTATGATACAATTGAGACATATTTTTGAGAGATTGCATTGTAGACATCTTTTGATCGTCAACAACCTTCCCCAAAAATTTAGCATAATATTCAAAACATATTTCAAACAAAGCTAAACATTGATTAGGATCTTGTAAAGTTGCGATGTCGTGCACGTGTGGGATTTGTTCCCAATACTTTATAAATTTAGTTTCATTGCACTAACAAAATTATACAAGTCATAGTCATCTCTAAATTCTATAAACTTATCAAACATGCTAAATACTAAAGGAAGAAAATAAACAGAAGTTGGATAAGTAACACCGTAGAAGCGTTCCATCGCTTCTTTGAATGTACCTAACAATGATACACGATTTTCAACAAATTCTCAATCATCATCAGTCAAATAAATACTTTCATCGGTATCAGACATTTGATATTGTAAGGACCCCCGTGCCCTTATTCCGTTATTAGTGTATTAACCCAAGCATTTAGTGCATGTAATTATATATGTAGGGGAAACCCACTTGACATCATAGCAAACCATGCCAATAATAAAATTTCTTTACATTATTCTATATAATGTCTAATTTCCCCCAACCAAGTCCACATACATATCATGCACCATTATAATACACTAACATGTTCTCAGTTCATTTAGCAATTCAATAAATAATATCATGCAACACATAAATGAAAAGAGAAAGGCCCTTGCCTTCTTTATACAACCCATACACACATGATAGTGCTCACATGCGAGCATCGAATAAGTATACGTGTATCCAATGTATAAAGTATCATGCTCAATACCGTCACTGGTACTTCGATCCTGGAAGCACCTCAAATCCATAGATCGAGCTCAATTCCAAGCCATCGTCATACCTATTCACCTGCCCCAACAGAGACAGCCCCCACACGGGGTGAGCATACCAATACCACCAAACCGACAATCACAATAATACTATTCATAATTTACAAAAATGTAAATGCTATGAAATATAAAAGATGCTCCCTGGATGGTATCATCCTCATCCGGGATTCCCTGTACTGTCCCTGTTCTCAAAATAACTGAAACCATCAAATTCCCAAATGCCAGTTAATCATTACATTGATTAACAAATCCATTTGCCACATACCGATATCATAATCAATAATATCAAATCATTAAACAATGATTACAGATATTCCATATATCTCACTTATGGTTCCATAGTCTATTTCATTGCTCGCTCTACAATAGCGGCATTTCATTCTCACGTATGCTCAACAGTAGTGGCGTCATAACCGATGTTCGCTCAAAGGCGACAACATCCAATCATTGCTCGCTCAAAAGCGGCACCATATAATTCCCAATGCATATATATCCATTTGTAGCAATTACCATAAACCATGTATTTCAATATCCGTTTATTGCTAATACCATATACCATGCATTTCCATATACATTTATTGCAATACAGTGTACCATGCACTCAACAATTGTAATTATAATAAAGGGTTATGCTCGTACGTCATACGTACCTTATATTCCCGTAGTTCAAATCCAATCTTGCCTTGGTCCCGTGACCGATGAATTATGTGCTAAACACGATTAATAATCCACAATTAAAACCAAGCACGCAACCATGTGCTCAAGCACGTTCACAAACCCCAATTGTATCGTCATCCATGACGATTAACCTTTTCAAAAGACCCCGGGCGAAGCATGCATCGAAAACTCAACATGAAATAATTCCCCAAAAACCAGCATTAGCGATCGATCGCTTATCTCAGGCGATCGACCGCCTCTCAAAAATAGGCGCGGGCGATCGATCGCTCCATTCCAGGCGATCGGTCGCCTCTCAGTGTATTTGGCCACTGCCTCATGGCGATCGATCGCTTCCTTTGAGGCGGTCGATCGCCTCACTGTTCATCTTCCTTAAAATTTCACCAACGTCGCGGCGATCGATCGCCCCGCCCTAGGGATTTATCGCCTCGACCTGTAACAACCAAAAATGGCATTTTTCTTGCAAAATCTTTCCCAACAACAATGCTCACACCCCATACAACATAAATCCTTAACAAGGGGCTATAAATCAACCCCAAAAAACAACAACCCAAAATCTTTAAAAACCAATTTCTTAAACCCAACTCAATCCTTCCCAAACACCACAATAGTACTATCAAATCGAAGATAAATGCGAGGGGATGGATAATACCTTATCATCTTCGAGAAAATCGGCTCCCAAGTCGAGCCTCCATCGACTTTTCATCGAGGGAGAAAAGAGGGAAGGGAAATGGGTTTGGGGAAGGGGGAGCGCTGGTGAGAGTGAGAGAAATGAGATCCAGAATGATCGAACACCGAGTCCACTTGGTATATATAGTACCAAAACTCCAAAATACAAATACCTCCACAAATACATCATGATTCATTAAAAATCATCTGTTTTCAATAAGTATCCTTCCAACTCAAATTTCATTACCAGCCCCTGTAAAGTACTCCGGACCCCAGATCCCACAAAAACCAAATTCCAAGGTTATCACCACGATGAGAATACAATCTCATCCCTTGGATCCAACGACTCCCAATACCGGATTTAAAATCCCCGGGAGTCCCAAAACTGTAATTATTCATAATTGTCACAATTAAAATCCATAAAGGATCATTATCACTCCGGGATTAACATCGATAATTCTCGGGCATCACAATTATCCCCCACTAATAAAATTTTGTCCTCGAAATTTGCACGGCGTCCTCCATGTAACGCCGAGACCACACAATCCCAACGGATCTACATCGTCGAATCATGAACATGTCATGAACGACACGTCAACCGCGAGGACCAACCTCGCACCAAAACCTGGAATGGGGTAAACCTCCCAAACCATCACAACCGCAACAAAACGGGAGTATACACCAATGCTAACCATCTCAAAAGCAGTCAGCCAACCCTAACTGCAAATCAAACGGATCATTCGTGATTCCAAAATAGATATCGCATCGATGATATCTTTACGATTTAGCCTACTATGTTAAATCTACATCATTTCCAAGGAAAACACCGGTACACAACCGTGTACCTAAACTACATCTGGTTTCCATTTTCCAAATCCATCTCCAACAGAGGAGTAGTTTGTAAGGACCCCCGTGCCCTTAACCCGTTATTAGTGTATTAATCCACGCCATTAGTGCATACAATCATATTATCATGGGAAGGAAGCCATGTGCAAGTATAACATCATATACCATCTATAAAATTTCTTGCATTTGAACCCCATAATATTTAACTTCCCCAACCAAAACCACTTACATAGTATGCACCCTAATAATACACTAACATACTCTCAGTTCATTTAGCAATTTCGTATTTAATTGCATGCAGACAATAAATGAAAAGAGAAAACCATGCCCATTTATGCATTCCATATACACGTAAAAACGTGCTCACATGAGAGCACCCAATGAATAAGCGTGTATTTAATGTATAATATACTCTACCGAAGGCGGTTATTGGTACTTCGATCCAGGAAGCACCGCCCATGCACTGCTCGATCTCAACTCTGGGTCTACGTACTTATTCAACCAGCTCTGGTACCTCAATCCTAGAAGTACCTCAAATCAACAGCCCGAGCTCAACTCCAAAGCCACTGATGCACCTGTATCACCTGTCCCAACAGAGACAGCCCCCACACGGGGTGAGCATACCAATACCACCAATCCAATAATCATAATATTGCAGTTCATAATTTACAGAATGTAAATGCTATGAATTTAAATGATACTCCCTGGATGGTATCATCCTCATCCGGATCCCCGGTATTGTCCATGTTCTCAAAATAACCAAACCATTAAATTCTCAAAAGCCAGTTGATCATCTCATTGATCAACTAAAACCAATCCTACTATACCAGTTTCATAATCAAATATGGATAAATCGTCAAATAGAGTACCATAGATATCATATATATCTAGCCATTGATTCCATAGTTCCATTTCATAGCTCGCTGATAGGGTTGAATATTACGTGTATTTATGCTATGATATGTATATATTTTTGAGTAAATTCCGGGATGATATTACGGTTTTTGGTATATATTTCTATATTTCAGGAATCAATGTTGAAATGCATAACAGTTAAGGAAATGAGCCAAAAATGATGAAAAAGAACCAAACCGAGCGAACGCGTCAAAGCCGGGAAAAGAAGAAAAGAATTAAAAAAAAATAAAGCATCTCGATCGATCGAGCCATCAATCCGGATCGATCGGTGGTGGCAGAAATTTGGCGATCGATCGAGCAGTCAGTCTCGATCGGCCGGATGAGGAGTTTTCTGAAAAATAAATTCCTTATAGAGTTTGTGTCCAACAAGGAAGTCCATGATTTCTTTTCCTATATATATTTACACAAAAATTACAATGAAAAGAAGACTTTTACCCTTGGAATAGCCTCCACTCCGCCATAATCCATATCACCTTCATCCACCATCACCACTTCATCCTAGGAATTGGAACAAGCCAACAAGAGAATCGAGGAGCACGATTGAGACAGAAGCGAGGAAGGATCGAGAATCAACGAAGGAGTCGACTTGGGAGTTTTCTTTTACTTTTCTATTATTGTTTTGATTATTATTGGATTTAATGTGTTTTGGATGATTGGGAAATATCTTAAACATTGTTTCCCTTTAGTATTCTTGATTGATTGACTTCATACATCTTCTATGAGCATGTGTTATTGTTCTTAATGCTTTTGAAGGATTGATCACCTTTGAATGATATTTTATTATAATTGAGATCGAGAGATAAAATTATAATACGATATAATAATTGATGTCGTGTGTTAAAGATTGAGATCGAGAGATAAAATCACATACGATTGATAGCTTTGGATTGTTTAATCTAAAGTTAGTATTTTCATAAAGCGCATTCAATATTAAATTGTTAATTAAGTGAACGAGAGTTACTATTTGCAATTTGATGTTAGATTCAATATAGCTCGAGAGAGTATATCGAATAAATTCGGAAATCCTAGATGTATGGAGAAAAGAATTGTAAGAGTTGGGTTAGGTGAATCATAGTCTTGATAATTCTTCCTTATGGACTTCTCTCGTGATCGTCGATTATTTTGGTTGGATTATAGTAGCTTAATTTAGTTTAGTTTAATTATTAATTAATTATCGTAGGTTAAATATAGCTAAAAGAAGTCTTATTTGGTAATTGCTTGTTAGTCCCTGGGGTTAGACAATCCGTATTCTTCCTATCTATACTAAAACTTGACACTGTGCACTTGCGGTCTAAAATTGCTAGATTGGAATTAATTGTTTAAAATAAAAGCGATAAAGTTTTTGGCGTCGTTGCCGGGGACTAACTTTAGTAATATCATTCTAGGTTCTTTGACTGTAATTTAACCATTTTTGTTTATTTATTTCGAAAAAAAAAATTTATATATATTTATTTTGTTTTTGTTTTGTTTGTCTTGTGAGGTATTTGGAGATGCTACATCAACAAGCCTTCACAAGCTTTGCTCAACAACGTTCCGAGCCGTTCTACGCTGTTTGGGAGAGATTCAATGAATTGGCCAACACATTCCGGTATCACAATTTTTCGAACTATACTCTCATGCAATATTTCTTCAAAGGGCTGGATGCACAGACACGAGAATGGGTATTGAGCGGAGCACTGGTGACCTAAGTCACATAATCCTCCTACCCCCCTCCACGCACTGGCGCTCCGGCCGCGAACTGGCAAACTCGGTGCGCGTGCGGCGCATTAAGGCGACTTAAGAATTTCTAGTTCGCGCTTTAAGAATTTCTAGTTCGCGCACTAAGATTTTATAATTCGCGCACTACGATTTACTAAATCGCGCACTAAGATACTAAGTCTTGTTAATCCTCTTTAATTCTCCGAATTTTTTTTTTTTTGTATTATAAAATAAATTCTTTGATTTTGGGTTTAGATGAATTTTTATGGTTTCTAGGTATTTCGGGTTGGTAAGAAAATTATATTATATGGTAAATAGATAGATAATGAATCATGAAAATACATAATAACATATGAAAGATTAAATATGTGATAAAAGAAAGTATGATAAATCTGTGATTTTGTAACATTTTTGCGGAGTAAATAATAATAAACTTGATATCTGTAAGGACCCCATATACATAACCCTTGATTAGTGTATTAAACATTCTGTGTGGCACATGCTTTCAATAAAATCATTCGGGAAACTCAGATGATAATTTACCATTGAATGGCAATTACAAAATTTTCTTTAACATACGATGTTATATGTTCATCATCCTAACAACAATGGACTCATAGAGTTCGCCCATTACACCACTTTTTACATTGTGGACTTTTATAAAAATTTGGGCAGAGCCTCCCCATAAATAGAGCTATCCCGAAATAAAAGCACAACACATAACATAATTCCCGGCCAGGGAAAACATAATACTCATCAGAATACAGCAATATTAGTAAATTCCCAGCCAGGGAAGACACCACACATATGGCAACAAAGTGGGTTTCAACACCCACAATACACCAATGACTCTCATAACCTTTAGCAATTCTACCTCTCATTGCATGCAACATAGAATGAAAGAGAGAAAGGCTCATGCCTTTATATACAACCCATATACAAGTATAATCGTGCTCACATGCGAGCATCATAAATATGTGTATAACCATCATGGGTATATATATATATAGGTACTCTATACGATATCGTGCTCCATCAAGCCCTGGTACCACGATCCTGGGAGTACATCCAATCAACAGCTCGAGCTCATCTCCAAAGCCATCGATGTACCTGTTCACCTGCCCCCAACAGAGACAGCCCCCCAACGGGGTGAGCATACCAATTCCACAATTTCATAATCATAATGACATAATACATAATTTACGAAAATGTAAATATTGTGGAACATATGTGACACTCCCTGGATGGTATCATCCTCATCCTAGCGTACCCCTATAATAACCCTGTTCTCAAAACAGATAAATCATCAAATCCTGAATATGCAGTTAATCATCATATTTTAATCCTAACCAGTTTCGAATTAACAACATTTCATAACATCTTTCTTTATCTAGCAATTATCATAATTCTAGATATCATATTGAGATTTCCTTAACTTCCGATACTAGTTAATCACTTCTCTGATTAACTACGTCTCTGTTCCTATTCATTACCAATAGGGAATAAAATACAGATATCCTAGATATCTAATCAATACCACATTTTCATTTCTTACTTCAAAGTAGCGACATACTACTGGTGTTCGCTCCGTAGCGACCACACCCATCATTTGCTCGCTTCATAGCGGCACCAAGCATTTCATCATGTGAATCAAAATAACGTAACCAAGTCCCGGTGCCATCATAGTAAAACATTTCATGTATTTTAATTCATGCATCATACTTGTAAAACATCATTTAAGCTATGCTCGTACGCTAAACGTACCTTAAATCCTCGAAGTCCGAGCCAAACCTTGCTCGAGTTCCATGCCCCGAGGAATGATGTGCTAACACGATAAATAATTCACGATTATTTACGAACATGCAACCCATGCTCAAGCACACCCATAACCCTCAAAATATTATCAACACACGACAATTAACCTTTAAAAAGACCCGGGGCAGGGTACATGCAGGGAGGGAACAAATGAGACAATATCGAAAATTGTTCAAGAACACCCTACAAATTTTCGAACCCTTATCTCACAAATCGAACCCAATTAAACACCATAAATCATCTAAAAAGTGTGAATTAAACCATCAATTGCAAGAATCATCATCCTTGCCAAAAACCCCCAAATTTTCGAACTCAAGCCCTTAAATTCGAACCCAATAAGCATCAATAATACATCTAAAACATGTAATAATCAATTACTAACAAGAATCATCACTCCTTGTCAAAAGCCCCAATTTTTCGAACCCTAACTCATGAAAATCGAGCTGAAATTCGAACTAAATGCAACAATTATTTCGAACCACAAAAGTCTGAAATCATCGACTCAAAATCAGCTTAAAAACGCCCCAAAAACACTAGAATAATCGTGCTAAAATCATACCAAAATCGAGCCCCAAAAATCGGATGAACTCCAGTTTTCGAACCCTACGCTTTTCTGGCAAATCCGAACGCGATTCTCGACGAAACTTCGAATTGTTGGTATGGATAGGAGCGCCTGGAAGAGACGATTCCAACGGCGGGTGGCACGCGCCGAACGGCGGCCGGACGGCGGCGGGCGAACGACTTTTACGCGCGGGGGTCAAAGGGGATCGAGAAGTGCGCGGGCGGGAAGAGAGAGAGGAGGTGGGGAAAAATGGTTCCGATAATTAAAATCTCGGGTTCAACTGGTATTTATAGCAAAAATACCCCGAAATACTAATATCCCCACAAATACATCATGATTCATTAAAAATCATCTGTTTTCAAAAACTCTCTCTCTAACTCAAAAACCCCCTACCGGCGCCCACACCAAGCACCCGAGATTCCGAGTCACACTAAAAACCCAACTCACAGGTTTTTGCCGAAATGAGAATACGATCTCAACCTCGGGATCCAACGATCCCAACTACTCAAATAGGCGAGCCCGGAGGGCCCAACACCTCGATTAAACTCCAATTGCCACGTAAAACAACTTTAGGGTTTATTAACACTCCGGGATTAACATCTCCAATCCCAGGTCATCACAATATCCCCCACTAAAAGAATTTCGTCCTCGAAATTAGCACCGGTGTATCACGTAACACCCGGGCTACACAACAACATGGAGCCATAACCTCGATTCTTGATCATAACAGAATCGTATTAATAAACGCGAGGATACTTACCTCTCATCAAACTCTGAAACAGGGCGACTTACCCAAAACCAATATATCACCCAAGAGGCAAAACGTACCTCTATGCGGGTCATCCCAAAAGTCAGTCCCTCATGACTGCAAAACAACCGATACTTACGACTGTAGATCGGACAGTCATCCTTAGTTCTAATACAACTAGTAAGAACGCATCATAAATGACACCTCAACCGTGAGAATGTTGACCTCGTGTCAACTCTGAAGTGGAATAGACTTCCAAATCCATTATAACGTCAAAAAGCGTCAGTGCAACCCAACGCTAACAATCCAAAAGCAGTTAGTTAACTGAAACTGCGAGGATCCGAATCGCTCCCGATTCCATCGTAGATATCATTCAATGACATCTCTTATCATGACTCACGATGTCTAACATACATCGTTACGAGGGAAACACTAGTATTCCACGGTGTACACACACCAAACCTGGTTTCCACTTTCAAACCTCCTCTATCGAAGGAGCAGTCGCATCATTGCAACTCAAATTGGGCAACTCACGGCCACAGATTCACACAAAAGATATCTCGTAAGATGTCCACCTCTGGATATCCCAAGAACCACATCCTGGTCATAAACAAACAATCGAGACTCCTCAGAGTTTCAAACTTGAAAGGACATGCAATAAACCCATTGCATCCCAAATACATGGATTCCCAGATCGAATCAACGACGACTTGATGACTCTCTTGTTGGTACTCCAACATCATGAGCTGTCACAGACAAGTCTCACCAAGATTAAACATAACGTATACACGTTTCAGTGAGGCATGCACAACCTCAACCTCGATGACATGGTGACTACTAGAGTCCACCACAATCCACATCGTATCACCTTACGATTTGCCACACTTGGTTCCTACGAGCAGTATAACGGCTCTAACAAGCCCCTCTTGGTGCTGCACACACACGGCAGACAAACTAGTCGCTGCCTCTCTAGGTTCACCTCAAACCTACCAATAAGATGGACGTTTCCGCACGGCATACCATACTGTGGGAAGAAAATCAATAGAGTAGTGGGTCTTTACCCAACATTCCTCTAATGCCTATACACCCTGGACACTCCAATGTCCCTGTTTCATAGCCATGCATATAGTTTTTAATTCTTGACATGAATGATTAAAATCATCATCTTATAATTATCACCATCTTATAACATCTTCATCATATGAGCATCATCATTTATACATCATCATCATATAAGCATCATCATCTTATAGCATCATCATCTTATACATCATCATCTTATAAGCATCATCATCTTATACATCATCATCATATAAGCATCATCATCTTATAGCATCTTCATCTTATACATCATCATCATATAAGCATTATCATCTTATACATCATCATCATATAAGCATCATCATCTTATCCATCATCATCTTATACATCATCATCTTATAGCATCATCATCTTATACATCATCATCATATAAGCATCATCATCTTATCCATCATCATCTTATACATCATCATCTTATGGCATCATCATCTTATACATCATCATCATATAAGCATCATCATCTTATCCATCATCATCTTATACATCATCATCTTATGGCATCATCATCTTATGGCATCATCATCATATAAGCATCATCATCTTATAGCATCATCATCTTATACATCATCATCTTATACATCATCATCTTATGGCATCATCATCTTATACATCATCATCATATAGCTATAACAGTAAATGTACGAAATCATAGTTGAGTAAGCTTGCTGGTTATTCATTAACTTCTTTTCATTTTCCCTGGTTCATATTCATGCACATGGGCATCTTACCCCGTGGCATCTTACCACATAATAACATCGTATGGCCTCTTACCATATGAGCATCTTACCCCGTGGCGTCTTACCACATAATAACATTGTATGGCCTCTTACCATATGGGCATCTTACCCTGTGGCGTCTTACCACATAATAACATCGTATGGCCTCTTACCATATGGGCATCTTACCCCGTGGCGTCTTACCACATAATAACATCGTATGGCCTCTTACCATATGGGCATCTTACCCTGTGGCGTCTTACCACATAATAACATCGTATGGCCTCTTACCATATGGGCATCTTACCCCGTGGCGTCTTACCACATAATAACATTGTATGGCCTCTTACCATATGGGCATCTTACCCCGTGGCGTCTTACCACATAATAACATCGTATGGCCTCTTACCATATGGGCATCTTACCCCGTGGCGTCTTACCACATAATAACATCGTATGGCCTCTTACCATATGTGCATCTTACCCCGTGGCGTCTTACCACATAATAACATCGTATGGCCTCTTACCATATGGGCATCTTACCCCGTGGCGTCTTACCACATAATAACATCGTATGGCCTCTTACCATATGGGCATCTTACCCCGTGGCGTCTTACCACATAATAACATCGTATGGCCTCTTACCATATGGGCATCTTACCCCGTGGCGTCTTACCACATAATAACATTGTATGGCCTCTTACCATATGGGCATCTTACCCCGTGGCGTCTTACCACATAATAACATTGTATGGCCTCTTACCATATGGGCATCTTACCCTGTGGTGTCTTACCACATAATAACATTGTATGGCCTCTTACCATATGGGCATCTTACCCTGTGGCGTCTTACCACATAATAACATCGTATGGCCTCTTACCATATGGGCATCTTACCCCGTTATATGGCATCTTACCATAACATAATCATCGTGTGGCATCTTACCACATGGGCATCTTACCCAATCATATGGCGTCTTACCATATCATAAACATTGTGTGGCATCTTACCACATGGGCATCTTACCCAATCATATGGCGTCTTACCATATCATAAACATTGTGTGGCATCTTACCACAGGGGCATCTTACCCACTCTCATATACGTCATCATAAACATCATCATGATCATCATCATCGTAAACATCATCGTAAACATCATCATCATAAACATCATCATAATCATCATCATCGTAAACATCATCGTAAACATCATCATCATAAACATCATCATAATCATCATCATCGTAAACATCATCATCATAAACATCATCATAAACTTACTTATCATAATCATCATCATAAACATCATATCATATTTACTCATCATAAACATCATCATAAACTTACTTATCATAATCATCGTATAGAAGCATGGTTTACCGTCCGATGCCCGTACGTTTCTTACGTACCTTCCTTGCTTGAACATTACATGAACAAACGCATTAGTATATTCAATAATAATTGAGACCATACCGAAGTATTTCACTGTCGGTTGTCTACCCAGTCTGTCCTCAGACAATACGTCATATCTTTCTTTTCCCTGATTTTCTTCCAAAATCAGATTCCTTGGCACGTAGCATATCGAGTGTTAGACATCACTATTAATGCCATCCTATCGTGTTCCACACGATTCCTGCAACCACAATGGTTAGCAATACCACTTTTCATATCATAAAAGCACATAAACAATTAGTCATGTCGTATAACATTAATGCCATCATGCATAAATATGTGCTATCAATAACTTCCTAGGCCCTCAACAGCCCCAATGAGCAACCACTGCTCTGATACCACTAATGTAAGGACCCCATATACTTAACCCTTGATTAGTGTATTAAACATTCTGTGTGGCACATGCTTTCAATAAAATCATTCGGGAAACTCAGATGATACTTTACCATTGAATGGCAATTACAAAATTTTCTTTAACATACGATGTTATATGTTCATCATCCTAACAACAATGGACTCATAGAGTTCGCCCATTACACCACTTTTTACATTGTGGACTTTTATAAAAATTTGGGCAGAGTCTCCCCATAAATAGAGCTATCCCGAAATAAAAGCACAACACATAACATAATTCCCGGCCAGGGAAAACATAATACTCATCAGAATACAGCAATATTAAGTAAATTCTCAGCCAGGGAAGACACCACACATATGGCAACAAAGTGGGTTTCAACACCCACAATACACCAATGACTCTCATAACCTTTAGCAATTCTACCTCTAATTGCATGCAACATAGAATGAAAGAGAGAAAGGCTCATGCCTTTATATACAACCCATATACAAGTATAATCGTGCTCACATGCGAGCATCATAAATATGTGTATAACCATCATGGGTATATATATATATAGGTACTCTATACGATACCGTGCTCCATCAAGCCCTGGTACCACGATCCTGGGAGTACATCCAATCAACAGCTCGAGCTCATCTCCAAAGCCATCGATGTACCTGTTCACCTGCCCCCAACAGAGACAGCCCCCCAACGGGGTGAGCATACCAATTCCACAATTTCATAATCATAATGACATAATACATAATTTACGAAAATGTAAATATTGTGGAACATATGTGACACTCCCTGGATGGTATCATCCTCATCCTAGCGTACCCCTATAATAACCCTGTTCTCAAAACAGATAAATCATCAAATCCTGAATATGCAGTTAATCATCATATTGGTTAATCCTAACCAGTTTCGAATTAACAACATTTCATAACATCTTTCTTTATCTAGCAATTATCATAATTCTAGATATCATATTGAGATTTCCTTAACTTCCGATACTAGTTAATCACTTCTCTGATTAACTACGTCTCTGTTCCTATTCATTACCAATAGGGAATAAAATACAGATATCCTAGATATCTAATCAATACCACATTTTCATTTCTTACTTCAAAGTAGCGACATACTATTGGTGTTCGCTCCGTAGCGACCACACCCATCATTTGCTCGCTTCATAGCGGCACCAAGCATTTCATCATGTGAATCAAAATAACGTAACCAAGTCCCGGTGCCATCATAGTAAAACATTTCATGTATTTTAATTCATGCATCATACTTGTAAAACATCATTTAAGCTATGCTCGTACGCTAAACGTACCTTAAATCCTCGAAGTCCGAGCCAAACCTTGCTCGAGTTCCATGCCCCGAGGAATGATGTGCTAACACGATAAATAATTCACGATTATTTACGAACATGCAACCCATGCTCAAGCACACCCATAACCCTCAAAATATTATCAACACACGACAATTAACCTTTAAAAAGACCCGGGGCAGGGTACATGCAGGGAGGGAACAAATGAGACAATATCGAAAATTGTTCAAGAACACCCTACAAATTTTCGAACCCTTATCTCACAAATCGAACCCAATTAAACACCATAAATCATCTAAAAAGTGTGAATTAAACCATTAATAGCAAGAATCATCATCCTTGCCAAAAACCCCCAAATTTTCGAACTCAAGCCCTTAAATTCGAACCCAATAAGCATCAATAATACATCTAAAACATGTAATAATCAATTACTAACAAGAATCATCACTCCTTGTCAAAAGCCCCAATTTTTCGAACCCTAACTCATGAAAATCGAGCTGAAATTCGAACTAAATGCAACAATTATTTCGAACCACAAAAGTATGAAATCATCGACTCAAAATCAGCTTAAAAACGCCCCAAAAACACTAGAATAATCGTGCTAAAATCATACCAAAATCGAGCCCCAAAAATCGGATGAACTCCAGTTTTCGAACCCTACGCTTTTCTGGCAAATCCGAACGCGATTCTCGACGAAACTTTGAATTGTTGGTATGGATAGGAGCGCCTGGAAGAGACGATTCCAACGGCGGGTGGCACGCGCCGAACGGCGGCCGGACGGCGGCGGGCGAACGACTTTTACGCGCGGGGGTCAAAGGGGATCGAGAAGTGCGCGGGCGGGAAGAGAGAGAGGAGGTGGGGAAAAATGGTTCCGATAATTAAAATCTCGGGTTCAACTGGTATTTATAGCAAAAATACCCCGAAATACTAATATCCCCACAAATACATCATGATTCATTAAAAATCATCTGTTTTCAAAAACTCTCTCTCTAACTCAAAAACCCCCTACCGGCGCCCACACCAAGCACCCGAGATTCCGAGTCACACTAAAAACCCAACTCACAGGTTTTTACCGAAATGAGAATACGATCTCAACCTCGGGATCCAACGATCCCAACTACTCAAATAGACGAGCCCGGAGGGCCCAACACCTCGATTAAACTCCAATTGCCACGTAAAACAACTTTAGGGGTTATTAACACTCCGGGATTAACATCTCCAATCCCAGGTCATCACAATATCTTAGTTTTTTGCATGAAAATTAATAGAATGAACTTTATAAATAAAACTTTTATTTTTATTGAGTTAATTTAAATGTTTATATTATTTATTTCATAAAGTAATAATATAAGTCTGCGGAAATAATATGAGTAATTTTTAATAAATTCATACTATTACCAAACATGTTGAAATAAAATGAACAATTTTGGTTTCTTTTTTCAAATTCGTTATTTTATATCTTAAAATAAAACAAAACTTTAATACTTCATTTCTATTTCTACAATATATTTTTCGGAGAATTCTTACTAGACGAACCATCAATACAAGATTCAAATTACGTTGTATCACTGGCTATAACATTTTTGCAAAGCTGCAAATGTTAGATTCTTCAATAAAATCTAATTTTAATGTTTTTTAAGAATGGTAAAGCTGCAAACAGCAAAGTTGTTAAGAACTTCATATTGTAAATTTGTAAATAATATAATAATGATGTGAGTTTGTTATATATGATGTATATTATGTATGTTTAACTTCATTTCATCAGTGTGTATGTATATATATTTATTTATTTATTAATTTTTAATAGGCGCATTAAGGCACACCCGCACTCAATTTTTTTTGCAAATTGACGCACTCACGCATCCGCATCCGCATCCGCTCCCGCATCAGACTTATGTGACTTAGCTGGTGACTGGGAGTCCCCTGGTTGATATAGATGAGGACAGTGTGGTGCACCTGTTCAATAATATGGCGGACTTCGATCATCACTGGCATTTTGATCCTTCACTACAAGGTTGGAGTCACCAATACCCACCGGAGCCTCACTACCCTATTGATACACCACAACCATTTGAACTTCGCGAAGAGAGGAGAGATAGTTCTGCAAACGTCACGACTCAGTTAGAGGTTACCTTAGTAAGATTCTTGGCATCAACCGAGAACGGTTTGGAGTGCCAAACCAACTCTATGCGTCACCTGGAGCAGCAAATGGCGGTCCTCATGGAAACAATTTCAACTAGCTGCCAAGAGGAAGAGATGAGGGCTACAAATCAAGAGGTGACGAATCGAGTTTGGTTATATGATGATGAAGACTCAACCAACCAAGTTTGGGGGAGTGATCCTACTCATGTGGAAAAGTCAAAGGAACTTGAGCCTTTTCAAGAGATTGAGCGTACTTCAGAGATGTTATCCAAGGAGTTCCCATGTGAAGATGAGTCGAGTGTGATGTTGGAGAAGGAAGAGACTTTTGAAGATTCCGATTTGAGCCCATCGTTGGAGACATGTTCTATGCCATATGTGGATCCGTATTTTCCATCGACGCCAACTTCACCGCACTACATCCTCCAAGATATAAAGCCAAGTCAAGAATCATTCTCCCATGCCTACCAATTCAAGAAAATTGTTGGAGCGACGAGCTTACACTGTTACAATCTTGCCAATCTTGAGGGCATACTGAATGAAGACCCATTAGTGATATCATATGATACTTACTATGGGCGGCAGCCGCTCTTTGATGGTTGCTTCTGATGGTCAAGCCGACGACTAGAAATCAGCGCTTCTTGGGAGGCAACCCAAGCGTATCCTTTTGCTATTTAGTTTTGTTATTTGAGTCAGTTTTTGTTTTTAGTTTTGTATATCTCTCGAGTCGAATACCATTTTCATTATTCTCTTGCTAGGTACTCAGTTGGAGCAATGAACCCCTACAACAATGGAATTTTCAAGAGCAAATCTTCCTCAACCCTCATGCAAGCGTCTTGATCAGGGGAGTTTACTTTTTCCCTTTTGATTCATTTGAACATTGAGGGCAATGTTTGATTTAAGTTTGGGGGAGTGGCTTGCATGTTTTACTTGTTTGCACCACACGTTGTGTGCTTGATTGACACTTGAATCGTCCAATTATTATGAGCTAAAATTTTTTTTTAAGAGTTCAAACTTGAGAAAAGAATGAATTATAGTAGCGACTATTCAATGAAGATTTTGATCTCACTATGCATACGGACTTTAATTTTAATGATTATTGGACTTGTACATGAATATCCTAATTTGAGTTAGCATGTCAAGAATGAGGAATATATTGAGCACAATGAGTCGTGATCTTGTGGATTGCATGTTGAATAGTGATAATTGTTGTGAACTTGATGATTTGTCCTGAGCATCTTAGAGTTATCCTAGAACCTATTTGATGATGACACTTTGAGGCGAAATTTTATAGTTACAAACTTGACTTGGAAATGATCTAGGCGGTCTTTGGACAGTTTGAGCCTTTCAAGCTTACCATGTATATATCAATCTCTAGTATCCCAATTTGAGCCTAATTGAGAAAGAATGGAGTATGTTTAACATACTATTAGCCCCATTCAACATTCTTTGGCAAACTCATTATACCCACCTTTATGAGCTTAAATTGAAAGAATTATCTTTACCTAAAGGGAGTATAATGATTCTCATTAGATGCACATAATTTGCTATATTTTGATGAGCTATTGTTGAAAAAAATGATGAATGAGAAAAGAGAAAGATAGATATAGAGAAAGATAGATATAAGACCCAAAGTGGCCAAGGCTAGAAAAGAAAAAGAAGAGAAGCTCAATTTGGTGCTACAAATATGAACATTACATGCTTATACTCTCTTCTTTGTGATATCCTATCTTTTCCTTGAAGCCAACACCAACGGCCTTACATTACAAGCTTAAAAAGTCCTTTTAATCCAAGTTTAGGGAGTAACTATCATTAGTGGAGAAGTTGTTTGAAAATAGGCCTATGTGATGCTTGATGATAATCTTGACTTTGAGTTGATTAACATGATTTGATCTTGAATATATGCATGAAACTTGATATTGAAATTAGCACACACACACGTTCCGATTTTGAGAGGTGTTGCTTGACTTAGGAGAAAACATGTCTTGTCAACTTTTCCATATGTGCATGAGATTTCTGAGAATAATGCAAGTCATGAAATAATTGTTTTAAGTATCAAGAATGAACTGTACCTTATGATTTTAATGCTTAATCGAGGACGATTAAGTGATAAGTTTGGGGGAGTTGATGGGGTTGAATATTACGTGTATTTATGTTATGATATGTATATATTTTCGTGTAGTTTCCGGGATGATATTACGGTTTTTGGTATATATTTCTATATTTCAGGAATCAATGTTGAAATGCATAAAGTAAAGGAAATGAGCCAAAAATGATGAAAAATGACCAAACCGAGCGAACGCGTCAAAGCCGGGAAAAGAAGAAAAGAATTTTAAAAAAAGTATCTCGATCGATCGAGCCATCAATCCCGATCGATCGGTGGTGGCAGAAATTTGGCGATCGATCGAGCAGTCAGTCTCGATCGGCCGGAGGAGGAGTTTTCTGAAAAATAAATTCCTTATAGAGTTTGTGTCCAACAAGGAAGTCCATGATTTCTTTTCCTATATATATTTACACGAAAATTACAATGAAAAGAAGACTTTTACCCTAGGAATAGCCTCCACTCCTCCATAATCCATATCACCTTCATCCACCATCACCACTTCATCCTAAGAATTGGAACAAGCCAACAAGAGAATCGAGGAGCACGATCGAGAAAGAAGCGAGGAAGGATCGAGAATCAACGAAGGAGTCGACTTGGGAGTTTTCTTTTACTTTTCTATTATTGTTTTTATTTATTATTGGATTTAATGTGTTTTGGATGATTGAGAAATATCTTAAACATTGTTTTTCCTTTAATATTCTTGATTGATTGACTTCATACATCTTCTATGAGCATGTGTTATTGTTCTTAATGCTTTTGAAGGATTGATCACCTTTGAATGATATTTTATTATAATTGAGATCGAGAGATAAAATTATAATACGATACAATAATTCATGTCGTGTGTTAAAGATTGAGATCGAGAGATAAAATCGCATACGAGTGATAGCTTTGGATTGTTTTATCTAAAGTTAGTGGTTGTCATAAAGCGCATTCAATATTAAATTGTTAATTAAGTGAACGAGGGTTACTTGTTGCAATTTGATGTTAGATTTAATATAGCTCGAGAGAGTATATTGGATAAATTCGGAAAACCCATCGCCTTAGAGATGTATGGAGAAAAGAATTGTAAGAGTTGGGTTAGGAGAATCATAGTCTTGATAATTCTTTCTTGTGGATTTTTCTCGTGATCGTCGATTGTTTTGGTTGGATTAGAGTAGTTTAATTATTAATTAATTATTGCAGGTTAAATATAGTTAAAAGAAATCTTATTTGGTAATTGCTTGTTAGTCCCTGTGGGTTCGACTATCCGTATTCTTCCTATCTATACTAAAACTTGACACCGTGCACTTGCGGAATAATCGCTACACTGGAATTAATTGTTTAAAATAAAAAGCGATCACTCGCTCTACAATAGCGGCATTTTAACCCCACGCACGCTCAACAATAGCGGCGTTATAACCGATGGTCGCTCAATGGCAACAACATCCCCATCATTGCTCGCTCAAAAGCGGCACCATATGATTCCCCATGTATGTCAATTTATCACAATTACCATATACCATGCATTTCACTATCCATTTATAGCAAGTACCATATACCATGCATTTCACTATCCATTAATAGCAAGTACCATATACCATGCATTTCACTATCCATCTATTGCAAGTAACACATACCATGCATTTCAGTATCCATTTATAGCAAGTACCATATACCATGCATTTCACTATCCATTAATAGCAAGTACCATATACCATGCATTTCACTATTGCAATATTATAACAGGCTATGCTCGTACGTTATACGTACCTTATAATCCCGTAGTTCGAGTCCAATCTTGCCTGAGTCCCACGACCCGATGAGTTAAGTGCTAACATGCAAATAACTCCCAATTAAACATAGGCATGCAATCACGTGCACAAGCACGTTCATAACCCCCAAACTTATCGTCAATCCATGACGATTTCCAAAATAAAAGCCCCCCGGCTAAGCATGCATAATACCCAAAAAAATCCATTTTAGAAGTTTAAAAGATAGCCAAAAACCCAGCCGAGAATTCCGTTTTATTAAACTTTGGCTCCAACCAATCCATTTTAAAAGTATAGCATTCCCAGTGGAATGTAGACATTGCCCCGGAAACGGGGCACTCAAACCTCGATTCCAAAATCCCGACATTTTCCAAAATTTTCGAAAATCAAAGGGGAACATTGCCGCGATCGATCGGCGCCAAGCCGCGATCGATCGACACACCCCACTGCCGAAAATAAACAAGCCGCGATCGATCGCCTGTATTCGCGATCAATCGCCAAGGACCCCGCGATCGATCGCCCTCTTTTCGCGATCGATCGCCGCTACTGCTCATCACCTTCCCAAATCAGCAACATGTCGCGATCGATCGGCGCCAAGCCGCGATCGATCGCGACATGCGGGTTCCCGAAAAATTCGAGCTTCCATGGTGTTTTTCACAACCAAACTCAAAACCAACACCCCATACACCATTAACACCTCAAATACACAAATAAAGACCAATAAAAACTCTAAAACCTCAACTTTGGATTTTAACCAAAAATCCCCAAATTCCATAACCAACTCAAAACTCAACCAAACTCTTCAATACTACTACCAAATCGAAGACAAGGACGAGGGGAAGATTAATACCTGATTATCTTCGAGAAAACCGGCTCCCAAGCCAAGCTACCAATGATTTTTCCTCCAAGGGAAAAAGAGGATGGGGGGAAAGGTTGTCGTAGAGAGAGGGGAGAGAGGGAAGGGATCCGTGCCAAATGACGGACTATCGAGTCTACTTGGTATATATAGTACCAAAACTCGAAATACCAATCCTTCTACAAATACATCATGACTCATTAAAATCATCTCATTTCAACAATTACCTCCCAATCTCAAATTCTCTTACCAGCCCCAGTACATAGTACTCCGGACCCCAAATCCCACCAAGGACCAAATTCCAAGGTTATCACCACGACGAGAATACAATCTCATCCCTTGAATCCAATGAATCCAAATACCGGATTTAAAATCCTCGGGAGTCCCAAAACTGCAATTAATTCATAACTGCTACAATTAAAATCCATTAAGGATTATTACTACACCGGGATTAACATCATTAATCCCCGGGCATCACAATTATCCCCCACTAATAAAATTCCATCCTCAAAATTTGCACGGTGTACTCCACGTAACGCCGAGACCACGCAATCCAAACGTATCCACAATGTCGAATCATGAACATAACATGAACGACACACCAACCTCGAGGATACCGACTTCGCACCAAAACCTGGAATGGAGTAACCTCCCAAACTGACACAAATCCACGAAAGACATCAGCATTCCCCCATGCTAACCATCTCAAAAGCAGTCAGCCAAACATAACTGCAAATCAAACGATTCGTGATTCCCAAAATAGATATCCTCGATGATATCTCAACGATTTAGCCTACGATGTTAACCACAAATCGTCACCAAGGAAACCACCAGTACACTACAGTGCACTTATACAAAATCCGGTTCCCGTACTCCAATTATACCTCCATCAAAGGAGCAGTTGCACTACTTTGCAACACGAATCGGACAATTCTTCGCTACCGATCAACACAAAACACATCTCTAAAGATGTCTACATCCATAAGTTCCAAGAAATCACATCTTGGTCCAACACATCAACGAGACTCTACAAGGTCTCAAATTCCCGAAAGGACATACAAGAATAATCAATTGCATTCCGCCACACGTGTCAACCGCGACACCTAACAAATCCATAACACGGCCATTCCTCGCTTATCCTAGGATTCAACGATCCTAACACAGGGATGATATCAGATCACTCAGAAATGGATTACCATGGCCTAAAATACGACAATTCCTCCCCAGGGGAAATCAACCAACCCTCACGATCATTCATCAGAATACATCGTGCCATCGAGGTTACCAATCCCAAAGTGCCACAATCTCTCACCGGAGATTCATTCCTCCCAGCATACTAACCCGATGCTCGACGAGGACCAAAATAAAAGCTGGAATTCGTATACATACACCTGTACACATGCCTAAGCACCAACACAACATGCATACTCAATGCAATAGACTCGGGTATCACCAATCGTAAAAGTCACATAACCAACTGTCAATCCCCAGCTATTCTCACCTCGCGGAGAATAAATGAGTGACAGACCAATGACCAATGGTGTGATTCCAACATCAACACCACACAACCGACTCATTGAATCTCCCAAAGATTCTCAATCGGTAGGTATATCAATACCGCCTTCCAAAAAATGTCCCAGAACCAATAAATTACACAACTGGTCCAGTATAGTGCATCCATGCCACTATTATCAAAACGAAAACCGCATACACAACGTAAATCATTCTAACAATGCTCTGTACTAATACCATAGTACTACACAATCTCGAGCATTCCCCTGAAGACGTCTCCTCGAACGTCTCACTGAAAGGTAAGTAATCCATTACTCGGTCCAACACCGGTAATGCTTACCATGGCTGATTTACAATCAACCCATGACCAATACCAGCTGTCTCCATGACAGTACAATCCAAATCTCTCCAAGAGATAAAATCAATATAGTAGTGTTACCCCACTAACTATATCCCACAATTCCAATTGTGACTCCCGTTGCATTCTACATGCAAAGATGCTCAACCAGAGCTAACAAAGACTTGTCGACACTCACGTTGGTACTCCCAACAGAATTGAGTTGTCCCAGAACAAGTCCCTTAACATTTGACGTATAAACGTCCCCGTGAGGTATTCCGTGTCTCAAACCTCATGCGACATAGTGACCACTAGAATCCCTTATTACCCTCATCGTATCATCATACGATTCACCAAGCTGGGTTCCATCGAGCAGTGTAATGGCTACAACAAGCACACTATATCACTGCAACAATACCTGGCTAGCAATACGCTGCCCCCATAGGCTTGTACCAAACCTATCAACATGCCATACGTTCCATCCCAGTATGCCATACCGTACAAACCATTAGAGTAGTGGGTCATCACCCAATATTTCTCTAAAACACCAAAGCATAATGGAAATCCCGGTGTCCTTGCTCAACCACGATACAATCCTAATCCATTAGGACTTATTCCACACCCTCAGGGTGGGTGTGATCATGTCTACCACACATCACAATAACAAGCGAGTAGTTTCCTCAATGACTACTCTTACCACCAATCACTTGGCCTTAGCCATTCCAACAAGTATACCCAAAGGTACCACTACTCGTAAAATATTTACCTCAAACATGTGCCGCGGTACACTTCTTGTACGGCGCACAATAATTCATCGAGCAACCTGCTCGGCATAATGGTCTCGTCAACTAGTGACCCAGATACTATCATGTGCTCACCATTGGCACTCAAACCATACGACAAAATACATATACATAAATGTATTATTCATCGAAACAATGATACGCGTCTACATAGACAGCCATTATGTCATTGTCATCCCGTGACGGTACCTGTCAACATATGACACCCAAAATAACATCGTCAACTCGTGACGGTACATGTCGACACACGACATGCATAATCTCATCGTCAAACACGTGACGGTATATGTATATTAACACATGTCATCCACAATAATGCTAATAAAACAGTAATACACCATACCTCATCGCTATCAAGATAGCGGCATACCTGTAACCATCGCTATATAGACACCCGACGGCATGAACCATCGCCAATAAACTAGTGGAATGAACCATCGCTATATAGATACTCGGCGGCATGAACCATCGCCAATAAACTAGCGGAATGAACCATCGCTATATAGATACCCGACGGCATGAACCATCGCCAATAAACTAGCGTCATGATATCCCTCACTAAGAAGCGGCAAATATCCTTCGCTACTTCGCTTCGACATACCAGCGGCATAATATCCCTCGCTTAAGCGGCAAATATCCTCCGTCGCTATCACATGACATCGGAAAGCTCATCGCTACGCCATATTAGCGGTATAATATCCCTCGCTTAAGCGTCAAATATTCTTCATCACGGTGGTATGACAGTGGCGCCACTACTCCTCGTTTTATCATGACAGCGGAAATACCCCTCGCGTTACATGACAGCGGAAATACCCCTCGCTTAGACAATACAAGCGGAAAATAATATTCCTCGCTATGATATGACAACGGTCTTGTTCTTTGCTTCATATCAGCGGCAAATATTCTCTCGTCGCTACGGTATGACAGCGGCAAGTATTCATATCGCTACGCCATGAAGGCGGCAAGTATTCATATCGCTACGCCATGTATGCAACCGCAATGCATAACCCGTATTCCAATAAACATCACTATGAGTGTATTTTAATGCACCTCGCTTCAAATGTGACATGCGGAGTTTACCATCGCTTCAACATTTAGAGGCAACGCATTAAAATCATCACTCCAATATGCAACCGTAATGCATGATCCATGTCCCATATGACCCTGCAACCACCATGGTTAGCAACAACATATTCCAATTATGAACACATATCATAAACGCACATAAGCAATATAGTTGTGCCACACAACATTAACTATCATCATGCATAAGTATGTGCTACCCATTCCTATCAGCATGTTCCAGGCCCTCAACAGCCCCAAAGAGCAAACCACTGCTCTGATACCACTAATGTAAGGACCCTCGTGACCTTAACCCGTTATTAGTGTATTAATCCATGCCATTAGTGCATACAATCATATTATCATGGGAAGGAAGCCATGTGCAAGTATAACATCATATATCATCTATAAAATTTCTTGCATTTGAACCCCATAATATTTAACTTCCCCAAACAAAACCACTTACATAGTATGCACCCTAATAATACACTAACATACTCTCAGTTCATTTAGCAATTCCGTATTTAATTGCATGCAGACAATAAATGAAGGGAGAAAACCATGCCCATTTATACATTCCATATACACGTAAAAACGCGCTCACATGAGAGCACCCAATGAATAAGTGTGTATCTAATGTATAAGATACTCTACCGAAGGCGGTTATTGGTACTTCGATCTGGGAAGCACCGCCCATGCACCGCTCGATCTCAACTCTTGGTACATACTTATTCAACCAGCTCTGGTACCTCAATCCTACAAGTACCTCAAATCAACAGCCCGAGCTCAACTCCAAAGCCACTGCTGCACCTATATCACCTGTCCCAACAGAGACCGCCCCCACACGGGGTGAGCATACCAATACCACCAATCCAATAATCATAATATTGCAGTTCATAATTTACAGAATTTAAATGATACTCCCTGGATGGTATCATCCTCATCCGGGATCTCCTGTATTGTCAATGTTCTCAAAATAACCAAACCATTAAATTCTCAAAAGCCAGCTGATCATCTCATTGATCAACTAAAACCAATCTTACTATACCAGTTTCACAATCAAATATGGATAAATCGTCAAATAGAGTACCACAGATATCATATATATCTAGCCATTGATTCCACAGTTCCATTTCATAGCTCGCTCTACAATAGCGGCATTTTAACCCCACGTACGCTCAACAATAGCGGTGTTATAACCGATGGTCGCTCAATGGCGACAACATCCGAATCATTGCTCGCTCAAAAGCAGCACCATATGATTCCCAATGTATGTCAATTTATCGCAATTACCATATACCATGTATTTCACTATCCATTTATAGCAAGTACCATATACCATGCATTTCACTATCCATCTATTGCAAGTAACACATACCATGCATTTCACTATCCATTTATAGCAAGTACCATATACCATGCATTTTACTATCCATTAAAAGCAAGTACCATATACCATGCATTTTACTATCCATTAAAAGCAAGTACCATATACCATGCATTTCACTAGTGCAATATTATAACAGGATATGCTCGTACGTTATACGTACCTTATAATCCCATAGTTCGAGTCCAATCTTGCCTGAGTCCCGCGACCCGATGAGTTAAGTGCTAACATGCAAATAACTCCCAATTTCCGTGAATATGAGAACAAAGCTATACCTTAGAGTTAGCCTGCTCCTATTGATTCATAAGCAGTCCACAGGCATGCAATCACCTGCCCAACACGTTCATAACCCCCAAACTTATCGTCAATCCATGATGATTTCCAAAATAAAAGCCCCCCGGCTAAGCATGCATAATACCCAAAAAATTCCATTTTACAAGTTTAAAAGATAGCCAAAAACCCAACCGAGAATTCCGTTTTATTAAACTTTGGCTCCAACCAATCCATTTTAAAAGTATAGCATTCTCATTGGAATGTAGACATTGCCCCGGAAACGGGCCACTCAAACCTCGATTCCAAAATCCCGACATTTTCCAAAATTTGGCGCCAAGCTGCGATCAATCGCCACACCCCACAGCCCGAAAATAAATAAGCCGCGATCGATTGCCTGTACTCGCGATCGATCACCAAGGACCCCGCGATCGATCACCCTCTTTTCGCGATCGATCGCCGCCTGCTCATCACCTTCCCAAATCAGCAACATGTCGCGATCTATCGGCGCCAAGCCGCGATCGATCGCGACCTGCGGGTTTCCGAAAACTCGAGCTTCCATGGTGTTTTTTACACCCAAACTCAAAACCAACACCCCATACACCATTAACACCTCAAATACACCAATAAAGACCAATAAAAAAACTCTAAAAACTCAACTTGGATTTTAACCAAATCCCCAAATTCCATAACCAACTCAAAACTCAACCAAACTCTTCAATACTACTACCAAAATCGAAGACAAGGACGAGGGGAAGACTAATACCTGATTATCTTCGAGAAAATCGGCTCCCGAGCCAAGCTACCAATGATTTTTCCTCCAAGGAAAAAAGAGGGGAAATGGGGGGAAAGGTTGGGCGTAGAGAGAGGGGAGAGAGGGAAGGGATCCGTGCCAAATGACGGAATACCGAGTCTACTTGGTATATATAGTACCAAAACTCGAAAATACCAATCCTTCTACAAATACATCATGACTCATTAAAAATCATCTGATTTTAACAATTACCTCCCAATCTCAAATTCTCTTACCAACCCCAGTACAAAGTACTTCGGACCCCAAATCCCACCAAGGACCAAATTCAAATGTTATCACCACGACGAGAATACAATCTCATCCCTTGGATCCAATGACTCCGAATATCGGATTTAAAATTCCCGGAAGTCCCAAAACCGCAATTAATTCATAATTGCTACAATTAAATCCATTAAGGATTATTACTAACAGGGATTAACACCATTAATCCCCGGGCATCACATAGTTGCACCACTTGCAACACGCATCGGACAACTCACGGTCATCGATCGACACAAAACACATCTCCAAAGATGTCTACATCCGTGTGTTCCAAGAAATCACATCTTGGTCCCAAACACACTATCGAGACTCCACAAGGTCTCATGTTCTCGAAAGGACATGCAAGAAAATCAATTGCATTCCCGCCACACGTGTCAACCACAGCACCTAACAAATCTGAATCCTGGTCATCCTTCGTTTATCCTAGGATTCAACAATCCTAAAACAGGGAGGCTATCGAATTATCCAGAAATGAATTTCCATGACCCCAAGGTACTACAATTCCTCCTCGGAGGAAGTCAACCAAATCTCACGATCATTCTTTAGAATAAATCATGCCATCGAGATTACCAATCTCAAGGTGATACAATCTCTCACCGGAGATTCATTCATCCAAGCACACTAACCCGATGCTCGACAAGGACCAAATAAAATGTTGGCATTCGTATACACACTGGCATACATGCCTAAGTACCAACACAACATGCATACTCAATGCAATAGACTCGGGTATCTCCAATCATACCCAAAGTCCCAAAACCAACTGTCAATCCCCAGTTATTCTCACCTTGCAGAGAATAATGATTGACAGACCAATGACCAATGGTGTGATTCCAACATCAACACCACACAAACCGACTCATTGAATCTCCCAAAGATTCCCAATCGGTAGGTATATCAATACCGTCTTCCTCACAAGGAAAAAGTCATGAATCCATGACCCTCCAACCTCAAACCATCGTTCAGAAAACTGGATATATTTATACCAAAACATATCTCGGAACCAAAAATACGCAAATGGTTCAGAATAGTGCATCAAAGCCACTATTACCAAATCGAAACCCGTATACGCCATGTATACTCATCCTAATGATGCTCTGTACTAATGCCATAGTACTCCACAATCTCGAGCATTTCCACGGAGACGTCTCCTCGAACGTCTCACCGAAAGGTAAGAAATCCATTACTCGGTCTAACACCAGTAATGCGTACCATGGGATATTCACGAAGCATTCCATGTATACCTGCAACACAATGCATATTCCCAATATACATCATCATGAGTGTATTTTAATGCACCTCGCTTCAAACGTGACATGCGGTAATACCCTCGCTTCAACATTTAGCGGCAAAGCATTAAAATCATCACTCCAATATATACACCACAATGAGTGTATTTTAATGCACCTCGCTCAAATGTGACATGCGGCAATACCCTCGCTTCAACATTTAGCGGCAAAGCATTAAATCATCACTCCAAACTATACAACCACAATGAGTGTATTTTAATGCACATCGCTCAAATGTGACATGCGGCAATACCCTCGCTTCAACGTTTAGCGGAAAAGCATTAAAATCATCACTCCAATATACGTGTAACCACAATGCATAATCCATAATCCAATATACATCGTCATGAGTGTATTTTAATGCACCTCGCTCAAATGTGACATGCGGAATTTTACCATCGCTTCAACATTTAGCGGCAAAGCATTAAAATCATCACTCCAATATATATGCAACCACAATGCATAATCCATGATGTATATAAAATGCAGGTTACCGTTTCGTGTCTTTCAACCTTGGCCTTAGCCCTTCATGTCATAGCGTCCCTACAGGAACAATCCCAAACCATGAGCATATAATAATCCATATTCACCACAATATGATTATAATGAGTAAATGCATAAACCCTGAGTACAAAGTACTTCCTGTATCCCAATGCATTTCAAAATGATCCATTTGGTTGTCCCTGTGCCACAACTCACAATCATAATCAACAGATTATATTATGATTACATAGATGTCATGACATATAATTGTTCCTCTATGATCACATATCATAAACACACATAAGCAAAATAGTTGTGTCACGCAACACTAACTACCATCATGCATAATTATGTGCTACTCATTTCCATCAATATGATCCTAGGCCCTCAACAGCCCCAAAGAGCAAACCTGGCTCGGATACCACTAATGTAAGGACCCCCGTGCCCTTATTCCGTTATTAGTGTATTAACACAAGCATTTAGTGCATGTAATTATATATGTAGGGGAAAACCCACTTGACATCATAGCAAACCATGCCACTAATAAAATTTCTTTACATTATTCTATATAATGTCTAATTTCCCCCAACCAAGTCCACATACATATCATGCACCATTATAATACACTAACATGTTCTCAGTTCATTTAGCAATTCAATAAATAATATCATGCAACACATAAATGAAAAGAGAAAGGCCATTGCCTTCTTTATACAACCCATATACACATGATAGTGCTCACATGCGAGCATCGAATAAGTAAACGTGTATCCAATGTATAAAGTATCATGCTCAATACCGTCACCGGTACTTCGATCCTGGAAGCACCTCAAATCCATAGCTCGAGCTCAATTCCAAGCCATCATCGTACCTATTCACCTGCCCCAACAGAGACAGCCCCCACTCGGGGTGAGCATACCAATACCACCAAACCGACAATCACAATAATACTATTCATAATTTACAAAAATGTAAATGCTATGAAATATAAAAGATGCTCCCTGGATGGTATCATCCTCATCTGGGATTCCCTGTACTGTCCTTGTTCTCAAAATAACTGAAACCATCAAAATTCCAAATGCCAGTTAATCATTACATTGATCGCCCCGCCCTAGGGATCGATCGCCTCGAACTGTAACAACCAAAAATGGTGTTTTTCTTGCAAAATCTTCCCCAACAACAATGTTCACACCTCATACAACATAAATCCTTAACAAGGGGCTATAAATCAACCCGAAAACACAACAAACCAAAATCTTTAAAAACCAATTTCTTAAACCCAACTCAAATCCTTCCCAAACACCACAATAGTACTATCAAATCGAAGATAAATGCTAGGGGATGGATAATACCTTATCATCTTCGAGAAAATCGGCTCCCAAGTCGAGCCTCCATCGACTTTTCATCAAGGGAGAAAAGTGGGAAGGGAAATGGGTTTGGGGTAGGGGGATCGCTGGTGAGAGTGAGAGAAATGAGATCCAAAATGATCGAACACCGAGTCCACTTGGTATATATAGTACCAAAACTCCAAAATACCAATACCTCCACAAATACATCATGATTCATTAAAAATCATCTGTTTTCAATAATTATCTCTCCAACTCAAATTCCATTACCAGCCCCAGTACAAAGTACTCCGGACCCCAGATCCCACCAAAAACCAAATTCCAAGGTTATCACTACGATGAGAATACAATCTCATCCCTTGGATCCAACTACTCCAAATACCGGATTTAAAATCCACGGGAGTCCCAAAACCGCAATTAATTCATAATTGTCACAATTAAAATCCATAAAGGATCATTATCACTCCGGGATTAACATCAATAATTCTCGGGCATCACAAATATGAATTATAAAATGGAGTTAAAATATATTTGTAAGGTAACATAGCATTTAACATATTGTACAACGAATTCCACCTAGTTTCTATAGGTGATAAAAAAAGATGTTTAAAACCATTAGATAAACATAATTGTTTCCAATCACGCTTAATACGGCTCGTGCATAACCATTTAGCGCAATATTTCATTTTCGTAATACATGCTGAGTGAGTATCCTCATAACCAACTTTAATAGCCAAATTAATAGCATGACATGCACATCTAACATGAAAAAACACCATCAAGTATTGGTTTCAAATAGGTCTTTAAATCACGCATCGCAGCATTGTATTCGCGGTGTTGTCAAATGTGATTGAAAATATCTTCCTGGATTCCATAATGTCTACAGGTGTTGAATATATATTTAGTAATTACATAACTAGTATGTGCACAATAACTCATCTAAAGACAAAATTTATTTTTTTGCATATACCAATTATCATCAATCAAATGACAAGTGACAGCATGAATCCGAGTTTACATTTGTCCAAATATCGGTTGTTAAGCTAAACCTACAAGGCAAACTAGAAAGATGTTCAAACAATGTATTTCTATATTCAACAAATACGTCCATACAAATATGTTTAAACATGGGTTGTATAGACGAAGCAAATTCAATAAAACAAGCATGTTCAGCTTGTATAACAGGTAGTTCACATCTAATCACATATCTAACAAGTGACATACGGTTAATTTCAGCAGTTAAAATAAAATCTGTGCCAGTGAGAATATTAATTTGTGCGTGCGTTGCTTCTCTACCTAATTGTTGTAATGTTGTCTCATCAAAATTATGTTTTCTTAAGTGTTTTTTAAGTGTTCCGGTGCCTACACTGGAACCACCATCTTTATATGAATATTGTATCTTACATAATTTACAAATTGCAACAAATTCATTAGTACCTTCTTTTTTAGCGAGTTCAAAGTGATCACATATCTTACTTCTTTTGGCACGAGCCGCTTGTCTACTCACTGCTGTAGTGGCTCCGGATGACTCCACTTGTTGTCTCTCTTGGGCTTGGGCAGCTTGGGCAGCAGGAGGTTCGGCAGGTTGTTCGGATTGTTGCGTTTCGATGTTCATAGATGAACCATCAACATTGAGGTCAGCAAAATAATCATAACTTTCATTTAACTCAGGAATTGGCACAGGCAAATTCATTGCCGGAGATCGAAGATGAACTAAGTGATAGACGACCCGGAAGGAGACCCCAACTGCGACCCCGGTTACGACCAGCGCTGCTAGATGAAGATGCCATTATTATATAAGTAAAATGCAGACAGCACAATGGAGAGAAATATGAGATATAAGTAAACAACTTTGAAAGAATGAATTGTGAGGATTTACAAATCACAACACACCTATTTATAATTTTTTCCTTTTCTAAAAATAAATTAAAAAATTTAATAAATAGAACGGCCATTGCCAAACGTTCACAGAGACAACAGCTTTATAGTCGTTGCCTTGCTTGGTTTCATTTTTTTTTTCAAAAATTACCGGTTTCGGAAACGGTAGCAGCGGAACAGGTGGTGCTACCTGTTTCTAGACACAAAACCGCTCTGGATCGATTTTTTACCAGTTTTGGAGCGGGTTGGAACCGGTTAGCTCGATTCCGATTCCGAGCTGGGCTAACCGATTCGGTTCTGGGCCGGGTCCGGATTGACACGGCCCGATAAGCACCCCTAATTTAAGGTAGTACTAATATCCAAAATATTATTATAATATTTACATAATAAACCTAAGCTCTGATACCAATTTCGGATCGAGGACGGATCATTAGTAACTAAATTGTTGGAGTAATGTGAAGTAGTTCTTAGAATCCAAGGAGTGGTATGCAATTAACCCCTAAGGAGTGGTATGAAACTAGCGGTGTACAAAAAACCGTACAACACATCTCCGATTGAAGCATCGAGCTTCGGCCAGATGTTCCTCTTCAAGTTCTTCCAATATTTGGAAGTACCACATGTATGAGTGACATCTCGAACATTCGTTCGGATCCATGTTTTCATGAATTGTCTCCTCGGTTTAGGGTAATACTAATGTTCAAATTATTATTATAATATTTTCAGAATAAACCTAGGCTCTGATACCAATTCTAAGAATTTTCCATCTCTGGCTGAAGCGTTGAGCTTCAACCAGATGTTCATGTTCAAGTTCTTCCAATTTTTGGAAGTACCACATGTATGAGTGACATATTGAACATTCGTTCGGATCCAAATTGTTGGAGTAATGTGCAATAGTTCTTAGAATCCAAGGAGTGGTATGCAATTAACCCCTAAGGGTATAATAGTAAAATTGCATGGGGTGGGGAGTTGAAACTAGGGGTATACAAAAAAATCGCACAACTCAACCCACCCGCCCAACCCGCATTCACCCGTGCGTTTCAAAATTCAAAAAAAGTAGCCTCATTTGAAAATTGGAGCAACCCGCATTTATGTGGGCAGGTAGTGGCTGATTGCACCTTCATCTGCATACACACCCTACCCGTCCGTATCCTTTTATCTTGAGGATCTTAAATTATAGAAATTAAATATTTAGGTATCATAAATTATAAAATTACATATTTTAAGGGTTTAAATTGTAAATTATACTTTCGTAACCTAATATTTTAATCAATTGTTTGTCATTTCTACGGTTCTACTCCAAGAGGCAAGAATCAAATGGCTAAGTACAAACCCTCTGCCGCTTTGCTTATCAGTTCTCACTTTTTCTCCTTTTCAAAGCATCTACGGCATTTTGTCTCTACCCTAAGGTACCGTTTGAAGTGATGGATATGATAAGTAATGTAATGATTAAAAAGTTGTGAAATGATTGTAAAAATAGTATGTGATAAATTATATAATGTTTGATTGAAGGATAAGATTGTTGATAAGGATTATTATTTGATAAAATGACAAAAATAACCCTCATTATTATAATAATAAAATATAACATTAATTAATATATATATATATACACGTATATATGTATAATAATAATAACCGTCAATCCTTGAACTATAACAGTACAAAAACACCCTAATCGACACACCTCGTCATAAGCGGGCAATAGTACAATAGTTCTTAAATGCCAGTTTTACTATTCCAACCTAGAATGATTTATTCATAAGATACATAAGGACCAATTCAAGGCATAAGTAAGTAAATGAGATTTAAGCTAACACAAGTAAATAATTAGCCTATCATAATTTTATGATAAAACAAAAATAAAGATAAAAGAATACTTACAGAAAGGAAGAGCAGAATAAGAGTAGGTGTAACCAAAAGCAAACTGTTTATTAAGATGGACGTGAATATTACAAAGAGTGGATGATTTTCAGTCTGCTAAACAAAGGAAATAAAAGCTCCTAATATAGGAGTGAAACATCGGATTTCAAATCCGGACTTCAAACATAAAATAAAAACAGTACAGACTACAAACAGGAACCACACTAATTTACAACAGTAGACGCACTGAAAAAAAGTAATAAGATAGTGGATGGAATATATTCCATCGTACAATTCTTTATTAAAGAAATATTCCACTTTAGTCATATCCACTAAAGTTTGTCTGCCATTGAGCCAAATAATGCGGGGAATCAGCATCTTCTTTTTATAGTGCTTTGTCTTTATCTTTTGAGGTGGATCCAGTAGACCCAGTTTCCATCATGGTGGCTTTGAATGTTTCAAAAATATCATCAAAAGGAATATTTGGATCCTGTGCATCCTGTAAATCTTCAGAAATTGATTTTCCAGACATGTTATCATCATCAAATCTGGTTAATATATCCTTCTTCATTGCTTCCAAATATTCTTCAATTATTTTCTCCTTAGTCATTACCTCGGATTTCATTCGACATTTTCGAGCAATGTGCTCAAATGGTGAAGGTTGCTCAAACGAATTTTTAACAAAGTTATCCGTCTGATAAGTAGCAATGGTATCCGCAATTAGTTCCAGAGTATCAATTCCAAACATTTGTTTGGTGTCTGGATTTTCCTTTAACATTTTATCCCAGAATTTTGAATAAAAATTCCTTTTAAGGCAGGGGATGTGAGTATCAGTATAAGATACTTCTGGCGACCATTTCCAAATCCAAGGAATAGAAAATTCAACAAAGTAATAGAAAGATGCTATTCCTTTTATACCAGAACTTTGTTGTTGCATTTGAATTAATTAAGGAGATAAATCAATCCATTCATCAAAATAGGTTTTATAAATTTCTGGTAAAATTTTTTGTGTAGTGCCATATTTGCCCCACCAATTTATAAACCAATTTGGAATATCATGTTTATTGTAGGGTCTTCCTACCTTAATATCATTTAGTACACATATATTGGACAGAACATGCATTTATAACCTCTTAAGGGTTCCGGTTGTAGCTTGAGCTAAGGAGATTACAGGCCAAAATAAAGTTTCCAAAAGTTATTTAATTACATTCCCAATAAAGAATGTTAAAGCTATAGATTTACATTACTCCTAGAGTAGAGACTATCAAAATCCTGCATCCTACATTCATCATGCTCCCTTTAGCTCACTTCCTCAACCCGACCCTAGGCCCTTGGTCCAAAAGTGTACCTACAGGGATAGCACATCGTGAGCATACACATATTTACTTAACATTATATAAAAGCATACAATAATGCATAACATCTTAGTTAAGTAAAGGTAATTGGTCGTCCTTCGACTTCCTTTGTTATCCCTGACTCTTATTCACATATTAGGGCGTCTTACCCCATTGTGTGGCATCTTACCATATCATAATCATCGTGTGGCATCTTACCATGTCATAATCATCGTGTGGCATCTTACCACGTGGGCATCTTACCCAATTATATGGCGTCTTACCATATCATAAACATTTCGTGGTATCTT
The DNA here is from genome assembly GCA_907163345.1 of Haberlea rhodopensis. NCBI lineage: Eukaryota > Viridiplantae > Streptophyta > Magnoliopsida > Lamiales > Gesneriaceae > Haberlea > Haberlea rhodopensis. The sequence continues at coordinate 6,505,659 of CAJQUN010000028.1, read as the reverse complement.
ACCACGGGGGCATCTTACCCACTCACATACTTTGGGTGGTATCTTACCACATGGGCGTCTTACCCAATCATACACGTCGTATGACCTTATCATAAACTTCGTCATTATAGACGTCCTCATAAGCATCATTATCATAAACATCATCATAAGCATCATCATCGTAACATCATCATAAGCATCATCATCGTAACATCATCATAAGCATCATCATCATAAATATCATCATAGACATCATCATCATAATATCATCATAGACATCATCATCATAACATCATCTTAAACATCATCATAATATGTAAGGGTATGGTTTACCGTCCGATGCTCGTACGTCTCTTACGTACCTTAATTCCAAAAGAAGGAGAAAGCGTAGACTTTATCTCCTTGAAGTCGTGGGCACCTGGGATGGTTCTACATAACCATACAAATTGATATTAGAAGCTAAATATAGTCCAATATCCAAAAATCCCACATAAATATCAAAAATCCATCTTTTTACAGCTCGCGATCGATCGCTGCCCAGGCGCGATCGATCGCGAGATCGCACTGGACGAGGGGCAAAAATTCCTTCCTTGGCGATCGATCGCCACTTTTGGCGCGATCGATCGCCAGCCTCGCCGATCGATCGCCCAAGAGTGGCGATCGATCGCCAAATGCTACTGGCGGGCACTGGAGGCTCGCGATCGATCGCCAAGAACGGGCGATCGATCGCCGAGTGCTGTGCTCCGAAAATTCGCCATTAATGCTCATTTTTCAAGCTCTTCCTCATGCTACCCAAAACCAAACTTCCTCACAACTTCAATAACATCATAACCCACTAAAACCCACATAAAACACTTCAACAATCATACCCCAACCATAAACAACACATACCCAAACAAACCCACATAAAACATCAAAAACTTAACCCATTTCAACACCAAACATCATAAAACTTATAGGAATGGTTCCATACCTCTTGTAGGCTCCAAATCCTAGCAAAGATCACACAAACAAAGTTTTTGTGGAACTTTTCTTCTCCTCTTTTGGTGGAACTCGAAAATGGGTAGGGTTTGGGGTTTGGGAAGTGATTTGGGGATTTTTAATAAAGTGAAGGGTAAAGGGGTTAAAGTGATGGATTTAAAAAGGCGGGTTACTTTAACTTAATTAAAAAAATTGTACCCCAAACTTAACATGATGTATAAAATGCTCCAACATAGTATTATAAAAGCATTTTACAAAAATGCTCCAAACTTCATCTAAAATCACATCCTCCTCATATTTAATAATTAACACAATTAAATCATGTTAACATCTTAATACCCAACACATAAATCCATCAACACATGATACATCATATAAACATAATTAATGCCTTGATTGCAATTAATTAATCTTGGGGCATCACATTACTCCCCTACTTACAAGATTTCGTCCTCGAAATCGCATGCACTTACCCAAAAGAAACTAAACATAAATCATACCAGAAAATAGTTCGGGGTAATGCTGCATCATATGCCGCTCCGTCTCCCACGTAGCCTCCTCGACACCCCGACGATCCCACTGAACTTTGACCATCGGTATAACTTTACTTCGTAGTCTGCGATCCTCACGATCCAGAATTCTGACCGGTCGTTCAACATAGGATACATCTGAGTCTAACTGCACTTCAGTAGGCTGTAAAACATGAGACGGGTCTGGCTCATACTTCCGTAGCATAGAAACATGGAAAACATCATGAATCCCAGATAAAGACGGCGGTAGAGCCAATCGGTAAGCCAAAGTGCCGATACGCTGTAACACCTCATACGGTCCAACATACCTCGGGGATAACTTCCCCCGCATACCAAATCGAACAACACCCGTGAAGGGTGAGATTTTCAAGAAGACCTTGTCTCCCACTTGAAATTCTAGCGGCCGTCGCCGCTTATTTGCATAGGCTGCTTGCCTATCTTGGGCCACTTTCATCTTTAAGCGTATCATCTTAATCTTTTCCTCCATGTCCTTAATCATATCCGGTCCTCCGACCGCTTTACTCGTCAAGTCCTCCCAATACAGCGGTAACCTACATCGTCGTCCGTAAAGAGCTTCAAAAGGGGCCATTTGAATGCTCGCCTGATATATGTTATTGTATGAGAACTCTACCAATGGTATAGATTCTTGCCACGGAGTATCAAACTCCAAAACACATGCCCTCAGCATATCTTCGAGCGTCTGTATAGTACGCTCCGTTTGGCCATCAGTCTGAGGGTGATAAGCTGTACTCAGTCTCACCTCGGTGCCCAAAGCTGTCTGGAGACCCTCCCAGAAATGAGAAGTAAACCTTGGGTCTCTGTCAGACACGATCGAGACTGGAATCCCATGCAACCTCACTACATCCCGTACATACAATTGGGCCATCTTTAGATACGTGAAAGTCATATTGTAAGGGATGAAATGAGCTACCTTCGTCAGCCTATCCACGATCACCCAGATCGCATCAAATCCAGAGGCCGACCTTGGCAAGTGGGTCACGAAGTCCATAGATATATGCTCCCACTTCCACTTAGGTACCTCCAAGCTCTTCAGCTCGCCACCAGGCCTCTCCCTTTCCGCCTTTACTTGTTGGCAGATTAAACATCTCTTAACATAACTGATCACATCATGCTTCATGCGTCTCCACCATAGTTGACCACTTAGGTCCTTGTACATCTTTCTTCCTCCGGGGTGGATACTGAATCGGCTACTATGAGCCCGTTCTAAAATTCCTTTACGTAACTCTGGTGTATCTGGGACTACCCATCGGTTGCCCAGTCTTAGTGAATCATCTTCAGCCACTCTAAACTTTGTTGGCTGACCTCGAAGTGCTATCGATGACCATCTCTGCACTTCATCATCCGACCTCTAGGCTTTTCTGATAGCCTCAAATACATCTGGCTCGGCCAATAAGGTCGACACTCACACCGGCGACGTGTCTACATCGAAGTCATAGCCCAGATGGCAATAGGAAGTCATCAAAGCTGATAAACACATAACATCCTCAGCAGTACTCTTCACCTTCCGACTTAAGGCGTCTGCTATCAAATTTGCTTTACCAGGATGGTACTCAATTTCACAGTCATAATCCTTGAGCAGATCCATCCATCTTCTTTGCCTCATATTCAGTTCAGCCTGAGTGAATAGAAACTTTAGGCTCTTATGGTCCGTAAAGATGGTAAACGTAGTACCATAAAGATAATGACGCCAAATCTTCAAGGCGAAAATGATAGCCGCCAGTTCCAGATCATGGACTGGGTACCTGGTCTCATGAGGCTTCAACTGTCTCGAAGCATAGGCTACCACTTGTCTGTCTTGCATCAATACACAGCCCAAACCCTGCAATGATGCGTCCGTGTACAAGGCAAACCTCTTATCCTCAGACGGAATCACCAATACTGGCGCTGTCGTCAAACGACGCTTCAATTCTTGGAACCTTTCCTCACAAGCTTCGGACCAAAAGAATGGGACTCCTTTTTGAGTCAGCTGTGTCAATGGCTTAGCGATCTTAGAAAATCCCTCGACAAAACGTCGGTAATAACCTGCTAAGCCAAGAAAACTCCGTATCTCGGGTACAGAAGTGGGTGCTGCCCACTCCATCACAGCTTCAATCTTCCTGGGATCCACAGATATCCCTTGGCTAGATATGACATGGCCTAGGAATACCACGCTGTCCAACCAGAACTCGCACTTGCTAAGCTTTGCATACAACTGATGATCCCTGAGGATCTGAAGTACCGTCCTCAAGTGCCGTACATGATCTTCTTCGGTCCGATAGTAGATGAGTATATCGTCAATGAAGACTATGACGAATTGGTCCAAAAATAGCTGGAATACCTTGTTCATCAAACTCATGAAAACGGCCGGGGCATTTGTCACCCCAAAAGGCATGACTAGGAATTCATAGTGCCCATACCTCGTCCTGAAGGCCGTCTTCTGAACATCCTCTTCTCTTACTCGAATCTGATGGTACCCCGACCTCAGATCGATCTTACTGTAGAGCCTCGTACCCTGCAACTGATCAAATAAATCATCGATCCGCGGGAGTGGGTACTTATTCTTCACTGTAGCTTTGTTCAGTTGTCTGTAATCGATGCACAAACGCATCGAACCATCTTTCTTTTTCACAAATAAAACTGGTGCTCCCCAGGGCGATACGCTAGGGCGCATATAGCCCTTATCAAGGAGCTTGCAACTGAATCTTTAATTCCCTTAGCTCCGCTGGTGCCATCCTATAAGGGGCACGAGAAATGGCCGATGTCCCTGGTAATAATTCAATCCCAAACTCGACCTCTCTCGTCGGTGGGAATCCGGGAATCTCCTCCGGAAAGACATCGGGAAATTCCGCCACTACGGGCACATCCTCAACTTTTACTTCTTCTTTCTTTTCCGTAACATCAACGGCATAAATGAGATATCATGTGTGGCCTCTTTCCAATAACTGTGCCATCTTGACAGCAGATATCAATGGAATCTTTGAGCGAGAACCATCCCCATAGAACGTCCATGGAATTCCCATATCGGATTTGAACCGTACTGTCCTCTGCCTGCAGTTCACAACTGCCTGATACCTATTCAGAACGTCGATGCCCAGAATGCAGTCAAAATCTGACATTCCCAGAACAATCAAATCTGATCTCAGTTTTTTATCCTCAAAATCAATGAGGCCATTGTAGACGATCCGATCAGTAATCATACTTCTTCCAGCGGGGGTCGAGACTATAAGAGGCGTGGGCGACGGAGAAGTGCATATGTGGTGTCTTTCCACAAAACTTGTTGACACAAAAGAGTGTGACGCACCTGTGTCGATCAAAATAAAAGCAGGGTGCGTAAATAAAAGACACGTACCCGCTATAACTTCCTCCGGAGCCGCTGAAGCCTGCTCCCTTGTCAGTGCATAGACTTGTCCTTGAGGTGGCCCCATGGGCTGACCTCCATGCTGACGCGGCACAAATGGGGGTCTGTGCTGTGCTGTCCTATCCGCAGGCCTCCCCGCAGAACCCTGTTGACTTCCCCTGTTGGGACACTGTCTAGCAAAGTGGCCCTTGTCGCCACAAACATAGCACCCTATACAATCTTTCGTCAGATGTGGTTGCCCACAAAGAGTGCATTGGATCTTCCCGGATCTGTCTCCCTGAGACTGCCCCCTTCCAGATGGGGCATCACCCCTACGGTTCCCCTTCCATCTATTGTCAGGCCTCTTACCACTGAACCTTGACGCCGATGAGTTCCCCCTTGACTTGAACTGATCACTCTTTGGCTTCAAATTATCCGGAGTGGATTTCTGAGAGGGTGCCGACGATGGTACAACATCAGGGTATGCACCCACTCCTAGTTCGGCCAGCTCGGCCCGTGAAAGTGCATCGTCAAAGCAAGTAGGGCCATAAGTGATCACCCTATCGTATAGCTCCGGCCTCAAACCTTTCATGAAATTCCTCATCTTTGCTTGCGTGCTCGTGGCAATGTGAGGCACATATCTGAGCAAGGAGCAAAACTGAAGAGCATAATCTGATACTGACATATTACCTTGCTTGAGGTGAGTGAATTCATCTTCCTTAGCCTGTCGTGCTGCAGCCGAGAAATAACGGTTCAGAAAGCGAGTTCGAAACATTTTCCAGTTAACTTCATGACCTTGAGCCTCTTGCTCTACCACGGTGGTCTTCCACCACATCAGCGCCTTCTTGGCCAACTGGAACTCTGCTAACCGTATCCATGCTGTCTTCGCACATGGGGCTGCCACAAAGATCTGCTCTATTCTTTCTAACCATTCCTCAGCTCGTTCCCCCGTTTCGGTTCCTTCAAAAGTTGGGGGTCGGTAAGCAAGAAACTGAGTTAAGCTTAGCTCCCCTGGCAACAACTGTTGTTCGGCTGGTTCATCATCAAAAGCTGGCGGGGGTAGGGGATTCGTACGCCCCGCACTTGCATTGACGCTCACTGCGTCACCTACCTCCACGTTTGCTGCCATACTGCAACACAAGGGTTAACAACAAGATCCAAAAGCAGTTCGTATAATACTTCGTTAGATAAACAAAACATGTTAGCATAACATCATATACTTCATATGCAACTTATGCACAAAACATGCTCGAAAATAAGCACCTAGCTAACTTATTGCTAAGGCTACCCTTCACTCATTCCCGGGTTATCTAACCACTACTCTGATACCACTAATGTAGGGTCTTCCTACCTTAATATCATTTAGTACACATATATTGGACAGAACATGCATTTATAACCTCTTAAGGGTTCCGGTTGTAGCTTGAGCTAAGGAGATTACAGGCCAAAATAAAGTTTCCAAAAGTTATTTAATTACATTCCCAATAAAGAATGTTAAAGCTATAGATTTACACTACTCCTAGAGTAGAGACTATCAAAATCATGCATCCTACATTCATCATGCTCCCTTTAGCTCACTTCCTCAACCCGACCCTAGGCCCTTGGTCCAAAAGTGTACCTACAGGGATAGCACATCGTGAGCATACACATATTTACTTAACATTATATAAAAGCATACAATAATGCATAACATCTTAGTTAAGTAAAGGTAATTGGTCGTCCTTCGACTTCCTTTGTTATCCCTGACTCTTATTCACATATTAGGGCGTCTTACCCCATTGTGTGGCATCTTACCATATCATAATCATCGTGTGGCATCTTACCATGTCATAATCATCGTGTGGCATCTTACCACGTGGGCATCTTACCCAATTATATGGCGTCTTACCATATCATAAACATTTCGTGGCATCTTACCACGGGGGCATCTTACCCACTCACATACTTTGGGTGGTATCTTACCACATGGGCGTCTTACCCAATCATACACGTCGTATGACCTTATCATAAACTTCGTCATTATAGACGTCCTCATAAGCATCATTATCATAAACATCATCATAAGCATCATCATCGTAACATCATCATAAGCATCATCATCGTAACATCATCATAAGCATCATCATCATAAATATCATCATAGACATCATCATCATAATATCATCATAGACATCATCATCATAACATCATCTTAAACATCATCATAATATGTAAGGGTATGGTTTACCGTCCGATGCTCGTACGTCTCTTACGTACCTTAATTCCAAAAGAAGGAGAAAGCGTATACTTTATCTCCTTGAAGTCGTGGGCACCTGGGATGGTTCTACATAACCATACAAATTGATATTAGAAGCTAAATATAGTCCAATATCCAAAAAACCCACATAAATATCAAAAATCCATCTTTTTACAGCTCGCGATCGATCGCTGCCCAGGCGCGATCGATCGCGAGATCGCACTAGACGAGGGGCAAAAATTCTTTCCTTGGCGATCGATCGCCACTTTTGGCGCGATCGATCGCCAACCTCGCCGATCGATCGCCCAAGAGTGGTGATCGATCGCCAAATGCTACTGGCGGGCACTGGAGGCTCGCGATCGATCGCCAAGAACGGGCGATCGATCGCCGAGTGCTGTGCTCCGAAAATTCGCCATTAATGCTCATTTTTCAAGCTCTTCCTCATGCTACCCAAAACCAAACTTTCTCACAACTTCAATAACATCATAACCCACTAAAACCCACATAAAACACTTCAACAATCATACCCCAACCATAAACAACACATACCCAAACAAACCCACATAAAACATCAAAAACTTAACCCATTTCAACACCAAACATCATAAAACTTATAGGAATGGTTCCATACCTCTTGTAGGCTCCAAATCCTAGCAAAGATCACACAAACAAAGTTTTTGTGGAACTTTTCTTCTCCTCTTTTGGTGGAACTCGAAAATGGGTAGGGTTTGGGGTTTGGGAAGTGATTTGGGAATTTTTAATAAAGTGAAGGGTAAAGGGGTTAAAGTGATGGATTTAAAAAGGGGGGTTACTTTAACTTAATTAAAAAAATTGTACCCCAAACTTAACATGATGTATAAAATGCTCCAACATAGTATTATAAAAGCATTTTACAAAAATGCTCCAAACTTCATCTAAAATCACATCCTCCTCATATTTAATAATTAACACAATTAAATCATGTTAACATCTTAATACCCAACACATAAATCCATCAACACATGATACATCATATAAACATAATTAATGCCTTGATTGCAATTAATTAATTTCGGGGCATCACATTTATAGACTTCAGTACAAATTTTAATAAACCACGAATGTCGTTTCTTATTATTTTCATAGAAGAAGACTTTATGAAAGGCTTCAACATAATCCCAATAATTATATTTAATCATCTGATTATCAGGAAAAGCAAATTCTTTTTCCTTAAGAGGTGATATTCCCCATTCAGTTGGAGTTATGACTCGCTTAATAATGATTTTACTAAAAGTAAAATTTTCCTTTTGTCCTAAAGGAAATCGCGTAATTTCGCATGAATTATTTATGAGTAATTGCTCATAATAATTTCGAGACTTATATGTCCCATAAGCAAATGATGCAGTGTCAATATACCTGCTCATAATCTTCCAGGGTTCATTGCCCCATTTTAGATCAATATCTTCAAGGAAAAATATGATTTCCTGAGAATCATTTTTGATAAAATTATGTGATTCTCCTTCATCGTTATTAACGATATTAGCATATGATGCTGTTGTTTCTGTGTCAGGGATATTACCCTCTCTCTGTTGTCTAAAAGCAAGGAATTCCTGATATAAAGGATCCTGCTCATGAGATAAATTCCTGGCTATAAGCCTACGTGTTCCATGTTGAGCTATAATATGCTCTGGATTTTGTCCTCGGCCTCCTCGGCCACCCCTTCCTCTATAAGAGGAAGTTCCTCTAGAAGATTGACTCATACCTGAAAATATTTCAAGCATTTAAATATTCACGAGTCAAAAAGTCTGGAAGAGAATTTTCTTCACCCTTTTTATATATTATCTCAAAATCAAAGGGAGCTAAATGAGCTTGCCAACGAGCAAACATTTTTTTAGACACCTCATGTTTAAAGTCTTTATTAAACATAAATTTAGCTGACTTACAATCTTCTTTAATTATAAATTTCTGATTATATAAATCATCTTGAAATTTTAAGATACATTTAACAATTGCAAGAACTTCTTTTGCTATAGTTGCATAATTTTTCTGACTGTCATTCCATTTGCCAGAATAAAATCTAATTAGAAATTCATTTTTTGAAATAGGATCTATTTGTTTCAATATACCTCCATAACCAATATCAGAGGCATCTGTCTCAATAATTTTATTCCAATTTGGATTTGCTATCATTAAACAAGGTAAGTATTTTACCTTTTGCTTAATAGTTTGAACTGCCTTGGTATGTTCATCAGTCTAAGGTTTAGGAACCTTTTTAAGTCTATCATATAGAATAGCTGAATCTTGAGTTAAATTCTTATAATAAGCAGAAATATAATTTAGACTTCCTAAATATCTTTGTAATTGAGTTTTATCAATTATTTTATCTGGAAATTTAGAAGCAAATTCTATACTTCGCGAAATAGGAATTATATTTCCTTTATTAATATTATGGCCTAAAAATCTTATTTCAGTTTGAAATAAAGACATTTTTGGTTTAGATATAACAAAGCCATTTTGAATAATAATTTTCTTAAACATATCTAAATGTTTTATATGTAACTCAATTGTTTTAGAGTATACTAAGATATCATCTATATAAACAATTATAAACTCACTATAAGGAGTAAAAATATCATTCATAATTTGTTGAAATTCAGAAGGTGCATTTTTCAAACCAAAAGGCATTACATTCCACTCATAATGTCCTATGGGAACATTAAAAGCAGTTTTATAAGTATCACTTTGATTGACTTGTATTTGCCAATATCCTGATTTCAGATCAAATTTTGAAAATATGAGAGAATCATATAATCGATCTAATAAATTCTTTTTATTAGGGATTGGATGTCTTATCCATTTTAAGACTTTATTTAATGGTTTATAATTTATAACTAATCTTGGTACTCCACGTTCTTGTTCACTCTTTTTATTAACATAAAAAGCAGTACAAGACCAGGGAGATTTAGAAGGCTTAATTAACTTCTTCTGTAATAAGGATTCAATTTCCTTTTTACATAATTCTAAATATTCAGAGCTCATTTGACATGGTCGAGCTTTTGTAGGGATTAATTTTTCATTAAAATCATCCTCATAGGTAAAGAGATAATATGCTTTTTTCGATTCCAAAAAGCATTGGGATGATCACTACAAATTTCTAAAGAAAATTGTTGTGCTATTAACTTAATTTTTTCCTGTAATCTAGGATTTTTTAACTGATCACTTATTGTGATTGTATTTATTTCAAATTTTAAAAATTGTAATTGGTAAATTTTATTTTGAATATGATCATGAATAATATTAATGTATCGTGGTGAAGGAGCATCTAAGAATTTTAGGAAAATAGTTTTTCCTTCAAAAGTACCACGAATACCTAAATTATCAATATATGTAATTGGGTATAATTGAGTAATAAATGGAGATCCAAGTATTACTTGATTTGTAATATCTTTAGCTAACAAAAAGCTAGTTTTTATGCATGTTCGATTTATGCAAATAGAAACTTGAGGAAGTTTATATTGTATGTCCAATTTTTGTCCACCAGCATGGGATAAACTATTAGTTGTTTTGGTATAATATCTAGTAGGAATTAATCCTTCCTGAATAACATTTAAATCTGCACCACTATCAATAAGTGTTGTAAATGTTTTGGAAAAAGGATTATCAATTAATAAAGTAATCTGAGTATACCATTTTTGAGCAACTAGAATTTCTAATGTTGCCAGAAAATCATGTTCTGGAGGTAATTGAAAATTATCTTTATCAGGAAATTTTGGAGATGTAATTGGAGAATTAGAAATTTGATTATCTTCTAATTTAGAAATTCGAGTATCAAATAATTTATTTTCGTGTTGAAGAAATTTAATTTCTTGTTTAAGATTATCAATCTCTATAAACAAATCATTAATTGAAGTAGGGGTATCATTTGTTTGTTTTTGTCTTAGAAGCTTATAAACTTCTGTCATGGAATAAGGATTAGTGGAATTATCAATAATATTCCGAGGAATAGTATTGGAAGTTGAAGTGGAAGGTATATCTTCCATTTGATCAATTAATTTATATCTTAATTCAGGGTCTTTAACTAATTTGAGAAATTCTAATATATTGGTATTAGTTAAAGTACTTATATTTAAATCCTGAAATTGTGATAATATTTTATAATGTAAATCATTTGATTCATCTGAAATAGTCTTAATACAGGGTTGTCCTATAGAACAAGGTTTACAACAATCTGTTTCTGAATGACTAGATTCATTCTCTAAAACCTGAAGATTTTTTGATTCATCTGAATCATTCGAATCATAAGATGAGTCTGATGAATAATCAGAACTATCAGAAGAGTGTACTAATATTGTATTAAGAGCATCCTTAATATTATCAGGAATATCTAAAGTATTAATTTTTTCTTTCATCTTGCATCTATTAGCATAATGACCTGTATGACCACATCTAAAACAAGTTATATTTTGTTTTTTAGGTATTTTAGTTGATTGTCTAAATTTTTTCCTTTCACTTTTGTGATCTAATCTTTTCTGAGAATATTTTCTCCTTTTCTTATAATACGGTTTTTGAAAAGTTTTATCATTTTTGAATGTTTTATTTTTAGAATAGATCTTATTTTGTGAGGGTATGTCCATACCAAATTGCTCACAAAATTGTCCTAATTGTTTTTGTTCAGACAAATTTTGTCTTTTAATTTGTTGATTTAATTTAATTTCATTGCATAGGGCTAGTCCTTCTTGGATACATGTGCCAATAAGTTTTCCATGTGTATAGGAATCATAAGGAATATTAATATGATCCTTTCTAAGATTCTTCCTAACTCTTTCAGCAAAGAGGTGAGGTAATCCATCAATAAATTTGGATTTCCAATGTGAACTATTACAATCTTGTAATTCAATAACTCTATTGAGAAATGTATCTTTATACCATCTAAAATCAGCTAATGTTTTACATCTTAAATTCTGTAAAAGAGTTCGAATATTTTCATTTTGTTCAGAATATCTACCAGTAAAATGATCAATAATATTAACAACTAAAGTGTAGACAGCATTTTCTACAATGATGTTATTTTCTTGTTTAACTGTATTCATGATTCTTCTTTATTAGCTAGAGTTAAATAATTATCCCACCAGCCTTTTAATTGGCCAGTAAATCCAGCAATAATCATATTAGCAATATTTTTATCGGTATTGCCATTACTTTTACAAATAGTAGAATACATAAGCATTCTATGAGCCAGATTATAAATCTGTTTGTCAGGATATCCATCAATATTCCATTCATAAATATGTTTACCACTATAACTATTATTTCCATTAAGGTCAGTTTCTTCATGGAGAGTATCCATTGGAGATGGCCTACTATAATAAAATAAGCTTTGAGTGGGTTTATTGGCCCATCTAGTTTTTAATTTATTTATTTGATCACCAATAACTTGCTTGTGATCTCCATGAGATAATTGATCCTGGAAATCAGTATCTAAAACTGAAATAGATAATTTCAAATCTTTAAATTTATTTTCTAAAAATTGTTCAAAGTCTCCCATTGATTTTAATTTAAAATCCTTGATTTTAGGGGGAGGTTGGATATTTGGAGAGGTTAATATTATATCCGATGGTGGTGTCATTCCAACTAAAGGTTGAATGTGTGCAATTTTTGTACTAATATTCTCAATTCTATTATGTAATAGATTAATTTGTTCTCCTAAAATAACTAGGAAAAGATTTGTGTAATTTTGTTTTTTTAATAATTTATTAATATGTTGACATGTGAGTTGTAAAGTCTCATTTTCTAATAATTTTGAAAACGCTGAAAAATTAAGAATCGTTCCTTCGTTTTCAATTTCAAAAGGTTGTTGAGGAGGATATAAATTTGTCAAAATATTACCATTCGAAAGTTTATATGTCATTTCTAACACTTGAATATAGGGTTCAACATATGTTGAGATAAACCATGATATAAAAGGTATGTAAGCATTTTGTGCAGAACAAAATTTATAAAATTCATTATGTAACAAAGTTTGTTTTTCTTTTGAAATATTATCAAAAAACCATTTTCTAAATTGTTCCCATTTAGGTTGATTAAATTCATTTTTTATTTTCTGCCTGGCACTAGATCCATGGCTAAAATCTATTTTGGGTGTATTATTCATAAAGAAAAATTCATTTCTGATTCAGTTATTTCTGATTCTTTTAATCCTCTGACAATATTGTCTGGATTAATATATAATTTACTTATTCTTTCATGTTGTAAATTATCAGGTAAATTCGGAACTGCAGATGTTGAAGCTCTATGAGGAGAATTATTTTCCTCCATTGGGGATATATGAGAAAAAGATGAATATGACTTAGATGATTTAGATCGTAAAGATCTAGGTATAGATTGTAATAATTTTTGTTGATTATTTGGTTCAAATTGTAGTTGAATTGAACCATCATTTGTTTGTATAACATCAACAAGATTATTTTGAATTCTGGTTTGAACAGGAATTGCATGTTCAATTGTCCAGTTATCAGGGAAAACAATTTCATCCCATTTAATAGCTCTTCGTGTTGTAATGTTAGATCGACTAAAATTAGTTTCAATCAATATTGTTTCATTTATTGGTTTATCAATTCTCCTACATTGAGGATTTAATGTATGCAAAAGTTTAAAATAAATACGATAACAGATACAAATTATTTCTGTTCCTGGAGCATAATTATAACCATGAGTTTTAACATTTAATGTTAAAGCATCTAATATATTAATATCAGATAATGATAATTGTAAATTTGGATAAACATCAAAATAAACAGGGCCATGAGCCAAACTAGATTGAATAATTCCAATCAAAGATTGTTTCCAATTTAAATTTCTTCAATCTCTTAAAGCTGCTATAAAGCTTTCTGGTAATCCTTCTAAAGTTAAAGGTTTAAAAGCAATTTGCACTAAACCAATGTGAAGAAATTTATGAGTTTCGATATAAGGTAAAATATCATTTTCACTAAGTAATTTTAAAACCATTTCATCATTATTTAATGATACTGCTTCTTCAGTAGTTTTAACAATTTGTTTAATTCCTACTCTTTCAAAAGCTCCTAACTTATATATAAGTTTAGGTTCTATTTTAGGAATTGTCCATCTATTTAGTGATTCTAAATTCTGGGGTACATCATATTCTTGTACCATACTGTTCTTAACAGTATTCTGTTTCTTAACAAGATTTAAATTCATTTGAATTAGGCTACTTGTGTTAACTCTCATCATCTTCTACTTAACTTAATACCTAATTGGCTCTGATACCATTCGAGACCTCCTATGAATTCATCATGAACCTAGGACTTCTACAGAATACAAAAACCGTCAATCCTTGAACTATAACAGTACAAAAACACCCTAATCGACACACCTCGTCCTCCTATGAATTCATCATGAACCTAGGACTTCTACAGAATACAAAAACCGTCAATCCTTGAACTATAACAGTACAAAAACACCCTAATCGACACACCTCGTCATAAGCGGGCAATAGTACAATAGTTCTTAAATGCCAGTTTTACTATTCCAACCTAGAATGATTTATTCATAAGATACATAAGGACCAATTCAAGGCATAAGTAAGTAAATGAGATTTAAGCTAACACAAGTAAATAATTAGCCTATCATAATTTTATGATAAAACAAAAATAAAGATAAAAGAATACTTACAGAAAGGAAGAGCAGAATAAGAGTAGGTGTAACCAAAAGCAAACTGTTTATTAAGATGGACGTGAAAATTATAAAGAGTGGATGATTTTCAGTCTGCTAAACAAAGGAAATAAAAGCTCCTTATATAGGAGTGAAACATCGGATTTCAAATCCGGACTTCAAACATAAAATAAAAACAGTACAGACTAATAATAAAAAAGTACAAACAGGAACCACACTAATTTACAACAGTAGACGCACTGAAAAAAAGTAATAAGATAGTGGATGGAATATATTCCATCGTACAATTCTTTATTAAAGAAATATTCCACTTTAGTCATATCCACTAAAGTTTGTCTGCCATTGAGCCAAATAATGCGGGGAATCAGCATCTTCTTTTTATAGTGCTTTGTCTTTATCTTTTGAGGTGGATCCAGTAGACCCAGTTTCCATCATGGTGGCTTTGAATGTTTCAAAAATATCATCAAAAGGAATATTTGGATCCTGTGCATCCTGTAAATCTTCAGAAATTGATTTTCCAGACATGTTATCATCATCAAATCTGGTTAATATATCCTTCTTCATTGCTTCCAAATATTCTTCAATTATTTTCTCCTTAGTCATTACCTCGGATTTCATTCGACATTTTCGAGCAATGTGCTCAAATGGTGAAGATTGCTCAAACGAATTTTTAACAAAGTTATCCGTCTGATAAGTAGCAATGGTATCCGCAATTAGTTCCAGAGTATCAATTCCAAACATTTGTTTGGTGTCTGGATTTTCCTTTAACATTTTATCCCAGAATTTTGAATAAAAATTCCTTTTAAGGCATGGGATGTGAGTATCAGTATAAGATACTTCTGGCGACCATTTCCAAATCCAAGGAATAGAAAATTCAACAAAGTAATAGAAAGATGCTATTCCTGTTATACCAGAACTTTGTTGTTGCATTTGAATTAATTTAGGAGATAAATCAATCCATTCATCAAAATAGGTTTTATAAATTTCTGGTAAAATTTTTTGCGTAGTGCCATATTTGCCCCACCAATTTATAAACCAATTTGGAATATCATGTTTATAGACTTCAGTACAAATTTTAATAAACCACGAATGTCGTTTCTTATTATTTTCATAGAAGAAGACTTTATGAAAGGCTTCAACATAATCCCAATAATTATATTTAATCATCTGATTATTAGGAAAAGCAAATTCTTTTTCCTTAAGAGGTGATATTCCCCATTCAGTTGGAGTTATGACTCGCTTAATAATGATTTTACTAAAAGTAAAATTTTCCTTTTGTCCTAAAGGAAATCGCGTAATTTCGCATGAATTATTTATGAGTAATTGCTCATAATAATTTCGAGACTTATATGTCCCATAAGCAAATGATGCAGTGTCAATATACCTGCTCATAATCTTCCAGGGTTCATTGCCCCATTTTAGATCAATATCTTCAAGGAAAAATATGATTTCCTGAGAATCATTTTTGATAAAATTATGTGATTCTCCTTCATCGTTATTAACGATATTAGCATATGATGCTGTTGTTTCTGTGTCAGGGATATTACCCTCTCTCTGTTGTCTAAAAGCAAGGAATTCCTGATATAAAGGATCCTGCTCTTGAGATAAATTCCTGGCTATAAGCCTACGTGTTCCATGTTGAGCTATAATATGCTCTGGATTTTGTCCTCGGCCTCCTCGGCCACCCCTTCCTCTATAAGAGGAAGTTCCTCTAGAAGATTGACTCATACCTGAAAATATTTCAAGCATTTAAATATTCACGAGTCAAAAAGTCTGGAAGAGAATTTTCTTCACCCTTTTTATATATTATCTCAAAATCAAAGGGAGCTAAATGAGCTTGCCAACGAGCAAACATTTGTTTAGACACATCATGTTTAAAGTCTTTATTAAACATAAATTTAGTTGACTTACAATCTGTTTTAATTATAAATTTCTGATTATATCAATCATCTTGAAATTTTAAGATACATTTAACAATTGCAAGAACTTCTTTTGCTATAGTTGCATAATTTTTCTGACTGTCATTCCATTTGCCAGAATAAAATCTAATTAGAAATTCATTTTTTGAAATAGGATCTATTTGTTTCAATATACCTCCATAACCAATATCAGAGGCATCTGTCTCAATAATTTTATTCCAATTTGGATTTGCTATCATTAAACAAGGTAAGTATTTTACCTTTTGCTTAATAGTTTGAACTGCCTTGGTATGTTCATCAGTCCAAGGTTTAGGAACCTTTTTAAGTCTATCATATAGAATAGCTGAATCTTGAGTTAAATTCTTATAATAAGCAGAAATATAATTTAGACTTCCTAAAAATCTTTGTAATTGAGTTTTATCAATTATTTTATCTGGAAATTTAGAAGCAAATTCTATACTTCGCGAAATAGGAATTATATTTCCTTTATTAATATTATGGCCTAAGAATCTTATTTCAGTTTGAAATAAAGACATTTTTGGTTTAGATATAACTAAGCCATTTTGAATAATAATTTTCTTAAACATATCTAAATGTTTTATATGTAACTCAATTGTTTTAGAGTATACTAAGATATCATCTATATAAACAATTATAAACTCACTATAAGGAGTTAAAATATCATTCATAATTTGTTGAAATTCAGAAGGTGCATTTTTCAAACCAAAAGGCATTACATTCCACTCATAATGTCCTATGGGAACATTAAAAGCAGTTTTATAAGTATCACTTTGATTGACTTGTATTTGCCAATATCCTGATTTCAGATCAAATTTTGAAAATATGAGAGAATCATATAATCGATCTAATAAATCCTTTTTATTAGGGATTGGATGTCTTATCCATTTTAAGACTTTATTTAATGGTTTATAATTTATAACTAATCTTGGTACTCCACGTTCTTGTTCACTCTTTTTATTAACATAAAAAGCAGTACAAGACCAGGGAGATTTAGAAGGCTTAATTAACTTCTTCTGTAATAAGGATTCAATTTCCTTTTTACATAATTCTAAATATTCAGAGCTCATTTGACATGGTCGAGCTTTTGTAGGGATTAATTTTTCATTAAAATCATCCTCATAGGGTAAAGAGATAATATGCTTTTTTCGATTCCAAAAAGCATTGGGATGATCACTACAAATTTCTAAAGAAAATTGTTGTGCTATTAACTTAATTTTTTCCTGTAATCTAGGATTTTTTAACTGATCACTTATTGTGATTGTATTTATTTCAAATTTTAAAAATTGTAATTGGTAAATTTTATTTTGAATATGATCATGAATAATATTAATGTATCGTGGTGAAGGAGCATCTAAGAATTTTAGGAAAATAGTTTTTCCTTCAAAAGTACCACGAATACCTAAATTATCAATATATGTAATTGGGTATAATTGAGTAATAAATGGAGATCCAAGTATTACTTGATTTGTAATATCTTTAGCTAACAAAAAGCTAGTTTTTATGCATGTTCGATTTATGCAAATAGAAACTTGAGGAAGTTTATATTGTATGTCCAATTTCTGTCCACCAGCATGGGATAAACTATTAGTTGTTTTGGTATAATATCTAGTATGAATTAATCCTTCCTGAATAACATTTAAATCTGCACCACTATCAATAAGTGCTGTAAATGTTTTGGAAAAATGATTATCAATTAATAAAGTAATCTGAGTATACCATTTTTGAGCAACTAGAATTTCTAATGTTGCCAGAAAATCATGTTCTGGAGGTAATTGAAAATTATCTTTATCAGGAAATTTGGAGATGTAATTGGAGAATTAGAAATTTGATTATCTTCTAATTTAGAAATTCGAGTATCAAATAATTTATTTTCGTGTTGAAGAAATTTAATTTCTTGTTTAAGATTATCAATCTCTATAAACAAATCATTAATTGAAGTAGGGGTATCATTTGTTTGTTTTTGTCTTAGAAGCTTATAAACTTCTGTCATGGAATAAGGATTAGTGGAATTATCAATAATATTCCGAGGAATAGTATTGGAAGTTGAAGTGGAAGGTATATCTTCCATTTGATCAATTAATTTATATCTTAATTCAGGGTCTTTAACTAATTTGAGAAATTCTAATATATTGGTATTAGTTAAAGTACTTATATTTAAATCCTGAAATTGTGATAATATTTTATAATGTAAATCATTTGATTCATCTGAAATAGTCTTAATACAGGGTTGTCCTATAGAACAAGGTTTACAACAATCTGTTTCTGAATGACTAGATTCATTCTCTAAAACCTGAAGATTTTTTGATTTTTCTGAATCATTCGAATCATAAGATGAGTCTGATGAATAATCAGAACTATCAGAAGAGTGTACTAATATTGTATTAAGAGCATCCTTAATATTATCAGGAATATCTAAAGTATTAATTTTTTCTTTCATCTTGCATCTATTAGCATAATGACATGTATGACCACATCTAAAACAAGTTAATAATCATAATCTATATATATATATATAATAACATAATTATAATATATATTATTATATGCATATATAATAATAATAGTAATATATATATAATTTATATACATTATTATAATAATATATATATATATATATATAATCATAATATATAATAATAAACATAGTAAATATATATATATATATAAATATACGTGTGTGCGTCTGTATATATTTATATACATATATATAATAATAATAATAATAAGAATAGTATATATATAATATATAAAAATTATTATATTAATAACATATTATAATAATTATTATTATTATTACATAATAATATATATATTTATGCATATATAATAATAATAGTAATATATATAATTTATATATATTATTATTATTATATATATATATATACACGTGCGTGCATGTGTATATATATATATATATATATATATATATATATAATAGTTATAATAATAATAATACTAATAATAATAATATATAATTATTTTTGGCGGAAATTTCAAATTTTGAGATAGTGAAAAAGGCGAGAAGGGGTATTTATGTCATTTTGTTATAAAGTGGGATTAGAGTGTGATAAATATGGTGGGATAATTTGTGTTAAAAATCGAAAAAAAACATGGGATATGAAAAGTAATACCGTGATAACTAATGTTATCACGGACTCCAAACGGAGCCTAAAGGTAAAAATTTTGTTTTGTCTGTTGCTCTCGTGTTCCAGCAGGAAGGTAATGCTTATTTCCTTTATTTTTTTTATTTTCGCTTTTATGGGTTTTACTGTTAAAGCGACTTGTTTTTTTTAATACCGAGCCGAATGCCAATTTTAGCACCAACATAAAGTGAATGATTACTGTTGTGGACACTTACAATATTGGGATTGTATACACTGTAGTGTGTGCTGCCTATATTATATGATGAAATATGTATGCAGTATACATGTTACAAAATATGAATAAAGTGGTCCAAATGATAAATGGGAGAATCAGTACAAATAATACATTTCGATCAGAGATATAATTTAATATTTCTATAAAAAAACAGAATGTATATTTAAGAGTAAATATTTTATTCCATAATGATATTAATTCGAGAAATTATACATATTATTTTAATGATCTTTATCAACAATATCATTATTAAGTAAATATAATTTATGAAATATAAATTTTTACATTTATTTATAAATATCATTTTGTGCATTATATTAATTTATTGTGTTATTTAATTATTTCTTTAATTTTAATTAATATTTTAAAGATAAATTTACCATTTTTGTATTATAAATTATTTTTATATAATTGAAAAAATTACAAAAAGTAAATTACCTCTTAATAATATTCATTTCAGTTATTTCAAAAATAAATTATATTTTTTTACTATTTTTTTCTCAAGTAAATACTTGTCTATTAATAACATAAAGTGTTTTTAACTTCCATTTGTTTACTAGAAAACAAAATCATGTTTCCATTATGACTATAAAAACATCGCCACAATTAATGTTATTTTAAACAGTGAAAATTGAATAATGTTTAATTTGAATAGAAATACTATATATATTTACCTTTTTTGATCCATCCACCTCAATCAAGCACGACTATAATATAGAGCTCCCAACTGATAACTGTTCACCTCTACTTGAATAGACTCGAGTTTGAATCTCACAATATGCTGAAACATAATTAATCATTCCCCCTCTCAAAAAATAAAATGAACACGTTGCCACAACTCCATCTGTAATCCTAGTTCCCTATTTATAGAAGGCATGACCAGAAGCTTTGCCACCCCTGTAAAATCTAATTAACCACATAAATATCCTTTGACTTAAATATTACAAGCATTTACTTTAATATGAATTATTTATTTATCTATCATCTATTTGGAAGAAATTGTAAACGGTAGGAGTTGAGGTTCTTTGACAACAAAAATGGTTGTCCAAGTTCATCACGTAAAGACGGTATGTGGAATAATAAAGGTAAAATACCAGGGCATTCTTGATATATACATTTAAAAAAAATATTAAAAACTCAGAATAAGCAAGTGTGGTGCACATAGAAGCAGATTATTTATGGCTGATTGCTGGAAGTTTTCATATATTTATGGCTGATTGCTGGAAGTTTTCATGCGTATACCATGACAATTTAAATATTGATACAACTTAATTTTATAATATTAAATTTTAAATAAAAATATGTCATTCGAAAGAGGTGTGATATATATAATTAGAAATTGGGAATCAAGTGGTAAGTATATATGTTTTTTTATGCATAAATACAGTGATTTATATTTAACGCATTTAAATAAATATTTTGATCTTTAAAGTTCTCTCTTTCTTGAACATCACACGTATACATGGTAGTTCCTACATGCTTCTATTGTCTTCTTTGTTTTTTTTCCTGGCCAAATTAATTATTATATAGTCATCTTCGATATGGATGAAAATGTTATGTGGATCGGATTGTGTGTCATTTCAATATAATTGATTTGATGTTTTTATATTATTTTATTTAAAATATATTTATTTTAATATTGAGTTGATATATATAAGTATAATTCAAATATATAAATCTTTCTCATGCTTCACTGACACTATGTGAATTTTTGTCCCTTTTGCTAATGAAGTTAGGAAAGACACGACTTCAGAGTTTGTGTTATATAATATAATGTATTTTAAATGGTGATTTTCATTTTGAAAGTTGAAGGAACTGTTATCAATTGTCAGCTATATTTTTTAATTTAAAACGTGATCGTATCAGTGAATTTAATAAGTTTAATGGTGCTTATTTTCTTAAAAAATCAATAGTAAGTATATTCGTTCATAGTTTATGTTGTGTAAATGCATATATAGTAATACTTATATGATATTAATAACTTACATAGCTCGAATTGTTTCTACATGGAAAACGAAGTTAATAACATTGAAGCTCTGGAACATAACTTATCCATGGATCAACCACCATCTGAACCGCTTCTACCTCAAAGACCAAGCTCGTGGAAGCCTAATACTTCCAAGAGAATGAGAAGAATACAAAAGCTAAAGTTATTCATCCGATGACCAAAGAAACAGGAGATGAGGAGAATCGGAAAGAGCTCTTGGGTGTGGAAGCATTTTGAGAAAAATGGAGAGAAGAAGGCAGGTTGCATTTATTGTGGTCATGAATATGCGGCTCAAGGAAGGAAACATGGCACCAGTAACTTGATAAACTATCTTGAGAATCAGTTTAGGAAAAACCCTTTGTTGATGATAAACAAAAAACTCTTGTATTCGAGACTAAGAAAGATGGAAGTGATGTTGCTCTTAAAACTATGAATTATTCTTATGAAGAAAGTAGATTGAGGCTTGTTGAGATGATCATTATTGTTAGTTCCGGATTTTAAAGATGACAAAACAAATCAGACCGGATCGAGGGAAATAAGACTGATCAGATCGATAGCTCAAAACAGATCAAGCTGATATGGTATATCGCAAATCAGATCGGATCGATGGATATCAGCCTGATCAGATCGATCTCAACTATTATCAGATCAGAGCAGTCAAGGCTGAATAAGAATTGCTCTTCAGTCCTTATCATTAATGGCTATTTATTGAAGCATTTAATGTTGCAATTAATGCTGAAAAGACCAAGGACTGAAGATTACCATAAAAGGTAAGAAGACAAAGAAGAGCTTACCTAACAGTCGCCGAAAGCATGAACCAGAATGGCAAGTACCCTAAAGAAAAAGACTGTAGCTTACTCAGAGTTTAAGCAGAGTCGAGAGTTGCACATTAAGGGAAATAATGTCGTTGGTACATGCGACTATATAAGGATGTAACAGAAGAGCTCAAGAAAGAAGTCTGATCAATCGAAAAACGCAAAAGAAAGCAAAACAGCACAAGCTTACAAGCTCAGACTTTCTCGAGCTTAAAATCTTCATAAGCACAAGCATATTGTAATATTTGATAATATTAGGATCATTGTGTGCATAGACTAAAGTCTATCTTTTCTATTCCGTACTAAGATAGAGAAGTGATAATCATTTGTAACTGTCAGACAGAATGTGTCTGAACAGATCGAGAGACTAGGAGTTTCAGTCTGGTAGTGAGGTAAATCCAGCTGAATCGGGTTTGTACAACAGGATTGTATAAATCAAAGTCTTCTAGTGGAATCCTTCCTTAATTGGAAGAAGGGGAGACGTAGAAGGATTACACCACCTTCGAACTTCCAGAAACATATTGTGTGTTTTATCATTCTGCATTCATCATACTATTCAAGCCATCAAGCCGTTCTTACTAATCTAAGAACAGACCGTTCCGCACTAAAATATCAGTGGTCTGTTCTGCAGAAGAGTTGATTAAGAAACAGATTTCTTTCACATCCGAAAGAAATCATAAGATGAACATGCTTTCAAAATGATAGAGACTGAAGGGTTTAAAAGGTTTGTAGCTTCTTTGCAACATGCATTTACAGTTCCAAGCAGAGTAACTATTGCTAAAGATTGTATGAGCCTTTTATGTTAAGGAAAAGAAGAAAGTTAAGAAGCTCCTTAAGTCTGAATGTCTCTCTCTTACTACAGACACGTGGACCTCAATTCAGAATAGCATATACATGTGTCTTACTGCATATTGGATTGACAAAGATTGGAAGTTGCAAAAGAGAATTTTGAGTTTTTTGTGTTATACCTAATCACAAGAGCAAGACAATAGGTAAAATGATTGAAAATTGTTTGTCAAATTGGGGATAAAGAAGTTGTTGACTATAACGGTTGATAATGAATACTCTATGTGCAATTAATTATTTGAAGAAGAATACTAAAGGTTGGAAAACTACCATTTTAGATCATGAGTTTTTGCATATGAGGTGTAGCGCACATATTTTGAGTCTCATAATGAAAGATGGGTTGAAGAATCAAAATGAATCAATTCTCAAGATTCGAAATGCTATAAGGTATGTTCGTTCATCTCCTGCTAGACTTGAGGCATTCAAAAAATGTGCAGATATAGAGAAATTCAGAGTTTTAGTTTGCCTTGACATTGAAACTAGGTGGAATTCAACTTACTTAATGCTAGAATCAACAGTTAAGTTTGAAAAGGCATTTGAGCGACTCAAGGAAGATGAATTATAAATTATACTTTGCACTTGGTGACAATGGCAATGATGAAAATGGTAGTAGTCTAGTTGGTGAATGTGATTCAGATAATGAAGCGATGAAAGACGAAAATGAAGGAAAACAAAGCACATTGGTCCACCTAGTGAAAATGATTCGAATGTGGCTAGATTTTTTATAAAGTTTTTGATGTTATTCTATGCTGTGACTTTGCAATTTTCTGGTTTATTGAACGTGACCTCCAATATGTTCTTTCAACAAATTTTGGCTGTACAGACTAGATTAAAGAGTTTGTCTATACAAGCGGACGTGAAAGTGTCTTTGATGGCATTGAAAATGCAAAAGAAGTTCTCAAAATATTGGGAAAAC
Organism: Haberlea rhodopensis; assembly: GCA_907163345.1. Classification (NCBI taxonomy): domain Eukaryota; kingdom Viridiplantae; phylum Streptophyta; class Magnoliopsida; order Lamiales; family Gesneriaceae; genus Haberlea; species Haberlea rhodopensis. Next base: position 6,481,046 of record CAJQUN010000028.1, on the reverse strand, counting down.
TTTGATAAGCTCACTTGTTTATTGTATGTTGCCACTGTTTTGGATCCACGCTACAAGTTAAGGTTTGTGAGATTTTGTCTTAATCAAGTATACGGGGATGGTGATAATACATTATCTAGCTTCATGGAAGATCAAGAGAGAAGGGTGATGGAGCGTTTATACAAGTATTATCAAAATTGTGATTCTAGTCAATATGCTTCTCAAAATCACAGTCAAGTTCACACCAAGCTCCAATTGGTAGCATGGACATAGATGAAAATTGGGTGATGAGTATTTCTTTGGCTTCTCGGTTTGCAAAATAATTGGAGGAAGATGCATGTATTAAGACTAAGTCGGAACTTGGTAGAATTTTGGAGGAAAAATGTCTCAATGCTAGTATTGCTGCCTCTTTTGATGTTTTGGATTAGTGGAGAGACAACGGCAAAATCTTTCCTATTCTTTCTCAAATGGCTAGAGATGTTTTGGGCTATTCCAGTCTCTACAGTGGCATCTGAGTCTACTTTTAGCACAAGTGGCTGGATTCTTGACCCATATTGAAGTTCTCTTAATACTGAAATGGTAGAGGCTATTGTATGTTGCCAAAATTGGTTAAGTTCAACACCTACAACTATTGCCATCCAAGAAAGCGTAAAAGAAGTGTCAATCAATGAATTTGATAAGTATGAAGAAATTATAAAAGGTACTAAGAAATCATTATATGTATTGTTATTTTTTTATTAATTACTATCATTTAGCATGATCTTGCTAACAATGTAATACTTAAATTTCAGATTTATGCGATTTGAGAGTTTCAAGTACAAAATCGCACCTTTATGAATAATCTTGTTGGTAAGTGACCAAATAATCAATTTGTTTGGGCTATTGTATCAATTAAGTATGAGGTGTTGATTTTTGGTTGGTAATGCAATGAATGTAGATGGTTGATTTGGTGAAATATGATATTTGTTTTGGTCACCAATGCTTCAATTTTATTAATTCTTATAACTTATTTTGACGATTTTAAAAAGTAGTTGATTCATGAAATACTTTGTGTACTTATGAATTGTCGTTTTCTTATATGCAGGTGAATGTTTAAAGTTGGGATGTCTAATTTTATGGTGGAAGATTTCGTAACTTTAATTTATTATGTTATTTTTCCATATTGTGAAAAAACATGTTCAGTTTCAATTTAGTACATTCTTTAAATATATCCAGTTTTATGATTATGGTGTTACGCTTGGTGATTTATAAATTTAACTATCTTTGATTTTCAATTGCAAGTGATTTGATAATTATGTTTCTGAAAATATTTTTGTTCACGTGAATTTAGATTTTTATTATGTTATGTTGTTCCCTCATTTTATGAAATGAAATCTCCTGTTACAATTTGTGTTACAATTCCTGTTACGATCCTTTATAACAGCCACATATCACTATTTTTTAACTTTTACGCCATTTGTTTGATTATTTGATAGGGATTATTTTTTCTCTTTCTTATTTCCACGTTTAAAAAAAATGAATACATCAAATATTTTAAATACATAATTAAAAGGATCAATATTTCTTAGTAAAGAGTCAATTGTTTTTAATCAAATTAAACGAGTACTTAATTTGTTAAGCTATTAATTTACTACTACAAGGAGTCAAGATATTTACATCACACTTTTCCCGGAACATTTAAATAAGTGATAATTGATGATTTACAACAAGTATAACAACAATTAAGCATTTAATCTCAATTAATTGAGATAGACTACATGAACAATAGAGGGAATCAAGTCGGGTTGAACACATATGTCAGTCTTCTCCAGATGCTTCTTTCAGTCAGAATATCCTTTGTAATTCCCTTGAACTCCAAGTCTTTGCTTACAACTTCGAGCAATATCTTATTCGGTCTTTCCCTCTCTCGTGAAATGACCGGAATTCATGGACTACACTCGACGCACAGGTGCATTGCTAGGCCTACGTTGTACGTAAGCAAACCAATAAAACAATTTTCTTACATCTTACACTTCTATACACGGCACATCTACTTCAGCGCAAATATCTTTGTTCATTATCTTATCTCTTCTGGTTTACCGCACATCCAACAAAGAATACATATTTCTGTCACACTCATCTTTTATATGTGATTCCTTTTGGGTGCCAGCATTCTATCACATATAGCATTGCAGGTCTAATGACGATTTTACAAAACTTTTCCTTCAATTTCAATGGGATATTACGATCACATAGAAATCAGTGGCATTTCTCCATTTCAATCAGCTCGCGCTGAATCTTGTGTTTAATGTCACAGTCAATCTCTCAACCCTTAACAGAACCTATGTATCCAAACTTGTTGTTCATCTATACCTCTTTAATGATAATTGATTATACGTTTGTGAATAATCGACACTTACTAAAATTATTCTAAAATTTTTGGTACTTTTTTACCAATAAAACATCTCGCATAATACATACTAGTATTCATGTCCACACGTTGCGAGCTTGTACAATCTTTTTTTGTTTGATTGATGCGCTTTGTTTTTTGTTAAATTTGTTTTTAGGAGTTTAATCAATTTATTTGTTTAGTTTGTTTTTTGAGTGTAGTCAATATTTTGTAATTAGTTTGATTTATATTATGAAATAGGGTTAGATTGTTATTATTAACATTCCAATGGAAAGTAAGGTAATTAAACATTGGTTTGTAAAATTGGGTAAGATTATAATTATCAATATTATGAGGGACATTACGATAATTAGACTTGATCACACCAGTTGTCGATCTACACTCCAATTACTTAATAAATAGTATATATATATAGGAAAACGAGAAACAAAACAAAAAATTAGATACATAAATATTGTATATCAATTTCATAAAAAAGGATGAAAACACACACCTTAATCATGATAAATAATAATAGCTTTTTTTATGTTTTTTTTTTTTGAACGTTTGAGGGAAGGGAGTTTTTGCAATTAGTTGGTCTAAACTTAAAACTATTCCAAGAATTGGGACGACTTGGTGTCACTATGGCAAGATGTCCTGGATAATTTTCTTTATGTTTTCGACGAAGAAGAAAAGATATATGTATGATAGTTTTATTTTCTTATTTAATAAGATTCATTAAATATGTATGTTTTTGTAGAAGTGAGATTGTTTGATCCAAGTAATCTCTATAAAATATTTATCGTTAAGCAATGTTTTCTAAAAGCTTTTGAATAATTTTGTTTGGTTGATTTTGGAGTCTTTAAGGAGATTTTGTTATTATATTGGCCCTTTTAAATAATTATTTAAATCATTAAATTATTATTTTTAAAAATATTAACATAAGAAATAGGAAATGAAACTTTTATTTCATTCGACCTAAGAAGAGAAAAGTAATAATCCCTCTCAAATAAAGTGGCCTAAAAATACATAGTGACACGTGGCTGTTATTGATAATTGTAGCAGGAATTGTGACACTAATTGTAACATGAGATTTCATCCCTCATTTTACTTAGTTTTGCTTCTGTTTATTACCATCGACAATGAATACTTTAGTCTAATAAATTGTAAAATATATTAATTATTATATATTTCCATTTGACCCGTTATCTGCCCGCGCCCTCATTCACCCGAACTGCACAGTTTGCATATTTATTGTGCGGTTACAGTTTAACAATTTAGCAACTCGCATGTGTTGGGTTGGGTGCTTTTTTCAATGCCTACCCACTCAAATTATAAGATCCCGCTTACGGTAAATCAGAATTAATAAATATGGTGTGACTCTAAAATGGTGATATAGATTTCTATAAAAAATTCGGTAGAGTCTCCCCGTAAATTGGACTATCCAAAAAAATAAACACCACAATATACATCGTCAATCCATAAACACCAAAATCTATAAATAACTCATCACCACTGTGGGACCCGACTCGGGCACAAATTAATTTATCCCTTATTCGGTACCACATTCTCTAAGAACATTACGCACGAGGGTTTCAAAACCTTTTCAGAAATAGCGGAAGCGTTTAGTCAAACATTCATTTTTAGTAGCGGAAGCGTTTATACATTCTAATTAGTAACAAAATACATCACAGTACAAACTCCTTAATGGTCCGACACTTAATAAAAGAGAAAATACTATAATAGCCTCGGTAAGCCAACATTTCCATTTTTCCTAATTTTCCTCCGGTTCTGGCTCCGGTACTCCTGTATCTGGAACTCACAATAAATTACAAGGAAAACAGAGGTTAAGTCTTTGAGGACTTAGTGAGGGAATAACAATGGCTTTATATCTGTAATTATCAAATAATGCAATTTCTCAATATGATATGTCATATAACAAAGATCTTGCAGTCAAGTAATTGTCAATAATGAACAGTGATGATTTAGGATTTCAGAGTGAATATCGTGGGCTAAAGAGGTGGCTCCCACCGGACAGTTCGGCGTAGCACTTTTCCCCACATATTCAGATAGGATCTGTACATTCAGTCATTTACGAGCCAAGTGAACCATTCTCCCGACCGTAAAACAGTGCGCGTTGTTCAGATGAACCATATACCCGGATCATCCGTTGTTCATTGGACTCACTTTCCGGGCCGAAGCCGCGTTGTCCAGTGGATAAATATCCAGGGCTCCATTCATTCAGTCATTCAGTCAAATGATTCGTTCAATCAGAGGATCGATAACATTCAAGATAAATAAACATGCAGATCAAGATGACCAATGGAACGAGATAATGTACAATATGATGACAATATATAAAAGGTGATATAATGAATAACAAGATATTGTAAATTCCAGGCCAAATGCCAAAAGGGCTATATAACAAGAATTCGGTAGTACACCTCACCTCACTATTTGATGTCTTACTGGATTGGCTCGATTTTGAACCCAGATGTCAAATAAAGTCCTATAAACATAATATAAGTAATTTTGGTGTTTAGCACCCATATATGTTGTTGAATCTTCTGCAAATCATTTTTTGTACAAAACTTGTCCGGGTAATTTTGATCAAACATTGAAAATTCATTAAAATCAAGTTTAAGTCGAAACTTCACGAAACTTTCCAGAAATGCCTTAAATCAGTCCATAAATGTTCGGCCATCGGAAAACGAAATATCGGGGAGGCGCGTGAAGTGCACGCGCCACCGTGAAGGCGCGTGGCCGAGCTCCGGCAACCACGCGCGGATGATATTTTACCGGTGTTTCCGCCGCGACGAGATCTACCATTTTTGTTTAGAAAACATTTTGAAATTCCCAACGGATTTTGCCCAGAATTTGATGTTTCGAAATGATTGACTTGGTGTTTTGGTCGCCGGAAATATGTTCGTACGGAGGCCATTTGGGCGATCGGCCGACATACCCATAAACTTTAACACATTTTTAACAACTTTCATTTAGACTCCAAGTTTAAAATCGTTTGATAAAGGCACGAAATCGTAGCTTGAAACCGATACCTTGAAATGGGTTTTCTGGGCTTTGGAAAGCTCACAGTTCTTCGCGATTTTGATTTTCTGGACGACTTTGGATACTGATTTTTAAACACCTCCTATACTGAATGTTTTCTGGGTATATAATGAATGTTGTGTGAAATTTTCGGATTTTTTGGAGGAGATTTGGTATTTTTCCTCATAATTTTCTTATTTCCACCATATTTTCTACCTATTTCCTACACTCTCTCTCTCAAACTTGCTCTTGAATTGTGTCTTCAATCTGATGAAATGGGGGGTATTTATAGGGGTTTTGTGCATGTGTTAGGGTGTTGAAGTGTTGACAAGTGTTGGGGTAAGTTGCCAAATATTAAGTTTTTAAAATTAATTCAAAATGATTAGTTTTTTTTTTTAATATTATTATTTAGATTATATTATTGTTATTATTATTTCTTTGATTTAAATATATATTTGAATTTAGTGTGATAAATGGTATTTTTGATGCCTAGTGAATTTTGTTTCAATATTTTACCATTATTATGGATTTATTTTTGATAGCTTCAACTTATTTTGTCTAATTTTGTAATTAATATTTTTGGGGTGTTACAACCACAATCCACCAACACCAAAAACATCTATCTAGTACTCGATATCCAAAAGGGGAGACAATTATAATCAATAAGGAGCCAAAATATTACAATCCAATAAATTGATAACAATAATTCTAAACTATTACGCTACGGACGTCTAGCTCAACTCGATCATGCCTCTCTTCTAGACCTCAGTACAATCTCCTCACGCTTCCCAAAAGCTAGACCTGTCACTTGTTTCCACAGAAACAACCCCACCATACGGGTGAGCACACCAAGATAATAATCACAATTATAATGAATATGCAATTCATGATTCACAATGTATAATGCTGTAAAAATAACGAAATACTCCCTGAGTATATCCAGACGACGTGAGATTTCACCGACTGTTCTTGTTCTCATAATCCACAAGTTATCATTTTCATAAGAATCACAATAATTAGATCAGTATAAAATCCACTTTTCATAATATCACACTGCACGCTCCAGCGGCGACCTCTATATCATATTAATACATCGCTCGCTCAACAGAGACCCCAAATGTCATCGCACATCTCAACGGCGACCCAAATACTATAAATACACATCACTTGAATCAACAACGACCCAAATGCAATCATAATGCATCGCTCGTACCCACGGCAACCTAATCACAATAATAATATGTCGCTCGAACCCACAGCGACCCAAACACAAGAATAATACGTTGCACATACTCATAACGACTCAAACACAATTATAATATGTCGCACATAGCCACAGCGACCCAAATTTAATAATTATACGTCGCGCATACCCACAGCGACCCAAATACAATAATTATACGTCGTGCATACTCACAGCGACCAAATACAATAATTATACGTCGCGTATACTCACAACGATCCAAATATAATAATTATACGTCGCGCATACCCACAGCGACCCAAACACAATAGTAATACGTCGCACATGCCCACGGCGACCCAAACATTAAAATAAGCATCGCACCTCACAATGGCGACCCAGATATTCCAAATACACATCACACATCATAATGATGACCCAATTCCCCAAATATATATCCCATAACATACTGAAGACCAAACATACTCCAAATACACATCGCACATCTTAATGGCGACCCAAAATAATAGAACGACACATCGTTCAACAATAGCAGCATAGGATATATTTAAGTAAGCTCGTACGTCACTACATACATTTTCTCCAGTAGTTTCAGCCAATCTACCCTCCTCTTTGTCCAGAGGTTCGGAAAGGCTATACACAATTTATGCAATTCAATATCAATGATCAAGAATTCAATAAATTGATATGCTAATCAACCTTCCATAATTACCCAATTCGAACTAGCTTTCATATTCTAGCAATAATTCATATGTTATAGCATGTACATTCGCTGTTATACGCTGCAATGCATACACCCACAAGTATATACAGTAAATACACCCACTAACATATGTTGGGACACCTTCACATGTGTATACAACACCAGCTCCTACCAATACATGCTGGAAAGTTCATATGTATAAGTATATATCATATACTCACACTAATATACACTGAAACACACACAAAACATGTATTCAGCACACATAAACACACACACTCACGCACACAGTAACACACACATGCACAAATCACGTTCCACACACATACATATACATTTACTCATCAATAAACCATCAATACAATAATCACAACAAGAGGAACAAATCTATGCACAAAAATGAAGAACATAGCAGCAATGTTTTGCCCCCATTTTCGTCTTAAAATCGCACCAAAGGGGCTAAGAATCGAAGTATAAAAGGGTTAATCAGCCAAGGAACCAAGGATCTTCAATTAAACACTAACCTGGGTGAGAAAGGAAGCACAAACTCGCTTCTTGATGCTGGAACGAGGCGACGGGAATGGGGAAGAGAGGGGAAGCCGATTTTTTTGAATGTGTGTGTAATGTGTTATTAGGTGTAGTGGTGTGTTTTAATGTGAAGCCCATATTTAAAACATCACCCTAGATTAATCCACCATCCAAATTCATATTCTCTCATTAATTAAATAAGATATTTAAATCCAAAACTCAAATAATGTCCCTTATCATTGCAAGTATTTTTAATAATTAAACTTCATGACACAAATTCACTCCCACTCGATTTATTTCAAGTACGGGTCCGGCTACTATTCCCAATAATTTAATTCCGAAATTAATTCGAGTTACCTCAACTAATTTAAATAACTAAAAGTAGATGATTCCGAGCATCACACAAACCCACTCACGTACACCCCTAGTTGAAACTAAATCAAAAGGTAGGTAGGGAGTTAGAATATAGAATCTTGACACGGGGAGTGTAGTTAAACAAAAGTTTAAGTTTAGAGATTTTTGGTGAGTTTACCCATAAAAGTAGAAGCATGATACTCAAATAATTTAATTAATTGTAAATTAATTTGAAGTTCGATTATCACATAGGATTTTTACATTATTTAAGTTATGTAAATTAAGCTAATTGATTCATATAATATTTTTATAATATAATTACTAAATAATTAATTTTTAATTAATTTGATATCTTACAATCCTACCATTTTTTTTTATACTTGAAATATAATAAATAAATTAGTCTTCAAATATTTTCAGACCGTACAAACTATCATAATCATTCCACACGATCTGTTTTTGGTTCCATCATATATTGAAACTGAATTTAAAACCGTGATCAAGACCTATGGTACGTAATTTCATGATATTCTTTGTTTAAGAAGTGAAAATATATTTCTGATAGTTTTATTACGAGAGAATCTAAAATTGAGGCTAAAGGCATATTTCGTAGTGTACATTATACAAAATTTACATGAGAGTTATTTAAACAACTGATCTTTATTTTACCGTAAGTTAAAACAAATGGTTGATTAGCCACTTGTAGTTGAGATTTTACCAAGAAAATATTCTTGAGGGTAAAATATGTAGTTGTTGAGTGATGTTAATCGTAAACAAAAGATCATCTGGTCGATTCTTTTACGAGTGAAAGAATATGAAAGAATAGCTAACACTTGAACCTTTATAACTTTTTAGATCATTTATTTTTTTAAAAAAATCTACATTCATTTATCGCCTCTAATTCTAATTTCTCTGTAGATTTATCAAGAATAGAAACTAACTCTTTAGCAAATGTACAATCTATCTTTAATGGATATAAACATAACAACTACTCTTACTAAATTTTTAATCACAACTGATTGTGATATGCTATATGAATCAAAGAAGGAACAGAGTCGGGTCGCGCACATGCGTTAGTCTTCTCTAAGAGTTTCTTTCTGTCAGAATATATCCGTTGATCTTTTTAGATTCCATATCTTTGTATATAACTGTATTTTGAAACAACAATGTATATTCTAAAAAAAATGGCGTTTATGTTTGACATTAAAAAAAAAAACTGTAGAAATAAATTGTTAAATTTTTTAGGAATTTTTTAGGTGAAAAGGGATGGTTTTCCCCCCTAAAAAAGGGTTTTATTAAATATAAGGTCCTTATCTGTATGAAATGATGGGGGGTTTTTCTTCTAAAATGTTTGGGAGTATATGCAAATACAACAAGTTATGGGGCGTAATGGCAAATATGAAAATACTTGGATATCCGGCTGATACAATAGGTTTTTTTTTTTTTAAGCTTGAGACATTCATTCACCGTATACAATAGGTAGATGAGACGAATAACAATGAGATACATCAGTGATGCCACCACCCTTCTTCAGGTACAGTTTCTTCTCCTTTTGGTTCATTTTTCGCTACAATTTTTGCGATAAATCTTTTCTTTTATCATTATTATCATTGAATTTTCTTGTTTTTTTTTCTCGTTTTTATTTGCCATTGTTTGTTTCTTTTGTATTTGATGTTATCTTATGATTTTGTGAGTCCCATTATTTTGGGTATCTGCGAATTGGTCTGGCGATTAAGTCTTTCGCTCACGTCCTGAGAACCGTGCTGAATTTGAAGATTGTACTTGATGTGATAAGAGACATAGTTATATTTTTCCCAATTTCCAAAGTTCATTTCATATAATGCCATTCGATTAAATGAGTGCCTTAATTGTTGCTTCCTTGATGTTCTCTGCAACATCGTTTCGATTTTCATGCTGGCCTATGATTCATCACAAATTTCGGACGATGGTTGTTTATTCGATGCAAAAGTAGGCATTCAGAATATAATTCTTGTTGGCCTAGGTGCGGCAGCAACATGAGATAGAAAATAGCGAAAATGAAGAATATATTGGACACCAGAATTTACGTGGAAAACCCTATTATTAGGGTAAAAACCACGGGCAAGATGAAAAGATTCCACTATAATATTTTGTGGGTTACAACCTCTCACTATAGGAAAAAAACTACCTCACAAATATTATAATTCACACTCAAATGTAGAAATATGAGAGAACTCTGAAAATAGGATAAAAAAAAAGCAAGCTGAAGCACCTATTTATAGGTGAAATGCTTCGTCTGAACTGAAAGAAAAATTCAGCCTTCAATGTTGAAAACATTATGCACGCCAACTTGTACAATATGCTAATTTCAAAAAGCAAATCTTACTTTGAAATTTCATTTGCCGACATTTCTCCCACTTGGAGATTTGATTGAGAATCAAGCACATCTCCACACATCCTTCCAATCTTGCCAGCCTCTCCTGCTTACGTTTCTGCTAGGCCATCTGAGGATCTACACCACTCGAACTTATTGGTATTAACCGGTTTGGTCAGAAAATCAGCTAGGTTCTCCTTCGTATGAATCTTCTGCATATCCACATTTCCTTCCTCTACCACTTCACGCACAAAGTGAAACTGCACTCCAATGTGTTTCGTCCTGGAATGAAAGGCTGGATTCCTCGCAATGTACAAGGCACTTTGACTGTCACAAAACAAAGGAACTTTCTTTTGTTTATGTTCAATCTCCTCCAATAACCTTTGAATCCATATCGTCTCCTTGCAAGCTTGAGTAGCTGTCATATATTCTGCCTCTGTTGTAGATAATGCCACAATTGTTTGCAGTTTTGAAACCCATTTTACTGCTCCTCCTGCAAGTGTAAACACATAACCAATAGTAGATATTCTTTTATCCGGATCACCTGCATAATCTGAATCCACATAACCCCTGAGTGTAAAATCTGATCCTCAATAACATAATGCAGCATCCGAGGTACCCTTAATATACCTAAGGATCCTCTTAACCGTACTCCAATGCTCTCGTCCAGGATTCGCCATGTACCGACTGACTGCTCCCACTGCTTGAGCAATGTCTGGTCTTGTACAGATCATAGCGAACATTAAACTTCCCACCGCTGATGCATACGGTACTCGAGACATCTCCATCCTCTCTGCTTCACTGCTAGGACACATATCAGAGGATAACTTGAAGTTAACATGAAGAGGGGTCGAAATTGGCTTACAATCTTGCATGTTGAAGCGTTGCAAGATTTTATTCAAATAATTTCTCTGGGAAAGCCAAATGTTTCTGTTAATTTCGTCTCGGTGAATTTGCATCCTAAGAATCTTGTTTGCTGGTCCCAAGTCCTTCATATCAAATTCCCTAGCCAACTATGCCTTCAATTCTTGGACTCGATCTTTGTTGGGGCCTGTTACCAACATGTCGTCCACGTACAACAGCAAAATGATGTAATCATCGTCCCCAGATCTCTTGTAATATGCACAAGGATCTGCATTAAGTCTGTTGTACCCAAGGCTCATGATATAGGAATCAAATCTCTTGTACCAACACCTCGGCGCCTGTTTGAGACCGTACAAAGATCTGATCAACCTGCAAATCAAGTTCTCTTTGCCTATTTCAACAAAACCTTCTGGTTGGAGCATATAATTTTTTTCTTCAAGATCTCCATGAAGAAAAGCCGTTTGCACATCTAGCTGCTCTAGATGTAGGTCAAACACCGCACATAATGCCAATACTACTCTGACTGTTGTAAGTCAGACCACAGGAGAAAATATCTCATTGAAGTCGATATCTTCCTTCTGAGCATATCCTTTCACCACCAATCTTGCAAGATATCTTTCCACTTGGTTGTTACCATCACATTTGATCTTATAGACCCATCTGTTACCGATGGCTTTCCGTCCTCGTGGTAGTGTAACAAGATCCCAAGTTTTATTCCGATCCAAGGCCTCCAATTCTTCCTGCATAGCTTGCATCCACACGTATATATCCGAACTTCGAGTAGCTTCCTGGAAACTCGATGGCTCACCATCCTCTGTCAGTAAGCAATATGCAATATTGCTTTCAGTAACATAATCTGAGAGCCAACCCGGTGGTCTCCTCTCGCGAGTAGACTGCCTGGCTTTGAGAACCTCTGAGTCATCTGGTTCTTGTTCATCGTGCTCTGATAATACCTCAGAAGAAACTTGAGCTTCTTCTATCTTATTTTCCACCTGAATTGTAGTAGTATCTGAATTCAGTGTGCATTTGTCTCCCTTCACTTTATCTTCCTCGAAGATAGCATCCATGCTGATAATAAGTTTGTGGGCAGTGGGATCCCACAAACGATACCCCTTGACACCATCAGCATAGCCCAAGAAGATACATTTTCTGGATTTAGAATCCAACTTTGATCTTTCTTGTTCGTTGTACAGAACATACACCGGACTTCCAAATGTATGTAACCGAGAATAATCCGCTCGCTTGCCTGTCCACACCTCCATCGGAGTCTTTAGATCAATCGCCACTGATGGAGATCGATTGATAATATAACTGGTGGTCTTGACTGCTTCTGCCCAAAATGACTTGGCTAGACCCGCAGTCTTCAGCATAGCCCTTGTTCTATCCAATAGGGTTCTATTCATCCGCTCCGCCACTCCATTTTGCTGAGGTGTATAAGCCGTCGTGAATTGCCTTTTGATGCATTCTTGTTGACAGTATGCATCAAATTCTTCACTGGTATATTCTCCTCCATTGTCAGTCCTCAAACACTTTTCAGAATCAAGTTCAACCCTTGCTTTGAACACCTTGAAGACTGGAAAAACATCCGATTCTTCTTGATAGGATACACCCAGCATCTTCTAGAGAAATCATCAATGAACGAGACCAAATATCTCGCTCCTCCTTGAGATACAACCGGTGCTTGCCAAACATCAGAATGAATCAGCTCCAGAATACCATTGCTTTTGGCAGTAGATGTGCCAAATTTTAATCTATGTTGTTTACTAGTAACACAATGCTCACAAAAGGGTAGAGACACTTTTGTAAGCCCTGGCAGCAGCTTCTGTTCCGAGAGAACCTTCAACCCTCGTTCTGACATATGCCCGAGCTTCCTATGCCATAACACTGTTAATTCTTCTCCCGAACTAGTCGATGCAACAGCTAGTTCTGTCTCTTTGTGTGTTTCTCCCAGAAGTACATACATATTCTTGTAAGCCTTTTCCGCCTTCAATACCACAAGCGCACATTTTACAACCTTCGTGATCCCATTTTCGATACGGGTCATACACCCGATATCGTCCAATTGTCCCAAAGACAAAAGATTCTTTGTCAGGCCCTTCACATGTCGTACCTCCTGTATGGTATGAATAGTACCATCAAACATTTCAATTTTGACGGTTCCCACCCCAGCGATTTCCAAGGCATGATCATTTCCCATGAATACAGATCCTCCTGAGACTGGTTCATACTGGTCGCACCATTCTCTTCAAGACGACACGTGCCACGTCGCTCCAGAATCCATTATCCATGTGTCATAAAATATTTGCCTGCCTTCCGCAACAGTTGCTGCTTCGCTGATAGTATTTCTCCACCGTCTGAGGTACTTGCAAGTTTCCTTGAGAATCTTTTTCAGTACTCTTCTTGCGTGTACAATCTTTCTTGAAGTGCCATTTATCGCCATATTTATAGCAGTAAAAATTCTTCTTCTTACTTCTGGATTTGGATCTACCATACTTGTGGTTCCCACTGGAGTCACGCTCCGTCAATCATCCCCTCATTATCAACAAAGCATCTGCATGCTTAGAACTTGCCAACCTTTCTTCCTTGTTCTTGCGCCGACTTTCTTCTTCAAGAACTGAGGCTACAACATTGTTGAAGACTAACATATCAGTAGTGATATTGTTGGTCAGATTGATGATGAGTTGATCGTATGAATCTTGTAGACTTTGAAGTAGAAGCTCCGCACGTTCAACTTCCTCTATTTTATGCCCCAAAGAAGTGAGCTGGGCAAATAGAGTATTCAATGTATTGATATGGTCGGTCATCGATGAGGATTCCGACATCCGAAGAGTATAAAGCCTTCTCTTTAAGAAAATCTTGTTATGTAGTGGTAGACATTGAAGTAGAAGCTCCGTACGTTCAACTTCCTCTATTTTATGCCCCAAAGTGAGCTGGGCAAATAGAGTATTCAATGTATTCATATGGTCGGTCACCGATGAGGATTCCGACATCCGAAGAGTATAAAGCCTTCTCTTTAAGAAAATCTTGTTATGTAGTGACTTGGCCTCGTACAGGTTTGTCAAAGTATCCCAAATATCTTTGGCATTTTTCTTTTCAGCAATACTCGACAAAACTTCATCTGCTAGAGCCAAATGTAGATTGACAATAGCATTACCGTTCATCTCATTCCACTTTTCATTGTCCATGCCCTCCTTCGGTCTTTCTCCAATAGCCGCCAAGCAACGATCTTTTCGTAAAACTGCTTGCATCTTTATTTTCCACAACATGAAATTGCTTCCGTTGAATTTTTCAATCCGAACCGTGCTGCCATTCTGACAACAATAAAATTGCCTCAAAAAAAACTATCTCAAAAAATCTTGTCTGATGTGGAAGATCAGTCAAGACTGCAACCACAGAGCATACTTAGAATTTTTAATATTTTTTTTACAACGAGGCTCTGATACCACTTGTTGGCCCCAGGTGCGCCAACATGATATAGAATATAATGGACAACAGAATTTACGTGGAAAACCCCTAAAAATTATTAGGGTAAAAACCATGGGCAAGATGAAAAGATTCCACTATAATATTTTGTGGGTTACAACCTATCACTATCTTTCAAAGAGAACAAACTCTCAATATAGGAGAAAAACTACCTCACAAATATTATAATTCATTACAATCAAATGTAGAGATATGAGAGAACACTCTGAAAATGGGATAATAAAAAAGCAAGCTGAAGCATCTATTTATAGGTGAAATGCTTCGTCTGAACTGAAAGAACAATTCAGCCTTCAATGTTGAAAACATTCTGCACGCCAACTTGTATCTGCTAAGCCGACAATTATGTGATGATAGAGTGCTGGTTAATGTTTAGCGGCTAGTTCTTTACTACGGAAGTTTTGATGTTGTACACCAGGGGCAGTGCTCTGGGGTATATCCTCCATTGACATGGAATATTCACGTCAATGGTCAAACTAACCCTTTACTACTGTGTCATCTACTGTGCCAGTTGGTTTCCTTGGTACTATCTTTGTTTAGTTATTTTATGCTTTTTGTGTGTGCTTAACTGTCATTTGTTCATTCTCTTCTTCGAGAATTGTTGATCTTTTATCACTTAAAAAATACCTTTTTTGTTAGTTATAGAGGTGTTTTATATTCTTTCATTCTTCTCTGATAGGCGGATAGGCAAAACCCAAAAAAATAAAGATCATATATTGTTTCTCTCTCTTGTATTTCAACTTGGTTTATGTTAATTTTCATTTTGTTCAGATTTTGAGGGATCTACTGAGTGAGCTGTGTGATTGGAGGTAAAGTTTGCGCCTTCATCCTGGTAGATATAGACTTTTAAACTCTAGTGCTTGAGCTTCCGGGGTGCTTATTGCTTGTTTCTTCAACTACCGATTAGCCACATTTAATGACTTATGATATATCCCTCTCTTAGCTCTCTTGACATAATGGTCATATCTTCACTATATTTGGTACACCTCTTTCAAGAAAGTAAATAAAAATCCTTGTCGTAATCAAGAATCCCCTTTCTTTGCTGTTTTATTGAAATTCCAGATACGTTGATCCTCCTCAAACAGGAAAAATCCGAAGTCATGGCAAATCAAGAGCCAATTATAATCACAGATAAAGATGAGATGAGAAAATGGTCGAGATCAATGAGATCTCAAGGAAAATCCATTGGCTTAGTCCCCACAATGGGCTTCCTTCATCAAGGTCATCTTTTTCTAATTGAAGAATCCCACAAATACACACAACTCACAGTTGTCTCAATCTATGTCAATCCTGGGCAATTCTCCCCAAATGAAGATCTCTCCACTTACCCTTCTGATTTTCTTGGTGATCTTGAGAAATTAAAGTCTGTTCCTGGTGGTGTAGATGTTGTTTTCCATCCCAAGAATTTGTACGACTATGGAAACAATAATGGTTTTGAAAACAAAAATGGTCAAGAAAAGAGAGAAATGCTTTCTTATGTGGAGAATACTGGGATTGGGCATGAGAGTTGGGTTAGGGTTGAGAATTTGGAGAAGGGTTTGTGTGGAAAAAGTAGGCCTGTTTTCTTTAGAGGGGTTGCTACAATTGTTACCAAATTGTTTAATATTGTTGAGCCTGATGTTGCTGTATTTGGCAAGAAAGATTACCAGCAATGGAAGATCATACAGAGGATGGTTAGTTTCTTCTCACTTTTTTTCAAGTAAACTCGTACCGAATAAAAATATTCTAATCTTTTAACTATTTTTAAGAATTTGTCACGAAAAACTTCAGTTTTTTTTTTGTTTTTCTAAAAATGTTTAATATTCCTTTTGTAAAGTTTTACACTTGATTTTATCTTGTGTGAAGTTTTATGTTTCAGGTTAGAGATCTTGATTTTGGAATTAAAGTGATTGGTTCAGAGTTGATGCGAGATGAAGATGGTCTTGCAATGAGTTCGCGTAATGTACATCTTTCCTTGGATCAGAGGGAGAAGGTCTATTTCTTGATTTACGCTATATGAATCCTTTCGAATTCTCAGTGTAATAGAAATGGAGGAAAATTAATCAAATAGACGAGGTCTCTGAAATATTGATGCAAAGTTTGCAAAGGCTTTGTCTGAGTGAGAACTTTTGCTTTTCACAGGCATTGTCGATAAGCAAGTCTCTGTATAAGACTAAATTTGCAGCAGAGAAAGGCCAAGTTGATTGCAGAGAATTGAAAGATTCTGTTATCCATGCTATACAAGAAGCTGGTGGAAAAATCGATTACGCCGAGGTGAGTTTTATAAAACATGGTTGGATCAAGAATTTTGATGAGACGGATATTTAAACACAGCACAAAAACCCAGGTATAATATGTTTGAGGAATTGAACATTTGGTAGGCAAAATTGGAACTTCTTAAAAGATTGCAAATAAAATTCCATGATTTACTCGTTTGAGTGGAGCGACTACTACCCAGATAAATTCCATGATGTAATGTTGTGTTTTCATTGCTAAGCAGATTGTAGACCAAGAAAGTTTGGAAGACTTGAAAGAGATAAATAGGCCTGCAGTGCTTTGTGTCGCTGCTTGGTTTGGAAATGTCAGGCTAATCGACAACATGGAAATCAATGTTTAGCAGATGTTTGGAAATAGTAGGCATTGGTTCACCTTTTTGCTTCTTGTTTTCAAAACAAGATCAAAGCTGTTTCTCCAAATCCCCCCAACTCCCCTCGACTTCTTGTGTTATCGTTTGCCACTGGTTCTTTCGTTGAATACCAAGTAATGAAACACTGTTTTGAGTTTCGCTAATATATATTTCATATTTTGGATGTTACCTACAGGGGCACTAACCTGGGGGTAATCTACAATATTCCAATTCCAAAATGAAATATTCTCGATGGTTTGATATATTTAGGGCTCTAACTCTCCTATATATTTTGACCAACACAGAGACCAGACCCACCTTCCCCATGAGAGTTGTGCAACTACACGACATTCTTTGAGAAAGT
This sequence comes from Haberlea rhodopensis, assembly GCA_907163345.1. Lineage (NCBI taxonomy): Eukaryota > Viridiplantae > Streptophyta > Magnoliopsida > Lamiales > Gesneriaceae > Haberlea > Haberlea rhodopensis. The sequence continues at coordinate 6,463,199 of CAJQUN010000028.1, read as the reverse complement.
ACAGTCTTACGAGATATTTAGATGCAAGCTAACCAAACATTAAAAAAAAATCGTGGGGGCATCGGAGTAATTATTCAAATCGAAAACAGTTTTGTGATTATACGGGTAAATTTAAAAATTAGTCATGTAGACTATGGGTTTGATCAATCAATAGTGGTCTTCAAATGTTTAGGACTAATTAAAATTGGTATCATAGGATATGATTCAGAAAATACAATTTATACAAGACATAAAGAATTGTCTCACGAGATAGAGATTACAGGGTAACAAAAAAAATTCATGGGAATCACAGAATCATCCGATTGATCAAGGAAACACGAGCAGTTGGTAGATGACCAACCTAATCAACCAAAGATTAATGACATTTGAATCCACGACATACCGATAAAACTATGATAAGAATCAAGGCAATGATAATGGCAAGAACAATCAGCTTTATCTTCATATTTTGAAACCACATCTTTCTCCTCATTTTGGTTCCTTGAGTCCTAAAATCTTGGGCCTGCAAAAAATATTAAAGCACGTATATAGTTCAATGGCGCCAACAAAGATGCACAAAGCACAAAAAGATAGAACGATATTCAATCACCAGGAATTGAAATAAATATGAATATACAACAAGTAGATGACCAACCTAATCAAAGTTCCATCACCACATGTCCAACAAGTTCATATAAGAACATGTCAAGATTTAGAGTATAAAAGCAAAAAGCCATTAATGGCCACTCTTAGTCTTTAGCTTCAGAAGTATTATTTTGACACAATTGAGTTCAACACGGTTATGTTGATTCTTTCCCATGAATATCTCGGCAACCACATCATAATCATAGTTTGATATTCCACTGAATACATAAATCCAAGAGGTCCACACAATAAACCATTACTATGCCTATTCACATACCTGTGAGCGAAGGTTTTCAGTTTTATCCACCAGAAGTTCAATTTTCTCTCCACGGTCAAGAACCTGCATTGGCAATAAGCGTCAAATAACACTTTATATCAGAAACTCTAAATCCAGCCAAGCGATACAACCATAAAACAGGATGCTGCTCAAGAAAATATGATAAACAGAAATATGAAAAATGCATTGACCTTTTCAATGTTTTCCATCATCACTCCTTTGACTTCTGAAACCTGAGCTTTAACCTTAGCAAGCTTGCTAACCTCCTCGGGATGATCAACACAATACTGCATTTGCTCCTTCAGTTTGGGCCTAAGTTTGTTTCATTACGGCAATGGAAGACAATTTGTCAATTTAATGAATTAATATCCATCAGAATTCAGAATAAATGATAGAGAAAAAGAAAGTAAACAGTAAGGGAGCACTACCCGAACTCTCTATTCAGGCTGTTAGCTACAGCTGTAGCAGCCTTTCCTCCACTATACTTCTTGGTAAAATCCTCCTTAATTCGTTCCAGAAATCCAATCGGAATTTGTCTTCCAGCAGATTCAACAGCCACAACACAATAAGCTGTCATTCAAGAATGTCAACTACAAGTTCACTTAAACAAAATTAAGTAAAAAAGCTACTAATTTGTATGATCACATATTCAAACTGAGATTAAAATAACTGGAAGTGAAGTAAAAATAATATAAACAAAAGGTTAAGTTCCATTGATTGGGTGCCAAAACCCATCAATTAGGGATTCCATGCCCCAAAAATCAATATGAAGATGGCAAATGTCGAAATATCAACTACTGCAAAACCAATTAAACAATAAAGAAACAACCTCAAGAATCTAAACGGGTTAAAGAGAAGCACCAGCCTAATTCCATCAACTTATTGTAATAAAATATTCTTCAAGTCCAAAAAATTTAAACATGTCACACACTTAAAATTTTTTGTGATGTTTAATGTTTTGAACCCCAAAGATTAAGAAATGTAAATAGAAAGACTCTGATTTGCTCATACATCATCATCAACAACAAAACATTTCATCATATTAAAGAAACACAATATAGGAGATCTATACGCAAGTTAATTAAGAAAACACATGTAAAGAAAACTAAGATCTAAGCTACTACCTCAAAAGGGATTTATCAAGAAGAGCAATTCAAATAAGATCTGGCTACTAATGCAAAAGTAAAACCACGACTCAAATCCAAAACCATAAATCTCGCGAAATCGATAATCAAGCTACACACACAATGATAAATTGGACCCAATTATAAATCAATCGGATCAGACAAATAAACAAGATCCAAAAGGCGCATACTAAATCCATCCTCCACTAGGTAATTGAAGGTGTGGCCATCGCAGTTGTAGGTGAACTTATTGTTCGTGGCGGGGAGTTTCTGAAGGCACTGAGCTGCGATTCCGTTGAAATTGCCAGTGAACTCCGTGTACTCCGCCAGAATCACCGTTCCGCGAGCCACAAAGCTGTAGATAAGCGATTGCTGCCCCATTTCTCCTCCTACACCAAGAATTTACCTTTCTACAATTATCTTATGCGTATAAACTCGGAATTTAAGGGGGAAAATTGCAGAGAATAGACGGAGAGGAATGGTGTTAGAACTTTCAAGAGGAAGCGTGACGGTGAGGAAAAGGCTTTTTGGTGTTAAGTGTATTTTGATCTTTTAAAATATTAAAATTAAATTAAATCTTAACAACTAAGTCTGGATGATCCTAACTTTTTTAAAACAATTTATTTTAAAATTTTATAATTTTTTTTTATATTAGAAAATTTTAGCTGACATTTTTCTAGAGTACATAGGTCAAATAAAATACTTACAAAAAAAAACTAAATAAAATTAAATTAAACCTATGTCAATTAATAGATTTGAGATCGACAAAATCCTATTAATTTAGTGAATATTAAATATTGATAAATTAATAATTATTTATTTATCAAAGTTTTTTTTCAAGAATTATGAAGTATAGAAGCCAAATCCAGATAAGATAAATGTTTTAGATACAATGAATTTTATAATTTTCAGCTTGGACTATAGATACTCATGTAAATACAGTTATAAAATGCTTTCGTCGTTGCAGACTCCGGTCGATGAATAACATGTTTTCAAATAATTTTAAATGAATAATTAGATTGTGAAGGTACTCAAGAATTATAAAATCTAATCATATAGTTGAATTAGTATAACGGAATGGATGTCGAATTATCCTGAAAAAAATGTCACAACTACAAAGATGGTTTGAGAACGTAGTGTGAACTAATAAAGATGATTAATTTAAAGACATAGTTATGTTATTAAGCCCTCTCTTCTCGAAAGAAAGTTATAAAAGCGATCGCATTGATATATTTTTTTTTTTGAGTTATAAGAAAAACCATAAGTTCTTGCTATGTTAAAAAAAGTCTGATGTGAGATTCAAAGAAATATAAATTTCAACAAGAAACAAATGATTACTGAGTCATTTTTGTGATATATTTATACATTAATATATATATTATGTATTAATGAGTTCTTAATTTATATATTACATTGAGTTTATATGAATTTTAGTATATGTATTATCTTATAAATTTAGCAAATTATTAATTTAGCACGTTATTTTTTAAAGTCACGATCGATCGAAGATATTATTAATTAATCGAGTATTAAATTATCGAGGTTCTACTGTATTTTTAATATTCGAATTGAAAATTTCGACAAAGAAATCGGTAGTAATAGGAGGTAAACTAATAATAATAAAAATAAATAAATAATGAATTGTATCATTTAGTTTGAATAATTATGATTTTTTTTTTAATTTGAAAATAATGTCTAGATATGATATTTATTTTTATATTAAATTATAAGATATATCTGTAATATCTCATCCATCCATTACAAACTAGAAATATAATTCATTCGTTATTATTTAAAATAAAGGTTAAAAACATCTTGTAGTTTGTGGTATATAAATAAATGGCGATTTCATTTTTTATTCTTTTTTACGAGAATATCCAATACGATACGCACCAACGTTTTCGGACAAACCATTCAAGCCGTTTCTAAGTGCTGGCTGCAGTTGTCCTAAAATACAACTGAAATCTGAAACCAAGCTCTTGAATCAGCACCCGCGCCTTTCTTTTCCACAGTACGAGAAGAAGAAAATAAAAACAAGAAGCGTAGGAAGAAGAAAATGGGCGGCGAGGGAGTTGTTGCAGCATCCCAACAAGCCTATTCGATATGTTCAAAACCTCGTACCCCATCGATAATCCGCCAACGAAGTTTTCTGGCAAAAGTCGCTACTTTCTCTCGTGAACATTCATCTTTTTCATACAATCTGAAGCTCGTCTCAATTGGGTCGCAGAAATTTCGAGGAGTTAATCTTGGGTCAGTTGGGTGTAGGAGTACGGGTGATTCGGGTACCATTTCTCTCTTTCTGCACATTTCTGCCACTTTTTTATTCTGTTTTTGCTAATTGGAATTTTGATTTTTTTTGTTGGTGTTGAGAATCAAGTAAAATTTCGATCTTTTTTGGTTTAATGTGGATTTTTGCTTGGTATTTTGCTAACAGTTTTTTAGGGAGTGTAGAATTGGGATTGGAATCGTGCTAAACTAATGAAAGCTTGTTGAGTTGAATTAGAATATGTCAATGCATACAGGATGAAGAAAAGGAGGATCTGAATTACACTAAGTTGAGTTTGAACTAGAGTATTTATACAAAGAAAGAAACGTAAAATGAATTAAAAGCCACAAGCTAAAAGCGTGAATGCTTCCGATGCCACCAACACTCCCCCTCGAGCTTGGTGTAAATTAACAACACCAAGCTTGGACATTAAGAATTCATGTTGGTTTTTTCCCAAGCTCTTTGTGAAAATATCAGCCAGTTGTTGTGTAGTAGGTTGTGTAGTAGGAACGTGTGTTGTTCAAATAAGCTGTGCTTGGTACGCTCATGGTAAATGGGATTTGCTGCAATGTGTAGAGCAGCCTTGTTATCACAATGCAATATTGTAGGTTCATGTAATTCAATACTCATATCTTTCAACAAGCCAGTAATCCATATCACTTCACACACGTAGTTCCCATAGCCCGATATTCTGCTTCTGCAGAAGATCTTGATACCACACTTTGTTTCTTTGTCTTCCAAGACACCAATGAATCCCCCAGTTTAACACAACAACCAGTAAGAGATCTTCGTGTCATGGGGCAAGCAGCCCAATCGGAATCACAAAAAGCAGACAAAGTAAATGAATTCTAGGAAGGAAGCAAAATTCCTAAGCCAGGCGATCCCTTTATATAGCGAACCACACGAAAAGCTGCTTCAAGATTAGAAGATTAGGGAGAATGCATAAATTGACTAAGATGTTGTACCGCATAATAAACATCAGGTCTTGTGATGGTTAGATAAATCAATCTGCCCTCTTATCTCTTATACACATCAGGATCATGCAATAAAGGATCAATAGCACGCTGTTTGTCAGCATGAACCATCACAACATCAAGATCAGGAGTAGTAAGTTTGAGATTCAACTCCATGGGCGTGTCAAAAGGCTTCGCACCTAGCAGCCCTGTTTCTTCAACCAAATCCAAGGCGTATTTGCATTGATTCAAGTAGATTCCATGCTTTGATCTAGACATCTCAACTCCCAAAAAGTATTTTAACAGTCCAAGATCCGTAAGCTTGAGTTTAAAATGTAAAAACTTCTTCAGCTGTGTGATAGATTGTTCGCTTCTTCCCGTGATAACAATGTCGTCAACATAAACCAATAACAAATTAATATCACCACCAATATCCTTCACAAATAAAGAGTAATCATGCTTTGATTGTGTATACCCTGGATGGAGGATACTAGCAAATTTAGCTTGCCATTGGCGGGATGCTTGTTTCAGGCCATAAAGAGATCTGCGTAATTTGCAAACCTTATTCTCCCTCTGAATACCATAACCCGGTGGAAGACTCATAAATATCACCTCATCCAAATCACCTTGAAGGAAAATGTTGTTCATATCTAACTGATAAAGAGGCCAATTAAGAGCTGCAGCAACGGATGGAAACAATCTTAGCTGTAGGGGGAAAGATATTGTGGTAATCGATCCCTAGCTGTTGTGTATAGCCTTTAGCCACAAGCCGGGATTTGAATTTGTTATAGAACCATTCGCAAGGCGTTTGATTTTATAGACCAACTTACATCCTATAGGCTTGACATTAGCAGGTAGCTGAGCCGTGTCCCAAGTGTGGTTACTCTCTAATGCTTTAGTTTCTAAATCCATGGCCAATTTCCACCTAGGATCAGTGATAGCTTCATGATAGGAGGAATGCTCTTTTTCTAAAGAGATGGAAGTAAGAAAGCTCTGGTAGGAAGTTGAGAATTTAGAATTGGAGACATAATTTGAGAGAGGGTTAGCACAGTTAGATAGATGGCTTGATGAGATGGTAGGACAAGAATAGTCAGATGACCAAATGGGTGGTCTGTGAAGCCGTGAGGATCGGCGTGGCTGTGTAGGAGAACAAGCCTGAGGTGCATGTGGTAGAGGAGAAACAACAGGATGACCATCAGTAGGATAAATGGGAAAAAGATCACCAGGAGGAATAGTATATGAAGGTGTAGGAAACACTGGAAGACTAGAAGGGTGAGTAGCAAAAGGAAAAATGCTTTCATGGAATAGTACATCTCTCAAAACAAAAATTTCTTGGATGTAAGATCTTGAACTCTATATCGTTTTTGACTATTTGAATATCCAAGGAATACACAAGATAAGCTTGGAGCAGAAAACTTATCATGTATAGGCCGGTTAGAAGCGTAGCATAAACATCCAAAAACCCGCAAATGAATGAAAGAAGTTGGCTTATGAAATAGGATTTCAAATGGAGTTTTATTGTGCGATAGAGGAGTGGGAGACGTATTGATTAAGTAACAGCCGTAAGAACACAATCCCCCAATATTTCATAGGAATGGACGATTGAAAACGAAGGGAGCGAGCTATATTGAGGATATGACAGTGTTTGCGTTTAACAACACCATTTTGTTGTGGTGTATATGGGCATGAACTTTGGTGATGAATGCCAAGTTTAGAAAACAACAATTGGCATTCAATTTTGAAGAAATCTCACGCGTTGTCAGTATGAATGGCTTTCACTTTAACTGAGAATTGGTTTTCAGTTAAAAAAATTGCGAAGCTTTTGAAGGATGTCAAGTTTAGAGTGCATTAGAAAAACCCAAGTTCCTCTAGAATAATCATCAACTATGGTTAGAAAATAGTGTTCGCCATTGTAAGTATGTTGATAAGTTTGATAAGATTTTATTTTATCTTTTTATCTCTTTATCTTTTATTTAAATCATAGATTAGGGTGTTGTTTCTTTTCTTAGGAGTCTTATCAGTTCTCTATATATTTCAGACTCTATTATGTATTTTATTCATAGGAGATTAATAAAACAAAAAGAGAAAAGATTGATTCTCTGAATTTATCCTCCTCAATTATTGCCTTTATGGTATCAGAGCATAAAAGGCATTTTTCCCGTTGCATGCCGTCGCTCATATCAGCGTCACCTTCAAGTTTTTTTCCTTCCCATCGTTCGCTTCTCATCAATTCACGTTGGGTTCGAATTTTTTCTTGCATTGACGCTGTTTCTCGCACAAATTCTGACGGATTGGAGATTATTTTTCACGTCAAAAATTTTTTTTTGTTCGCGATTTCTTCCGCATCAAATCTCGCGACGTCTGTTTCTCCACTATTTCCGTTGAACCGCTGTTTTTTTCGGCACCAGTTTTTTGCGATTCCTTTCTCTTTACGATTGAATCGCTGCAATGGTGGATAACAGTTCTGCAGAAAATTCCTTAAAAATTTCGATCCAGCTTTCACCCAATCAGTCTTCAGTCAATTTTGATTCCACATCCTTACAAATCACGAATCACAAATTGAATGGTCTTGGTCCGTCCTATTAGTGATTCGAGGCAAAGGAAAATTTGGGTTCTTAGATGGTTCAATAGCTAACCCGCTGCCCACTGACCCATCGTTCGCTGCTTGGGATGTCCAAAATTCAATGATCATGGCTTGGCTCCTTAACCCCATGGACGACAACATTAGCGTCACATATCTTTTTCACCCTACGGCAAAAAATATTTGGGACGCCGTCACTCTGGCTTACTCTGATTTCGCAGATTCTTCACAAGTGTTTGAACTCCGTAACCAGGCACGAAATCTGAAACAAGGTGATGCCAATGTAACCCATTATTTCAGTTCCTTCAAACGAGTTTGGCAAGAGTTGGATTTATTTATGATCTGTGATTGGAAAGATCCCGCGGATGGACTCGTGTATCAGTCGATGCTTGCTAAAGACCGGATATATGATTTTTTGGTTGGCTTGAATAACGAATTGGATGAAGTTCGAGGCCGCATTCTGGGTCTATCTCCACTCCCTACCGTGGATGAAATTTTTGCAATCATTCGCCGGGAAGAAAGTCGGAAGCGTGTGATGCTTCCCTCCACTCTTCCTAGTTTTGATTCCTCTGCCCTTGTTATTCCACCTCATGTTGATAGCCATGTCTCACGCAGCAAAGACGGCAAACCTTGGTGTGAGCGCTGCAAGCGACATTACCATACTATCGACACATGCTGGAAAATCCATGGAAAACCTGCAGATTGGGTGCCAAACAAGTTTCGTTCTCGGGAGAGGAAAGGCAATACAGTAGTTGTCACGTCCGACGGACACGATCCTACAACGGATGCTGCCTTCTCCAAAGTTCAATTGGATCAGATTATGAAACTGTTGTCAGTCAATGGGACTTCATCAACAAACGTTGCTGCCACAGGTGCATTAAGGATGGTTCCTTTGCCACGGTTATGGGCATTGGCAATGTCTCTCTCACTCCTTTTTTGATAAAGATGTTCTATATGTCCCTACACTATCATGCAGCTTGCTCTCCGTCAGCAAACTCACCAAGGATTTGGGATGTTTTGTTTATTCACACCTTCTACTTGTGTTTTTCAGGACCAGATTTCGAAGGGGAAGATTGGCAGTGCTAAGGCTCTTTCAGGACTTTATTACCTTCAGGCAGAATCTTTCGTGAGTCATCTCGTCCACAATTCAGCAATCCCTTCATCTCTTTCCCGCACACAATGGATCATGCTGCTTCACTTTAGGCTAAGGTCATCCAAATGTTTTGTATTTAAAACGCTGATTTCCCTCTTTGTTTAGGACTAATGATTGTTTTCATTGCGAGATTTGTCAATTATCAGAACATACTCGTGTTTCTTTTCCGTCAGTATCATATCAACCTTCTAAACCTTTTAATTTAATTCATAGTGATATTTGGGGTCCTTCCCGGGTTACTACTACTTCTAATCAACGCTGGTTCATTACTTTTACTGATGATCATACACGTGTTTGTTGGGTTTATATTTTAAAAGACAAATCAGAGGCTGGCCATATCTTTCGTAATTTTACTCCATGATCAAAGCACATTTTAACACATCCATTCTAATCCTACGTACTGATAATGGCACAGAGTTTTTTAACTCTCTCTTTCATGATTTTTTAAATAACAATGGCATCATCCATCAAAGTTCGTGTGTACACACACCTCAACAAAACGGTATTTCCGAACGAAAAAATCGCCACCTCTTAGAAGTTGCTTGATCTCTTTTGTTCACTTCTCACGTCCCAAAACATTTTTGGGGCGATGCGCTCTTAACTGCATGCTATTTAATTAATCGGATGCCTTCTCGAATCCTAAACTTTCAATCCTCTCTTCATTGCTTACATAGTTTTTTCCCGGACTATCGTTCATTTTCAAGTCTCGAATTAAGGGTATTTGGTTGCTCTGCCTTTGTGCATAATCATGATCCACATCGTGGTAAGCTAGATCCTCGGTCACACAAATGCATTTTTTTGGGTTACTCTTCTACCCAAAAAGGTTACCGGTGCTATTCTGTGGATTTGAAAAAATATTTCATATCTCGGGACGTCACTTTCTTTGAATATGCCCCATTCTTTCCCAAACAGACTCCAGCCTCTTGTGGTAAGGGGGAGATTACACAATCTGACTGCCCTAACACATTCATTCCTCGTAATTGGGAATACTTATGGGATTCCCCACCGACGGCTCCTTCTTCACCTCCGCCTATTCAGTCTGTTCCCTCTCCCTCTCTCGAACATTCCACGGCAGGGGGAGATCTCTTATAGCCGTTTCCTTTACACTACTCACGAAAGAATCTTCCACCCAAGGAAGTAAGGTCAGAGGAACCGATGAACGACATTAGCCTGGACAGTCAATCTTCCAATTCGGAATCTGAGACGAATGAAGTAACAGTTAATCCTGACTTTGACATCTCTGATCTTGATATACCAATAGCAGTGAGAAAAGGAACACGATCCTGCACAGAACATCCCTTGTCCAAATTTGTGTCTTATGGGCATCTATCCACTTCTATTAAAGCACTGATTTCCAACCTCTCAAACACCAAAGTTCCCAATACAATACAAGAAGCCTAGAATGATCCAAACTGGAAAAAAGGCTATTTTAGAAGAGATGAGAGCATTAGAAACTAATGGCACATGGGAAGTTGTTAAAAAAACCAAGGGAGAAATTACCAGTTGGATGCAAGTGGGTCTTTACTGTGAAATACAAGACTGATGGCTCAATTGAACGATACAAAGCAAGGTTGGTCGCAAAGGGTTATACACAAACCTATGGCATTGATTATCAGGAAACCTTTGCCCTGGTTGCCAAGATTAATACAGTGAGAGTCTTATTGTCAGTAGCAGCAAATTTGGATTGGCCACTTTATCAGTTGGATGTAAAGAATGCATTCCTAAATGGAGATCTGGAAGAGGAAATGTATATGACTACCACCTGGTTTTGATGAGGAAAGCAAGGGAAGGTATGTCGATTAAAAAATCACTGTACGGATTGAACAGTCACCACGAGTTGTGAACATTTTTTTCGACACCAACATACTTTAGAGGAGGACAAAATCGGGTTGGCATCTTTTCATCTGGAAGGGGATGGTCAGTTATGGTTTTTGAAGTTAGAAAGGGATAGACCAAATTTATCATGGGATGATTTCAAGCAACATTGTAATTTACGATTTGGACCTCTTATTCGTGGCAACAAATTAGGAGAATTATCTAAGTTGCGACAACTAGGATCTGTAGACGAATATCAACGTCGGTTCGAGCAACTTGCCGCCAGAGCATGTTCATTATCATGCGAACAGGAAGTGGAGATTTTTATCAGTGGGTTACAAGAATCAATTGCGGTAGAAGTCGAAATCCATCAACCAAAGGATTTAACAAGTGCTATGAGTCTTGCAAGGTTGTATGAACGTCGGGGTAATACACGACGATACGTACCTCCAGAAATACAAAGGAAATCTCCTGTTAACACGACATCTAATTTTCGTCCTCCGTTCGTTAAAAGTCTCAATCGATCTGAGATGGAGGATCGACGATTAAAAGGTCTATGATTTAATTGTGATGAGTCCTATACTCCGGGGCACAGATGTAAAAAATTGTTTTGGTTGGAGGGAATTGAAGAAGAAATTCCTCAACATGAGATGGATGCCATTTTTGTAGAGGATCCAGAAATTTCAATTCATGCTATTACAGGTACTCAAGGGACTCAAACCATGCAGATTAATGGTTCTATTCAGCATCATTCTATACGGGTTTTAATTGACTCCGGCAATACACATTGTTTCTTAGATGATTCCTTTATCAATATCTTGGGTCTACAGATGGAAAGTAAGGGTTCTTTGTGGGTGATGGTTGCAAATGGTAGTCGTATTTCTTGTTCTGGTGTATGCCAAGGTGTTTTATTTTGTTTGGGTGCCCATACTTTTTGTGTGGATTTCTTTATCATTCCTTTGGGAGAATTTGGAGTTGTTTTGGGTGTCAACTGGTTAAAGACTCTTGGCCCAATCCAATGGGATTTTGCCCAAATGTCCATGCAATTTAATTCGAAAGGAAGAATAATTCATTTGACAGGTGCACCAAAGGAGCACTCAGTATCTTTACTTCACATGGCTATGACAACGACAAAGGCTGATATACATCAGGAATTAGAACACCTCCTCGGGGAATTTTCTGAATTTTTTTTGGAGCCTTTGGGTTTACCTCCTTCACGAAGCTTTAATATCATTCTAGAGCAAGGTACAAATCCAATTGCAGTTCGGCCTTATCGTTATGCTCATGCTCAAAAGGATGAGATCGAGAAACAGTGCATGGAAATGCTTTCTAAAGGTTTTATTCGACATAGCACTTCTCCTTTTTCTTCTCCAGTTATTTTAGTTAAGAAATCGGATCAGACTCAGAGATTTTGTGTCGATTATCGTGCTTTGAATGCCAAAACGGTGAAAGATAAATTTCCTATTCCGATTATTGACGAATTGTTGGATGAATTATATGGTGCTCAGCATTTTACAAAACTGGATTTGCGGGCAGGTTATCATCAAATTCTCATGGATCCGGAGAGCATCTACATGACTTCCTTTCGAACACATCATGGCCATTTTGAATTTTTGGTCATGCCATTTGGTCTTACCAATGCACCTTCAAGTTTTCAAGCCTTGATGAATTCGGTTTTTCAAGACTATTTAAGGAAGTTTGTACTTGTTTTCTTTGATGATATTTTGATCTATAGTCCAACTTGGGAGACTCATTTACAGCATCTCAGTATTGTGTTATCTATCGTACGACATCATCAATTTTTCTTGAAGCGTTCTAAATGCTCCTTTGCACAACCTGAGGTAACATATTTGGGTCACGTTGTATCTCAATCGGGTGTGCAGGTTGATGATGATAAAATCAAAGCTATTTCGATGTGGCCACAACCTTCCACAACTACAGCTTTGAGGGGTTTTCTTGGATTGACGGGTTACTATCGTAAGTTTGTGAAGAACTATGGGATTATTGCTGCACCTCTTACTAATTTACTGCGAAAAAATTCTTTCCATTGGACGGATGCTGCTATGCAAGCTTTTGAGGAATTAAAAATAGCAATGACATCAACACCAGTCTTGGCCTGGCCAAATTTTTCACAAACCTTTGTTGTTGAATGTGATGCTTCTGACATAGGGTTGGGCGCTGTCTTACAGCAACAAGACCGGCCCATTGCTTTTTACTCCATTCCTTGGCGCAGAGACATCGTAAGTTACCATCTTATGAAAAGGAATTGATGGGTTTAGCAAAGGCAGTAAGGCATTGGCATGCTTACTTTTGGGGACAATCTTTTGTGGTGTGCACGGATCATTATAGCTTAAAATATCTATTGGAGCAAAGAATTTCAACCCCAACTCAGCAGCGATGGGTTTGTAAACTGATGGGATTCAATTTTCACATTGAGTACGAAGCTGGACATTCTAATACAGTGGTAGACGCTCTTTCCCGAAGGGAGGAGGAATTGGTTCAATTGCATGCTATTTATATGCCTACATGGGATTTTTTGGAGGATATAAAGTCTGAATATGCACATTCTGATGCACTTCAACATTTAGTTCAGAGGGTAGTCAATGGAGAGTTGCATGGACAGTGGGAATATAAGCATGGAATTCTATTTTACAAAGGCAAGCTATATTTGTTATCAACTACTCCGTTCATGGACAAAATAATATCATTCTACCATAAATCATGTCATGAAGGTTACCAAAAGACATTACATAGGATAACACGGGATTTCTATTGGTCGGGTATGAGGCATCATATTCTATATTTTGTATCTGCTTGTCTTGTTTGCCAGCGAAATAAAATTGAACAATTACAACCAGCTGGTTTATTGCAACCATTAACTGTTCCTCAACAAGTATGGTCGGATATTCGATGGATTTTGTGGAAGGTCTTCCATCTTTCTCATGGGAAAAAAGTAATCTTTGTGGTAGTTGATCGTTTTTCGAAGTATGCACATTTCATTGCAATGTCACATCCCTATACAACAACTACAGTAGCAAAGATCTTCTTTGATAATATTTTTAAGCTTCATGGTCTGCCTGAATCTATAGTAAGTGATCGAGATGCCATTTTTACAAGTTCTTTTTGGAAGGAATTATTTCGCCTACAGGGTTCCCGCCTTTGTTTCAGTTCTTCATATCATCCACAGTCGGATGGCCAAACGGAGGCGGTTAATCGCGTAATGGAAATGTATTTACGTTGTTTTACTAGTGATTATCCACAGAAGTGGGTTGAGTGGTTGTCTTGGGCTGAATTTTGTTATAATACTAGTTTTCATTCATCTCTCAAAGCTACACCATTTGAGGTGGTTTATGGACGTTCACCTCCTCGCCTACTGTCATATTGTCCAGGTCTTTCGCGCCTTGCAGCAGTCGATCATGCATTACAATGTCGGGATTCTGTTCTTCAAAATATTAGGGACTGTTTGCTTCATGCTCAAAATATCATGAAGTCCCACTATGATTCTCATCATCGAGATATTCATTTCAATGTAGGAGATATGGTTTTGCTGAAGTTGCAACCTTATCGACATTTAAGTTTAGCGTCACGGAATAATCGGAAGTTATCTCCTCGTTTTTATGGTCCTTTCAAGATTATTGAACGTATTGGGCAAGTGGCATACAAGCTTGAACTTCCTGAGTCTGCAAAAATGCATCCAGTTTTCCATATTTCATATTTAAAGTCATTCAAGGGAGATGGAAGTATTATTCCTTCGCTGCCACCAATACAAACAGGAGAGTTACAACCTATTCCTCAAGCTATTTTGGATTCCAGAGTTCATAAGGGACGATCGGAGGTTTTGGTACATTGGCATGGGTTATCTCCGGTGGAAGCTTCATGGGAGGATGTTTCTTCATTTGCTGAGTGCTATCCATTTTTTATGTTTGAGGACAAACACAAATGTCAATGAGTGGGTGATGTGATGCACGAGAAAGAAGACGATCAACGTTCGAAGGATCAAGTTTATAAACGTTATACTCATGGGCGGTTCAAATAGCTGAATTAGTAATTGAGTTTATAGTTTGTTTATTTTCTGTCTTGTAATTTGAATTTGAATAAACCATGTGATATATTTGCATGGGTTGATTTAGTCAGTCATTGTGGATAGGATTAGGTAGTTATTACTTAGTGGTTGGTTATTTGTATATTAGGATGCTTTGTTTTGAAAAGGGGATCATAATTTACTTCCTCAAAAACATCCAGTAAAAGAGATCGGAGGTTCTCTCATCTTGAGCCTCAATTCAATTCCAATATCCATAATAGGTAGACAAGGAAGAAAATCAAACAAAAATAAAAGCAAACTGGAAGATAGCAATTCCAGTACAAATAGACCCATTCCACGATCCATTTCACAGCAACGTGACACCATATTAGCCTGTGTATCAGATGTGGAAGCAACACTGTTGGCACCCAATAAATGCAAAATCTGCTCATATTGTGCTTTGGTGAAGCTGGGGACTAACTCCATTTTGTCACCTATCCTGTTTTCAACAGAATCAGTGGAAGCGATGTTAGCATCAGCAGTAATTGTCTTGTTAGGCAAGGTGTACTTCTTGTTCGTATTATTAGACGGTGTCTTGTACAGCCTATGTCCGGGAGGATATTCAACGAGTTTATAACAAGTAGCCTTAGTATGTCCGATCCAATTGCAATGCTCACAACGTGGACTATCTTTCTTCTGATTATTTCTTCTGTTTTGGTTCGAATAGAAAAATGCTGTAGGAGTCTGCAAAGGCATCAAGGAACGATGTGATTCCTCCTGAGAAATCATGGAAAAAGCTTGCCCAAGGCTAGGCAAAGGGCTCAACATCAGAATTTGGCTTCGTATATGAGAATAACTGTAATTGAGTCCCATAAGGAATTGACGCAGCCTGTGTGGTTGATCATGTGATATGTATCACTTCGCTGCATCACATTCACATGAAGGAAGGATAACTAAGGATGCATACTCATCAGAGCTGTTTGAGCTTGCAAAAATAGACAGATACAGTGCTATCACCTTGAATAAGTCTTCCAATTTCTCTGTGTAAAACAAAAATTCTTGAACCGTTCACTTTGTTGAATTGCTCCTTCAAATCCTCCCAAACCTGAAATGCCTCTGTGGAATAAACAATTCCAACGAAAATCTCACGAGAAACAGTTTTCATAACCCACGAAAGAACCAGTGCATTACATCTCTCCCATTGTGCTAAAGTATTGCTGTCAATTGCCGGTCGTTTGCAACTCCCATCGATAAAACCTAATTTGTTCTTAGCTCGTAAAACGATCAACATTGCTCTACTCCACACACTGTAATTTTCGACGCAAGTTAATGCATCGTTAACTAAATTGATACCTGGTGTATCATAGACATGAATGTACATCGGATCATTGAAGCTCGAATTGTTCCTCATATTGAGAAAAACTCAATGAATATGTGCAACAAAAAATTACGAAAAATTGGAAAAATGCTGATTATACAGCGATGATGAACAATTGCTGGAAATATGCAACAATTGATTGAAATTGAAGATCAATATGGAAAACGAAGAGAATCAGAGTTGGATCATGCCCCTCGGCTCTGATATCATGTCAATGTATTGAGGACGAAGAAAAGGAGGGAAAAATCCGTATGTGTTTATTATCTGAATTACACTAAATTGAGTTGAACTAGAGTATTTATACAAAGAAAGAAACGTAAAATGAATTAAGAGCAACAAGCTAAAAGCGTGAATGCTTCCTATGCCACCAACAGAATCTAAAGGCATTGAATAAATTTATTTTACCACAATGGAGTGGCGCCACTCCCTCCTAAGCTTTCACCTACTTCCATTCTTCATGTAAAGTTTCTAGCCTCGCTGTTTAAAGTACCAAATGTTGGAAAATTTGGATATGTTAGTGAAATTTGAGGCTCAAATTCCGTAAGAATTGGAAACGGTTGGATATGAAATTAAGGTACAAATTGAGGTCTCGAAATGTTGGGGAAACATATCTGTCTTCTCCATAACTCAGACAACAGTTGTTTGTGATTTAGATCCACAATATTCACCTTAACTGTTAGTAGAGAAATGGCTAATGATTGGTAGGGGTGAAGTGGGCAGTAAATGTCAGTTAAATCTATAAATTGAAGTCCAATTTTCCAGAATATACTCTCACTTTTGTGCATTCAATCTTTGGGTTTCAGTTAAATTTGTTTGAAGTTGAAGTTGTCAATGATAACATTAAGATACGATTTCAATTCTCTATTGTAGTAATTGTTCTTAACTACTACTGGTTTAGCCGTTGTGAGTTGGGAAATAAAAGTTCATTTGACCCTCAAAGCATTCGTACGAGGGGTTGCATCGAATATGTTTCAAGGAAATTGTGTTTACACAGACTCTGTTTACCCTTACTGTTAATGAGTTCAGTTTTGTCCCTGCTGGTTTTAAGAAATTTATCTCCACCGTAAACTGTTCCCACCGAACCAGGTTTCTACTCATTGTTGAACGGGTTTAGTTCTTTGTCGAAATGGGTTTTGCTCCCAACCGATTGGAAGAACTCAGTCTAAACTTCTTGGAGTTCATTGAGTTTTCGCCATATGAAGTATGTTTTGTCTATACCGGCTGAAGTGTGTTTGCATTCTCTACCACTAATCGCGTATACCCCTGAGTTTCTCAACCACAAACATTGACATTGCTGCTGTGATTGTCCTCACAGGCCACAGCAGTCCAATTTTGTGTTTTAACTGATATTCAATTTATTGTCAATGTAAATTTGATTTGTTAATACTTTATTTTATTACATTCACATATTATGTATCTAACTAACATTTATGGAATATTCACTTATTGGATGCAGCTGTAATTAGTGTATGATGCTCGATGTCCGAGTTTATGAACTTTGACATGTAGTTGGGAGCAGATTTTGTGCAAAAGCATAAGTGTAGAAATGTAGAGCTGCAGGGCTGCTCAAGCAAGAGTTCAAGTCTGTCATTTTAAAAAATCTTTTTTTCCATTTGCAAATGCAGTATAGAAATGTAGCCTGAGTTAGGTTGATGATCTCCGTCGTATGTTTTTTATGTCACCTGTTTTAACACTTTATTTTTCATATTTCTTGGAAAAATTTTGAACCACTAGGTGAGGAAACACCTCTTCGTCCCTTTTGAGTGATAACAAAACATATTAATTTATGGAAATAGAAGCATCAACAACACTGCTTCAAATGAATTTCGAACGACCTTTTGTAGGTGACAATGAGAGCAGAACAATCTTGGATGCATTTTTCTTGGGGAAAGCTCTGGCTGAGACACTCAATGAGCGTATGGAGTCATCTATTGGAGAATTTCTCAGCGTAGTCTGCAGATTACAATCTGAACAGCAAAAGCAAATTCAGGAATTCCAGGTACATATTTTGATTTGTGGCATTGTCCTTGGTAATTGGATAGAGGAGAGAAATGCTCTTTCAGCCGTCCAGGTGGAACTAGGTCACAAAACCATTCCTACCTGCTCAAAAAATAAATATACACATGTTCGGGGGAAAAAAAGAAAAATAAACAACGATACAGCTTGGCAAATCGATTTTTCTTAACTGAATGGAAGTTCCTACATTTTGCTTGAGATTTTGTAGATCTGTCAGTTTGTTTGGACTCGAGATATCATAGCTTTCATATCTAAACATGTAACAATAATTTATTTTCGTGCAATTAAAATATTTGATATTTGCATGTTGTATATGAATTGAACGTAATATATAATCTCTGATTTTTTGGATCGAAAAAGTTTATATTATATTTTCTATGTGTATTAGATTCGAGTTCTAGGTGAACCAAATACGAAAACTCTACCAAATATAAAAGAATAGCAACATATGATCATTTTCTGAAATATTTGAATATAATTCTATCATTCGTTCTCCGATTCAACTTTTGATGTTAGTCGAATCTATTTTCCTTGCTCTGTCAGCCACAACAGTTTCATCGACAACTCTGGGAGTACTTGACCTTAAAGTAATAATCGACATTCATATCATGTTTCATTAGAGTGTTTGATATTTCTTTTTTTCGTTTTTTTTTCCTAAGGTTGGTTGGTGTTTAGCATTGCCTCGGGATATAGCTTCTAATTTTGCCTACTTGTGTTAAATGTGATCTCCTCGGATGGGAGCGGAAATTATGATTTAGGGGGCAAATTTTTTTTAGATAAATTAAGGGTAAAACCTAATTTTTTTATAAAAAAAAAAAAAAAAAACCTATAAATAACAGTGGAAAAAAATTTGGGGGCGACCCCCGAGATTTCATGCCTCGGTCGTCATCGCTGTCGACTCCGTTGGAGTTTGAAGCTTTTCATCATTAGCCAAAGCTAAGGGTAGTGCATCTTCCTTCATGTGAAATGATGATTCACAGAATTTATATTGACACGAGGCTTGAGAATTTCCTCAACTGCGTGGTGGACAGACGAGGCAAATAAGTAAAATCCAAACAGAGTGGGGTGAGAGAGGCTCGAACTCTCGACCTCAGGATTACTCAGAAGCTATGAGACCTACGCGCTAGCCAACTGCGCCACCACCCCTCTTTGCAAACTTACGTACTACAATTTTATATATCAAATAATAATTATAAAATATTATTTTCCAAGGAAATATTGACTTGAATTTGTGAATATTTTGAGTTTATTGTTATTGTCGGCTAATAAAATACTTTTTTCTGTCCCGAGTTGAATATTATATTATACATCAATTTATCGTAGATTAAAAATTAAATTATAAAAACTTTTGTCCCGAAAGAACAAAATCTAACATAACTTCTTCTTAATCGAGAAAATTATCCGTCCAAAAGAAACATTGTGTTTATTTTGTTTTTGCCTCTTAGTTTAATTTGTATATTTCATTAAGGCATCGGGTGTATATGATAAGTGAAAGATAGTTAATTTGGTTGATAAATAGATGATTATTAAAGTAACTGATAAATTATATTGTATTTGGTGTCAATGATTAGTAAGATATGAAAAAATAATAACGTGTTTGGTGTAGTTGATTAAACATGATATATATGTAAGGTACTAAAAATGATCGAAATACCCTTGAATGAGTTCATTTATTCATTATGATATTAAAAATTATTTTATTTACAATAATACTTATATTCTATCATATATTTATTTAAATTTTTATAAATATATTTCATATTAAATATTTTATAAATTCATTCAATTTATTTAAATATTTATTTACCTTTCTTTAGCCGAAAATAACCAATTAAACTATAATAATATTATATTGAAATAGTTGTTTAATTAATGCAATTTATTTAAATATTAATTCAACAATTTATTTAAATATTAATTCAACAATTTATTTAAATATTTATTTAAATTAGTTATTTAATTAATTTTATTAAAATAAATTAAATTATAATTATTATTTTAATTATTAATAAAATATTACAATGAATTAAACCGTATGTATAAATAAATAGATATTACAAAATTTAATTTAAAACATAAAATAAAAAAAAACAATACAAATAAGTAAAGGGTATTATTGTATTTGTATATCTTCTCATACATATATTGTACAATAATGGATTATTAAATCCATGGGGTTGGTGGGTTTATTAATCAAGCCTTAATATCATTCTATCATGTATCCACATGATTAGAATGGTTTATTAAAAGATGAACAAAACAATTGATACAATAGGATAATTGTCAACAATCCTACCTAATCACCCCTACCAAATACACCCTAAATGTCCTTAATTTTGGAGTAGAAATGGGTCAACGTTGGGAAACATAAGAAAGTAAATACTTTGCAAAAGGTCACTAAATTAACACAATGATTTCAACATCCGCTTCTTATATGTTACATAAAATCGTCGATACGTTTCGAATATTTTTTGTAACCCTGTGCGGATCTCTATTGAAGATTTGTTCTAATATGGTAAATAAAGCATTTATTATATACTACTAGAAAATTTTATGATATGCAACAATTGACCTAACATCTTATGATTTATGTCTATTTTGGTAATAGGATTATGTGGCCCTCTGATACTTGATGATAATTATACTAATATGAAAATACACTTAATACCTTTTTTACACTTGTGTGGATCATTGGTGTATATGTGTATTTTGATGCTACCTCGTTATGATGTTTTGTGTTATTAAAATGACATATTCATATATATTATTTTAATGGTTTCTCTCTCATTCGAGAAACGAAGAAGCGGGATTTGCCCCAGCTACTACTGTTCTTGGGAAACAAAAGTGCTACTGAAGGAAAGGGACGCGGTTTCTCCCTTGGCCTTTGGAGAGGAAAATGCAGAGACGAGAACCGCATTCGCGTCAAATAAAATAGATAACTCTGCGCTCTACCAGTTTTACGGGACCATTTTTTTTCCACAGAAAAAGTTGATAATTTTACATTAATTAATAGATTAGATATTATTACATTTCACATATAATGTAATGCCTGATTAACATATGTTTTATCTCAACTATCAAATCACAATAAGCTCTTTTAATCATGATGAACGATGACAAACATACAATTTAGCATTAAAACATTTGAAATTAGCATAGAAAATGTAAATATGTAATAGGTAATTTTCTTAATTATAGATAATTAATCTTTATTAAGAGATTATTTTTATGATAAAGATAATCTGTAAAAAAAATAAGATTTCTATATATTTCTGTTACTTGCTGTTAAGTTTATAATTAAAGGCTTTTGAGAAAACAAAACCAAGGGGGCCATTGTTTTTTTTTTTTTTGGGAAAATTTCGGGCCGATATCATTTGGTAAAAGATTTTTCGGCCCAATCACCCAAAAAAAATTCTTTCAACTAGGTCCACTTTTTGTCAAAATGACCAAAATAGTCTTATGTCTTTCTTTAATCACATCCTTCAACCTCAAAACCCTAGTCTCCAACCCTCACACCAGCATGTCCCAACCACCAACACTAGTCGTCGGAAATTGTCGCTCCTCCCATGGCGTCGGAGCTGCGCGCACTGGTCGCGAAGAAACGAAAACAAAAAGGTTTTGCAAGAAGACAAAATCATCTCATTCTTATGTTTATCATCTATTTACCGATTGATTTTGTTTTATATTTCTTATGAATTTCAATTTTTTTGTAATCACTGTTTGTAGATTTTTTATGTGAAACGTAAAAGTATAATGCATTTGATATTCGATCAATTGTTTGAATGAAAATTTTATATTTATTATGAATTTCAATTTTATTGTAATGATTGTTATGTAGAATTTAATGTAAAACTCAAAACTTTAATGTATTTGAGATGTTTGATCAATTGTTTGAATGAAAATTTGAGAATGTAATGATATTGAATCCATTGGTGCATGTAATTTACATGCACCGACAACTCATGAGTCTATCGATGCATGTAATTTACATGCACCGATAGACTCAGTGGTGCATGCAACTTACATGCATCATTAGATTTAGGTGTTGCTTTCGTATTCAGTTTGTTATTTCACATCACGAGCCTTCTATTTCAGTTTGCTATTAATTTTAAAAAAACTAATGAGGAAAAAATGTTTCATATTCAAAATTATATATAAAAGACTATGTTTTTGCTTAAATATAATATAAATCTATCGGTGCATGTAATTTATAAGCAGCAATAGACTCAGCGGTACATGCAATTCACATGCACCGACTTGCTAAAATCTATCGATGCATGTAATTTACATGCACCGATAGGCGGTGATGCACTAATATTCTATTATTTTTTATCTAATTACTAAATAACAATGATCAAATCATAAAAATGTGATTTAATTTTTCATTCTATAATTTTTACAATTGATCTTATAACAAATTAAAGATACAACATATTATTTTAGAAATTAAATTTTTATTATGGATGAGTATATATGATAGGCTTAGATTTTGAGTGTTTTTAACTGTGATTTATTCCCATTTTCTGTACTTTTTCCTGGATGATATTATGCTTTTTGGTGTTTATTCATTTGTTTCAGGAAATTAGATCAGAAGTGGAAGAAATGAGCTAATGAGAAGATAACGGGCGAAATCGAGGCATAAAAGATGATGAAAATGTAGAAGATGGTTTCTTCAGATCTCGATCGATCGAGAGTTATTCTCGATCGATCGAGCCAGCCAGTAGCAAGACTCAGAATTTTCGAAGGCTCGATCGATCGGTAGAAATATCGATCGATCGAGCGAGGCAGTAACTTCAGCAACAATTTTTGAGAAATCTCGATCGATCGGTGAAATTCTCGATCGATCGAGACGCGAGATCTGAAGATTTTATTTTCCTATTTTATCGAGATTTTGGAGGGCTTTTTAAGGGGACTCTCTTCCACAGAATTAAGGACGAATTTTGAGACAATATATCAGACTTTTTAGGTCAAGAGCAGCCGCCCTAGCCGCCGCCCAACGCCGGAAGAAGGAGATCCAATCTCCGTTCTTCGTCCAAAGTCGAGCCTATCCGTTCCGGAGTGCAAGGAAGGAACAAGAGAAGAAATCACGGTGCAACGCACGGATTCATCCATCGTTTATTGTATTTCTGAACTTAATTTATTTGATTTTCAATTTTCATTTGTTGTTTTTAAGGTCGAGAGACAAGAAAACTCATCTGTTATTGATTTGAATTAAAATTGGTTTATATTATTGAAGTTTTAGTTCGTTGTGTTTGATATTATTGATTCATTGATATTTGCGCGCATTGATATTTATTGTTCCTAAATTAATTGCATGTGTAGATCAGAGTCTAGCTAGCTTTGATTGAATTTGAGGGTTACAGCCGAGATCGAGAGATAACGCTGTAACACGCTCCATTAATTTATGATGTATGTTACGATTGAGATCGAGAGATAATATCGCATACGTGAGAACTTGAAATCGAAAGATTTAGAGTTAATAGGTTTTGATAATTTAAGCAACTTTGAATTAGTAAATAGGTGCACGAGAGTGACTTGTTCTAATTTATTGTTAGTTTCGTTACAGCTCGAGAGAGTGTATCGAATAATCATGAAAACCTTTCACCTTTAAAATCAATTGGTTAATAAAGTGAGAATTCCATTGAATCATTAGAGATAACATAATTGAACGACGAACTTGGTAATTTTCTCGAGTAACTTACCTTTGCATTTCCGGAACCATTCTTGTCATTATTTCTAGTTTAATTTTGTTCTTTAGTTTATTTTAGCTTTAGTTAATCAAACTCCTTTTATCGTAGGCTAAATATAATTTGATTGATCTTATTTGGTACTTATACGTTAGTCCCTGTGGATTCGACAACCTTTACTTAACTTTCACTATACTAAAACTTGACATCGTGCACTTGCGGTAGAATCGCTTCAACCCATACACTGAAAAATAATTGTTTAAAAATAAAGCGGTCAAGTTTTTGGCGCCGTTGCCGGGGACTAATCTGTATAATATCATACGAGATTAGTTAATTGTAATTTAGCCAATTCTTTTATTATTGCGTTTTTGTTGTTTTTTTTTGTTTTCTTTTGTTGATCTTTGTTAATATTTTCTTTGTGTATTTTTGTTGTCTCCTTTTGTCTATTTTGGACAGGAATCAGTTCTTTAGTGCATGCATAGAAGAGAGGAACCCTTTCTCGAGCCGTTTGATCCAGAGATAGAGAGAACGTTACTAAGAAGATTACGAGAAGCTCGAGAAATGGCTGACAATAACGAAGCACAGCACCCTAGATCGATGATGGACTTTGCACAACCTGCATTTCATGGATCGTTGTCGAGTATCACAAGGCCGACGATCCAAGCAAACAATTTTGAGATCAAGCCGGCAATCATACAAATGATTCAGCACTCGGTGATGTTCGGGGGAGCAGCTACAGATGATCCGAACAATCACATCTCCAACTTTTTGGAGATTTGTGATACATTCAAACACAATGGCGTCTCTGACGATGCCATCAGGTTAAGGCTTTTTCCTTTTTCATTACGAGATAAGGCTAAAGCATGGTTAAATTCACTTCCTGCAGGTTCAATAACAACATGGGAGGGGATGACAAAGGCGTTTTTGTCAAAGTACTTTCCCCCTTCCAAGACGGCGAAGATGCGGAACGATATCACGACTTTTGGTCAGTTTGACCCCGAAACTTTATACGAAGCGTGGGATCGGTTTAAGGAGTTGTTGAGGAGATGCCCACACCATGGTCTACCCATATGGCTACAGGTACAAACGTTCTATAACGGTTTATTTTCTGCTAACCGTTCAATGATTGATGCAGCATCTGGGGGATCCATAATGAGAAAGACGCCGGAAGAAGCATATAGCTTGTTGGAGGAAATGGCATGCAACAGCTACCAGTGGCAATCTGAGAGGAGCACGCCACAGAAACCAATGGGAGTCCATCAAGTGGATGAGATCACTGCTCTTTCGGCTCAATTAGAAGCCATGAACCGGAAGATAGACAGCATGGGAGCAGCAGCAATGCAGGCCCAAACTATTTTATGTGAGCTGTGTGGAGGCGGTCATCCTAGCATCGAGTGCCAGGCAGGTAATCAATTTAACCAATCCGTTGAAGCTGTTAATTTTGTAGGTAACAGGCCACACAATAATTCCTACTCGAATTACAACCAACCATGGAGGAACCACCCGAATTTGAGGTGGTCGAATCAAGAAAATGTGTTGAACCCTCAACCGCAGGCCGGGTTCACACAAAAGCCGAGTATGGAGGAATTGATGGCGAAGCTGATTTCATCAACAGAGGTGAGGATGCAGAATCAAGATGCATCAATCAAAAATTTGGAGGTGCAGATAGGGCAATTGGCCACGTTGATATCTGGGAGGACGCAAGGTACGCTCCCGAGTGATTCTATAAAGAATCCGAAGGAGCCATCAAATTGAGAAGGCGAGGAGGTGACAGTCCAGCTTGGGACTATAAATTAAGAACTTCCGTTTTTTTCTTTCCTTGAGTCTTGTTTTTGATTTCTTGTTTTGGTGTGTTTTTGTTAGTGTGTTTGTTTTGAGTTTATCTGGGATTGAATTCGTGTGTTTTTAATGCAGGTGTGAAAGTAAGAGCAACAATGAGCTAGGCGAGGCAACCCGAGAGAAAGTGTTGAGAGAGAAATGAAAATCCTAAAATCTGGAGTTGGCGATCGATCGAGACAAAATCTCGATCGATCGCCCGTTTTTTTAAATGCATTGTGAAGTACTGCCTCGCTCGATCGATCGAGAATTTTTCCGATCGATCGAGCGAGCGGATTTTTTGAAAAAAAAAGAGGCAGACGCAGCAGCCATAATTCATTCTTCTCCTCTCCAAAACAAAACCCTAGCCATTTTTTTTAAAATCCTTTCATCAAATCTCAAATTTTGTTCATCAAATTTCGATTATTTCAATTCTAAGAAGTAACATTCATTCTAATGAGATTTACATTGCAGATTTGAAGATTTGAAAGGAAAATTGGGTAGAAGCGCATAAAGAAGGGAATTCCAAGCCGAGGGCCAAATTTGTCCAAGATCAAGTTTTTACGAGGTAATTGGTTTCCAATCATCCTAGATTTGAGCTTTTGATGTTTTTTCGTGAATTTTATTAGAAGGGGATTGGAAAAGAATTTCAATTAGGAGGAAGTCGTGTGGTATTGAAAGGTGTCGGATTACAGTGTTGTGGGGTGTTAATTGAATTGAATTGAAGTAGTTGAGAATCTGTTGGCAAAGAAATGTCGTCCAGAAAGAGGTCAAAGCAGGCAGAAGCTTCCCAGAAGCAAAAGCAGGCAGAGGCCACTGTTTCTGAGCCAGTTTATGATGAACAGAAGTTTCTAAATGCCAAGATTGCTGAGTTATACCCCATCTACCATAAGAAACCCCTGAGCCGTGAAAGGGGAATGAGCTTGGATAAATTGGAGTGTCCTGTCATTAGGACAGTACGCCGAAAAGGATGGTTTCAATTCATTCAGACGCCGATTGATGCTGTGGTGCCGCTGGTAAGGGAGTTTTACACGAATCTTCGAGCTGTTAGACCAGGGCACCAAGTAAGTGTTTATGTTCGAGGGAAGGATGTGTTGGTGGATCGAGCCGCAATCAACAATATTCACCGGATGCCGTTACTTCAAAACTGTGCATACCAATCTTTTAAGAGTAGCAGGATTGACTACGATGAGGTATTGACAGTTATTGGCAAGCCGGGAGTGGATTGGCAGAGGAATGATAAAGCAGAGCCACAGTTGGTTCTAAAGAAAAATTTGAAGCCAGAAGCCCAAGCATGGTTTTCATTTGTCGCCTCGCGGGTCATGCCATCGACCCACACTTCTGAGGTTACAAAGGATAGAGCGGTCCTGGTATATGCCATCCTCTCAGGGAAGGAAGTGGATTTCGGCGAGATTATTGCTGATCACATTGCTGAAATTGGAAGTAGCCCACCGACCTCCGCACTACCGTTTCCATCCACAATCACTGCTTTATGTCAGAGGAACGGAGTGACTTGGGGGGAAGACGAGGAGCTACTCCCGCCGAAGACACCAATCATTGTGGCCGATCCTACGAGACGAAGACCCTCGGACACTACACAAGCTGGAGCATCATCCTCTGCTGCAGAGCATACACGAGTTACTTTGGATTCTCTTCATAGGGATCTCCAAAACATTCGCCTGGAGCAGCAGAGCATTCACAGCATGCAGCGGGACATTCATAGCATGCAGAGAGCATTGCAGATGGACCATGAGCAGGTAGCTCAGCGTCAGATGGAGTTCATGCACTATCAGAGTGCATGGAACACTGCCATGGCCCAGGGCTTCCCAGGTTTCCAGTTCCCGCCGGAGCCACACTTTGCACCTTACCAGCCACATGCACCTCCACCTTCCGAGTACCCACCATTTCCGCCATATCAGGGCGAGGAGCACCACTACCCAGTCCCCCCTCCGGAGCATGATGAGGATGACGATCAGTGACGATCGTCATCATGGTATGTGTCTTTGCCTTGGCATTTATTTTTCTTGTTCATTGAGGGCAATTCACATGCTAAGTTTGGGGGGGTTTTTGAGTATTTGTATATAATCTTGTTTTTGCACGTACTGCTACTTGTTTTATTCCCATACCTTGCATGACTGCATGATGTTGAGACTAATTTGTCCTTGAGCATTACCAACAAAATTTTTTTTATGGATTGAGTTATTCTTGAGAATTGATGAATTGGACTTGCAATAGTAATACATGATGAAATTAATCCTCATCTAGATAGGAGCCATGAAAATGTTTAACTTGTTTGTATATATCTTTTGTTAACTATATGTCAAAACTGAGGAATAATTTGAGCACTTATTGAGTCATGATTGAGTGAAGTATGTATTGATTAAATTGAAAACTTGTGTTAACTATGATGAGTCTTGAGTATCTTAGAGAACTCTACAGTTTAGTTGAAAGCACTTTGAGGCGAAATTTATAATTAGGAACTAGACTTGGGGATGATTTAGGCGATCTTTGGACCGTTTGAGCCTTTCAAGCCTACCTGTTATATATTATTCATTAGTGTCCCCTCTTGAGCTTTATTGAAAAAGAATGGTATATGCATTGCATATGATTAGACCCCCATTCGACATTCTTGGCAACTCATTATACCCACCTTGGTTTGAGCCTAAAAGAAAATTTTTACCTACCCCTAGGAGAGTATAATGAATCTCATTCATTGCACAGAATTGTATATGCAAATGAGTTCAAAAGGAACAAAAGAATGAGCAAAGAAAAAAGAAAAGATGTAGAGAAAAGCCTTGAAAAGAAAAATTCAAAATAAGACCCAAAGTGGCCAAGGCTAGAAAAAAGTTGAAGAGAAGCTCAAGAAAGAGTTGAACTGATTTTTATTATACTCTCTTCTTTGAATTCCTCCTACCTTTTCTTTGAAGCCGACACCAAAAGGCCTAACGTTATAAGCTTTTAAGACCTTTTGATCCAAGTCTAGGGAACAATTACATTAGTGGAGAAGTGCTGGATAGTAAACTTGTAGAGTAATTTAAAGTAATCTTGACTAGGAGTTAATATGGCACATGTTGATTTTAAAGATATATATGTAACTCATGTTTGACAATAGCACACACGCACGTTCCGATGTTGCGATGCATTGTTTAACTTAGGAGAAAATGCTTCTGGTTAAATGTTGATTGAATCCTATTGATGTGTAAGTAGGATTTCTGAGCTGTTACATATGTTGCAAAGAAAATTCATGCTTAGTATCGAGTTTAACTTTCTTTTTGAGTTTATTGCTTGCTCGAGGACGATCAAGTCTAAGTTTGGGGGAGTTGATAGGCTTAGATTTTGAGTGTTTTTAACTGTGATTTATTCCCATTTTCTGTACTTTTTCCTGGATGATATTATGCTTTTTGGTGTTTATTCATTTGTTTCAGGAAATTAGATCAGAAGTGGAAGAAATGAGCTAATGAGAAGATAACGGGCGAAATCGAGGCATAAAAGATGATGAAAATGTAGAAGATGGTTTCTTCAGATCTCGATCGATCGAGAGTTATTCTCGATCGATCGAGCCAGCCAGTAGCAAGACTCAGAATTTTCGAAGGCTCGATCGATCGGTAGAAATATCGATCGATCGAGCGAGGCAGTAACTTCAGCAACAATTTTTGAGAAATCTCGATCGATCGGTGAAATTCCCGATCGATCGAGCGAGGCAGTAAGTTCCAAAAGCTGGCGTGAACAGTGCACCGATCGATCGGTGAAATTCTCGATCGATCGAGACGCGAGATCTGAAGATTTTATTTTCCTATTTTATCGAGATTTTGGAGGGCTTTTTAAGGGGACTCTCTTCCACAGAATTAAGGACGAATTTTGAGACAATATATCAGACTTTTTAGGTCAAGAGCAGCCGCCCTAGCCGCCGCCCAACGCCGGAAGAAGGAGATCCAATCTCCGTTCTTCGTCCAAAGTCGAGCCTATCCGTTCCGGAGTGCAAGGAAGGAACAAGAGAAGAAATCACGGTGCAACGCACGGATTCATCCATCGTTTATCGTATTTCTGAACTTAATTTATTTGATTTTCAATTTTCATTTGTTGTTTTTAAGGTCGAGAGACAAGAAAACTCATCTGTTATTGATTTGAATTAAAATTGGTTTATATTATTGAAGTTTTAGTTCGTTGTGTTTGATATTATTGATTCATTGATATTTGCGCGCATTGATATTTATTGTTCCTAAATTAATTGCATGTGTAGATCAGAGTCTAGCTAGCTTTGATTGAATTTGAGGGTTACAGCCGAGATCGAGAGATAACGCTGTAACACGCTCCATTAATTTATGATGTATGTTACGATTGAGATCGAGAGATAATATCGCATACGTGAGAACTTGAAATCGAAAGATTTAGAGTTAATAGGTTTTGATAATTTAAGCAACTTTGAATTAGTAAATAGGTGCACGAGAGTGACTTGTTCTAATTTATTGTTAGTTTCGTTACAGCTCGAGAGAGTGTATCGAATAATCATGAAAACCTTTCACCTTTAAAATCAATTGGTTAATAAAGTGAGAATTCCATTGAATCATTAGAGATAACATAATTGAACGACGAACTTTGTAATTTTCTCGAGTAACTTACCTTTGCATTTCCGGAACCATTCTTGTCATTATTTCTAGTTTAATTTTGTTCTTTAGTTTATTTTAGCTTTAGTTAATCAAACTCCTTTTATCGTAGGCTAAATATAATTTGATTGATCTTATTTGGTACTTATACGTTAGTCCCTGTGGATTCGACAACCTTTACTTAACTTTCACTATACTAAAACTTGACACCGTGCACTTGCGGTAGAATCGCTTCAACCCATACACTGAAAAATAATTGTTTAAAAATAAAAGCGGTCAATATACTATACGATAAATTATTGAATAATCTCATAACAAAAAGTATATTATTTTCCAAATGATAATATATTGCACATACTTGTCTTAATTTTTAAGTGTTATTTATGATCGTCTTTAACACTTTCTGTGTGATACTTATTTGTTATGTAATTTGATGGCCAATGCAAATGTTGAGTCTACCGGTGCATGTAAATTACATGCACCGATAGACTAGCGGTGCATGTATATTACATGCACCGGTATACTAATGACATGCACCACTATGTGTTACTTGTTTGTTGATTTTATAACAAATTAAAGATACAATATATTATTTTAGAAATTAAATTTTTATTATGGATGAGTATATAATATATGATAAATTATTGAATAATCTCATAACAAAAGTATATTATTTTTCAAATTATAATATATTACACATGTGTGTCTTAACTTTTAAGTGTTATTTGTGATCATCTTTAACGCTTATCGTATGATACTTGTTTATTATGTAATTTGAGAACAAATGCAGATGTTGAGTCTACAGGTGCATGTAATTCACATGCACCGGTAGACTACCGGTGCATGTAAATTACATGCACCGATAGACTAGCGATGCATGTAATTTACATGCACCGCTATGTGTTGCTTGCTTGTTTATGCTTGTTAGTTCTTCAAATTTGATTTGGGAAGATAAGATAGTGCTACCTCACTGATATATTGTCAGTAATTTGATATACGCGTCGTTTATGTTATTATAGATCCTTCCACTAATGTAGTGACATGATGTCTGAAAGTTTAGAAATGAAAACAGTATGTAAACAAATGAAAATGGAATTTTAGAGTCTATTTTATACTTGGTATGTTGTACATAAACAAATGAAAGTGGAAAAAAATAAATCAAACCTTTGGAATGAGATGATATGTTGTTTATCTTTTCCAGATTTGCTACAAAAAAAATTTGTTTTCGTAAACAGACATTTTAACAAACACATAATGTGTACCAAAATTGAAATAAAAGTTCAATGTTAATTAAATCCAAAAATACCATAAAAACAGCAAACACAATTGAAACAAAATGTCGGTTTTCTGTAGTTGGAGAATAATGACATTTGGCAAAGCGAAAAAAAAGTCGTCGCCGCTTCCACCACAACACCGACACTACTACATACTCTTTGCCTAACCACCATTGCTGATTTCCCAGAACACGCGACCATCACCAACTCTCACGACGATGAAGAGATAATTCAACTGTGGGTATTTTAGGAATATTAAATGACTAATTAGATTAGGGTTTCATAAAAATGGACTTAGTTGAAAGAAGATTCTCACAAGATGTATTTAGTTGAAAAGAAAATATTTTGCTAGATTTAATTGAAACATGTTTTGAAAAATGGTACCTATGTGTAATTTCCTTTTTTTTTAAGACAAAGTGGGCCATGAATAAAATGGCAGTGGACGATGGCTTGTAGCTAATTTTTCAAAACTGGAACCAACATGAATCGGTGTCCTTATTAGTTATAAGTTTGATCGATTTGATCGGTTCGACCACTGGTTCATCCAGTGATGATGTCAGCAATATATAATATATATTTTAACTTTTGTAAATATATGTACTATGTATTTACTGTAGCTTCAAGTTGTTCAGAATGAAAAATTGTCATTACACCAACATAACATGGCAAACTTAAAGAATCAAATCAAACTAAATGACAAATATAAAAGAAAAATAATAAAATATCTCAAAAAACAACAAACAATGCCCAAAAAGAATAATATCCAAAAAATATTTAAAGAATTATAAAATGATTCATCTTTTATAGAAACTAAACATTATTTATATATAATATACATGACATATTTATAGAATTATACAGATTTTTTAACAAGATGTATACAATATTATTTTGTAATATATAATATATTTTTGTTCCAAAAATTTTATTTATAATTTTAACAAAAATTAAAAATTAAAATTTGAAAAAAGAAAGCAAATATGGAGGA
The DNA here is from genome assembly GCA_907163345.1 of Haberlea rhodopensis. Lineage (NCBI taxonomy): Eukaryota > Viridiplantae > Streptophyta > Magnoliopsida > Lamiales > Gesneriaceae > Haberlea > Haberlea rhodopensis. Next base: position 6,430,623 of record CAJQUN010000028.1, on the reverse strand, counting down.
ACCAGCCAGTTCAACTGTCGACTGGTTCATCGGTTGAACCGGTTTTTAACCGGTTAAATCCGGTCCCATTGGTTTTTTTTAGCTTGGTGTTTTTATATGGTAAACCAGACCAGACCAATCACCGGTTATCGATTAAACTGGCAGGTCCGATCCGATTTTCAAAACACTACTTGTAGCCCATCTGGTACCGATCGCGATTGTGACCCTAAAGTTTCGTGTTCGAGTCTTCGTGCCTTTTCTCCAAGTAGTTGTAATAGTTGCTAAAAAAAGGTATTGGATGAGGTGTAAGACCCCAACACTTAAACTCGTCATTAGTTCATTTGTGACGTCGTATGTGTATAAATTGTTTCATTTTCTTTTCATTCTTTAAAAAGAATCATTTCATGTTTCCCATAATCCTATGACATAACCAATGTTCAACATTATATGGTCATCTCGACCAACAAATAGACTCAAGGATTTCACCCATTACCATCCCCATTACACCATTTTTACATTGTGGGTTTTTATAAAAATTTGAGCAGAGTCTCCCCATAAACTGAGCTATCCGGAAATATAAACACATCACATAACATAACTCCCGACCAGGGACAACACAATACTAAACATAATACAGAAACACTAAGTAAATTCCCAGCCAGGAAAGACACCACACTAATAAGACAATAAAAGTGGGTTTCAACACCCTTATACAGTCCATATACAGATACAAGTGCTCACAGAAGAGCAACGAATAACGGATACTCATCCGGATGCATAATTAGTATATATACCAACAGCTCAACCTCGTATATCGGCTCAATCTCATACTACGCTTCTGGAAGCATCATCCAACAAGGTTCGAGCCTAGCACTCCAAGGCAGCATCGTACCTGTTTCAACATAAACAACCCCCACACAGGGTGAGCACACTCCCACTCAATATTCAATCACAAATCAACATACAAAATCATAATGCAATAATTTAGATTATTCAAAACTCATAAAATATACTCCCTGTATAATTCAGAATTTGTATAGCTTCCACACACTGTTCCTGTTTCAAACTCACGCACCTTCATAATGTCAAGTTTAGTATTATCAATGAAAATGTGATACTCAACAACGCTTATGAATTCAATACAATGACAATGTATTATTTATGCTCAAACATAATTAGTTCAACATCAATGTAAACCTGGTTATCCCACTATCTCATTCTCGATACTTTCTCATATCGCTCATGCCCACGGCATCACTACTCAACAGGTCAAATCGGATCACGTACCACTACGTGTCCCCCATAACTCGTATATGAAACTCAATTATTAAAGTCAAACACTTACCTGAATTATCATATTCAAAATTGCATGTATACATGAATGTATAGATACTAGATATACCTGCTCGTACGTCACCACGTACCTTATAGTAGACAACATGAACAAGCTACCATCAACGTCCGGAGTCTCCTGAAGAGTCTATATCGAATATCAATTCAATATTAGCTCATAATCCAAGCAATGAATATCCATCATTAGTTCTTACTTTCATTTCCATATCACAAATTAATAACTCAATATTATGAATCAAATCATAATCAATACTTTGATGCACACATCTTCACATGAATCATGATATTTCATTGGTGATGAAAAACCCCATGATATTTCAACAATTAACCATTCAATAAAGTGAGCCCCAATCAACTTCCAACAATCAAAAACATTCCACATGCTATCCCATTCCAAATTATAATGTCCATACTCAAATTATAACCACATTATCAAAACACCATTTCACCCGAAGTCACAACATATACACACATTTTTAGAAGTTTTATACATTAATCAACAAATGATGGAGTGCACATTATCTTGAACAAACTTCACCTACACCATACTACAAACTAGACACACACACATACACGAAGAACACATTCACGCACACACACTGATGCACACACTTGCACACACTCGAACACACCTTGGCAAACCCTTCCAAAAATGCTAGTAAAAATCGAACCAAGCTTCATCAAAATTCGAGGGATTTCAGGGGAAAAACGACTGAAGGATGAGGAGGATTACCCACAAAAATATTGGAAGAAAATCATCCCAAAATCGGACGAATTTGGAAATCCGAATCGCTGCGCTTCCTTGCAAGATCCGAACGAAATCCGCGACGAAACTTCATGTTCTTGGTATGGAAAGATGCGCCTGGAAGAGACGAAGAAGATGGTGGTTCGGACGCGCCGGAAGGAGGTCCGATGGCGGCGTGCGCGCGGCTTGAGCGGCGAGGGGTCGGGCAGCAGCGAAGAAAAATAGAGGATCGGGTTTTAGTGCGTGTATTTACACGTTTTACTATGTGTCCCGAAAATGCCCAACATAACATAATTATATTTGTATCTTGGCCCGGTTTTGTACATCGAAGTGTCGCCGGTGCACTGATATATTATTTATAGACAACGATTGGGATTTATACATACTCCAAAACCCAAAACTTAAATTCTTCATTTTAATTAACTTATCTCTAAAATATTATCGGAGTATATTTTACAATCTCAAAATATCTTATGATCCGATTAACTTGCCAGTTGACCTTCACTTGGTCAATTCCACTTCTAATTAATTAATTCTAAAATTAATTATCAATGAAATCCAAATCATATTTAGTCCAACAAATGATTATAATAAATCTGGACATCACAATTCTCCCCAACATATAAAATTTCGTCCTCGAAATTTCCTTGCATGCTTACTATAAAAGCCAACTGTAAAATTTACGTACCCTATATAGCTCGATATAGTGACTTTACCATATGTAGGATGACAGTCATTGGAATCATCGTGGCTCACACATGTGCCCCATTGCACCAACGATCGCAAGAAGTGTTTAACCGTCAAGCTTCTTTGTCATATCTCCCTACCTGTGTACTTTCATCGACACAATTCCATTGCACAATCTTATTTCCCGTCATATACTTTCATCACAGTACCCATCATATAATCTCGTTAAATCATGCAATCCACGCTTTCATGTATATTCAAGAATATATGACAATACACCAACATTTATCTTAATTAACTTCATACCTGTGTCGTTGCAAATGTATGCAACTTATCCCCACATCATCACCATCATCCGTATGAAGTAACGATACTCTTGAGACTTTACGCATCAATCTTTCATATATCATCTCCTGCTATTATCTGGTGCAAGGTAATGACTAGAAAACCCATTAGTCATTCTCACCTACGTATATACATATTATACACACCAACAGCCACAGACCATCAGCATCAAATCATGATAAATGGCTTAACACCCATATTTTCATGTCACGATTATACTCATCTAACACACGGCATCAACATCAATATCGAATAGTTCGTGACATACCTTTGTAGATGGAATCATCTACAATACACAATGGCACCATAATATCATGTTAATCACAGCACTCACATACTCTTAATATCAATATTTCCACATTACTTCACCCAACTATTACCTGTCAAAGGACAGGTACAAAATAATCTCGTTAGTATTTCTCAAATACTAGTAACATAACACGTACCTTGTCATTTACGCATTTCGATATTCACAATGTTTCTGTCATCAAACATTAATTCCCTACATCAGAAGTTTCTCGCAGTTCTATATACAACATGGTACTGCACACTATCACATAGGGTGATTGAAATTTAACATAAGAATCAATTGCATGCTTCAATGACGCAATTTATATCAATCTTTAACTCATCTTCGAAACATAAAAATTCATTAATCATGAATGTTCACAATGATCACATGTCCACACACGACATTCGTAGTAATCACGCGTCAACCCGCGACATACTCATGTCACCCCGTGACACGCTCATTAAACTCATGTCTATCTGATGGTATTCCATTCAACATAATAGGTGATTAATCAATTATTAATCCCACCACATACAAAACTAGCATGCTTTCACAACAATAATTATCGTCACAAAATGATTAACATCTATTTTCAATATCTCATCACTACGCACCGTAGATATGAGAGTGTTATCACAGAGGTTACACCCCTTCTTGCCTTATTACCGCAACAAAATATAAATGACACATCTAGGTTCCACTTCAATTCCATTATCAACTTTTCTACATGTACATGATTTCAAAATCAATATAAATCAACAGAATAACTCGAATCAATATATATATCAATATGTTCAACCAACTGAAACGGTTTACCTCGATACTTCGTCCTCCTGGATCAATCCAATATCCTCTTGGGCCTAAATCACATATACCCAATGAGCAATAACATAACTGTACATAGCACAACTTCTATTGCCATCTGCAATCAAAGCATCATCAATACTCATTGCTAACACAATTGCGATACAACAGCATTCATCGCGAATCACAATAGCGGTACTAAAAATATTCATTGCTAACACAATAGCAATGCATCAATCCTCATCGCCCTACGGCGGTACATAATACTCATCGCCACTACTGGTATACATATAATATCCATAATCACAATTAATAAACATTCTTAAAACAACAAGATGTAATAACACTTACTGTACACAGTTGATCCATACTTGATCCTTTAGATTGTCCCTGCTCTCAACATAAATATTCCACAAAATATGATTTCATATCAATATACAAATTGATATACTCACCATCAACAGAATAGCGGAATGAGACGTCGCTATATATATAGTCGGCGGCAAGAACCATCGCCATGGAATCAGCGGAATACACCATCGCTAAACACATGTCTGGCGGCATGAGCCATCGCCAATAACATAGCGGAAAGAGACATCACTATACACATACCTGACGGAATAACCATTGCCTATAATATTGTAAGGACCCTAATCCTTAAGTGCGGAATAAAGGCATAATAGAGCTAGACAAATGATCAGAGTAGAATAAACAAGTTGAGTTTGTGAGCTTAAGCATTTACATGCCAAAATAAAGGACTACCAAAAAGGATTAATTACATTCCAACAAATGAATGTGTCCACTATAGTTTTACGCTACTCCTAGAGTAGGAACTATACAAAAGAATCCTGTCCTTTCATCTACCAAAGATGCTCGAGAAGCTCACTGTCTCCACCCGTTCAAGCCCATCTATCATGCCAAAAAGGTACCTACAAGGACAACCCCCAAACATGAGCAATAATAATCATTCATATTCAACACAATATGAAGATAAAGCGTAAATGCATAATCAATATAAAACACTTCCTGTTTTCCCATGCATTTCAAACGCTTCCCGTTTGGTTGTCCCTGTACCATAACTCATGAGTATAATCAACAGATTATTTTTAATGGCCAAAACATGTCATGACATCATATACCATCTTAACTGTACCACATATTGGTCACCATTCCCTAGTCTGTCCATCACAGTGTATTTTAATGCCCCTCGCTTATATTCATATGGGCGGCATAGGATAACCTCGCTACAATGGACATGCGGCGCTCCCACCCCTCGCTTCACAGAGAGCGGCAAATACCCTTTCCTCGCCCCATATGACAACCACGCTCAAATGTGACATGCGGCGCTCCCACCCCTCGCTTCACATTTGGCGGAACCAATACAAAAAGCGGCAAGCATTAAAATCATCAAAGGATGACCACGACTCATGGGATGTGCATCCAATAATCATAATATGCATCTAACATCAATATGCATAAATTACCATGTATATGCATCCACTATGCAATACCTCATATGGCATAAATCAACATGTATATGCATCCACTATGCAATACCACATATATACCCGCATCCACAATGCATAAACAATGAGTATATAAAATACATGTTACCGTTGGGTGCCCGTACGTCCACTACGTACCTTTCCAAAAGTGGAATATGGTAGGACTTCAATTCCTCGGCTGTGTTGCCACCTGGGTTGGTTCTACATATTCACAAATACCAATATTAGAACCCAATAATAGTCCAATACCAAAAATCCCACAAAAACACCCAAAAATACCATTTTTGGTGTCTCGCGATCGATCGCCATCAAGCCCCGATCGATCGCGAGAACACACTGCCTCGGGCAACAAAAATGCACAATCCGCGATCGATCGCGGAGCTAGCGCCGATCGATCGCGGCCTCGCCGATCGATCGCGCCCAGCTCGCGATCGATCGCTGAGGCTTACTGCCTCAGCCCTGTTGCTCGCGATCGATCGCGAGAAAATCGCCGATCGATCGCCGAGCTGCGGGAAATCGAGATTCGGGCACTATTCACCCATCTCTTTCCCCAACTCATCTAAACCCACATACACCAACACCAACCAATACCAATAACTCAAAACCAACACTAAACATCATAACAAACTCAAATATACCACATCCAACCAAAATATTACCAAAACCACAACACCCAACACAACCCATTTTAAACCCTTTAAAACCAAACTAAACTCAACCAAAACCTTACAAAATTAATACATGAGGTACCCATACCTCTTGGGGATCTCAAATCACCCAACAATCTTCCACAAATCAAAGTTTGCAAGGTCTCCTCTTCACCTCAAAGGTGGAGCTCGAAAATGGGAAGGGAAAGTAAGGGTTTGGGTGTTGATTTTGAAAAGTAAGAGTGGATGGATGTAAAGTGGGGTTTGAGTATTAAATGTGAGGTAATTTAAAATGATACCCAAAATAATCCATGGTGTATAAAACACCCCAACATGATATTTTTCAAAGCATTTACTCAAAATGCACCATAATATCAATTAACACATGATTTCCAATTAATTGCTAACCAATGCAAATAAATCATGCTTCCAATAATATTTACCCAACATGCACCACATGCACCCTAAAATGCAACCCCGGGTCATCCCTATCCATATGACCATGCATTTTCCATAAGGTAAATAAATCCCAAAACATAATCAATTACCACATAATTAATCATGTAAACATAATTTAAAGCCAAATAGCAATTAACCATTTCGGGGATGTCACAAATATAGTGGCATGAACCATCGTTCGATATACCTGGCGGCATGAATCATCGCCAATCAATACATCTGGCGGAATGAACCATCGCCAATCAATATAGCGGATTGAAACATCGCTATCAATATATCCGACGGCAAGAACCATCGCCAATCAATATAGCGAAATGAGACATCGCTATCAATATATCCGGCGGCAAGAACCATCGCCAATCAATATAGCGGAATGAGACATCGCTATCAACATATCCGGCGGCAAGAACCATCGCCAATCAATATAGCGGAATGAGACATCGCTATCAACATATCCGGCGGCAAGAACCATCGCCAATCAATATAGCGGAATGAGACATCGCTATCAACATATCCGGCGGCAAGAACCATCGCCAATCGAATAGCCGATCCCTAGTCATTGTTACGGTAGTGTATTTTAATGCGCCTCGCTCAAATGCGACATGCGGCACTCCCACCCCTCGCTTCACATATAGGCGGCATAGAATAACCTCGCTTCAATGGACATGCGGCGCTCCCACCCCTCGCTTCACATTTTAGTGGCAAATATTCTTTCCTCGCCTCATATGATAACCACGCTTCAATGTGACATGCGGCGCTCCCACCCCTCGCTTCACATTTTAGCGGCACAAAACAAACATATAGCGGCAAGCATTTAAAATCATCACTCATCCATAACAATGACTCATGGGATATTCACCAAGCATTCCATCCATACCTGCAATACAATGCATATACTATATCCAATATACATCATCATGAGTGTATTTTAATGCACTTCGCTCAAATGCGCCATGCGGCACTCCCACCCCTCGCTTCAACATTTGGCGGCAAGGCATTAAAATTATCAATCCAATGTACACATGCAACCACAATGCATAATCCATGATGTATATAAAACGCAGGTTACCGTTTCGTTTCTTTCAACCCTGGCCTTAGCCCTTCGTGTCATAGTGTCCCTACAGGAACAATCACAAATCATGAGCATATAATAATCCATATTCACCACAATGTGATTATAACGAGTAAATGCATAAACTATGGGTACAAGGTACTTCCTGTATTCCAATGCATTTCAAAATGCTCCATTTGGTTGTTCCTGTGCCACGACTCACAATCATAATCAACGGGTTATATTATGATTCCATAGATGCCATGACATATAATTGTTCCACTATGATCACATATCATAAACACACATAAGCAAAACAGTCGTGTCACGCAACACTAACTACTATTATGCATAAATATGTGCTACCCATTCCTATCAGCATGTTTCAGGCCCTCAACGGCCCCAAAGACCTAACCACTGCTCTGATACCACTAATGTAAGACCCCAACACTTAAACTCGTCATTAGTTCATTTATGACGTTGTATGTGTATAAATGTTTTCATTTTCTTTTCATTCTTTAAAAAGAATCATTTCATGTTTCCCATAATCCCATGACATAACCAATGTTCAACATTATATGGTCATCTCGACCAACAAATAGACTCAAGGATTTCACCTATTACCATCCCCATTACACCACTTTTACATTGTGGGTTTTTATAAAAATTTGAGCAGAGTCTCCCCATAAACTGAGCTATCCGGAATTATAAACACATCACATAACATAACTCCCGACCAGGGACAACACAATACTAAACAGAATACAGAAACACTAAGTAAATTCCCAGCCAGGAAAGACACCATACTAATAAGACAACAAAAGTTGGTTTCAACACCCTTATACAGTCCATATACATATACAAGTGCTCACAGAAGAGCAACGAATAACGGATACTCATCTGGATGCATAATTAGTATAAATACCAACAGCTCAACCTCGTATATCGGCTCAATCTCATACTACGCTTCTGGAAGCATCATCCAACAAGGTTCGAGCCTAGCACTCCAAGGCAGCATCGTACCTGTTTCAACAGAAACAGCCCCCACACAGGGTGAGCACACTCCCACTCAATATTCAATCACAAATCAACATACAAAATCATAATGCAATAATTTAGATTATTCAAAACTCATAAAATATACTCCCTGTATAATTCCGAATTTGTATAGCTTCCACACACTGTTCCTGTTTCAAACTCACGCACCTTCATAATGTCAAGTTTAGTATTATCACTGAAAATGTGATACTCAACAACGCTTATGAATTCAATACAATGACAATGTATTATTTATGCTCAAACATAATTAGTTCAACATCAATGTAAACCTGGTTATCCCAATGTAAACCTGGTTATCCCACTATCTCATTCTCGATACTTTCTCATATCGCTCATGCTCACGGCATCACTACTCAACAAGTAAAATCGGATCACGTACCACTACGTGTCCCCCATAACTTTTATATGAAACTCAATTATTAAAGTCAAACACTTACCTGAATCATCATATTCAAAATTGCATGTATACATGAATGTATAGATACTAGATATACATGCTCGTACGTCACCACGTACCTTATAGTAGACAACATGAACAAGCTATCATCAACGTCCGAAGTCTCCTGAAGAGTCTATATCGAATATCAATTCAATATTAGCTCTTAATCCAAGCAATGAATATCCATCATTAGTTCTTACTTTCATTTCCATATCACAAATTAATAACTCAATATTATGAATCAAATCATAATCAATACTTTGATGCACACATCTTCACATGAATCATGATATTTCATTGGTGATGCAAAACCCCATTTTCTCCCATCATCCGCTACATCACACACATGATGCAGGATACACACACCCATATGTGCAAGTTCACGCCCAACTCACATAGCAATTCACTAGATCCACCAGTCCAACAGAGGGAAAGGAAGTGCAAGGGTGTATGCATAATAACATCCAACTAGTGTCTAACTAAAACAATCCAATTAAGCCAATTAACATGTTCTAAACATTCAAACCCACACCGAAGTGATTCAAACCAAGACCTGTAAGAAAGGATCCATGAAGATACAAGATTCTACCATTTTAAATCTAATTCCCTTAATCCCAACATAAAGTCATTTATTGATTAAATTCAACTTTAACAATTTAAAGATGCATTGGATTCCAAAGTTCTTGATTTAGAACTATTAAGATTTAAAACTCAATAAAGTGATATAAATCATTAATACATGCTATGCTATCCATTTGAGCATAAATATCACCATAACTCTATTCCATGTTATAATACATACTAGCATGCATCTAATCCATTTATTTACACACTACACATGCTTCCAATTGTAACACATCTCATACCATAGCCCAACATCCACCAAATATCACAATGGCTACAAGCCATAAAAGTTAGTCATTTTCACCCCACTAACAAGACTTAGACCCACATGTGAATCTCATTTAAGCCAATTAACAAACACATTCCATGCATGATTTTAATCTTCATCTTTTAACCAATAATAATACTAAGCCAAGGCATATTCCACAATTTATTTTCAACAATTAACCATTCAATAAAGTGAGCCCCAATCAACTTCCAACAATCAAAAACATTCCACATGCTATCCCATTCCAAATTATAATGTTCATACTCAAATTATAGCCACATTATCAAAACACCATTTCACCCCAAGTCACAACATATACACACATTTTTAGAAGTTTTATACATTAATCAACAAATGATGGAGTGCACATTATCTTGAACAAACTTCACCTACACCATACTACAAACTAGACACACACACATACACGAAGAACACACTCACGCACACACACTGATGCACACACTTGCACACACTCGAACACACCTTGGCAAACCCTTCCAAAAATGCTAGTAAAAATCGAACCAAGCTTCATCAAAATTCGAGGGATTTCAGGGGAAAAACGACTGAAGGATGAGGAGGATTACCCACAAAAATATTGGAAGAAAATCGTCCCAAAATCGGACGAATTTGGAAATCCGAATCGCTGCGCTTCCTTGCAAGATCCGAACGAAATCCGCGACGAAACTTCATGTTCTTGGTATGGAAAGATGCGCCTGGAAGAGACGAAGACGATGGTGGTTCGGACGCGCCGGAAGGAGGTCCGACGGCGGCGTGCGCGCGGCTTGAGCGGCGAGGGGTCGGGCAGCAGCGAAGAAAAATAGAGGATCGGGTTTTAGTGCGTGTATTTACACGTTTTACTATGTGTCCCGAAAATGCCCAACATAACATAATTATATTTGTATCTTGGCCCGGTTTTGTACATCGAAGTGTCGCCGGTGCACTGATATATTATTTATAGACAACGATTGGGATTTATACACACTCCAAAAATCCAAACTTAAATTCTTCATTTTAATTAACTTATCTCTAAAATATTATCGGAGTATATTTTACAATCTCAAAATATCTTATGATCCGATTAACTTGCCAGTTGACCTTCACTTGGTCAATTCCACTTCTAATTAATTAATTCTAAAATTAATTATCAATGAAATCCAAATCATATTTAGTCCAACAAATGATTATAATAAATCTGGACATCACATGAGGTGAATGTGTGCATATAATTATTATATTTTTATATTAAAATCCAAAATTCAAATAATTAAGAACATAATTAGCTTAAAATAAATGAATTAGGTAATTGTGAGAATAATTCAAACAAGTTATGAATAGAAAAGGAGATAATTTAGGAGTATATTATGTGAAATTTGTTAAATAATGACTACTATTGCAGATTTTTTTTTACAATTTTTTTTTAAAACTGGTATACACAGTGCATACATGATTCATATTTTTAAAATATTTTTATTAAAAAAATTCAAATTTAAATAATTAGTATATGAGTAGCTTAAAATAGATGCATGATATACTTATGAGATTAAATTTGAATAAGTTGTGCATAATTTCAAATGACAGAGAGAGATTATTTAGAAATATATTGTTGAAGACTCATGGGATACATAAATAAATTCAAATTTAAATAATAAGTAGTATGACTAGCTTAAAAGACATCCTTACCCTCAAACCTTTTTAATTCTTAAAAAAGTCAAGTAGTTGACAAACAGTGATTTAATGATTTGTTATCCTAACTTATATGTTTTCTCGAATCCAATCATATTTTCTGTTTTTTCTTCTCCACCAACTGAAAACCACCCGATTTTATTTATCTTTGCCAGCTACTTGGCTTTATTGGAAAGTTACACTGAGTCAATGTAGATTGGATTTATTCAAGGTTGGGATCGAACTAACTTATAGATTGGTGACCATGTATAAATATTGATTTTTTTTTTTTTAAATTTCAAAGGACGGGAGGACTCGAACCCGAGATCTCTTATATTAGAAAATAGATGACAACCACTAGGCTAAGACCTTATTATCATGTACAATATTGATTTGCATGTTATATGTTATTGATTCTATTAAAAAGTTATTATTTGAAATTTCGAGTTTGTGACAATTTATTCATGTCGTATCGCACTATGGTTTGTAATTAATTATTTTACCTATGTTTCATCGCTAATAGAAACTTGCTCCATCTATGGTTTGTAAGTAAAAATTTACCCCTATATAGTTTGCAATCATAGCACATTGCTACACGTCATATTATGGAGATGATGTTTTGCACCTATTACAAACAACGGGGGCGGGGGAGGGTAAAATATTTATTTTGAAAACTATAAGGACGAGCTACATATTGTCAAATCATATACATGTAAATTACCTATTTGAAATACTAACTGGGATTCGTTGCCAAACGCTCGAGTTTATCACCTTCTAAAGTCTAACATGATATTGCTCGTCTTATATCATACACATAAGCTATATTTTGTATTATGTGGAAGGCATGCATTTTCTCTTGTAAATACATTTCAAATATTTTGAGAGGAGTCCCCTCAGGCTTTGTTCCAACTGGAGCATTTTGTATTCCTCCGCCAAATTTTGCTTAAACAACAAACAATGCAATGCATTAACCAGAATCTGAGATATCAGTACAGCTCATAGCATCAACGTCCCGATGTTATTCACTCCATTTATTGTAAACATGAGTTTACTTAAAAGTAAATAACGTTGTAATATTTGGTGATTTTATCCCAACTGAGTGAGAGAGTCTTTGCGTAATAGACTATTACAAATATGTGTTGTAGTTCTCAATTGTAAGTGTTGGAGTGCAATAGTTATCCTTATTTAGAGATGATAGAGTTGAATATTACGCGTTTGTATGCTATAATATGCAATGGTTTTCGTGTTGATTCTTGAATTATTTTACGTTTTATGGTATATATTTCTATATTTCAGGAATCAATGTTGAAATTCATAAAAGGTGAAGAAATCAAGCTAAAATGATGAAAAAATGAATAAAGTTGAAGAAAAGAGGAAAAAACCAGAATCCAAGACACATGTTGCTCCTTTCTCCTCAAATTACTATATGTTCGAGCCAGGTTTTGGAAATGTGGTCCATATAAAAGTTGTAGAACTTTCTCTTATCTTCGCGTGGACAGCTGATTCATCAAATTTGGAGTTGGTATGAGAAAGTTACGGCCAAAATACAAAACTCGCCAAAAGCTGAAAAAGGCGAAGAAAACTTTCTGTGAAGCTCGATCGATCGAGCAAGCATTTCCGATCGATCGAGAACGTCTGAAAAAGCCACGAAATTCTTACTGGAAGGCTCGATCGATCGGCCACTTTATCCGGATCGATCGGTCCGAGGAGTTTTCAAAAAAATAACTTCCTTGTAGAGTTTGTATGCAAAAGGGAAGTCCATAATTCCTTCCTCTATACATTTGGACGAATTTTACAACCCAAAATAAGACTTTTAACCCTAAAAAAAAAGCCACACACAGCCTGCATCTCACAGCCCCTCTTCACCATTCAAAACCTCACGCCTTCTTCACCAACGTTGAGAACCACATGCCTTTTCTTTTCTTTTTCTTCCCTTCCAAACCATACACGTCCAGCAACCTTTCTTTCCCACCATTAACCTCCATCCTTCTACCATTCAACCTTCATCAACCATTCACCCTATGTTTTGGAACGAGCCAACAAGATAATCGAAGAGCACGATCGAGAAAGAAGCGAGGAAGGATCGAGAATCAACGAAAGAGTCGACTTGGGAGTTTTCTTTTACTTTTCTATTATTGTTTTACATGAATAATTGGATTGTTGTGTTTTTGATGATTGAGAGATATCAATAACATAGTTTTTCCTATTGATTTTGAAATTGAATTCATATATCTTCTAAGTGCATGTGTTATTGTTCTTATTGCTTTTGAAGGATTGATCACCTTTAAATGATATTTTATTATAATTGAGATCGAGAGATGAAATTATAATACGATATAATAATTCATGCCGTGTGTTAAAGATTGAGATCGAGAGATAAAATCACACCCGAGTGATCGCTTTGGGTTGTTTAATCTAAAGTTAGTGGTTTTCATAAAGCGCATTCAACATTAAATTGTTAATTACGTGAACGAGAGTTACTAGTTGCAATTTGATGTTAGACTTAATATAGCTCGAGAGAGTATATTGAATAAATTCGGAAAACCCGTCACCTTAGAGATGTATGAAGAAAAGAATTGTAAGAGTTGGTAAGGAGAATAATTGTCTTGATAATTCTTTCTTGTGGATTTTTCTCGTGATCGTCGATTGTTTTGGTTGGATTAGATTAGTTTAATTATTGATTAATTATCGTAGGTTAAATATAGTTAAAAGTAATCTTATTTGGTAATTACTTGTTAGTCCATGTGGGTTCGACAATCCGTATCTTCCTATCTATACTAAAACTTGACACCGTGCACTTGCGATCTAAAATCGCTAGATTGGAATTAATTGTTTAAAAATAAAAGCGATCAAGTTTTTGGCGACGTTGCCGGGGACTAACTTTAGTAATATCATACTAGGTTCTTTGACTGTAATTTAACCATTTTGTTTTTTTTATTTCGAAAAAATATATATATATATATATATTTATTTTGTTTTTATTTTTGTTTTGTTTGTCTTCTGAGGTACTTGGAGATGCTACATCAACAAGCCTTCACAAGCTTTGCCCAACAACGTTCCGAGCCGTTCTACGCTGTTTGGGAGAGATTCAATGAATTGGCCAACACATTCCGGTATCACAACTTTTTGAACTATACTTTCTTGCAATATTTCTTCAACGGGTTGGATGTACAGACACGAGAATGGGTATTGAGCGGAGCACTGGTGACTGGGAGTCCCCTGATTGATAGAGATGAGAACAGTGTGGTGCACCTGTTCAATGATATGGAGGACTTCGATCATCACTGGCATTGTGATACTACAAGGTTGGAGTCACCAATACCCACCGGAGCTTCACTACATATTGATATGCCACAACCATTTGAACATCACGAAGAGAGGAGAGATAGTTCGGCAGATGTCACAACTCAGTTAGAGGATACCTTAATAAGATTCATGGCATCAACTGAGAACAGTTTAGAGTGCCAAACCAACTCTATGTGCCACCTGGAGCAGCAAATGGCGGTCCTTATGGAAACAATTTCAACAAGCTACCAGAAGAAAGAGACGAGAGCTACAAATCAAGAGGCGACAAATCGAGTTTGGTTATATGATGACGATCATTCAACCAACCAGGTTTGGGGGAGTGATCCTCCTAGTGTGGAAGATTCAAAGGAACTTGAGCCTCTTCAAGAGATTGAGCATACTTCAGGGATGTCATCCGAGGAGTTCCCATATGAAGATGAATCGAGTGTGATGTTGGAGAAGGAAGTGACTTGCGAAGATTTTGATTTAAGTCCATCGATGGAGACATGTTCTATGCCATATGTGGATCCATATTTTCCATCGATGCCAACTTCACCGCACTACATCCTGAAAGAGATAAAGCCGAGTCAAGAATCATTCTCCCATTCCTACCACTTCAAGATGAATGTTGTTGGAGCGACGAGCGTACACTGCTACAATCTTGCCAATCTTGAGGGCATACTGAATGAAGACCCATTAGTGGTATCATACGATACTTACTATGGGCGGCAGCCGCTCTTTGATGGTTGCTTCTGATGGTCAAGCCGAAGACTAAAAATCAGCGCTTCTTGGGAGGCAACCCAAGCGTATCCTTTTGCTATTTAGTTTTGTTTATTTTTAGTTTTTGCATTTAGTTTGTTTATCTCTCGTGTCGACTATTTTATTTGCATTCTTCTCTTGCTAGGTACTTGGTTGGAGCGACGAACCCCTACAACGGTGGAGCTTTCAAAATCTTCCTCAACCCTCATGCAAGCGTCTTGATCAGGGGAGTTCACTGTTTCCCTTTTGATTCTTTTAAACATTGAGGGCAATGTTTGATTTAAGTTTGGGGGAGTAGTAGCTTGCATGTTTTACTTGTTTTAACCACATGTTGTGTGCTTAAATGACACTTGAATCGTCCGATTATTATGGGCTAATTTTTTTTTTATGAGGTCAAACTTGAGAAAAGAATGAATTATAGTAGTGACTATTGAATGAGGATTTTGATCTCACTATGCATATGAACTTGATTTGTGATGATTATTGGACTTGTACATGAATATCCTAATTTGAGTTAGCATGTCAAGAATGAGGAATATATTGAGCACAATGAGTCATGATCTTGTGGATTGCATGTTTTGAATAGTGATAATTGTTGTGAACTTGATGATTTGTCTTGAGCATCTTAGAGTTATCCTAGAACTTATTTGATGATGACACTTTGAGGCGAAATTTTATAGTTACAAACTCGACTTGGAAATGATCTAGGCGATCTTTGACACGTTTGAGCCTTTCAAGCTTACCTAGTCATATCAATCCCTAGTGTCCCATTTGAGCTTTATTGAAAAAAGAATGGTATATGCATTGCATATAATTAGACCCCATTCGAAATTCATGGCAAACTCATTATACTTACCCTTATTTGAGCCTAAATGAAAAAAAGTTATCCTTACCCTAAGAGAGTATAATGAATTCCATTCGATGCACGTAAATTGTTATATCCTGATGAACTTATTGAAAAATATTGATGAATGAGAAAAAGAAAAGAAGAAAAAGACAAAAAGCCTTGAGAAAAAGATAGAATAAATAAGACCAAAATTGGCCAAGGCTATAAAAGAAAAAGAAGAGAAGCTCGATGTGTGCGAAAAATTTGAACTGTAAATGATTATACTCTCTTCTTTGCGCTTATCCTATCTTTTCTTTGAAGCCAACACCAAAGGCCTTACATTACAAGCTTAAAAAGTCCTTTTGATCCAAGTCTAGGGAGTAACTATCATTAGTGGAGAAGTTGTTTGAAAATAGACTTATGGGGTGCTTGATGATAATCTCGACTTTGAGTTGATTGGCATGATTTGATCTTGAATATGTGCATGAAACTTGAGAATGAAATTATCACACACACACATTCCGATTTTGAGATATGTTGCTTGAATTAGGAGAAAACATGTCTTGTCAACCTCTGTATATGTGCATGAGATTTCTGAGAATAAGCAAGTAATGAAATAATTGTTTCAAATATCAAGAATGAACCCTACCTTATGATTTTAATGCTTAATCGAGGACGATTAAGTGATAAGTTTGGGGGAGTTGATAGGGTTGAATATTACGCATTTGTATGCTATGATATGTAATGGTTTTCGTGTTGATTCTTGAATTATTTTACGTTTTATGGTATATATTTCTATATTTCAGGAATCAATGTTGAAATTCATAAAAGGTGAAGAAATCAAGCTAAAATGATGAAAAAATGAATAAAGTTGAAGAAAAGAGGAAAAAACCAGAATCCAAGACACATGTTGCTCCTTTCTCCTCAACTTACTATATGTTCGAGCCAGGTTTTGGAAATGTGGTCCATATAAAATTTGTAGAACTTTCTCTTATCTTCGCGTGGATTCATCAAATTTGGAGTTGGTATGAGAAAGTTACGGCCAAAATACAAAACTCGCCAGAAGCTGAAAAAGGCGAAGAAAACTTTATGTGAAGCTCGATCGATCGATCAAGCATTTCTGATCGATCGATAACGTCTGAAAAAGCCACAAAATTCTTACTGGAAGGCTCGATCGATCGGCCACTTTATCCGGATCGATCGGTCCGAGGAGTTTTCAAAAAAATAACTTCCTTGTAGAGGTTGTATGCAAAAGGGAAGTCCATAATTCCTTCCTCTATACATATGGATGAATTTTACAACCCAAATAAGGCTTTTAACCCTAAAAAAAAAGCCACACACAGCCTGCATCTCACAGCCCCTCTTCACCATTCAAAACCTCACGCCTTCTTCACCAACGTTGAGAACCACACGCCTTTTCTTTTCTTTTTCTTCCCTTCCAAACCATACACGTCCAACAACCTTTCTTTCCCACCATTAACCTCCATCCTTCTACCACTCAACCTTCATCAACCATTCACCCTATGTTTTGGAACGAGCCAACAAGATAATCGAAGAGCACGATCGAGAAAGAAGCAAGGAATGATCGAGAATCAACGAAAGAGTCGACTTGGGAGTTTTCTTTTACCTTTCTATTATTGTTTTACATGAATAATTGGATTGTTGTGTTTTTTATGATTGAGTGATATCAATAACATAGTTTTTCCTATTGATTTTGAGATTGAATTCATATATCTTCTAAGTGCATGTGTTATTGTTCTTAATGCTTTTGAAGGATTGATCACCTTTAAATGAAATTTTATTATAATTGAGATCGAGAGATGAAATTATAATACGATATAATAATTCATGCCGTGTGTTAAAGATTGAGATCGAGAGATAAAATCACACACGAGTGATAGCTTTGGGTTGTTTAATCTAATGTTAGTGGTGTTCATAAAGCGCATTCAACATTAAATTGTTAATTACGTGAACGATAGTTACTAGTTGCAATTTGATGTTAGACTTAATATAGCTCGAGAGAGTATATTGAATAAATTCGGAAAACCCGTCACCTTAGAGATGTATGAAGAAAAGAATTGTAAGAGTTGGGTAAGGAGAATAATTGTCTTGATAATTCTTTCTTGTGGATTTTTCTCGTGATCGTCGATTGTTTTGGTTGGATTAGATTAGTTTAATTATTGATTAATTATTGTAGGTTAAATATAGTCAAAAGAAATCTTATTTGGTAATTACTTGTTAGTCCATGTGGGTTCGACAATCCGTATCTTCCTATCTATACTAAAACTTGACACCGTGCACTTGCGATCGAAAATCGCTAGATTGGAATTAATTGTTTAAAAATAAAAGCGATCAAGTTTTTGGCGCCGTTGCCGGGGACTAACTTTAGTAATATCATACTAGGTTCTTTGACTGTAATTTAACAATTTTTGTTTTTTTTATTTCGAAAAAATATATATATATATTTATTTTGTTTTTGTTTTTGTTTTGTTTGTCTTCTGAGGTACTTGGAGATGCTACATCAACAAGCCTTCAAAAGCTTTGCCCAACAACGTTCCGAGCCGTTCTACGCTGTTTGGGAGAGATTCAATGAATTGGCCAACACATTCCGGTATCACAACTTTTCGAACTATACTCTCTTGCAATATTTCTTCAACGGGTTGGATGCACAGACACGAGAATGGGTATTGAGCGGAGCACTGGTGACTGGGAGTCCCCTGGTTGATAGAGATGAGAACAGTGTGGTGCACCTGTTCAATGATATGACGGACTTCGATCATCACTGGCATTGTGATACTACAAGGTTGGAGTCACCAATACCCACCGGAGCTTCACTACATATTGATACGCCACAACCATTTGAACATCACGAAGAGAGGAGAGATAGTTCTGCAGATGTCACAACTCAGTTAGAGGATACCTTAATAAGATTCATGGCATCAACTGAGAACAGTTTAGAGTGCCAAACCAACTCTATGTGCCACCTGGAGCAGCAAATGGCGGTCCTTATGGAAACAATTTCAACAAGCTACCAGAAGAAAGAGACGAGAGCTACAAATCAAGAGGCGACAAATCGAGTTTGGTTATATGATGACGATCATTCAACCAACCAGGTTTGGGGGAGTGATCCTCCTAGTGTGGAAGATTCAAAGGAACTTGAGCCTCTTCAAGAGATTGAGCATACTTCAGGGATGTCATCCGAGGAGTTCCCATATGAAGATGAATCGAGTGTGATGTTGGAGAAGGAAGAGACTTGCGAAGATTTTGATTTAAGTCCATCGCTGGAGACATGTTCTATGCCATATGTGGATCCATATTTTCCATCGATGCCAACTTCACGGCACTACATCCTGAAAGAGATAAAGCCGAGTCAAGAATCATTCTCCCATTCTTACCACTTCAAGATGAATGTTGTTGGAGCGACGAGCGTACACTGCTACAATCTTGCCAATCTTGAGGGCATACTGAATGAAGACCCATTAGTGGTATCATACGATACTTACTATGGGCGGCAACCGCTCTTTGATGGTTGCTTCTGATGGTCAAGCTGAAGACTAAAAATCAGCGCTTCTTGGAAGGCAACCCAAGCGTATCCTTTTGCTATTTAGTTTTGTTTATTTTTAGTTTTTGCATTTAGTTTGTTTATCTCTCGTGTCGACTATTTTATTTGCATTCTTCTCTTGCTAGGTACTTGGTTGGAGCAATGAACCCCTACAACGGTGGAGCTTTCAAAATCTTCATCAACCCTCATGCAAGCGTCTTGATCAGGGGAGTTCACTGTTTCCCTTTTGATTCTTTTAAACATTGAGGGCAATGTTTGATTTAAGTTTGGGGGAGTAGTAGCTTGCATGTTTTACTTGTTTTAACCACATGTTGTGTGCTTAAATGACACTTGAATCGTCCGATTATTATGAGCTATTTTTTTTTTATGAGGTCAAACTTGAGAAAAGAATGAATTATAGTAGTGACTATTCAATGAGGATTTTGATCTCACTATGCATATGAACTTGATTTGTGATGATTATTGGACTTGTACATGAATATCCTAATTTGAGTTAGCATGTCAAGAATGAGGAATATATTGAGCACAATGAGTCATGATCTTGTGGATTGCATGTTTTGAATAGTGATAATTGTTGTGAACTTGATGATTTGTCTTGAGCATCTTAGAGTTATCCTAGAACTTATTTGATGATGACACTTTGAGGCGAAATTTTATAGTTACAAACTCGACTTGGAAATGATCTAGGCGATCTTTGACACGTTTGAGCCTTTCAAACTTACCTAGTCATTCGAAATTCATGGCAAACTCATTATACTTACCCTTATTTGAGCCTAAATGAAAAAAAGTTATCCTTACCCTAAGAGAGTATAATGAATTCCATTCGATGCACGTAAATTGTTATATCCTGGTGAACTTATTGAAAAATATTGATGAATGAGAAAAAGAAAAGAAGAAAAAGACAAAAAGCCTTGAGAAAAAAATAGAATAAATAATACCAAAAGTGGCCAAGGCTATAAACGAAAAGAAAGAGAAGCTCGATGTGTGCGAAAAATTTGAACTGTAAATGATTATACTCTCTTCTTTGCGCTTATCCTCTTTTCTTTGAAGCCAACACCAAAGGCCTTACATTACAAGCTTAAAAAGTCCTTTTGATCCAAGTCTAGGGAGTAACTATCATTAGTGGAGAAGTTGTTTGAAAATAGGCTTATGGGGTGCTTGATGATAATCTCGACTTTGAGTTGATTAGCATGATTTGATCTTGAATATGTGCATGAAACTTGAGAATGAAATTATCACACACACACATTCCGATTTTGAGATATGTTGCTTGAATTAGGAGAAAACATGTCTTGTCAACTTTTGTATATGTGCATGAGATTTCTGAGAATAAGCAAGTCATGAAATAATTGTTTCAAATATCAAGAATGAACTCTACCTTATGATTTTAATGCTTAATCGAGGACGATTAAGTGATAAGTTTGGGGGAGTTGATAGGGTTGAATATTACGCATTTTTATGCTATGATATGTAATGGTTTTCGTGTTGATTCTTGAATTATTTTACGTTTTATGGTATATATTTCTATATTTCAGGAATCAATGTTGAAATTCATAAAAGGTGAAGAAATCAAGCTAAAATGATGAAAAAATGAATAAAGTTGAAGAAAAGAGGAAAAAACCAGAATCCAAGACACATGTTGCTCCTTTCTCCTCAACTTACTATATGTTCGAGCCAGGTTTTGGAAATGTGGTCCATATAAAAATTGTAGAACTTTCTCTTATCTTCGCGTGGATTCATCAAATTTGGAGTTGGTATGAGAAAGTTACGGCCAAAATACAAAACTCGCCAGAAGCTGAAAAAGGCGAAGAAAACTTTCTGTGAAGCTCGATCGATCGATCAAGCATTTCCGATCGATCGAGAACGTCTGAAAAAGCCACAAAATTCTTACTGGAAGGCTCGATCGATCGGCCACTTTATCGGATCGATCGGTCCGAGGAGTTTTCAAAAAAATAACTTCCTTGTAGAGTTTGTATGCAAAAGGGAAGTCCATAATTCCTTCCTCTATACATATGGACAAATTTTACAACCCAAAATAAGACTTTTAACCCTAAAAAAAAGCCACACACAGCCTTCATCTCACAGCCCCTCTTCACCATTCAAAACCTCACGCCTTCTTCACCAACGTTGAGAACCACACGCCTTTTCTTTTCTTTTTTTCCCTTCCAAACCATACACGTCCAGCAACCTTTCTTTCCAACCATTAACCTCCATCCTTCTACCACTCAACCTTCATCAACCATTCACCCTATGTTTTGGAACGAGCCAACAAGATAATCGAAGAGCACGATCGAGAAAGAAGCGAGGAAGGATCGAGAATCAACGAAAGAGTCGACTTGGGAGTTTTCTTTTACTTTTCTATTATTGTTTTACATGAATAATTGGATTGTTGTGTTTTTGATGATTGAGAGATATCAATAACATAGTTTTTCGTATTGATTTTGAAATTGAATTCATATATCTTCTAAGTGCATGTGTTATTGTTCTTAATGCTTTTGAAGGATTGATCACCTTTAAATGATATTTTATTATAATTGAGATCGAGAGATGAAATGATAATACGATATAATAATTCATGCCGTGTGTTAAAGATTGAGATCGAGAGATAAAATCACACACGAGTGATAGCTTTGGGTTGTTTAATCTAAAGTTAGTGGTTTTCATAAAGCGCATTCAACATTAAATTGTTAATTACGTGAACGAGAATTACTAGTTGCAATTTGATGTTAGACTTAATATAGCTCGAGAGAGTATATTGAATAAATTCGGAAAACCCGTCACCTTAGAGATGTATGAAGAAAAGAATTGTAAGAGTTGGGTAAGGAGAATAATTGTCTTGATAATTCTTTCTTGTGGATTTTTCTCGTGATCGTCGATTTTTTTGTTTGGATTAGATTAGTTTAATTATTGATTAATTATCGTAGGTTAAATATAGTTAAAAGAAATCTTATTTGGTAATTACTTGTTAGTCCCTGTGGGTTCGACAATCCGTATCTTCCTATCTATACTAAAACTTGACACCGTGCACTTGCGGTCTAAAATCGCTAGATTGGAATTAATTGTTTAAAAATAAAAGCGATGAAGAGAGCTATCGAAGCGTGGTGCTTGGACTAATATACGGTTTAAAGATTAGACTTGCACCGTTACCACCAGCTATAACTTTTGGTGAAGCAGTAAGCATTTGATCCTACAATTGACATCATAGCCAATATTAGTGTTTGATTCCCATGAATTACAAGGTAGTGTAATTATTGGGAGAGAGATTGTTGGAGCACAATATTGCCCCTACTTGGAAATCGATCAAAACGTGGCTCTTGAGCTGCTATACGATTTAAAGATTATAATTGCACCACTACCACCAGCTATAACTTTTGATAAAGCGGTAATGCTTGATCCTATAATAAGTGTGACCTAAGTTGGTTGAGTGTGAAGCTTGGAGTTTAGATCATAAGTGTGACCTTGGTCTAAATAGGTATGTACAGATCAAAGTATTCTAGTGAATCCTTCCTGCAAAGGAAGAAGGGAAAATGTACAAGGATTGAACCTTCTAACTTCCACGAACAAACCTTGTGTTGTTTACGATTAATTGTTTTATCTTATTGCTCAACTCTGATTGAACCGGTCATCAGTTCTTATGTATACTGTGATGCCCAGTTTATTCTGTTTATATTTATTTAAATGATAAATTATGTTTAGATCATTTCCCTGGCTGAGAACTTACTTATGATTTTGAATTCTTTTAGTATTGTGTTTTTTCTGGGAATTATTTTGGTGATGTGTTCTACTTTCGGATAGCTCAATTTACAGGGGAAACTTTGCCGAATTTTTTATAAAAGTCATACCGTAGAAGCGTAGCATGTATTGATTCTTTTAAAGGATAAAATTTTTACAAATAAATATGACGTCATAAATGCATTGTTGACGTGTTGGATGTTGGGGTCTTACATATACGCTGCTTTCATAAGCTGGAGTTAATTCCACACTCAATGAAATAGCACAAAAATATCACTTTTGATCAAGAAACGGTTTGAAGTTGCTAACCCGACAGAAACAAAGATTTTAAAGAATAACAAGTGAACCGGATTAGTTGATTCAATTCCCCTGACTAATATTTTGAAATAAAATTTTTTATTTTTTGATTTTTTCTTGACTTTTGTTTTTCATATGTGTTTAAAAGTTATTTCGCAAAGGCAGAATGTTTGGCAATATCATTTTCAAATTATCATGAATTTGAATTTCAATATCATTACACGTATCATATGACTACAGAGCGTCGCACATGTCGATCGTATAAAGGTTGAGCCTACTGTTATATTTCGAAATATTTTTTGTCGTACAGTCTTCTATAATTTATAATTGAATAAACTCTAAAAAAAAATAAATTAGACATACAAGAATTGATGAATGAAGGATATTTAGAATGATAACATTATAAAGACAACATTGGCTATATTATTTAACTTCTTTACTTACATCATATTAATTAATAAAAAAAAAGGGAAAATATCATTTCATATTTTTAAAGTGTTTATTATATACGGAAAATTCTCTCAGCGGTAAAATAAAAAAGATTACAAAATTATAAATTTTCTACTTTTAAGTTGCAAACTGGTTGGGGGAAGCAAGTAATAAAATTATTATTTAAAGGGTCGTGTTGTAAATAACCGTAAATCCAGGGATGACAGTGAAAGTTTTACAGATGTATAGATAACGTGACGAAAATCCGTAGGCGCAAGGTCTTGGCCGCTCCACGATCATGTCAACAACCCCGGAGCCCGCCGCCGCCGCCGCCGCCGCCGACGCCGACGCCGATTACCGTTCTTACATCTGCTACAACTGCAGCTTCTCTTTCCACGTAACCCCGGCCACCACGTCATCCTCTTCTTCTCCATCGTCATTCCGTTGCCCCCGCTGTCTCCACCGCCATCTCCTCTCGCACCACACCATCTCTCCACCGCAGCCGCCGCCTTATCCTCCTCTTAACTTCGATCACACCCCTGTCCCTACTACGTTCACTTACTACACCTCCGAAGACTCCGACTCCGAACACGACTACGATTCCGATAACTTCCTTCTCTCCTACACCACCCCAGCTTTGAAATCCTTTGTCAATTCGCTCCCGATCAAAACCCTTCTCCCAAATTCAGCTAAATCCCTGCAATCATGCTCGATTTGCATGGAAGATTTCGAGATCTATTCTAGTTCTAGTGCCACAGTTAATGAATTGCCGTGCCAGCATTACTTTCACAATAGTTGCATCTTAGAGTGGCTTAATCGGAGCTATACTTGCCCCTTGTGCCGTTTTAAATTGCCAGTGGAAACTGGCCCAAATCGATGGGAAGATGAATACGACGCTGTTTTGGTTGTTGATTTGGCTCTGATAAGGGAGCCAATGACGAGGAGGCTGAGTGGAGTCCGGAATTTGGGTTCGGGCGAGGCAGCCGGAGAATCGAATTGGGAAAGAATGGGATTGAATTTTGATGCTATGCACGATGAAGATGGCGATACTTTCACGGTGGATGTTTGATCTTACGCGTTTCTTTGTTTTTTTGGTAATCATTTTTGGCTTCATTTCTTGGTGTTCCTTGTTGGGCTAATTGTATTTTCCATACAATTGTTAAGTCTAATAGTCTGATTCTTTGCATAATTCAATCTTGGAGTTGTTCTGTAATCTCCAGGAGTATACATAATCATGATCTAATCCTTATTTTTTGGCATTTATGCAATTTTATGTGGAAGCTTACGTTCTTATATCAACCACAGAATCTCAACAAATTAGTTGGCTCCAATATTCGCAATCGTGTCTGAAATTAAGGCTCGGGTGATGATGTTCATGTGCAACCCTATGTTGAATTTTATGTGCTATGTCAATGACAGAAACTCGACAAATTATATTTGATTAGATAGTTGACCATATTGTTTTCCTCGAATACGTGGTCATGTGAAAATTTGAAAATTTTAGAGATCATTGTTGGTGTTTGATGAACTTCATTTGTTGTACTTGGATTTTGCTTTTACTTGGTATTTTGTGTTTCTTGTTGTATAAAGTAGTAATTTGAATCTTAATTTTCGTTCATGCATTCGAGTCACTTGAGTTAGAATGCAACACCCATAAACTGAACAAGCTGCATTGATACTGTTTCATTTATGCTCTATGCATACTTGTTTTTTTGTAAAAAGTACCCTTTTACTCAAGAAATAGACGTGTTTCTCGCTTTTTTTTGGGTCTTAAAATCCCCCCATTGATGAACAATTTTGTGTCAGGCATCAATTCCGATTATAATTTGGTCATCTCATTTACAGATTCACGTTCAGTCATCCAATCTGTGGAGTGGATTTTCCACAGCTAGCAGCAACAAGCATGAACGTGAGGATGATTTGTCTATAGTCATGCTTCTTTGCAAAAGTTGTGTCTTTGGTTTTGTATATTTTTCAGTATTCACATAAGAGTGGAGTGGGTAGGGGTGGACAGCTAAATTAACCGGTAAAAGAGGGAATCAAGAGTTCTGGTGAACAAAAGAGAGAGTTTTCATCTGAACTCGCCAAAGGGACTGGAGATTAAAAAGTACTCCAATATTGGAAGAAATGAAAGGTTTCTCGAGTCCTATTGGGCGATCAAGAAATTAAGAGTCCCGCAAGTTATAAAGGGAGGTCTGGTGGAAAGAAGCAACTATAACCAGCTGTGGAACATTTACGGGTTTGTGATGGTTTAATCTTTCGAGGAAGCCAAGGCTAAGAATACAAGACGACACATAGTATTCTTGCTTAGATATCTTTCTATTGTATCGTCGGTGTATTATTCGTTTGTGTACTTGCATTGTATCTCCATCAAGGGTGGATCGTCATTCATCAATTCACAAAAAAAGTGAATGATGTGTATATTTGGTATATATACATTGTAAGCATTGGTTACACAATCAATCCCATTTCATACCTCACAATTCATAGAAAGTCTTGTAGATTTTAATATAATATTGGCTTGGATATGAATTTTGAGAGGTCGTATAGTACAAAATGTAATAGAGAGTGATCTTATATTCTAACAATTAAGCCAAGTAAAAAGATCACAAAGACCTTATGATCACAAATACTGATTTTAGCACTGGCAGAGTCCCCAAAACTGGCTGCTGCTCCAAGATTTGAGCATTATGTTCCCACTCATCAAGTGCAAAGTGACATTTGTCCCCAATCTGCGGGGTTGTATTTGTTGCTTTTTCACAGCCGGTGGAGAGGATTCATCTGGAAAAGATCGCAACACTACTGGATTTCTCATTGCAGCCTATAAGTTAATGAATCTGAGTATGAGCCTTTAAGTTAATGAATCAAAGTTCCATATCCTACAAACCATTCATAAATTAATGATACAGCCTATCAAAATAGTATATGACGGCCACCAAAATGCAAGTTTTTGAGGATGTCTACTTGTTTTAGTTTATGCTGAACATTAGTATCTATGTTATAGCTTCAGTAAGACTCTTTGATTTATATTATATCAGTTATTTTTTGGTACGTGAATTAAACTTAATAAAATGTACAACTTTATGTTTAATCGATTTTTAATGTATAATTAATAATATATTTATGTTGGAGTAATTTGTTTAATTTTATGTTTGACTTTTTATTTTGTATGTTATCTCCAAAAATAAAAATAGTTTGAGGAAAGTATTTACAATGTATGTTGTTTATATTTATATTAGCAATTGAAGAAGATTAATATATGTATGATGACCCGACTTGATTTCTTCTATGGTTCGTATAACCTACCACAACCCATTGTGATTAAAAGCTTAGTTGTTGTGTTGTAACAAATTTATTTCAATTTAATTGTATAACAAATTGCAGAGTGTACTAAAAAATTGATTATATAATCAAAAAATATATGTGCTCATACTAATTTCACACCGCTAGATATGGACTGCTATCATTAACGAAAGTGTTTCTTCAATACCAAGGTCTTAACTAATGAAGAGCAAGTCCTAAGTCGTGATGCGGGTGCATGGATGGATGTGGATGTGGGTGTACGAATGGAGTATGTCAATTTTCAAAAGATTAGAGTGCGAGTGCTCTTTAATGCACCTATTATATATATATATATAACAATATTAGATAAATAAATATTAAAATACTGAGAAAATTTGATATATTTTAAGTAGTCTTTCATGAAAAATATATCTAAAATTCATTAACTGATTCAACTAAAAAATCATCAGAACGACGCTCATTGTTTAAAAATTGTATAATCCAGCACAAGCCAATACAATCCCGGCTTGTGTTGTACATGGGAATGGAGGAGGAGCCATTTGAAGATTTTTATTGAATTTTTTGGCTAGCCGTTGAACATGAATAACCTCTTCAACTTAAATAATTTCTTATCTATTAATATAAATGAATTTTATCACTTAAAAATTAAATCAATTGGATTTTTGAAAGCGATGAATGAATCATTATTAAATTTATTGAAACTAAAGTTTAAATTATTTGAATCAATTCAACATACATAATTAAGTAACTAATATTTTTTTAAGAATATATAATAATATTTTTTTTTATCAATAGTAGATAAATAATAATCAGAATACTGAAAAATGTATATTTTCAGTGTTTTTTTGTGAAATAAATAGCTAACATCCATTTTTTAATATGTTCAAAGTCACTTCACATTTAAGTACTCGTTTGATGTAACTTATAAGCTCCATCGACATAAAAATAGTGAAAATTTCTCAAGATGAGAGAAATTGAAGCTATGTCGATAAATTAAGTCTTCTTCTTTTTTATCAGTGAAAGTTCAGATTTTGATATTGATACTTTGGTTTTCATTGAATTCTGACTATATGTTTTCCAAATATTAAAAAAAATTATTTGATTTGTCTTGATTCATTAAAATAAAAAATTGTTGTGTTTTCAAAAAATTCCGATGAGGAGATTATGGAAAGCATAAGCCAAAGTGTAAAAGCTAATAAATTTATTGTTACTGGCGTAAAGATAGTTTATACGAGTTACCATAGTATTTTTTAATTATATTCCAAATCTCTAGGATGAATGGAAGAGAAATGTTTACTTTTTAGAGTTGTACCTAGAGTTTCAATGTTTGTATCTAAAAGAATTCCACAAGAGTCATTAAAAGTATTGACATTTGGATACCTCTAACCTTTTATAGAGTTTTTAAAGTTATGTTTGAATACATGTTCACATGACTTTTAAAAATTCTATGAAAATCGATTTAGAATATCAATAGACTTATATAAAGTATAAAAATATCTAGATTGAATAACAATAAACTTTTATAAAATATATAAAAATTTATATTCAAATTCTATAAAACTCATTAAGAGTAGATCCAATACACTACTAATATTCACCTGTGTCCGGTACAAAAGAAAAAACCCCACCCCACCCCACCCAAATACCACTGGACAAGTGCTCCACCAAAACGGATCTCGCAATGCCTTCAGCGGCTTATACCGTCGAATCCTGCAAAATTGACATAAGC
This sequence comes from Haberlea rhodopensis, assembly GCA_907163345.1. NCBI lineage: Eukaryota > Viridiplantae > Streptophyta > Magnoliopsida > Lamiales > Gesneriaceae > Haberlea > Haberlea rhodopensis. Next base: position 6,400,782 of record CAJQUN010000028.1, on the reverse strand, counting down.
GACGGAGTTAAACTGCACACAAGAATCTTCAAGCAAGAAGGAGAAAATGAGGGAGATAAAGATAATTTGGTAATTGTTTTAGTACACCCCTATTCTGTATTGGGTGGGTGTCAAGCTCTTTTGAAAGGAATTGCTGGTGGGTTAGCAAGAAAAGGCTATAAATCTGTCACTTTTGACATGAGAGGTGCGGGCAAGTCTACAGGGAGGGCTTCTCTTACTGGGTTTAAAGAAATTGTAGACGTCGTTGCTGTTTGCAAATGGGTTTCTGATAATCTTTCTGCTGATAGGATCTTGCTGGTGGGATCTTCTGCAGGTACTGTTTTTGTTTTGAATTGTGATTAGTATCGATAGTTGTTTGAATGTTCAATAAGCCATGATGAATTGTTGGATTGTGCAATTTGTCACTTGTCAAAACAAAAGAGATAACCTTTTCAGTCAGACAAATTGCTTTGTGATATTGCTTTTGAGTTTATCCATATTGATATTTGACCCTTTTAATCCATTATATAAGTATTTTCGTACCATCGTTGATGATTCTTCTCATTTTGTGCTGTGAATTCTGCTGCAAAAGATAAAGAGCTTGAGCTAGGTGAATTCTGAACTTGCGGAAGTGATATATGCTTTAGTTACCATTTATGTTTATTTCTTTGTGTGGGCGAGCTCTGGTGCATATCCAAATCTAGGCTTGTTCTCAGTAATAGATCCACAAATTTAGTGCAAGGAGCGAGTTCAAATTTTTTTTTTATGGCATTATAGTCTCGAATTCATAATAACTTATGGGAGAAAAATATGGAACTATTTTTTAAAGGAAGAATATCGACTTTAATCACCCACATATATGTTTTTTCCTGTTTTCCAGTTTTCCAGTTTTCTTGGTTGGTGTCATTACCAGTGCTTAGCATTTCCGGTACCCTAATTCATGTAGTTGATCCCATGTAATTTGGGAATACATCTTGTTTGATGATAAAGAGGAAGCCATTTTTCTCCCTTGGCAATCAAAGAGTTGTTTTTCACTCCTTCAGAATGCTAATGTGCTCTTTGTTAGAATGACACTGCTTTGCTATATATAATCAAGATTTCTCAATTCTAGTCATTGATAGAAAACTTTATGGTTCAATTATTATCCCAGAACTCGATATGATATACTGATTGCTGGCATTAAAGCCGAAGTTAAAGCCCCTATTTCAAACCATGGTTTTTGCTTTTTTTTTGTTTACATACCAGAATCTCTCACCATTTTACTCGGGATCGGAATTTGTCTTACAGTTTCTTCTCACACTTCCTTGAACAGGTGCACCGATTTCAGGTTCTGCAGTTGACTCAGTCGACCAAGTTGTGGGTTACGTGAGCTTGGGATACCCGTTTGGTTTGATGGCCTCGATCCTCTTTGGACGACATCAAAATGCTATTCTAAAATCATCAAAACCAAAACTTTTCGTGATGGGAACTCGAGATGGATTCACCAGTGTTAATCAGCTGAAGAAGAAGCTGGCATCAGCAGCAGGACGGAATGAGATACATCTACTTGAGGGTGTAAGTCATTTTGAGATGGAAGGGCCTGCTTATGATGATGAAATGGTGGATTTGATTCTCCAATTCATAGGATCTTTGTAGGTGGTGCTCTGTTGTTTATCATTGTTGTATGAATATTGTGTGTAACCGACCAAATTTCTTGGTTCTCGAATCAATAATGGATTGATTTTGTGATTTTGAAAGTTGAAGTAGATAAAATATCGTAGGAAAGAAAGTGTTAACAAATTATGGTATGATTTGATGAGTGGTTTGAAAGAAGGAGCAAAAATACTATTAAAATCCTTCCCATATTTCTCTTTTCTTGTCAACTTTAATGAAAAACTGGAATCCAGAACAAAAAAAAGCTTATGGGAGGATAAAAAAAGAAAAGAAAAGCAATTGCTCATCAAATTGCAAGACAACAAATTATGTAATCTAAAATAAACATGAATATGTATTTGGAAACATTTACAGCTTCTGGACAAAAATTGAAAAAAAGGTGCCAGCCACATTACCTCATCAGTAATTAGTATCCCACGCCTCCTCTTATCTCACCGTCTCCCACTTTAACCCTTTTATCCCACAAACGCCTCCCATTCATCGTGTTCTCAATGGACGGAAACGCTTCTCCCTCCTCCTCCACCGCCGTCGATTCGATTTCCGAATGTTTGAGGAATCAAAGTTTGGAAAGTAACGGAGATGATAAATATGTTGCTAGTAAGTCTGTAGATAATGATAATATTGCTCAAAATAGGGTTAAGCTGAAGATGAAAGAACTGAGGTGGGACCACTCGTTTGTTCGTGAGCTACCTGGTGATCCTAGAACAGATTTGCTTCGGCGACAGGTTTGGTTTTGTGTTGGTTAATTTATTTCGTTTGTAATTATTGCAAATTTTGCTGCTGTTTTATTTATTTGAATCAGTTAAATTATTTGGTAAATGTAGCTCATGTCGTTGGATACTTGTACTGACGTACGGTGTTGTAGTACATGAAAAAGTATGCGTAGAGTATGTAGAAGGATTAACAATTACTTAGCAAAGGTTCGGCCTTTCAATGTCTTGAAGATCTTCAATTATGTGGTTTTGGTTGGGGTATTGCAAATGAGATATCTGGGAATTGGATTCTGTGTTTTTATTAATGGAAAATCTCCACTCGATACATTTTGGTGGCTGAAATTTCTAGATGCTTTACCAAAGGTTTTTTCATGCTTGCTATCCCAAAGTATCTCCATCTGCGGAGGTGGAGAATCCACAGCTTGTTGCATGGTCGTATTTCTTGATTTAGATCCTAAAGACTATCACTGAGTTTGTTGGTATGCTTTTCCGGTTACTTGACATTTGTTTCTTCAATGATGTAGACATGATAAAATCACAGATTTGAAATGCCGAATTTTTTTCACTTGGGCATCAGCTTTAGTTGGATCGTGAGTGTTGTTTCTTTGGTCTTTTTTGTTTATTTTATTGAGGATGGTAAAAGTTAATTACATAAAAATTAAACAAAAAAAGTTTATGATAAAACATCCGACTTTTTATGTACAAACCATTAGCTAAATAATTAAAATGCGATTATTTCAAGAAAGATACTTGCTTGATTTCAAGAAATAACATACTTACCGAGTTTAATTGTAATAATGCAATTATTACAATGTTCGGTTCATTGATATTCATGTTGTTTAGATTTTTAATACTCATTATCTTTTGTTGTAGAGTATTAAGAGTGCACGTGCCAAGTGCCAAGTGCCAAGATAGTATTTTATGTTGAAATGTTTGTTTGATAAAATAAAAATTCATTGATGATGGTTTTCCATCTTTATAAATAAAAGGAATATAATAGGAAAGCAAGAAAATAAGAAACAAGAAAGGAGGAAAGTAAGAAAAGAAAAGCAAGAAAATGATTAAATTAAAGAAGAAAGGTTGCAATGGAATTCGAAATCATGTCACTGGGTTCATTGCAAACACTCTTCACCACTAGACCATTAGGCTATGTTTGGTGAAGTGGCTAGTAACCAATGTATAATAACTCATCCCCCCTCAGATGCACATAGGTTCGCCCCCGAGTATGGTCGAGCAAATACTTTAGGACAGGTTCATACTTTGAAGTTTCAGAGGTGGGAATTGCAGCTGAAGGGTGCTGGAAGGACTCCATACAGTCGATTTGCTGATGGTCTTGCAGTCTTGCGTAGTAGCATCCGGGAATTCCTCTGTAGGAGGCAATGCATAGTCTAGGAATCCTGACAACACGTGCTCTGTGTGGTGACAACTGGAAATATGTCAGTCGAGACATGTTTTATGAGTATGCATTCCGTACCTATTTTAGATAGTTTATCCTCAAGGCTTAAGGTTTCTGTTAACAAAATTGTAGTCTTTTGTTAAATGAAAAAACAAGAAGCTCCCAGGCTTCTAACATTGCCTGTGTTTTTCTACTTATGTTTCTTCACTTGTGCTTGTGCTTGTGCTGTGCATATCTTTTTTCATTCTCCTTACGAATTTTCTTTTATAATATTAGCTATTTTGATAGAACTGTCACCGTAAAATTCAAAAGTTGTTATCTTGGCTGGCTATTGATATCACAATGTTTGTATCTTGAACATTGTTGAATAATTTGCATGAATTTGATCTTCAAACATATCTTGAACTCTCGTGTCACTTAGTCTAAAAGTAGTTATTTGTTTCGAACGCATGCAATATAATAGCAAATAACAACAAATAATTGAAATAAGTGCTGAAATATGGTAACTGATGCTGAAATGTAACAAAACCCCAACAGAATAAACTCCGTTACAACAGAAAATAAACTCCTTTCCCTAGCTACAGCTAGTGCCACTCGACAATATGATTAATATTCTAACTGCCTTTAATCATCTCTCCTCCATTCTATTTATCCTGATGCTCCAGTACGTGGGCCTTTTCTCTTGTAGACTTTGGTAATGCTGAATGATATCTTATCAAATCAATTTACATATTCTTGTACAGATACTTTGTAATCTTTTCATATCTTGTGGATCTCATCATATCTTGTATTTATTTAGATAAGTTTGTAAACTCTATTAAAGGATCAAGAGTCTGATCAATAAAATCATTCATTCAATTATACAATTATTGTATAACTTACATGGTATCAGTAGGTTAAAACTCTCACGAGTCTTCTTCGATCCACACCTTCTGTGCCCCACCACCATCGTTTTTCTCGCCTCTGTTTCCACAGCACAACCACTCCTTATAATGTCCAGTACCTCTGCAGCCACTTCTTCCAGTATGTCCCTCCACCATCCCCGAACACCTTCTCTGTTGCTGCACCTCCAGTTGTCGTACCCATCACCGCTCACCAACACCTACCCATCCGCCTCACTTCCTCCAACTTTCCATCATGGCGCGCTCACATAATTGCACTCTTCAATGGGTTCAATGTGACAGGGTTTCTCGATGGTTCCAGCCCCTGTCCTGATCGTGGTTCGGCTGTCTCGCCGTCTTCGGCGTTTCTTAGTTGGTTCCAACAGGACCAACTCATATTGGCAGCCATTTTCGGGTCCCTCGCAGCTGACATACTTCCGTTGTAAGGACCCTAGTTCCTTAAATGCGGATTAAATGCATAAATAAAATTTTCATGCATAAACGGAGTATAAAAGTTGTGTTGGTGCCTTGAACTATTAGATTACAGTGCCAAAATAAAATTCCAAAATGGATTAATTACATTCCCAACCAACGAATGTTAATCCTATAGCTTTACACTACTCCTAGAGTAGATACTATACAAAAGAATGTGCCTGCTACCAAGAGCACTCCTCACTAGCTCACCGCACCAACTCGCCTTAGCCCGTCCGCCCAAAAGTACCTACAGGAACAACCCCAAAACCATGAGCATGTACAAAATCATATTCACAATAATATGATAGCAATTCAAATGCATAAATCGTAAATGTGATTAACTTCCTGATGTAACACATTTAAAAGCTCCCTTGGGTTGTCCCTGTACCACATTATAACCAATAGATTATATTACCAATAATGTATGTCATGACATGCACCGATTTCCATACATTCCGTGTTCAATTCCCGAGCTTATTATATCAGTGGCATAATCCCCTCGCGTTAACATGACAGCGGAAATACCCCTCGCTTAGACAATACCAGCGGCACTAATATCCCTCGCTATAAATATGACAGCGGTCGTGTTCTTCGCTTCATATTAGCGGCAAATATTCTCTCATCGCTACGGTATGACAGCGGCAAGTATTCACATCGCTACGCCACTGGCGGCAAGTATTCTCCATCACTGGAATATAAATCCCGACTCACAATCACATGCAACAATGCATCCAATATACACATGCAACCAAAATGCATGACCAAACCATGTATGCAATCCATGATGCATAAACAAGACCACATATGCAACCACAATGCATAATCAATTCCATGTGTGCAACCATAGTGCATAACCAATTCAAAGCGTAATAAATACGTTTTACCGTCCGATGCCCGTACGTCTCACTACGTACCTTAGTCCCAAAATGTGATGTGTCGTGGACTTTATCTCCTAAGCTGTGTTGCCACCTGGGATGGTTCTACACATTCACACAATTCAATATTAGGAGCCAATAATAGTCCAATATCAAAAATTCCACAAAAATAACCAAAAATACCAAATTTTGCAACTCGCGATCAATCGCCACGAAGGGCCGATCGATCGCGAGATCATACTGCCCGAAACCAAATTTTTCACCCTTCGGCGATCGATCGCCACACTTGGCGCGATCGATCGCCAACCTCGCCGATCGATCGCCAAAAGCTTCTGGAGCGCACTGACGGCTCGCGATCGATCGCCAAAAACGGGCGATCGATCGCCGAGTCCTGCACTTCGAAAAATCGCCATTTTTGCTCCAAAACTCCTTTCCAATCCATACCAACTCCCCTACCTTCAAACCAACAACATCAAATACATAATAACCTTCAAAATACACTTTAAACATCCCAAAAATCCAACATTCAACTAAAATGGTACCAACCCATAAAAACCCATTTCAAAACCATACAAAACCACTACAAACTCAATCCAAACACAACAAAAACATTAGAGAGGTATCCATACCTCTTGGGGACTCCAAAACTCACAATAAATCCCACAAAACAAGTTTTTGGAAGGATTTCTCTTCCACTCCTTGCCCAAAAACGAAAATGAGGAGGGAAGGGTTTGTGAGAAGTGATTTGGGGAAAAATAGAAAGAGTGATGGGTTTTTGTGGGGTATTAATGGGTTATTTGGGGATTAATTAAATTTGCATACCCACAATTAATCATGATTTATAAAAATACCCCAACATGGTATTTTAAAACATTGTACCAAAATCACAATTAAATATATGATTCCCAATTAATCACAAATCATCTCATATAAACCATTATAACCCCCAATTACCCATCATGCATACATGCACCCCGAAATGTATTACCGGGTCACGCCTACCATGTGACTAAGCATTTCACCAAGATAATTAATGCCAACACAATTATTAATTATCACCATCAAAAATTACTTAAACATAATTAATGCCCAAATTGCAAATAATTATTTCGGGGATATCACAATACTCCCCTACTTACAAGATTTCGACCTCGAAATCGCATGCACTTCCCAAAATCGAAACTAAACATAAATCACATACCAGAGAATAGTTTCGGGTAGTGCTGCACCATATGCTGCTCCGTCTCCCATGTGGCCTCCTCGACACCCCTACAATCCCACTGAACCTTGATCATCGGTATCACTTTGTTCCGGAGTCTGCGATCAGCCCTATCCAGAATCCTGACTGGCCGTTCCTCGTATGATACATCAGAATCCAACTGAACCTCGGAAGGCTGTAATACATGCGACGGATCGGCTCATACTTCCGCAGCATAGATACATGAAACACGTCGTGAATACCAGACAACGACGGTGGTAGTGCCGAAACGGTACGCCAAGGTACCGATGCGCTGTAAAATCTCATACGGTCCCACATACCTCGGAGACAATTTACCACGCATACCAAACCGAACCACACCCCTGAAAGGTGAAATCTTCAAAAAGACCCTGTCTCCCAACTGAAATTCCAACGGTCTCCGTTGTTTATTCGCATAGGCTGCCTGCCTGTCCTGGGCTGCCTTCATTTTCTGACGGATGATCTTTACCTTATCCTCCATTTCCCGAATCAGTTCGGGTCCTCCTACCGCTTTACTGGTCAAGTCATCCCAGTACAAAGGTGACCTACAACGCTTACCATACAAAGCCTCAAACGGAGCCATCTAAATACTCGCCTGATAGCTGTTGTTGTATGAGAACTCTACCAAGGCCAAAGAATCTTGCCATGAGGCATCAAACTCTAATACGCAAGCCCTCAACATGTCCTCGAGCGTCTGTATAGTACGCTCAGTCTGACCATTCGTCTGGGGGTGATATGCGGTGCTCAATCTCACCTCAGTACCCAATGCTGACTGAAGACCTCCCCAGAAATGAGATGTGAACCGCGGATCTCTGTCAGACAGAATAGACACCGGAATCCCATGCAATCTCACTATGTCCCTGACATACAATTGAGCCATCCTCAAGTATGTGTACGTCATACTGTAGGGAATGAAGTGAGCTACCTTCGTCAGTCTGTCGATGATCACCCAAATAGCATCACAACCCGAAGTAGTCCTCGGCAAGTGGGTCACAAAGTCCATAGATATGTGCTCCCACTTCCACTCGGGTATCTCTAAGCTCCTTAGTTCGCCAATGGGTCTCTACCTCTCTGCCTTGACTTGCTGACAGATCAAACACCTATTGACAAAAGCGATCACATCACGCTTCATCCGTTTCCACCAGAACTGATCACACAAGTCCTTATACATTTTCCTCCCTCCTGGGTGGATACTAAATCGGCTACTATGAGCTCGCTCCAAGATTCCTCTACGCAACTCCGGCGTACCTGGAACTACCCATCTGTTACCGAGTCTCAAAGAACCATCCTCAGCCACTCTGAACTTCGATAGCTGACCCTGTAGTACCAATTATGACCACCTCTGAACCTCATCATCTGCCCTCTGAGCTCTCCTGATATCCTCATAGATATCTGGCTCAGCCAATAAGGTCGATATCCAAACCGGCGATGCGTCCACATCGAAGTCATAGCCCAGATGCCAACAGGAAGTCATCATGGCTGACAAATGCATGACATCCTCAGCATTATTCTTCACCTTCCGACTCAAGGCGTCTGCTGTCAAGTTCGCTCTCCCCGGATGGTACTCTATTTCACAGTCATAGTCCTTGAGTAGATCCATCCATCTCCTCTGACGCATATTCAATTCCGCCTGAGTGAACAAGAATTTCAGGCTCTTATGATCCGTATATATGGTAAAGGACGTACCATACAAATAATACCTCCAAATCTTCAGGGCAAAGATAATAGCCGCCAATTCCAAATCGTGGACAGGGTACCTAGCCTCATGCGGCTTCAATTGCCTCGATGAATAAGCTACCACATTCTTATCTTGCATCAGTACACAACCCAAGCCCTGCAGTGAGCGTCAGTATAAAGGACAAACTTTTTGTTCTCCGTAGGAATCACCAATACCGGTGCCGTCATCAATCGGTGCTTCAACTCTTGGAAGCTCTCCTCGCAAGCCTCTGACCAAAAGAAGGGTACTCCCTTTTGGGTCAATTGCGTCAGTGGTTTAGCAATCTTAGAGAATCCCTCGACAAAGTGTCGGTAATAACCAGCCAGACCAAGAAAACTTCGTATCTCGGGCACATAAGTGGGTGCAGCCCACTCCATTACAGCCTCAATCTTCCTGGGGTCCACTGAAATCCCACTGCTAGATATGACATGCCCCAGAAATACTACACTGCTCAACCAAAACTCACACTTGCTGAGCTTGGCATATAATTGATGGTCTCTGAGGATCTGGAGCACTGTCCTCAAGTGTCTCACGTGCTCTTCGCTTCTCCGGGAGTAGATAAGTATATCGTCAATAAACACAATGACGAACTGATCCAGATAGGACTGGAACACCAGATTCATCAAGCTCATAAAGTCAGCCGGGGCGTTCGTCACACCGAACGACATCACTAAGAACTCGTACTGCCCATACCGAGTCCGAAATGCTGTCTTCTGTACATCCTCCTCCCTGACCCGTATCTGGTGGTACCCGGATCTCAAATCAATCTTGCTATACAGCTTCGTGCCTTGCAACTGATCAAATAAATCATCAATCCTCGGGAGAGGATACTTGTTCTTTACCGTGGCCTTATTCAGTTGTCGGTAATCGATGCACAAACGCATCGAACCGTCTTTCTTCTTCACAAAAAGAACCGGTGCGCCCCAAGGCAATACGCTAGGGCGTATATATCCTTTATCAAGGAGCTCCTGCAACTGCTCCTTTAGTTATCTCAACTCTGCCGGTGCCATACGGTAAGGAGCACGAGAAATAGCGGATGTCCCCGGTAATAACTCAATCCCAAACTCGACTTCCCTTGCCGGTGGGAATCCGGGAATCTCCTCTGGGAATACATCGGCAAACTCTGCTACTACGGGTACATTCTCAACCTTCAACTCTTTATCCTTCCCCGACGTGTCCACGGCATAGATGAGGTAGCCTGTGTGCCCACGTTCCAACAATTGGGACATTTTAATTGCCGAAATCAACGGAGTCTTCGCACGAGAACCGTTGCCATAAAAAGTCCACTGAACCCCCAAACCAGACCTGAAGCGAACTGTCCTCTGTCGACAATCTACCACTGCCTGATATCTGTTCAGAATGTCAATGCTCACAATGCAGTCGAAGTCTGACATACCCAAGTACAATCAAGTCTGCCTTAATCACATTGCCCTCAAAATAAATGAGGCAGTCCATCAGAAACTGATCAGCAACAACTTTCTTTCCGGTGGGTTTCGAGACCAATAGAGACGCGGAGACGTGCACATATGATGTCTCGCCACAAAGTCCGCAGACACAAAGGAGTGCGAAGCACCTGTGTCTATCAAAATAAAGGCGGAATACGTAAATAAAAGGCACGTACCCGCTATCACCTCCTCTGGAGCTGCATCGGCCTGCTCCCTGGTCAACACATAGACCTGTCCCTGAGGTGGCCCCATCGCCTGTCCTCCCATCTGTCGAGGCACCATCGGCGGCCTCTGCTGTACTGTCCCGGTAGAAAACCTCCCCCTGCCTCCTCTAAGATCCACCTGACCATCACCATTCTGACAGAACCGAGATATGTGGCCCATCTTGCCACATTTATAACAAGCCGTACAGTCTCGCATGTGATGTGGTCCTCCACAAAAGTGACACTTCACCACTCCACTCCCACATTTATAAGAAGCCCCACGAGGTTTAAATGATTCTCCTCGTGGCCTCAGATTATTAGACACTGGCCTCGGCGGTGGGACTTGTGGGGGTGCAACGTCCGGGTAAGCACTGACTCCGATCTCTGCTAGCTCCGCTCTAGTGCGAGCATCATCAAAAGAAGTGGGGTTGTTGGAGATAACCCGATCAAAAAGTTCCGGTCGCAGCCCCTTTAGAAAGTACCTCATCTTGGCATGCCCATTTGTTGCAATGTGGGAAACATACCTCAACAAGGACGAGTAATGCATGGCATAGTCCGAGACTGACATGCTCCCATGTTTCAAGCTCGTGAATTCATCCTCCTTTGTTTTCCTAGCCGCCGCAGAAAAGTATCGGTTTAGAAACCGAGTCCGAAATAAAGTCCAGTCAATCACCATACCCTGAGCTCTCAGTTCCATCACCGTCGCCTTCCACCACATAGAAGACTTCTTCGCCAGTTGGAACTCCGCCAACCTCAGCCATGCTGTCCTAGCACAAGGAGCGGACACAAATATTTGCTCTAATCTCTCTAGCCACTCCTCAGCTTCTTCTCCTGTCTCCGTCCCCTCAAACATGGGCGGGTGGGAAGTTAGGAACTGACTCAGACTAAGCTCCCCTGGTAAAAGCAACTGAGCCACCGGCTCCACGCCCACGGCAGGTGGAGGTAAAGGATTTGTCTGACCAATGCTAGCGTTCACGCTTCCTACATCACCCACCCCTTCATTGAGGTTCTCCACATTCATATCCACCATGCTGTATTACAAAGGTTAACAGCAATTCCAAACAATATATATGTTATGCCGTTAGATAACATGAATGATAATAAGCATGTTAGTATAACAATTTATACACCAATATGCATAAACATGCTCCAATGTAAACACCTAGCCAACCATGCTAAGGCTACCCTTCACTCATTCCCGGGTTCTCTAACCTGGCTCTGATACCACTAATGTAAGGACCCTAGTTCCTTAAATGCGGATTAAAGGCATAAATAAAATTTTCATGCATAAACGGAGTATAAAAGTTGTGTTGGTGCCTTGAGCTATTAGATTACAGTGCCAAAATAAAATTCCAAAATGGATTAATTACATTCCCAACCAACGAATGTTAATCCTATAGCTTTACACTACTCCTAGAGTAGATACTATACAAAAGAATGTGCCTGCTACCAAGAGCACTCCTCACTAGCTCACCGCACCAACTCGCCTTAGCCCGTCCGCCCAAAAGTACCTACAGGAACAACCCCAAAACCATGAGCATGTACAAAATCATATTCACAATAATATGATAGCAATTCAAATGCATAAATCGTAAATGTGATTAACTTCCTGTATGTAACACATTTAAAAGCTCCCTTGGGTTGTCCCTGTACCACATTATAACCAATAGATTATATTACCAATAATGTATGTCATGACATGCACCGATTTCCATATATTCCGTGTTCAATTCCCGAGCTTATTATATCAGTGGCATAATCCCCTCGCGTTAACATGACAGCGGAAATACCCCTCGCTTAGACAATACCAGCGGCACTAATATCCCTCGCTATAAATATGACAGCGGTCGTGTTCTTCGCTTCATATTAGCGGCAAATATTCTCTCATCGCTACGGTATGACAGCGACAAGTATTCACATTGCTACGCCACTGGCGGCAAGTATTCTCCATCACTGGAATATAAATCCAGACTCACAATCACATGCAACAATGCATCCAATATACACATGCAACCAAAATGCATGACCAAACCATGTATGCAATCCATGATGCATAAACAAGACCACATATGGAACCACAATGCATAATCAATTCCATGTGTGCAACCATAGTGCATAACCAATTCAAAGCGTAATAAATACGTTTTACCGTCCGATGCCCGTACGTCTCACTACGTACCTTAGTCCCAAAATGTAATGTGTCGTGGACTTTATCTCCTAAGCTGTGTGGCGACCTGGGATGGTTCTACACATTCACACAATTCAATATTAGGAGCCAATAATAGTCCAATATCAAAAATTCCACAAAAATAACCAAAAATACCAAATTTTGCAACTCGCGATCGATCGCCACGAAGGGCCGATCGATCGCGAGATCATACTGCCCGAAACCAAATTTTTCACCCTTCGGCGATCGATCGCCACACTTGGCGCGATCGATCGCCAACCTCGCCGATCGATCGCCCAAGAGTGGCGATCAATCGCCAAAAGCTTCTGGAGCGCACTGACGGCTCGCGATCGATCGCCAAAAACTGGCGATCGATCGCCGAGTCCTGCACTTCGAAAAATCGCCATTTTTGCTCCAAAACTCCTTTCCAATCCATACCAACTCCCCTACCTTCAAACCAACAACATCAAATACATAATAACCTTCAAAATACACTTTAAACATCCCAAAAATCCAACATTCAACTAAAATGGTACCAACCCATAAAAACCCATTTCAAAACCATACAAAACCACTACAAACTCAATCCAAACACAACAAAAACATTAGGGAGGTATCCATACCTCTTGGGGACTCCAAAACTCACACTAAATCCCACAAAACAAGTTTTTGGAAGGATTTCCCTTCCACTCCTTGCCCAAAAACGAAAATGAGGAGGGAAGGGTTTGTGAGAAGTGATTTGGGGAAAATAGAAAGAGTGATGGGTTTTTGTGGGGTTGGGGGGTATTGGTGGGTTATTTTGGGATTAATTAAATTTGCATACCCACAATTAATCATGATTTATAAAAATACCCCAACATGGTATTTTAAAACATTGTACCAAAATAACAATTAAATATATGATTCCCAATTAATCACAAACCATCTCATATAAACCATTATAACCCCCAATTACCCATCATGCATACATGCACCCCGAAATGCATTACCGGGTCACGCCTACCATGTGACTAAGCATTTCACCAAGATAATTAATGCCAACACAATTATTAATTATCACCATCAACATTACTTAAACATAATTAATGCCCAAATTGTAATTAATTATTTCGGGGATATCACAATACTTCCCTACTTACAAGATTTCGACCTCGAAATCACATACACTTATCCAAATCGAAACTAAACATAAATCACATACCAGAGAATAGTTCCGGGTAGTGCTGCACCATATGCTGCTCCGTCTCCCACGTGGCCTCCTCGACACCCCTACGATCCCACTGAACCTTGATCATAGGTATCACTTTGTTCCGGAGTCTGCGATCAGCCCTATCCAGAATCCTGACTTGCCGTTCCTCGTATGATACATCAGAATCCAACTGAACCTCGGAAGGCTGTAATACATGCGACGGATCCGGCTCATACTTCCGCAGCATAGATACATGAAACACGTCGTGAATACCAGACAACGACGGTGGTAGTGCGAAACGGTACGCCAAGGTACCGATGCGCTGTAAAATCTCATACGGTCCCACATACCTCGGAGACAATTTACCACGCATACCAAACCGAACCACACCCCTGAAAGGTGAAATCTTCAAAAAGACCCTGTCTCCCAACTGAAATTCCAACGGTCTCCGCCGTTTATTCGCATAGGCTGCCTGCCTGTCCTGGGCTGCCTTCATTTTCTGACGGATGATCTTTACCTTATCCTCCATTTCCCGAATCAGTTCGGGTCCTCCTACCGCTTTACTGGTCAAGTCATCCCAGTACAAAGGTGACCTACAACGCTTACCATACAAATCCTCAAACGGAGCCATCTGAATACTCGTTTGATAGCTGTTGTTGTATGAGAACTCTACCAAGGCCAACGAATCTTGCCATGAGGCATCAAACTCTAATACGCAAGCCCTCAACATGTCCTCGAGCGTCTGTATAGTACGCTCAGTCTGACCATCCGTCTGGGGGTGATATGCGGTGCTCAATCTCACCTCAGTACCCAATGCTGACTGAAGACCTCCCCAGAAATGAGATGTGAACCGCGGATCTCTGTCAGACAGAATAGACATCGGAATCCCATGCAATCTCATTATGTCCCTGACATACAATTGAGCCATCCTCAAGTATGTGTACGTCATACTGTAGGGAATGAAGTGAGCTACCTTCGTCAGTCTGTCGATGATCACCCAAATAGCATCACAACCCGAAGTAGTCCTCGGCAAGTGGGTCACAATGTCCATAGATATGTGCTCCCACTTCCACTCGGGTATCTCTAAGCTCCTTAGTTCGCCACCGGGTCTCTGCCTCCTATGCCTTGACTTGCTGACAGATCAAACACCTCTTGACAAAAGCGATCACATCACGCTTCATCCGTTTCCACCAGAACTGATCACACAAGTCCTTATACATTTTCCTCCCTCCTGGGTGGATACTAAATCGGCTACTATGAGCTCGCTCCAAGATTCCTCTACGCAACTCCGGCGTACCTGGAACTACCCATCTGTTACCGAGTCTCAAAGAACCATCCTCAGCCACTCTGAAGTTCGATAGCTGACCCTGTAGTACCAATGATGACCACCTCTGAACCTCATCATCTGCCCTCTGAGCTCTCCTGATATCCTCATAGATATCTGGCTCAGCCAATAAGGTCGATACCCAAACCGGCGATGCGTCCACATCGAAGTCATAGCCCAGATGGCAACAGGAAGTCATCATGGCTGATAAATGCATGACATCCTCAGCAGTATTCTTCACCTTCCGACTCAAGGCGTCTGCTGTCAAGTTCGCTCTCCCCGGATGGTACTCTATTTCACAGTCATAGTCCTTGAGTAGATCCATCCATCTCCTCTGACGCATATTCAATTCCGCCTGAGTGAACAAGAATTTCAGGCTCTTATGATCCGTATATATGGTAAAGGACGTACCATACAAATAATACCTCCAAATCTCCAGGGCAAAGATAATAGCCGCCAATTCCAAATCGTGGACTGGGTACCTAGCCTCATGCGGCTTCAATTTAAATAACTTGTCTATTCACTTGGAATATGATGGCACTGATGAGGTGCAAATTGCTGATGGTTCTGGGCTTCCTATTACCCACACTGGTACTGGTACTATTACGTTTCCGACTCATACTTTTACTTTGCCTAATGTACTGTGTGTGCCGTCTGCTCGACATAATTTATTATCAAGACATCAGTTTACCAAGGCTAATAATGTTTCTGTTGAATTTTTCCCATCCCATTTCCGTGTGAAGGATCAGTCAACGGGGGCGGATCTGGCCAAAGCAACATGTGAGAATGGAGTTTATCATCTTCGGCCGCCATCCTTCAACCTTGTCTCAACAGCACACTTTGCTCACCTTGGTGTCCGCACCACTTTATCTACATGGCATGCTCGCCTAGGGCATCCGTCATCTAAGACCAGTTCATTTGTTATTTCACATTTTCATTTACCACTATCTCGGAAGAAATTGGATTTTGAACATTTTTGTGATTCTTGCAAACATTAATAAAACTGAGCTGTTACCGTTTACCGAATCATCACTTATTGGTTTACACCCACTGCACTATATTTATGCTGATGTATGGGGACCCACTTCTGTACCATCACTACATGGATTCCGTTATTATTTACTTCTGGTTGATCATTATAGTAAGTATTGTTGGTTATTTCCTATGACTGTGAAATCGCAAGTTGCGTCCATTTTTCCGCAGTTCAAGGCTCTTGTGGAAAAACAATTTGGTCACTCTATAAAAATTTCTACAGTGACAATGGTGGTGAATTTACTGCCCTTCGGCCATTTCTCAATGCTCATGGTATTAGTTGGCTCACTACTGCTCCTCATACCCCCAACAAAATGGCACCGTCGAGCGCCGTCACCGGCACATCCTCACCACTGGTCGTGCGCTCCTTCACTACGCTTGCCTCCCTCCAGAATTTTGGTCTTATGCCCTAGAAACGACATTCTACCTCATCAATTGCATGCCCTCGTCTGTCTTACAAAGGAAAAGTCCTTTTGAAGTTCTATTTCAACGCAAGCCATATTATCTCAAGCTCCGCACATTTGGCTGTCTGTGCTACCCGTGGCTCAAACCTTATACGTCCGGCAAACTTGACTCTCCATCTCGCCCGTGTCTTTTTGTGGGCTACTCTACCTCTCAAAGTGCATACCGTTGCCTTGACTTGACCTCAAATCGTGTGTTTATTTCACGCCACGTGCGATTCTCGGAATTTATTTTTCCATATCCCCCAGAGTCTACACCAACCTCGCCAACCACCGTACCCGCGGTCGACCAACCCTGCTGCTCCATGCCTCTCTCCACTGTTCCTCAGCCACGCCTGAACCAATCTTCCGACACCTCCCGCCCTTTGGAATATACTTCCTTAGTTTCCATTGACCCTCTAGTTGTACCTTCACAACCTGAGCGCACACACCCTATGCGTACTCGCAGCCAAAATAATATTTTTTGCCCCAAACAACTGAATATTGTCACCAAACATCCTCTCCCCACTGCCCTTGAGCCCACTTGTGTCTCTCAAGCTCTCTCTGATCCTCTATGGAGGAGCGCAATGGCCGAGGAGTTTACTGCTTTGAATCGACATGGTACTTGGGATTTGGTCCCTTCTCCTCCCAACACTAATATTATTGGCTGTAAATGGGTCTTCCGCATCAAATACAAATCTGATGGTTCTATTGATAAGTTCAAAGCTCGTCTCGTGGCTAAGGGATTTCATCAACGCCCCGGCATTGACTACGCTGAAACTTCCAGTCCAGTCGTCAAACCTGTCACCATCCGCACAGTTCTCTCCATTTCTCTCATGCGTCACTGCCCACTTAAGCATCTTGACATCAGTGATGCGTTTCTCCACGGTAATCTTTCCAAAGCAGTTTATATGTCACAGCCTCTAGGGTTTGTCGATACTCATCTTCCCACTCATGTTTGTCGTCTGCGAAAATCACTTTATGGCCTATGCCAAGCACCTAGGGCGTGGTATCAGGCTCTCAGCTCTGCACTGACTGACTTTGGCTTTGTTCAGTCACTCTCTGATACGTCCTTATTTATTTTTAATCGTCATAGTGTTCAAATGTTTCTCTTGGTCTATGTGGATGATCTTATTCTTACTGGATCTACTACATCACATCTTGCTAAAGTGACATCACATCTCCAATCTCACTTTGCCGTCAAGGATCTTGGACCGCTCTCCTACTTTCTTGGCGTTGAAGTTGCTAAATGTAAGGAGGGACTCTTCCTCTCTCAACACAAGTACACTATGGATTTATTACGACGACATCGCATGGACGGTGCCAACCTTTAGGCACTCCTATGGCTACCACCTCTACTCCATCCGCCTCAACCACAGTCGACCCCACTGAGTTTCGACAGGCTATTGGTGGTTACCTCACACTCACTCACCCTGACATTGCCTTCCCAGTTAATAAACTAGCTCAGTCCATGGCAGCACCGTCAGATATTGCTTGGGCAGCTGTTAAACGCCTCTTTCGCTACCTCAAAGGCACTATTCATCATGGGCTCCTTCTCCGTGACACCCTGGACCTCCGTCTTACAGCATATTCTGATTCAGACCATGCTGGTGACCGAAGTGATCGGAAGTCTATCTCGGCTTACATAGTCTTTTTGGGATCCAATCCCATCTCATGGCGATCTCGGAAACAAAACGGGGTGGCACGATCTTCTACTGAGGCTGAATATCGCTCTCTTGCCTCCGCTGCATCTGAGATCTGCTGGATTACACATCTCTTTCGCGATCTCGGCCTCACATTGCGTGACCCACCCAAAATTCTATGTAATAACATTGGTGCCACCTGGCTTGCCTTGAATTCTGTCATGCACTCTCGCATGAAACACATTACCGTGGACATCCACTTTGTTCGTGATCTCTCCAGCAAAGGTGTCCTCTCGGTTGCTTATGTTAACACACAGGATCAACTTGCAGATCTTCTCACCAAGCCTCTACATTGCACTAGGTTTGAAACATTGAGATCCAAAATCTCCGTTGCCGATGGCGCGTCCATTTTGCGGGGGTGTATTAAGGAATGATATCTTATCAAATCAATTTACATATTCTTGTACAGATACTTTGTAATCTTTTCATATCTTGTGGATCTCATCATATCTTGTATTTATTTAGATAAGTTTGTAAACTCTATTAAAGGATCAAGAGTCTGATCAATAAAATCATTCATTCAATTATACAATTATTGTATAACTTACATGATGGGCTTGTCTTTATCATTGGTGGGCTTGTCCTTAGTGGGCTCATTCCTGTAGAAAACGTATCAATATCCCTCTCTCGAAAGAAGCCTTGTCCTCAACGCTTAAAGTTGGAAATTGAGTTGCTATGTCAATAATATTTTCCCAAGAAACATCTTCCAAAGGCTTCCCTTTCCAATGTATGAGTATCTGTCATTGAATCCCGGATGGAGTGTTTTTGTCTCTGTGAGCAAGTATGTGCTCTAGCTCATAGTTGAGAATAAGATCGGAATCAATTGCAGTAGGTAAGTGTTGAACGTTATCCTTATCCCCTACAACCTTGTTAAGGCAAGAGGCATGGAAGACCGGATGAAAACGAGAACCTTCAGGAAGTTGCAAACATGCAACGTTTCCTATTTTCTGGAGTATCTTAAATGGTCCATAAAAAATGGGGGGCGAGTTTCTGGTATACACGATGGCTAACTAACCGTTGGCAATGAGGGCGCAGTTTTAAATAAATCATGTCATTAACTTCAAAAGATACATCGCGGCGGTGTTATTCGCATGCTTGATCATCCTTTGTTGAGCTCGAACCAAGTTGAACTTTAGTTGGCACAATAATTCGTCCCTGTCACTAAGTTCCTGACTCACGGCATCCACAATGGTTTCCCTTGGCAAATAATGCACGATTGGAGGAGGTTTTCGACCATAAA
This sequence comes from Haberlea rhodopensis, assembly GCA_907163345.1. Taxonomy (NCBI): domain Eukaryota; kingdom Viridiplantae; phylum Streptophyta; class Magnoliopsida; order Lamiales; family Gesneriaceae; genus Haberlea; species Haberlea rhodopensis. The sequence continues at coordinate 6,381,114 of CAJQUN010000028.1, read as the reverse complement.
CAGCTTCGAATGGCGTCATGCCTGCATAGCCATGAAAAGTGGCTTTATACCAAATTTCTACCCAATGTAAAAAAACTCGCCCAATGCTTAGGTTGCTCGGGAGCAAAACAGCGGAGATACGTTTCTAAGCATCGATTTAAAACCTCGGTTTGGCCATCGGACTCGGGATGATAAGCGGAACTCATGTGAAGACGGGTTTGTGATCGTGATTTATTTAAACAATAAATTTTTGGTGTAGCGCGATTATACCGCAAGTGCACGTTTGTCAAGTTTTAGTATGATAATTAAGATCAGGTTGTCAAACCCACATGGACTAACAAACAAGTACCAAATAAGATGCTTTAAACTATATTTAACCTACGATATTGAATTAAACAATTAAACTATTTAAATAAATTAAATTACTAATAATAATCCAACCAAGTCAATCAAGGTTAACGAGAAAATTCCGCTAATCAAGACATCGGTTCACCAATGTAATCTCGTATAACCCTCAATTGAATATCCATATATCTCTAAGGTGACGAGTTCTCCGAAGTTATCTAATATACTCTCTCGAGCTATATCTAATATCAAATTGCAGTAAGTCATTCTCGCATACTTATTTAACAATTCAACATTGAATTAAGATCCATGAAAACTTCTAGCTTTCGATTACTAGATATCTTTGGCTATCAAATATGTATTTGACTTCATCTCTAAATCTCAATCTGAAATCCATGGTATGAGTTATTCGTTCTGTATCGTAAATCATCTATCGATCTCAATTACATTACTAACATCATTCAAAGGTGGCCAAACCCTCAAAAGCATTAAAATCATAACACATATACATAGGATAAATGAATTCAATCAAGTTTAATAGAAAAGTCATATGATCAAACCAATGGATCCCCTAGTCTTGATAAACAATTTTAGTTCAACATAATAAATCAAAACAAAACAAAACAATAATTAAAGACAGAGAAAAACTCCCGATGTCGACTTCGTTTGTAGATCCTTGCTTCCTCTCTCGCTTCCTTCTCAATCGCCTCTTGAATCTCCTTGTTGAACATGTTCCAATGGAGGCGGATGTTGATGGATGGAGGCGGATGTTGGTGGAGGTGGATGGGTGAATGGAGGCTATTCCTAGGGTGAAAAGTCCATAATTTTGTGCATCAACTTATATTTATAGTGGGGGAGGAAAAATGAAGTGTCCTTGTTGGAATCAAACTCAAAAAGGTAAGTTTTTTCAGAATTTCTCGGCTATCGATCGATCGGTTCTACTGATCGATCGGAAAGCATAATTTTTTTTTTCATTCTGGTCTCCAGAGATCGATCTCCAGTGTATGGAGATCTATCTCCTCTTCAGGATTTTTGTTAGCTCATTTTTCTGCTTCTGGCGATCGATTTGCATTGGTCATAACTTTCTCATCCGATCTTGGAATTTGAAGAATCAGCTGTCCACACGAAGACAATGAAAAGATCTACAACTTCATGTTGTAAAATTTCCAAAATATGGCTCAAACATGAAGAAATTTGAGGATAAAGAAGTGACATGTGTCTTGTATTCCGGTTCCTTATCTTTTCTTCAGCTTTCTTTTTAGTTCATCGTTTTAGCTCTTTTCTTCATTTACTCATAATTTAACCTAAATTTCCGAAACATGTAAATAAATATCAAAATGCATAATATAGTTCAAGAATCACTATAAAATATAACGAGAAAAATATAAATATGAGTGCAAAAACTGACACTTATCAACTCCCCAAACTTATCACTTGATCGTCCTCGATCAAGCATTAAAATCACAACGTAGAGTTCATTCTCGAAACTTGAAACAAGTTATTTCATGATTTGCATTATTTTCAGAAATCTCATACCCACATACAAAAGTTGACAAGACATGTTTTCTCCTGAATCAAGCAACACGTCTCAAAATCGGAACATGTGTGTGTGCTATTGCCAATCAAAAGTTTCATGCACATCTTCAAGATCAAATCATGTTAATCAAATGAAAGTCAAGATTATCGTTAAGCACCCCATATGCCTATTTTCTCTATAGACTTTGATCAAAAGGTCTTTTTAAGCTTGTAATGTTAGGCCTTTGATGTTGGTTACAAAGAAAAGATAGGATAAGCACAAATAAGAGAGTATAATTATATAAAGTTCATATTTTTGAACAACTTGAGCTTCTCTTCTTTTTTTTTTTTTTCTTCTATCCTTGGTCATTTTGTGTCTTATTCCTTTAGATAATAATTTTTTTTCTTTTCACAAGGCTCGTTCTTTTCTTCTTTTCTTCATTCTCATTCATCAATATTTTTCAATAATAAGCTCATCAATATATCGAATGAGATTCATTATACTCCCTTAGGGTAATGAGAAATTTTTTCATTTAGGCTCAACAAGGGTGGGTATGATGAGTTTAAACAAGGATGTTGAATGTGGTCTAATTATATGCAATGCGTAAACCATTCTTTTTTCAATAAAGCTCAAAATGGGACACTAGGAATTAATATATATCATGGTAAGCTTGAAAGACTCAAAAGTGTCAAAGATCGCCTAGATCATTTCCAAGTCAAGTTTGTAACTATAAAATTTTGCCTCAACGTGTCATCATCAAATAGGTTCTAGAATAACTCTAAGATGCTCAAGACAAATCATCAAGTTCACAATGCAATCCACAAGATCATGGGTCAATGTGTTCAATATATTCCTCATTCCTGACATGCTAACTCAAAACATGATATTCATGTATAAGTCCAACAATCATCAAAATTCAAATCCATATGCATAGTGAGATCAAAATCCTCATTGAATAGTCACTACTATAATTCATTCTTTTCTCAAGTCTGAACTCACTAAAAAAAAAATTTAGCTCATAAAAATCGGACGATTCAAGTGTCAATTTAAATACACAACATGCAGAGTAAACAAGTAAAACATGCAATACACTCCCCCAAACTTAAATCAAACATTATCCTCAATGTTTAAAAGAATCAAAAGGGAAAAGTAAACTCCCCTGATCAAGACGCTTGCATGAGGGTTGATGAAGATTGGCTTTTGAAAACTCCACTCTTTAGGGGTTCATCACTCCAACTGAGTACCTAACACGAGAAGAATGCATATAGTAAAATAGTCAACTCGAGAGATAATAAAACTAAATTGGAAAACTAAAAATAAAATAAACTAAATAGTAAAGGATATTGCTTAGGTTGCCTCCCAAGAAGCGCTGATTTTAGTCGTCGGCTTGACCATCAGAAGCAACTATCAAAGAGCGGCTGCCGTTCATAGTAAGTATCGTATGATACCACAAATGGTTCTTCATTCAGTATGCCCTCAAGCTTGGCAAGGTATGAACAGTGTAAGCTCTTCGCTCCAACAACACTCGTCTTCAAATGGTAGGCATGAGAGAAGAACTCTTGGCTTGGCTTGGTCACTTGGAGGTTATATTTTGGTGATGTTGGCATCGATGGGAAGAATTAATCCACATATGGCATACAAGTGTCCATCGATGGGCTCAAGTCAGAATCTTCAAAAGTCTCCTCCGCCTCCAACATCACACTCGGCTCATCTTCACATGGGAACTCCTCGGATAACGTCTCTGAAGTAGGCTCAATAACTTGGGGAGACTCAAGTTCCCTTAAATCTTCCACACTAGTAGGATCACTCCTCCAAACTTGGTTGATTGAGTGATCATAGTCGTGAAACCCAACTTGATTCGTCTCATCTTGATTAGTAGGTCTTGTCTTATTTCTTGCCAGCTTCCTGATAATGTTCCCATGAGGATTGCCATTTGCTGCTCCAGACGACGTATGGAGTTGGTCTGACTTTCAATCCTTGTTTCACATGATGCCATAAATCTAAGTAATGTATCCTTTAGATGAGCACTTTTGTAGTGTCACTTGTCTCTCCATGATGTTCAAGTGGTGGGTGTGTAAAATGAGGGTAGTGAGGCTTTGGTGGGTATGGTGGCTCCAACCCTGCAGTGAAGGATTCCAATGCTACTGGTAGTCGAAGTTCGCCATATCATTAAACAGGTGCAATACACTATCTTCATCTCTATCAACCAAAGGACTACCAGTTGCCAAAGCTCCATTTAATACCCATCCTTGTGTGTCCGCATCCAAACCACTGTAGAAATATTGCAGACGAGTGTAGTTTGGAAAGTCATGATACTGATATGTGTTTGCCAAATCGTTGAATCTTTCACACGCTGCATAGAATGGCTCTGAAGGTTGTTGGGCAAAGCTTGTAAAGACTTGTGGATGAAACATCCCAAGTACCTTGCAAGACAAACAAAACAAAAACAAAATAAAATAATTTTTTTCGAAATAAATAAACAAAAATTGTTAAATTACACTCAAAGAACCTCATATGATATTACTGAAGTTAATCCCCGGCAACGGCGCCAAAAACTTGATCGCACTTTTCTTTAACACAACTTTATTATCAAATTAAAATCAATGTGCGAATATACCGCAAGTGCACGGTGTCAAGCTTTAGTATAGTAATAAGAAGTAAGAATGTCAAACCCACATGGACTAACTGTAAGTACCAAATAAGACGCTTTAAACTATATTCAACCTACGAATATGAATTAAATAAAATACTAATTAATTAAATTAACTACTAATCCAATCAAGTCAATAAAAGTAAACGAGAAAATTCCGCTAGAAAATATTATCAAAGACGTCGGCTCACCAGTGCAATCCTCTACAATTCTCGATTGAATATCCCAATATTTCTAAGGTGACGAGTTCTTCTAAGTTATCTAATATACTCTCTCGAGCAATATTAAACCTAATATCAAATTGCGGTAAGTCACTCTCGTGTACTTTTTTAACAATTCAATATTGCATAATATTTTGTAACACTTTTAGCTTTCGATGACTAGATATCTATGGCTATCACACACGTTGATGACTCCTCTCTCGATCTCAGTCTGAAATCCACGGTATGAGTTATTAATTCCGTATCATAACATCATCTCTCAATCTCAATTACGACACTGACATCATTCAAAGGTGATCAATCCCTCAAAAGCATTAAAATCATAAAACATACAATAAGACTTATAAGAATTCAATCAAATAAATAATCATCAAATGTAGGTTCAAAACAAAAGGTTTGCCTGATCTCGATAAATAAATTTAGTTCATAATATTCAAATTGCAAAATCAAACCTAAGCATGAATAATCCAAAATAAATCAAAAGTAAAATTCAGAAGACAAGAATAAAATCCCAGCGTCGACTCCGGTTGTAGATCCTCGCTGTTTCTCTTGCTTCCTTTCTCGGCCGTCTCTTTAATCGCCTTGTTAGAGTTGTTCCAAAATCCTAGGATGAAGGTGTGGTGGATGGTGGATGTTGGTGAGATGGAAGATGGATGGAGGCTAATTCCTACGTTGAAAAGTCCCTCCCTTGATCTGATTTTTGTGCATTATTTATAGATGAGTGAAAATAGGAAGCTTTCTTGTTGGACACAATGATGTGACTAGAAATAGACACATCTATTGCTTTTAATTGTTTACGATTTGGTATGTTTTGATGGATAATTTGATACAAATGCTACCTAATCGTATATTTGTGTAATTGTAGGTGGAATCAAAGAAATCGAGCTAACTAAGGCGAATAAATGTCAAGAAAAGCTTTGGAGCTAATAAGGAATCAATGTAGATCAAGAAAAAGGCTAAAAATATAATTTTAGTTGAAGCAATTGTTCCGCATGGATAAAGAGATCGATCGCCTTTGGACAGAAAGTTGAGCAACAAAATTTACGGTGCAGCGATCGATCGCGAGAAAAGAGGCGATCGATCGCCAAAACCCACTGGAGCCAAGCGATCGATCGGTGAAAAAGAGGCGATCAATCGCCTAAAGAGTTTCACCGAAAAAAATAAGCTACCGATCGATCGCTACCTTATGGCGATCGATCGCCAGCTGAGTTTTGGAAAGTGTGGAGACTTGACTTCTTTCATTTCCACATGGATTATACCCTACTCCATCAGCCTCCCTAGATTTATAACTCGAAAATCAGTCTCTAAAGGGGGGGATTCAGACCTTAGAACATATTTTTAATTTTAGAATAATTTTTCCTTCAATTTTTGTAAAGACGCTCGAAGAACGAAGACGGAATCAACAAGCCGGAATCGTGCTTCACTTTAGTAACTTTCTTTTCTATTGATTGCTTGATATTTTTAATACAATTTTGTTAGTTTTAGATTTAGTTATGCAAGGCTAAACACTTTGATTCTTGGTTGATGTATACTTGCCTTTGGAATAAAAATACTTGTGAAAATTTTGGTTTGATTGTTGAATTTTAATTCAATTTCAATTTGTTTTTCAGATTATGATTCTTGTGATTGTTGTGTTTGATTGATAGATTGATCACCTAGTAATCACATACAATATCTAATGCTAATTAAGAAGCAACTAAGATTGATAATTACCTGCTGTTGGTGTTATTAAATTCTTAGGAAAAACGATTGGATAATTAATTCTAATGGCTGTAGTTCTTATTGATTAGATTCATCAAACTTACTAGCCTTGAAACTATCACTGTTTAATCTTAACGGCTGTAGTTTTGATTAAAGATTTGATAAGAGTCGAATTGAATGCTGTTTTCTTTTTTACCACGATTTAGGTAAGTTAGGAATTAAGTTTTCAATTGATGAATAATTGAATGAATTCATAAGTTTAGTAATTTGATGATCAAGTGAATAATTTCCAAAGGTAAAATTGACCAAAAACCAAGAATTGCTTTTTAAAATCTTGATAAACTAGTGATTTGCTTGCTTTTGTTTAAATTACTTATAGTTAAAGAAATTCGAAAACCCCCTATTTTGATACTTGTTAGCATAAAAGTATTCACTTCCCTGTGGGATCAATCCATACTCACGCTACTGCATTCATAATTGTTATTAACTTGAGAGGGTTAATTTGGGCGTACGCGATAAACACTACCAAATTTTGGCGCCGTTACCGGGGAAGGCAATATTATTAATTTGCGTTAATTTTTTTATTGATATTCTTCTTCCCGTGCTTTTTACCTGTTTGTTCATGCACGCAGGCAATTTTTCATCAGAGGAGGACGAACATCAATACGATCCTGAGATAGAAATGACTTTACACCAACTAAGGAGAGAAAATCGAAGACAAGTAAAAGAAGAAGAGGAAAGGACTATCATGGCGGAGAATCAAAGCTTGAGGCAGTTGGCGAATCCCAACTTGGATCAACAACCTCTTGATCGCTTTTATTTTAAACAATTAATTTCAATCTAGCGATTTTAGACCGCAAGTGCACGGTGTCAAGTTTTAGTATAGATAGGAAGATACGGATTGTCGAACCCACAGGGACTAACAAGCAATTACCAAATAAGATTTCTTTTAACTATATTTAACCTATGATAATTAATCAATAATTAAACTAATCTAATCCAACCAAAACAATCGACGATCACGAGAAAAATCCACAAGAAAGAATTATCAAGACAATTATTCACCTAACCCAACTCTTACAATTCTTTTCTTCATACATCTCTAAGGTGACGGGTTTTCCGAATTTATTCAATATACTCTCTCGAGCTATATTAAGTCTAACATCAAATTGCAACTAGTAACTCTCGTTCACGTAATTAACAATTTAATGTTGAATGCACTTTATGAAAACCACTAACTTTAGATTAAACAACCCAAAGCTATCACTCGTATGCGATTTTATCTCTCAATCTCAATCTTTAACACACGGCATGTATTATTATATCGTATTATAATTTCATCTCTCGATCTCAATTATAATAAAATATCATTCAAAGGTGATCAATCATTCAAAAGCATTAAAAACAATAACACATGCATATAGAGGATATATGAATCTCAAAATCAATAGGAAAAACTATGTTATTGATATCTCTCAATCATAAAAAACACAAAAAATCCAATTATTCATGTAAAACAATAATAGAAAAGTAAAAAAAAAACTCCCAAGTCGACTTCTTCGTTGATTCTCGATCCTTCCTGGCTTCTTTCTCTATCGTGCTCCTCGATTCTCTTGTTGGCTTGTTCCAGTTCCTAGGTTGAAGTGGTGATGGTGGATGAAGGTGATATGGAGCATGGAGGTGTGGAGGCTATTCCTAGGTTACAAAGTCTGATTATGGTTGAAATTTTCGTCCACATATATAGAGGAAGGGAATCAAGGACTTCCTTGTTGGACACAAACTCTATAAGGAAGTTATTTTTCAGAAAACTCCTCCGGCCGATCGATCGAGACTGACTGCTCGATCAGTCGCCAAGCTCTGCCAGCCTCGATCGATCGAGATTTGAGTGTCGATCGATCGAGATGTTTTTTTATTTTTTATTTTTATTTTCTTTTGGGTTTTTCTTCCTTTCCATGATTTGACGCGTTCGCTCGATTTGGTCCTTTTTCATCATTTTTTGGCTCATTTCCTCTACTTTTATGAATTTCAACATTGATTCCTGAAATATAGAAAGATATACCATAAACCGTAAAATAATCCAAGAATCAACACGAAAACATATACATATCATAGCATAAAAACGCGTAATATTCAACCCTATCAACTCCCCCAAACTTATCACTTAATCGTCCTCGATTAAGCATTAAAATCATAAGGTAGAGTTAATTCTTGATATTTGAAACAATTATTTCTTGACTTGCTTATTCTCAGAAATCTCATGCACATATACAAAAGTTGACAAGACATGTTTTCTCCTAATTCAAGCAACACATCTCAAAATCGGAATGTAAGGACCCAAGCCCTTAAACCTTAATTAGTGTATTAACCACTATGTGTGGCACATGCTTTCAATAAAAAGCCGATCGGGAAGCTCAGATGATACTTTATCATTGCATGGCAATTACAAAAAAATTCCTTTAACACTCAATGTTAAGGTCATCAGCCTAACAACGAAATAGACTCCCAAAGTTCGCCCAATATCATCCCTTTTTGCCACTTTTCACATTGTGGACTTTTATAAAAATTTGGGCAGAGTCTCCCCATAAATAGAGCTATCCCGAAATAAAAGCACAACACAGTACATAATTCCCGGCCAGGGAAAGCATAATACTCAACAGAAAGCAGTAATACCAAGTAAATTCCCAGCCAGGGAAGACACCACACATATCACGACATAAATGGGTCTCAACACCCACATAATACACTAACGACTCTCATATCATTAGCAATTCTACCACAATTGCATGCAACATATAATGAAAGAGAGAAAGGCTCATGCCTTTATATACAACCCATATACAAGAATATTCGTGCTCACATGCGAGCATCATAAATGTGTATATAAATCTCGGGTGTATATAAGTACTCTATACGATACCGTGCTCCATCAAGCCCTGGTACCATGATCCTGTGAGTACATCCAATCAACAGCTCGAGCCCAGCTCCACAGCCATCGATGCACCTGTTCACCTGCCCCAACAGAGACAGCCCCCAACAGGGTGAGCATACCAATACACAAAATCTCATAATCACAATAATGAAATTCATAATTTACAACACAAGTAAATGTTAATGAATTTTAAATGATACTCCCTGGATGGCAACATCCTCATCCGGGATTCTGTGTACTGTCCCTGTTCTCACAATCATCAAACTCATCAAATCTCATAAATCAGTAAATCAACACATTGATTTAACCCATTGCATGCCTAGTTCTCGAATATCAATAATTATGATTCCAAGTTCATCATTCATGCAAAAGTAGATATCTCACTATCTAACACTGATTTCATAGCCTCGCTATTAATCATAAATAAATTAAATACCTAGCATTTATTTTACCAATTCTTCATTATACCTAGACATCTCAAATGTCTTATAATGAATACATGATCCCGCGATCATTCTCAGGCATCTCAAATGCCCTACAATGGTCATATAAACCCAGTACCCCATATATCATGTAAGAGTCATCCTACTCTAGGGTCACGCACGCTACAAGCGGCGATATCAAGATTTGGGTCATTCCTTGGCTATATCAACATATATATATATAATCCTCATGCGCGATTATTCAATGAAATCACAGTTCATTATGCATTCACAAATGCCCAAATATATAGAAATGCTCGTACGTCGCACGTACCTTAAATCTCCGAAGTCCGAGCCAAACCTTGCTCGAGTTCCATGCTCCGAGGAATGATGTGCTAACACGATAAATTAATTCACGATTAATTACGAACATGCAACTCATGCTCAAGCACACCCATAACCCTCTAAAATATTGTCAACACAAGACAATAAACCAATATCGAAAATCGCTCAAGAATACCCCACAAATTCTCGAACCTTCACAACACAAATCGAACCCATTAAATACCATAATTCATCTCACATATGAATTAATCAATCCATAGCATGAGTAATCATCCCACATGCCAAAAACCCCCAAATTTTCGAATTTCAAGCCCTAAATTCGAACTCAATTAAGCATCAACAATACATCTACTCATGTAATAAATGACCCATAACAAGAATCGTCACAACCCTGCCAAAACCCCCAAATTCGAACCCATTTCATGCACACATCCGAAATTCGAACCAACCCTCACGAATCGAGCTGACATTTCGAACCAATCCAACACAAAATAGCAGGGAAATACACAAAAGCATGAAAAAGGGGGTTAGGAAGGTTACCCAAACGAAATCGGAAGAAATCGGACGAAAAATCGAAGAACCCTAGAAATTGGGGATCGGCGCTTCCAGCCAAAATTCGACTTCAAATCGCGATGAAACTTCAAATTGACAGAGGGGAAAGCTGCGCCTCGACGAGACGAAGCCGGTGATAGGTCGCACGCGGCGAACGGCGGCCGGACGGCGGCGGACGAAGCGCCTGAAGCGGCGAGGGCAGGGGCTGACGGGAAAATAGCCGGACGGGAAAGAGAGAGGAAGGAGAGGGCTGAAATGAAATTATTTCGGAAATTTTGGGTTCAAATGGTATTTATAGCAAAAATACCCCGAAAAAATAATAGCCCCACAAATACATCATGATTCCTTAAAAATCATCTGTTTTCAAAAACTCTCTCTCTAACACCAAAACCCCCTACCGGTGCTCACACAGCACCCGAGATCCCGAGACACATTAAAAACCCAACTCTTAGGTTTTACACCGTAATGTGAATACAATCTCAACCTCTGGATCCAACGATCCCAACTACCCAATTAAACGAGTCCAACTCCTCGATTAAATTCCAAATCGCCACGTAAAACCACTTTAGGGATTATTAACACTACGAGATTAACACCTATAATCCCTGGTCATCACAATATCCCCCACTAAAAGAATTTCGTCCTCGAAATTAGCACTGGTGTATCACATAACACCCAGGCTACACAACAACATGAAGCCAGAACCTCGATTCTTGACCATATCAGAATCGTATAAATAAACGTAAGGGTACCTACCTCGCATCAACTCTGAAACAAGGCGACTTACCAATACCAACATATCACCCAAGAGGTAAAACGTACCTCGATGCGGGTCATCCAAAAAGTCAGTCCCTCATGACTGCAACACAACCGATACTTACGACTGTAGATCGGACAGTCACCTTAGTTCTAACACAACTAGTAAGAACGCAACCTGAATGACACCTCAACCGTGAAAAACGTCGACCTCGTGTCAAATTCTGGAGTGGAATAGACTTCCAAATCCATCATAACGTCAAAGAGCGTCAGCACAACTCAACGCTAATAATCCAAAAGCAGTTGGTCAACTGAAACTGTAAGGATTCGAATCGCTCCTGATTCTATCGTAGATATCATTCCATGACATCTCTATCAAGACTCACGATGTCTAACATACATCGTTACGAGGAAAACACTAGCATTTCACGGTATATCCATACCAGACCTGGTCCCCACTATACAGACCATCTCCATCCAAGGAGCAGTTGCACCCTCTGCAACTCGGATCGGGCAACTCACGGCCACCGATCCACACAAAAGACATCTCACAAGATGTCCACCTCTGGATATCCCAAGGACCACATCCTGGTCAAAATAAACAATCGAGACTCCACAGAGTTTCAAATTATGAAAGGGCATGCAATAAACCCATTGCATCCTCAACACTTGGGTCGTCCGCGACACCCAACAAATCCAAAAAAGATTCCTGCCATCCCTTGATAATCCTAGGATTTAACAATCCAAACTTGGGAAGGCTATCGAAAACTCGAAAGAAAATACCAACAAGGAAATACCTTAACCCACACAAGATAATTCCTCCTCAAGGGAAGTCAACTAACTTCACGATTATTCCTCATAATCATCGTGCCATGTAGATTTCCAATCTCAAGGTTTTCCATATCTCTCATCAGAGATTTAACCATCCTAAAAAAAATAGCATAACTCTATGCTAGACAAAAGGAAATCAATAACTGGCATCTGTATACTCATCGGTATACCTGCCTAAGCACGAACACCTCATGCATACTCAATGCACTATGCTCGGGTATCTGCAACATACACCTAAGTCCCAAACACAACCGTCAATTCTAAGTCATTCCCATCCAATGGAGAATGAAAATCGACGATTAATAACACGGCGTGATTCTCAAAATCAACACCACATGCACCAACTTACCGAATCTTTCAAGATTCCCAAATAGGTATAATAAGTGCCATCGAACTCGAGATCCACTAGTCTCGAACCACCGTTCGGAAAACTGGATACAATAACACCCATTGTATCCCAAATACACTGTTTCCCTTAGATTGAGTCAATAACGACCTGATGACTCTCTTGTTGGTACTCCAACATCATGAGCTGTCCCAGACAAGTCTCACCAAGATTAAACATAAACGTATACACGTTTCAGTGAGGCATGCACAATCTCAGCCTCAACCTCAAATGACATGGTGACTACTAGAGTCCACCACAAACCCCATCGTATCACCTTACGATTGTCAAACTTGGTTCCAACGAGCAGTATGACGGTTCTAGCAAGCCCATCATGGTGCTACACACACGCGGCAGACAACCTAGTCTCTGCCTCTTTAGGTTTACCTCAAACCTACCAACAAGACGGACGTTTCCGTACGGCACACCATACCGTGGGAAGAAAATCAATAGAGTAGTGGGTCTGCACCCAACGTTCCTCTAATGCCGATACACCCTGGACACTCCAATGTCCCTATGTACGTAACAAAACCTGATCCTACTCCCTTAGGACCCATCCAACACCCTCAAGGGTGGTGTGACCATGTCCACCACATGTCACATCGACAGAAAGCGAGTAATTTCCTCCATGATTACTCCTGTCGTCAAATCACATGGCCAAGAGCCATTCCAACGAGCATACCTCAAGGGTATCACAACTCGTAAAATGATCATCCCAAACGTAAGCTGCGGTACAATCACATGTACAGCGCAACCAACCATTCCTCGAGCAACCCGCTCGGTATAAGGGTCACGTCAATCGGTGCCGCACACACCACCTTGTGCTCGGTACTGGCACCCAAGGCATACCACTGAATACGTATGCTCAACGCATCGATCATCGTAACGATGATGCATGTCTAATAAGACATCTCCTACACCATCGTCATCGTCATCCTGTGACGATACATGCCAACTCATGGCATCTAAGGCATTGTCAACTAGTGACGATACATGTCATCCACCATCATGCTAGTAAAATAGGCATAATAAAACATGTATATCAACGCATGCCAGATACAATAGAGCCAATAGAATAGCAATATCTCATACCTCATCGCTAACAATATAGCGGCATACCTGTCTCCGTCGCTCAATAATAGTACAAAATCAGCACCCATCGCTCGAAGGCGGCAAAATCCTGTGCTGAGTACATAGCGGCACAATCCCTCGCTGTAGAATCGACGGCATGACACCTCGTCATATAATAAGTGGCATGAAACCTCGCTACACACCTGAGCATGAATCATCGTCCACATAATAGCGGAAAGAGGCATCGCTATCTATATATACGACGGCACGAATCATCACCAATAATCAGAAAGAGGTGAATCATCATCATCGACACAGCGGAACACACCACCGCTATCATCCGTGTCCGACGGTATAAACCATCGCAAATCAATATAGCGGAATGAACCGTCGCTATAAATACACCTGGCGGAATGAACCATCGCCAATCAATATAGCGGAATGAATCATCGCTATCAATACACCTGGCGGAATGAACCATCGCCAATACATATAAATCGACACAGCGGGACACATCACCGCTATCATCCGCGTCATCACAATGAAATGAATATAATCGACACAGCGGGACACGTCACCGCTATCATCCGTGTCATCACAATGAAATGAATATAATCGACACAGCGGGACACATCACCGCTATCATCCGTGTCATCACAATGAAATGAATATAATCGACACAGCGGGACACATCACCGCTATCATCCGTGTCATCACAATGAAATGAATATAATCGACACAGCGGGACACATCACCGCTATCATCGTGTCATCACAATGAAATGAATATAATCGACACAGCGGGACACATCACCGCTATCATCCGTGTCATCACAAAGAAATGAATATAATCGACACAGCGGGACACATCACCGCTATCATCCGTGTCATCACAATGAAATGAATATAATCGACACAGCGGGACACATCACCGCTATCATCCGTGTCATCACAATGAAATGAATATAATCGACACAGCGGGACACATCACCGCTATCATCCGTGTCATCACAATGAAATGAATATAATCGACACAGCGGGACACATCACCGCTATCATCCGTGTCATCACAAAGAAATGAATATAATCGACACAGCGGGACACATCACCGCTATCATCCGTGTCATCACAATGAAATGAATATAATCGACACAGCGGGACACATCACCGCTATCATCCGTGTCATCACAATGAAATGAATATAATCGACACAGCGGGACACATCACCGCTATCATCCGTGTCATCACAATGAAATGAATATAATCGACACAGCGGGACACATCACCGCTATCATCCGTGTCATCACAATGAAATGAATATAATCGACACAGCGGGACACATCACCGCTATCATCCGTGTCATCACAAAGGAATGAATCATCATCCTCGACACAGCGGAATACATCACCGCTATCATCCGTGTCATCACAAAGGAATGAATCATCATCCTAACAAGCGGCATCTCATCCTCGCTTCTTCATACAAGCGGTATCTCATCCTCGCTTCGTATGGTATACCCCGCCTCAATGTGCAAGCGAGCCTCCCCCCTCCCGCTCCACATTTAGCGGTATAAACATAAGTATAAAAATTCTCACTGTGATAAGTAAGACTCCTGGAATGTATAATCATCATTCTTTTTTATACTCCATATTTCCTGTAACCTGCAACCATCATGGTTAGCAACAATAGCCATATACGCTATGCATCACACATCCAATGCATATTTGCAACCACTTGCAAGTCAATACGTATACCAAGACATGTTACCTCGGAAATATCCCTTTACCTGATTCTCTCACAATAATCAGATTCCTTGGCACGTAACATACGGAGTGCCAGACATTACCACTAATGTCATCATATCGCGTCGCACACGATTCCTGCAATCACACTGATTAGCAACACCACTTTTCATATCAGAAAAAGCACATAAACAACTAGTTGTGTCATACAACATTAATGCCATCATGCATAAGTATGTGCTATCAATAACTTCTTAGGCCCTTAACAGCCCCAATGAGCAACCACTGCTCTGATACCACTAATGTAAGGACCCAAGCCCTTAAACCTTAATTAGTGTATTAACCACTATGTGTGGCACATGCTTTCAATAAAAAGCCGATCGGGAAGCTCAGATGATACTTTATCATTGCATGGCAATTACAAAAAAATTCCTTTAACACTCAATGTTAAGGTCATCAGCCTAACAACGAAATAGACTCCCAAAGTTCGCCCAATATCATCCCTTTTTGCCACTTTTCACATTGTGGACTTTTATAAAAATTTGGGCAGAGTCTCCCCATAAATAGAGCTATCCCGAAATAAAAGCACAACACAGTACATAATTCCCGGTCAGGGAAAGCATAATACTCAACAGAAAGCAGTAATACCAAGTAAATTCCCAGCCAGGGAAGACACCACACATATCACGACATAAATGGGTCTCAACACCCACATAATACACTAACGACTCTCATATCATTAGCAATTCTACCACAATTGCATGCAACATATAATGAAAGAGAGAAAGGCTCATGCCTTTATATACAACCCATATACAAGAATATTCGTGCTCACATGCGAGCATCATAAATGTGTATATAAATCTCGGGTGTATATAAGTACTCTATACGATACCGTGCTCCATCAAGCCCTGGTACCATGATCCTGTGAGTACATCCAATCAACAGCTCGAGCCCAGCTCCACAGCCATCGATGCACCTGTTCACCTGCCCCAACAGAGACAGCCCCCAACAGGGTGAGCATACCAATACACAAAATCTCATAATCACAATAATGAAATTCATAATTTACAACACAAGTAAATGTTAATGAATTTTAAATGATACTCCCTGGATGGCAACATCCTCATCCGGGATTCTGTGTACTGTCCCTGTTCTCACAATCATCAAACTCATCAAATCTCATAAATCAGTAAATCAACACATTGATTTAACCCATTGCATGCCTAGTTCTCGAATATCAATAATTATGATTCCAAGTTCATCATTCATGCAAAAGTAGATATCTCACTATCTAACACTGATTTCATAGCCTCGCTATTAATCATAAATAAATTAAATGCCTAGCATTTATTTTACCAATTCTTCATTATACCTAGACATCTCAAATGTCTTATAATGAATACATGATCCCGCGATCATTCTCAGGCATCTCAAATGCCCTACAATGGTCATATAAACCCAGTACCCCATATATCATGTAAGAGTCATCCTACTCTAGGGTCACGCACGCTACAAGCGGCGATATCAAGATTTGGGTCATTCCTTGGCTATATCAA
This sequence comes from Haberlea rhodopensis, assembly GCA_907163345.1. Classification (NCBI taxonomy): domain Eukaryota; kingdom Viridiplantae; phylum Streptophyta; class Magnoliopsida; order Lamiales; family Gesneriaceae; genus Haberlea; species Haberlea rhodopensis. Next base: position 6,364,111 of record CAJQUN010000028.1, on the reverse strand, counting down.
CATATATATATATAATCCTCATGCGCGATTATTCAATGAAATCACAGTTCATTATGCATTCACAAATGCCCAAATATATAGAAATGCTCGTACGTCGCACGTACCTTAAATCTCCGAAGTCCGAGCCAAACCTTGCTCGAGTTCCATGCTCCGAGGAATGATGTGCTAACACGATAAATTAATTCACGATTAATTACGAACATGCAACTCATGCTCAAGCACACCCATAACCCTCTAAAATATTGTCAACACAAGACAATAAACCAATATCGAAAATCGCTCAAGAATACCCCACAAATTCTCGAACCTTCACAACACAAATCGAACCCATTAAATACCATAATTCATCTCACATATGAATTAATCAATCCATAGCATGAGTAATCATCCCACATGCCAAAAACCCCCAAATTTTCGAATTTCAAGCCCTAAATTCGAACTCAATTAAGCATCAACAATACATCTACTCATGTAATAAATGACCCATAACAAGAATCGTCACAACCCTGCCAAAACCCCCAAATTCGAACCCATTTCATGCACACATCCGAAATTCGAACCAACCCTCACGAATCGAGCTGACATTTCGAACCAATCCAACACAAAATAGCAGGGAAATACACAAAAGCATGAAAAAGGGGGTTAGGAAGGTTACCCAAACGAAATCGGAAGAAATCGGACGAAAAATCGAAGAACCCTAGAAATTGGGGATCGGCGCTTCCAGCCAAAATTCGACTTCAAATCGCGATGAAACTTCAAATTGACAGAGGGGAAAGCTGCGCCTCGACGAGACGAAGCCGGTGATAGGTCGCACGCGGCGAACGGCGGCCGGACGGCGGCGGACGAAGCGCCTGAAGCGGCGAGGGCAGGGGCTGACGGGAAAATCGCGCGGACGGGAAAGAGAGAGGAAGGAGAGGGCTGAAATGAAATTATTTCGGAAATTTTGGGTTCAAATGGTATTTATAGCAAAAATACCCCGAAAAAATAATAGCCCCACAAATACATCATGATTCCTTAAAAATCATCTGTTTTCAAAAACTCTCTCTCTAACACCAAAACCCCCTACCGGTGCTCACACAGCACCCGAGATCCCGAGACACATTAAAAACCCAACTCTTAGGTTTTACACCGTAATGTGAATACAATCTCAACCTCTGGATCCAACGATCCCAACTACCCAATTAAACGAGTCCAACTCCTCGATTAAATTCCAAATCGCCACGTAAAACCACTTTAGGGATTATTAACACTACGGGATTAACACCTATAATCCCTGGTCATCACACGGAACGTGTGTGTGTGCTATAGTCAATCTCAAGTTTCATGCACATATTCAAGATCAAATCATGTTAATCAACTCAAAGTCGAGATTATCATCAAGCATCACATAGGCTTATTTTCAAAAAACTTCTCCACTAATGATAGTTACTCCCTAGACTTGGATCAAAAAGACTTTTTAAGCTTGTAATATAAGGCCTTTGGTGTTGGCTTCAAAGAAAAGATAGGGTAACACAAAGAAGATAGTATAATCATGGAAAGTTCAAATTTTTAGCACAAGTTTGAGCTTCTCTTCTTTTTCTTTTATAGCCTTGGCCACTTTGGATCGTATGTAGTCACTTTTTTTCTCAAGGCTTTATCGATCTTTTTCTTTTCTCATTCATCAATTTTTTCAAGAATTAGCTCCTCAAAATATAGAAAATTATGTGCATCTAATGAGAACCATTATACTTGTCATGCCTCGATATGACGTATACATGTATTATATGTTTATGGTGTAAGTAAGATTAAGTACAGTATGAGATGGACTCGGGTTTGGGTTGTACCGAGGGTTAATACTCACATACATGATATGACTATGTGATATATGGCAAGGAATAAAACATGATGCACAAGATGTAGTGCATAGGAATGATGGAATTAAATCAAGTATAGTAGCATATCAAGCAACTTAGACTAGTGGGCATTTGAATTTAATTTCATATGCATGTGCCTTGTAATTGAGTTTGCATTTGGAGTTGAGTAAATAGATAACAATCAGCTATCAAACTCATAATACACCATAAACACCTACAAAATCCCTACACAAGCTCCTCTCTCATTTATTCCTTAGGTTCAATTGTGGAGCTTGGATTTCCTTTGATAATCAAGCTAGAACATAAAGTGAAGTGATATACGAACTTCTTGGTAAGGGATTCTTGAGTTTAAGCTTGATTTATGTTGTTGTGAATGAAGTATGTGAAGTTGAGTCTCCAAAGTTCATGTTTGAAATCATAACTTGTTTCTTTGCCAAGAATTTGATGCTAAGATGGTAGAAACATGTTTATATGATACTAGGGATTGCATGAATCATGGTTACATGTGAAATTATGGGTAGGAGAAGAAGTACCATGAAGATAAGCTCAAAATCGCCATTGTCTCGATTTTTTCTGATCGTGCCGATCGATCGAAAATTTGGTCTCGATCGATTGCCGCGAACAGTGAAATTTTAAGGCGGTTTGAACATTGAGCAATCGATCGGTGATTTTGAGGCGATCGATCGGTACATGTGGCGATCGATCGGTGCTTTTGTTCGATCGATCGGTGAAGAGTGAATAGTTCGGCGATCGATCGAGAAAATTAGGCGATCGATCGGTGATGGCAGATTTTTGAAAAATGTTAAATTTTTGTAGCATTTATTTTTGAAGCCTCTTATAACATGGTTTATTGTTGATATTGGTGTAGCATCATCACAGGGGACGGGGCAAAGAGGCAATTAGCCATCAACGCCTGAATTATCGTTTTGTTGTCGTATACCAGGTACGTGTTGACGTACGGAGTATAGATATTGTGTGATGATGTTATGGGATTGATATCATATGAATTGTGTTGTGTTAGTAACATATGATTGTAGTATCATATGCATGTACATTCATGGATATCATATATTTGAGATGGATGAGATATATATGCATTAGCATTAGAGATATACACCTAGTTTGGGTATATGCTCGGGTATGCTACATATGCATTAGCATTAGAGATATACACCTGGTTTGGGTATATGCTCGGGTATGCTACATATACGTTAGCATTAGAGATATACGCCTAGTTTGGGTATATACTCGGGTATGCTACACATACTGGATATGAGGGATATATGCCTGGTTTGGGTATATACTCTGGCTATTATCACCTATGAGTACGGTACTATGATATGTACTGCCTAATATGAAGATGTGAGGTGGTTCCACTGACATATTGAGCTGAGATAGCATGTCATATTGGTCTCGTGATAATAGGGTGATAGTTTAGACATGTCGACATGGTGCATTGGTTGATGCATGATACAAAGCATTCACATTTGATGATTTTATTGTGCCTTATAGTAATTGTGTTTTGATATTGCACTGAGAGAGTTGTTATCTATACTCACGTTGTGTGAATGTTTTTGTAGGGACTCATAGACGTGGGGAGCGTGAGTCATGATTTCTGCTGCGAGGAGAACCACTGCCTAGGGGTTATCTTGGAGTAGGTTGATACTTGTACATGTGATGTATAGTAGGTTAGGGTTTTGTATACCTTGTAACAATTTAACTAGTAAGATACTCTTAATCAGTGCATGTTTCTACTTAATTCAGACTCACATATGTATGTTAACGTGATACATAATGGATTAAGTAACGAGGACCCCACATTAGTGGTATCAGAGCAGTGGTTCGAGAACGGGGTGAACAAGGGTAGATGAAGTGTATTAGGGAGTTACCTAATCACTTGAAAGCATGTTATGAGTCATGATATGATGTTATACTGACATGCTTTATTATCTTTATTATTGTTGGTAACATGTATTTGCAGTAATGGCAGACAGAGTACCACATGATGAGGTTGGGGATGCCATGAGTGGCAATGCTAGTGTGAGGATGGCGCCTGTACCACCACCACCAATTGGGCAAGGGACAGTGGAACAGGTACTATTACCTGGCGAGTTAACATTGACACAGTTTCTGAGTTATCAACCACCCAGGTTTGAGGGTACTGAATCAGGGGAACTAGCAGAGGAGTGGCTGGAACGTGTGGAACAGATATTTGTGTCAGCACCGTGTGCCAAGACTGCTTGGTTACGCTTAGCTGAATTTCAGTTAGCTAAGAAAGCAATGATGTGGTGGAAAGCTACATTAATTGAGCTGAGAGCTCAAGGTCAGACTGTGGACTGGGATGTTTTCAGAACTCGTTTTCTTGCTCACTACTTCTCTGTGGCTGCAAGACAGAGGAAAGAAGACGAGTTTACAAATCTGAAACAGGGTAATATGACTGTGTCTGAGTATGCGGTGCACTATTCATCATTGTTACGATATGTACCATATATTGCCGCTGATACCAAATTAAAGATTAGACAATTTGTAAAGGGCTTGAGGCCGGAGTTGTTTGATAGGGTGATGTCTAATAACCCTTGTTCATATGAGGAAGCGTTGATGAGAGCTGAAATGGCTGAGATCGCTGTTGGGGTTTATCAAGATGTAGGACATTCTCAGATACCTACATAAGAAAGTATGAGACCACGGGGAGAAACGTTTAAATCATCACGAGGAGGTGCTTCTTCTTCTCGATTTAGTGGGAAACGTTTTGGACCACGGAAAGGGGATGATCGAAGACCTAAGGGACAGTTCCAAGGTAGTAGTAGTGGCAGTGGTGTGCAATGCTTTAAATGTGGTGGACCACATTTGAAACGAGATTGTCCTCAATTAAATACAGTAGTTTGTTTCCGTTGTGGAAGGCCAGGACATGTGATCCGTGATTGTCCTCAAGTGAGTGGACAACAGAGGAGAGGACCAATGTCATAGAATACAGTGCAACAGAGACCACAGGGTGTACCACAGTCTAGTGGAGGACAAAGGGCAGGACCACCTCAGGCTCAGGTATATGCACTGAACAGGGAGCAAGCAGAGGCAGCTCCTGATGATGTGATAGCGGGTAAGTGTACTCTATTTACTTATCCAGCTTTACTTTTGATTGATACTGGTGCATCACATTCTTTTGTTGCACAAAATTTTATTGACCGGTATCATATATGCTCGTCTCCACTGTTGACGCCTCTTTATGTTTCGACACCCATGGGAACTACTGTGATGGCTTGTCAGAGTGTGTCTGATTGTGATATTCAGTTTGAGACTGAGCATGGACTACAGGCTGATTTTATTTTGTTAGACATGACAGATTTTGATTGCATTCTTGGAATCGATGTGTTAAGTAAATATAAATCTGTTGTGGATTGTTGTCAGAAGATAGTGAGATTTCAATATGATACTGGAAACCAATGGTTCTTCTATGGTCAGGGATCGAGGGCAAGGATTCCTTTGATATCAGCAATCCGAATGTCGCGTTTGTTAGAGCGTGGACATGCGGGTTATTTGATTTATGCCCTTGATGTAACTGAACAGAAAAGAGAAAGGAAAGTAGAGGAGATTGCAGAATATGCGGATGTATTTCCGGATGAGATACCTGGATTTCCACCGAGTCGAGAAGTGGAATTTGGTATTGATTTGATACCTGGTACTTCTGCAATTTCATGAGCTCCCTATCGGATGGCACCAACTGAATTGAAAGAATTGAAAACTCAATTGCAAGACTTATTGGACAAGGGGTACATACGTCCTAGTGTATCGCCTTGGGGTGCTCCGGTATTATTTGTTAAGAAGAAGGATGGGACAATGCGACTATGTATTGACTATAGACAATTGAACAAGGTAACGATAAATAATAAATATCCTCTTCCTCGTATTGATGATTTATTTGATCAATTACAGGGATCAAAAATCTATTCTAAGATTGATTTGAGATCTGGTTATCATCAAATACGTGTGAGAGAGGGTGATGTACAGAAGACAGCATTCAGAACTCGTTATGGACATTATGAGTTTCTAGTGATGCCAATTGGAGTGACAAATGCTCCAGCTGTCTTTATGAGTTTAATGAATCGAGTATTTCAGGAATACCTTGATCGATTTGTCATTGTCTTTATCGATGATATACTGATTTATTCGCAGAATGATGCAGAACATGCCCAACATTTGCATATGGTATTGAAATTGTTGAGAACACATCAGTTGTATGCCAAACTCAGTAAGTGTGAGTTTTGGTTGAGCAGTGTTGGCTTTTTGGGCAATGTCATTTCAGAAAAAGGTATATCAGTTGATCCAAAGAAAGTAGAAGCAGTGTTGAATTGGTCAGCACCTACTTCTGTGCCAGAGATTCGTAGTTTCTTGGGTTTGACTGGATATTATAGACGCTTTGTTGAAGGATTTTCAACAATAGCCAAACCATTGACACATTTGAAACATAAGGGAGTATCATTTCAATGGTCGGAGGCATGTGAGCGTAGTTTTCAGGAATTGAAACATCGATTAACTACCGCTCCAATTTTGATCATTCCATCGGAACATCACATGTTTGCTTTATATACTGATGCATCATTACTAGGTTTGGGTTGTGTATTGATGCAGGATAAACATGTAGTGGCTTATGCATCACGACAATTGAAGCCACATGAAATGCGATATCCAGTGCATGATCTGGAATTAGCTGCCATTGTCTTTGCCTTGAAGATATGGCGACATTATTTATATGGTACGTCATTTACCATATATACAGATCATAAGAGTTTAAAATTTTTATTTACTCAAGCAGAATTGAATATGAGGCAAAGAAGATGGATGGATCTGTTGAAAGATTATGATTGTGAGATTGAATATCATCCAGGAAAAGCTAATCTTACAGCACATGCCTTGAGTCGAAAAGTACATCATACAGCTGATGAGATGATTCATTTATCTGCCTTGATGACTTCTTGTTGTACCTTGGGTTATGACTATGATATTGAGACAGTATCGGTACGGGTATCAACATTGTTGGTTGAACCCGATATTTTTAAGAAAATCAGAACGGCACAAATGACTGATGATGAGGTACAACACTGGAAGGAAAGGATAAGTCAAGGACAAACATCGCAGTTTGTACTTGAAAGTGATGAAATTCTTAAATACAAAAACTGTTGGGTAGTACCTGCTACATTAGGACTACGCCAAGAACTGCTACAATGTGCTCATTGTAGTAGATACATTATACATCCTGGAGGAAAGAAAATGTATCATGATTTACGTACCCAATTCTGGTGGAAACGTATGAAACAGGATGTGTTGAACTTTGTGAAACGGTGTTTAGTCTATCAACAAGTAAAAACAGAAAGACAGAAACCAGGAGGTGAATTACACAGTTTAGAAATTCCTCAGTGGAAATGGGAACATATCACAATGGATTTTGTGACTCATTTGCCACGGTCGTCTTCTGGTTGTGATGCCATTTGGGTGATCGTTGGCCGACTCACCAAAGTATCTCATTTCGTGCCATATTGTATGACATTTACGTATCTGCGAATGGCACAATTGTACATCCAACATGTAGTGAGACTACATGGTATACCAGTTTCCATTGTGTCGGATAGGGATCCGAGATTTACTTCTCATTTTTGGGAAGGGTTACAGACAGCATTAGGAACTGAAGTGCGGTTGAGTACAACATATCATCCTCAGACAGATGGAAAAATAGAGCGTACGATACAGACACATGAGGATATGTTGCGTGCCTGTGTATTAGAGTTTGATACCTCTTGGCAAGAGTCGTTGCCATTAGTGGAATTTTCATATAATAACAGTTATCGGTCTAGTATACAGATGGCACCTTTTGAGGCTCTATATGGGCAACGATGTAGATCGCCATTATATTGGGATGATGTGGATCAGTATTCTTTACATGGACCGGATATGATTCATGAAATGGAAGAGAAAGTGAAGTTAATTCGATTGAAGCTTAAAGCTGCTCAGGACAGACAGGCTGCTTATGCCAATAAGCGAAGTAGACCACTTGACTTTCAAGTTGGTGATCGTGTATTCTTGAAACTCTCACCTTTTAAAGGTGTAGTATGGTTTGGTAAGCGTGGAAAATTGTCTCCACGGTATGTTGGTCTGTATGTGGTGTTGCAACGTATTGATACGTTGGCATATCGCTTGGCACTACCGCCGGCATTGAGTAATATTCATGATGTCTTTCATGTTTCACTGTTGAGGAAATATGAACCAGATCCAAGTCATGTATTACAGTTACCTGATGTACAGTTGGATACAGATGTGTCGTATGAGGAACAACCAGTTATGATCTTGGATCGAGCTGAACGCAGGTTGCGTAATAAAGTGATTCCTATGGTTAAGGTACAGTGGGACAGAAGGGGTGTCGAAGAGGCAACGTGGGAGACAGAGCAGCATATGATACAGCAGTATCCTGAGTTGTTTACTGGTATGATTTTACAGTTTTATGATACTGTTGTATACATGATCATGTTTCCTATCTTCTTCTAGTAGGATTGTTGAGTTGCGTATTTAGATATGCATGTTATGTATATACAATTTTGAGGACGAAATTCAATAAGTAGGGGAGAAATATCATGCCTCGATATGACGTATACATGTATTATATGTTAATGGTGTAAGTAAGATTAAGTACAGTATGAGATGGACTCGGGTTCGGGTTGAACCGAGGGTTAATACTCACATACATGATATGACTATGTGATATATGGCAAGGAATAAAACATGATGCACAAGATGTAGTGCATAGGAATGATGGAATTAAATCAAGTATATTAGCATATCAAGCAACTTGGACTAGTGGGCATTTGAATTTAATTTCATATGCATGTGCCTTGTAATTGAGTTTGCATTTGGAGTTGAGTAAATAGATAACAATCAGCTATCAAACTCATAATACACCATAAACACCTACAAAATCCCTATACAAGCTCCTCTCTCATTTATTCCTTAGGTTGAAATGTGGAGCTTGGATTTCCTTTGATAATCAAGCTAGAACATAAAGTGAAGTGATATACGAACTTCTTGGTAAGGGATTCTTGAGTTTAAGCTTGATTTATGTTGTTGTGAATGAAGTATGTGAAGTTGAATCTCCAAAGTTCATGTTTGAAATCATAACTTGTTTCTTTGCCAAGAATTTGATGCTAAGATGGTAGAAATATGTTTATATGATACTAGGGATTGCATGAATCATGGTTACATGTGAAATTATGGGTAGGAGAAGAAGTACCATGAAGATAAGCTCAAAATCGCCATTGTCTCGATTTTTTCTGATCGTGCCGATCGATCGAAAATTTGGTCTCGATCGATCGCCGCGAACAGTGAAATTGTAAGGCGGTTTGAACATTGAGCGATCGATCGGTGATTTTGAGGCGATCGATCGGTACATGTGGCGATCGATCGGTGCTTTTGTTCGATCGATCGGTGAAGAGTGAATAGTTCGGCGATCGATCGAGAAAATTAGGCGATCGATCGGTGATGGCAGATTTTTGAAAAATGTTAAATTTTTGTAGCATTTATTTTTGAAGCCTCTTATAACATGGTTTATTGTTGATATTGGTGTAGCATCATCACAGGGGATGGGGCAAAAAGGCAATTAGCCATCAACGCCTGAATTATCGTTTTGTTGTCGTATACCAGGTATGTGTTGACGTACGGAGTATAGATATTGTGTGATGATGTTATGGGATTGATATCATATGAATTGTGTTGTGTTAGTAACATATGATTGTAGTATCATATGCATGTACATTCATGGATATCATATATTTGAGATGGATGAGATATATCTGCATTAGCATTAGAGATATACACCTAGTTTGGGTATATGCTCGGGTATGCTACATATGCATTAGCATTAGAGATATACGCCTGGTTTGGGTATATGCTCGGGTATGCTACATATACGTTAGCATTAGAGATATACGCCTAGTTTGGGTATATGCTTGGGTATGCTACACATACTGGATATGAGGGATATACGCCTGGTTTGGGTATATACTCTGGCTATTATCACCTATGAGTACGGTACTATGATATGTACTGCCTAATATGAAGATGTGAGGTGGTTCCACTGACATATTGAGCTGAGATAGCATATCATATTGGTCTCGTGATAATAGGGTGATAGTTGAGACATGTCGACATGGTGCATTGGTTGATGCATGATACAGAGCATTCACATTTGATGATTTTATTGTGCCTTATAGTAATTGTGTTTTGATATTGCACTGAGAGAGTTGTTATCTATACTCACGTTGTGTGAATGTTTCTGTAGGGACTCATAGATGTGGGGAGCGTGAGTCATGATTTCCGTTGCGAGGATAACCACTGCATAGGGGTTATCTTGGAGTAGGTTGATACTTGTACATGTGATGTATAGTAGGTTAGGGTTTTGTAAACCTTGTAACAATTTAACTAGTAAGATACTCTTAATCAGTGCATGTTTCTACTTAATTCAGACTCACATATGCATGTTAACGTGATACATAATGGATTAAGTAACGAGGACCCCACAATACTCCCTTTAGGTAAAGATAATTCTTTCAATTTAGGCTTATAAAGGTGGGTATAATGAGTTTGCCAAAGAATGTTGAATGGGGTCTAATTATATGCAATGCATATACCATTCTTTTTCAATAAAGCTCAAATGAGACACTAGGGGTTGATATAAATCATGGTAAGCTTGAATGGCTCAAACGTGTCAAATATCGCCTAGATCATTTCCAAGTCAAGTTTGTCACTATAAAATTTCGCCTCAAAGTGTCACCATCAAATAAGTTCTAGGATAACTCTAAGATGCTCAAGACAAATCATTAAGTTCAACAATTATCACTATTCAACATGCAATCCACAAGATCACGACTCATTGTGCTCAATAAATTCCTCATTCTTGACATGCTAACCAAATTTGGATATTCATGTACAAGTCTAATAATCATCAACAATCAAGTTCATATGCATAGTGAGATCAAAATCCTCATTGAATAGTCACTACTATAATTCATTCTTTTCTCGAGTTTGAACTCATAAAAAAAAAATTTTAGCTCATAAAAATCGGACGATTCAAGTGTCATTTAGGCACACAACATGTGGTTAAAACAAGTAAAACATGCAAGCCACTCCCCCAAACTTAAATCAAACATTGCCCTCAATGTTCAAATGAATCAAAAGGGAAAAAGTAAACTCCCCTGATCAAGACGCTTGCATGAGGATTTGCGGAAGATTGACTTTTGAAAATTCCACTGTAGGGGTTCATCTCTCCAACTGAGTACCTAGCAAGAGAAGAATGCAAATGGTAAAATATTCGACTCGAGAGATAAACAAACTAAAATGCAAAAACTGAAAAAAATAAAACAAAACTAAATAACAAAAGGATATGCTTGGGTTGCCTCCCAAGAAGCGCTGATTTCTAGTCTTCGGCTTGACCATCAGAAGCAACCATCAAAGAGCGGCTGCCGCCCATAGTAAGTATCGTATGATACCACTAATGGGTCTTCATTCAGTATGCCCTCAAGATTGGCAAGATTGTAACAGTGTAAGCTCGTCGCTCCAACAACATTCTTGAATTGATAAGCATGGGACTTGGCTTCATATCTTGGAGGATGTAGTGCGGTGAAGTTGGCATTGATGGAAAATACGGATCCACATATGGCATAGAACATGTCTCCATCGATGGGCTCAAATCGGAATCTTCGAGAGTCTCTTCCTCCTCCAACATCACACTCGACTCATCTTCACATGGGAATTCCTCGGATGACATCTCAGAAGTAGTCTCAATCTCTTGAAGAGGCTCAAGTTCCCTTGACTCTTCCACACTAGTAGGATCTGTGACATCCCTAAAATGATTAATTGCAATTTGGTGCATTAATTGTGTTTACAATGATTAATTATGTGGTAATTAATTATGTGTTGGAATTTATTTACCTTATGGAAATGCATGGTCATGTGGATAGGGTGACCCGGAAATGCATTTCAGGGTGCATGTGGTGCATGTTGGGTAAATTGTTGGGAACATGATTTATTTGCCATTGGTAGCAATTGATTAGAAATCATGTGTTTAATTGATATTTGGTGCATTATGAGTAAATGCTTTGAAAAATATCATGTTGGGGTGTTTTATACACCATGGAATTATTTTGGTATGCTTTTTAATTAAATAAACTCATTTTATTACCCCACACCTTTACCAATCCATCACTTTTAACTTTACCAAAATCAAATCCACAAACCCTTCCTCCTTCCAATTTTCGAGCTCAAGCTTGGGGGTGAAGAGAAACCTTTCAAAAATCTTGATTGGTGGAGATTGTTGGGTGATTTGAGGTCCCCAAGAGGTATGGATACCTCATGGTTAATTTTTGTAAGGTTTTGTTTGAGTTTGGTATGTTTTTGAAGGATTTTAAAATGGGTTTGTGTTGGGTTGTTGTGGTTTTGGTATTATTTGGTTGGATGTTAATATATGAGTTTATGTAGATGTTTATTGTTGGTTTTGAGTTGTTGGGTTTGGTGGATGTTGGTGTATGTGGGTATGTATGAGTTGGGGTTGAAGATGGGTGAATAGTCCCCAAACCCCGCATGCCCAGAGCTCGGCGATCGATCGGCGCCTTCTCGCGATCGATCGCGAGCAACAGAGCTGAGGCAGTGAGCTTCAGCGATCGATCGCGAGTTTGGCGCGATCGATCGGCGAGGCCGCGATCGATCGGCGCAAGCTCCGCGATCGATCGCGGATTGTTTAATTTTGTTGGGCGAGGCAGTGTGATCTCGCGATCGATCGGGGCTTGATGGCGATCGATCGATCGCGAGACACCAAAAATGATGTTTTTGGTTATTTTTGTGGGATTTTTTGGTATTGGACTATTATTGGGTTCTAATATTGATATTTGTGAATGTGTAGAACCAACCCAGGTGGCAGCCAAGGAATTGAACACATTCCACTTTTTGGAAAGGTACGTAGTGGACGTACGGGCACCCCAACGGTACATGTATCTTATACTTATTGTTTATGCATTGTGGATGCAAGTATATATGTGGTATTGCATAGTGGATGCAAATACATGTTATGCATGATGTTTATAGATGCATATGATTATTGGTGCATATCCCATGAGTCGTGGTCATCCCTTGATGATTTTAATGCTTGCCGCTATTTGATTTGGTTCCGCTAAATGTGAAGCGAGGGGTGGGAGCGCCGCATGTCACATTTGAGCGTGGTTATCATATAGGGCGAGGAAAGGGTATTTGCCGCTCAATGAGAGGCGAGGGGTGGGAGTCCCGCAGTCCATTGAAGCGAGGTTATCCTATGCCGCCTATATGTAAATAAGCGAGGGGCATTAAAATACATTGTGATGGACAGACTAGGGATTGGTGATCAGTATTTGGTATTGATGAAATGGTATATGTTCATGACATGTTTAGACCATTACAAATAATCTATTGATTATACTCATGAGTTATGGTACATGGACAACCAAACGGGAAGCGTTTGAAATGCATGGGGAAAACAGGAAGTGTTTTATTATGATTATGCATTTACGCTTTATCTTCATATTGTGTTGAATATGAATGATTATTATTGCTCATGTTTGGGGGTTGTCCTTGTAGGTACACGTTTGGCATGATAGGAGGGCTAGACGGGTTGAGACAGTGAGCTTGAGGATGCTTTTGTGAATTGAAGGACATGATCGTTTTGCCTAGTGTCTACTCTAAGAGTAGTGTAAAACTAGTTGATAACATTCATTTGATGAGAATGTAATTAATCAATTTTTGGTAGTCCTTATTTTTGGCATGTAATGCTTAAGCTCATAGACTCAACACGTTATTTCTCACTCTGATCATTTATATTAGCTCTATTATGCCTTGATTCCGCACTTAGGGATTAGGGTCCTTACATTAGTGGTATCAGAGCAGTGGTTAGAGAACCCGGGAACGAGTGAAGGGTAGCCTTAGCATGAATGGCTAGGTGCTTACATTTGAAGCATATTTATGCATGTGGTGCATATTAATGTATATCCTGTTATACTAACGTGCTTATTCTCATTCCTGTTATCTAACGGCATAACATATATATTACTTTGGAATTGTTGTTAACATTTGTGTTACAGCATGGCTGCTAATGAGGAGGTTGGAGATGTTGGTAGTGTGAACGCAAGTATTGGACAAGTAAACCCTCTACCTCCACCGGCTGTAGGAATGGAACCAGTGGTTCAGTTATTGCTACCAGGTGAGATTAGCTTGACGCAATTTCTGTCTTACCATCCGCCCCGGTTTGAGGGGACAGAGTCCGGAGAAGAGGCTGAAGAGTGGTTGGAAAGACTTGAGCAGATCTTTGTATCGGCTCCTTGTGCTGTGACAGCTAGGCTGAGGCTGGCGGAGTTTCAATTAGCCAAGAAACCTCTGATGTGGTGGAGGAGCACAGTAATGGAAATGAGAGCGCTGGGTGCTGTGATTGATTGGACACTCTTCAGGACTAGGTTTCTGAACCGGTACTTCTCCGCAGCAGCAAGACAGACAAAGGAGGACGAGTTTACAAGTCTGAAGCAGGGGAACATGACAGTGGCAGACTATGCCACACGGTACTCTTCGTTGCTGAGGTACGTTCCCCACATTGCCACCAATGGGCACGCTAAGATGAGGAACTTTATGAAGGGGTTGCGACCGGAGCTCTATGACCGGGTTATCACCAATAACCCAACTTCTTTTGATGATGCTCTCAGAAGAGCGGAGCTTGCTGAGCTAGGAGTGGGAGCTTACGCTATGCCACCACCAGTACCGCAACAGAGGCAGACTAGTGACAGCTTGAGGCCTCGGGGTGAGCCATTTAAACCCCGTGGTGCCTCTTCATCTTCACGGTATGGTGGAAAGAAATATTTTGGTCAGAAACAGGATAACAAGAAGGGTAATTGGTCGGCCAATCGAGGATCTTCGCAAGGGGATAGGCCGGGAGAGCCGAGGTGCAACAATTGTGGAGGGCCACATTCTTCAAACAAGTGTCCTGCATGTTATATCTGTGGCAAGATGGGCCACATCGCTCGGTATTGCCCCACCCGGGGAGGACAGTCAGAGTATCAGGGCAGCAGGCCGAGGTTTGAGGATAGGACAGTGCAGCAGAGGCAGCAATTTGGGCCTCGACCATCGGGAGGTCAGACAGTAGGACCGTCCCAGGGGCAAGTGTATGCACTGACCAGGGAGCAGGCCCAGGCAGCCCCAGAGGAGGTGATTGCCGGTACGTGTCAATTATTTACGTACCCTGCTTTTATTTTGATCGATACAGGTGCCTCCCATTCTTTTGTATCGGTGGGTTTTGTGGAAAGACACCATATGCGCACGTCTTCTCTACCCACGCCTCTCCTTGTCTCGACACCCACTGGAAGAAATGTCGTTGCTGATCAGTTTATGGCAGACTGCCTCATTTATTTTGAGGGCAACGAGTTGAAGGCAGACTTGATCGTATTGGGCATGTCAGACTTCGACTGCATCTTGGGTATTGATATTCTGAACAGATATCAGGCAGTGGTAGATTGCCGGCAGAGGACAGTGAAGTTCAGTCCTGAGTTGGGCAGTCAGTGGACCTTCTATGGCAACGGTTCTCATGCGAAGATTCCATTGATTTCAGCGATCAAGATGACTCAGTTGTTGGAACGTGGTCACCCCTGGATATCTCATTTATGCCGTAGACACGTCTGGGAAGAGTAAAGAGCTAAGAGTTGAGGATGTGCCAGTAGTGGCAGAGTTCGCTGATGTATTTCCAGAAGAGATCCCAGGATTCCCACCGGCTAGGGAAGTTGAGTTTGGGATCGAGTTGCTACCAGGGACATCCGCTATCTCTCGTGCACCTTATAGGATGGCACCGGCTGAGTTGAGAGAGTTGAAAGAACAGTTGCAGGATCTCCTGGACAAGGGATATATACGCCCGAGCGTGTCGCCATGGGGCGCACCAGTTCTCTTTGTGTAAAAGAAGGACGGTTCGATGCGGTTGTGTATCGATTACCGGCAACTGAATAAGGCTACAGTTAAGAACAAGTATCCTCTTCCAAGGATTGACGATCTGTTTGATCAGTTGCAAGGTACCAGGGTGTATAGCAAGATTGATTTGAGATCCGGGTATCATCAGATTCGAGTCAGAGAGGAAGATGTGCAGAAGACAGCATTCCGGACCCGATATGGGCACTATGAGTTCCTAGTGATGCCGTTCGGGGTGACGAATGCTCCAGCAATCTTTATGAGTCTGATGAACAGAGTGTTTCAGCAGTATCTTGACCAGTTCGTCATTGTGTTTATTGACGATATTCTTATCTACTCCCGGAGCGAGGAGGAGCATGTGAAACACTTGAGGACAGTGCTTCAGATTCTCAGAGAGCATCAGTTATATGCTAAGCTCAGTAAGTGTGAATTTTGGCTGAGCAGTGTAGTGTTTCTGGGGCATGTCATATCGAGCAGCGGGATATCTGTAGATCCCAAGAAGATTGAGGCTGTGATGGAGTGGGCTGCCCCCACTTCTATGCCTGAGATACGGAGTTTTCTTGGTTTGGCCGGTTATTATCGACGCTTTGTCGAGGGCTTTTCGAAGATTGCCAAGCCGTTGACGAAGTTGACCCAGAAGGGAGTGCCTTTCTTTTGGTCAGAAGCTTGTGAGGAGAGCTTCCAGAAATTAAAGCACCGCTTGACGACGACGCCAGTGTTAGTGATCCCTACGGAGAACTCCAGATTTGTTCTGTATACTGGCGCATCACTTCAGGGCCTTGGGTGTGTTCTGATGCAAGATAAGCATGTGGTAGCTTATGCATCGAGGCAGTTGAAGCCGCATGAGACCAGATATCCAGTTCATGACTTGGAATTGGCGGCTATCAGCTTCGCCCTGAAGATTTGGAGGCAATTTGTATGGTACTTCATTTACCATATACACGGATCACAAGAGCCTCAAGTTTTTATTCACTCAGGCGGAGCTGAACATGAGGCAGAGGAGGTGGATGGACCTACTCAAGGACTATGATTGCGAGATAGAGTACCATCCGGGAAAAGCCAATTTGACAGCAGACGCTTTGAGCCGGAAAGTGAGGAGTTCTGGTGAGGACGTCATTCATTTGTCGGCTATGATGACCTCCTATTGCCATCTTGGCTATGATTTTGATATTGATGCATCACCTGTGTATGTGTCGACCTTGTTAGCTGAGCCAGATATCTATGAGAACATCAGGAGAGCTCAGAGGTCAGACGATGAGGTTCAGAGGTGGTTATCTTTAGTACATCTTGGTCAGCCAACGAAATTCAGAGTGGCCGATGACGGGTCTTTGAGATTGGGTGACCGTTGGGTGGTTCCGAGTACGCCGGAGTTGCGTAAAGGGATCTTGGAGCGAGCTCACAGTAGCAGACTTAGCATCCACCCAGGCGGGAAGAAGATGTACAGAGATCTGCGTGGTCAGTTTTGGTGGAAAAGGATGAAATCTGATGTCGTCGCTTTTGTGAAGAGGTGTTTGATCTGCCAGCAGGTTAAGGCAGAGAGACAGAGACCTGGCGGCGAGTTGAGAAGCTTGGAGATACCGAAGTGGAAGTGGGAGCACATTTCCATGGACTTCGTGACTCATTTGCCGAGGAGTGCTTCAGGCTTCGATGCTATTTGGGTGATTGTGGACAGATTGACTAAGGTAGCCCACTTTATCCCCTACAGCATGACTTTCACCTTTTTGAGGATGGCGCAGTTGTATATTAGAGATGTGGTGAGATTGCATGGGATCCCCGTTTCCATAGTGTCAGACCGAGATCCGCGATTCACATCTCATTTCTGGGAAGGTCTTCAGTCAGCCTTGGGAACTGAAGTCAGATTGAGCACTGCTTATCATCCTCAGACGGATGGCCAGACCGAGCGCACAATTCAGACGCTCGAGGACATGCTGAGAGCTTGTGTTTTGGAGTTCGATGCTTCTTGGCAGGATTCAGTGCCCTTGGTAGAGTTTTCTTATAACAATAGCTACCAGGCGAGTATTCAGATGGCTCCGTTTGAAGCTCTTTATGGCAGACGGTGTAGATCACCCTTGTGTTGGGATGATTTGGACCGCAAATCGGTCGGAGGACCGGAATTGATTCGGGAGATGGAAGAGAAGATAAAGACGATAAGGTCTTTTTGAAGATCTCGCCTTTCAGGGGCGTTGTGCGATTTGGGATGCGCGGGAAGCTGTCTCCGAGGTATGTTGGACCGTACGAGATTTTGCAGCGCATTGGCACCTTAGCTTACCGACTGGCTTTGCCGCCTTCTTTATCTGGTATACATGATGTGTTTCATGTGTCTATGCTGCGGAAGTATGAGCCGGATCCGTCGCATGTGTTACAGCCTTCCGAAGTTCAGTTAGAGTCAGATGTATCTTATGTGGAACGGCCTGTCAGAATTCTGGATCGAGCAGACCGTAGACTTCGGAACAAAGTGATACCTATGATCAAGGTTCAGTGGGATCGCAGGGGTGTCGAGGAGGCTACGTGGGAGACGGAGCGGCATATGGTGCAGCACTGCCCGGAACTATTCTCTGGTATGTGTTTATGTTTAGTTTCTATTTGGGGTAAGTGCATGTGATTTCGAGGACGAAATCTTATAAGTAGGGGAGTATTGTGACATCCCTGAAATGATTAATTGCAATTTGGTGCATTAATTGTGTTTACAATGATTAATTATGTGGTAATTAATTATGTGTTGGAATTTATTTACCTTATGGAAATGCATGGTCATGTGGATAGGGTGACCCGGGAATGCATTTCAGGGTGCATGTGGTGCATGTTGGGTAAATTGTTGGGAACATGATTTATTTGCCATTGGTAGCAATTGATTAGAAATCATGTGTTTAATTGATATTTGGTGCATTATGAGTAAATGCTTTGAAAAATATCATGTTGGGGTGTTTTATACACCATGGAATTATTTTGGTATGCTTTTTAATTAAATAAACTCATTTTATTACCCCACACCTTTACCAATCCATCACTTTTAACTTTACCAAAATCAAATCCACAAACCCTTCCTCCTTCCAATTTTCGAGCTCAAGCTTGGGGGTGAAGAGAAACATTTCAAAAATCTTGATTGGTGGAGATTGTTGGGTGATTTGAGGTCCCCAAGAGGTATGGATACCTCATGGTTAATTTTTGTAAGGTTTTGTTTGAGTTTGGTATGTTTTTGAAGGATTTTAAAATGGGTTTGTGTTGGGTTGTTGTGGTTTTGGTATTATTTGGTTGGATGTTAATATATGAGTTTATGTAGATGTTTATTGTTGGTTTTGAGTTGTTGGGTTTGGTGGATGTTGGTGTATGTGGGTATGTATGAGTTGGGGTTGAAGATGGGTGAATAGTGCCCAAACCCCGCATGCCCAGAGCTCGGCGATCGATCGACGCCTTCTCGCGATCGATCGCGAGCAACAGAGCTGAGGCAGTGAGCTTCAGCGATCGATCGCGAGTTTGGCGCGATCGATCGGCGAGGCCGCGATCGATCGGCGCAAGCTCCGCGATCGATCGCGGATTGTTTAATTTTGTTGGGCGAGGCAGTGTGATCTCGCGATCGATCGGGGCTTGATGGCGATCGATCGCGAGACACCAAAAATGATGTTTTTGGTTATTTTTGTGGGATTTTTTGGTATTGGACTATTATTGGGTTCTAATATTGATATTTGTGAATGTGTAGAACCAACCCAGGTGGCAACACAGCCAAGGAATTGAAGTCCTACCACATTCCACTTTTGGAAAGGTACGTAGTGGACGTACGGGCACCCCAACGGTACATGTATCTTATATACTTATTGTTTATGCATTGTGGATGCAAGTATATATGTGGTATTGCATAGTGGATGCAAATACATGTTATGCATGATGTTTATAGATGCATATGATTATTGGTGCATATCCCATGAGTCGTGGTCATCCCTTGATGATTTTAATGCTTGCCGCTATTTGATTTGGTTCCGCTAAATGTGAAGCAAGGGGTGGGAGCGCCGCATGTCACATTTGAGCGTGGTTATCATATAGGGCGAGGAAAGGGTATTTGCCGCTCAATGAGAGGCGAGGGGTGGGAGTCCCGCAGTCCATTGAAGCGAGGTTATCCTATGCCGCCTCTATGTAAATAAGCGAGGGGCATTAAAATACATTGTGATGGACAGACTAGGGATTGGTGATCAGTATTTGGTATTGATGAAATGGTATATGTTCATGACATGTTTAGACCATTAAAAATAATCTATTGATTATACTCATGAGTTATGGTACAGGGACAACCAAACGGGAAGCGTTTGAAATGCATGGGGAAAACAGGAAGTGTTTTATTATGATTATGCATTTACGCTTTATCTTCATATTGTGTTGAATATGAATGATTATTATTGCTCATGTTTGGGGGTTGTCCTTGTAGGTACACGTTTGGCATGATAGGAGGGCTAGACGGGTTGAGACAGTGAGCTTGAGGATGCTTTTGTGAATTGAAGGACAGGATCGTTTTGCCTAGTGTCTACTCTAGGAGTAGTGTAAAACTAGTTGATAACATTCATTTGATGGGAATGTAATTTTCAATTTTTGGTAGTCCTTATTTTTGGCATGTAATGCTTAGGCTCATAGACTCAACACGTTATTTCTCACTCTGATCATTTATATTAGCTCTATTATGCCTTGATTCCGCACTTAGGGATTAGGGTCCTTACAGGATCACTCCCCAAAATTGGTTGGTTGAGTGATCTTCATCATATAACCAAACTCGATTCGTCGCCTCTTGATTTGTAGCCCTCATCTCTTCCTCTTGGCAGCTAGTTGAAATTGTTTCCATGAGGACCGCCATTTGCTGCTCCAGGTGACGCATAGAGTTGGTTTGGCACTCCAAACTGTTCTCAGTTGATGCCATGAATCTTACTAAGGTATCCTCTAACTGAGTTGTGACATTTGCAAAACTATCTCTTCTCTCTTCGTGATGTTCAAATGGTTGTGGCGTATCAATAGGGTAGTGAGGCCCCGGTGGGTATTGGTGACTCCAACCTTGTAGTGAAGGATCACAATGCCCATGATGATCGAAGTCCGCCATATCATTGAACAGGTGCACCACACTGTCCTCATCTCTATCAACCAGGGGACTGCCAGTCACCAGTGCTCCGCTCAATACCCATTCTCGTGTCTGTACATCCAACCCTTTGAAGAAATATTGCAGGAGAGTATAGTTCGAAAAGTTGTGATACCGGAATGTGTTGGCCAATTCATTGAATCTCTCTCAAACAACGTAGAATGACTCGGAACGTTGTTGGGCAAAGCTTGTGAAGGCTTGTTGATGTAGCATCTCCAAGTACCTCACAAGACAAACAAAACAAAAACAAAATAAATATATATAATTTTTATTTTTCGAAATAATATACAAAAAATGGTTAAATTACAGTCAAAGAACCTAGTATGATATTACTAAAGTTAATCCCCGGCAACGGCGCCAAAAACTTGATCGCTTTTATTTTAAACAATTAATTCCAATCTAGCGATTTTAGATCGCAAGTGCACAATGTCAAGTTTCAGTATGGATAGGAAGATACGGATTGTCGAACCCACAGGGACTAACAAGCAATTACCAAATAAGATTTCTTTTAACTATATTTAACCTACGATAATTAATCAATAATTAAACTAATCTAATCCAACCAAAACAACCGACGATCACGAGAAAAATCCACAAGAAAGAATTATCAAGACAATTATTCACCTAACCCAACTCTACAATTCTTTTCTTCATACATCTCTAAGGTGACGGGTTTTTCGAATTTATTCAATATACTCTCTCGAGCTATATTAAGTCTAACATCAAATTGCAACTAGTAACTCTCGTTCACGTAATTAACAATTTAATGTTGAATGCGCTTTATGAAAACCACTAACTTTAGATTAAACAACCCAAAGCTATCACTCGTATGTGATTTTATCTCTCGATCTCAATCTTTAACACACGGCATGAATTATTATATATTATTATAATTTCATCTCTTGATCTCAGTTATAATAAAATATCATTCAAAGGTGATCAATCCTTCAAAAGCATTAAAAACAATAACACATGCACATAGAGGATATATGAATTCAATCTCAAAATCAATAGGAAAACCTATGTTATTGATATCTCTCAATCATCAAAAACACAACAAATCCAATTATTCATGTAAAACAATAATAGAAAAGTAAAAGAAAACTCCCAAGTCGACTTCTTCGTTGATTCTCGATCCTTCCTCGCTTCTTTCTCTATCGTGCTCCTCGATTCTCTTGTTGGCTTGTTCCAATTCCTAGGTTGAAGTGGTGATGGCGGATGAAGGTGATATGGAGTATGGAGGTGTGGAGGCTATTCCTAGGTTACAAAATCTGATTATGGTTGAAATTTTCGTCCACATATATAGAGGAAGGGAATCAAGGACTTCCTTGTTGGACACAAACTCTATAAGGAAGTTATGTTTCAGAAAACTCCTCCGGCCGATCGATCGAGACTGACTGCTCGATCGATCGCCAAAGTTATGCCAGCCTCGATCGACCGACGTCTTGATAATTCATTTATAAATTCTCTTCAATTATCCATCACTGCTGTTTAGGTTAATTTTTGTGCTTAAGTCAATTTAGTTTGATAATCATTCCATAATCGTAGGTTAAATATAGTAATTCTAATCGAACGTGGTAATTATTACTAGTCCCTGTGGGTACGACACTCTTTACTTTTAAACCATTATACAAAAACTTGACACCGTGCACTTGCGGTAAAGAATCGCTACACTGAGAAATAATTGTTTAAAATAAAATCGATCATAACATTTATGCCGATGTCGTGTCAAAGCAAAGGTACATGCCTCTTTCACGTCGAAGTGATGAGTTTGGGAACAAAGTGCTACATGTGATGTGAGTCACCTCTTGAGTCCGAAAGGAACAAAGTGCTACATACATGTGAGTCACCTCTTGAGTCCACATTTATGCCGCTGTCGTATCGAAGCGAAGGTACATGCCGCTGTCACGTCGAAGCGATGAGTTTGGGAACAAGGTGCTACATGTGGTGTGAGTCACCTCTTGAGTCCGAAAGAAACAAAGTGTTACATACATGTGAGTCACCTCTTGAGTCCACATTTATGCCGCTGTATACGTAGCGATGGATTATGCCGATGTATATGTAGCAATGGATTATGCCATTGTATACGTAGAGATATCGTTGTATATGTAGCGATGGATTATGCCGCTGTATACATAGCGATTGTTTATGCCGATGTATACATAGCGATGGTTTATGCCGTTGTATACGTAGCGATGGAATATGCCGTTGTATACGTAGCGATGGTTTATGCCCCTTTATATGTAGCGATGGTTTATGCCGCTGTATACGTAGAGATGGTTTATGCCGCTGTATACGTAGCGATGGTTTATCACGCTGTATACGTAGCGATGGTTTATACCGTTGTATATGTAGGATGGTTTATGCCGATGTATATGTTGCGATGGTTTATGCCCCTCTATACGTAGGGATGGTTTATGCTGCTGTATACGTAGCGATTGTTTATGCCGCTGTATACGTGATGATGGATTATACCGTTGTATACGTAGCGATGATGTGATGCCGATGTATACGTAGCAAGGGATTATACCACCATCGAGCAATGAGTGTGGATTGTATACCGGCATTGGGCGATGAATATGGATGTGTCCGCTATTATATTAGCGATGAGTAATTTTATATTGCCTTTGAGTTAGCATATTGTGGATGTCATGTGTTGACATATACCGTCACGAGTTGACGAGGAATTTTGGATGTCATGTGTTGACATATAGCGTCACGAGTTATTGAGGAATTGTGGATGTCATGTGTTGACATATACCGTCACGAGGTGACGAGGAATTGTGGATGTCATGTGTTGACATATAACGTCACGAGTTGACGAGGAATTATGAATGTCATGTGTTGACATGTACCGTCACGAGTTGATAAGGACATTGTGGGTGTCATGTGTTGATATGTAGGCGTCACAGGTTGACACGGAACCATTATGCCGGTCGGGTTTGCTCGATGAATAAATGGTTGTGCCGTAAGTGTACTGCAGTACATATTGAGGTGAACGTGTTACGAGTAGTGGTACATTTGGGTATACTCGTTGAGTTGGCTACGACCAAGCGAGTTGTAGTGTATGTAATTATTGAGGGATCTACATACATATGTCGATGTGTTGTAGGGTGGACATGGTCGCCCATGCACATGAGAATGGGAAATAAATCCTAACGGATTAGGATTGAATTGTGAGTGATTAAGGACATTGAAATGTCCCTTTTGTATTGGTATTAGAGAAATGTTGGATGATGATCCACTACTCTAATTGGTGGTACGGTATTGTACACCAGGATTGAACGTACGATACGTTGGCAAGTTTTATGTAAACCTTAGGAGGCTGCGAGTTGCTAGCCAGGCATGGTGATTTGTTGTTGCAGTGATATAGTGAGCTTGTAGTAGCCACTATACTGCTTAACGGAATCCAGTGTAGTGAATCGTATGATGATATGATGAGAGGTTATAGCGGACTCGTGTAATCACTCTAATGCCTTTGAGTTGAGGTGGGAGATACCTCAAGAGAGCTTTCAGCTCGGTTTGGTCGGGAGTACCAACGAGAGGGTTAACAAGTTATTGTTACCTCTGATTGAGAATTCTTGCATTGAGGATTCAATGGCAAACGTAACCGGAGTCATGGGATATAGTTTAGTGTGGTAACACTACTGTACCTATTGTATCTCTTGGAGAGATTTGGAACAATACTGTTGTAGAAAGAGTTGGTATCGGATACGAGTTAATTATGAATCAACCATGGTAAGCATTACCGGTGCTGGACCGGGTAATGGCTTTGCGTTATTTGTAAGACGTACGAGAAGACGTCTTTGGAAAGATGCTCGGGAATGGTGAGTACTATGATATTAGTACGGAGCATTGTTGGAATTTGTATACGTCGTGTATACGGGATTTTGAGACTCTATGGAATTTTTGGTAGTGTGTTGGAATCAGGATGTGATTCCTTGGAACACACGGATGTTGACATCTATGGATATGTGTTTTGTGTTGATCGGTAGCCATGAGTTGCCCGATCCGAGTTGCAAGTGGTGCAGCTACTCCTTGGTTGGAAATGGGATTGGAGAACGGAAACTGGGATTAGTATGATATGCTGATGCATACTGGTAGTGTCCTTCGTCGCGATGTGTATTTGGCATCGTGGACCAAGTTGTAGAGATATCAGTGAGGTGATATCTATGTTGGGATCAGGAATGATTCTAGTTGATAGCAGTAAGATTGATTTACTGCTTTTGGGTGGTTAACATCGATGGATGTTAACATCTTTTAAGGTTATGATGGTTTGGGAGGATAACTCCATTCCAGATTTGGAGCGAGGTCGATGTCCTCGCGGTTGGTGTTCCAATCATGATGTATTCATGAATCAATGTTGGGGACTCGAATCGGGTTGTGTGGTCTCGGCGCTACAAGGAGTACGCTTGTGCAAATTTCGAGGACGAAATTTATTAGTGGGGGATAAATGTGATATCCGGAAATTAATTGTGTTAATCCCAGAGTTGTTATAACCCCTAATGGATTTTAATTGTAGTAATTGTGAGGGTCCGATCCTAATGTGGTGTTTAATGAACACATAATGATTATTTACGTAAACAGCGGAAGATTTATTTCAAATGTCTTGTCAAACGGCCCTAAAATTTTTTTGCTTTTAGGTGATACATATATACTGATACTGAAAATATATAATTCCAGTTCCAATTTAATATGTTGATCATAACATAATTACAAAGTATAACATCAACCGGTAGTAGCATAATTAAAATACAGATACTCGGGGCATACCCCGGTAAATTTAAAACATAAGTCAAAATACTCTAACAACTACTGGGACTCAAAACATAATGTAAGGACCCTAATCCTTAAGTGCGGAAACAAGGCATAATAGAGCTAAATAAATGATCAGAGTAGAGTAAACAAGTTGAGTCTATGAGCTTAAGCATTTACATACCAAAATAAAGGACTACAAAAAGGATTAATTACATTCCAATCAATGAATGTTCATCTATAGTTTTATACTACTCCTAGAGTAGATACTATCCAAAATAATCCTGTCCTTTAATCCTCAAAAGAATGCTTCACAAGCTCACCACCTCAACCCGTTCAAGCTTGCTATTATGCCAAAAAGGTACCTACAAGGACAACCCCCAAACATGAGCAACAATAATCATTCATATTCAACACAATATGAAGATAAAGCGTAAATGCATAATCAATATAAAACACTTCCTGTTTTCCCATGCATTTCAAACGCTTCCCGTTTGGTTGTCCCTGTACCATAACTCATGAGTATAATCAACAGATTATTTTTAATGGCCAAAAACATGTCATGACATCATATACCATCTCAACAGTACCAAATATTGGTCACCATTCCCTAGTCTGTCCATCACAGTGTATTTTAATGCCCCTCGCTTATTTTCATATGGGCGGCATAGGATAACCTCGCTACAATGGACATGCGGCGCTCCCACCCCTCGCTTCACATTTAGCGGAACCAATTAAGCGGCAAGCATTAAAATCATCAAAGGATGACCACGACTCATGGGATGTGCATCCAATAATCATAATATGCATCTAACATCAATATGCATAAATTACCATGTATATGCATCCACAATGCAATACCTCATATGGCATAAATCAACATGTATATGCATCCACAATGCAATACCACATATATACTCGCATCCACAATGCATAAACAATGAGTATATAAAATACGTGTTACCGTTGGGTGCCCGTACGTCCACTACGTACCTTTCCAAAAGTGGAATATGGTAGGACTTCAATTCCTCGGCTGTGTTGCCACCTGGGTTGGTTCTACATATTCACAAATACCAATATTAGAACCCAAATAATAGCCAAATACCAAAAATTTGACAAAATAAACCATTTTCCAAAATTCCACAGGCGGCGATCGATCGCTTCCCATAGGCGATCGGTCGCCTCAAAATTTACACAGCGGCGATCGGTCGCCCCAAACATGGCGATCGATCGCCATTCCTTTGAAAAACTCACTGCCTCTCGGCGATCGGTCGCCCCATTTTAGGCGATCGATCGCCTAACACGTAAAAAGTCTACTGCCTCTTGGCGATCGGTCGCCTCTTTTCAGGCGATCGATCGCCTCGCACAGACATGCGTTTTTCTGCCATTTTTGCACCCAAAATCCTTCCAAACCATTCCAACATTTATACCAACCAACCAACAACATAAATATCAACATAAACCACCAAAATACACCTTAAAACAACCATAAATCCAACCATTAACCAAAACCACAACAACCCACACAAACCCATTTCAAAATCATTAAAAATCAAACCAAACTCAAACAAAACCTTACAAAATTAAAGCATGAGGTACCCATACCTCTTGCGGATCTCAAATCACCCAAAATGCTCCACAAATCAAGATTTTTGAAAGGTTCCTCTTCCACCCAAGGCTTGAGCTCGAAAATTTGGAGGGGAAGGGTTTGTGGGTTTTGTTTTGGTAAAGTGAAAGTGATTTGGTAAAGTGGGGTTTGGGTATATAAGAGATGGGTTTAATTAAAATGCATACCAACAATTCCATGGTGTATAAAACACCCCAACATGATATTTTTCAAAGCATTTACTCAAAATGCACCAAATACCATTTAAACACATGATTTCTAATAAATTGCTACTAAAGGCAAATAAATCATGCTTCCCATAATATTTACCCAACATGCACCACATGCACCCTAAAATGCAATCCCGGGTCACCCCTATCCACATGACCATGCATTTCCATAAGGTAAATAAATCCCAAAACATAATCAATTACCACATAATTAATCATGTAAACACAATTAAAGCCAAATAGCAATTAACCATTTCGGGGATGTCACAATACTCCCCTACTTATAAGATTTCGTCCTCGAAATCACATGCACTTACCCCAACAGAAACTAAACATAAACTCATACCAGAGAATAGTTTCGGGTAGTGCTGCACCATATGCTGCTCCGTCTCCCACGTAGCCTCCTCGACACCCCTGCGATCCCACTGAACTTTGATCATCGGTATCACTTTGTTCCGAAGTCTACGGTCTGCTCTGTCCAGAATTCTAACAGGCCGTTCCACATAAGATACATCTGATTCCAACTGAACTTCGGAAGGCTGTAACACGTGAGACGGATCCGGCTCATACTTTCGCAGCATCGATACATGAAACACATCATGTATACCAGATAAAGAAGGCGGCAAAGCCAGTCGGTAAGCCAATGTGCCAATGCGCTGCAAAATCTCGTACGGTCCCACAAACCTCGGAGACAGTTTCCCGCGCATCCCAAACCGCACAACGCCTCTGAAAGGCGAGATCTTCAAAAAGACCTTATCTCCCAACTGAAACTCTAATGGTCTCCGCCGTTTATTTGCATAAGCTGCCTGTCTGTCTTGGGCTGCTTTCATTTTCTGCCTTATAGTCTTTATCTTCTCTTCCATTTCCCGGATCAATTCAGGCCCTCCGACTGATCTACTGTCCAAATCATCCCAACACAAGGGCGATCTACATCGTCTGCCATAAAGAGCTTCAAACGGAGCCATCTGAATACTTGCCTGGTAGCTATTGTTATACGAAAACTCTACCAAAGGCACTGAATTCTGCCAAGAAGCATCAAACTCCAAAACACAAGCTCTTAACATGTCCTCGAGCGTCTGAATAGTGCGCTCGGTCTGGCCATCCGTCTGAGGATGATAAGCAGTGCTCAATCTGACCTCAGTTCCCAAAGCTGACTGAAGGCCTTCCCAAAAATGAGATGTGAATCGCGGATCTCGATCTGACACAATAGAAACGGGGATCCCATGCAATCTCACCACATCTCTAATATACAACTGCGCCATCCTCAAAAATGTGAAAGTCATGCTATAGGGGATAAAGTGGGCTACCTTGGTCAATCTGTCCACAATCACCCAAATAACATCGAAGCCTGTAGCACTCCTCGGCAAATGAGTCACGAAGTCCATGGAAATGTGCTCCCACTTCCACTTCGGTATCTCCAAGCTCCTCAATTCGCCGCCAGGTCTCTGCCTCTCTGCCTTAACCTGTTGGCAGATCAGACACCTCTTCACAAAAGCGACGACATCAGACTTCATTCTCTTCCACCAAAACTGACCACGCAGATCTCTGTACATCTTCTTCCCGCCCGGGTGAATGCTAAGTCTGCTACTGTGAGCTCGCTCCAAGATTCCCTTACGCAACTCCGGCGTACTCGGAACTACCCAGCGGTTACCCAATCTCAAAGATCCGTCGTCGGCCACTTTGAACTTCGTCGGCTGACCAAGATGCACTATAGACAACCATCTCTGAACCTCAGCATCTGACCTCTGAGCTCTCCTGATGTTCTCATAAATATCTGGCTCAGCTAATAAGGTAGAGACATACACTGGCGATGCATCAATGTCGAAGTCATAGCCCAGATGGCAATAGGAGGTCATCATAGCCGACAAATGAATGACGTCCTCAGCAGAACTCCTCACTTTCCGGCTCAAAGCGTCTGCTGTCAAATTGGCTTTCCCCGGATGGTACTCTATCTCGCAATCATAGTCCTTGAGTAGGTCCATCCATCTCCTCTGCCTCATGTTCAGCTCTGCCTGAGTGAATAAAAACTTGAGGCTCTTGTGGTCCGTATAGATGGTAAACGACGTACCATACAAATAATGCCTCCAGATCTTCAGGGCGAAGATGATAGCCGCCAATTCCAAGTCATGAACTGGGTATCTGGTCTCATGCGGCTTCAACTGCCTCGATGCATAAGCTACCACATGCTTATCTTGCATCAGAACACATCCAAGGCCCTGACAGTGATGCATCAGTATACAGAACAAATCTGGAGTTCTCCGTCGGGATCACTAACACTGGCGCCGTCGTCAACCGGTGCTTCAACTCCTGGAAGCTCCCCTCACAAGCTTCTGACCAAAAGAAAGGTACACCCTTCTGAGTCAACTGAGTCAGCGGCTTGGCAATCTTCGAAAAGCCCTCAACAAAGCGCCGATAATACCCGGCCAAACCAAGGAAACTCCGGATCTCAGGTACAGAAGTGGGGGCAGCCCACTTCCATCACAACCTCAATCTTCTTCGGGTCCACTGATATCCCGCTGCTCGAAATGACATGCCCCAGAAACACCACACTGCTCAGCCAAAACTCGCACTTACTGAGCTTAGCATACAACTGATGCTCTCTGAGAATCTGAAGCACTGTCCTCAAGTGTTTCACATGATCTTCTTCACTCCGGGAGTAGATAAGAATGTCGTCAATAAACACGATGACGAACCGATCAAGATACGGCTGAAACACTCTGTTCATCAAACTCATAAAGACGGCCGGGGCGTTCGTCACACCGAACGGCATCACCAAGAACTCATAGTGCCCGTATCGAGTCCGGAACGCTGTCTTCTGCACATCATCCTCTCTGACTCGAATCTGATGATACCCGGACCTCAAGTCAATCTTGCTATACACCCTGGTACCTTGCAACTGATCAAATAAGTCATCGATCCTTGGAAGAGGATACTTATTCTTCACTGTAGCCTTGTTCAGCTGCCGGTAA
This sequence comes from Haberlea rhodopensis, assembly GCA_907163345.1. Lineage (NCBI taxonomy): Eukaryota > Viridiplantae > Streptophyta > Magnoliopsida > Lamiales > Gesneriaceae > Haberlea > Haberlea rhodopensis. The sequence goes on along the minus strand of CAJQUN010000028.1, from coordinate 6,333,584 downwards.
TCGATGCACAACCGCATCGAACCGTCCTTCTTCTTCACAAAGAGAACTGGTGCGCCCCATGGCGACACGCTCGGGCGTATATAACCCTTGTCAAGGAGATCCTGCAACTGATCTTTCAACTCTCTTAGCTCAGCCGGTGCCATCCTATAAGGTGCACGAGAGATAGCGGATGTCCCTGGCAACAACTCGATCCCAAATTCAACTTCCCTGGCCGGTGGAAATCCTGGGATCTCTTCTGGAAATACATCAGCAAATTCTGCCACAACTGGTACATCCTCAACTCTCAGTTCTTTACTCTTTCCAGACGTGTCCACGGCATAAATAAGATAGCCCGTGTGACCACGTTCCAACAACTGAGTCATCTTGATCGCTGAAATCAACGGAATCTTCGCACGAGACCCGTTGCCATAGAAAGTCCACTGACTGCCCAACTCAGGTCTGAACTTCACTGTCCTCTGTCGGCAATCTACCACTGCCTGATATCTGTTCAGAACATCAATACCCAAGATGCAGTCAAAGTCTGACATACCCAGCACAATCAAGTCTGATCTCAACTCGTTGCCCTCAAAATAAATGAGGCAGTCTGCCATAAACTGATCAGCAACAACATTTCTTCCAGTGGGTGTCGAGACCAATAGAGGCGTGGGCAAAGAAGACGTGCGCATATGGTGTCTTTCCACAAATCCCACAGACACAAAGGAATGGGAGGCACCTGTATCTATCAAAACAAAAGCAGGGTACGTAAATAAATGACACGTACCGGCAATCACCTCCTCTGGAGCTGCCTGAGCCTGCTCCCTGGTCAGTGCATATACTTGTCCCTGGGGTGGTCCCACTGTCTGACCTCCCGATGGACGAGGCCCAAACTGCTGCCTCTGCTGCACTGTCCTGTCCTCAAACCTTGGCCTGTTGCCCTGATACTCTGACTGGCCTCCCCTGGTGGGAAAATACCGAGCAATGTGGCCCATCTTGCCACAAACATAACATGCAGGACACTTGTTTGAAGAATGTGGTCCTCCACAGTTGTTGCACCTCGGCTCTCCCGGCCTATCCCCTTGTGAAGATCCTCGATTGGCCGACCAATTTCCTTTCTTGCCATCCTGTTTCTGACCAAAGTATTTCTTTCCACCATACCTCGAAGATGAGGAGGCACCACGGGGTTTAAATGGCTCACCCCGAGGCCTCAAACTGTCACTAGTCTGCCTCTGTTGCGGTACCGGTGGTGGCATGGCATAAGCTCCCACTCCTAGCTCAGCAAGCTCCGCTCTTGTGAGAGCATCATCAAAAGAAGTTGGGTTATTGATGATAACCCGGTCATAGAGCTCCGGTCGCAGTCCTTTCATGAAATTTCTCATCTTGGCACGTCCATCAGAGGCAATATGGGGGACATACCTAAGTAGTGATGAGTACTGTGTGGCATAGTCTGCCACTGTCATGTTCCCCTGCCTCAGACTTGCAAATTCATCCTCTTTTGTCTGCCTTGCTGCCGCGGAGAAGTATCGGTTCAAGAACCTGGTCCTGAAGAGCGTCCAGTCAATCACAGCACCCAGTGCTCTCATTTCCATTACTGTGCTCCTCCACCACATCAGTGGTTTCTTGGCTAATTGAAACTCCGCTAGCCTCAGCCAAGCCGTCACAGCACAAGGAGCCGATACAAAGATCTGCTCAAGTCTTTCTAACCACTCTTCAGCCTCTTCTCCGGACTCTGTCCCCTCAAACCGGGGCGGATGATAAGACAGAAACTGCGTCAAGCTAATCTCACCCGGTAGCAATAACTGGACCACTGGTTCCATTCCCACAGCCGGTGGAGGTAGAGGATTAGCCTGTCCAATACTCGCATTTACACTCCCAACATCTCCGACTTCCTCATTAGCAGCCATGCTGTAACACAAATGTTAACAACAATCCAAAGCAATATATATATCATGTCGTTAGATAACAGGAGTGATATAAGCATGTTAGTATAACAGGATATACATCAATATGCACCACATGCATAAACATGCTTCAAATGTAAGCACCTAGCCAAACATGCTAAGGCTACCCTTCACTCGTTCCCGGGTTCTCTAACCACTGCTCTGATACCACTAATGTAAGGACCCTAATCCTTAAGTGCGGAAACAAGGCATAATAGAGCTAAATAAATGATCAGAGTAGAGTAAACAAGTTGAGTCTATGAGCTTAAGCATTTACATACCAAAATAAAGGACTACAAAAAGGATTAATTACATTCCAATCAATGAATGTTCATCTATAGTTTTATACTACTCCTAGAGTAGATACTATCCAAAATAATCCTGTCCTTTAATCCTCAAAAGAATGCTTCACAAGCTCACCACCTCAACCCGTTCAAGCTTGCTATTATGCCAAAAAGGTACCTACAAGGACAACCCCCAAACATGAGCAACAATAATCATTCATATTCAACACAATATGAAGATAAAGCGTAAATGCATAATCAATATAAAACACTTCCTGTTTTCCCATGCATTTCAAACGCTTCCCGTTTGGTTGTCCCTGTACCATAACTCATGAGTATAATCAACAGATTATTTTTAATGGCCAAAAACATGTCATGACATCATATACCATCTCAACAGTACCAAATATTGGTCACCATTCCCTAGTCTGTCCATCACAGTGTATTTTAATGCCCCTCGCTTATTTTCATATGGGCGGCATAGGATAACCTCGCTACAATGGACATGCGGCGCTCCCACCCCTCGCTTCACAGAGAGCGGCAAATACCCTTTCCTCGCCCCATATGACAACCACGCTCAAATGTGACATGCGGCGCTCCCACCCCTCGCTTCACATTTAGCGGAACCAATTAAGCGGCAAGCATTAAAATCATCAAAGGATGACCACGACTCATGGGATGTGCATCCAATAATCATAATATGCATCTAACATCAATATGCATAAATTACCATGTATATGCATCCACAATGCAATACCTCATATGGCATAAATCAACATGTATATGCATCCACAATGCAATACCACATATATACTCGCATCCACAATGCATAAACAATGAGTATATAAAATACGTGTTACCGTTGGGTGCCCGTACGTCCACTACGTACCTTTCCAAAAGTGGAATATGGTAGGACTTCAATTCCTCGGCTGTGTTGCCACCTGGGTTGGTTCTACATATTCACAAATACCAATATTAGAACCCAAATAATAGCCAAATACCAAAAATTTGACAAAATAAACCATTTTCCAAAATTCCACAGGCGGCGATCGATCGCTTCCCATAGGCGATCGGTCGCCTCAAAATTTACACAGCGGCGATCGGTCGCCCCAAACATGGCGATCGATCGCCATTCCTTTGAAAAACTCACTGCCTCTCGGCGATCGGTCGCCCCATTTTAGGCGATCGATCGCCTAACACGTAAAAAGTCTACTGCCTCTTGACGATCGGTCGCCTCTTTTCAGGCGATCGATCGCCTCGCACAGACATGCGTTTTTCTGCCATTTTTGCACCCAAAATCCTTCCAAACCATTCCAACATTTATACCAACCAACCAACAACATAAATATCAACATAAACCACCAAAATACACCTTAAAACAACCATAAATCCAACCATTAACCAAAACCACAACAACCCACACAAACCCATTTCAAAATCATTAAAAATCAAACCAAACTCAAACAAAACCTTACAAAATTAAAGCATGAGGTACCCATACCTCTTGCGGATCTCAAATCACCCAAAATGCTCCACAAATCAAGATTTTTGAAAGGTTCCTCTTCCACCCAAGGCTTGAGCTCGAAAATTTGGAGGGGAAGGGTTTGTGGGTTTTGTTTTGGTAAAGTGAAAGTGATTTGGTAAAGTGGGGTTTGGGTATATAAGAGATGGGTTTAATTAAAATGCATACCAACAATTCCATGGTGTATAAAACACCCCAACATGATATTTTTCAAAGCATTTACTCAAAATGCACCAAATACCATTTAAACACATGATTTCTAATAAATTGCTACTAAAGGCAAATAAATCATGCTTCCCATAATATTTACCCAACATGCACCACATGCACCCTAAAATGCAATCCCGGGTCACCCCTATCCACATGACCATGCATTTCCATAAGGTAAATAAATCCCAAAACATAATCAATTACCACATAATTAATCATGTAAACACAATTAAAGCCAAATAGCAATTAACCATTTCGGGCATGTCACACATAAAACATAACCTGAGCTCGCTCTCAAGGAGCTCTGGTATTCATCGATGCTTCACCTCGAGCATCCCGCAGTACGTCTACCTGTACCACCTGTCATGCCCATACAACAAAGACATGACAGCCCCCCGCGAAGGGGGTCAGAACCCAGTACGAGAAATAAATAGAATCACGTCAAAAATGACAAAGTATCATGCAATGCATACAATATATGAATGCGATGTATGAATGGGTACAAAGAATAGAATCTCGAGATACCAAATATCGGAGTCCAAAGGAAGGTATCATCAAATAATATCAGCTCGAGCAGAGGGTGACAACACACGCACTTTGCGCTAGGAGACTCATCCTATGTGCTGTGTTCGTCCATCCCTCGTGTCTAGGTCCGGTGACACGCGCGTGACTACAGTCGCTACCTAAACTGCCTATCATCGCCGTGCTCGTCGTCCCCGACACTCAGAGTGAATCAACTCAGTCATAATCATGGATATCAAAGAAATGATAGATCAATATGATATGCCCATGAATCATTTATGCATCAAATGACATATGCAACTCAATATATCATGCAATCTCATGTGAAATCAATACATATCATATAATTCACCTATCATGTACTACAATGTATCTCAACATGTCATATAGTCACATAAGAATCACATAGTGACAATTAAATCATATAATTCAATTAATGACATGTAAAATCATACAAAGCATCATTACACGCCTTCGTCAGACGTCATGATAAAACTCATTTCTACGTACCTCGACCCAAGCTAATCTATCGAGACTTCTCAGATCAACCACGGAATCTATTAACCTGGTCATATATACTAAAAATTATCACTAAGTGCTTAAGTAGGCACAATAGGTACAACAAGTTTTAAGGACGGTTCCTACTGATTTTCCTTCAAAATTCATACTGACCAATTTTCGTTCAAAATTCATAATAAATTCATATATTGTCCAAATGACCCAAATCCAGTTCTCAAAGTTCAAAAACTCAAAGGACTTCATTTTCTTATCTAATGATGTCGAGCTAATTCCTCCATTTAAAAGTAGTAAAAACACTAAAAAACGTAGCTTTTGAAATTCTGTTTTCCAGCTCGAGCAGTTTTAGTAAAATCTCCATATATTTTTCATTTTAACTTCCAATTGGGTGATTCTAGTGGCAAATGACAGCCAACTCAAAGTACTAAAATACTTATATCTGGACATTTTCCGTAATTCTTAGCCAAAAATGCTCAGGAACTCGGACAACACACTGCATGGGATTTTCGTCCACATGCAGGACATAGATTGTGCACTTAGGGTGTGTTCTGCTCAGTAGGATTAAGATATGATTGTTAAATTATCCAGGTTAATCATTTGTTCTTCTCACTGATTAAAAGCCCAAAAACTTCGTATGGCCCGTGATTAAATTGCTAACATTAGTATGTGGCATCCCTAATCTCAGGTGTGATGTCTTCTCATTTTCTGAACAGTGAGCAAGATTATATGCATTTTTACTTATTTACCCTTCCATCTGAGGAAACCCTACAGTGAGCAAGATTAGTATGTGACATTCGGTTGTTGCTCTCTCGCTATTAACGTGAATTTATTCACGTCAAAACATCATTTTTCAGTGTCGTTAATCCTCCTTTTTTTTATTCACGTAGATATGCTTGGTTCATTTCCAAGTGAAGGCTGGCAAAATCTGCTAGTTCCCCCATTAAAATCTTTTCCTATATACCTTTTTAAATGATAATATTTTAATGTCTCCACTTATTCTCGTGCCCCATATTCTGTCTGTGATGCAATTTTTTTTTTTAAAAAAACCCACTCTTGTTTTTTGTTTTTCGGTATATTTAATAACCACTCCATTTCGAACACGAGCCGCGAATACCAATTTTTGGTTCCTAGTTCATGTAAAAGTTCGGTGCAAATATATTCGAGGGTATTTTGATTAATAATAATTAATTATAATATTTTATTAATAATTAAATTACATAAATAAATTTATTTTGATTAATTTAAATTTAATTGAAATAAAATAATAAAAATAAGTGCAAAACATATTCAATGGTATTTTTGTCATTTTACTAATAAAATTAATCTATCTACCTAATTATCAAGTACACCAAACACAATAGTACTTATCATACTTTATTAATCATACGAGCGAAACACAATATAACTTATCCATTAGTTTATTTATCAAGCCATTATCCACTTTTTAATCAATCCATCAATTATCCTATCCTCGAACCAAGCGCACCCTTAAAGTATAAAATTCATAACTACTCGAACATAAGTCCGAATTGAGTACTACTTTTTTTTAAACTCAAGAGAATGAAAAGATCTACAGGTTTTATTTGAACATCGAAATCAAATTTGCAAGATACTATGCCCAAAAAGTCGAATTACAGTATGCATGTGACATGCAGAGTAAAAAATGAGCATTGAAAGTAAAATTGACATAACTTTTATTTCCGAGACCCAAATTGCATGCTTATTTTTTTAAATTGCATAAAATTCAAATATCTACAACCTTTATCTTTGGATCAAAGTCAAATTCCGAGACTAAGTAAATCGAATTTTCGAAATCATCTACTGCATGCAACATCAAATTTGTGCAGATTCTGTTTTAATAAAAAGACACCAACATTTTTGTGGTTCTCCCTATATTTTTCGACCCAAAGTCCATAAATCCAACTAAAAATAAATAAGTACAAGTCCATACCCTTGTAGACCCAAAATTTTCCACCATGCCTCCTTCATAGCTTGAACTCGTCCAAACTTGCTCCAAAATTGAAAATTCTTGCGCCTAACTAACACCCTTGTCTTGGGGTTTCTAAATCACTAATTTCATGTAACATGCATTAGTAATTGAAAGAGAAAATTGGTGCTAAGAGAGGCTGAATGCTTGAAGGTGGAAAGAAAGAGGAGAGAAGGTGGAGTGTTGGTGGGTTGAAGAGAGAGAAAAATGGTGGTGAAATGAGACCAAAATATGATTTTTGCATAGTTTTATGCGTGAGTTTCAATGCACAAAAGTGTGATGTTTATTTGATTTGATGTATTGTGGAATCCATGTCTCATTTCTTGCACGATTATTGGTCCAAAATCATGTATTTAACATGAGTTAAATTAATTAGTGGCATGTGTTCTCTTAGTCCCATGTGATCATGCACATGCTCATGCACTAAAACATGTTACACTAGTTGGTTGACCCATCGTGCGGGACACCTTAATTCAAAGTCTATACTTTTAATTATCCGGGTTCGCTTAATCATCGTTAATCTGGGTTAATTAGCATCGGGGCCTTACACTTCTTCCCCTCTTAAAAAGATTTCGTCCTCGAAATCGCAAAACTGAGCATCACTCAATAAATTAAATCATATGAGATGTCTCACTCTCATTCATATTTACATAATAATCATCCTGTATCAATAACAACTGATGTGGTTGTGTCTACGATATACCACTGAATCAACTTCTCTATGATTCCACAAAGTTTCAAAATATCGAGGTAACATCATACCTCACTTAACGAATCATATTGATCATCGCAAAGGTAATATCTTCATATTTACCTGATTCTCAACTCGATAGTCTAACGATATATTTCTCTTTGGCGTAGCAAATCTGCTCACCTTAAGCCAAATTTTAATCGTTTCCGCAGAAATTTTAACGTTCCTGGCATTTTCTCAACAATTCAAGTTGTGCCAAAAATTCCTTATCAATTTTCTATCATCATATCAGTTATCGACAATTCTGGCTCTACAAAACCTGAACCGATGCCATTCCAAAAGTTGTTTGAAACTTAAATTATAGGAGTGTATAATGATTTTTGTCAATTCTCACTAAATTCACCACTATTAATTGGGACATAGATTCCAAAGTATGGATATTATCTCAGTTTATTCGTCAGTATGGGTATGCTAAGCAATACTCATTGCTAACTTAGTACCCATGACATTCTGAAAATAGTTTCGAATTATGATATTATCCTCGGATCTCAACCATATACAGTTGTTACAGAATACTCACTGTAACTAAACCACATTATCCACATCTCAAACATGTCATTTTCTCATTGACATATAGACTATTGTATGAAATCAATATCTTGTATTGAATAGTCAATCAATTCCGACTCAACTTGTTTCACATTCTCTGTTTGATCTAAACAATTTGAGCTATAAAACTCAAAGCTAGAAATTTCCCAAATTCATTGTGGTACTTACAAATTCTGTAGTATCCCATTAGGTCTCGTATTTTTATTTTGACTTGCTGGTATGTCAAACAATTTACCACGAAATTCAAAAATTTCTTTCTTTATACCATCCCGTCAGAAATAAGATCTCAAGAATGATACGTCTCATCATTCCCATAATAACACAATGTCATCTATAGTGTGCTTTCTGAAGTAATACTTCTTTCGAATCAGTAGGATTCGATGCTAATTATTGATTGTTCAATCGCAACCCGCCACTAAATTGTACTAAAATCTAGTTGGTTGATAAGACAGAACCAATTTCTTCACTCAATATCTGTATGGTCTGTTTTTCGAGTCTTTCCGATCTTCCAAATTTGTGGTGATCAAATTGCAAAGCATATATTGATGCTATCATTGCACCTTGCACTTTTTGGTTCAGTGCACCTGCTACTAGTTTCATTTTCCCTGATTGATATTGACTATCAAAGTCAAATTCTTTAATAAATCTAGTCATCGCTTCTATCTCAAGTTCAACTCTGACTAAATAATATATATTTTAAACTCCAAAAATCAGAGTATATCATGAATTGTTCGCCACACAGATACGTTGCCACATCTTCAAGGCAAAAATAATGGCTACAAGCTCGAGTTCATGAACAGGATATCATGATTCTTTCAGCTTCAACTATCTCAAACATATGCAATCATCTCCTCATGATGCATCAAAACGTATCTCAATCTTTGACCAATTTGCACGAACTACATATTCCTGTGAGCAGTTCAACAAAATCAACATTGGGGATGTAATTCACTTCATTTTAGTTATGACAACCGCTTTCACATTCATCTGACCAAACGAAACTCAAATTTCTTCTTGGTCAATTGGTTCATCCTTCCATAAAAGCCTGTCATATCTGCCAAAACTCAAAACTTTTTGTATCTTGAGTACACTGGTTGGTATTGGCCAATTAGTATTACCTTTATTTTACTGGGATCAACAGGTATCCCGTGAGCTGGTATCACCTATCCCAAAATAACACTCAATTCAACCAAGATTTACATTTCGATAACTTGATATACAATTTGAGCTTCACGAAGCGTCTGAATCATCAATCGCAGATGTTCTGTGTTCCTTCCGGATCTCGTATACACTAGTATACCATTGATGAATATGATTACAATTCCGCCTAAAACGTTACGGAATATTTTATTCATCAAATTCATAACTCTACTGGTATAGTTGTCAGACCACACGACATTACCAAAAATTCAAGATGCCTATATTTGGTTTGGCCAATTGCCTAGAGAACATTTTCTTCTGACTCGAACTGATGGTAACCAGAGTGAAAATCGTTCTTTTTATACATCAAAGTTCCTTACAACTGATCAATTACTTCTCGATCTTAAGCAATGGGTATTTATTCTTGACAATAGCCCGATTCAACTGCCTTTAGTCGATACACGTCTTCATAATACAATATTTCTTCTTTCCCGAACAACACTGATGTTTTCTCAAGGTGACATACTCAGACGTATGTACCAGTATCGAGGATATTCAGCAACTATTCATCTATATCTGTCAACTCTGCTGATGACATTCTGTACAGTGCTTTCGATATCGAATCTATTCCTTGTCATCAACGAATAGTTAAAATCAATTTCCTTCTTTAGTGAAAATTCTTTTATTTCCTCAGGAAAATCTTGGTAAGTTTTCTTACCACTAGGATATAAGTCAACCTTGACTCTTCCTGATAAGCATCAACTGCTTATTATCAAATATCCCCCGTTTTTCAAGTATTGCAACCACAATATTTTCATAGCTGATACTATCGGTATCTTAGCTTGCTATTCGTGGCGATAAACATTACATTTGTAGCCACAATACAGTCGAAAATTCATTATACCCTGAAATCAACTTACAATATCTCAAAATTTATCAGAGTATTCATGCCCTTGATACAATCAAAACCATATCTGAGCAACACCATTTAATTCAAATCCACAAAACTAACATCAAACTGTAAGCTACAGTTCACCATTACAAGTGTGGATATTATAATTATCACTGCTGGTGTATTTCCAAATCATCATAACCAATGCACATTTGAGGTAATGTATGAAAACAATGTTTTTTGTCTTAATAACACTTGTGCAGTGCGATCAAATACATGACATGTATCTGCGATCACTAGTACTGAAGCATCTCTAATCTTATCCTCTTTCAATGTATACCCTCTAGTCTGCAGATAATTAACTACTGCTGGAACTGAGTGGTCAAAAAGAATAACCACTCTGATATCTACCCCTAGCTCAGGGTATTTGTTGTTATGGTTGCATCTGTTCCTGAGCACGTAACGCACATGCTCTGACTGACCACCATCAATATCATTTTCTATTATTTTTTTCAAATGGATAAGTAGATATTTACATCCACAGTGACCTCGAAAAGATTTGGTATTCTACAATCTCATAGTACCTCTAGAACTACTAGAGCTGGATAAATTGGAGTGATACTTCTGAAATTTTTCTATGACTACTTGGATTTCCCAATGATAGTCACTTCATTAATCTTTAATCCAGTTTTAACTACTTCGCACCACATCGGTGTCTTATTCTTCAGTCGATATCTAATCTCTTCACTAGTGAATAATTATCGAGATTAAGCAGATATTTCCATTTCTCAAGTCCACGATAATCAATTATCATTTTCCATGTAATCAATATGCCATTCTCGTAAACATATTTTCTCGTAACAAAAGAGGAAAAAAAATTCGTCATCCGTCACTACCATTACTCTAGATACTCTCATCTAGAAGAGTTCATCTTGTAATATTTATTCATAAGTTGGACATCTAAACTGGAACTGAATTACGACAGCCCTTATCCAATTCTCATTCAAACCAATAATCGTTGTTTCCTCACAACAACTAAACTTTATTCTTCAATTGAAATATCACTATTTTCAATATTGTCAAATTCTAAATTATCATCTCAACATGCACAGGTTTTTGACGTAAACTCATACGTATAACCTTGGTCTTTCAGACTTAAATTCCTGATGTCAATCGACATAAAGCGTTTTAATTAGTTCTAGTGTCATCCCACTAATCACAATGATAAGTCCCAAAGAGATAAAAATTTTCAATCACACTAAGTTCATTCAATTCACAGTTTACAGTGCCTACAGGTACAATAGATGGCTCTTAAAGTCGGTATCGCTGCTACCTGTCCAAACACTAACTGTTCATCATAAAATCAAAACCTCATATACAATCTCAAGTCAGAGATGTTCTCATCACTTATTCTACATCATCATCCGTTCAGCAACTATCAGTGCTAACAAATAAAATTTTCAAATTCTCTAGAATATATGCAACTCAGCATTCAATTTCTCTAGAATGGAACTCAGCATATTAAAATACTCAGAGACATGACATCTAGTTATCCCTGCTTAGTAATCTATTACATGTCTAACATCTCAATATCTAACATGTAATCATAGCAGGCAAGAGCATATAAATCACATAGTCAGACACATGCACAAACAATTCATTTGTGTCTATATTCAGTGTCCTAACTCTAGTTCAAGCATATCCCAGATATATGCTCTGATACCAAAATGTGAGGGCCCGATCCTAATGTGGTGTTTAATGAACACATAATGATTATTTGCGTAAACAGCGGAAGATTTATTTCAAATGTCTTGTCAAACGGCCCTAAAATTTTTTCGCTTTTAGGTGATACATATATACTGATACTAAAAATATATAATTCCAGTTCCAATTTAACATGTTGATCATTGTTGGGATATGCCCTAAGACAAGTCATTAGATGATTGTTTATGACATACAATGTATTATGATTTTATTAATGGCAAATCATTATTAAATCTTATTCGAATATCTGTGCAATATTAATTGATATATAAGTTAATGTCCTTAGAATAATATTGTATTGTTCTTAAAGATTGTCCCTAGTCAAGTATTATCATAAATCAGGATAATGATAATACATTGAGACTAGTATGTTTTGATTGATGAATTGTTCATGGATGTGAGATATCAAATCAACACATGGGTACATGTTAGAGAACAATGTACTGGACAGACCCACCATGAGAATGCTACATGGATAGTTATAAGAGTGTCATAAGCAATTCTCATAGTGATAATAATGTATGTAATCCTTACGACTTGAGATCATCAGAGATCCCAACATAAGGAGTTATGTATCTTGATATTGTCAAACGTTACCTGTAACAGGGTAAACTATAAAGGCAGCTATTGGATACACTACGAATTATGTAGAGGGATGCTGATTGATCAAAATAGGATTTGTCCCTCCTATATAACAGGAGAAGTGTTTGGGCCCTTGATCAAGTAAGACTAAAATGCATGGCCATGCTCGAATGAGTCGATATGTGATATCGAGCTTATTCGTTTATTCTAGTTCTACTTGGGGATCAAGAAATAGAGATTGAATATACGAGTATGACTCATGTTCAATCTAAACACATGGACAAAGGGATTAAGTTACATGGTTAATATTATCACAAGTTCTAAGGTTATGTCGAGTCAATGACATTCTTGTAATTTGGGTAGCCTTGATGTGTTGCTAGATACCGCTCATTGCTTGTGACATAAAATGAGATTTTATGTCACTTCCAACATTACAAGATCCTATCGGGTCGCACAAAAGATTAATCGATAAAGGGAATTAAATTCATTGGATGAATTAAATAATTAAGAAGAGTCTTAATTACTTGATTATAATGATTTAATTAAATCATGGGTTTGGGCCCATGAGACTTTAAGAAAGTCTTGAACCTTAATTAAATCTTATAATATATAAACAAGGTTATAATTAATTGTAAGGATATAATATTCACAAAAAACCTAATAGCCTCAAAAGCTTCTCTCTCGGCCGCCGCCTCACTCCACCAATTTGCCGCCTCCGCCGTGAGATTGTGTGGGTTTTAGACGGCCGTCGTTGATCGGTTTTGAACCGAGAGTTTAGTTTTGGTTCAAAGAATAAGTCTAGTAACTTGTTCTTGAACGTCCCTTTCGATTGATCGTGTGGATACCGTAGAGACGAAGGTGAAAATTTTCGTTCGTGACTCGTGGTCTTGCAACGAGGATTCTGCATCAAACGCGCTACAAGGGTGAGACTCTTTAATCATTCCGATATGAATAATCTGTATAGGTCCATGGTTAGGAATCCATTTTTATTTCCGCTGCGCACTTGTGTGTTGGATTCCTTACAGTGGTATCAGAGCCGTGTACAAAGCTCATATCGGAATTATGTGGTTAATCGTTTAATGATATTTAGAATTATATTGCATGCTTTAAACTGTATAATTCATATATGATATGGAATAAATCGAGTTTGTGAAATCATCTTATAATTGTATTTGATATAAATTGACGAATTATTGTATATGATATAATAAGGAAAAATCGAACCTTGGCACATAATGATTCGGCCACCACCATCACAAATGACCCACGACTGCCACATGAGGGCTAGGGTTTTTGAACCCTTGGCTCGAGATGGTCTAGCAGTTGTGGCTCATGGTTGTGCATGGAGGTGTCGAAACATGGCTAGGGTTTAGAACTTTTGGCTCGATTAGATGGTTGGCGGCTACCTCCACGTGAGAGCTAGGGTTTTTCAAACCCCTTGGCTCGAGATGGTCGAGCCGCCACCGTCATGAATCGTGCATAAGCCGAGCCACCGCCGTTGGACTAGAGTTTCGAACCCTAGGGTTTGCATGGCTCACGGCCGCCGCATGTGAAGAGGCTAGGGTTTCGAACCCTTAGCCACATTCGGTCCATGATGGCGCCGAGATGACTAGGGTTTCGAACCCTAGTCACATGCGTGCTGGGCCGTGGTTTTGGGCTAAGGATCCGTGACATGTGATGTCCCGAGCGTACGATAATTTCATAAAATTTATTTTACAATTTTATTGGAATTATATTTTAAAATGTTTAGAATTAATTCATTAATTATTATAGCATGTTTTATGTGTTTGTTTGAGCATGGTGCATGGTTATAGCCCTATGCCCTATTAGATAGGAGTTTGTGAATGTTTGTAATTTAATACGGCCTGCGAGTCGTGCCTTCTCTATTTTTCTGAATGTATTCCCTCCCCTATGCTCCCCCTCGAATGTAACTCGAGGAATTCTCTAGATCATGTAATTGTTATATAGTTTAGTTACAGTTTTATTGATGGAGATCAATGAAGATGGACCATGGTGCCGGGATGAGAAGGCCATTCACAAAAGGGAGCCAAAGAGGTGCTTGGAGAAGTTACCATTAGGTTGACCTTTTAGATTTTCTCATTGGCTTGAGAAATCTTTAGTTGGGGGCTATAACCATGTCACGTTTTCTTTATGTATGAGATGCATGTTTACTGTTTTATTTAATATTGATGCTTGATATATATATATGTAGATATGTATATATTCATATATGTACCAGACATATTTTCAATATTAATAAAATCATGAGATCAATAAATCCCTCTTATAATATTAAGTTTTAAGATGCCTTCCAATTAAAAATACTCGTCAAGAATTCGATTGAACATGGTGGGTTTGCCAAAGCAAAGCACCGTGACAATCTTAGTAAGACGCGAAAGGATAAAAGCGATATCCTTGTTATTTTAAAATTGGGTTCGACTTAACTAGCGTTATCTCAATAGGATTGGGAACCTAGAGGCATGGGGTTGGAAAATAATTCATTAGATGAATTTGAACAAAGTGTTGTTCATCCAAGAATTGCATGTGATTGTAATTGACAAAGAGTTGTCTACCTAAATAACCGAGTCTTGGGCGATTAGCCAAAGCTAACTCAAGATTAAGTGAAATATGGATCTTGGCCCACTAAAGTTTTCGAGGGTTGATAATTTTAAACAAAATAGTGGGAGTGTCATTTAATATAAGACCATATTAAATGATTAAAATCATAAACTTATTTTGCATATTTATATTGTAGATATCCATGGCAACCAACAACGTTACAAGCACACTATCATTACGATCGGTCCTTGAGAAGGACAAACTTAATGGGACAAATTTCCTAGACTGGTATAGGAATTTGAGGATTGTCCTCAAACAAGAAAAGAAGCAATATGTCCTAGATGAACCCTTACCTGCTGAGGAACCTCCCTTGACGGCTGCTAAAGCTGATAAAGATGCTTACAAGAAGCATCAAAATGACACACTTGTTGGGTGCCTTATGCTTGCCACCATGAACTCTGAGCTTCAGAAGCAACATGAGGAAATAGAGGCGTTCGATATGATCGAGCATCTAAAGCAACTGCACCAACAACAAGCAAGACAAGAGAGGTATGACGTCTCTAAAGCGTTATTCCAGTGTAGAATGGTAGAAGGAAGTCTGGTTGGAACTCATGTACTCAAGATGATTGGGTACATTGAGAATCTGGAGAAGCTGGATTTTCCATTGGACCAAGAGTTGGCCACTGACGTGATCTTGCAATCGTTGCCTGAAAGCTTCAGTCAATTTGTCTTGAATTACAATATGATTGAAATTGAAAAGACTCTACCACAGTTGCTTGGCATGCTGAGAACTTTTGAAGCTAACAGCAAAAAGTCTAAACCTACAAATGTTCTTATTGTGAATAAGAGCAAGGGAAGGGCTAAACCAAAAGGCTTAAAGAAGAACAAGAAAGTCTTTGTAAAATCTAAGCCTCATGCTGCTGCACTTAAGCCAAAGGGAGGAGTGGCAAAAGAGGGGAACTGTTTCCATTGCGGTGAGACCGGACATTGGAAAAGAAATTGCTAAGTTTATCTGGAGGATCTTAAGAAGACGAAGGGAAGTGTGACTTCCACTTCAGGTATTTTTGTTATAGAAGTCAACTTATCTACTTCTTCATGATGGGTATTAGTTACTGGATGTGGATCTCACATTTGTGTTAATGTGCAGGATCTTAAAAGGAGTAGGACATTGGCAAAATGCGAAGTAGATCTCCGAGTAGGAAATGGAGTAAGAGTTGCTGCATTAGCTATAGGAGATTATTCATTATCTTTGCCTTCCAGTTTATCTTTAGATTTAAAAGACTGTTATTTTGTGCCTTCAATTACTAGAAACATTATCTCTATTTCTTGTTTGGACAAGTTTGGATTTTCATTTATTATAAAGGACAATTGTTGCTCCATTTATTTAAATGATATGTTTTATGCTAGTGCACAAATGATTAATGGTCTTTATGTATTAAATCTTGATATGCTTGTCTATAACATAAATACTAAAAGGATTAAGAATAATGATTCTAATCCAACTTATCTCTGGCATTGTCGCTTGGGCCATATAAACGAGAATCGAATATCAAAACTTCATAAGGATGGAGTATTGGATTCATTTGATTTTGAATCATATGAAACATGTGAATCTTGTTCAATGGGCAAGACGACTAAAGCTCCTTTCAAGGGACATGTTGAAAGGACAAATGATTTATTGAGTCTCATACATAGTGATGTATGTGGACCAATAAGCACACATGCTAGAGGTGGTTTTCAATACTTCGTTACATTTACTGATGACTTCAGTAGATATGGGTATGTGTACCTAATGAAACATAAACATGAAACCTTTGAAAAGTTCAAAGATTTCAAGAGTGAAGTACAAAACCAACTTTGTAAAAGTATCAAAATCCTCCGATCAGATCGATGAGGTGAATACCTAAGCCAAGAATTTCATGACTATCTAAAGGAGTGTGGGATAGTCCCACAACTCACTCCTCCGTATACTCCACAATGGAATGGTGTATCCGAAAGGAGGAATCGAACCTTGTTGGACATGGTTCGATAAATGATGAGTCATGCAGATCTTCCGATATCCTTTTGGGGACATGCTTTAGAAACAGCAATATTCATACTGAACCGTGTTCCATCTAAATCAGTGGAAAAGACACCATATGAGATATGGACTGGGAAACGTCCTAGTATGTCTTTTATGAAGATTTGGGGTTGTGAGGCTTTCGCGGACCCAAATCTGATAAGTGTTTATTTGTGGGGTATCCTAAGGAAACGAAAGGATACTATTTCTATTATCCCACCGAGAACAAAGTGGTTGTTGCTCGGACTTGTGTCTTTCTTGAAAGAGAATTTATTTCTAGAAAAACCAGTAGGAGAAATATAGAACTTAGTGAAGTTCAACCACAAGAAAACACTGAACATGATATTGAGATGGAAACAGAGCAGTCACCACAAGCTGTTGTTGATGAAGTGCCTGCTCAAGAGACACAAGCCCAGCGTAGGTCTGTAAGAGAACACCGGGAGCCACAGAGATATGGATTTCTTGTGACTCAACAAGGTGACTTACTACTTATTGATGAGGATGAGCCATCATCTTATCAAGAAGCTATAATGGGCACTGATTCTGAGAAATGGAAAGTGGCCATGAAATCTGAGATGGAATCCATGTATGCAAACCAAGTATGGACTTTGGTTGACCCACCTGAAGGGGTGAGACCCATAGGGTGCAAATGGATTTCAAGAAGAAGACTGACATGGATGGTAATGTACAAACCTTTAAAGGTCGACTGGTTGCAAAATGTTTCAAACAAATTCATGGTATTGACTATGATGAAACTTTTTCACCAGTTGCCATGGTTAAATCCATTAGGATCTTGCTTGCAATAGCTGCATTTCATGATTATGAAATCTGGCAGATGGATGTCAAAATAGCTTTTCTTAATGGAAATCTGCTTGAGGATGTGTACATGACACAGGCCGAGGGTTTTGTCGATCCAAAGATGCTGGAAAGATATGCAAACTACAACGATCCATTTATGGATTAAAGCAAGCTTCTCGGAGTTGGAATCTTAGTTTTGATGATGCAGTCAAAGAGTTTGGTTTCATCAAAAACTTAGATGAACCTCGTGTCTACAAGAAGGTCAGTGGGAGCATAATTATCTTCCTAATATTGTATGTAGATGACATACTTCTAATTGGGAATGATATCCCTGCCTTACAATCTGTAAAGATTTGCCTAGGGAATTGCTTTTCTATGAAAGACTTGGGTGAAGCCACCTATGTATTAGGAATCAAGATCTATAGAGATATATCGAGAAGATTACTTGGCCTAAGTCAAAGTACATACATAGACAAAGTGCTAAAACGGTTTAGCGGGCAAGAATCTAAGAAAGGATTCGTGCCTATGACACATGGAATACATCTCTCGAAGGATCAATGTCCTTCAACACCAGATGAGAGACAACGCATAAGTAAGATTCCATATGCGTTAGCGATTGGATCTATCATGTATGCCATGATATGTACTCGTCCCGATGTCTCGTATGCTTTGAGCATGACGAGCAGATATCAAGTTGATCCAGGTGAATGTCACTGGATTGCAGTCAAGAATATCCTGAAGTACTTGAGAAGAACTAAGGATACATTCTTGATTTATGGAGGTGAGGAAGAGCTCAATGTAATAGGTTACACTGATGCAAGTTTCCAAACCGACAAAGATGATTTTCGATCGCAATCAGGATATGTGTTTTGCCTAAGTGGAGGTGCTGTGAGCTGGAAGAGTTCAAAGCAAGAGACAGTAGCCGATTCTACAACTGAAGCTGGATATATTGCTGCCTCAGATGCAGCAAAGGAAGCTGTTTGGATCAATAAGTTCATTTCTGAACTTGGGGTGATGCCTAGCATTCTAGATCCGATTGAACTATATTGTGACAACAATGGAGCCATCGCATTGGCTAAGGAACCTAGATCTCATCAAAGATCCAAGCACATACTTCGGTGCTTTCATTTCATTCGAGAAATCGTTGAAAGAGGAGATGTAAAGATATGCAAAGTACCAAAAGATGATAATGTATCTGACCCATTGACGAAGCCACTGTCACAGCAGAAGCATGATCGTCATACTAGATCTCTAGGCATTAAGTATATGTCTGATTGGTCTTAGTGCAAGTGGGAGATTTGTTGGGATATGCCCTAAGACAAGTCATTAGATGATTGTTTATGACATACAATGTATTATGATTTTATTAATGGCAAATCATTATTATATCTTATTCGAATATCTGTGCAATATGAATTGACATATAAGTTAATGTCCTTAGAATAATATTTTATTGTTCTTAAAGATTGTCCCTAGTCAAGTATTATCATAAATCAGGATAATGATAATACATTGAGACTAGTGTGTTTTGATTGATGAATTGTTCATGGATATGAGATATCAAATCAACACATGGGTACATGTTAGAGAACAATGTACTGGACAGACTCACCATGAGAATGCTACATGGATAGTTATACGAGTGTCAAGCAATTCTCATAGTGATAATAATGTATGTAATCCTTACGACTTGAGATCATCAGAGATCCCAACATAAGGAGTTATGTATCTTGATATTGTCAAACGTTACCTGTAACGGGGTAAACTATAAAGGCAGCTATTGGATACACTACGAATTATGTAGAGGGATGTTGATTGATCAAAATAGGATTTGTCCCTCCTATATAAAAGGAGAAGTGTTTGGGACCTTGATCAAGTAAGACTAAAATGCATGGCCATGCTCGAATGAGTCGATATGTGATATCGAGCTTATTCGTTTATTCTAGTTCTACTTGGGGATCAAGAAATAGAGATTGAATATACGAGTATGACTATTCCATGACTCATGTTCAATCTAAACACATGGACAAAGAGATTAAGTTACATGGTTAATATTATCACAAGTTCTAAGGTTATGTCGAGTCAATGACATTCTTGTAATTTGGATAGCCTTGATGTGTTGCTAGATACCGCTCATTGCTTGTGACATAAAATGAGATTTTATGTCACTGCCAACATTACAAGATCCTATCGGGTCGCACAAAAGACTAAATCGATATAGGGAATTAAATTCATTGGATGAACTAAATAATTAAGAAGAGTCTTAATTACTTGATTATAAGGATTTAATTAAATCATGGGTTTGGGCCCATGAGAAAGTCTTGAACCTTAATTAAATCTTATAATATATAAACAAGGTTATAATTTATTGTAAGGATATACAATTCACGAAAAACCTAATAGCCTCAAAAGCTTCTCTCTCGGCCGCCGCCTCACTCCACCAATTCGCCGCCTCCGCCGTGAGATTGTGTGGGTTTTAGACTGCCGTCGTTGATCGCGTTTGAACCGAGAGTTGAGTTTTGATTCAAGAATAAGTCTAGCAACTTGTTCTTGAACGTCCCTTTCGATTTAATCGTGTAGATACCGTAGAGACGAAGGTGGAAATTTTCGTTCGTGACTCGTGGTCTTGCAACGAGGGTTCTGCATCAAACGCGCTACAAGGGTGAGACTCTTTAATCATTCCGATATGAATACTCTGTATAGGTCCATGGTTAGGAATCCATTTTTATTTCCGCTGCGCACTTGTGTGTTGGATTCCTTACAATCATAACATAATTACAAAGTATAACATCAACCGGTAGTAGCATAATTAAAATACAGATACTCGGGGCATACCTCGGTAAATTTAAAACATAAGTCAAAATACTCTAACAACTACTGAGATTCAAAACATAAAACATAACCTGAGCTCGCTTTCAAGGAGCTCCGGTATTCATCAATGCTTCACCTCGAGCATCCGCAGTACGTCTACATGTACCACCTGTCAGGCCCATACAACAAAGACATAACAGCCCCCCGCGGAGGGGGTCAGAACCCAGTACGAGAAAAAAATAGAATCACGTCAAGAATGACAAAGTATCATGCAATGCATACCATGTATGAATGCGATGTATGAATGGGTACAAAGAATCGAATCTCAAGATACCAAATATCGGAGTCCAAAGGAAGGTATCATCAAATAATATCAGCTCGAGCAGAGGGTGACAACACACACACATTGCGCTAGGAGACTCATCCTATGTGCTGTGTTCGTCCATCCCTCGTGTCTAGTTCCGGTGAACACGCGCGTGACTACAGTCGCTACCTAAACTTCCTGTCATCACCGTGCTCATCGTACCCGACACTCAGAGTGAATCAACTCAGTCATAATCATGGATATCAAAGAAATGATAGATCAATATGATATGCCCATGAATCATTTATGCATCAAATGAAATATGCAACTCAATATATCATGCAATCTCATGTGAAATCAATACATATCATGTAATTCACCTATCATGTACTACAATGTATCTCAACATGTCATATAGGCACATAAGAATCACATAGTGACAATTAAATCATATAATTCAATTAATGACATGTAATATCATACAACACATCATTACACGTCTTCGTCAGACGTCATGATAAAACTCATTTCTACGTACCTCGACCCAAGCTAATCTATCGAGACTTCTCAGATCAACCACGGAATCTATTAACCTGGTCATATATACTAAAAATTATCACTAAGTGCTTAAGTAGGCACAATATCTACAAGTTTTAAGGATGGTTCCTACTGATTTTCCTTCAAAATTCATACTGACCAATTTTCGTTCAAAATTCATAATAAATTCATATGTTGTCCAAATGACCCAAATCCAGTTCTCGAAGTTCAAAATTCAAAGGACTTCATTTTCTTATCTAATGATGTTGAGCAAATTCATCCATTTAAAAGTAGTAAAAACACTAAAAACGTAGCTTTTGATATTCAGTTTTCCAGCTCGAGCAGTTTTAGTAAAATTGCCATATATTTTTCATTTTAACTTCAAATTGGGTGATTCTTTTGGTAAATGACAGCCAACTCAAAGTACTAAAATACTTATATCTGGACAGTTTCCGTAATTCTTAGCCAAAAATGCTCAGGAACTCGGACAACACACTGCATGGGATTTTCGTCCACATGCAGGACATAGATTGTGCACTTAAAGTATAAAATTCATAACTACTTGAAAATAAGTCCGAATTGAGTCCTATTTTTTTTTTAAACTCAAGAGTGAAAAGATCTACAAGTTTTATTTGAAGATCAAAATCAAATTCGCAAGAGACTATGCCCAGAAAGTCGAATTACAGTATGCATGTGACATGCATGGACATGGAGAGTCAAAAATGAGCACTGAAAGTAAAATTGACATAACTTTTATTTCCGAGACCCAAATTGCATGCTTCTTTTTTTTAAATTGCATAAAAAGACACCAACATTTTTGTTGTTCTCCCTATAGTTTTCGACCCAAAGTCCATAAATCCAACTAAAAATAAATAAGTACAAGTCCATACCCTTGTAGACCCAAAATTTTCCACCATGCCTCCTTCATAGCTTGAACTCGTCCAAACTTGCTCCAAAATTGAAAATTCTTGCGCCTAACTAACACCCTTGTCTTGGGGTTTCTAAATCACTAATTGCATGTAACATGCATTAGTAATTGGAAGAGAAAATTGGTGCTAAGAGAGGCTGAAATTTCGAAATGCTTGAAGGTGGAAAGAAAGAGGAGAGAAGGTGGAGTGTTGGTGGGTTGAAGAGAGAGAAAAATGGTGGTGAAATGAGACCAAAATCTGATTTTTGCATGGTTTTATGCGTGAGTTTCAATGCACAAAAGTGTGATTTTTATTTTATTTGATGTATTGTAGAATCCATGTGTCAATACATCATTATCTTGCAAGATTATTGGTCCAAAATAATGTACTTAACATGAGTTAAATTAATTAGTGGCATGTGTTCTCTAAGTGCCATGTGATCATGCACATGCACTAAAACATGTTCCACTAGTTGGTTGGCCCATCGTGGTCCGGACACCTTAATTCAAAGTCTATATTTTTAATTATCCGGGTTCGCTTGATCATCGTTAATCTGGGTTAATTAACATCGGGGCCTTACAGTAATTATGAGATAATTACTGTGTTGAGACTCCTGGAGATTTTTATACGGTATTGGGGGTCGTTGGCCCAATGGTTGAGATTTATTCTCATTAAGGTGTAAACCTTGGAATTTGTGTTGGTAGTGGGATCTGGAGTCTGGGGTTCTTTGGATTGAGGTTGGTAATGAAAATAGTGAGAGAGATAATTATTGAACACATATGATTTTAATGATTCAGGGTGCGAGTATTTGAGACTCGGGTTTTTGGAGCCTTGGTACTAAATATACCAAGTGGACTCGGTGTTCAATTAGTTGGCATTTCATTCTCTCTCTCTCCCTCACGTTTTCTCTCCCTTCTCCCACTCCCCTTTCCCTCCCTTTTCTCGTCCATGGGAAAATCAAGCAAGGCTCGACTTGGGAGCGGAATTTTCGAAGATAATTGGGTAATGTTCTTCCCTCGCCTTTATCTTCGTTTTGATTATGATATTGTGGTATTTGGTTATGTATGGGAATGGGTTTTGAGATTTTGGGATTTTTGGTAAAATTCTTAAAATGAAGGTTTGGTGTTTTTATTGAGTTTCAATGGTGTATTTGAGGTTGTGAAGGTCTTGGGGGTGTTGGTTTTGAATTTGGGGTGAAAAACGCAATGGTAGCAGAAAATGTTTTGGATAATCGCAGGTCGCGATCGATCGCGCCTTGGTACCGATCGATCGCGACATTGCGCGGGAAATTGGAGAAGATGTACAGTGTTGGAGATCCATCGCGAATTCTCAGAGATCGATCACGAAGATGAATATGTGGCATTGGGTTTGCGCGATCGATCGCAAGAAACAACGATCGATCGCGGCTCGTAGACTAGTGTTTTTTTCAGACTTTTGATAAAAGTTGGGATTTCGGAATTGGGGTTTGTTTGGTAGATTTTTGGGGCGGTGTCTACATTCCAATGAGAATAGTACACTTTAAAATGAAATGGTTTGGGTTGAACTTTAATAAAACGGACGACCGATTGATTAAGGGATTATCATTGAACATATAAATGGGATATTTTGAGTAGTATGCATGGTTCGATATTTGTGTTTAATCATCGGGATATGATGATATAATTGGGGGTTGGGTACGTGCTTGAGCATGTAGTTGTGTGCTTATGTTTGATTGAGCTATTAACTGTGTATAGCGAATAATTCACTGGATTTCGGAGCAAAGACAATGTTTAACTCTTGCTGCTGGACTATAAGAT
The DNA here is from genome assembly GCA_907163345.1 of Haberlea rhodopensis. Lineage (NCBI taxonomy): Eukaryota > Viridiplantae > Streptophyta > Magnoliopsida > Lamiales > Gesneriaceae > Haberlea > Haberlea rhodopensis. Next base: position 6,309,177 of record CAJQUN010000028.1, on the reverse strand, counting down.
ACGTGTAACGTACGAGCATGATAGATATTATTGTCATGTTCATGAATAATATATGGATGTTGTAAACATTATGGTATGTATTGAGGATCATGGAATGCCGCTATTGAGCGAGCAATGTGTAATGCTGTCCTGTTGAGCGAGCATTGGATTGTGATATCACCGCTATTGAGTGAGCATTGGATTGTGATTTCGCCGCTGTTGAGCGAGCAATGGGATATGATGTGATGAGACTGAGAAATCATTAATTGAGATGTTGTGATTTCTGTAAATCATTAGCGTAATGATTTAACTGTATTTGATTTTGAAATTGGTATGGCAAGGATGAGATTAGTTAATCAACGTAATGATTAACTTATTTTGGGGATTTGATGGTTTGGCTATTGTGAGAACAGGAACATCACAAGGGATCCCATATGATAACGATACTATACAGGGAGTATCTTTTACATTTATAGTTTTATATTCTGTAAATTATGAATTGTGATATTGCGGTTATTGAAATGGTGGATTGGTATGCTCACCCTGTGTGGGGGCTTTTTCTGTTGCGACAGGTGAATAGGTACAACCTAAGTCACATAATCCTCCTACCCCCCTCCACGCACTGGCGCTCCGGGCGCGAACTGGCGAACTGGGTGTGCGTGCGCCGCATTAAGGCGACTTAAGAATTTCTAGTTCGTTCTTTAAGAATTTCTAGTTCGCGCACTAAGAATTCCTAATTCGCGCACTAAGAATTCCTAATTCGCGCATTAAGATTTACTAAGTCCCGCATTAAGTTACTAAATCTTGTTAATCCTCCTTAATTCTCTGATTTTTTTTTTTTGTAATTATAAAAAAAATTCTCCGATTTTGGGTTTAGATGAATTTTTATGGTTTCTAGGTATTTCGGGTTGGTAAGAAAATTATATTATATGGTAAATAGATAGATAATGAATCATGAAAAGACATGATAACATATGAAAGATTAAAATATATGATAAAAAAAAGTATGATAAATCTGTGATTTTGTAACATTTTTGCAGAGTAAATAATAATAATTTTGATATCTTAGTTTTTTGCATGAAAATTAATAGAATGAATTTATAAATAAAACTTTTATTTTTATTGAGTTAATTTACATGTTTATATTAGTCATTTCATAAGGTAATAATATAAGTCTCCGAAAATAATATGAGTCATTTTTAATAAATTCATACTATTACCAAACATGTTGAAATAAATATGAACAATTTGCTTTCATTTTTCAAATTCGTTTATATCTTAAAATAAAACAAAACTTTAATACTTCATTTCTTTTTCTACAATATATTTTTCGGAGAATCCTTACTAGACGAACGATCAAATACAAGATTCAAATTACGTTGTATTATTGGCAATAAAATTTTTGCAAAGCTGCAAATGTTAGATCCTTCAATAAAATCTAATATTTTGCTTTTTAAGAATGGTAAAGCTGCAAATACAAAAGTTGTTAAGAACTTCATATTGTAAATTTGTAAATAATATAATAATGATGTGAATTTGTTAAATATGATGTATATTATGTATGTTTAACTTCATTTCATCAGTGTGTATGTATATATATTTATTTGTTTTTTAATTTTTTAATAGGCGCATTAAGGCGCACCCGCACTCAATTTTTTTGAAAATTGATGCACTATCGCATCCGCATCCGCATCTGCATCCGCTCGCGCATCGGGCTTATGTGATCTAGGGTACAACAATGGCTCTGGAGTTGAGTTCGAGATGTTGATTGGAAATGCTCCCAGAGCTGAGGTACCAAGGCTGGTATTGAGTAATATGCTTTATATGTTTATACACATTCATTTATTCAATGCTCTCCTGTGAGCATTTTGATGTGTATATGGGTTGTATAAATTTTGTTAAGAGTTCTCTTTTCGTATATGGTTGCATGCAATTAATTATGGAGTATTGCATGATGAATTGAGAACATGTTAGTATATTATGAGGTGTATGTTCATGCTAGTGGGATGTTATTGGGAATTGAACATTATGTGGATTAATGTCAAAATTTTTATAGATGGTATATATACGAGATTCCCCTAATGTTATGAAAGCATGCACCATTATTGTGATAATACACTAATAGCGGGTTAAGGGCACGGGGTCCTTACAAGTCATCTCTGTTTTCGAACATTAGAAAGACTTGAAGGACAGACCCATACAAATATTGATTGAAGAAACTGGTTCTATCTCATCAACCAACTAGAGTTTACTATGTCATTTAGTGGTGGGTTGCAATTGAACAATCAGTAAAGACATCAAATCCTACCGATTCGAAAGTATTACTACAGAAAGCACACTATAGATGACATAGTGTTATTCTGGGAATGATATGTATCATTCTCAAGATCATATTTCTGATGGGATGGTATGAAGAAAGAAATTTTGAAATTTTGTGGCAAATTGTTTGACATGCCAACAGGTCAAGATAAAAAGACAAGACCTAATGGAATACTACATAATTTGTAAGTGCCACAATGAACTTGGGAAATTTATAGGTTTGAGTTTTATAACTCAATTGTTTAAATCAAACAGAGATTGTGAAACAAGTGGAATCAGAGTTGATTGAATATTCAATACAAGATACTGATTTCATATAATTGTTTGTATGCCTATGAGAAAACGACAAGTTTCTCTAACAATTGTATCTGATAGAGATCCGAGGATAATATCCGAATTTGAAAACTATTTTCAGAATGTCATGGGTACTAAGTTAGCAATGAATATTGCTTATCATACCCAAATCGATGAACAAACTGAGAAAATTCTAGACTTTGTAAGTTATGTCCCGATTAGTAGTGATGAATTTAGTGGGAGTTGACAGAAATCACTATTCACTAGTAGAATTTTCCTATTTATTAAGTTCCAGACAACTATCGAGATGGCATCGGTTTAGGTTTTGTAGAGCTAGAATTGCCGATCGCTGATATGCTGATATGATATTGATAAGGAATATTTGGCACAACTTGATATTGTTAAGGAAATGCCAGGAACGATAAATTTTCTGCGAAAACGAATGAAATCGGCTTAAAGTAAGTAGGTTTTGTGATGCCCGGGAATTATTGGTGCTAATCCCGGTGTGGTAATAATCCTTAATGGATTTTAATTGTGGCAATTGTGTATTAATTGCGGTTTTGGGACTCGTATATTGGAGTGATGATTTTAATGCTTTACCGCTAAACGTTGAAGCGAGGGTATTGCCGCATGTCACATTTAAGCGAGGTGCATTAAAATACACTCATTGTGGATGTATATATTGGAGTGATGATTTTAATGCTTTGCCGCCAAATGTTTAAGCGATGGTAAAATTCCGCATGTCGCATTTGAGCGAGGTGCATTAAAATACATTCATGGTGATGTATATTGGGATATGGAATATGCATCATGTTGCAGGTATGGATGGAATGCTTGGTGAATATCCCATGAGTCGTTGTTATGGATGAGTGATGATTTTAAATGCTTTGCCGCTGTCACTTGAAACGATGATATAATACTTGCCGCTGTCATATCGTAGCGAGGAAATAATATTTGCCGCCAAATGTTGAAGCGAGGATATTGCCGCATGTCGCATTTGAGCGAGGTTATTCTATGCCGCTGATATGTCGAAGCGAGGGGTATTAGTGCCATGGTCATGACAAGCGAGGTGCATTAAAATACACTACTGTAACAAGACTAGGATCGACTATTCTATTGGCGATGGTTTATGCCGCCGGGTATTCATAGCGATGGTTCATTCCGCTATTCTATTGGCGATGGTTTATGCCGCCGGGTATTTATAGCGATGGTTCATTCCGCTATTCTATTGGCGATGGTTTATGCCGCCGGGTATTCATAGCGATGGGTCATTTTGCTATTCTATTGGCGATGGTTTATGCCGCCGGGTATTCATAGCGATGGTTCATTCCGCTATTCTATTGGCAATGGTTTATGCCGCCGGGTATTCATAGCGATGGTTCATTCTGCTATTCTATTGGCGATGGTTTATGCCGTCGAGTATTCATAGCGATGGTTCATTCTGCTATTCTATTGGCGATGGTTCATGCCGCCGGGTATTATATAGCGATGGTACATTCCGCTACATCTATGGCGATGGTTCATACCGCCGGGTGTCTATAGCGATGTTTTATGCCGCTAACTCTATGGCGAGAGATAATGCCACGGATTCTATAGCGATGGGTTATACCGCTATGTGCGTATTACGCCACCTACGAGCGATGGGTGCTGATTGCGTACCATTGTTGGACGACGGAGAAAGGTATGCCGCTATCTTGTTAGCGATGAGGTATGGCATATTACTGTTTTATTAGCATTATTGTGGATGATATGCGTTGATATACATATACCGTCATGTATTTGACGATGAGGCTATGGATGTCGTGTTTCGACATGTATCGTCACGAGTTGACGATGTTATTTTGAATGTCATATGTTGACAGGTACCGTCACGAGATGACGATGACATAGTGGATGTCTATGTAGACGTGTAGCGTCGTTTCGATGAATAATATATTTATGTATATGCATTTAGTTGTATGATTTGAGTGCCAATGGTGAGTACATGGTACTATCTGGGTCACTAGTTGACGAGACCATTATGCCGAGCAGGTCGCTCGATGAATTATTGGGTGCGCCGTACAGGAAGTGTACCGCAGCACATATTTGAGGTAAATGTTTTACGAGTAGTGGTACCTTTGGGTATACTCGTTGGAATGGCTAGCGCGGGTCGCCGATATGTCGAAGCGAGGGATATCGTATTATTTCTTCTGTGTAAAACCTCTTACATATATGCACAAGAAACACTAGACAAAAAAATGAAATACATATTTTAAATATATTATCAGAGGTTTAATTAACACACGATTGTTATATTACCATAAACATCGGAAGATTTAGTTAAAAACTTTCAAAAATAACTCTCACAATTTTTCGCATATTGTTTTTAAAACATTTCAGAATATTGAAATATGTAATTCCAGTTTTACATCTGACATGTTATTCATCGCATAAGCATCACATATAAACTTCATAGTAATGTAATACTTAAAAATATAGATACTCAGGGCATATCCCGATAAATTTAATCGTATTCAAATATACTTTAACAACTACTGGGGACCCAAAACATAAAACATATACCCGAGCTCTCAAGGAGCTCTGGTATTCATTGATGCTTCATCTCGAGCATCCACAGTACGTCCACCTGTACCAACTGTCATGTCCACCTGTACCAACTGTCATGCCCATACACCAAAGATATACAATTTGCATTTGAAATCAGCCATCAAATTCGAAAGGAAAATTGGTCAAAACTTTGGAAATCAACACTGCATGTGCATTTTCAGTACATGCAGAGCCAAATCTGGCTCATCTTAGTAAAACGAGCATATCTTACTCATTTTAAGTCCAAATTGTCTCCAATTTTGGCCACAGAAAGATAACTAAATATCTATAACTTTTATGTAGAACTCTAAGTCATATTCGAAATCTAAGTAAATCAAAAATTCGAACCCATCTATTGCATGCACATCAAATTATGCAGATTTATTTGTCAGCAAGTTTTTCAAAATCTTGCACCAAAAATTCGACCCTTACCCTCAACACCAAGTTAATAAAACTTAAGAAAAGTGTTATACCTTCAATAATCTTCAAGATTGAAGCACCATCCATCAACCTAGCACAAACAAAGCTTTCACCGCTCCAATTTGCTCCAAATTTGAAACTTCTTGATGGCTTCCCTAGCCTTGTAGCTTCTAAAACTTACAATGCATGTAACATGCACTCACAAATTCACAAGAATTTTGTGAGAAAACAAGGCTGAAATTTCGAAATGTTCAAGAGAGAAGGAAGAGAAAAATGGTTGAGGTGGAGAGAGGAAATGTCTAGGTTGAAGAGAGAGAATGTAGGCATGTAACGTAGAAAAATCCCAATCTGAAAAATAGGAAGTGGGCGTAGCATGCTATGCAATTTTGCAAGATTTCTTAACTATTTAATGTATTATGGATTCCATGTGTCAATACATCACTATCTTGCAAAATTAATGGCTCAAAATCATGTATTAAACATGAGATAATTTAATTCGTGGCATGTGTTCTCCAAGTGCCATGTGATCATGCACATGCACATGCACTAAAAACATGTTCCACTAGTTGATTGACTCATCGAAGTCACCTTAATTCAAAGTTTATACTTTTAATTATCCGGGTTTGCTTAAACATCGTTAATCCAGATTAATTAGCATCAGAGCCTTACATTTCTCCACCACTTATAAGATTTCGTACTCAAAATCAGAAAAAGTACTAGTTTCATCTCATAAATTACATTCGTTCGATTTTACAAAGGCATTGTTTGCCCGTTTGGATACAAATCAATGTTCTCAGATATGGATAGCCACTTCCGTGATTTCTATGTACCAAGGTAATTCATCAATAGTTATGATTCTGTGCTACCTTCTCATTACTGTTCACAATTCAAATAAATCAACCCTCAAGGACAGGAACTGTACATCTTAATCTCTCTCGTCTGAACCATGCGAGATGGATATGGTTCCTGTAAGGACCCCCGTGCCCTTAACCGTTATTAGTGTATTAATCCATACCATTTGTGCATACAATCATATTATCATGGGGGAAAAACAATATGCAAGTATAACATCATATACTATCCAAAAAATTCCTTGCATTAGAACCACATAATATTCAAATTCCCCAACCAAGATCACTTACATAGCATGCACCCTCATAATACACTAACATGCTCTCAGTTCATTTAGCAATTCCGTATTTAATTGCATGCAAACAATAAATGAAGAGAGGAAAATCATTACCCATTTATACATTCCATATACACATAAAAACGTGCTCACATGAGAGCACCCAATGAATAAACGTGTATCTAATGTATAAGATACTCTACCGAATGTCGTTATTGGTACTTCGATCCTGGAAGCGCCTCCCATGCATAGTTCGATCTCAACTCTGGATCTACGTACTTATTCAACCAGCTTTGGTGCCTCAATCCTGGAAGTACCTCAAAGTAATAGCCCGAGATCAACTCCAAAGCTACTACTGCACCTGTATCACCTGCCCCAACAGAGACAGCCCCCACACGGGGTGAGTATACTAATACCACCAATCCAATTATCATAATATTACAGTTCATAATTTACAGAATGTAAATGCCATGAATTTAAATGATACTCCCTGGATGGTATCATCCTCATCCTGGATCCCCTGTATTGTCCATGTTCTCAAAATAACCAACCATTAAATTCTCAAAAGCCAGTTGATCATCTCATTGATCAACTAAACCATTCCCGCTATACCAGTTCCATAATCAAATATGATTAAATCATCAAATAGAGTACCACATATACCACATGTATCTAGCCAATGATTCCTTAGTTCTATTTCATAGCTCGCTCCACAATAGCGGCATTTTAACCCCACGCATGCTCAACAATAGCGGCGTCATAACCGATGGTCGCTCAACGACGACAACATCCCAATCCTTGCTCGCTCACTTATAAATCCCAATGTATGTCCATTTATCGCAATTACCATATACCATGCATTTCACTGTCCATTTATTACAAGTACCATATACCATGCATTTCAATATCCATTTATTGCAAATACCATATATCATGCATTTCACTATCCATGTATTGCAAATACCATATACCATGCATTTCACTATCCATTTATTGCAAGTACCATATATCATGCATTTCATAGTTGCAACATTATAACAGGCTATGCTCGTACGTTATACGTACCTTATAATTCTGTAGTTCAAGTCCAACCTTGCCTGAGTCCCACGACTCAATGAATTATGTGCTAACACACAAATAATTCACAATCAAACATAAGCATGCAACCACGTGCCCAAGCACGTTTACAACCCCCAAATATATCGTCAATTCATGACGATTTACCATTTTAAAAGACCCCGGGTCAAGCATGCATAAAAGTCAATCGAGAATCCCGTTCTATTAAACTTTGGTTCCAACCAATCCATTTTAAAAGTATGGCATTCCTTTTGGAATGTAGACATTGCCCCGCAAATCGGCTAATTAAACCCGTTAAAAAAAAAAACAACATTTTCCAAAAGTTTTGAAAAAAACACCAACCTTCGAGCGGCGATCGATCGCTGATTTTATCGCGATCGATCGCCCCTAACCAGTGGCCAACCAGCGCATTATCGTGATCGATCGAAAGTCTCCGCGATCGATTGCCAACCCACTCGCGATCGATCGCCGAGATCTTGAGATCGATCGCCAGTACTGTATATCTTCACCAAATTCCAGTTGTTCGTCGCGATCGATCGGCACTCCTCGGCGATCAATCGCGACCTGCGATTTTCCGAAAAAACTCGAGCTTCCATGGTGTTTTTCACACCCAAACTCAAAACCAACACCCCATACACCATCAACACCTCAAATACACCATTTAAAACCAATAAAAACTCTAAAAATTCAACTTTGGATTTTTATCAAAAACCCCCAATTCTAAATCCAACAAAATACTCATCCAAAATCCACCACACTACTACCAAATCGAAGACAATGACGAGGGGAAGATTATTACCTGATTATCTTCGAGAAATCCGGCTCCTGAGCCAAGCTACCAATGATTTCTCCTCCAAGGGAGAAAAGAGGGAAATGCGGGGAAGGGTTTGGCGCGCAAAGAGAGAGGTGAGAGAGAGAGAGGGAATCCGTGCAATGACGGAATATCGAGTCTATTTGGTATATATATTACCAAAACTCCAAAATACCAATCCCTTCACAAATACATCATGACTCATTAAAAATCATCTGTTTTCAATAATTACCTCCCAATCTCTATTTAAATTACCAGCCCCAGTACAAAGTACTCCGGACCCCAAATCCCACCAAAAACTAAATTCCAAGGTTATCACCACGATGAGAATACAATCTCATCCCTTGGATCCTACGACTCCAAATATCGGTTTTAAAATCCCCGAGAGTCCCAATACTGCAATTAATTCATAATTGCCACAATTAAAATCCATTCAGGGTCATTACCACTCCGGGATTAACACCATTAATTCCCGGGCATCACAATTATCCTCCACTAATAAAAATATGGTCCTCGAAATTTGCATACTCCACGTATTGCCGAAACTACAAAATCCAAACGGGTCTACATCGTCTAATCATGAACATATCATGAACGACACACCAACCGCGAGGATACCGACCTCGCACCAAAACCTGGAATGGATTTACCTCCCAAACCAACACAAGCTCAAGGGAGACGTCAGCATTCCCCGATGCTAACCATCTCAAAAGCAGTCAGCCAAACATAACTGCAAATCAAACGAATCATTCGTGATTCCAAAATAAACATCGCCTCGATGATATCTCTACGATTTAGCCTACGATGTTAATCATACATCGTTACCAAGGAAACCACCAGTACACTACAATGTATTTCTACCATATCTGGTTTCCGCTCTCCAATACCATCTCCATCAAAGGAGTAGTTGCACCACCTTGCAACCCAGATCGGGCCAATCACGGTCACCGATCAACGCAAAACACATCTCCAAAGATGCCTACATCCGTATGTTCCAAGAATCATATCTTGGTCCAAATATACCATCGAGACTCCACAACGGTCTCAAGTTCCCGAAAGGACATGCAAGAAAAATCAATTGCATTCCCGCCATACGTGTCAACCACGACACTTAAACACATCCGAATTCTGGCTATCTCTCGTGTATCCAAGAATTCAACAATCCTAACACAGGGAGGCTATCGAATTATCCAGTAAGAATTGCCTTGACCCCGAAAACACGACAATTCCCTCCTCAGAGGGAGTCAACCGGACCTCACGATCATTCTTCACAATATATCTTGCCATCGAGATTACCAATCTCAAGGTACCACAATCTCTCACCGAAGATTCATTCCTCCAAGCATATTAACCCGATGCTCGACGAGGACCAAATAAAGGCTGGCATACGTATACCCACACTGGTATACATGCCTAAGTACCAATACAACATGCATACTCAATGCAATCGACTCGGGTATCACCAATCATACCCAAAGTCCCAAAAACAACTGTCAATCCACAGTTATTCTCACATAGCGGCGAATGATGATTGACGAACCAATGGTCAAAGGTGTGATTCCAACATCAACACAGCACCATCCGACTCATCGAGTCTACAAAGATTCCCAAAAGGTAGGTATATCAATACCGCATTCCTCTCAAGGAAATTGTCATGAATCCATGACCCTCCAACCTCGAACCACCATTCGGAAACTGGATATATTTATACCAAAATATATCCCGGAACCAACAAATACATAACCGGTTCTGATTAGTGCCGCAATGCCACTATTACCAAATCGAAATCCGTATACACGACGTATACACATCTAACGATGCTCTGTACTAATGCCATAGTACTCCACAAACCCTGAGCATCTCTCCCAGAGACGCCTCCTCGTCGCCGGCAACATAAAGCCATTACCTAGTCCAACACTAGTAGTGCTTACCCTGGTTGATTCAGAATCAACCCTCAACCAAAATTAGTTGTCTCCATGACAGTACAATTCAAATCTCTTCAAGAGATAAAATCATATAGTAGTGGCACCTCACTAACTATATCTCACAATCCAATTGTGTCTCCCATTGCATGGTATATGCAAGATGCCTCCCAGAGACGCCTCCTCGTATGTCTTACCGGAAATATAAAGCCATTACCCAGTCCAACACCAGTAATGCTTACCATGGCTGATTCACAATCAACCCTCTACCAATACCAGCTGCTGATAGGCTTAGAATTTAAGTGTTTGTAGCTGTAATTTCTTCCCATTTTTCATACTTTTTCCTGGATGATATTATGCTTTGTGGTGTTTATTTGTCTATTTCAGGAAAATTAGCTGGAAATGGAAGAAATGAGCTAAACTGAAGAAAAATGGCGAAATCGAGGCGAGAAAGAGTTGAAATTGAGGAAATGGGATTTTCGGAATCTCGATCGATCGAGATTATTTCTCGATCGATCGAGCCAGGCAGTGTGCTCAGAGCCAATTTTATTGAAGTCTCGATCGATCGAGATTATGTCTCGATCGATCGACCAAGGCAGAAAGTTTCAAAGGCTGACGTGAACAGTGCACCGATCGATCGGACACAATTCTCGATCGATCGAGACGCAAATCCGGGAAAATCTTATCTTCCATTTTGAATGGATTTTCGGGGGATAAAAGGAATTTTTCATTTTCCATAGATGGGACATCATATCAGACACCATTCCTCTCAAAAATAAGGAACCCTAGCCGCCGAAGGAGATTCAATCTCCGTTCTTCGTCCAAAGTCGAGCCAATTCATTCCGGAGTGCAAGGAAGGAGCAAGAGAAGAGATTTCGGTGCCACGCACGGATTTATTCCGCCGTTTATCGTATTTCTAGACTCTATCTATTTCATTTTGATTTTCAATTGTTGTTTTTGAGGTCGAGAGACGATTAAACTCTTTTGTATTTGATTTGAAATATTTTGAGTTTATTCTATCGAGTTTTAGTTTCGTTGTGTTGGATTATTGATTCAATTGTGTTTGAGCGCATTGATTGCTGTTGTTCATAAATTAATTGCTTGTGTAGATCAAAGTCTAGCTAACTTTGATTGAATCTGAGAGTTATAACCGAGATCGAGAGATAACATTGTAACACACTCCATTAATTTATGATGTATGTTACGATTGAGATCGAGAGATGATATCGCATACGTGAGAACTTGGAATCGAGAGATTTAGAGTTATAAGGTTTTGACGATTTATGCAATATTGAATTAGTAAATAGGTGCACGAGAGTGATTCTAATTTAGTGTTAGTTTCTTTACAGCTCGAGAGAGTGTATCGAATAATAGCGAAAACCTTTCACCTTTAGAATCAATTGGTTGATAATTTGATAATTCAGTTGAATCATTAAAAATAACATAGTTGAACGACGAGCTTGGTAAATTTCTCGAGTGACTTACCTTCGCATATCCCGGAACCATACATTTTATTGTTTCTTGTTTATTTTTCGGTCGTTAGTTTAGTGATAATCACCTTTGTTAATCGTAGGCTAAATATAATTTTATTAATCTTATTTGGTACTTATACGTTAGTCCCTGTGGATTCGACAACCCTTACTTAATTTTCACTATACTAAAACTTGACAACCGTGCACTTGCGGTAGAATCGCTTCACACTATTCTTTGAAATATCTTTTGTTTAAAAATAAAGCGGTCAAGTTTTTGGCGCCGTTGCCGGGGACTAATCTGTATAATATCATACGAGATTAGTTAATTGTAATTTAGCCAATTCTTTATTATTTCGATTTGTTTTATTTCTTTGTTTTCATTTGTTTATTTTTGTTAATAATTATGTATTTTTTTTTGTTGTTCTCTCCTTTTGTCTGTTTTGTACAGGAATCGTTTCTCTAGTGCATGCTCCGAAGAGAGGAGCCCATTCTCGAGCCTTTCGATCCGGAAATAGAAAGAACTTTACTTAGGCGATTACGAGAAGCTCGAGCGATGGCAGATAATAATGAAGCACAGAACCCAAGGTCAATGATGGACTTTGGGCAACCGGCATTTCATGGATCTTTGTCCAGTATTACGAGGCCGACGATTCAAGCGAACAACTTTGAGATCAAGCCGGCGATTATACAAATGATACAACACTCGGTTATGTTTGGGGGAGCGGCCACGGACGACCCGAATAATAACATCTCCAACTTTTTGGAGATTTTTGACACATTCAAACATAATGGCGTCTCCGACGACGCCATCAGGTTAAGACTTTTTCCCTTTTCATTACGAGACAAAGCTAAGTCATGGTTGAATTCACTACCTGCAGGTTCTATAACAACATGGGAGGGGATGACGAAAGCGTTTTTATCAAAGTACTTTCCCCCTTCCAAGATGGCGAAGATGCGGAACGATATCACAACTTTTGGGCAGTTTGACCCCGAGACGTTATATGAAGCGTGGGATCGTTTTAAGGAATTGTTGAGGAGAGATGCCCACACCACGGTCTACCCATTTGGTTGCAGGTACAAACTTTCTATAATGGTTTATTTTCTTCTAACCGTTCGATGATAGATGCAGCATATGGGGGATCAATAATGAGAAAGACACCGGAAGAGGCATATAGCTTATTGGAAGAAATGGCGTACAACAGCTACCAGTGGCAGTCAGAGAGGAACACGCCACAGAAGCCAATAGGAGTTCATCAAGTGGATGACATCACTGCTATTTCGGCACAGCTTGAGGCTATGAACAGAAAGATAGATAGCATTGGAGCATCAGCAATGCAAGTTCAAGCTGTTTTCTATGACTTGTGTGGAGGCGGTCATCCAAGCATCGAGTGTCAGGTAGGTAACCAGTTTAACCAATCTATTGAGGCTGTGAATTTTGTAGGTAACAGGCCACCCAACAATTCATATTCGAATTATAACCAACCATGGAGGAACCACTCGAACCTGAGATGGTCGAACCAGGAGAATGTGTTGAACCCACAACCGCAGGCAGGGTTCACACAAAAGCTGAGTATGGAGGAACTTATGGCAAAGTTGATTTCGTCGACAGAGGTGAGGATGCAAAATCAAGATGCATCGATCAAAAATTTGGAGGTGCAAATAGGGCAATTAGCATCGTTGATTTCGGGGAGAACGCAAGGTACACTCCCAAGTGATTCTGTAAAGAATCCAAAGGAGCCATCAAATTGACAAGACGAGGAGGTGACAGTCCAGCTTGGGACTATAAATTAAGAACTTCAGTTTTTCTTTTCTCGAGTTTTGTTTTTAATTCCTTGTTTTGGTGTGATTTTGTTATCATTTTTTGTTTTTAGTTTATCTGGGAATGAATTCGTTAAATTTTGTTGCAGGTGTAGAAGCAAGAGCAATAAGGATGTAGGCGAGGCAACCCGAGAGAAAGTTGTTGAGAAAAATATCAAATTTCATCTTCTGGTGTTGGCGATCGATCGAGACAAAATCTCGATCGATCGCCCAAAGCTTTTAAATTGGGGTTTGAACACTGCCTCGCTCGATCGATCGAAAATTTTTTCCGATCGATCGAGCGAGAGAAAACTTGGAAAAAAATAGGGCACCGAAGACAAATCTGCACTTTTGAAAAACACTTTCTCTCCTCTCATCAACAGAACCCTAGTCGCCTCTTCCAATTTTTGCACCTAATCTCATCCTATTTCCATCAAATTTCCAATTTACTTCAACTCTTGGAAGTGATATTTGTTCTAATGAGATTTTCATTGCAGATTTAAAGAATTGCAAGTCAAATTGGGTAGAAGTGCATCAAAAAGGGAATTCCAAGCCAAGTGCCAAACTCTTCCAAGATCGGATTTTTAAGCGGTAATTGGCTTCAAAATCTCAAAGCTTTTATCTTTTGGTGCAATTTCTTGAATTGTAGTAGAATTGGGTTAGGAAGGATTTAAATTTGGAGGAAGTTTTGTGGTGTTGAAGGGTGTTGGATTTACAGTGTTGTGTGGTGTTAGTTGAAGTCAATTGAGATATTTGGGAATAACCTAGCATATAGATGGCTCCTACAAAGAGGTCCAAGCAAGCGGCAACCTCACAGAAGAGAAAACAAACAGAGGCAACTACTTCGGAGCAAGAGCATGACGAACAGAGGTTTGTCAATGCCACAATTGCTGAATTATACCCCACCTATCATAAGAAACCCCTTAGTCGTGAAAGGGGCATGAGCATGGAAAAGATTGAGTGCCCGGTCATTAGGACAGCACGGCGAAAAGGGTGGTATCAATTTGTCCAGACACCTATTGATGCTGTGGTGCCACTGGTAAGGGAATTTTACACAAACCTTCGAGCTATTAAACCAGGGCACCAAGTAAGTGTTTATGTTCGAGGGAAGGATGTGTTGGTAGATCGAGCTTCAATAAATAATATTTACCGGATGCCGTTCACAACTGTGCGTACCAATCATTTCGCAAGAGTTTGATCAACTACGATGAGGTATTGACAGTTATTGGCATGCCGGGAGTGGATTGGCAAAGGAACGATAAAGGAGAGCCACAATTGGTTCTAAAAAAGCATTTGACGCCAGAGGCCCAAGCATGGTTCTCATTTGTCGCCTCGCGGGTCATGCCTTCGACCCACACTTCTGAGGTGACAAAAGACAGAGCGGTCCTGGTATATGCCATCCTCTCAGGGAAGGAAGTGGACTTCGGCGAGATCATTAGTGATCACATTGAAGAGATTGGGAGCAGCCCACCGACCTCCGCACTACCGTTTCCATCCACGATCACTGCTTTATGTCAGCGATGCGGAGTGACATGGGGGGAAGACTAGGAGCTACTTCCGCCGAAGACCCCGATCATTGTGGACGGTCCACCACCTCCTACGGGCCGACGAAGGGCCGAGCCAAGACCCTCGGACACTACACAGGATGGAGCATCATCCTCTGCTGCAGAGCGTACACGTGTTACATTGGACTATCTTCATAGGGATCTCCAAGATATTCGCCTGGAGCAGCAGAGTATTCACAGCATGCAGCGGGACATTCACAGCATGCAGAGAGCATTGCAGATGGACCATGAGCAGGTAGCTCAGCGTCAGATGGAGTTCATGCACTACCAGAGTGCATGGAACACTGCCATGGCCCAAGGCTTTCCAAATTTCCAGTTCCCGCCGGAGCCACACTTTGCACCTTATCATCCGCATGCACCTCCACCTTTTGAGTACCCACCATTTCCGCCATATCAGGGCGAGGAGCACCACTACCCAGTCCCCCCTCCGGAGCATGATGAGGACGACGATCAGTGACGATCGTCGTCATGTTATGTATTTTTGCCTTTGCATTTATTTATTTTTCTTGTTCATTGAGGCCAATTCACGTACTAAGTTTGGGGGGGGTTTGAGTATTTGTATATATCTTGCTTTTGCACATATTGCTACTTGTCTTGTTCCCCTACCTTGCATGACTGCATGATTTTGTGACTGATTCATCCTTGAGCATTACCAACAAATTTTTTTTTTTTTTTGTGAGTTAGTCTTGAGAAATGAAGAATTAGATTTGCAACGGTAATACATGATGTGAGACCCCGATATCTCAAGATACTAATAGGTGCGATTAAGAGAACTAAACATTCATATGAATAAATCAGAGTAATGAGTCATGTTGATTAACCTGAGCTTAAGAGATACAGTACCAAAAGTTTCAAAAGGAATTTCACAAATTCCTACAAAAGGTACTACACTATAGTCTTACTCTACCACATGTAGAAGCTATACAAAAATTTTCTCTAACATGCTAATCCTGTAGCACTCCTTACAGCTCAGCTTTTCAACCCCGACCCTGGTTCTCATCATCAAAAGCACCTACAAAGACAACCCCCAACACATGAGCATAACATAATTCATATACCACAAAATATGAATATAAGACGTAAATGCATAATCATAAAATACAAAGCACTTCCTGTATTTCCATCGCATTTACAATGCCCATTGGTTGTCCCTGTACCACAATTCATAATCAAACACTATATGAATATATGGCTTCACCAATAAATGTCATGACATATCATCTCTTTTTCTTGAGTCAGTCATCATCAGTTATTTTAATGCTTCTTCGCTTTACAATCTCAAAACAAGCGGTATCTCATCCTCGCTTCTTCATACTAGCGGTATCTCATCCTCGCTTAGTATGGTATACCCCGCCTCCATGTGCAAGCGAGCCTCCCCCCTCCCGCTCCACATTTTTAGCGGTCAAGCGTAAGCATTAAAACCTTCACTGTGATCACCCCTGACTCGTGGAATACAGCTCTTTATTCCACATCACAATATGCAACAACAATGCATAATATGCAACAACAATGCATAATAACATGTATCAACTCTTAATGCATCACATTGCATTCATCATGTGTCAAACAGACAAACATAAGTACATGTTACCGTTGGGATGCCCGTACGTCGCTTACGTATCTTTCCAAAATATAGTGTGTTGTGGGACTCTACCCCCTGTGCTGTGTAGCTGTCTGTGAAGGCTCTACACCAGTGTACAACACAATATTAGATGTCTCATTACAATCCAATATCAAAATTTAAACAAATTCTACATTTTTTTTTAAAAACGGCACTACCGATCGATCGGTCCTCTTCACCGATCGATCGGTGAACTGTTTGAATTTTGGAAAAATGCTACGGCTTTTGCCGATCGATCGGTGTTCTTCACCGATCGATCGGTCGCTCTGTTTCAGCCCAGATTTCCGGAAACTCTCTAACACCGATATTCATACCCTTCGATCTAACATGTAAGACATACAACATGCCCAAACAAACATGCTAGTAGCTACAATACACTACCCTGAGTGTATTCATATAAGATATATACCCCAAACACAAACCCACATGCATTAAAATCACCCTATAACATCAGTACTCAACCAACTTTTCTGAAAAACAGGGCATTGTCTTCCTGCCCAGATTTTTGAGTACCCACTTTCAAGCAATGAAATCTACCACATAAGTCATGAATGTTGCTCGAATAAAAATGCCAAGGGCTTCACAAAACTACCATGCATATTTTCACATCAAAGGTTCACCAAAACCTAAGCTAACGTGCATGATATCACCTTCATAAAAACACTCCCAACTCATATTTTTCCAAAAAACAGGGCACAACCATTACCCAGATTTTCGAACACCATACTTTACATGCTTATTTCCTCTACATAAAACATGTAATATAAAGAAAAATACTGAAAGCTTCATAACAACACCATGTAAGCATTTAAATCGAAGGTTTCCATTTTTACACCAACAAAAAGCATGAACTCAACAACTTAAATTCAAAACCATAATATGGTTTCTCACCCCTTTTTGCTCCGATTTTTGGAAGGCTTCAAAGCAACAAAAATGGTTGAACTCCTTCCTATCTTGCTCAGCAAGTGTTGGACGAATTTTGGGAGAGAATTGGAGTGATTTCAGACATGGAAAGGTTGGGTGGGAGATGGAACAAGGAGTATGGGCAAGCAGCTGGCAGCTGGCAGCAGGGTATGGGTCAAGGGGGGGGGGGGGGGGGGTGGTTGAGTGGTGGGTTAAGTGATGTGTTATGTTTTGGTCCCGGTATTTAGCACGATGTATTAAAATATCCTCACATGATATTTTATAGTATTTTCTCAATAAAATACTTCAATTCCCATTTAAATATGCTTTTACCGAAACAAATAACACACACCCCAAATAATCATGCCACAACCCCAACATCCCAACATATGTCGCATGCACCCCGAAATGTAACTCCTCAACCATATTAATTCAACCTCATGAATTAACACTAAATCATCATAATATAAATAAATGATTAAAATCACATAATCATTTCGGGGATATCACAATACTCCCCTACTTATAAGATTTCGCCCTCGAAATCAGCATGCACTTACCCAATATAAATAAAACATAAATCACATACCAGAAAACAGTTCTGGATAGTGCTGCACCATGTGTCGCTCCGTCTCCCACGTGGCCTCATCGACACCCCTACGATCCCACTGAACTTTGACCATAGGAATAACTTTGTTTCTCAGTCTGCGATCCGCCCTATCCAAAATCCTGATAGGTCGCTCCACATAGGAAACATCGTACTCAATCTGAACCTCAGAAGGCTGCAACACATGTGAAGGATCCGGCTCATACTTCCTCAGCATAGACACATGGAATACATCGTGTATACCCGATAGAGAAGGCGGTAAGGCCAAACGGTACGCCAGAGTACCCACACGCTGTAAAATCTCATACGACCACGTATATAGGAGACAACTTCCCCCGCATACCAAACCGTACTACACCTCTGAAAGGCGAGATTTTCAGAAAGACTCTGTCGCCTAACTGAAACTCCAACGGTCTACGCCGCTGATTGGCATATGCTGCCTGCCTGTCCTGAGCTGCCTTCATCTTTCTTCAGATAACCTTTACTTTCTCTTCCATTTCCTGAACCAACTCTGGTCCTCCAACCGACTTACGGTCCATGTCATCCCAACACAAGGGTGACCTACAACGCCTACCATAGAGGGCCTCGAAAGGAGCCATCTGTATACTTGCCTGGTAGCTGTTGTTGTAAGACAACTCCACCAAGGCTATCGAGTCCTGCCATGAAGTGTCGAACTCTAGCACACAAGCTCTCAACATATCTTCGAGCGTCTGTATCGTACACTCGGTCTGTCCGTCCGTCTGGGGATGATATGCTGTGCTCAACCTTAACTCTGTACCAAGAGCTGACTGAAGACCCTCCCAAAAGTGAGATGTAAACCGCGGATCTCGATCAGACACAATCGAAACAGGGATCCCATGCAGTCTCACCACATCTCTGACATATAACTGTGCCATCTTCAAGTACGTGAAGGTCATACAGTAGGGAATGAAATGAGCACTCTTAGTCAATCTGTCGACGACTACCCATATAGCATCAAAACCCCGAAACAGTCCTCGGTAAGTGGGTCACGAAATCCATAGACACGTGCTGCCACTTCCACTCGGGTATCTCCAAACTCCTTAGCTCACCTCCAGGCCTCTGCCTCTCGGCCTTCACCTGCTGACAGATCAAACATCTCTTAACGAATGAGGTGACATCTTGTTTCATGCGCCTCCACCAGAACTGGTTGCGTAGATCCTTATACATCTTCTTCCCGCCAGGGTGGACACTCATCCTGCTGCAATGAGCTCGCTGTAATATACCCCGTCGCAACTCGGGTGTATCTGGAACCACCCATCTGTCGCCAAGTCTCAGAGAACCGTCCTCAGCCACTCTGAATCTCGATGGCTGACCTGAATGAGCCACTAACATCCATCTCTGAACCTCTACGTCGGTCCCCTGAGCCATCCTGATGTGATCATAAATAACAGGCTCAGCTAGCAAGGTGAATACTTGTACTGGTGAAGTAGATACATCATAATCAAACCCCAACTGACAGTAGGAGACCAACATAGCTGATAAGCACATGGCATCCTCTGCTGTGAGACCCCGATATCTCAAGATACTAATAGGTGCGATTAAGAGAACTAAACATTCATATGAATAAATCAGAGTAATGAGTCATGTTGATTAACCCGAGCTTAAGAGATACAGTACCAAAAGTTTCAAAAGGAATTTCACAAATTCCTACAAAAGGTACTACACTATAGTCTTACTCTACCACATGTAGAAGCTATACAAAAATTTTCTCTAACATGCTAATCCTGTAGCACTCCTTACAACTCAGCTTTTCAACCCCGACCCTGGTTCTCATCATCAAAAGCACCTACAAAGACAACCCCCAACACATGAGCATAACATAATTCATATACCACAAAATATGAATGTAAGACGTAAATGCATAATCATAAAATACAAAGCACTTCCTATATTTCCATCGCATTTACAATGCCCATTGGTTGTCCCTGTACCACAATTCATAATCAAACACTATATGAATATATGGCTTCACCAATAAATGTCATGACATTTCATCTCTTTTTCTTGAGTCAGTCATCATCAGTTATTTTAATGCTTCTTCGCTTTACAATCTCAAAACAAGCGGTATCTCATCCTCGCTTCTTCATACTAGCGGTATCTCATCCTCGCTTAGTATGGTATACCCCGCCTCCATGTGCAAGCGAGCCTCCCCCCTCCCGCTCCAAATTTTTAGCGGTCAAGCGTAAGCATTAAAACCTTCACTGTGATCACCCCTGACTCGTGGAATACACCTCTTTATTCCACATCACAATATGCAACAACAATGCATAATATGCAACAACAATGCATAATAACATGTATCAAC
Source organism: Haberlea rhodopensis (assembly GCA_907163345.1). Lineage (NCBI taxonomy): Eukaryota > Viridiplantae > Streptophyta > Magnoliopsida > Lamiales > Gesneriaceae > Haberlea > Haberlea rhodopensis. Next base: position 6,288,349 of record CAJQUN010000028.1, on the reverse strand, counting down.
TCTTAATGCATCACATTGCATTCATCATGTGTCAAACAGACAAACATAAGTACATGTTACCGTTGGGATGCCCGTATGTCGCTTACGTACCTTTCCAAAATGTAGTGTATTGAGGGACTCTATCCCGTGCGCTGTGTAGCTGTCTGTGAAGGCTCTACACCAGTGTACAACACAATATTAGATGTCTCGTTACAATCCAATATCAAAATTTAAACAAATTCTACATTTTTTTTAAAAAAATGGCACTACCGATCGATCGCTACTCTTCACCGATCGATCGGTGAACTGTTTGAATTTTGGAAAAATGCTACGGCTTTTGCCGATCGATCGGTGTTCTTCACCGATCGATCGGTCGCACTGTTTCAGCCCAGATTTCCGGAAACTCTCTAACACCGATATTCATACCTTTCGATCTAACATGTAAGACATACAACATGCCCAAACAAACATGCTAGTAGCTACAATACACTACCCTGAGTGTATTCATATAAGATATATACCCCAAACACAAACCCACATGCATTAAAATCACCCTATAACATCAGTACTCAACCAACTTTTCTGAAAAACAGGGCATTGTCTTCCTGCCCAGATTTTTGAGTACCCACTTTCAAGCAATGAAATCTACCACATAAGTCATGAATTTTGCTCGAATAAAAATGCCAAGGGCTTCACAAAACTACCATGCATATTTTCACATCAAAGGTCACCAAAACCTAAGCTAACGTGCATGATATCACCTTCATAAAAACACTCCCAACTCATATTTTTCCAGAAAACAGGGCACAACCATTACCCAGATTTTCGAACACCATACTTTACATGCTTATTTCCTCTACATAAAACATGTAATGTACATAAAGAAAAATACTGAGAGCTTCATAACAACACCATGTAAGCATTTAAATCGAAGGTTTTAAGAAACCAAATCTAACATGCCATTTTTACACCAACAAAAAGCATGAACTCAACAACTTAAATTCAAAACCAGAATATGGTTTCTCACCCCTTTTTGCTTCGATTTTTGGAAGGCTTCAAAGCAACAAAAATGGTTGAACTCCTTCCTATCTTGCTCAGCAAGTGTTGGACGAATTTTGGGAGAGAATTGGAGTGATTTCAGACATGGAAAGGTTGGGTGAGAGATGGGACAAGGAGTATGGGCAAGCAGCTGGCAGCTGGCAGCAGGGTATGGGTCAAGGGGGGGTGGTTGAGTGGTGGGTTAAGTGATGTGTTATGTTTTGGTCCCGGTATTTAGCACGATGTATTAAAATATCCTCACATGATATTTTATTGTAGTTTCTCAATAAAATACTTCAATTCCCATTTAAATATGCTTTTACCAAACAAATAACACACACCCCAAATAATCATGCCACAACCCCAACATCCCAACATATGTCGCATGCACCCCGAAATGTAACTCCTCAACCATATTAATTCAACCTCATGAATTAACACTAAATCATCATAATATAAATAAATGATTAAAATCACATAATCATTTCGGGGATATCACACATGATGAAATTAATCCTCATCTAGATAGGAGTCATGAAAATGTTTAACTTGTTTGTATATATCCTTTGTTAACCATATGTCAAAACTGAGGAATAATTTGAGCACTTATTGAGTCAATGATTGAGTGAAGTATGTATTGATTAAAGTGAAAATTTGTGTTAACTATGATGAGTCTTGAGTATCTTAGATAACTCTACAATTTATTTGAAAAGCACTTTAAGGCGAAATTTATAATTAGGAACTTGACTTGGAGATGATTTAGGCGATCTTTGGACCGTTTGTGCCTTTCAAGCCTACCTGTTATATATTATTCTTTAGTGTCCCCTCTTGTGCCTTATTGAAAAAGAATGGTATATGCATTGCATATGATTAGACCCCCATTCGACATTCTTGGCAACCTCATTATACCTACCTTGGATTGAGCCTAAAAGAAAATTTTTACCCAACCCTAAGGGAGTATAACGAGTCTCATTCATTGCATTAAATTGTTATATGTTGATAGGTTCATTGTGAAAAAAAAATGAAATGAACAAAAGAATGAGCAAAGAAAAAGAAAAGTTGTAGAGAAAAGCCTTGAAAAGAAAATTTAAATAAGACCCAAAGTGGCCAAGGCTAGAAAAGTTGAAGAGAAGCTCAATAGTGTGCGGAAAAAGTATTGAACTGATTCTATTGTACTCTCTTCTTTGAATTCATCCTACCTTTTCTTTGGAGCATACACCAAAAGGCCTAACGTTATAAGCTTTTAAAGTCCTGTTGATCCAAGTCTAGGGAATAATTACATTAGTGGAGAAGTGCTGGATAGTAAATTTGTAGAGTAGTTCAAAGTAATCTTGACTCAGAGTTGTTATGGCACTTTTTGATCTTAAAGATATTTACATTACTCATGTTTGACAAGAGCACACACGCACGTTCCAATGTTGCGATGTATTGTTTAACTTAGGGGAAATTGCTTCTTGTTGAATGTTGAATGACTTTTATTGATGTGTAAGTAGGATTTCTGAGTTTTTACGTGAGTTGTAAAGATGATTCATGCATAGTATGAAGATTAACTTTTCTTTTTGAGCTTATTGCTTGCTCGAGGACGATCAAGTCTAAGTTTGGGGGAGCTGATAGGCTTAGAATTTAAGTGTTTTTAGCTGTAATTTCTTCCCATTTTTCATACTTTTTCCTGGATGATATTATGCTTTGTGGTGTTTATTTGTCTATTTCAGGAAAATTAGTTGGAAATGAAAGAAATGAGCTAAACTGAAGAAAAATGGCGAAATCGAGGCGAGAAAGAGTTGAAATTGAGGAAGTGAGATTTTCGGAATCTCGATCGATCGAGATTATTTCTCGATCGATCGAGCCAGGCAGTGTGCTCAGAGCCAATTTTATTGAAGTCTCGATCGATCGAGATTATGTCAAAATCGATCGACCAAGGCAGAAAGTTTCAAAGGCTGACGTGAACAGTGCACCGATCGATCGGACACAAATCTCGATCGATCGAGACGCAAATCTGGGAAAATCTTATCTTCCATTTTTGAATGGATTTTCGGGGGATAAAAGGAATTTTTCATTTTCCATAGATGGGACATCATATCAGACACCATTCCTCTCGAAAATAAGGAACCCTAGCCGCCGCCTAGCGCCGCCGAAGGAGATTCAATCTCCGTTCTTCATCCAAAGTCGAGCCAATTCATTCCGGAGTGCAAGGAAGGAGCAAGAGAAGAGATTTCGGTGCTACGCACGGATTTATTCCGCCGTTTATCGTATTTCTAGACTCTATCTATTTCATTTTGATTTTCAATTGTTGTTTTTGAGGTCGAGAGACGATTAAACTCTTTTGTATTTGATTTGAAATATTTTGAGTTTATTCTATCGAGTTTTAGTTTCGTTGTGTTGGATTATTGATTCAATTGTGTTTGAGCGCATTGATTGCTATTGTTCATAAATTAATTGCTTGTGTAGATCAAAGTCTAGCTAACTTTGATTGAATCTGAGAGTTATAACCGAGATCGAGAGATAACGTTGTAACACGCTCCATTAATTTATGATGAATGTTACGATTGAGATCGAGAGATGATATCGCATACGTGAGAACTTGGAATCGAGAGATTTAGAGTTATAAGGTTTTGACGATTTATGCAATATTGAATTAGTAAATAGGTGCACGAGAGTGACTTATTCTAATTTAGTGTTAGTTTCTTTACAGCTCGAGAGAGTGTATCGAATAATAGCGAAAACCTTTCACCTTTAGAATCAATTGGTTGATAATTCGATAATTCAGTTGAATCATTAAAGATAACATAGTTGAACGACGAGCTTGGTAAATTTCTCGGGTGACTTACCTTCGCATATCCGGAACCATACATTTTATTGTTTCTTGTTTATTTTTCGGTCGTTAGTTTAGTTTGGCATTAGATAATCACATTTGTTAATCGTAGGCTAAATATAATTTTATTAATCTTATTTGGTACTTATACGTTAGTCCATAAGGATTCGACAACCCTTACTTAATTTTCACTATACTAAAACTTGACAACCGTGCACTTGCGGTAGAATCGCTTCACACTATTCTTTGAAATATCTTTTGTTTAAAAATAAAGCGGTCAGCTGCCTCCATGACAGTATGATCTAAATCTCTCCAGGAGATACAATCAATATAGTAGTGTCACCTCACTAACTATATCGCACAATTCCAATTGTGTTTCCCCATTGCATTCCATATGCAAGGATGCTCAACCAGAGCTAACAACGACTTGTTGACACTCGTGTTGGTACTCCCAACAAAATTGAGCTGTCCCGGTACAAGTCCCTCAAAACATTCGACGTAAAAACGTCTCCGTGAGGTATTTCCTACCTCAAACCTTATGCCACAAAGCGACTACCACATCTACCATAAGTCCTCATCGAATCATCATACGATTCACCAAACTCGGTCCCAACGTGCAGTATAATGGCTACAACAAGCACACTATATCACTGCCACAATACCTGGCTAGCAAATTGCTGCCTCCCTAGGTTTACACCAAACCTACCAACGTATCATACGTTCCACTCCCGGTACATCACACCGTACCATCCATTAGAGTAGTGGGTCATCACCCAATATTTCTCTAATACCAATGCACAAAGGACATTCTGGTGTCCTTGCTCAATCACAAGGCAATCCTATCCATTAGGATTTATTCCACACCCTCATGGGTGGGTGTGACCATGTCTACCACACGTCACATCAACAAGAGCGAGTAGTTTCCTCAATAACTACTCCTACTAACAATCACTTGGCTAAAGCCATCTCAACGAGTATACCCAAGGTACCCTTACTCGTAAAATATTCACCTCAAATACATGATGCGGTACACTCACCTGTACAAAGCTCCATAACCCATCGAGCAAACCTACTCGGCATAATTATCTCGTCAACCGGGGATGGTATATGTCAACACGTGACATCCATAATCTCATCTTCAAACACATGACAGTACATGTCAACACATGACATCTATAATCTCATCGTCAAACACATGACGGTATAAGACAACACATGCCGTCCACAATATCATTGTCAACCACGTGACGGTACATGTCAATACATGACATCCACAATAGTGCTAACTAAACAGCAATATACCATAACTCATCGCTAATAAGATAGCGGCATACCTGTCTCCGTCGTCCAATAGCGATATATAATCAAAACCCATAGCTCGTGGGCGGCACAATCCTGTGCTACGTAGATAGCGGCATAACCCATCGCTATAAAATCAGCGGCATGATCCCTCGCCATAGAGTCAGCGGCATAAAACATTGCTATAGAATTAGCAGAATGAAACATCGCTATATAGATACCCGACGGCATGAACCATCGCCAATAGAATAGCGGAATGAACGCATCGCTATATAATGCCTGGCGGCATGAACCATCACCAATAGATATAGCGGAATGTACCATCGCTATATAGATACCCGGCGGCATAAACCATCGCAAATAAACTAGCGGAATGACCCATCGCTATATAATACCTGGCGGCATGAACCATCGCCAATAGATGTAGCGAAATGTACCATCGCTATATAATACCTGGGGGCATGAACCATCACCAATAGATGTAGCGGAATGTACCATCGCTATATAATTCCTGGCGGCATGAACCATCGCCAATAGATGTAGCGGAATGTACCATAGCTATATAGATACCCGGCGACATAAACCATCGCCAATAGATGTAGCCAATCCCTAGCCTTGTTATAGCAGTGTATTTTAATGCACCTCGCTTGTCATGATCGCGACACTAATACCCCTCACTTCAACATATCAACGGCATTGAATAACCTCGCTCAAATGCGACATGGGGCAATACCCTCGCTTCAACATTTGGCGGCAATTATTCTTTCCTCGCTACGATATGACAGCGGCATGTATTCTATCATCGCGTCAAGTGACAGCGGCAAAGCATTTAAAATCATCACTCGTCCATAACAACGACTCATGGGATATTCACCAAGCCTCCAATCTATACCTGCAACCACAATGCATAATCCATATCCCAATATACATCACCATGAGTGTATTTTAATGCATCTCGCTTCAAATGCGACATGCAGAATTTTACCATCGCTTCAACATTTAGCGGCAAAGCATTAAAATCATCACTCCAATATATATGCAACCACAATGCATAATCCATATTCCAATATACATCACCATGAGTGTATTTTAATGCACATCGCTTCAAATGTGACATGCGGAATTTACCATCGCTTCAACATTTAGCGGCAAAGCATTAAAATCATCACTCCAATATATATGCAACCACAATGCATAATCCATATTCCAATATACATCATCATGAGTGTATTTTAATGCACCTCGCTTCAAATGTGACATGCAGAATTTTACCATCGCTTCAACATTTAGCGGCAAAGCATTAAAATCATCACTCCAATATATATGCAACCCCAATGCATAATCCATATTGTATATAAAATGCAGGTTACCGTTTGGTGTCTTTCAACCCTGGCCTTAGCCCTTCATGCCAAAGCGTCCCTACAGGAACAATCCCAAACCATGAGCATATAATAATCCATATTCACCACACTATGATTATAAGGGATAAATGCATAAACCATGAGTACAAAGTACTTCTAGTATTCCAATGCATTTAAAGATGCTCCCCTTGGCTGTCCCTGTACCATACTCATAATCATAAACAATGGGTTACATTAGATCACATAAGTGTCATGACATATAACCATTCCATTTATGACCACATATCATAAACGTACATAAGCCAAATAGTTGTGTCACACAACACTAACTACTATCATGTATAAATATGTGCTATCCATTTCCATCAACATGTTCCTAGGCCCTCCACAGCCCCAAAGAGCAAACCACTGCTCCGATACCACTAATTGTAAGGACTCCCGTGCCCTTAACCCATTATTAGTGTATTAACCCATGCAATTGGTGCATACAATTATGTTATCGGGAAAAAAGACTACATGCAACCATGGCATGAAATACCGTCTATAAATTTCTTGCATCCTTTCATTAATATCAAGCTTTTCCCCAACCAAGTTCATTTAACATATCATGCACCCTTGTAATACACTAATACGTTCTCAAATCATTTTGCAATTCCTAAATAATTGCATGCATCACATAAATGAAAAGAGAAAGGCCCTTGCCTTTTTATACAACCCATATACACATAATAATGCTCACATGCTAGCATCAAACAAGTATATGTGTATCAAATATATAAAACATTGTGCTCAATACCGTCACTGGTACTTCGATACTGGAAGCACCTCCAATTCACAGCTCGAGCTCAACTTCCAAGCCATCAATGTACCTTTTCACCTTCCCCAACAGAGACAGCCCCCACACGGGGTGAGCATACCAATAACCCAAATCAATAAACACAATATCACAATTCATAATTTGCACAATGTAAAGACTATGAATATTAAAAGACACTCCCTGGATGGCATCATCCTCATCCGGGATTCCCTGTGCTGTTCTTGTTCTCAAAATAACCGAAACCATCCCCAAATGCTAGTTAATCATTACATTGATTAACTAATCCGTTTTTCACGTACTGATACCATAATCAATAATATCAAATCATTAAACAATGATTACAGATATTCCATATATCTCACTTATGATTCCTAGTTCTATTTCATCACTCGCTCTACAATAGCGACATTTTATTCTCACGCATGCTCAACACCAGTGGCGTCATAACCGATGTTCGCTCAAAGGCGACAACATCCCAATCATTGCTCGCTCAAAAGCTGCACCATATAATTCCAATGTCTATCCATTCGTTGCAATATAATTTACCATGCATTCAACAATTGCGATTACATATAAGGGCTATACTGGTACGTTATACGTACCTTATAATTCCTTAGTTCGAATGCAACCTTGCCTTGGTCCCATGACCGATGAATTATGTGCTAAACACAATAGTAATTTACAATTAAATTCAAGCATGCAACCACGTGCCCAAACACGCTCACAACCTCAATTATATTCATCCATGACGATTAACCATTTAAAAACACCCCGGGCGAAGCATGCATCGTAAACTAAACACGAAAATAATCCCCACAAAACGGCACTGGCGATCGATCGCTTCCTCGTGGGCGATCGATCGCCTCGCAAAAATGGCATGGGCGATTGATCGCTGCATTCCAGACAATAGATCGTCTCTCAGTGCATTTGGCTACTGCCTCATGGCGATCGATCTCTTCCTTTGAGGCAGTCGATCGCCTCACTGTTCATCTTCCTTAAAATTTCACCAACGTCGCGGCGATCGATAGCCCCGCCCTAGGGATCGATCCTCGACCTATAACAGCCAAAAATGGCGTTTTTCTTGCAAAGTTTTCCAAAACAATAATCCCCACACCCCATACAACATCAATCCTTAACAAGAGGCTATAAATAAACCCCAGAACACAACAACCCAAAAATCTTTAAAAACCAATTTCTTAAACCAACTCAAATCCTTCCCAAACACCACAATAAAACTATCAAAACGAAGATAAATGCAAGGGGATGGATAATACTTTATTATCTTCAAGAAATTCGGCTCCAAAGTCGAGCCTCCATCGACTTTCATCAAGGGAGAAAAGAGGGAAGAGTTGGGTAAATGGGGGAGCGCTGGTGAGAGTGAGAGAAATGAGATCCAAATGATCGAACACCGAGTCCACTTGGTATATATAGTACCAAAACTCCAAAATCCCGAGTCCTCCACAAATACATCATGACTCATTAAAAATCATCTGTTTTCAATAATTATCTCTCCAACCTCAATTTCCATTACCAGCCCCAGTACAAAGTACTCCGGACCCCAGATCCCACCAAAGACCAAATTCCAAGGTTATCACCACGATGAGAATACAAACTCAACCCTTGGATCCAACGACTTCAAATAAGTAAAATCCCCGGGAGTCTCAACACGACAATTAATTCATAGTTTCCACAATTAGCATCCCTTGAGGATCATTACCCCACCGGGATTTATGCCATTAATTCCCGGGCATCACATACTTGGAGATTGTGAACGTGCTTGGGCACATGGTTGCATGCTTGTAATTAATTATGAATCATTAATTGTGTTAGCACATAATTCATCGGGTTACGGGACCAAGGCAAAGTTTGATTCGGACTACGGAATTATAAGGTATGTATAACGTACGAGCATAGCCTTTTATATTATTGCAACTGTGAAATGTATGATATACTGTAATTGTCATAAATGGGTATGTATGGTGAACTATATGGTGCCACTATGGAGCGAGCATCAGTTGAGATGTTGTCGCTATGGAGAGAACATCGGTTATAATACCGCCACTATTGGGCGTGCGGGGTAAAGAACCTGTGGAGTTAGTGGTTAGATATATGGAATATCTGTAATCATTGTTTAATGATTGGGTTTATTGATTTTGGTATTGTTATTGGTGAACGATTGAGTTAATCAATGTAATGATTAACTGGCCATTGGGGAATTGATGGTTTTGGTTATTTTGAGAATAGGAACAGCACAGGGATCTCGTATGAGGATGACACTATTCCGGGAGTGTCTTTTAAATTCACCGCTTTACATTCTATAAATTATGTAATGTAATATTGTGATCCTTAGATCGGTGGGGTTGGTATGCTCACCCCGTGTGGGGGCTGTCGCTGTTGGGGCAGGTTGAACAGGTACAATGGTAGCTCCAGAGTTGAGATCGAGCTATGGATTGGAGGCGCTTCAAGGACAGAAATGTCGATGCCGGTATTGAGTAGAGTACCTCATACATTAAATACGCATTCATTCATTGGGTGCTCGTATGTGAGCATGTTTACATGTGTATATGGGTTGTATAAAGGGCATGTCCTTTCTATTTTCATTCTTATGTTGCATGCAATTTAATTAAGGAATTGCTAAATGAATTGAGATCATGTTAGTGTATTATAAGGGTGCATGTTATGTACGTGGACTAGGTTTGGGAAAATCGGACATTATATGGAATAATGTAGGAAATTTTATTGGTGGTATATTATGCTATGGTAGCATGTGGTTTCTTTTCCCCTGATTATATGATTGCATGCACTAAATACATAGGTTAATACACTAATAGTGGGTTAAGGTCAAGGGGGTCCTTACATTAGTGGTATCAGAGCAGTGGTATGATCTTGGGGCTGTTGAGGGCCTAGGAACATGTTGATGGAAACGGGTAGCACATATTTATGCATGATGGTAGTTAGTGTTGTGTGACACAACTATTTTGCTTATGTGCGTTTATAGTATGTGTTCATAAATGGAATGTATTATGCTAAACATGGTGGTTATAGGGATCTTGCGGAATACGATGTGATGACATTAATGGTAATGTTGGGAACTTGATGTAATAAGTGCTAAGGAATCTGATTTTGTAGGAAAATCAGGGAATGAGAAAAACTGGATATGTTGTCTGAGGACAGGAAATGGTGGATAATGGAACAGGCAATGGCACAACTTGGTATGTTTCCCTATGATTATGGATACAGCTATGTGCAGTTTACACATGAGTTATTGTGCTTGCAAAGGTATTGCAATTTTGGTACTGCTACGGTTATATCGACTAGCGATGTATCAGGATATTTGCCGCTGTCATATCGTAGCGAGGGTCGCTGATATGTCGAAGCAAGGGATATCATTGAGCCGCCGATATAACGTAGTAGGATTTGTGAACTGTGGTATTAACTGTGCATTTTGATATCTTTGTATTGATACAGGTATGATGAGATATCAAGAAGAATACTTGCCGCTTTCATGACGAAGAGATGATAGAATACGTGCCGCTCCCATATCCTAGCGATGGAGAATATTTGCCGCTAATATGTAGAAGCGAAGAACACGCCGCTGTCATATTATAGCGAGGGATATTATGCTGCTGATATGTCGAAGCGAGGGGTATTGATGCTATGGTCATGTCAAAGCGAGGGGTATTAAAATAGAATACTTGTCGCTGTCATATTATAGCGATTGAGAATATTTGCACCTAATATGTCGAAGCGATGGTACATGCCGCTGTCACATTATAGCGAGGGATATTATGCTACTAATATGTCAAAGCGAGGGGTATTAATGGCGCTGTCATACCCTAGCCCGTTTATAGCGAGGGATATTATGCCGCTGGTATGTCAAAGCTAGGGATATACATGCCGCTGTCATGCCCTATCGATGAAGAATATTTGCCGCTTGTAGCGTGGGATATTATGCCGCTAAGTATGTCGAAGCGAGGATTCTTTTGGCAATGGTTCATGCCACCATGTATATATAGCGATGGTTCATTCCGCCTGTCTATTGACGATGGTTCATGCCGCCAGGTATATATAGCGATGGTTCATTCCGCTAGTCTATTGGCGATGGTTCATGCCGTTGGGTATATATAGTGATGGTTCATTCCGCTAGTCTTTGGCGATGGTTCATGCCGCCGGGTATATATAGCGATGGTTCATTCCGCTAGTCTATTGGTGATGGTTCATGCCGTCGGGTATATATAGCGATGGTTCATTCCGCTAGTCTTTTGGCGATGGTTCATGCCGCCAGATATATATATAGCGATGGTACATTCCGCTAATTCTATAGCGAGGGTCTATGCCGCTGATTCTATAGCGATGATTTATGCCGCTGATTATACAGCGAGGGATTATACCGCTGATTTCATAACTCGGGATTGTGTCGCCTTCGAGCGATGGGTACAGGTATGCCGCTATCTTATTAGCGATGAGTTATGGTAGATTACTATTCTGTTAGCATTACCGTGGATGTCATGTATTGACATGTACCGTCACAGGCTGACGACATAATGGATGTTATGTGTTGACACGTAACGTCACAGGCTGACGATGTTATTGTGGATGTCATGTATTGACATATGTGTAGCGAGGCGGGTCCTAGGATTGGCCAAACCCGTCCCATACCCGCCCCGTTGCCATTCCTAATTGTGGTTGAGTAAGGACACCGGGATGTCTGTTGTGCGTTTGTATTGGAGAAGTATTGGGTGATGACCCAGTACTCTAATTGATGGTACGATATGGTATACCGGGGTGGAACGTATGATACGTTGGTAGGTTTGGTATAAACCTAAGGAGGCAGCGACTTACTGGCCAGGTATTGTTGTCATGTTATAGTGTGCTTGTTGTAGCCATTATACTACTCGTTGGAACCGGGTTTGGTGAATCGTATTATGATACGATGAGGGTTTATAGTGGACTCTTGTAGTCACTATGTGGCATGAGAATTGAGGCAGTGAATACCTCACGAGAATGTGTATACGTTAGATGATTTGAGGGACTTGTACTGGTGTGATGTCCAGATTTATTATAATCATTTGTTGGACTAAATATGATTTAGATTTTATTGATAATTAATTTTAGAACTAAGTGGAATTGACCAAGTGAAGGTCAACTGGCAAATTAATCGGATCATAAAATATTTTGAGATTGTAAATATACTCCGATAATATTTTAGAGATAAGTTAATTAAAATGAAGAATTTAAGTTTTGGGTTTTTGGGGTGTGTATAAATCCCAATCGTTGTCTATAAATAATATGTCAGTGCACCGGCGACACTTCGATGTACAAAATCGGGTTAGGATACAAAAAATAAATATGTTATGTTGGGCATTTTCGGACACACAATAAAACATGTAAATACATGCACAAAAACCCGATCCCCTTTTCTTCTCCGCTGAAAATCGCGCATTCAGACCCCTCGCCGCTAAAGCCGCGCGCCCGCCGCCGTCGGACCTCCTTCCGGCGCGTCCGAACCACCACCGTCTTCGTCTCTTCCAGGCGCATCTTTCCATACCAAGATCTTGAAGTTTCGTCGCGTATTTCGTTTGGATCTTGCAAGGAAGCGCAGCGATTCGAACTTTCAAATTCGTCCGATTTTGGGACGATTTTCTTCCAATAATTTTGTGGGTAATCTTCCTCATCCTTCAATCGTTTTTCCCCTGAAATCCCTCGAATTTTTGATGAAGATTGGTTCGATTTTGCTAACATTTTGGAAGGGTTTGCTAGTGTGTGTTCCAGTGTGTGTGCGTGTGTGTGTTCTGTGTGCAGATTAGTGTGTGTGCGTGTGTGTTCTGTGTGCAGATAAGTGTGTGTACTGTGTGTGCATGTGCGTGTGCTGCTAGGTGTGTGGGTATGTGGTTCCAACTTGTAGTTTGGTATCTAAGTGATGATTACATGTTTAGAGGTCCTATGCCTATACTTACATGTATTGGAGTCTACATATGCTATGAATTGTTGGGGGTCTAATTATAACTCACTTTAATGAATGGTTAATTGTTGAAAATAAATTGTGGAATATGTCTTGGCTTAGTATTATTGTTGGTTAAAAGATGACTAAATTCATGTATGGAAGGTGTTTGTTAATATGCTTAAAATGTGATTCAAGTGAGGGTCTAAACCTTGTTAGTTGCTAATAGGTGGTGAAAAGAATTGACTTCTATGGTTTGTAGCCATTATAATATTTTGGTGGGTGTTGGGCTATGGTGTGGATTATATTACCTTTAGAGGCATGTATGGTATGTGTTAACATGTAATAGAATTTATGGTGATGTATATGCTTGAATGTGTATCATGGCATGTATTGTTGATTTATGTTACTTTATTGAATTACTACTCTTAGTAGTGAGTTCTAAATCAAGAATTTTGGAATCCAATGCATCTTTAAATTGTTAAAGTTGAATTTAATCAATAAATGACCTTATGTTGGGATTAAGGGAATTAGATTTAAAAGGATAGAATCTTGTATCTACATGGATCCCTTCTTTCGTGTCTTGGTTTGAATCACCTCGGTGTGGGTTTGAATGTTTGGAACATGTTAATTGGCTTACTTGGATTGTTTTAGTTAGACACTAGTTGGATATTATTATGCATACACCCTTGCACTTCCTTTCCCTCTGTTGAACTTGTGTGTCTAGTGAACTGCTATGTGGGTTGGGCGTGATCTTGCACGTATGGGTGTGTGTATCCCGCATCATGTGTGTGATGTAGCGGATGGTGGGAGATTATGGGGTTTTGCATTACCAATGAAATATCATGATTAATGTGAGGATGTGTGCATCCAAAGTATTGATTATGATTTGATTCATAATATTGAGTTATTGATTTGTGATATGGAAATGAAAGTAAGAACTATTTGATGGATGTTCATTGCTCGGATTATGAGCTAATATTGAATTGATATTCAATATAGACTCTACAGGAGACTTCGGACGTTGATGATAGCTTGTTCATGTTGTCTTCTATATGGTACATGGTGACGTACGAGCAGGTATATCTAGTATCTATACATTCATGTATACATGCAATTTTGAATATGATGTTTCAGGTAAGTGTTTGACTTTGATAATTGAGTTTCATATACGAGTTATGGGGGACACGTAGTGGTACGTGATCCGATTTTACTTGTTGAGTAGTGAGGCCGTGGGCATGAGCGATATGAGAAAGTATCGAGAATGAGATGGTGGGATAACCAGGTTTACATTGGGATAACCAGGTTTACATTGATATTGAACTATTTATGTTTGAGCATAAATAATATATTGTCATTGTATCGAATTCATAAGCGTTGTTAAGTATCACATTTTCAGTGATAATACTAAACTTGACATTATGAAGGTGCGTGAGTTTGAAACAGGAACAGTGTGTGGAAGCAATACAAATTCAGAATTGTACAGGGAGTATATTTTATGAGTTTTGAATAATCTAAATTATTGTATTATGATTTTGTATAACTGATTTGTGATTGAATATTGAGTGGGAGTGTGCTCACCCTGTGTGGGGGCTGTTTATGTTGAAACGGGTACAACAGGTACGATGCTGCTTTGGAGTGCTAGGCTCGAACCTTGTTGGATGATGCTTCCAGAAGCGTAGTATGAGATTGAGCCGATATTCGAGGTTGAGCGGTTGGTATATATACTAATTATGCATCCGGATGAATATCCGTTATTCGTTGCTCTTCTGTGAGCACTTGTATCTGTATATGGACTGTATAAGGGTGTTGAAACCCACTTTTGTTATCTTATTAGTGTGGTGTCTTCCCTGGCTGGGAATTTACTTAGTGTTTCTGTATTCTGTTTAGTATTGTGTTGTCCCTGGTCGGGAGTTATGTTGTGATGTGTTTTTATTTCCGGTTAGCTCAGTTTTTGGGGAGACTCTGTCCAAATTTTTATAAAAACCCACAATGTAAAAGTTGTGTAATGGGGATGGTATTGGGTGAAATCCCTGAGTCTATTTGTTGGTCGAGATGATCATATAATGTTGAACATTATTTATGCCATGGGATTATGGGAAACATGTAATGATTCTTTTTAAAGAATGAAAAGAAAATGAAAAATTTATACACATACGACGTCATAAATGAACTAATGACGAGGTTAAGCGTTTGGGCTTTACATTAGTGGTATCAGAGCAGTGGTTGCTCTTTGGGGCTATTAAGGGCCTAGGAAGTTATTGATAGCACATATTTATGCATGATGGCATTAATGTTGTATGATACAACTAGTTGTTTATGTGCTTTTATGATATGAAAAGTGGTGTTGCTAATCATTGTAATTGCAGGAAGGGGTAGAATGCGATGGGATGGCATTAATGGTGATGTCTAGCACTTCATGTATTATGTGTTAAGGGATCTGATTTTGTAGGAAAATCAGGAAAGGTGAGACGTACGGGCTTCGGATGGTAAAACGTGTTACACCTTTGATTATGTATATCGTGGATAGTGGATCCTTACATGTGATGGTATATGTGAAATGATAGTGATATATATTGTGATAATAGAATCAACTGTTGTGTTTGATTATTGTGGTAGAATTGATGAATGTTCCGGTAGCCTTTATCTTCGAGCGAGGGAGGTACTTGCCGCTGTCATATGAAGCGATGGTAGTATGATATTTGCCGCTGTCATGTCTAAGCGAGGTAACATGCCGCTGTCATTGTCGAAGCGAGGGATATCATATGATGCCGCTATATGTCGAAGCGAGGGGTCCTAAAATTCCGCTGTTGTATTGGGACCGGAACAGTCACAATTCTAGTGATTAATGTGGAATATTGTGGTTATAACTGGAACGTGATATCGATCATTATATTGTGAACTATTGTATTAACCTGGATGCAGGTACATGGAGCTAGTGGAAGTTCCGGTAGTTGTTATATTCGAGTGAGGGAGGTACTTGCCGCTGTCATATGAAGCGATGGTAGTATGATATTTGCCGCTGTCATGTCTAAGCGAGGTAACATGCCGCTGTCATTGTCGAAGCGAGGGATATCATATGATGCCGCTATATGTCGAAGCGAGGGGTCCTAAAATTCCTCTGCTATAACAAGACCGGAACAACCACATTATCGATATTGATAGCGATGTCTCATTCCGCTATATTGGTTGGTGATGGTTCATGCCGCCACGTATATTGGTAGCGATGTCACATTCCGCTATATTGGTTGGCGATGGTTCATGCCGCCAGGTATATTGATAGCGATGTCTCATTCCGCTATATTGATTGGCGATGGTTTATGCCGCCGGGTACATGTATAGCGATGCCTCTTTCCGCTATGTCAATGGCGATGGCTCATGCCGCCAGACATGTGTTTAACGATGGTGCATTCCGCTGATTCCATGGTGATGGTTCTTGCCGCCGATTATATATATAGCGACGTCTCATTCCGCTATTCTGTTGATGGTGAGTATATCAATTTGTGTATTGATATGAAATCATATTTTGTGGAATACTTATGTTGAGAGCAGGGACAATTTAAGAGATCAAGTGTCGATCAACTGTGTACAGTAAGTGTTATTACATCTTCTTGTTTTAAGAATGTATCATTGTGATTATGGATATTATATGTATGCCAGTAGTGGCGATGAGTATTATGTACCGTCGTAGGGCGATGAAGATTGATGCATTGCTATTGTGTTAGCAATGAATATTTTTAGTACCGCTATTGTGATTAGCGATGAATGTTGTTGTATCGCAATTGTGTTAGCAATGAGTATTGATGATGCTTTGATTGCAGATGGCAATAGAAGTTGTGCTATGTACAGTTATGTTATTGCTCATTGGGTATACCTGATTTAGGCCCAAGAGGATATTGGATCGATCCAGGAGGACAAAGTATCGAGGTAAACCGTTTCAGTTAGCTGAACATATTGATATATGTTGATTCGAGTTATTTTGTTGATTCATATTGATTTTGAAATCATGTACATGTAGAAAAGTTGATAATGGAATTGAAGTGGAACCTAGATGTATCATTCATATTTTGTTGCGGTAATAAGGCAAGAAGGGGTGTAACCTCTGTGATAGCACTCTCATATCTACGGTGTGTAGTGATGAGATATTGAAAATAGATGTTAATCACTTTGTGATGATAATTGTTGTTGTGAAAGCATGCTAGTTTTGTATGTGGTAGGATTAATAATTGATTAATCACCTATTATGTTGAATGGAATACAATCAGATAGACATGAGTTTAATGAGTGTGTCACGGGATGGCATGAGTATGTCACGGAATGACGCGTGATTACTACGAATGTCGTGTGTGGACATGTGTTCATTGTGAATATTCATGATTAATGAATTATAATGTTTCGAGGATGAGTTAAAGATTGATATAAATTGCGTCATGGAGGCATGCAATTAATTCTTATGTTAAATTTCAATCACCCTATGAGACAGTGTGCTATAACATGTTGTGTATAGAACCGCGTGAAACTTTTGATACAAGGAATTAATGTTTGATGATAGAAACATTATGAATATCGAAATGCGTAAATGACAAGGTACGTGTTATGTTACTAGTATTTGAGAAATACTAACGAGATTATTTTGTACTTGTCCTATGACAGACAGTAATTGGGTGAAGTAATGTGGAAATGTTGATACTTAAGAGTATGTGAGTACTGTGATTAACATGATATTATGATGCCATTGTGTATTGTAGATGATTCCATCTACAAAGGTATGTCACGAACTATTCGATATTGATGTTGATGCCTTGTGTTAGATGAGTATAATCGTGACATGAAAATATTGGTGTTAGCCATTTATCATGATTTGATGCTGATGGTCTGTGGCTGTTGGTGTGTATAATGTGTATATACGTATGTGAGAATGACTAATGGGTTTTCTAGTCATTACCTTGCACCAGATAATAGCCACGAGATGATATATGAAAGATTGATGCATAAAGGCTCAAGAGTACCGTTACTTCATACGGATGACGGTGATGATGTGCGGATAAGTTGCATACATTTGCAACGACACAGGTATGAAGTTAATTAAGATAAATGTTGATGTATTGTCATATATTCTTGAATATAAATGAAAGCATGGATTGCATGATTTAACGAGATTATATGATGGGTACTGTGATAAAAGTATATGACGGGAAATAAGATTGTGCAATGGAATTGTGTCGATGAAAGTACACACGTAGTGAGAGATGACAAAGAAGCTTGACGGTTAAACACTTCTTGCGATCGTTGGTGCAATGGGGCACATGTGTGAGCCACGATGATTCCGATAACTGTCATCTTACAGATGGTAAAGTCACTACATCGAGCTGTATAGGGTACGTAAATTTTACAGTTGGCTTTTATGGTAAGCATGCGTTTAAATTTCGAGGACGAAATTTTATATGTTGGGGAGAATTGTGATGTCCAAATTTATTAAAATCATTTGTTGGACTAAATATGATTTAGATTTTATTGATAATTAATTTTAGAATTAATTAATTAGTAGTGGAATTGACCAAGTGAAGGTCAACTGGCAAATTAATCGGATCATAAAATATTTTGAGATTGTAAAATATACTCCGATAATATTTTAGAGATAAGTTAATTAAAATGAAGAATTTAAGTTTTGGGTTTTTGGGGTGTCTATAAATCCCAATTGTTGTCTATAAATAATATGTCAGTGCACCGGCGACACTTCGATGTACAAATCCGGGTTAGGATACAAAAAATAAATATGTTATGTTGGGCATTTTCGGACACACAATAAAATGTGTAAATACACGCACAAAAACCCGATCCCCTTTTCTTCTCCGCTGAAAATCGCGCATTCAGACCCCTCGCCGCTAAAGCTGCGCGCCAGCCGCCGTCTGACCTCCTTCCGGCGCGTCCGAACCACCACCGTCTTCGTCTCTTCCAGGCGCATCTTTCCATACCAAGATCTTGCAGTTTCGTCGCGTATTTCGTTCGGATCTTGCAAGGAAGCGCAGCGATTCGAACTTTCAAATTCGTCCGATTTTGGGACAATTTTCTTCCAATAATTTTGTGGGTAATCTTCCTCATCCTTCAATCGTTTTCCCCCTGAAATCCCTCGAATTTTTGATGAAGATTGGTTCGATTTTGCTAACATTTTGGAAGGGTTTGCTAGTGTGTGTTCCAGTGTGTGTGCATGTGTGTGTTCTGTGTGCAGATTAGTGTGTGTGCGTGTGTGTTCTGTGTGCAGATAAGTGTGTGTACTGTGTGTGCATGTACGTGTGCTGCTAGTGTGGGTATGTGGTTCCAACATGTAGTTTGGTATCTAAGTGATGATTACATGTTTAGAGGTCCTATGCCTATACTTATATGTATTGGAGTATACATATGCTATGAATTGTTGGGGGTCTAATTATAACTCACTTTAATGAATGGTTAATTGTTGAAAATAAATTGTGGAATATGTCTTGGCTTAGTATTATTGTTGGTTAAAAGATGACTAAAATCATGCATGGAAGGTGTTTGTTAATATGCTTAAAATGTGATTCAAGTGAGGGTCTAAACCTTGTTAGTTGCTAATAGGTGGTGAAAAGAATTGACTTCTATGGTTTGTAGCCATTATAATATTTTGGTGGGTGTTGGGCTATGGTGTGGATTATATTACCTTTAGAGGCATGTATGGTATGTGTTAACATGTAATAGAATTTATGGTGATGTATATGCTTGAATGTGTATCATGGCATGTATTGTTGATTTATGTTACTTTATTGAATTACTACTCTTAGTAGTGAGTTCTAAATCAAGAATTTTGGAATCCAATGCATCTTTAAATTGTTAAAGTTGAATTTAATCAATAAATGACCTTATGTTGGGATTAAGGGAATTAGATTTAAAAGGATAGAATCTTGTATCTACATGGATCCCTTCTTTCGTGTCTTGGTTTGAATCACCTCGGTGTGGGTTTGAATGTTTGGAACATGTTAATTGGCTTACTTGGATTGTTTTAGTTAGACACTAGTTGGATATTATTATGCATACACCCTTGCACTTCCTTTCCCTCTGTTGAACTTGTGTGTCTAGTGAACTGCTATGTGGGTTGGGCGTGATCTTGCACGTATGGGTGTGTGTATCCCGCATCATGTGTGTGATGTAGCGGATGGTGGGAGATGATGGGGTTTTGCATTACCAATGAAATATCATGATTAATGTGAGGATGTGTGCATCCAAAGTATTGATTATGATTGATTCATAATATTGAGTTATTGATTTGTGATATGGAAATGAAAGTAAGAACTATTTGATGGATGTTCATTGCTCGGAATATGAGCTAATATTGAATTGATATTCGATATAGACTCTACAGGAGACTTCGGACGTTGATGATAGCTTGTTCATGTTGTCTTCTATAAGGTACGTGGTGACGTACGAGCAGGTATATCTAGTATCTATACATTCATGTATACATGCAATTTTGAATATGATGTTTCAGGTAATTGTTTGACTTTGATAATTGAGTTTCATATACGAGATATGGGGGACATGTAGTGGTACGTGATCCGATTTTACTTGTTGAGTAGTGATGCCGTGGGCATGAGCGATATGAGAAAGTATCGAGAATGAGATGGTGGGATAACCAGGTTTACATTGGGATAACCAGCTTTACGTTGATATTGAACTATTTATGTTTGAGCATAAATAATATATTGTCATTGTATCGAATTCATAAGCGTTGTTGAGTATCACATTTTCAGTGATAATACTAAACTTGACATTATGAAGGTGCGTGAGTTTGAAACAGGAACAGTGTGTGGAAGCAATACAAATTCGGAATTGTACAGGGAGTATATTTTATGAGTTTTGAATAATCTAAATTATTGTATTATGATTTTGTATAACTGATTTGTGGTTGAATATTGAGTGGGAGTGTGCTCACCCTGTGTGGGGGTTGTTTCTGTTGAAACAGGTACAACATGTACGATGCTGCTTTGGAGTGCTAGGCTCGAACCTATTTGGATGATGCTTCCAGAAGCGTAGTATGAGATTGAGCCGATATACGAGGTTGAGCGGTTGGTATATACTAATTATGCATCCGGATGAATATCTGTTATTCGTTGCTCTTCTGTGAGCACTTGTATCTGTATATGGACTGTATAAGGGTGTTGAAACCCACTTTTGTTATCTTATTATTGTGGTGTCTTCCCTGGCTGGGAATTTACTTAGTGTTTCTGTATTCTGTTTAGTATTGTGTTGTCCCTGGTCGGGAGTTATGTTGTGATGTGTTTTTATTTCCGGTTAGCTTTGTGGGGAGACTCTGTCCAAATTTTTATAAAAACCCACAATGTAAAAGTGGTGTAATGGGGATGGTATTGGGTGAAATCCCTGAGTCTATTTGTTGGTCGAGATGATCATATAATGTTGAACATTATTTATGCCATGGGATTATGGGAAACATGTAATGATTCTTTTTAAAGAATGAAAAGAAAATGAAAAATTTATACACATACGACGTCATAAATGAACTAATGACGAGTTTAAGCGTTGGGGCCTTACAACTGGGACAACTCAATTTTGTTGGGAGTACCAACGTGAGTGTCAACAAGTCGTTGTTAGCACTGGTTGAGAATCCTTGCATATGGAATGCAACGGGGGACACAATCGGAATTATGTGATATAGTTAGTGGGGTGACACTACTATATTGATTGTATCTCTTGAAGAGATTTGGTGCATACTGTCATGGAGACAGCTGTCATTAGTCGAGGGTTGATTGTAAATCAGCCATAGTGAGCATTACTGGTGTTGGTCAGGGTAATGACTTTATATTTTCGGTGAGACGTACGAGGAGACGTCCCTGGGGAGATGCTCGAGATTGTGAAGTACTATGGTATTAGTACATAGCATTATTAGAATGGGTATACGTTGTGTATATGGATTTTGGATTGGTAATAGTTGCAAAAATGCACTATTCTGAACCAGTTGTGTATTTATTGGTTCACTGATACATTTTGGTATAAATATATCCAGGTTTTCCGAACGGTATTCGAGGTTGGAGGGTCATGGGTTCATGACACTTTCCTTATGAGGAATGCGGTATTGATATACCTACCCATTGGGAATCTTTGGAAGATTCGATGAGTCGGTTTGTGTGGTGTTGATGTTGGAATCACACCATTGGTCCTTGGTCCGTCTGTTGGGAAAAACATTTCAAGTTTTGGTGATAACAAGACACCTACCGGATGAACACCTACTGGATGGACATCTACCGGATGAACACCTATCGGATGGACACCTACCGGATGGACACTTACTGGATGAACAACTACTGGATGGACACCTACCGGATAGACATCTATCGGATGAACACCTACTGATGGACACCTACTGGATGGGCACCTACCGGATGGACAACTACTGGACAGACATCTACTGGATAGTCATCTACTGGACAAAGACATCAACTGATTACAGAAGAATGAACGATCATTTGAAAGAAGAAAACCAGCAGATGAACTATCCAGCAAGTGCACAAAGCAACAAGACAAAACGAGTATAACCTATTCTGACAAAGGTACAACAGAGCGCCGCACCTTGCTATATCTCCGCCACCATTAGCGTCAGAATAAAAGAGCTGTTGCTAAACAAAATAGGAAAGAAGACAACCAGAATTTGGAATGGTGACAGAAAATTGATCTCTTCCAAATATAGACAAGTTGCCGTTAGACCAATAAGTCTATAATACGTTCAAGTAAAGAATGAAGAGGTTAGCTGAACCATCTGATCAAACAAAAGAAAAACATCAACGTCAACAGCATATCATCTCATTGATATTCTCTGAAAGTTCATCAAGATCAGAAAAGAACTACAATTGAGTCTGCTGCTCAAAGAACACTCGAAGCTAAATAGTTTTATATCGTGTGTGAGTGTTATAGAACTCATTGTAAACAAATTTGAAATTTGTGATTGTTAGGAGTTTAGGCCAAGCTGTGTGAGTGCCTAAGGAGGTAGTATACTGCAAAGTGTAAACCAAAGTCTTCTAGTGTAACCTTCCTGCAAAGGAAGAAGGGGAGACGTAGAAGCGTTGTGCTTCAAACTTCCAGAAACAATATTTGTGTCTTTTACTTACTGCAACTTACCATTCAGTTACTACAACTCATAAGTTCAGCAGACGTCTTTCGCACTATAATCAGTGTCTGCTGACTTGCAACATATTGAGAAGCTACTGCAGTACTTAACAGTCTGCAGCAATCCGAGTAAAATAGAAATTGAATCTAGTGTTTATTCAACACCCCCCCTTTTAAACACTACCCCGATCCTAACAAGTGGTATCAAAGCTTAGTTCTTCTCAATCTTGAGAATTACTAAAAACTGATGGCCTCATTCAGCGCGATTCTCATGTTCAAGAAGGATGAATACGATGACTGGAGAATTTGTATGCAAGCACATCTGAGTGCCCAAGATGATGACATGTGGTTCGTCATCAATGATGGACCAATGAAGATCATGAAGGTCAGTACAACAGCTGCCATTACTGGTGGTGAACCTCAGATGGTCGAGAAGGACAGATCCTCCTGGACAAATGAAGAAAAGAAAAAAGCAAATCTGGACAATGTGGCCAAAGACATATTGTTCAAAGCACTGGACAAAAACATGTTCAACAAGATCAAAATGTGTCCCACTGCTAAAGACATCTGGGAAAAGAGTGCTCAGCTATGCGAAGGAAATGATCAAACCAAGGAAAACAGCTCACTGTCGCCCTACAGAAGTTCGAAAACATCAAAATAATATCCGGAGAAACTCTCAGTGAATATGATGAAAGAGTAACTGGAATCATAAATGAACTCAACAGTCTTGGTAAGGATCTATCCAACAGGGAAGCCACCATAAAGGTCATGAGAGGTCTCCCAAGAGAATGGGATGTAAAAACGATTGCCATGAGAGAATCCAAAGATCTAAACAAGATAGATCTACATGATTTATTTGCAGACTTAAAAGCATATGAGTTCGAACTAGGCATTCGGATTGAAGATGAACCCAGCACCAGTCAACCAACCAAAGCTCTTACTGCATTAGAAGCTCTGCCTACCACAACAGAGATGACTCCTGAACAAATATGCAATGATGCAATGGTGCTGTTTGTCAAAAAATTTGGAAAATTTATGAAGAAGAATCAAAAGACCTATCAATCTTATCCAAGGAAGCAGAACTTCAAAAATAGATCAGATGAGGATGATCGTGTATGCTTCAACTGTATTAAGCTAGGACATTTTATCGCAGACTGTCCTAAACCAAACAAAGATGATCAAAAGAGAGGATCCAAGGACTATAGAAAGTCAAAGGAAAGCAGAAGATCATCCAGAAGGGACAGAGACCAAAAAGTACTAGTGGCTGAAGAAAAAAAGAGCAAATTGGCTGATTCAGAGTCAGAATCAGAAAAATCCACCAGCTCATCCAGTGACAGTGAAGATGAAGAAGTTCACTGTCTAATGGCCAACGATGACTGTGAGGTAACTGATCCTAATCTCTCTGAATTTACACATAATGAACTCACCAATGCATTGCAGGACATGATTAATGAGTATCAGATGTTGTATGAATCCTTCGAGAATTATAAGACCGAACAATCAATCCCAACAGAACAGCGAAAACAACAAACTTGATTGTGAACAATCAAAGGAGTTGAGAAGCTTAAGGGAAAAAGTAAGTCGACTCGAGAAAGAAAGGGATGAAGCAACGTGTGCACACCAGAAACTCATTAAGCTGGTTCGCACATGGAACACATCTACTGCCAGAAAAGATGAGATGCTTGAGTCAATAAGGCTTGCTGATGATCTTACCGGCATAGGTACTCTAACAATGATAGTAACTCATCTGGCATCAAATCTCAACTGTGTAGAAAAGAACAAGATTCAAACAATGAATTTTGTAAGATCAAGCACAGTATATGAACCAAGTGAGTTGGTTAAGGAACCTGTTAAGCCAATACTCATCAAGGAACGGGCATCACACAAAGGTATCGGTTATGTTGAGCCAAAAGAGAAAGCTAAAGCGGGGCAAAATTTTAGAAATAAACATAATCCCACAGGTCAGGCAACTCGAGAGGTAAAACCCAACTGGTACTATAATTGTATGCCTGTCCAGAAGAGGTATATGCTTCACAACAGAAACCAAAAACCTAAACACATGCATACACTCACTATCACACACATCATCCAAGAACATCTTCATCACTTAATGCACACACATTTCAGGACACACGCAGACCCAAACAATTCAGGGTTATACAAGTGTGGGTCCCGAAAGGACTAATCCTGTCTGGACCCATGTAGGATTGGGTACCAACCATTGTATTGCTTTATTTGCAGAAAATTAGAATCCATCAAGTTCGGAGCTCAGAGTGGTTTCTGGACAGCGGATGTTCTAGACACATGACAGGGAATGCATGCTTATTGTCTGAATTGGTTGACATCACCGGACCAAAAATAACTTTTGGAGACAACACGAAAGGTAGAACCGTGGGTAAGGGTAAGATTATCTACGATTATATTATTATTAAAGATATTCTGTTAGTTGAAAATTTATGTTATAACTTGATTAGCATCAGTCAACTCTGTGACAATGGTCACTCTGAAGATTTCAACCAGCACTCATGTACTATAAGATCTACTGATGGTAGTACATTGCTTGTAGGAAGAAGGCATGAGAACACATATAAAATTGATTGGAACCTTAATCAGCCTACCTCTTCTACTTGCTTTGCTGCCTTGAATATTTCCAAAACTGGCTTTGGCACAAACGTTTGAGTCACTTAAATTTTAAAACTATTGTCAGTCTGCGTAAACTCGATCTAGTCATTGGACTGCCTCAAATAGAGTTCTCAAAAGACAAGATCTGCTCAGCATGCCAACTTGGTAAGCAAATCAGATCCTCCTTTAAGAACAAAGGGAGTAAATCTTCTTCTTGGTACCTAGAGTTGCTGCATATGGATCTTTTCGGTCCTATACCAGTAACAAGTCTAGGGGGAATGAAGTATACCCTAGTGTTAATAGACGATTACTCTCGTTTCCCGTGGGTCCTGTTTCTAAGTGGCAAAGATCAGGCTACTCCAAAGCTGATCAAACTACTGAAAAGACTCCAAAATGAGAAATCGTGTGGGATAGACAGGATTCGTAGTGATAAAGGTACCGAGTTTACCAATCAATCGAATCATATCTAGATGATCTTGGTATTAAACACGAATACTCTGCTGCAAGAACCCCATAACAAAATGGAGTGGCTGAGCGTAGGAACCGCACTTTGAAAGAAGCTGCGCGAACTATGCTTGCAGAATCAGATATTTCGCAGAGATTTTGGGCAGAAGCTGTCAACACAGTATGTTATATGCAGAACAGATCAATGATTAATAAGAGAGCAAATAAAACCCCTTATGAGATCTGGAATGGCAGTAAGCAAAATATTTCTTATTTCCATGTGTTTGGTTGCTGATGTTTTATTCACAACAATGGAAAGACTCACCACTTTTGATGCCAAATCTGATGCTGGAATATATCTTGGATATTCTACAGTTAGTAAAGCTTTCAGGTAATAATAGAACACTTACTGTAGAAGAATCTGTGCATGTAAAATTTGATGAATCTACTAATCATACTGTATCTGATCTGGAAATCAACAACTTGAGCAATCGACTGGAAATCACTTATATTGATGAAAATGTTGATGATGAGATAGATTACAAAAGCAAACTTGACTGCTCTTTGGAACCAGAAGTTCCTGAAGCTCAAGTAGAGGAGTCTGCTTGTAAGGACACCGTGCCCTTAACCTGTTATTAGTGTATTAATCCATGCCATTAGTGCATGCAATCATACATGTAGGGGAAAAACCACTTGTCATCATAGCCAATCATGCTAATAATAAAATTCTTTACATTATTCCATTTAATGTCTAGTTTCCCCAACCAAGTCCACATACTTATCATGCACCAATATAATACACTAACATGTTCTTAGTTCATTTGGCAATTCAATAGATAATTGCATACTACTCATAAATGAAGAGAGAAAGGCCATTGCCTTTTTATACATACCATATACACATAATAGTGCTCACATACGAGCATCGAATAAGTATATGTTTATCAAATGTATAAAACGTCGTGCTCAATACCGTCGCTGGTACTTCGATCACTGGAATCACCTCCATTCCATAGCTCGAGCTCAACTCCAAAGCCATCGATGTACCTAATCACTTGCCCCAACAGAGACAGCCCCCACACGGGTTGAGCATACCAATATCCCAAATCCAATAATCACCATAATACAATTCATAATTTACAAAATGTAAATGCTATGAAATATAAAAGATGCTCCCTGGATGGTATCATCCTCATCCGGGATTCCCTGTACTGTCCCTGTTCTCAAAATAACTGAAACCATCAAATTCCCAAATGCCAGTTAATCATTACATTGATTAACAAATCCGTTTGCCATATACCGATTTCATAATCAATAATACCAAATCATTAAACAATGATTACAGATATTCCATATACCTCACGTATGGTTCCATAGTTCTATTCCATTGCTCGCTCTACAATAGCGGCATTTCATTCTCACGCATGCTCAACAGCAATGGCGTCATAACCGATGTTCGCTCAAATGCGACAACATCCCAATCATTGCTCGCTCAAAAGCGGCACCATATAATTCCCAATGCATATATATCCATTTGTAGTAATTACCATAAACCTTGTAATTCAATATTCGTGTATTTCTAATACTGATTTCCGTATACATTTATTGCAATACAGTGTACCATGCACTCAACATTTGCAATTATAATAGAGGGCTATGCTCGTACGTCATACGTACCTTATATTCCCATAGTTCGAATCCAATCTTGCCTTGGTCCCGTGACCGATGAATTATGTGCTAAACACGATTAATAATCCACAATTAATCTCAAACATGCAACCACGTGCCCAAGCACGTTCACAAACCCCAATTGTATCGTCATCCATGACAATTAACCATTTTAAAAGACCACGGGCGAAGCATGCATCGCAAACTCAACAGGAAATTAAACCCCAAAAACAGGCATTGGCGATCGATCGCTTCGCCCCAGGCGATCGATCGCCTCGCAAAAATGGCATGGGCGATCGATTGCTCCATTTCCAGGCGATCGGTCGCCTCTCAGTGTTTTTGGCTACTGCCTCATGGCGATCGATCGCTTCCTTTGAGGCGGTCGATCGCCTCACTGTTCATCTTCCTTAAAATTTCATCAACGTCGCGGCGATCGATCGCCCCGCCCTAGGGATCGATCGCCTCGACCTGTAACAGCTAAAAATGGCGTTTTTCTTGCAAAATCTTCCCCAACAACAATGCTCACACCCCATACAACATACATCCTTAACAAGGGGCTATAAATCAACCCCAAAACACAACAACCTTAAAAAGCCAATTTCTTAAACCCAACTCAAATCCTTCCCAAACACCATAATACCACTATCAAATCGAAGATAAATGCGAGGGGATGAATAATACCTTATTATCTTCGAGAAATTCGGCTCCCATGTCGAGCCTACATCGACTTTTCATCAAGGGAGAAAAGAGGGAAGAAGAGGGGTGGGGATCGCTGGGTATAGCTCCAAAGCTCCAAAATACCGACTCCTCCACAAATACATCATGATTCATTAAATATCATCTGTTTTCAATAATTATCTCTCCAACTCAAATTCCATTACCAACCCCAGTACAAGGTACTCCGGACCCCAGATCCCACCAAAGACCAAATTCCAAGGTTATCACCACGATGAGAATACAATCTCACACAATCCCAACGGATCTACATCTTCAAATCATGAACATGTCATGAACGACACATCAACCGCGAGGACACCAACCTCGCACCAAAACTTGGAATGGGATAAACCTCCCAAACCATCACAACCGCAACAGAACGGCAGTATACACCAAAGCTAACCATCTCAAAAGCAGTCAGCCAACCTTAACTGCAAATCAAACGAATCATTTGTGATTCCAAAATAGATACGTCTCGATGATATCTTTACGATTTAGCCTACGTTGTTAAATCTACATCGTTTCCAAGGAAAACACCAGCACACAACCGTGTACCTAGACTACATCCGGTTCCCATTCCCCAAATCCATCTCCAACAGAGGAGTAGTTGCACCGCTTGCAACACGGATCGGACAACTCACGGTCACCGATCGACACAAAACACATCTCCAAAGATGTCTACATCCGTGTGTTCCAAGAAGTCACATCTTGGTCCAAACACAACATCGAGACTCTACAAGGTCGACTCAAGTTTCCAAAAAGACATGCAAGAAAATCAACTGCATTCCCGCCACACGTGTCAACCACGACACCTAACAAATCCGACCCATGGCCATCCCTCGTTTACCCTAGGATTCAACAATCCTAACATAGGGACGTTAACAAATTAGTCAAAATGACTTACCATGGCCTCAACACACGACAATCCCTCCTCAAGGGAGTCAATCAGACCTCACGATCATTATTCAGAATACATCGTGTCATTGAGATTACCAATCTCAAGGTGCCACAATCTGTCACCGGAGATTCATTCATCAAAGCATATAAATCCGATGCTCGGCAAGTACCATGAAAATGCTGGCATTTGTATACCACATCGGCATACATGCCTAAGCACCAATACCACCTGCAATTCAATGTAATCGATTCGGGTATTACCAATCATACCCAAAAGTCCCAATCTCAACTGTCAATCCTCAATTATTCTCACTCCTCGGAGAATGATGGTTGACAAACCAAAAAGGGTGTGATTTCAACATCAACACCACACAAACCAAATCAACAAATCTCCCAAAAGATTCAACTGGTAGGTATATCAATACCGCCTTCCTCACAAGGAAAGTGTCATGAATCCATGACCCTCCAACCTCGAACCACCGTTCGGAAAACGTGGATATATTTATACCAAAATATATTCCGGAACCCAGAAATACACAACTGGTTAGAATAGTGCATCAATGCCACTATTACCAAATCGAAACCCGTATACACCACATATACTCATTCTAATGATGCTCTGTACTAATACCATAGTACTCCATAAACCTCGAGCATCTCCCAGAGACGCCTCCTCGTACGTCTTACCGAAAATATAAAGCCATTACCCAGTCCATCATCAGTAATGCTTACCATGGCTAATTTACAATCAACCCACGATCGATACCAGTTGTCTCCATGACAGTACGATCTAAATTTCTCCAAGAGATACAATCAATATAGTAGTGTCACCCCACTAACTGTGTCCCACAATTCCAATCGTGACTCCCGTTGCATTCCATATGCAATGATTCTCAACCAGAACCAACAATGACTTGTCGACACTCACGTTGGTACTCCCAACAAAACTGAGTTGTCCCAGTACAAGTCCCTCAAAACATTCGACATAAAAACGTCTCCGTGAGGTATTTCCTGCATCGAACCTTATGCCACAAGGCAACTACCAAGTCTACCATAAGTCTTCATCGTATCATCATACGATTCACAAAACTCGGTCCCAACGTGCAGTATAATGCCCACAACAAGCACACTATAACACTATGATAGGCTTAGATATTACGTGTTTTTAGCTGTAATTTCTTACCATTTTTCGTACTTTTTCCTGGATGAAATTACGCTTTTTGGTATTTATTTGCTTGTTTCAGGAAAATAGGTCGGAAATGGTAGAAATGAGCTAAAATGAAGAAAAGGGTGAAATCGAGGCGAAAAAGAGAAAAAAAGTGAAGAATTCAGATTTTGAGAAGCACCGATCGATAGAGAATATTTCTCGATCGATCGATCCGGGCAGAGAGTTCAGCAACAATTTTATCGAAGTGTCGATCGATCGGAACCAAAATTTTGATCGATCGATCGAGGCAGAAAGTTTTAAACGCTGAAATGAACAATGCACCGATCGATCGGAAAATATTTTCGGTCGATCGATACTCGAATTCTTAAAAATCTTATCTTCCATATTTGAAAGATTTCTCGGTGGTTTAAATGGAAGGATCTATTCCATATCAAAGTTACACGATATCAGAGAGTAAAGACAGCCGAAAATATGGAGGAGGAACCCTAGAGCCGCCGAGAAGAACTAGAGGAAAAGCCATCTTCCTCCGTTCTTCGTCCGAGCTTGAGCGAGTCAGTTTCGGAGTGCAAGGAAGGAGCAAGAGAAGAGATTACGGTGCAACGCACGGATTTGTTCCCACGTTTATCGTATTTCTAAACTCTGATTTATTTGATTTTCATATACATTTGATGTTTTTGAGGTTGAGAGACAATTAAACATCTCATTTATTTGATTTGAATTGAATTAAGTTTATTTTATTAAGTTTGAGTACAATTGTATTTGAGTTATTGATTCGAATGTGTTTGAGTGGATTGATTTCTTATTGTTCATGAATTATATGTTTAAAGATATCAAAGCCTAGCTAACTTTGATTGAATTTGTGAGTTATAACCGAGATCGAGAGATGACGTTATAATACGCTACAATAATTCATGATGCATGTTTAAGATTGAGATCGAGAGATAAAATCACATACGTGAGCACTTTGAATCGAGAGATTTAGAGTAATTAGGTTTTGAAGATTTATGCAATATCGGATTAGTAAACAAGTGAACGAGAGTTACTTGTTCTAAGTTGATATTAGTTTCTTTACAGCTCGAGAGAGTGTATTGAATAACTGCGAAAACCTTTCACCTTGAGAATCGATTGTTTAGTAGTTTCTTATTCAAACGAATCATTGACGATAACACAGTTGAACGAAGAGCTAGATAAATTTCTCGAGCGAAATTCCTTTGCATATCCGTAAGCCATTTATTTTATTTATTCTTGTTTTATTTGGGTTCTTTAGTTCTAATTTTGCATTAGTTAATCTACCCCCTTTTTAATCGTAGGCTAAATATAATTTTACTAGTTTTATTTGGTACTTATACGTTAGTCCCTGTGGATTCGACAACCCTTACTTTCATTTAACTATACTAAAACTTGACAACCGTGCACTTGCGGTAGAATCGCTACACTGAGAAAAAATTGTTTAAAAAAATAAGCGATCACACTGCCACAATACCTGGCTAGCAAATCGCTGCCTCCATAGGCTTATACCAAGCCTACCAACGTATCATACGTCCCACTCGGTATACCATACCATAACATCCATTTAGAGTAGTGGGTCACCACCCAATATTCTCTAAAACACCAAGCACCACGGACATCCCAGTGTCCTTACTCAACCACAAAACAATCCTAATTCCGTAGGATTTATTCCACACCCTCAGGGGTGGGTGTGATCATGTCCACCACATGTCACCTCGGTATAAGCAAGTAGTTTCCTCAATAACTACTCCTATTACCAGTCACTTGGCCATAGCCATTCCAACGAGTATACCCAAAGGCACCACTACTCGTAAAATATTTACCTCAAATATGTGTTGCGGTACACTTCCTGTACGGCGCACCCAATAATTCATCGAGTAACCTGCTCGGCATAATGCTCTCGTCAACTAGTGACCCAGACACTACCCTGTGCTCACCACCGGCACTCAAACCATACGACTAAATACATATACATAAATGTATTATTCATCGAAACAACGCTACGCGTCTACATAGACATCCATGTCATCGTCATCCCGTGACGGTACCTGTCAACATATGACACCCAAAATAACATCGTCGACTCGTGACGATACATGTCAACACACGACATGCATAATCTCATCGTCAAACACATGACGATATATGTATATCAACGCATATCATCCACAATAATGCTAATAAAACAGCAATATACTATAACTCATCACTAATAAGATAGCGGCATACCTGTCTCCGTCGTCCAACAGTGGTACGCAATCAGCACCCATCGCTCGTAGTTGGCGTAATCCAGCGCTACGTACATAGCGGTATAACCCATGGCTATATAATCATCGGCATGATCCCTCGCCATAGAGTCAGCGGCATAAAACATCGTTATAGATATCCGGCGGTATGAACCATCGCCATAGATGTAGCGGAATGACTCATCGCTATATAATACCTGGCGGCATGAACCATCGCCAATAGATGTAGTGGAATGAACCATCACTATATAATACCCGGCGGCACGAACCATCGCCAATAGACTAGCGGAATGCACCATCACTAAGATACATGGTGGCATGAACCATCGCCAATAGAATAGCGGAATGAACCATCACTATGAATACCCGGCGGCATAAACCATCGCCAATAGAACAGCGGAATGACATCGCTATGAATACCCGGCGGTATAAACCATCGCCAATAGAATAGCGGAATGAACCATCGCTATGAATACCTGGCGGTATAAACCATCGCCAATAGAATAGCGGAATGAACCATCGCTATGAATAATCGGCGGTATAAACCATCACCAATAGAATAGCGGAATGAACCATCACTATGAATACCCGGCGGTATAAACCGTCGCCAATAGAATAGCGGAATGAACCATCGCCATGAATACCCGGCAGTATAAACCATCGCCAATAGAATAGCGGAATGAACTGTAAGGTCTTCCTACGTCAACAGTATTATAAAGACATAAAATGAACTAAACATGTATTAATGACATCTTTGAGTTCCGGTTGTTACGTGAGCTAACATGATTACAGGCCCCAAAATAAAACTTCAAAACTTATTAGTTACATTCCCTAAAATGAATTCTAACATTTTAGATTTATACTACTCCTAGAGTAGATACTAATCAAAATCCTGAATCCTATTCCTTTTCTTTTTGTGCTCCTTGTAGCTCACTGCCTCAACCTGACCCTTAGTTCTTAAGTCCAAAAGTGTATCTACAGGGACAACCCATCATGAGCATGTACATCATTACTTAACATCATAAGAAAATGGCATATGAATAAATGCATGAAATAACCATTAACATGTACTTCCTGGTTAATCATTAACCCCTTTTTGTTGTCCCTGATTCACATTCATGCATGTAATCATTAGTACTTGACATAAATGATTAACATCGTACTTCACTTATATTCAAAATCAACAATGTTATTTAAAAATGGGGATGTTTCTGGCCTTGTTGTGTCCGCGGAACAATTGGCCCCCTCGCTTCGACATATAGCGGTACTGTGATTACCCCTCGCTACACCTTGATAGCGGATGTAATCTCCTCGCTAGCTATGTCGGCGGTAAGTACCTTCCTCGCTTTCCCATAACAACCACCCGAACACTCTACCATTCTTAATAACATAGTTAAACATACATCAACGTCATCATATCATAAACATCATCATCTTATAAACATCATCATCTTATCATAAGTACTTATGCAATCATTGCATAGTCATAGTATAGAAGTATGTTTTACCGTCCGATGCCCGTACGTCTCTTACGTACATTTTCAAAAGGTGGTGGAGTCAATACATTTTATCTTCTTGATTGTGCTGGTACCTGTGATGGTTCTACATAAAAACATAATACAATATTAGATACCATTTCATGAATCATTGCCAAATTCTTCAAAATAAATCAATTAAAAAAAAATATTTGCCATGTTTCTGCCTCTCTCGATCGATCGGCACTAAAATCTCGATTGATCGAGAAAACATGCTAAAATAGTGCCCAAGCACACTGCCTCGATCGATCTATCGGAAGGAAATATCGATCGATCGACAAGATTCACCGATCGATCGGTATATCCTTCGATCGACCGGTCCCTGTCTTTCAAAACTTATACCCATCGCTCTGCCTCGCTCGATCGATTGGGACTTAAATCTCGATCGATCGAGCACTCTGAAAAATCGTGATTTCCCAGATTTTTCGAGCACTTCTTTTCATAGCAAGCAATCCACTTCATAACACATAAATCTTGCTCAAACAAACATGCTAGGAACTTCATAAAACTTCTATGTAAACACGTAAATCAAAGGTTTCATAAAACCTAAGCTAGCATGCATCATAACATCCTCATAAACTTTGAGCTCATCCAAATTTACAGAAAAACAGGGCATGCAAGTCTTACCCAGATTTTCGAGCACAGCTTTTCATAACAAGAAATCTAACACATAAAACATGTAACATGCTCGAACAAATATGTTAGGGGTTACAAAATACTTCAATTCAAGTACTCATACCAAGGTTTCGACCAAACCTATACTAGCATGCATGCAAATCACCCCACCAAACCCAAACTTACGCAAACTTCCAGAAAACAGAGTATTAAAACCTTACCCCTCTTCTTCCCACAAGAATTCCTTACTTAATCCACAACTTAATTCCTTCCTTCCTGCAGCTTAGGGGGACGTTTTTGATGCAGAAGAAAGGGGAGAGAGAGGATAATGATTGGGGAAGGAGGGATGGTTGAAAGAAATGATGAGGTATGGGTTGGTCAAGTGGGGGAGGGTGGCCGGTTATTGGGGTAGTGGGTGGCATGGGATGTGGTGTTTAATTGTGCCCCGGTATTTAGCACGATGTATTAAAATAACCTCACTCGATATTTCATAGCATTACTTAATTAATACATCCCTTAAAAACACCTAACATGCCCCCTAAATCATATCATCATAACATAAATATAACCCCCAATTTAAATGCACCACAATCCTTAATCATATCATAACCATGTATGTTAACACATAAACATATAAACATTTCGAGGGTATTACATTACTCCCCTACTTATAAGATTTTGTCCTCGAAATCTACATGCATCACTATATCGAAACTAAACATAAAAACATACCAGATAATAGATCCGGATAGTGCTGCACCATATGCCGTTCCATCTCCCACGTAGCCTCCTCGACACCCCTTCGATCCCACTGAACTTTGACCATCAGTATAATCTTGCTTCGTAATCTGCGATGCTCTCAATCCAGAATTCTGACCGGTCGTTCTACGTAGGATACATCTGAGTCCAACTGCACTTCAGTAGGCTGTAATACATGAGACGGGTCTGGCTCATACTTCTGCAACATAGAGACGTGAAAGACATCATGAATACCGGATAAAGAAGGTGGTAGAGCCAAACGGTAGGCCAATGTTGTAAGGCCCCAACCCCTTAACTCGTCATTAGTTCATTTATGACGTCGTATGTGTATAAATTTTTTTCATTTTCTTTTCATTATTTAAAAAGAATCATTACATGTTTCCCATAATCCCATGACATAAATAATGTTCAACATTATATGATCATCTCTACCAACAAATAGACTCAAAGATTTCGCCCATTACCATCCCCATTAGACCACTTTTATATTGTGGGTTTTATAGAAATTTGGGCAGAGTCTCCCCATAAACTGAGCTATCCGGGGATAAAAACACATCACTAGTAATAACTCCCAACTGAGGACAAACACAATACTAAAATATAATACTAACACTAAGTAAATTCCTAGCCAGGGAAAACACCACACTAATAAGACATCAAAAGTGGGCTTCAACACCCTTATACAGTCCATATACAGACACAAGTGCTCAAAGAAGAGCAACGAATAACAGATACTCATCCAGATGCATAATTAACATATACCCTCAGCTCAACCTCTTATATCAGCTCAATCTCATACTACGCTTCTGGAAGCATCATCCAACAAGGTTCGAGCCTAGCACCCCAAGGCAGCATCGTACTTGTTGTACCTGTTTTAACAGAAACAGCCCCCACACAGGGTGAGTATACTCCAACTCAATATTCAATCACAAATCGATATACAAAATCATAATGCAACAGTTTAGATTATTCAAAACTCATAAAATATACTCCCTGTACAATTCCGAGTTTGTATAGCTTCCACGCACTGTTCCTGTTTCGAACTCACGCACATTCATAATGTCAAGTTTAGTATTATCATTGAAACATGATACTCAACGACACAATGAATTCAATACAACAACAATATATTATTTATGCTCAACATAAATAATTCAACATCAATGTAAACCTGGTTATCCCACTATCTCATTCTCGACACTTTCTCATATCGCTCATGCCCAAGGCATCAATACTCAACTAGCATACCCGGATCACGTACCTCTACGTATCCACCATTCCACGTATATTAAACTCAACTACCAAACTCAATCACTTAGCCTTAAACCTCACATTCAAAATACATGTATACATGAATATGTAAATACTGGGTATACCTGCTCGTACGTCACCACGTACCTTATCGTCGACGACGTGAATAAACCACCCTTGACGCCCTGCGACCGTGGAGTATCTATGTTGAATATCAATTCAAAAACTAATTCCTTAATAATACAATTGATATCATTTATATGCATTTCAACTTCAATTCAATATAATTTCGCCATTATACTCAATCTCAATTATCATACCCCATATACCACACAAACAAGCCATTACCTTCCATTTATTCGAGTTATCACTAACTCAAGTATGTAATATTTATATTACTAAGGTTCAAAATATATAACCTTAACACATTGTTCAAGAATTCCTCAAAACATAATCATCATATAAAATGAGCGTGCAAGTCATAAATATTCATTTAATTCAATTTTGAATATCCATTATAAGGTTAGAACAAGATTCCAAACTTTTATCTCATATATTCACACACAACTCACAAACATCTCATATCATTGCCCAATCACTCACCAAGACACTATAATGCTTTTAAGCTGGGAAGTGTAGGATTTTCACCACCAAATGATCAATGCTTTAGGCCAACACTTGAACACCATTTAGACATATTATCAAACAACTCATGAGCATGATTTTGTCTTCATCTTTTAACCAACAATAATACTAAGCCAAGACAAAACTCAACAATTCATTTTCAACAATCCTTTTCAACCCAAACAACAGCATATTTCACAAACCCAAAACTAGCATGATTTTCTAACAATATACAGCAGGGAAGTCGAGTCATACGCAGCAACAAAAATCAACCAAATAGTGCAGAAAATCGAGCACAAAATAGTAAGGTTTCGAACCACAAATCAGCCTAATTTCGAGCATAAAAACAACAGGTTTTTCGAACCAAAATGCTGCATATTTTCGAACCCAGATGTTGCAGATTTTTCGATCTTAGAACAGCATAAAATCGAACCAAGATCAGTTAGAAATCGAACCCAAGAGCATCATATTTTTTTTCGACCAATAGCAGCAGATTTCAAGGCAAAATACAGCAGGAATTTTGAACCCAAACAGCTGCAAGATTTTCGAATCCGAACCCACATTTTCGGACCAAACTCAGCACAAAATCGCTTCAAAATCATGCATAGATCGAAGAATACGCAGAATGATGAGTTAAGAAATATTGTAGTAGCATACCCCCACAAGTTTGAGCAAGAATCACGCCTGGAAAACAAAGAGAAAATCGCTTCTTGCGGCAAGGAAGAAGGCGACGCGATAGTGGGGGAAGAGAAGAGGGTAGGCAGCTCCATGTGGGGAAAATTGGGTTTTTAATGTATAACCCTAGGTTAAATCTCCACCGTACAATTATATTATCTATA
Organism: Haberlea rhodopensis; assembly: GCA_907163345.1. Lineage (NCBI taxonomy): Eukaryota > Viridiplantae > Streptophyta > Magnoliopsida > Lamiales > Gesneriaceae > Haberlea > Haberlea rhodopensis. The sequence goes on along the minus strand of CAJQUN010000028.1, from coordinate 6,249,577 downwards.
CCCTTGATTCCTATTTCAATTTAAATTTCACTCAATAATATATAAGGAATTTCCACGAATTTAATTTACACCACAAGTTCAACCCGGAATTATATATTCCAACCCGGACCAAAATCCGATACGAAAGAATTAATTCCCGACACATCATATAAATATCATAATTAAATCCATTTGACAATTAATAATTATTCCGGACATCACAAATGTACCGATACGCTGCAATACTTCATACGGCCCAATATACCTCGGAGATAACTTCCCCCGCATACCGAAACGAACCACACCCCTGAAGGCTGAGATTTTCAAGAAGACCTTCTCTCCTACTTGGAATTCTAGCGGTCGTCGTCGCTTATTGGCATAGGCTGCTTGCCTGTCCTGGGCCGCTTTCATCTCCTGGCGTATCAACTTAATCTTTTCTTCCATATCCTTTATCATATCCGGTCCTCCGACCGCTTTACTAGTCAAGTCCTCCCAATACAGCGGTGACCTACAACGTCGACCATAAAGAGCTTCAAAAGGGGCCATTTGAATGCTCACCTGATAGCTGTTATTATACGAAAACTCCACTATTGGTAATGAATCTTGCCACGGAGTATCAAACTCCAATACACATGCCCTCAGCATATCTTCGAGCGTCTGTATAGTACGCTCAGTCTGGCCGTCTGTCTGAGGGTGATAAGTTGTACTCAGTCTCACCTCTGTGCCCAAAGCTGTCTGGAGACCCTCCCAGAAATGTGAAGTAAACCTTGGGTCTCTGTCAGACACAATCGAGACTGGAACCCCATGCAACCTCACCACATCCGTACATATAATTGGGCCATCTTTAGATACGTGAAAGTCATACAGTAAGGGATGAAATGAGCTACCTTCGTCAGCCTATCCACGATCACCCAGATCGCATCAAATCCAGAGGCCGTCCTTGGCAAGTGGGTCACGAAGTCTATAGATATATGCTCCCACTTCCACTTAGGTACTTCCAAGCTCTTCAGCTCGCCACCAGGCCTTTGCCTCTCTGCTTTTACTTGCTGACAAATCAAGCACTTCTTGACAAAGGTGATGACGTCTCTTTTCATCCGTCTCCACCAAAACTGGTCACATAAGTCCTTGTACATCTTTCTTCCTCCTGGATGTATGCTAAACCTGTTGCTATGAGCACGGTGCAAGATCCCTTGACGCAACTCTGGTGCCCTCGGCACTACCCAATGGTTACCAAGCCTCAAGGAACCATCTTCTGCCACTCTGAACTTTGATAACTGACCTTGAAGTACTATCGATGACCACCTGTGAACCTCATCATCCGACCTCTGGGCTTTCCTGATAGCCTCAAATATGTCTGGCTCAGCCAATAAGGTCGACACTCGCACCGGTGACGTGTCCACATCGAAATCATAGCCCAGATGGCAATAAGAAGTCATCATAGCTGATAAACTCATGGCATCCTCAGCAGTACTCTTCACCGTCCGACTTAAGGCGTCTGCTATCAAGTTTGCTTTACCAGGATGGTACTCAATTTCACAATCATAATCCTTGAGTAAATCCATCCATCTTCTTTGCCTCATATTCAGCTCCGCTTGGGTGAATAAGAACTTCAAGCTCTTATGGTCCGTATAAATGGTAAATGAAGTACCATATAGATAATGCCGCCAAATCTTCAAGGCGAAAATGATGGCCGCCAGCCAGATCATGAACTGGGTATCTGGTCTCATGAGACTTCAACTGCCTCGAAGCATAGGTCACCACGTGCTTATCCTGCATCAATACACAACCCAAACCCTGCAATGATGCATCCGTGTACAAGACAAACCTCATATTCTCAGAAGGAATCACCAATACAGGTGCCATAGTCAAACGACGCTTCAATTCTTGGAAGCTTTCCTCACAAGCTTCGGACCAATAGAACTGGACTCCTTTCTGAGTCACCTGTGTCAACGGCTTAGCGATCTTAGAGAATCCCTCGACAAAACGTCGGTAATAACCCGCTAAACCAAGGAAGCTCCGTATCTCGGGTACAGAAGTGGGTGCAGCCCACTCCATCACAGCTTCAATCTTCCTGGGATCCACAGACATCCCACTGCTAGATATAACATGGCCCAAGACACCACCCTGCTCAACCAGAACTCGCACTTGCTAAGCTTTGCGTATAACTGATGATCCCTGAGGATCTGGAGTACTGTCCGCAAGTGCTCCACGTGCTCTTTCTCAGTCCGGGAGTAGATGAGTATATCGTCAATGAAAACAATGACAAACTGATCCAAATATGGTTGAAATACTCTGTTCATCAGACTCATAAAGACAGCTGGGGCATTTGTCACCCCAAAAGGCATGACTAAGAATTCATAGTGCCCATACCTAGTCCTGAAAGCTGTCTTCTGAACATCATCTTCCCTTACTCGAATCTGATGATACCCCGACCTCAGATCAATCTTACTGTAGAGCCTCGTACCCTGCAACTGGTCAAACAAATCATCGATCCTCGGAAGTGGATATTTATTCTTCACTGTAGCATTGTTCAGTTGTCTGTAATCGATGCACAGACGCATCGAACCATCTTTCTTCTTGAAAAATAGGACTGGTGCACCCCAGGGCGATACGCTAGGGCGTATATAGCCCTTGTCAAGGAGCTCTTGCAACTGAATCTTTAACTACCTTAGCTCCGCTGGTGCCATCCTATATGCGGCACGAGAAATGGCAGACGTCCCTGGTAGTAACTCAATTCCAAACTTGACCTCTCTCGTCGGTGGAAATTCGGGAATCTCCTCCGGAAAAACATCAGCAAATTCCGCAACTACGGGCACATCTTCGACCTTTAAGTCTTCTTTCTTTTCCGTAACATCGATAGCATAGATGAGATATCCTGTATGGCCTCGTTCCAATAACTGTGCCATCTTGACAGCAGATATCAATGGGATCTTTGGACAGAACCATCCCCAAAGAATGTCCACTGGACTCCCATATCAGAACTGAATCGGACAGTCCTCTGCCTGCAGTTCACAACTGCCTGATACCTGTTCAGAACATCAATGCCTACAATGCAGTCAAAGTCTGACATTCCCAGAACAATCAAGTCTGATCTTAGCTCATTGCCCTCAAAATAAATGAGGCCTTCATAGACAATCTGATCAATAATCAAACTTCTTCCAGCGGGTGTCGAGACTACAAGAGGCGTGGGCGACAGAGAATAGCATATGTGGTGCCTTTCCACAAAACTTGTTGACACGAAAGAGTGTGACGCTCCTGTGTCTATCAATATAAAAGCAGGGTGAGTAAATAAAAGACACGTACCCGCTATAACCTCCTCCAGAGCCGCTATAGCCTGCTCCCTTGTCAATGCATAAACTTGCCCCTGAGGTGGCCCCATAGGCTGACCTCCATACTGCCTCGGTACAAACGGTGGCCTGTACTGTACTGCTCTGTCCGCAGGCCTCCCCGCAGAGTTCCTTTGTCCTTCCCTATTGGGACATTCTCGAGCAAAGTGGCCTTTAGTGCCACATACATAACAGCCTACGCAGTCTTTCGTCGAATGTGGTTGCCGGCAAATAGAGCACTGGACCTTTCCAAATCTGCCTCCCTGAGACTTTCCTCTTCCTGACTGAGCGTCATTCCTACAACTTCCTTTCCAATGATTCTCGGGCCTCTTACCACTGAACCTCGAAACTGATGTGTTCCCTCTTGGCTTAAATTGATCATCCCTCGGCTTTAAATTATCAAAAGTGGATTTCTGAGGGGGTGCTGGAGGTGGTACGGCATCAGGATATGCACCAACTCCCAGTTCGGCTAGCTCAGGCCGTGAAGGTCGTCGTCAAAGCAAGCAGGGCCATAAGTAACCACCCTGTCATACAGTTCAGGCCTCAAGCCCTTCATGAAGTTCCTCATCTTTGCTTGAGTACTTGCGGCGATGTGAGGTACATATCTGAGCAAAGAACAGTAATGAAGAGCATAATCTGACACAGGCATGTTACCTTGCTTGAGGTTAGTAAACTCATCTTCGCCTGTCGTGCAGCAGCTGAAAAGTAGCGGGTCAGAAAGCGAGTTCTGAACAGTTTCCAGTTTATTTCCTGACCCTGGGCCTCTTGCTCTATCACTGTGGTCTTCCACCACATCAGCGCCTTCTTGGCCAATTGGAACTCCGCTAGCCTTATCCGGGCTGTCTTAGCACAAGGAGCTGCCACAAATATCTGTTCGATCATCTCTAACCACTCCTCGGCCACTTCCCCTATCTCAGTTCCTTCGAACATCTGGGGTCGGTATGTCAGAAATTGAGCCAAACTTAGCTCCCCAGGTATTAGCTTGACCGCTTATTTTTTTAACAAAAGATATTCAAAGAATGGGTTGAAGCGATTCTACCGCAAGTGCACGGTGTCAAGTTTTAGTATAGTGAAAATTTAGTAAAGGTTGTCGAATCCACAGGGACTAATGTATAAGTACCAAATAAGATCAATCAAATTATATTTAGCCTACGATTAAAGGAGTTTGATTAACTAAAGCTAGATGAAACTAAAGAATAAAGATTAAACTAAAAACAAAGAATAGAATGGTTCCGGAAATGCGAAGGTAAGTCACTCGAGAAAATTACCAAACTCGTCGTTCAATTATATTATCTCTACTGATTCAACGGAATTCTCAAATTATCACTCAATTGATTTTAAAGGTGAAAGGTTTTCACTATTATTCGATACACTCTCTCGAGCTGTAACGAAACTAACAATAAATTAGAATAAATCACTCTCGTGCACCTATTTACTAATTCAAAGTTGCTTAAATCATCAAAACCTATTAACTCTAAATCTTTCGATTTCAAGTTCTCACGTATGCGATATCATCTCTCGATCTCAATCGTAACATACATCATAAATTAATGGAGCGTGTTACAGCGTTATCTCTCGATCTCGGCTGTAACCCTCAAATTCAATCAAAGCTAGCTAGACTTTGATCTACACAATCAATTAATCTATGAACAATAAATATCAATGCGCTCAAATACCAATGAATCAATATATCAAACACAACGAACTAAAACTTCAATAATATAAACCAAATTCAATTCAAATCAAATACAGATGAGTTTTCTTGTCTCTCGACCTCAAAAACAACAAATGAAAATGAAAATCAAATAAACTAAAGTTCAGAAATACGATAAACGATGGATGAATCCGTGCGTTGCACCGTGATTTCTTCTCTTGTTCCTTCCTTGCACTCCGGAACGGATAGGCTCGACTTTGGACGAAGAACGGAGATTGGATCTCCTTGGGCGGCGGCTAGGGCGGCTGCCCTTGACCTAAAAATGTCTGATAATTCTCTCTAATTCGTCCTTCTTCTTGTGTAGAAGAGAATCCCCCTTAATAGCCCTCCAGAATCACGATAAAAAAGGAAAATAAAATCTTCAGATCTCGCGTCTCGATCGATCGAGAATTTCACCGATCGATCGGTGCACTGTTCACGCCAGCTTTTGGAACTTACTGCCTCGCTCGATCGATCGGGAATTTCCACCGATCGATCGAGAATTTGAAAATTTCAGCTCCGAGGTTACTGCCTTGCTCGATCGATCGATATTTCCACCGATCGATCGAGACTTCAAAAATTCTGATTCTCGCTTCTGGCTGGCTCGATCGATCGAGAATAAATCTCGATCGATCGAGATCTGAAAAAATCATCTTCTTCATTTTCTCATCTTTTACGCCTCGATTTCGCCCGTTATCTTCATATAAGCTCATTTCTTCCACTTCCGATCTAATTTCCTGAAACAAACGAATAAACACCAAAAAGCATAATATCATCCAGGAAAAAGTACGGAAAATGAGAAGAAATTACAGTTAAAATCACTCAAAATCTAAGCCTATCAACTCCCCCAAACTTAGACTTGATCGTCCTCGAGCAAGCAATAAACTCAAAAAGAAAAGTTAAACTCGATACTAAGCATGAGTCATCCTTACAACATATGCAACAGCTCAGAAATCCTACTTACACAGCAATAGAAGTCAATCAACATTTAACAAGAAGCATTTTCTCCTAAGTTAAACAATACATCGCAACATCGGAACGTGCGTGTGTGCTATTGTCAAACATGAGTTACATATATATCTTTAAAATCAACATGTGCCATATTAACTCCTAGTCAAGATTACTTTGAATTACTCTACAAGTTTACTATCCAGCACTTCTCCACTAATGTAATTGTTCCCTAGACTTGGATCAAAAGGTCTTGAAAGCTTATAACGTTAGGCCTTTTGGTGTCGGCTTCAAAGAAAAGTTAGGATGAATTCAAAGAAGAGAGTATAAAATCAGTTCAACTATTTTTGAGCTTCTCTTCAATTTTTTCTAGCCTTGGCCACTTTGGGTCTTAGTTTGAATTTTTTCTTTTCAAGGCTTTTCTCTACATCTTTTCTTTTTCTTTACTCATTCTTTTGTTCCTTTTGAACTCATTTGCATATAACAATTCTGTGCAATGAATGAGATTCATTATACTCTCCTAGGGGTAGGTAAAAATTTTGTTTTAGGCTCAAACCAAGGTGGGTATAATGAGTTGCCAAGAATGTCGAATGGGGGTCTAATCATATGCAATGCATATACCATTCTTTAATAAGGCTCAAAAGGGGACACTAAGGAATAATATATAACAGGTAGGCTTGAAAGGCTCAAACGGTCCAAAGATCGCCTAAATCATCTCCAAGTCTAGTTCCTAATTATAAATTTCGCCTCAAAGTGCTTTCAACTAAACTGTAAAGTTATCTAAGATACTCAAGACTCATCATAGTTAACACAAGTTTTCAATTTAATCAATATATATTTCACTCAATCATGACTCAATAAGTGCTCAAATTATTCCTCACTTTTGACATATAGTTAACAAAGGATATATACAAACAAGTTAAACATTTTCATGACTCCTATCTAGATGAGGATTAATTTCATCATGTATTACCGTTGCAATTCCAACTCTTCATTTCTCAAGACTAACTCATTTTCTAAAAAAAAAATTTGTGTATAATGCTCAAGGACGAATCAAGTGACAATTAAGCACACAACATGTGGATAATACAAATTAAACACGCATGTGGATAATACAAATTAAACACGCAAGCCACTCCCCCAAACTTAACTGAAACATTGTCCTCAATGTTTAAAAGAATCAAAAGGGAAAAAATAAACTCCCCTGATCAAGACGCTTGCATGAGGGTTGAGGAAGTTTGGCTTTTGAGAGCTCCACTGCTGTAGGGGTTCATCGCTCCACTTGAGTACCTCGCAAAAGAAGGATGCTAGAAAAAAAATTCGACAAGAGAGAAAAACAAACTAAATGCAAAATTGAAAACAAAACAAAGCTAAATGCAAAAGGATACGCTTGGGTTGCCTCCCAAGAAGCGCTGATTTCTAGTCGTCGGCTTGACCATCAGAAGCAACCATCAAAGAGCGGTTGCCGCCCATAGTAAGTATCGTATGATACTACTAATGGGTCTTCATTCAGTATGCCCTCAAGATTGGCCAGATGTCTCCAGTGTAAACTCGTCGCTCCAACAACTTTCGTCATGACATAGTGAGCATGGGAGAATGATTCTTTACTTGACTTCATCTCATATGGGGTGTAGTGCGGTGAAGTTGGTGGCATCAATGGGAAATACGTATCCACATATGGCATATAACATGTCTCCATCGATGGGTGCATATCAAGGTTCTCGAAAATCTCATCATCCAACTTCACTCTTGGCTCGTTGTCCCATAGGATCTCCTCAGATGCCTTTTCCACTGTAGGCTCAATCACTTCCATAGGCTCAACTTCCCTTGATTCTTCCCCATGAGTCGGATCACTCCCCCAAACTTGATTTGTTGAGTGATCATCATCATGTAACCAGGCCTGATTTGTAGATCTCGTCTCCTCCTCTTGGCAGCTCATTGAGATGGTTTCCACTAGAATTGCAAATTGCTGCTCTAGATGACGTATATAATTGGTCTGGTTCTCTAAACGTTGCTCAGTTGATGCCATGAGTCTAAATAACATATTCTCTAATTGAGCCGTTCCTTCTACAAAACTATCTTTGTTCTCGACGTGATGCTCAAAGGTTTGGTGCGTATCATCAGGGTAGTGAGGCTCTGGTGGGTATTGGTGACTCCAACCTTGCAAGGAAGGATCAAAATGCCAGTGGTAATCGAAGTCCGTCATATCATTGAACAGGTGTAATACACTGTCCTCAACTCTATCAACCAGGGGACTCCCAGTCACCAGTGCTCCTCTGAATACCCATCCTCGTGTCTGTGCATCCAAACCTTTGAAGAAATGTTGCAGAAGAGTATAGTTCGAAAAGTTGTGATACCTGAATGTGTCTGCCAGTTCATTGAATCTCTCCCACGCCGAATAAAACGGCTCTGAAAATTGTTGGGCAAATCTTGTGAAGACTTGTTGATGAAGCATCACAAGTACCTCGCAAGAAAAACAAATAACATACTTAAATAAATTTTTTTTTTTTTCGAAAATAACAAAAAGAAAAAGAAAACAAAAACGCAATAATAAAATTGGCTAAATTACAATTAACTAATCTCGTATGATATTATACAGATTAGTCCCCGGCAACGGCGCCAAAAACTTGACCGCTTAGTTTTTTAACAAAAGATATTTCAAAGAATGGGTTGAAGCGACTCTACCGCAAGTGCACGGTGTCAAGTTTTAGTATAGTGAAAATTTAGTAAGGGTTGTCGAATCCACAGGGACTAATGTATAAGTACCAAATAAGATCAATCAAATTATATTTAGCCTACGATTAAAGGAGTTTGATTAACTAAAGCTAGATGAAACTAAAGAATAAAGATTAAACTAAAAACAAAGAATAGAATGGTTCCGGAAATGCGAAGGTAAGTCACTCGAGAAAATTACCAAACTCGTCGTTCAATTATATTATCTCTACTGATTCAACGGAATTCTCAAATTATCACTCAATTGATTTTAAAGGTGAAAGGTTTTCACTATTATTCGATACACTCTCTCGAGCTGTAACGAAACTAACAATAAATTAGAATAAATCACTCTCGTGCACCTATTTACTAATTCAAAGTTGCTTAAATCATCAAAACCTATTAACTCTAAATCTTTCGATTTCAAGTTCTCACGTATGCGATATCATCTCTCGATCTCAATCGTAACATACATCATAAATTAATGGAGCGTGTTACAGCGTTATCTCTTGATCTCGGCTGTAACCCTCAAATTCAATCAAAGCTAGCTAGACTTTGATCTACACAATCAATTAATCTATGAACAATAAATATCAATGCGCTCAAATACCAATGAATCAATATATCAAACACAACGAACTAAAACTTCAATAATATAAACCAAATTCAATTCAAATCAAATACAGATGAGTTTTCTTGTCTCTCGACCTCAAAAACAACAAATGAAAATGAAAACAAATAAACTAAAGTTCAGAAATACGATAAACGATGGATGAATCCGTGCGTTGCACCGTGATTTCTTCTCTTGTTCCTTCCTTGCACTCCGGAACGGATAGGCTCGACTTTGGACGAAGAACGGAGATTGGATCTCCTTGGGCGGCGGCTAGGGCGGCTGCTCTTGACCTAAAAATGTCTGATAATTCTCTCTAATTCGTCCTTCTTCTTGTGTAGAAGAGAATCCCCCTTAATAGCCCTCCAGAATCACGATAAAAAAGGAAAATAAAATCTTCAGATCTCGCGTCTCGATCGATCGAGAATTTCACCGATCGATCGGTGCACTGTTCACGCCAGCTTTTGGAACTTACTGCCTCGCTCGATCGATCGGGAATTTCCACCGATCGATCGAGAATTTGAAAATTTCAGCTCCGAGGTTACTGCCTTGCTCGATCGATCGATATTTCCACCGATCGATCGAGACTTCAAAAATTCTGATTCTCGCTTCTGGCTGGCTCGATCGATCGAGAATAAATCTCGATCGATCGAGATCTGAAAAAATCATCTTCTTCATTTTCTCATCTTTTACGCCTCGATTTCGCCCGTTATCTTCATATAAGCTCATTTCTTCCACTTCCGATCTAATTTCCTGAAACAAACGAATAAACACCAAAAAGCATAATATCATCCAGGAAAAAGTACGGAAAATGAGAAGATATTACAGTTAAAATCACTCAAAATCTAAGCCTATCATAGCTGTTGCTCAGACGGTTCTTCGCCCAAGGCTGGCGGTGGTAGGGGATTGGTACGCCCAGCACTTGCATTCACACTCACTGCATCTCCTACTTCCACATTTGCTGCCATGCTGCAAGACAAGGGTTAACAACAGTACCCAAAAGCAGTTCATATAGTACATCGTTAGAAACCATAACATGTTAGCATAACATCATATACTTCACATGCAACATATGCATGAAACATGTTTAAAAGTTAGCACCTAGCCAACTTATTGCTAAGGCTACCCTTCACTCATTCATGGGTTCTCTAACCACTGCTCTGATACCACTAATGTAAGGTCTTCCAACCTTAACAGTATTATAAAGACATAAAATGAACTAAACATGTATTAATGACATCTTTGAGTTCCGGTTGTTACGTGAGCTAACAGGATTACAGGCCCCAAAATAAAACTTCAAAACTTATTAGTTACATTCCCTAAAATGAATCCTAACATTTTAGATTTATACTACTCCTAGAGTAGATACTAATCAAAATCCTGAATCCTATTCCTTTTTTTTTTGTGCTCCTTGTAGCTCACTGCCTCAACCCGACCCTTAGTTCTTTAGTCCAAAAGTGTACCTACAGGGACAACCCATCATGAGCATGTACATCATTACTTAACATCATAAGAAAATGGCATATGAATAAATGCATGAAATAACCGTTAACATGTACTTCCTGGTTAATCGTTAACCCCTTTTTGTTGTCCCTGATTCACATTCATGCATGTAATCATTAGTACTTGACATAAATGATTAACATCGTACTTCACTTATATTCATAATCAACAATGTTATTTAAAAATGGGGATGTTTCTGGCCTTGTTATGTCCGCGGAACAATTGGCCCCCTCGCTTCGACATATTGCGGTACTGTGATTACCCCTCGCTACACCTTGATAGCGGATGTAATCTCCTCGCTAGCTATGTCAGTGGTAAGTACCTTCCTCGCTTTCCCATAACAACCACCAGAACACTCTACCATTCTTAATAACATAGTTAAACATACATCAACGTCATCATATCATAAACATCATCATCTTATTATGCAATCATTGCATAGTCATAGTATAGAAGTATGTTTTACCGTCCGATGCCCGTACGTCTCTTACGTACCTTTTCAAAAGGTGGAGGAGTCAATAGACTTTATCTCCTTGATTGTGCTGGTACCTGGGATTGTTCTACATAACCACATAATACAATATTAGATACCATTTCATGAATCATTGCCAAAATTCTTCAAAATAAATCAATTAAAAAAAATATTTGCCATGTTTCTGCCTCTCTCGATCGATCGGCACTAAAATCTCGATCGATCGAGAAAACATGCTAAAATAGTGCCCAAGCACACTGCCTGATCGATCGATTGGAAGGAAATGTCGATCGATCGACAAGATTCACCGATCGATCCGTATATCCTTCGATCGATCGGTCCCAGTCTTTCAAAACTTATACCCATAGCTCTGCCTCGCTCGATCGATTGGGACTAAAATCTCGATCGATCGAGCACTCTGAAAAATCGGGATTTCCCAGATTTTTGGAGCACTTCTTTTCATAGCAAGCAACCCACTTCATAACAGATAAATCTTGCTCAAACAAACATGCTAGAACTTCATATAACTTCTATGTAACACTTAAATCAAAGGTTTCATAAAACTAAGCTAGCATGCATCATAACATCCTCATAAACTTTGAGCTCATCCAAATTTACAGAAAAACAGGGCATGCAAGTCTTGCCCAGATTTTCGAGCACAACTTTTCATAACAAGAAATCTAACACATAAAACATGTAACATGCTCGAACAAATATGTTAGGGGCTACAAAATACTTCAATTCAAGTACTCATACCAAGGTTTCGACCAAACCTATACTAGTATGCATGCAAATCACCCCACCAAACCCAAACTTAACCAAACTTCCAGAAAACAGAGTATTAAAACCTTACCCCTCTTCTTCCCACAAGAATTCCTTACTTAATCCACAACTTAAATCCTTCCTTCCTGCAGCTTAGGGGGGCGTTTTTGATGCAGAAGAAAGGGGAGAGAGAGGAGAATGATTGGGGAAGGAGGGATGGTTGAAAGAAATGATGAGGTATGGGTTGGTCAAGTGGGGGAGGGTGGCCGGTTATTGGGGTAGTGGGTGGCATGGGATGTGGTGTTTAATTGTGCCCCGGTATTTAGCACGATGTATTAAAATATCCTCACTCGATATTTCATAGCATTACTTAATTAATACATCCCTTAAAAACACCTAACATGCCCCCTAAATCATATCATCATAACATAAATATAACCCCCAATTTAAATGCACCACAACCCTTAATCATATCATAGCCATGCATGTTAACACATAAACATATAAACATTTTCGGGGTATTACATGAACCATCGCTATGAATACCCGGCGGTATAAACCATCGCCAATAGAATAACGGAATAACCATCGTATGAATACCCGGCGGTATAAACCATCGCCAATAGAATAGCCAATCCCTAGTCTTGTTATAGTAGTGTATTTTAATGCACCTTGCTTGTCATGACCGCGGCACTAATACCCCTCGCTTTGACATATCAGCGGCATCGAATAACCTCACTCAAATGCGACATGCGGCAATACCCTCGCTTCAACATTTGGCGGCAAATATTCTTTCCTCGCTACGATATGACAGCGGTAAGTATTCTACCATCGCGTCAAGTGACAGCTGCAAAGCATTTAAAATCATAACTCATCCATAACAACGACTCATAGGATATTCACCCAGCATTCCATCTATACCTGCAACACAATGCATATTCCACATCCCAATATACATCACCATGAGTGTATTTTAATGCACCTCACTTCAAATGTGACATGCGGCAAATCATTAAAATCATCACTCCAATATATACAATCACAATTAGTGCACCTCGCTCAAATGTGACATGCGGCAATACCTTCGCTTCAACATTTAGCGACAAAGCATTAAATCATCAGTCTAATATATATGCAACCACAATGCATAATCCATGATGTATATAAAATGCAGGTTACCGTTTCGTGTCTTTCAACCCTGGCCTTAGCCCTTCATGTCATAGCGCCCCTACAGGAACAATCCCAAACCATGAGCATATAATAATCCATATTCATCACAATATGATTATAATGAGTAAATGCATAAACTATGAGTACAATTACTTCCTGTATCCCAATGCATTTCAAAATGATCCCTTTGGTTGTCCTTGTGCCACAACTCACAATCATAGTCAACAGACTATATTATGATTTCATAGATGTCATGACATATAATTGTTCCACTATGATCACATATCATAGACGCACATAAGCCAAATAATTGTGTCACACAACACTAACTACCATCATGCATAATTATGTGTTACTCATTTCCATTAATATGATCCTAGGCCTTCAACAGCCCCAAAGAGCAAACCACTGCTCTGATACCACTAATGTAAGGACCCCCGTGCCCTTAACCCGTTATTAGTGTATTAATCCATGCCAATAGTGCATACAATCATACATGTAGGGGAAAAACCACTTGTCATCATAGCCAATCATGCTAATAATAAAATTCTTTACATTATTCCATATAATGTCTAGTTTCCCCAACCAAGTCCACATACTTATCATGCACCAATATAATACACTAACGTGTTCTCAGTTCATTTGGCAATTTAATAGATAATTGCATACTTCTCATAAATGAAGAGAGAAAGGCCCTTGCCTTTTTATACATACCATATACACATAATAGTGCTCACATGCAAGCATCGAATAAGCATATGTGTATCAAATGTATAAAAAGTCGTGCTCAATACCGTCGCTGGTACTTCGATCCCTGGAATCACCTCCATTACATAGCTCGAGCTCAACTCCAAAGCCATCGATGTACCTAATCACTTGCCCTGACAGAGACAGCCCCCACACGGGGTGAGCATACCAATATCCCAAATCCAATAATCACAATAATACAATTCATAATTTACAAAATGTAAATGCTATGAAATATAAAAGATGCTCCCTGGATGGTATCATCCTCATCCGGATTCCCTGTACTGTCCCTGTTCTCAAAATAACTGAAACCATCAAATTCCCAAATGCCAGTTAATCATTACATTAATTAACAAATCTGTTTGCCATATACCGATTTCATAATCAATAATACCAAATCATTAAACAATGATTATAGATATTCCATATACCTCACGTATGGTTCCATAGTTCTATTCCATTGCTCGCTCTACGATAGCGGCATTTCATTCTCACGCATGCTCAACAGCAATGGCATCATAACCGATGTTCGCTCAAATGCGACAACATCCCAATCATTGCTCGCTCAAAAGTGGCACCATATAATTCCCAATGCATATATATCCATTTGTAGTAATTACCATAAACCTTGTATTTCAATATCCGTTTATTGCTAATACTGATTTCCGTATACATTTATTGTAATACAGTGTACCATGCACTCAACAATTGCAATTATAATAAAGGGTTATGCTCGTACGTCATACGTACCTTATATTCCCGTAGTTCGAATCCAATCTTGCCTTGGTCCCATGACCGATGAATTATGTGCTAAACAAGATTAATAATCCACAATTATTCTCAAACATGCAACCACGTGCCCAAGCACGTTCACAAACCCCAATTGTATCGTCATCCATGACAATTAACCATTTTAAAAGACCACGGGCGAAGCATGGATCGAAAACTCAACACGAAATTAAACCCCAAAAACAGGCACTGGCGATCGATCGCTTCGCCCCAGGCGATCGATCGCCTCGCAAAAATGGCATGGGCGATCGATCGCTCCATTTCCAGGCGATCGGTCGCCTCTCAGTGTTTTTGGCTACTGCCTCATGGCGATCGATCGCTTCCTTTGAGGCGGTCGATCGCCTCACTGTTCATATTCCTTAAAATTTCATCAACGTCGCGGCGATCGATCGATCGCCCCGCCCTAGGGATCGATCGCTTCGATCTGTAACAGCCAAAAATGGCGTTTTTCTTGCAAAAACTTCCCCAACAACAATGCTCACACCCCATAGAACATACATCCTTAACAAGGGGCTTAAATCAACCCCAAAACACAACAACCCAAAATCTTTAAAAAGCCAATTTCTTAAACCCAACTCAAATCCTTCCCAAACACCACAATACCACTATCAAATCGAAGATAAATGCGAGGGGATGAAAAATACCTTATTATCTTCGAGAAATTCGGCTCCCAAGTCCAGCCTCCATCGACTTTTCATCAAGGGAGAAAAGAGGGAAGAAGAGGGGTGGGGATCGCTGGGGAGTGAGGGGAGAGAGGGAGGAGATTCCGTGTAATGAAGGAACACCGAGTCTATTTGATATATATAGCTCCAAAGCTCCAAAATACCGACTCCTCCACAAATACCTCATGATTCATTAAATATCATCTGTTTTCAATAATTATCTCTCCAACTCAAATTCCATTACCAGCCCCAGTGCAAGGTACTCCGGACCCCATATCCCACCAAAGACCAAATTCCAAGGTTATCACCACGATGAGAATACAATCTCATCCCTTGGATCCAACGACTCCAAAAACCGGATTTAAAATCCCCGAGAGTCCCGAAACCGCAATTAATTCAAATCGCCACAATTGAAATCCATAAAGGAGGATCATTATCACTCCGGGATTAACATCAATAATTCCCGGGCATCACTTTGCTGGTCCACAAGCACTGCACCCAGCTGACAATGACGCTGTTGAACAGACCCCTACTGTAGTAGATGGAACTAACGAAAAAGATGCATCAATCAAATCTTCTGAGCTACCCACTCAGATTCGCCCAAATGAAGAAATCAATCCTCTTGGACCTCCACTCCGGTGGATGAAGGATCATCCTCCCGGGCAGGTCATAGGTAACCCTGTTGCTCCTCTACGCACCAGAGGACAAATGATTAATGAATTTCTTCATGCTGCATTCATATCTCACATAGAACCCAAAAAGATTGATGATGCTATGTTAAACCCAAGCTGGGTAGAAGCAATGCAGGAAGAACTAAATCAATTTGAGCGAAACAAAGTATGGTACTTAGTACCACGACCACAACATCACACTATAATTGGTACCAAATGGGTATTCCGAAATAATTAGATGCAAATGGTAGTCATCAGAAATAAAGCAAGATTTGTCGTTCATGGCTACAGACAGGAAGAATGCATTGATTTCGATGAAACCTTTGCTCCTGTACCTCGATTAGAAGCAATTCGCATATTTATTGCATTTGTTGCTTTTAAAGACTTTAAAGTCTATCAGATGGCTGTTAAGAGTGCGTTTCTTAACGGCAAACTCCAGGAAGAATTTTATGTTGAGCAACCTCCTGGTTTTGAAAGCCATCAGCAGCCCTCTTCTGTTTTTCGTCTAAACAAAGCTTTATATGGTCTAAAGCAAGCTCCCCGTGCATGGTACGAAACTCTGTCAAAATATTTGACGGAGCATAACTTTACCATTGGCACTGTGGACAAGACCTTATTTAAATTCACAAAGGGTGACCATACCCTGCTAGTTCAAATCTATGTTGATGATATTATTTTCGGTAGTACTAACTCAAAACTTTGCGAAAGATTTTCTAAAATAATGCAGGATCAATTTGAGATGAGCATGATGGGAGAATTATCATTTTTCTTAAGATTGCAAGTCAAGCAATCCAGTGACGGAATTCTGATAAATCATTCTAAATATACCAAAGAACTGCTGAAGAAGTATGGGATGAGTACAAGTTCAGCAGCTGCCACTCCAATGAGCTCATCTGCTAAACCCGACTTGGATAATTTAGGAATACCATTCGAAGTAACGATGTATCAAGGTATTATCGGATCATTACTTTACTTGACGGCCAGCCGACCAGACATCATGTTTGCACTCTGTATGTGCGCTCGGTTCCAAGCAAATCCCAAGCAGTCACACTTCACGGCTGTCAAAAGGATTCTCAAATATCTGAAAGGCACAGAGAATGTCGCTCTATGGTATCCAAGAGACTCAACGTTTAATCTGATTGGATATTCAGATGCTGACTACGCTGGATACAAAATTGATAGAAAAAGTACCAGTGTATATTGTCAATTTCTCGGAGATAGATTAATCTCATGGGGTTGCAAGAAGCAAACATCCATAGCAACGTCTACTGCAGAGGCAGAATACCTTGCTGCTGGAAGCTGCTGTGCTCAACTGCTCTGGATTCAACAACAATTGCGAGATTATGAAATTGAATCCACTGAAGCACCAATATTTTGTGATAATACGTCTGCCATAGCCATCACGTACAACCCCGTTCTTCATACTCGCACCAAGCATATTGACATCTGTCATCATTTAGGGATCACGTTATGAAGAAAGAAATTTGGCTAGAGTACATATCCACCCAACAACAAGCAGCAGACATCTTTACAAAACCCCTACCGGACGCTAAGTTTTCCTATTTTCAAAATATTCTTGGTTTAATTGAAATAAACCCTTGATTACTATTATTTAAGTATGATGAATTCAGGGGGAATTACTTAGTAGAAATTGCATGGATTAAGGGGGAATTTCTAATTTGTTTTGGTTATCTAAGCTCAGCTTGTAAAACAATAGCCTGCTGCAGTAGATGCTTCCTGTGATATCCCCGAAATAATTAATTGCAATTTGGGCATTAATTATGATTATGTGATTATTTATGGTTTTAATCAATTTAGTGTTGGAATTAATTAAAATGGTGAAATGCTTAGTCACGTGGTGGACGTGACCTGGTAATGCATTTCAGGGTGCATGTGATGCATGATGGGAATTTGGGTGCTAGCATGGTTAAATTGTGATGGTTGATAATCATTTGGTAAATCATGTATTTATATGAATTTTGGCGCATTTTGAGAAAATGCTTTTAAAATATCATGTTGGGGTATTTTATACATCATGTTAACTAATGGAGTACATGCTTAATTATAACCCCTTTATACCCCACTACCCCGACTGTACCCTCCTCACTTTACCAATCCCCAAATCACTCATCCAAACCCTATCCCCAACCCATTTTCGAATTTGGCATAAAGGTGGAGGGAAAATCTTCACAAAAGCTTGGTTTGTGAGATTTTTGGTGAGATTTAGAGTCCATAATATTGGAATATGCCCTAAGACAACTCATTAGATGATTAATTTTGGCATACAATGAATTATGATTTTAATAAAGGCAATTCATTATTATATATATTGTTCCAGTATCTGTGTAATATGAATATATATATATGTTAATGTCCTTAGAATAATATTGTATTATTCTTAAAGATTGTCCCTAGTCAAGTATTATGATGAATAAGGATAATGATAATGCATTGATGCTAGTATGTATTGATTGATGAATTGTTCATGGATATGAGATATCAAATCAACACATGGGTGCATGTTAGAGAACGATGTACTGGACAGACCCACCATGAGAATGCTACATGGATAGTTATATGAACGTCATAAGCAATTCTCATAGGGATAATAATACATGTAATCCTTACGACTTGAGATCACCAGAGATCCCAACATAAGGAGTCGTGTATCTTGATATTGTCAAACGTTACATGTAACAGGGTAAACTATAAAGACAATCATTGGATACTCCACGAATTATGTAGAGGGATGTTGAGTAATCAAGATAGGATTTGTCCCTCCTATATAACAGGAGAAGTGTTTGGGCCCTTGATCAAGTAAGACTAAAATGCATGGCCATGCTCGAATGAGTCAATATGTGATATCGAGCTTATTCGTTTATTCTAGTTCTACTTGGGGATCAAGAAATAAAAGATTGAATATACGAGTATGACTATTCCATGACTTGTGTTCAATCTAAACACATTGGACAAAGGGATTGAGTTACATGGTTAATTTTATCACAGTCCGTAGGTTATGTCGAGTCAATGACATTCTTGTAATTTGGGTAGCCTTGATGTGTTGCTAGATACCGCTCATTGCATGTGACATAAAATTAGATTTTATGTCACTGCCAACATTGCAAGATCCTATCGAGTCACACAAAAGATTAAATCGATAAAGGGAGATAAAATTCATTAGATGAATTAATTTAATTAAGAAGAGTCTTAATTATATATTATATATGTATGTGGATTTAATTAAATGTTGGTTATGGGCCAAATGGATTTTTGAAAGCCTTTAATTAATCCATGTATTAGATATATAATGGTTCATAAGGTTTGAGTTGAAGGTTAGACAACACAATTCATATAACCTAAAAGGTCACCACTGCCGCCGCCGATTTGGAAGCTCTCGGCCACTGCCGCCTTGATCTTCATGGCCGGTTTTGTCCGGTGATTGTAACCGTGTGGTTTTGATTCGTTGAAGATCAAGTCTAGCAATTTTTTCTTCAACAACCCTTTTCGATTTGATCGTGTGGATACCGTAGAGACAAAGGTGCAAATCTTTGTTCGTGACTCGTGGTGTTGGAACGAGGAATCTGCTTCAAACACGCTTCAAGGGTATGATTCTATTCAATCTCGATATGATAACTTTGTATAGGTCCTTGGTATGAATCCATTTTTTTTATTTTCCGCTGCATATTGCTTTGCGGATTCCTAACAATGGTATCAGAGTCGTGTACAAAGCTCATATCGGGAATATGTGATTGTTTAATCATGTTTTTGAATCTTTTGCATGCTTTGAAACTGTATAAATTCATATACGATATGTGATAATCGATTTTGTGGAAATCATCGTAATATTATATGTGATATAATTGACGGATTGACATATACGATACACGAGTGTGCCGACCGAGCCCTTGGCTCATGTTGGTTCGGCCACCACCGTCCAGAATCCGAAGCTATTGGCTCGAGCATGGGCCGAGCCGCCGCATGAGGGCTAGGGTTTCGAACCCTTGGCTCCATGGCTCTCGGCCGCCGCCGCTTTTGTGGCTAGGGTTTCGAACCCTTTTGGCTCGAGGAGGTCAAGCCGCCGCCGCACATGGCTAGGTTTTCGAACTCTAGTCTTGTGCATGGTTGGGCCGTGTGTTGGACTATGGTTTTTCGAACCCTTGGTCCGAGACATGGCTGCAAACCATGGGCTTGCTAGGGTTAGCAAGTCCATGGCTTGAGACGCGCCGAGTATCCATGGCATGTGATGTCCCGAGCATACGATAATTTTCAAAAATTTATTTTACAGTTTTGAATTAGAATTAAATTTTAAAATGTTTAGAATTTAATTCATTAATTGTAATAGCATGTTTTATGTGTTGTTTGAGCATGGTGCATGATTATAGCCCTATGACCTATTAGATAGGATTTTGTGAATGTTTGTATTTTTTTTTACGGCCTGCGTGTCGTGCTTCTCTATTTTTCCTATATGTTATCCCTCCCCTATGTTCCCCTCGAATGTAACTCGAGGAATTCTCTATATCATGTAATTGTTATATAGTATAGTTTATTTTGTTGATGGAGATCAATGAAGATGGACCAAGGTGCCAGGATGAGTAGGCCATTCACAAAAGGGAGCCAAATAGGTGCTTGGAGAAGTTATCTTAGGTTGACCTTTTAGGATTTTCTCATTGGCTTGAGAAAATCTTTAGTAGGGGCTATAATTATGTCACGTTTAATTTAAGTTGATGTATGTTATGCATGTTCATCTTATAATGTTTATATTGATGATTGTTTTACATATATGTAGATATGTATATGCGTATATGTACCAGACATATTTTTAATTATCAATGAAATCATGAGATCAATAAATCCCTCTAATAATTTTAAGTTTTAGATTCCTTCCAAAATTAAAAGTACTTGTCAAGACTTCGATTGAACATGTGTGGGTTTGCCAAAGCAAAGCACGGTGACAATCTTGGTAAGGCGCGAAAGGATAAAAGTGATATCCGTTTTACTTTAAATTTGGTCCGACTTAACTAGGTTATCTCAATAGGATTGGGAACCTAGAGGCATGGGGTTAGATAATGATTCATTATATGAATTTGAACAAAGTGTTGTTCGTCCAACCATCCAAGAATTACATGTGATGTAATTGACAAAGTGTTGTCTACCTAAATAACCGAGTCTTGGGTGATTAGCCAAAGCTAACTCAGGATTAGGTGAAATATGGATCTTGGCCCACTAAGGTTTCGAGGGTTGATAATTTTAAACAAATTAGTGGGAGTGTCATTTAATATAAGACCTTATTAAATGATTAAAATCGTAAACTTATTTTGCATAATTATATTTTAGATATCCATGGCATCAAGCAACGTAACTAGCACACTGTCATTACGACCGGTCCTTGAGAATGACAAACTGAATGGGACTAATTTCCTAGACTGGTATAGGAATTTGAGGATTGTCCTCAAACAAGAGAAAAAACAATATGTCCTAGAGGAACCCTTACCTGCTGAGGAACCTCCCGTGACGGCCGCTAAAGCCGATAAGGATGCTTACAAGAGCATCAAAATGACGCACTTGATGTTGGTTGCCTTATGCTTGCCACCATGAACTCTGAGCTTAAGAAGCAACATGAGGAAATGGAGGCGTTCGATATGATCGAGCACTTAAAGCAACTCTACCAACAACAAGCAAGACAAGAGAGGTATGACGTCTCTAAAGCGTTATTCCAGTGCAGAATGGTAGAAGGAAGCCTTGTTGGAACTCATGTACTGAAGATGATTGGGTACATTGAGAATCTTGAGAAGCTGGGTTTTCCATTGGACCAAGAGTTGGCCACTGACGTAATCTTGCAATCGTTACCTGATAACTACAGTCAATTTGTCTTGAATTACAATATGATTGAAATCGAAAAGACTCTACCGTAGTTGCTTGGTATGTTGAGAACATATGAAGCGAACACAAAGAAGTCTAAACCCACTAATGTTCTTATTGTGAATAAGAGCAAGGGAAAGGCTAAAGCAAAAGGTTTTAAGAAGAACAAGAAAGTCTTTGTTAAATCTAAGCCTCATGCTTCTGCACTCAAGCCAAAGGGAGGATATCTGGGAGATCTTAAGAAGACGAAGGGAAGTGTGACTTCCACTTCCGGTATTTTGTTATAGAAGTCAATTTATCTACTTCTTCATCATGGGTATTAGATACTGGATGTGGTTCTCACATTTGTGTTAATGTGCAGGATCTCAAAAGGACTAGGATGTTGGCGAAAGGCGAGGTTGATCTTCGAGTGGGAAATGGAGCAAGAGTTGCTGCATTAGCTATAGGAGATTACTCTTTAACTTTGCCTTCTGGTTTATTATTGGATTTAAAATACTGTTATTTTGTGCCTTCTATCACGAGAAACATTATTTCAATTTCTTGTTTGGACAAGGTTGGGTTTTCATTTATTATAAAGGACAAGTGTTGCTCCATTTATTTAAATGATATGTTTTATGCTAATGCACAATTGATTAATGGTCTTTATGCATTAAATCTTGATATGCCTGTCTATAACATAAATACTAAAATGATCAAGAATAATGATCCTAATCCAACTTATTCTGGCATTGTCGCTTGTGCCATATAAACGAGAATCGCATATAAAAACTTCATAAGGATGGAGTATTAGATTCATTTGATTTTGAATCATATGAAACATGTGAATCTTGTTTAATGAGCAAGATGACTAGAGCCCCTTTCAAGGGAAATGTTGAAAGGACAAATGATTTTGAGTCTCATACATAGTGATGTATGTGGACCAATAAGCACACAAGCTAGATGTGGTTTTCAATACTTCGTTATATTTACTGATGACTTAAGTAGATATGGGTATGTGTACCTAATGAAACATAAACATGAAACCTTTCAATAGTTCAAAGATTTCAAGAATGAAGTACAAAACCAACTTGGCAAAAATATCAAAATCCTCCGATCAGATCGAGGAGGAGAATACCCAAGCCAAGAGTTTCATGACTATCTAAAGGAGTGTGGGATAGTCCCACAACTCACACCTCCGTATACTCCACAATGGAATGGTGTATCTGAAAGGAGGAATCGAACTTTGTTGGACATGGTTCGATCAATGATGAGCCATGCAGATCTTCCGATTTCCTTTTGGGGACATGCTTTAGAAACAACAATATTTATACTGAACCGTGTTCCATCTAAATCAGTTGAAAAGACACCATATGAGATATGGACTAAGAAGCGTCCTAGTATGTCTTTTATGAAGATGTGGGGTTGTGAGGCTTACGTGAGACGTCACGCCTCCAATAAACTTGGACCCAAATCTGAATAGTGTTTATTTGTGGGGTATCCTAAGGAAACGAAAGGATACTATTTCTATTATCCCACCGAGAACAAAGTGGTTGTTGCTCGGACCGGTGTCTTTCTTGAAAGAGAATTTATTTCTACAAGAACCAGTGGGAGACAAATAGAACTTACTGAAGTACAACCACAAGAAAACACTGAGCATGATATTGAGATGGAAACAGAGCAGACACCACAAGTTGTTGTGGATGAAATGCTTGCTCAAGAGACACAAGCCAAGCGTAGGTCTGTAAGAGAACACCGTGAGCCACAGAGATATGGATTTCTTGTGACTCAACAATGTGACTTACTACTTATTGATGAGGATGAGCCGTCATCTTATCAAGAAGCTATAATGGGCCCGATTCTGAGAAATGGCAAGAGGCCATGAAATCTGAGATGGAATCCATGTATGCAAACCAAGTATGTACTTTGGTTGACCCGCCTGAAGGGGTAAGACCCATAGGGTGCAAATGGATTTTTAAGATAAAGACCGACATGGATGGTAATGTACAAACCTTTAAAGGTCGACTGGTTGCTAAAGGTTTCAAACAAATTCTTGGTATTGACTATGATGAAACTTTTTCACCAGTTGCCATGGTTAAATCCATTAGGATCTTACTTGCAATAGCTGCAGTTCATGATTATGAAATCTGGCAGATGGATGTCAAAACAGCTTTCCTTAATGGAAATTTACTTGAGGATGTGAACATGACACAGCCCGAGGGTTTTGTCGATTCAAAGGATGATGGAAAGATATGCATGCTGCAACGATCCATTTATGGATTGAAGCAAGCTTCTCGGAGTTGGAATCTTCCTTTTGATGATGCAGTCAAAGAGTTTGGCTTCGTCAAAAAC
This sequence comes from Haberlea rhodopensis, assembly GCA_907163345.1. Lineage (NCBI taxonomy): Eukaryota > Viridiplantae > Streptophyta > Magnoliopsida > Lamiales > Gesneriaceae > Haberlea > Haberlea rhodopensis. The sequence continues at coordinate 6,225,346 of CAJQUN010000028.1, read as the reverse complement.
ATAGATGAACCTTGTGTCTACAAGAAGGTCAGTGGGAGCATAATTATCTTCCTAGTATTGTATGTAGATGGCATACTTCTCATTGGGAATGATATCCTGCCTTACAATCTGTAAAGTTTTGGCTAGGGAATTGCTTTTCTATGAAAGATTTGGGTGAAGCCACCTATTTATTAGGTATCAAGATCTATAGAGATAGATCAAGAAGATTACTTGGCCTAAGTCAAAGTACATACATAGACAAAGTGCTAAAATGGTTTAGCATGCAAGAATCAAAGAAAGGATTCGTGCCTATGACACATGGGATACATCTCTCGAAGGATCAGTGCACTTCAACACCAGATGAGAGACAACGCATGAGTAAGATTCCATATGCGTCAGCTATTGGACCTATCATGTATGCCATGATATGTACTCGTCCCGATGTATCGTATACTCTGAGCATGACGAGTAGATATCAGGTTGATCCATGTGAATGTCACTGGATTGCTGTCAAGAATATCTTGAAGTACTTGAGAAGAACTAAGGATACATTCTTGATTTATGGAGGTGAGGAAGAGCTCAATGTAATGGGTTACACTGATGCAAGCTTCCAAACCGACAAAGATGATTTCCGATCGTAATCAGGATATGTGTTTTGCCTAAATGGAGGTGATGTGAGCTGGAAGAGTTCAAAGCAAGAGACAGTAGCCGATTCTACAACTGAAGCTTAATACATTGCTGCCTCAGATGCAGCAAAGGAAGCCGTTTGGATCAAGAAGTTCATTTCTGAGCTTGGGTTATGCCTAGCATACTGGATCCGATTGAACTCTATTGTGACAACAAAGGAGACATCGCATTGGCTAAGGAACCCATATCTCACCAGCGATCCAAACACATACTTCGACGCTTTCATTTCATTCGGGAAATCATTGAAAGATGAGATGTGAAAATATGCAAAGTACCAACTGATGATAATGTATCTGACCCACTGACGAAACCTCTGTCACAGCAGAAGCATGATCGTCATACTAGATCTTTAGGCATAAAGTACATGTTTGATTGGTCTTAGTGCAAGTGGGATATTTGTTGGAATATGCCCTAAGACAACTTATTAGATGATTGAATTTGGCATACAACGAATTATGATTTTAATAAAGGCAATTCATTATTATATATATTGTTCCAGTATCTGTGTAATATGAATATATATATATATATGTTAATGTCCTTAAAATAATATTGTATTATTCTTAAACATTGTCCCTAATCAGGTATTATCATGAATAAGGATAATGATAATGCATTGAGGCTAGTATGTATTGATTGATGAATTGTTCATGGATATGAGATATCAAATCAACACATGGGTGCATGTTAGAGAACGATGTACTGGACATACCCACCATGATAATGCTACATGGATAGTTATATGAACGTCATAAGCAATTCACATAGTGCTAATAATGTATGTAATCCTTACGACTTGAGATCACCAGAGATCCCAACATAAGGAGTCGTGTACCTTGATATTGTCAAACGTTACCTGTAACAGGGTAAACTATAAAGACAATCATTGGATACACCATGAATTATGTAGAGGGATGTTGAGTGATCAAGATAGGATTTGTCCCTCCAATATAACAGGAGAAGTGTTTGGGCCCTTGATCAAGTAAGACTAAAATGCATGGCCATGCTCGAATGAGTTGATATGTGATATCGAGCTTATTCGTTTATTTTAGTTCTACTTGGGGATCAAGAAATAAAAGATTGAATATATGAGTATGACTATTCCATGACTCGTGTTCAATCTAAACACATTGGACAAAGGGATTGAGTTACATGGTTAATTTTCACAGTCCGTAGGTTATGTCGAGTCAATAACATTCTTGTAATTTGGGTAGCCTTGATGTGTTGCTAGATACCGCTCATTGCTTGTGACATAAAATTAGATTTTATGTCACTGCCAACATTGCAAGATCCTATCGGGTCACACAAAAGATTATATCGATAAAGGGAGATAAAATTCATTGGATGAATTAATTTAATTAAGAAGAGTCTTAATTATATATTATATATGTATGTGGATTTAATTAAATGTTGGTTATGGGCCAAATGGATTTTGAAAGCCTTTAATTAATCCATGTATTAGATATATAATGGTTCATAAGGTTTGAGTTGAAGGTTAGACAACACAATTCATATAACCTAAAAGGTCACCACCGCCGCCGTCGATTTCGAAGCTCTCGGCCACCGCCGCCTTGATCTTCACGGCCGGTTTTGTCCGGTGATTGTAACCGTGTGGTTTTGATTCGTTGAAGATCAAGTCTAGCAACTTGTTCTTCAACAACCCTTTTCGATTTGATCGTGTGGATACCGTAGAGACAAAGGTGCAAATCTTTGTTCGTGACTCGTGGTGTTGGAACGAGGAATCTGCTTCAAACACGCTTCAAGGGTATGATTCTATTCAATCTCGATATGATAACTTTGTATAGGTCCTTGGTAGGAATCCAGTTTTTTTTTTGTTTTCCGCTGCATATTGCTTGATCGGATTCCTAACAAATAAGAGGTATGAACCCCTCCTTGATGTTTTAATGGTGTTTGGTTTGGATTTGAGATGGTATTTGTTGTTTTGAAATGGGTTTGTTTTGGGTTGGTATTGTTTTTAGTTGGGTGTTGGATGTTTGGTAGTATTGTAGTGTTTGTTGAAGGTTTATGGTGTTTTTATGTTGTGGAGTTGATGGTATATGTGTTGGTGAAGTTGGGGAAGAAAATATGGTGTTAAAATGGAGATTTTTGAAGTGCAGACAGCGGCGATCGATCGCCCGAAGCGAGCGATCGATCGCGCGCAGCCTGTACGCTCCAGTAGCGTTTGGCGATCGATCGCCACATTTGCACGATCGATCGGCGAGGCTGGCGATCGATCGCGCCAAATGTGGCGATCGATCGCGAGTGCAAAAAAAATTGTGTTCGGACAGTGTAATCTCGCGAGTCACCAAAAAGTTGGATTTTGATTATTTTTGTGGGATTTTTGGTATTGGACTATTATTGACTCCTAATATTGGTTTGTGTGAATGTGTAGAACCATCACAGGTGGCAACATAGCCAAGGAAGTGAAGTCCTACCACATCCTACTTTTGGAAAGGTACGTAAAGAGACGTACGGGCACCCAACGGTACATGTATCTTATATACTCATTTGAATATGCATTGTGGATGCAAGTATATATGGAATTGTGCATTGTGGATGCAAATACATGTTGAATTATGCATTATGATTGCATATGTATATGATGATTGTTTGGTGCACATCCCATGAGTCATGGTTATATAGAGTGATGATTTTAATGCTTTGCCGCTGTCACTTGAAGCGATGATAGAATACTTGCCGCTGTCATATTGTAGCGATGAAAGAATATTTGCCACCAAATGTTGAAGCGAGGGTATTGCCGCATGTCGCATTTGCGCGAGGTTATTCGATGCCGCTAATATGTCAAAGCGAGGGGTATTAGTGCAGCTGTCATGACAAGCGATGTGCATTAAAATACACTATTATAACAGATTAGGGACTGGTGATTGGTGATAGTGAATGGTGTTATGTCATGACATTCGTAGAACCATTAAATAATCTATTGATTATACTCATGAGTTATAATACAGGGGCAACCAAAAAGGGAGCGTTTAAAATGCATGGGAAAAACAGGAAGTGTTTTACTACGGTTTATGCATTTACGCCTTATATTCATATTGTGTTGAATATGGATTATTATATGCTCATGTTTTGGGGGTTGTCCTTGTAGGTACATTTTGGCATGAAAAAGGGGCTAAGGACGGGTTGAGGCGGTGAGCTTGTAAAGAGCGCTTTTGATAAGGAAGAACATGATTATTTTTGTATAGTGTCTACTCTAGGAGTAGCGTAAAGCTATAGTGAATAACATTAATTTGTTAGAGAATGTAATTAACCCATTTGAAAGTCCTTAACTTGGTATGTAATTTTTAAGGCTCAAAGTCTCAACATGAACTTTTATACTCTGATAATACTTGTTAGCTCTAATTATGCTTTTAATCCGCACTTAAGGAACTAGGGTGCTTACATTAGTGGTATCAGAGCAGTGGTTAGAGAACCCGGGATTGAGTGAAGGGTAGCCTTAGCAAATGGTTGGCTAGGCGTTTATATTTGGGCATGTTTATGCATGTGGTGCATATTGATGTATATATTGTTATACTAACATGCTTATTGTTGCTTATGTTATCTAACGGTATATCATATGTATTGTTTTGGAATTGTTGTTAACCCTTGTGTTACAGCATGGCGGCTATAAACTTGGGGAACCTCAATGAAGAGGTAGGTGATGTAGGAAGTGTGAATGCAAGCATTGCTTAGACAAATCCTTTACCTCCACCGGCTGTGGGCGTGGAACCGGTTGCTCAGTTGTTACTACCCGGAGAGCTAAGTCTGACTCAATTCCTGACTTTCGACCAGCCCCGATTTGAGGGGACAGAGACAATGGAAGAAGCTGAAGAATGGCTAGAGAGACTGGAGCAGATATTTGTGTCCGCTCCTTGTGCTAGGACAGCATGGCTGTGGTTGGCGGAGTTCCAACTAGCAAAGAAGTCTTCCATGTGGTGGAAGACGATGGTGGTGGAATTGAGGGCTCAGGGTATGTTGAATGATTGGACTCTCTCAGGACCTGGTTCTTGAACCGTTATTTTTCTGCTGCTGCGAGACAGATGAAAGAGGACGAGTTCACAAATATGAAGCAAGGGAGCATGACTGTATCAGACTATGTCATGCACTATTCTTCACTATTGAGGTATGTCCCTCATATCACCACAAACAGGACATGCAAAGATGATGCATTTCTTGAAGGGGTTGCGGCCGGAACTGTTTGACCGGGTTATCACCAACAACCCCACTTCTTTCGATGATGCTCTTACTAGAGCAGAACTGGTAGAGATTGGAGTTGGGGCCTATCCTGATGCTGTACCCCGACATGTGCCACCGCAGAGGCAAGTTACTGATAGCTTGAGGCCACGAGGGGAGTCATTTAAGCCTCGTGGGGCTTCTTCATCCTCTCGGTTCAGTGGGAAGAAATCTTTTAACCGGAAATAGGAGAGTAGGAAGAGCAATCTATTGGCCAACCGGGGACCCATGCAAGTGAATAGAACGGGGGAAACTAAATGTGACAATTGTGGAGGGCCACACTCATCGAACAAGTGCCCAGCTTGTTACAGTTGTGGCAAGATGGGCCATATTTCTCGGTATTGCCCCAGTCGGGGAGGACAGTCAGATTTCCAGGTGAATAGGCCGAGATTCGATGATAGGACAGTGCATTAGAGGCAGCAGATTTTTCCTCGACCATCGGGAGGTCAGACAGTGGGACCGTCCTAGGGGCAAGTGTATGCACTGACTCGAGAGCAGGCCCAGGCAGCCCCAGAGGAATTGATCGCTGGTACGTGCCATTTATTTACGCACCCTGCTTTTATTTTGATAGATACAGGTGCCTCCCACTCTTTTGTATCTGTTGGCTTTGTGGAGAGACACCATATGTGTACGTCTTCGTTACCCACGCCTCTTATGGTCTCGACACCCACCGGAAGAAATGTTGTTGCTGATCAATTTCTTGCGGATTGCCTCATTTATTTTGAGGGCAACGGAGTTGAAGGCAGATTTGATCGTGTTGGGTATGTCAGACTTCGATTGCATTGTGGGCATCGACATTCTAAACAGATATTAGGCAGCCGTGGACTGCTGCAGAGAATGGTTCGGTTCAGATCTGATATGGGAATACAGTGGACTTTCTATGGGAACGGTTCTCGTGTGAAGATTCCGTTGATATCAGCGATCAAAATGTCCCAGTTGTTGGAACGTGGTCACAAGGGCTATCTTATCTATGCCGTGGACACGACCGGGAAGAATAAAGAGTTTAGGGTTGAGGATGTACCTATGGTAGCAGAATTTACTGATGTATTTCCGAAGGAGATTCCAGGATTCCCACCGGCTAGAGAAGTCGAGTTTGGGATCGAGTTATTACTGGGGACGTCCGCTATTTCTCGTGCCCCTTACAGGATGGCACCGGTGGAGTTAAGGGAATTGAAGGAGCAGTTACAGGAACTCCTTGACAAAGGATATATACGCCCTAGCGTATCGCCATGGGCGCACCGATCCTTTTTGTGAAGAAGAAGGATGTATCGATGCGTCTGTGCATCGATTACCGGCAACTGAATAAGGCCACGATAAAGAACAAGTATCCTCTCCCAAGGATTGACGATTTGTTTGATCAGTTGCAAGGTACAAAGCTGTATAGCAAGATTGATTTGAGATCAGGGTACCACCAGATTCGGGTCAGAGAGGAGGATGTGCAAAAGACAACATTTCGAACTCGGTATGGGCACTATGAGTTCCTAGTTATGCCGTTCGGTGTGACGAACGCTCCAGCTGTCTTTATGAGCTTGATGAACAGATTGTTTCAACCATACCTAGACCAGTTCATCATAGTGAAACACTTGAGAACAGTGCTCCAAATCCTCAGGGATAATCAGTTATTTGCCAAGCTCAGCAAGTGTGAGTTTTGGTTAAGTAGTGTGGTGTTATTGGGTCATGTTATATCTAGCAGTGGGATATCGGTGGATCCCAGAAAGATAGAGGCTGTGATGGAGTGGATTGCACCCACTTCTGTGCCCGAAATACGGAGTTTTCTTTGGTTGGCCGGATATTATCGATGCTTCGTCGAGGGATTTTCAAAGATCGCCAAGCCGTTGACACAGTTGACCCAAAAGGGAGTACCATTCTTTTGGTCTGAGGCTTGTGAGGAGAGCTTCCAAGAGTTGAAACACCGGTTGACGACGGCGCCTGTGTTGGTGATTCCTACGGAGAACACTAGGTTGTTCTTTATACCGATGCATTGCTTCAGGGCCTTGGATGTGTATTGATGCAAGATAAGCATGTGGTAGCTTATGCATCGAGGCAGTTGAAGCCGCATGAGACTAGATATCCAGTCCATAACTTGGAGTTGGTGGCTATTATTTTTGCCCTGAAGATATGGAGGCATTACTTATATGGTACGTCGTTTACAATTTATACGGATCATAAGAGCCTGAAGTTCTTGTTTACTCAGGCAGAGTTGAATATGCGGCAGAGGAGATGGATAGATTTACTCAAGGACTATGACTGTGAGATAGAGTACCATCCTGGAAAAGCAAACTTGACAGCAGATGCCTTGAGTCGGAAGGTGAAGAGTATTGCTGAGGACGCCATGTGTTTATCGGCTATGATGACTTCTTATTGCCAAGTGGGCTATGATTTTGATGTAGATACATCGTCGGTACGTGTATCGACCTTATTAGCAGAGCTAGATATTTATGAGAAAATCCAGAGAACTCAGAAGGCAGATGATGAGATTCAGAGATGGTCATCACTAGTACATCTTGGACAGCCATCGAAGTTCAGAGTGACTGAGGATGGATCCTTGAGATTGGGTAGTCGTTGGGTGGCTCCGAGTACGCCAGAGTTGCGTAGAGGGATCTTAGAGCGAGCTCATAGTAGCAGGCTTAGTATCCACCCAGGCGGGAGGAAAATGTATAAGGATTTATGTGGTCAGTTTTGGTGGAAAAGAATGAAGCGAGATGCCGTCGCTTTCGTAACTTTTTTGTTCGTAACGAGGGAGAGATAGAATGGAGTTCTTCACGAAGTTCGAAACAAAGGAATAAAAAAGAGTTTCTCTATGGCCTCCTCGTTTTGAGACATTATGGCTTTTGGGTCGACCTCGGTAAAGAAGGAATCCATAAAAACTTAGGATCCGACACCATGATAAAATACTACCCTCATGATTAGACCATGTCCCTGAGATTTGATAAAAGAAAGGTGCATTTAAGAGGTGCTTGATCTGCCAACAGGTTAAGACAGAGAGGCAGATACCTGGTGGTGAGTTGAAGAGCTTGGAGATACCAAAATGGAAGTGGGAACACATATCCATGGACTTTGTGACCCACTTGCTGAGGAGTGCTTTGGGTTTTGATGCCATTTGGGTTATTGTGGACAGATTGACCAAAGTAGCTCACTTCATTCCCTATAGTATGACCGTCACCTATTTGAGGATGGCTCAGTTATATGTTAGAGATGTGGTAAGATTGCACGGGATCCCTATTTCTATAGTGTCGGATCGAGATCCGCGATTCACATCTCATTTTTGGGAGGGTCTTCAGTCAGCCTTGGGAACTGAGATAAGGTTGAGCACTGCATATCATCCCCAAACGGATGGCCAGACCAAGCGTACTATCCAAACGCTCGAGAACATGTGTATTGGAGTTCGATACTTCATGGCAGGTGGTAGCGCTTATCGCGTACGCCCAAATTAACCCTTCTCAAGTTAATAACAAAAGTATGTAGTAGCGAGAGTATGGATCGATCCCACAGAGAATGTAGTATTTTTTTCGTGTCAATTTAAAAACGAATAGTAAAAAGGGGGGTTTTGAGTTGATTGATTACTACTAAGCAAATTTTAAGAATTAAACTAATTAACAAGATTAACTAAAACGGTTAAAACTTATGAGAGTGAACGATTCTTGGTTTTCGGTCAACTTTACTTTTGGAAAATTCTCTCTTGATCATCAAATCACTAACATTCGAATTCTTTCAATTATTCATCGATTGGAAATTGAATTCCTACCCACCTTAATCGTAGTCAAAGAGAAAACAGCATTCAATCCGACCCTTATCAAATCTCTAATCAAAACTACAGCCGTTAATGATTAAATCAATGATAGATTTAAAAACTAGTGAGCTCGATAAATCTAATCAATAGAAACTACAGCCGTTAATGATTGATTACCCAATCGTTTCTCCTAAGAATTCAATAATACCTACAGCCGGTAATTATTAATCTTAGTTGCTTCTTAATTAGCTATCGATTATGCATGTGAATACTAGGTGATCAATCTAATAAACAAACACAATAATCATTGAAATCGATACCAAGAAACAGAATTGAAATCGAAATTAAATTCAATAAACAAACCAAAATTCTCACAAGAGATTCAAATCCAAAAACAAGTATCCCTTCAACTAAGAATCTAAGAGCTTAGCCTAGCATAATTGAATCTAAAAATAACAAAAACTGATTCGAAAACATTTAATAAACAAAGGAAAAGAAATTACTAAGACGAATCACGATTTCGGCTTGTCGATTCCGGCTCCGTTCTTCGCGTTGTTCTTCACAAAACTTGAAAGAAAAATTATTCTAAAATTGAAAATCTATTCTAAGCACTCCATGCTCTCCTAAAGAGGCTAATTTCCAAGTGTCAAGAGGTATGGAGGCTGATGGGTAGGTTAGATTTTATCTAGGAAGGAAAGAAATCAAGTTCCCAATATTTCCAAAATACAGCTGGCGATCGATCGCCATAAGGTGGCGATCGATCTTTAGCTATTTTTTTCGGCGAAATTACTTAGGCGATCGATTGCCACTTTTCTCGCGATCGTTCGCTTGGCTCCAGTGGACTTTGGCGATCGATCGCCTAGACCTCGCGATCGATCGCTGCTTCGTGAATTTTGTTGCTCAACTTTCTGTCCATAGGCGATTGATCGCCTCCTCCATGCGGTCGATCGCCTCTGCTAAAATTACATTTTTAGCCTTTTTCTTGATCTACATTGAGTCCTTATTAGCTCCAAAGCTTTTCTTGATCTTTACTCACCTTAGTTAGCTCGCTTTCTTCGATTCCACCTACAATTACACAAATATACGATTAGGTAGCATATGTATCAAATTATCCACCAAAACATACCAAATCGTATACAATTAAACGCAATAGATGTGTCTATCTCTAGTCACATCAGCAGGATTCAGTGGCCTTGGTAGAGTTCTCTTATAACAATAGCTACCAGGCAAGCATTCAGATGGCTCCTTTTGAGGCCCTTTATGGCAGACGATATAGATCACCCTTGTGTTGGGATGACTTGGACCGTAAATCGGTCGGAGGACCAGAATTAGTTCGGGAAATGGAAGAGAAGGTAAAGGTGATAAGGCAGAAAATGAAAGCAGCCCAGGACACACATGCAGCTTATGCTAATAAACGACGGTGACCGTTAGAATTTCAGTTGGGGGATAAGGTATTTTTGAAGATCTCACCTTTCAGAGGTGTTGTGCGATTTGGAATACGCGGGAAACTGTCTCCGAGGTATGTTGGGCCGTACGAGATCTTGCAGCGCATTGGCACCCTATCTTATCGACTGGCCATGCCACTTTCTTTGTCTGGTATACATGATGTGTTCCATGTGTCTATGTTGCGGAAGTATGAGCCGGATCCGTCACATGTGTTGCAGCCTTCCGAGGATCAGTTAGAATCCGATGTATCTTATGTGGAACGGCCTGTTAGAATTCTGGATCGAGCAGACCGCAGACTTCGGAACAAAGTGATACCTATGATTAAAGTACAGTGGGATCGCAGGGTGGTCGAGGAGGCCACGTGGGAGACGGAGCGGCATATGGTGCAGCACTACCCATAACTATTTTCTGGTATGTGATTCATGTTTAGTTTCTTTTTGGGTAAGTGCATGCGATTTCGAGGTCGAAATCTTATAAGTAGATGAGTATTGTGATATCCCTGAAATAATTAATTGTAATTTGGGCATTAATTATGATTCTGTGATTATTTATGGTGTTAATTAATTTAGTGTTGGAATTAATTAAAATGGCGAAATCCTTAGTCACATGGTGGACGTGACCTGGTAATGCATTTCAGGGTGCATGATGCATGATGGGAATTTGGGTGCTAGCATGGTTAAATTGTGATGGTTGATAATCATTTGGTAAATCATGTATTTTAATTGAGATTTTGGCGCATTTTGAGAAAATGCTTTTAAAATATCATGTTGGGGTATTTTATACATCATGTTAACTAATGGAGTACATGTTTAATTATAACCCCTTTATACCCCACTACCCCCACTTTACCCTACTCACTTTACCAATCCCCAAATCACTCATCCAAACCCTATCCCCTATTGGGATATGCCCTAAGACATATCATTAGATGATTGTTTATGACATACAATGTAATATGATTTTATGAATGGCAATTCATTATTATATATTATTCTTTTAACTGTGCAATATGAATTAATATATATGTTAATGTCCTTAGAATAATATTGTATTATTCTTAAAGATGTCCCTAGTCAAGTGTTATCATGAATAGGGATAATGATAATACGTAGAGACTAGTATGTGTTGATTGACGAATTGTTCATTGATATGAGATATCAAATCAATACATGGGTACATGTTAGAGAACGATGTACTGGACAGACCCACCATGAGAATGCAACATGGATAGTTATATGATCGTCATATGCAATTCTCATAGTGATAATAATGTATGTAATCCTTACGACTTGTGATCATCAGAGATCCCAACATAAGGAGTTATGTATCTTGATATCGTCAAACGTTACCCGTAACAGGGTAAATTATAAAGGCGACTATTGGATACACTACGAATTATGTAGAGGGATGTTGACTGATCGAGATAGGATTTGTCCCTCCTATATAACAGGAGAAGTGTTTGGCCCTTGATCAAGTGAGAACTAAAATGCATGGCCATGCTCGAATGAGTCGATATGAGATATCGAACTTATTCGTTTATTCTAGTTCTACTTGGGGATCAAGAAATAGAGATTGAATATACGAGTATGACTATTCCATGACTCGTGTTCAATCTAAACACAAAGGACAAAGGGATTAAGTTACATGGTTAATATTATCACAAGTTCTAAAGGTTATGTCGAGTCATTGACATTCTTGTAATTTGGGTAGCATTGATGTGTTGCTAGATACCGCTCAATGCTTGCGACATAAAATGAGATTTTATGTCACTGACAACATTACAAGATCCTATCGGGTCGCACAAAAGATTAAATCGAGAAGGGAAATTAAATTCATTGGATGAATTAATTAATTAAGAAGAGTCTTAATTAAAAGATTATAAAGATTTAATTAAATCATGGGTTTGGGCCCATGAGGCTTTAAGAAAGCCTTAAACCTTAATTAAATCTTATAATATAAATACAAGGTTATGATTAATTGTAAGATAGACTTTTAATCATTCTAACCTACACAAGAACTCGGCCGCCTCTTCATAATATGCTCTCGGCTTTTCTTTGATAGCCGAAGAGAGATTGTGAATTCCGACGATTATTCGATTGTGAATCGAGAGTGTTCCTTGTTCCGGTCTAAGAACGAGTCTAGCAACTTGTTCTTAGACTTTCCATTCACCCGATTTGATCGTGTGGATACCGTGGAGGCAAAACTAGACAAGTTTTGCTAGTGACTCGAAGGAGACGTTGGACGTGGTGCTGCTCCGTGGAATCTGCTCAAACACGCTACAAGGGTGAGACCTTCGTAAAACCTTTATCCGATATGAATCCCTATGTATAGATCCGGTGTTGAGTAATCCATAAAAATTTTATTGCGCTGCATTGTATGCTCATTGGATTACTTACAGTGGTATCAGAACCGTGTACAAGGCTCATATCGGATTTTAAATTGTGTTAATCATATTAGAACTTATATTGCATGCTATTTAAAACTGTATGAACATATATGATATGTTAACATCGAGTTTATGAAAATCATCGTAAAAATTATATTTTATATAAATTGGCGAAATTCGAACCATATAACACATGTGTTCGACCATCTCCATCACAAATGACATACGGCTAGCCACATGAGGGCTAGGGTTTTCGAACCCTTGGCTCGAGATGGTTTAGCCGTTATGGCTAATAATTGTGCATGGAAGTGTCGAAACTTGATTAGGGTTTAGAACCCAATGGCTCGTGATGGCTAGCTCATGACGGCTAGGGTTTCGAACCCTAGTAGCCGTGCATGGGCTCGGCCATCGTCGCCCTTTTGCTAAGGTTTTGAACTCTTTGGCTCGATAATGGTTCAAACATGCATGGATAAGTGGCTTCACCACATGAGAGCTAAGTTTTTTTTCGAACCTTTGGCTCGAGATGGTTGAGCCACCACCGTGCATGAACTGACCATGATTCGTGGCTCAAGAATTCCGGCGTTTCGAACAAGTTGGCTCGATGAAGAACAAAAGTTGTGCACGGCGGCTAGGGTTTGGAACCCTAGCGCCGCCGCCGCTAGCACAAGGCTCGGCCATGGGCTAGGGTTTCGAACCTAGGCCCATGCCATGGTCCAGCCGTGGGGCAAGGTTTGTTCGAACCATGGTGGTTCGTAGCTAAGTCGAAAGTAGTTCGTGGCATGTGATGTCCCGAGCGTACGATAATTTTTCAAAAATTCTATTTTTACAGTTTTAATTAGAATTAAATTTAAAATGTTTAGAATTTAATTAATTAATTGTTAAAGCATGCTTTATGTGTTGTTTGAGCATGGTGCATGGTTATAGCCCTTTGACCTATTAGATAGGATTTGTGAATGTTTGTAATTTATAATACGACCTGCGAGTCGTGCCTTCTCTATTTCATTCTAAATGTAATCCCTCCCCTATGTTCCCCTCGAATGTGAATCGAGGAATTCTATATCTTGTAAATAGTGTAGTTTATTTTATTGATGATGATCAATGAAGATGGAGCATCGTGCCGGGATGAGGAGGCCATTCACAAATTGGAGCCAAAGGAAGGTGCTTGTGAAGTTACCTTAGGTTGACTCTTAGGATTTTCTCATTGGCTTGATAAAATCATTAGTAGGGGCTATAACCATGTCACGTTTAATTATGTATGTTGATGCATGATTTATCTTATGTTTTAGATTGATAATTGTATTACACATATATGTAGATATGTATACAACTATATGTAGTGGACATATTTTAAATTATCAAACTAATCATGAGATCAATAAATCCCTCTAAAATATTAAGTTTTAGATGCCTTCCAAAATTAAAAGTACTCAAAAACTTCGATTGTACATATGTGGGTTTGCCAAAGCAAAGCACCGTGGCAATCTTAGTAAGGCGCGAAAGGATAAAAGTGATATCCGTTATACTTTAAATTGGGTACGACTTAACTAGGTTATCTCAATAGGATTGGGAACTTAGAGGCATAGGTTGGATAATAATTCATTTGATGAATTGAACAAAGCGTTGTTCGTCCAACTATCCAAGAATTACATGTGATGTAATTGACAAAGTATTGTCTACCTAAATAACCGAGTCTTGGGCGATTAGCCAAAGCTAACTCAAGATTAGGCGAAATATGAATCTTGGCCCACTAAAGGTTTCGAGGGTTGATATTTTTTAAACAAATAGTGGGAGTATCATTTAATATAAGACCATGTTAAATGATTAAATCATAAACTTATTTTGCATATTTATATTGTAGATATCCATGGCAACTAACAACGTAACAAGCACTTTATCACTGCGATCGGTGAGAAGGACAAATTAAATGGGACAAATTTCCTAGACTGGCATAAGAACTTGAGGATAGTCCTCAAACAAGAAAAGAAACAATATGTCCTAGAGGAACCCTTACCTGCTGAGGAACCTCCCCTAACGGCTACAAGAGCCGAAAACGATGCTTACAAGAAGCATCAAAGTGACGCACTTGATGTTGGGTGCCTTATGCTTGCCACCATGAACTCTGAGCTTCAGAAGCAACATGAGGAAATGGAGGCGTTTGATATGATCGAGCATCTTAAGCAACTGTACCAACAACAAGCAAGACAAGAGAGGTATGACGTCTCTAAGGCGTTATTCCAGTGTAGAATGGTAGAAGGAAGTCTGGTTGGTACTCATGTACTCAAGATGATTGGGTATATTGAGAATCTGGAGAAGCTGGGTTTTCCTTTGGACCAAGAGTTGGCCACTGACGTGATCTTGCAATCGTTGCCTGAAAGCTTCAGTCAATTTGTCTTAAATTACAGTATGATTGAAATTGAAAAGACACTACCACAGTTACTTGGTATGCTTAGAACTTTTGAAGCAAATAGCAAGAAGTCTAAACCAACAAATGTTCTTATTGTGAATAAGAGCAAAGGAAAGACTAAAGCTAAGAACTTCAAGAAAAACAAGAAGGTCTTTGTTAAATCTAAGCCAAAGTCATCTGCACTGAAACCAAAGGGAGGGATAGCAAAGGAAGGGAACTGTTTCCATTGCGGTGAGACCGGCCATTGGAAAAGAAACTGCAAAGTATATCTGGAGGATCTAAAGAAAGGAAGTGTGACTTCCACTTCAGGTATTTTTGTTATAGAAGTCAATTTATCTACTTCTTCATCATGGGTATTAGATACTGGAAGTGGATCTCACATTTGTGTAAATGTGCAGGACCTCAAAAAGAGTAGATTGTTGGCGAAAGGCGAAGTTGATCTCCGAGTTGGAAATGGAGCAAGAGTTGCTGCATTAGCTATAGGAGATTATTATTTATCTTTGCCTTCCGGTTTATCATTGATTTTAAAAGATTGTTATTTTGTGCCTTCAATTACCAAAAACATTATTTCTATTTCTTGTTTAGACAAGTATGGATTCTCATTTATTATAAAGGACAACTGTTGTTCTATTTATTTAAATGATATGTTTTATGCTAGTGCACAAATGGTGAATGGTCTTTATTTATTAAATCTTGATATGCCTATCTATAACATATATACTAAAAGGATTAAAAATAATGATTGTAATCCGACTTATCTCTGGCATTGTCGCTTGGGCCACATAAACGAGAACCGCATATCTAAACTCCATAAGGATGGAGTATTAGATTCATTTGATTTTGAATCATATGAAACATGCGAATCTTGTTTAATGGGCAAGATGACTAAAGCCCCTTTCAAGGGACATGTTGAAAGGGCAAATGTTTTATTGGGACTAATACATAGTGATGTATGTGGACCAATAAGTACACAAGCTAGAGGTGGTTTTCAATACTTCGTTACATTTACTGATGACCTCAGTAGATATGGGTATGTGTACCTAATGAAGCATAAGCATGAAACCTTTGAAAAGTTCAAAGATTTCAAGAATGAAGTACAAAACCAGCTTGGCAAAAGTATCAAAATCCTTCGATCAGAACGAGGAGGTGAATACTTAAGCCAATAGTTTCATGACTATATAAAGGAGTGTGGGATAGTCCCACAACTCACTCCTCCGTATACTCCACAATCGAATGGTGTATCCGAGAGGAGAAATCGAACCTTGTTAGACATGGTTAGATCAATGATGAGTCATGCAGATCTTTCGATATCGTTTTGGGGACACGCTCTAGAAACAGCGATTTTCTTATTGAACCGTGTTCCATCTAAATCAGTGGAAAAGACACCATATGAGATATGGACTAGGAAGCGTCCTAGTATGTCTTTTATGAAGATTTGGGTTGTGAGGCTTTCGTTAGACGTTACGCCACTAACAAACTTGGACCCAAATCTGATAAGTGTTTATTTGTGGGGTATCCTAAGGAAACGAAAGGATACTATTTCTATTATCCCACCGAGAACAAAGTAGTTGTTGCTCGGACTGGTGTATTTCTTGAAAGAGAATTTATTTCTAGAAAAACCAGTGGGAGAAAAATAGAACTTAGTGAAGTTCAACCACAAGAAAACACTGAACCTGAGATTGAGATGGAAACAGAGCAGGCACCGCAAACTGTTGTGGAAGAAGTACCTGCTCAAGAGACACAAGCCCAGTGTAGGTCTGTAAGAGAACACCGGGAGCCACAGAGATATGGATTTCTTGTGAATCAACAAGGTGACTTACTACTTATTGATGAGGATGAGCCGTCATCTTATCAACAAGCTATAATGGGCACTGATTCTGAGAAATGGCAAGAAGCCATGAAATCTGAGATGGAATCCATGTCTGCAAACCAAGTATGGACTTTGGTTGATCCACCTGAAGGGGTACGACCCATAGGGTGCAAATGGATTTTCAAGAAAAAGACCGATATGGATGGTAACGTACAAACCTATAAAGGTCGGCTGGTTGCAAAAGGATTCAAACAAATTCATGGTATTGACTATGATGAAACTTTTTCACCAGTGGCCATGGTTAAATCCATAAGGATCTTACTTGCAATAGCTGCATTTCATGATTATGAAATCTGGCAGATGGATGTCAAAACAGCTTTCCTTAATGGAAATCTACTCGAGGATGTGTACATGACACAGCCCGAGGGTTTTGTCGATCCAAAGGATGCTGGAAAGATATGCAAGCTACAACGATCCATTTATGGATTGAAGCAAGCTTCTCGGAGTTGGAATCTTCGTTTTGATGATGCAATCAAAGAGTTTGGTTTTATCAAAAACGAAGATGAACCTTGTGCCTACAAGAAGGTCAGTGGGAGCGTAATCATTTTCCTAGTGTTGTATGTAGATGACATACTTCTCATTGGGAATGATATCCCTGCCTTACAATCTGTAAAGATTTGGCTAGGGAATTTCTTTTCGATGAAAGACTTGGGAGAAGCCACATATGTATTAGGAATCAAGATCTGTAGAGATAGATCAAGAAGACTTCTCGGCATAAGTCAAAGTACATACATAGACAACGTGCTTAAAAGGTTTAGCATGCAAGAATCAAAGAAAGGATTCGTGCCTATGACGCATGGCATTTATCTCTCGAAGGAACAGTGTCCTTCAACACCAGATGAGAGACAACGCATGAGTAAGATTCCATATGCGTCAGCTATTGGATCTATCATGTATGCCATGATATGTACTCGTCCCGATGTATCGTATGCTTTGAGCATGACGAGCAGATATCAAGTTGATCCAGGTGAAGGTCACTCGATTGCTGTCAAGAATATCCTGAAGTACTTGAGAAGAACTAAGGATACATTCTTGATTTATGGAGGTGAGGAAGAGCTCAATGTAATTGGTTACACTGAGGCAAGCTTCCAAACTGACAAAGATGATTTTCGATCGCAATCTGGATATGTGTATTGCCTAAATGGAGGTGTTGTGAGCTGGAAGAGTTCAAAGCAAGAAGCAGTAGCCGATTCTACAACGGAAGCTGAGTATATTGCTGCCTCGGATGCAGCAAAGGAAGCTGTTTGGATTAGGAAGTTCATTTATGAACTTGGAGTGGTTCCTAGCATTAAAGATCCGATAGAACTCTATTGTGACAACAATGGAGCGATCGCATTAGCTAAGGAACCTAGATCTCACCAAAGATCCAAGCACATACTTCGGCGTTTTCATTTCATTCGAGAAATCGTTGAAAGGGGAGATGTTAAAATATGCAAAGTACCAACAGATGATAATGTATCTGACCCATTGACGAAGCCACTGTCACAGCAGAAGCATGATCGTCATACTAGATCTCTAGGCATTAGGTATATGTCTGAGTGGTCTTAGTACAAGTGGGAGATTTGTTGGGATATGCCCTAAGACATATCATTAGATGATTGTTTATGACATACAATGTAATATGATTTTATGAATGTCAATTCATTATTATATATTATTCTTTTAACTGTGCAATATGAATTAATATATATGTTAATGTCGTTAGAATAATATTGTATTATTCTTAAAGATGTCCCTAGTCAAGTGTTATCATGAATAGGGATAATGATAATACGTAGAGACTAGTATGTGTTGTTATCATGAATAGGGATAATGATAAACGTAGAGACTAGTATGTGTTGATTGATGAATTGTTCATTGATATGAGATATCAAATCAATACATGGGTACATGTTAGAGAACGATGTACTGGACAGACCCACCATGAGAATGCAACATGGATAGTTATATGATCGTCATATGCAATTCTCATAGTGATAATAATGTATGTAATCCTTACGACTTGTGATCATCAGAGATCCCAACATAAGGAGTTATGTATCTTGATATCGTCAAACGTTACCCGTAACAGGGTAAATTATAAAGGCGACTATTGGATACACTACGAATTATGTAGAGGGATGTTGACTAATCGAGATAGGATTTGTCCCTCCTATATAAC
Organism: Haberlea rhodopensis; assembly: GCA_907163345.1. Classification (NCBI taxonomy): domain Eukaryota; kingdom Viridiplantae; phylum Streptophyta; class Magnoliopsida; order Lamiales; family Gesneriaceae; genus Haberlea; species Haberlea rhodopensis. The sequence goes on along the minus strand of CAJQUN010000028.1, from coordinate 6,206,450 downwards.
AGGAGAAGTGTTTGGCCCTTGATCAAGTGAGAACTAAAATGCATGGCCATGCTCGAATGAGTCGATATGAGATATCGAGCTTATTCGTTTATTCTAGTTCTACTTGGGGATCAAGAAATAGAGATTGAATATACGAGTATGACTATTCCATGACTCGTGTTCAATCTAAACACAAAGGACAAAGGGATTAAGTTACATGGTTAATATTATCACAAGTTCTAAAGGTTATGTCGAGTCATTGACATTCTTGTAATTTGGGTAGCATTGATGTGTTTCTAGATACTGCTCAATGCTTGCGACATAAAATGAGATTTTATGTCACTGCCAACATTACAAGATCCTATCGGGTCGCACAAAAGATTAAATCGAGAAGGGAAATTAAATTCATTCGATGAATTAATTAATTAAGAAGAGTCTTAATTAAAAGATTATAAAGATTTAATTAAATCATGGGTTTGGGCCTGATGAATACTTAAAAATGTACACTTATTAATGTTGAAAGTATCATTTTACATTCTAAGTTTCATTAAACTCCCTAGTTTGCATCATTTTATTACCTTTTGTAGTTAAATATGATTGTTGTATTATAGTATTAATAAGTTGTTTTTGCAGGTTCGATAAAAAAATCATAACTCGAGTTTGAAAACTTGGATTGAGGTGCTTCTTGAACCTATATAAAGCTAAGCTCAATACCTACAACATTGGAGAATACATGGAAGTGAAATTGATTTTACAATTGGGAGAAAAAATTACAACAAAGAAAAGATGCAACAAAGAAAATCTGTTTGGCTATACCAATGTATTTGGACTGTATCTCATTGAAGACTTGGTCAAATGAAAAACTTCATTATACCAAAGTTTACGTAAACAACCTGGTCTACAACTTTAATGCTTTGGCCGAAGTCAGATTCGGAGGGTAAGGTTGTCCAAATGGGGCTGCAAGACAGCTGGATGCATGATTGAGAAAAGTCAAGAGTGGTGGCTATTCTTTGAATAAAATATTATCACACCTTGTACTTTTCTTCCCTCATTTTGCCTATAAATAGAGATGGGTATTGATGTATTGTGACATCCCTCATTCTAAGAAATAAAACTTTGTTTCATAATTTTTCTCTCTTTATTCTCTTTTTCTCCACTTAAGAAAATATTTTCTTATGTTTAGTATATATTCCAAGTTCTTCAATTCCATCATGAAGAACTAATTTCTATAAGTTGAGATGAAAAGGTGAAGCTCTTGGTATATTAATAAAGTTAATAAAAAAAAATATAAATCCATGTTTATATTATATGCTTTGTGTTATATTTATGTTCTTGTTTAATTGTTGTTACACCCTACTTATAAGTAGAGGTTTTAATTTATTATTATCTTTTGCATATTAAATTCTTGGTACCATATAGACGTTGCACGATTACGTCGGCAGTTCTATTGTGGAAACCTTGATTTATTATTGATTATTAGATATGATAAATGAAACACCATTTGAAAGTGGGAGTTTTGATTTATTGTTGCTTATTTATTTATAATCTATAATGCTTGGTACCACTTAAATGTTAGCCTGGTGTTTACCAGCCGTTTAAAGTGGTTACCTTGATTTGTTGTTTATATAATAATAGCACAATAAATACTTAACAATATTTATAAGTTGGTGTATATAATATAAGTGATATAATAATAAGTATATTGGAACCATTTATGGATTCCAATATTATGAATAAACATTAACTTTATTGAAAATACCAAGAGTGGATCCTTTAATCTCAACTACTTTTATTAAATTTGAATATTTCAATTTCTCGAAAGAAACCACACATTCAACCATCTTCTAAATCTCATCACTTACATAAATTTATGGATATGTGACTTACTTTATCTTCCCTGAGGATACGATACTCGGACTTCTGTTTTATACTACTTGCAGACAACCTGCACTTGGGTGTGCAACATTAAAGTTTTGGCAAGTTTTTGGCGCCGTTGCCGGGGAAGTATAATTTAAATTCACGTCTATAAGTGTTTTTTTACTTTTGTCATTGGCAGTAATTATTTTTTCTCTCTTAGCATTTGCATGAGTGTTTGGACACGATCATCTAGTGGCAGACTTATTCGTAAAAACCAATCATTTCCACAAAACATGGAAGAACCAATCAACCAAATGGAAGACACACAAGACAATCAACGAAATCTTGATCAAAGAAGAACACTGAGAGATCACATGAACCCAACAAGAACAAGTGCACCATCATGTCTAGTGTTTCCCCCCGATGCATCCCATTTCAATTTTAAGCCTGGTATTATCCAACTCTTGCCTAACTTCCATGGCTTAGACTCTGAAAATCCTTATCTTCATCTCCGAGAGTTCGAAGAAGTTTGCAATACTTATAATGAATCAAATTGTAGCATGAACACCATCAGGCTCAAGCTTTTTCCTTTTTCTTTAAAAGATAAAGCTAAAACATGGCTACAAAATCTTAGGTCAGGATCAGTTCGAACATGGGATGAGATGCAACAACAATTTTTAAAAAATTCTTCCCGTCTCACAGGACAAATTCTTTCAAAAGACAAATTATCACTTTTACTCAAAAACAAGGGGAAACTTTTTACCAATGTTAGGATAGGTACAAAGAGCTGCTTAATACCTGTCCACACCATGGTTTTGAGACATGGAGACTAGTTTCTCAATTTTATGAAGGCTTAACACCAAAAGATAGGCAAATGGTTGAGTTAATGTGTAATGGAACATTTGAAGATAAAGATCCAAACGAAGCAATTGAATATCTAGAAGCATTAGCTGAGAATGCTCAAATGGGACACTGTAGGCACAATCGAGTCAGCAGTCAAAATTCAAGCTCCCACATCTGGTGGAGGCAAGTACAATCTTACAGATGAACATGATATTCAAGCCAGGTTTGCATCTTTATCCAGGAAAGTCGAAGCAATAGAGTTGAAAAAGAATGGTCAAATAAAATCTGTCCAGGAAATTGTGTGTCATATTTGTGAAACAGGTGATCATTCTACTAAAGATTGTCCAACATTGCCTTCCTTCAAAGAATGTCTCCACGAACAAGCCAATGTTTTGAACACCTTCAAGAGGCCAAACTATGATCCATATTCCCATACCTACAATCCAGGTTGGAGAAATCACCCAAATCTTAGTTGGAGGAATGATAACACCGCACAACCTTCACAACCATATTTTCAAAATCAACAAAATCTTCAAGGTTATGCACCCTATGTTGCCCCACCTAAAAGGAATTTTGAAGAAACATTGCATGCATTCATTGCAAAACAAGAGTCTATCAATACACAAACTGTCCAAACCATGACAGATTTGAAAGATACTCTTGCAAAATTTGCATCTGCATTAAACATTCATGAAAAGGGTAAATTTCCTTCACAGCCACAACCTAATCCGAGAGATCAACAAATTGGAACTTCTGGACACCAACCAACAGATCAAGTCAAATCAGTTATTACTCTTCGCAGTGGTAAAGTTGTTGAAAAACCCATTCTTGAACCTTGTAAAGATAATGGTAAGTCACCATCAACGAATAAGGAAGATATTGAAACCATACCAGATGAAGAAGAGGTTCAAACCAAAGTGGTGCCACCATTCCCTCATGCATTAAAAAATTCAAAAAAAGTAACTACGAATTCTGATATTTATGAGATTTTCAAGCAGGTAAAAGTCAACATTCCTTTATTAGACGCGATAAAACAGGTACCATCTTATGCCAAATTTTTGAAAGACTTGTGCACTGTCAAAAGAAAACTGAATGTGAAAAAGAAAGCCTTTTTAGCAGAACAAGTAAGTGCTATCATTCAAAATAATAATACCTTGAAATACAAAGACCCTGGTTGTCCTACAATTTCATGTATTATTGGTGAACAAAAAATCAAAAAAGCCTTACTTGATCTTGGAGCTAGTGTCAATTTACTTCCATATTCAGTTTATCAAGAACTTAATCTGGGCGAGTTAAAACCTACTTCTGTAACAATTTTGCTAGCTGACAGATCAGTGAAAATACCAAGAGGAATGGTAGAGGATGTCTTGTTCCAAGTTGATAAATTCATATATCCTGTGGATTTTATTGTTTTGGATACACAACCTGTTGAAGCATGTAATGCAATTCCTGTTATTTTGGGACGTCCATTTTTAGCAACTTCTAATGCTTTAATAAATTGCAGGAATGGAATAATGAAATTGTCTTTTGGAAACATGACGTTGGAGCTTAACGTGTTCAATTTATGTAAACAACCATATCAAAATGAAGAGGACAATGAAGATGAAAGTATAATTGACTCTGTTGTGGAAGAAAAGATTGAAGAAGGGAGTATTTGTGACCAATTAGATGCTTGTTTAATTAATACCGTGGAAGAAAAATTTGATATGTTAACCAATTCTCCTTCTTTTTCAGGATTGGAAAACATATCCACTTTTGAAGAAATTGAACAAGTGGAAAGCAACAACAAAGATGAACCACCAACTTTGGAATTAAAACCATTGCCAGAAGAATTGAAATACGCGTTTCTTGGAGAGGACCAAAACCTACCCTGTGGTAATTTCCTCAAATCTAGCAAGTGATGAAGAAGGTAAATTAATTGAAGTACTTAAAAGACACAAAAATGTAATCGGTTGGACTTTAAAGATATAAAAGGCATTAATCCATTAATATGCACACATAGGATTCATTTGGAAGAAAATACAAAGACATCTAGGCAATCTCAAAGAAGACTAAACCCACATATGAAAGAAGTTGTTAAAACCGAGGTTCTCAAATTACTTGATGTTGGAATTATCTACCCTATTTCTGATAGTGTGTGGGTAAGCCCAACACAAGTAGTTCCAAAAAAATCAGGCATCACTGTGATAAAAAATGATAAAGGAGAATTGCTACCAAGTCGAGTCCCATCTAGTTGGCGTATGTGTATTGATTATAGAAAATTGAACGATGCCACTAGAAAAGATCATTTTCCTTTACCATTTTTAGATCAAATCCTGGAAAGAGTAGCAGGTCATCCCTACTATTGCTTTCTTGATGGATATTCAGGTTATTATCAAATTCCCATTGCCCTCGAAGACCAAGAAAAGACCACATTCACATGTCCTTTTGGAACATTTGCATTTAGAAGGATGCCATTCGGATTATGTAATGCTCCAGCAACATTTCAAAGATGTATGCTAAGCATTTTTAGTGACATGGTTGAAAATTGTTTAGAAGTTTTCATGGATGATTTGACTGTGTTTGGAAATTCATTCGATAATTGTCTTGAAAATTTAGAAAATGTTTTAAAAAGATGTGAAGAAAAGGGTCTTATTTTAAATTGGGAAAAATGTCATTACATGGTTACTTCTGGAATTGTGTTGGGTCATGTAGTATCGTCTGATGGTATTACAGTCGACAAAGCAAAAATTGATGTCATTGCTAAACTACCCCCGCCAAAAACAGTTAAGGAAGTTCGCTCATTTCTGGGACATGCTGGATTTTATAGGAGGTTCATTAAGGATTTTAGTTTAATATCTAAACCTATTTGTAACCTCTTAACAAAAGACACTGCATTTGAGTGGACTCAGAAATGCCAAGACGCTTTTGGTAAAATCATCGGTCATTTAATTTCAGCCCCTATCATGCAACCTCCCGATTGGTCTTTACCTTTCGAAGTAATGTGTGATGCAAGTGACTATGCAGTTGGCGCTGTGTTAGGTCAAAGAAGAGACGGTAAACCATATGTGATTTATTATGCAAGTAGAACTTTAAACAGTGCTCAAATGAATTATTCCACAACTGAAAAAGAACTACTTTCTGTAATATTTGCATTGGATAAATTCCGTTCTTATTTAATTGGAGCAACAACTGTTATTTTTACTGATCACTCTGCTTGTGAGATATTTGTTAACCAAACAGGATGCAAAGCCAAGATTGATAAGGTGGATTTTGTTGCTTCAAGAATTTGATATTGTTATCAAGGACAAAAAGGGAAAAGAGAACGTGGTAGCTGATCACTTGTCAAGACTTGTAACAGGACCATCTTGTGAAAGCACACCCATTAATGATAATTTTCCAGATGAACAATTATTTTCTGTTACTGCTATACCTTGGTTTGCTAACATAGTTAATTTTCTTGTAACAGGGAAAATGCCATCCCATTGGAATTTTCAAGATAAAAGGAAATTTATGAAAGAGGTAAAAAACTTTTATTGGGATGATCCATATCTGTTCAAGTATTGTCAAGATCAAATTTTTCGGCGTTGCATACCAGACAATGAGGTAAGTAGTGTCATTAAATTTTGTCATTCAGGGGCATGTGGGGGACATTTTTCTTCAAAGAAAACAGCTGCAAAAATCTTACAATGTGGATTTTATTGGCCTACTTTATTCAAGGACGTACATTCATTATGCAAAGCGTGTGAGAATTGTCAAAAGTTGGGTGCAATTTCGAAAAGAAACATGATGCTTTTAAATCCTATAATTGAGATTGAAATCTTTGACTGTTGGGGAATTGATTTTATGGGCCCTTTTCCACCATCTTTTGGATTCTTATACATTTTAGTTGCAGTTGATTATGTTTCAAAATGGATAGAGGCGATTCCATGTCGAACAAATGATCACAAAATAGTCTTAAAACTTTTGAAAGAAAACATTTTCAGCAGATTTGGAATTCCTCGAGCCATGATAAGTGATGGGGGAACTCACTTTGTGAATAAACCATTTATTTCTTTAATGAAAAAATATGGAATTACACACAAAGTTGCTACCCCTTATCATCCTCAGACAAATGGACAAGTGGAACTAGCTAATAGGGAGATCAAACATATTTTGGAAAAAACAGTTAATTCAAATCGTAAAGATTGGTCAGTACGCCTTAATGATGCACTTTGGGCATATAGGACTGCTTTTAAAACTTCATTGGGTATGTCTCCCTATAGGCTAGTATATGGAAAGCATTGTCATTTGCCTGTGGAACTTGAACATAAAGCTTATTGGGCAAATAAAACTCTAAATTCAAACATGAATGATGGGAGTAAATTACGGAAACTGCAACTTAATGAACTTGATGAACTAAGAAATGATGCATATGAGAATTCGAAGATTTATAAAGCAAAAATCAAATCTTTTCATGACAAAACAATTTTTAGAAAATCTTTTGAGATTGGTCAAAAAGTTTTGCTTTATAATTCTCGACTTCACATATTTCCTGGAAAATTACGTTCGAGGTGGACAGGCCCATTTGTTGTAAAACAAGTGTATCCCTATGGAGCTCTTGACATTGAAGATCCCAAAACAGGTAATGTTTTTAAAGTCAACGGTCAAAGACTCAAGCCATTTTTGGAAAATGAAATCTTTAATGAGGATGTTATTTTACTCTCCGAGCCTTAATTTGTTTCTAATTTTATTGTTTTGTTTGTACAGGTTTTCTTATTTTGTTTCCCCGGTTAAATGGCGGATAACGGTACTCCGTGGCTATTTTAGTCGGTTAAATCAGTTTCCCACAATAGCTGATAAAAAAATAAAAAAAAAAACATTTTCTGTTTTAAAATGGATGACATTTTAGCAAAACTTTGTAAATATTTTCCTTCTGTTCCAAATAATATTTTAAGCAAGATTTACCAAAGCAGGTGTGAAAGATTGAGGATGCTTATGCACAAAGGAGTTCCAGAAGATATTCGATTTATGATTGAAGCAAAGGTTCGTTTGGGAGGAGAAACGCCAGGATCATTATTCGTTCGGTATATGCCTGGGTTAGGTAAGAGTTCTTACGCAAAGAAACGGAGGGCCAAAAAGTTAGATGTTTGTCATAAGTGTGCAAGATGGACTTGTGATAAACGATGCAGATCTTTGGGGTGTGTTTCCACTAACAGAGAAGACAAAATTGATTTCATCAAGAATGGGCTGAGTAAAGAGTCTTTAGATGACCTCTTATTGACTCTTGAGACGCATTCTAGTGGATACGTTCACATTGAACTTCAACGTTTATGGAAACTATTTCAAGACGAGCGTCAGCGTATTAGTCCCGGGAATCTGACTAAAAAAGACCCTGTTTGCCAATTTATAAGAAAATTGGATGGGAAGCTTATCCTCGACTCATAGAAGGCGTTGAAGCCGTTTCTGGACGAAAAACCAGAGGAAACTTGTGAGCCACAATCACAACACTGTACATACTCATGCGTGTTTTTAATTTTTATTATCATTGCATTCTGTTTACAGCTGGACCCATATTGTTTTTTGTCATGATAACATCTTTCACCCCCTATAAGAATCAAGCAACTTTCTCATCTTTCTTGCAGAAAAACAAAAAAAAAAAAATAGAACAAGAAAATGGCAGGATCCTCTACACAAGTTATTAGAATATTTGTGTATTTTGTGGGTCTAGTCTTGGAAAAAATGAAATATTTGTTGAACAAGCAAAGAATCTTGGGAAGTTGTTAGCCGAGAGAAATATACATTTGGTTTATGGGGGAGGCAATATTGGGTTAATTGGATGTGTTTCAACTGCTGCTCATATGGGAGGAAGTCAGGTTTTGGGTATTATTCCTGAAGCTTTAGCTGAAGGAAACATTACTGGTGTCACAGTTGGGGAAGAATTAAAAGTTTCATCCATGTATGACCGAATTTCAAAAATGATTGATAATTCTGATGCTTTTGTTGCATTACCAGGTGGTTTCGGTACTTTGGAAGAAATTTTTCACACTGTTTCATGGGCACAACTCATTATCCATAATAAACCTGTCGGTCTGTTGAATATTGATAACTATTTTGACAGTTTGTTGACATTTCTTGATAATGCTGTAGAGCAGAATTTTATTTCAGAAAATTCACGACGGATGCTTATCTCTGCTTCAAATGCTGACCAGCTGCTCGATAGTTTGCAAGCTTTCATTCATGAACCTGGCCCTGTTATAGCACAAATCAATTGGTCACTATCAAGCAGTAAGAAAAGGAAGTTGGATCCCTGATTCAATAATGAAGTTATGGATTAGTGTGTTTTTAATTATGTTCTTCAATTCAATAAAGACCATCCCAGGTGATATCTTCTTTACCTCACACTCTTTATTTATCATTGTTTAGACATTAGGGGCAATGTCATGTTCTGGTTGGGGGGTGTGTCAATAATTGTTTCAAAAAAAAAAAAAAAAAAAAAAACCAAAATTTAAAATAAAAACCTTGTTTATTGTGAAATTCCTGGTAATTTTGTTGAATTATCTTACATTATATGTTTGAAAAGTTTATATCAGAAAATTGTATTAATCTATCCAGGTTTTTAAAAAATTTAGTTGACTAAAGTCATTGTTTTTTTTTCTGTATCCTGATCACTATAAAAATATAACCTTGGAAATAGCTTTGAGAAATTAAGCATTGTGGTAAGATCGGATTTTCAATACATTCAGCCAACAGATGTACCTTGTAAGTGTGTAAATTTTTGAAACTCACACATCTTTTGCGAGTGAGTGGAGAGGATTGAGAAAACAGCTTACAAGCCTTAATTAATCATCAGTATGGTTATCTATGGTTTAAAACATGATTTCTTATTTTGAAGAAAGATACGATACAAGCTGAGGAGTGATTCCAGTTTTCAAAATATTTAAAGCTCAAAATCAATGGAAGCTCAACATCAATATAATAATGGAGTTACATCGTACATCTACCCTTGTTTAAAAAAAAAAAAAAAAAAGGGAATTATAATAAAGGGGAGAACAACATTGTAGAGAAACTCCGCTTCATGAGCATTCCTTTATTTTGAGTTTATTTGAACAACATTGTGTTACTGGATCAACGATACGGATTCAACAAAAGATTGAAAAATAAGAATGAATAAGTTCTGAACTTTTAGATTTGCCAACTTTTGAATAATTTTGGCTTGTTCGTCTGTCTGCGTTTAATAAAGCCTTTTCTACTGAGTGCTCGTCTGTATTCCATGTGATGACCTGGGATTGGAGATGTTAATCCCGGAGTGTTAATAACCCCTAAAGATGTTTTACGTAGCGATTTGGAGTTTAATCGCGATGTTGGGCCTTCTGGGCTCGTTTATTTGGGTAGTTGGGATCGTTGGATCCCGAGGATGAGATTGTATTCACATTACGGTGTAAAACCTAAGAGTTGGGTTTTTAATGTGTCTCGGAATCTCGGGTGCTGTGTGAGCACCGGTAGAGGGTTTTGGAGTTAGAGAGAGAGTTTTTGAAAACAGATGATTTTTAAGGAATCACGATGTATTTGTGGGGCTATTAGTTTTTCGGGGTATTTTGCTATAAATACAAGTTGAACCCGAGATTTTTATGAAAATATCATTTCAGCCCAATTTTCTTTCTCTCTCCCCGCCATTCCCGAAACCCGCTGCTACAGTACCCTCGCGCACGAAAACGCCGCGCCCGCCGCCGTCCGGCCGCCGTTCGGCGCGTGCGACCTATCACCGGCTTCGTCTCGACGAGACGCTCCTTTCCCCTCCGTCAATTCGAAGTTTCGTCGCGTGTGGAAGTCGGATTTCGCTGGAATGCGCCGATCCCCAATTTCTAGGGTTCTTCGATTTTTCGTCCGATTTCTTCCGATTTCGTTTGGGTAACCTTCCTAACCCCTTTTTCCATGCTTGTGATGTGATTCCCTGCCAAATTATGATTTATTGGCTCGAATGATTTCGATTTTCGTTGGCTTGGGTTCGATTTTTTGGATGGGTGCATGAAGTGGGTTCGATTTTGGGGGTTTTGGAAGGGTTGTGACGATTCTTGTTATGGGTCTTTCATTACATGTTTTAGATGTATTGTTGATGCTTAATTGTGTCCGAATTTAAGGTATTGAGTTCGAATTTAAGGCTTTGAAATTCGAAAATTTGGGGGTTTTTGGCAAGGGTGAGGATTCTTGCTATTAATTGATTAATTCATATTTTAGATGAACTATGGTGTTTAATTTGGGTTCGATTTGTGAGATAAGGGTTCGAAAATTTGTAGGGTATCCTTGAACAATTTTCGTTGTTGTCTCATTCGTTCCCCTCCCTGCATGTACCCTGCCCCGGGTCTTTTAAATGATTTATTGTCGTGTGTTGACGATATGTTGAGGGTTATGGGTGTGCTTGAGCATGGGTTGCATGTTCGTAAATAATCGTGAATTATTTATCGTGTTAGCACATCATTCCTCGGGGCATGGAACTCGAGCAAGGTTTGGCTCGGACTTCGAGGATTTAAGGTACGTTTAGCGTACGAGCGTAACTTAAATGATGTTTTACAAGTATGATGCATGATTTAAAATACATGAAATGCTTTACTATGATGGCACCGTGACTTGGTTACGTTATGTTGAATCACATGGTGAAATGCTTGGTGCCGCTATTAAGCGAGCAAACGATGGGTGTGGTCGCTACGGAGCGAACACCAGTAGTATGACGCTACTTTGAAGTAAGAAATGAAAATGTGGTGTTGATTAGATATCTATGATATCTGTATTTTATTCCCTATTGGTAATGAATAGGAACAGAGACGTAGTTAATCAGAGAAGTGATTAACTAGTATCGGAAGTTAAGGAAGTCTCAATATGATATCTAGAATTATGATAATTGCTAGATAAAGAAAGATGTTATGAAATGTTGTTAATTCGAAACTGGTTAGGGTTAACCAATATGATGATTAACTGCATATTCAGGATTTGATGATTTATCTGTTTTGAGAACAGGGTTATTACAGGGGTACGCTAGGATGAGGATGATACCATCCAGCAGTGTCACATATGTTCCACAATATTTACATTTTTTTGTAAATTATGTATTATGTCATTATGATTATGAAATTGTGGAATTGGTATGCTCACCCCGTTGGGGGCTGTCTCTGTTGGGGCAGGTGAACAGGTACATCGATGGCTTTGGAGATGAGCTCGAGCTGTTGATTGGATCTACTCCCAGGATCGTGGTACCAGGGCTTGATGGAGCACGGTATCGTATAGAGTACCTATATACCCATGATGATTATATACATGTTCATGATGCTCGCATGTGAGCACGATTATACTTGTATATGGGTTGTATGTAAAGGCATGAGCCTTTCTATCTTTCATTCTATGTTGCATGCAATTAGAGGTAGAATTGCTAAATGATAAGAGAGTCATTAGCCTTTCTCTCTTTCATTCTATGTTGCATGCAATTAGAGGTAGAATTGCTAAATGATAAGAGAGTCATTGGTGTATTTGTGGGTGTTGAAACCCACTTTTGTCGGCATATGTGTGGTGTCTTCCCTGGCTGGGAATTTACTTGTATTACTGTATTCTGATGAGTATTATGTTTTCCCTGGCCGGGAATTATGTTATGTGTTGTACTTTTATTTCGGGATAGCTCTATTTATGGGGAGACTCTGCCCAAATTTTTATAAAAGTCCACAATGTAAAAAGTGGTGTAATGGGCGAACTCTATGAGTCTCTTGTTGTTAGGATGATGAACTTATAACATTGAATGTTAAAGAAAAACTTTGTAATTGCCATTCAATGGTAAAGTATCATCGGAGTTCCCGAATGATTTTATGGAAAGCATGTGCCACACATAATGATTAATACACTAATCAAGGGTTAAGTATAAGGGGTCCTTACATTAGTGGTATCAGAGCAGTGGTTGCTCATTGGGGCTGTTGAGGGCCTAGGAAGTTATTGATAGCACATATTTATGCATTATGGCATTAATGTTATACGACATGACTAATTGTTTATGTGCTTTTATGATATGAAAAGTGGTATTGCTAACCATTGTGGTTGCAGGAATCGTGTGGAACACGATGGCATTAATAGCGATGTCTAACACTCTATATGCTACGTGCCAAGGAACCTGATTTTGGAAGAAAATCAGGAAAAGAAAGATATGATGTATTGTCTGAGGACAGACTGGGTAGACAACCGACAGTGGAATACTTCGGTATGGTCTCAATTATTATTGAATATACTAATGCGTTTGTTCATGTAATGCTCAAGCAAGGAAGGTACGTAAGAAACGTACGAGCATCAAACGGTAACATATTCCTAAACTATGACCTTGCATTAATTGCATGAGTATATATGATGATGTTTACGATGATGTTTACGATGATGATGATTATGATGATGTTTATGATGATGATGTTTACGATGATGTTTACGATGATGATGATTATGATGATGTTTATGATGATGATGTTTACGATGATGTTTACGATGATGATGATTATGATGATGTTTATGATGATGATGTTTACGATGATGTTTACGATGATAATGATCATGATGATGTTTATGATGACGTATATGAAAATGGGTAAGATGCCCCTGTGGTAAGATGCCACACAATGGTTATGATATGGCAAGACGCCATATGATTGGGTAAGATGCCCCTGTGGTAAGATGCCACACAGTGTTTATGATATGGTAAGACGCCATATGATTGGGTAAGATGCCCATGTGGTAAGATGCCACACGATGATTATATTATGTGGTAAGATGCCACAGGGTAAGATGCCCATATGGTAAGAGACCATACGATGTTATTATGTGGTAAGACGCCACAGGGTAAGATGCCCATATGGTAAGAGACCATGCGATGTTATTATGTGGTAAGACGCCACAGGGTAAGATGCCCATATGGTAAGAGACCATACGATGTTATTATGTGGTAAGACGCCACAGGGTAAGATGCCCATATGGTAAGAGACCATACGATGTTATTATGTGGTAAGATGCCACAGGGTAAGATGCCCATATGGTAAGAGACCATACGATGTTATTATGTGGTAAGACGCCACAGGGTAAGATGCCCATATGGTAAGAGACCATACGACATTATTATGTGGTAAGACGCCACAGGGTAAGATGCCCATATGGTAAGAGACCATACGATGTTATTATGTGGTAAGATGCCACAGGGTAAGATGCCCATATGGTAAGAGACCATACGATGTTATTATGTGGTAAGACGCCACAGGGTAAGATGCCCATATGGTAAGAGACCATACGATGTTATTATGTGGTAAGATGCCACAGGGTAAGATGCCCATATGGTAAGAGACCATACGAGGTTATTATGTGGTAAGACGCCACAGGGTAAGATGCCCATATGGTAAGAGACCATACGATGTTATTATGTGGTAAGACGCCACAGGGTAAGATGCCCATATGGTAAGAGACCATACAATGTTATTATGCGTGGTAAGACGCCACGGGGTAAGATGCCCATATGGTAAGATGCCATGCAATGTTACTACGTGGTAAGACGCCACGGGGTAAGATGCCCATATGGTAAGATGCCATACAATGTTACTACGTGGTAAGACGCCACGGGGTAAGATGCCCATATGGTAAGAGGCCATACAATGTTATTACACGGTAAGACGCCACGGGGTAAGATGCCCATTTGGTAAGATGCCACACGATGTTATGATATGGTAAGATGCCATACGATTGGGTAAGACGCCCACGTGGTAAGATGCCACACGATGTTATGATATGGTAAGATGCCATACGATTGGGTAAGACGCCCACGTGGTAAGATGCCACACGATGTTATGATATGGTAAGATGATATACGATGGGGTATGATGCCCATATGTACGAATGTGAATCAGGGTCAACAAAAAGAAGCTGACGAATACCCAGCATGTTTACTTAACTATGAATTCGTACATTTACCGTTATACTTATAAGATGATGATGTATAAGATGATGATGCTATAAGATGATGATGTATAAGATGATGATACTATAAGATGATGATGTATAAGATGATGATGCTTATATGATGATGATGTATAAGATGATGATGCTATAAGATGACGATGCTTATATGATGATGATGTATAAGATGATGATGCTATAAGATGATGATGTATAAGATGATGATGCTTATATGATGATGATGTATAAGATGATGATGCTATAAGATGATGATGTATAAGATAATGATGTAAGATGATGATGTATAAGATGATGATGCTATAAGATGACGATGCTTATGTGATGATGATGTTATAAGATGATGATATTTATGAAATGATGATGCTCATATGATGAAGATGTTATAAGATGGTGATAATTATAAGATGATGATTTTAATCATTCATGTCAAGAATTAATGACTATATGCATGGCTATGAAACAGGGACATTGGAGTGTCCAGGGTGTATAGGCATTAGAGGAATGTTGGGTAAAGACCCACCACTCTATTGATTTTCTTCCCACAGTATGGTATGCCGTGCGGAAACGTCCATCTTATTGGTAGGTTTGAGGTGAACCTAGAGAGGCAGCGACTAGTTTGTCTGCCGTGTGTATGCAGCACCAAGAGGGGCTTGTTAGAGCCGTACTGCTCGTAGGAACCAAGTGGCACATCGTAAGGTGATACGATGTGGATTGTGGTGGACTCTAGTAGTCATCATGTCATCGAGGTTGAGGTTGTGCATGCCTCACTGAAACGTGTATACGTTATGTTTAATCTTGGTGAGACTTGTCTGTGACAGCTCATGATGTTGGAGTACCAACAAGAGAGTCATCAAGTCGTCGTTGATTCGATCTGGGAATCCATGTATTTGGGATGCAATGGGTTTATTGCATGTCCTTTCAAGTTTGAAACTCTGAGGAGTCTCGATTGTTTGTTTATGACCGGGATGTGGTTCTTGGGATATCCAGAGGTGGACATCTTATGAGATATCTTTTGTGTGAATCTGTGGCCGTGAGTTGCCCAATTTGAGTTGCAATGATGCGACTGCTCCTTCGACAGAGGAGGTTTGAAAGTGGAAACCAGGTTTGGTGTGTGTACACCGTGGGATACTAGTGTTTCCCTCGTAACGATGTATGTTAGACATCGTGAGTCATGATAAGAGATGTCATTGAATGATATCCACGATGGAATCGGGAGCGATTCGGATCCTCGCAGTTTCAGTTGACTAACTGCTTTTGGATTGTTAGCGTGGGTTGCGCTGACGCTTTTTGACGTTATGATGGATTTGGAAGTCTATTCCACTTCAGGGTTGACACGAGGTCAACATTTCCACGGTTGAGGTGTCATTCAGGATACGTTCTTACTGGTTGTATTAGAACGAAGGATGATTGTCCGATCTACAGTCGTAAGTATCGGTTGTTTTGCAGTCATGAGGGACTGACTTTTGGGATGACCCGCATCAAGGTACGTTGCCTCTTGGGTGATATATTGGTTTTGGGTAAGTCGCCCTGTTTCAGAGTTTGATGAGAAGTAAGTATCCTCGCGTTTATTAATACGATTCTGTTATGATCAAGAATCGAGGTTATGGCTCCATATTGTGGTGTACCCCGGGTGTTACGGGATACACCGGTGCTAATTTCGAGGACGAAATTCTTTTAGTGGGGGATATTGTGATGACCTGGGATTGGAGATGTTAATCCCGGAGTGTTAATAACCCCTAAAGATGTTTTACGTAGCGATTTGGAGTTTAATCGCGATGTTGGGCCTTCTGGGCTCGTTTATTTGGGTAGTTGGGATCGTTGGAACCCGAGGATGAGATTGTATTCACATTACGGTGTAAAACCTAAGAGTTGGGTTTTTAATGTGTCTCGGAATCTCGGGTGCTGTGTGAGCACCGGTAGAGGGTTTTGGAGTTAGAGAGAGAGTTTTTGAAAACAGATGATTTTTAAGGAATCACGATGTATTTGTGGGGCTATTAGTTTTTCGGGGTATTTTGCTATAAATACAAGTTGAACCCGAGATTTTTATGAAAATATCATTTCAGCCCAATTTTCTTTCTCTCTCCCCGCCATTCCCGAAACCCGCTGCTACAGTACCCCCGCGCACGAAAACGCCGCGCCCGCCGCCGTCCGGCCGCCGTTCGGCGCGTGCGACCTATCACCGGCTTCGTCTCGACGAGACGCTCCTTTCCCCTCCGTCAATTCGAAGTTTCGTCGCGTGTGGAAGTCGGATTTCGCTGGAATGCGCCGATCCCCAATTTCTAGGGTTCTTCGATTTTTCGTCCGATTTCTTCCGATTTCGTTTGGGTAACCTTCCTAACCCCTTTTCCATGCTTGTGATGTGATTCCCTGCCAAATTATGATTTATTGGCTCGAATGATTTCGATTTTCGTTGGCTTGGGTTCGATTTTTTGGATGGGTGCATGAAGTGGGTTCGATTTTGGGGGTTTTGGAAGGGTTGTGACGATTCTTGTTATGGGTCTTTCATTACATGTTTTAGATGTATTGTTGATGCTTAATTGTGTCCGAATTTAAGGTATTGAGTTCGAATTTAAGGCTTTGAAATTCGAAAATTTGGGGGTTTTTGGCAAGGGTGAGGATTCTTGCTATTAATTGATTAATTCATATTTTAGATGAACTATGGTGTTTAATTTGGGTTCGATTTGTGAGATAAGGGTTCGAAAATTTGTATGGTATCCTTGAACAATTTTCGTTGTTGTCTCATTCGTTCCCCTCCCTGCATGTACCCTGCCCCGGGTCTTTTAAATGATTTATTGTCGTGTGTTGACGATATGTTGAGGGTTATGGGTGTGCTTGAGCATGGGTTGCATGTTCGTAAATAATCGTGAATTATTTATCGTGTTAGCACATCATTCCTCGGGGCATGGAACTCGAGCAAGGTTTGGCTCGGACTTCGAGGATTTAAGGTACGTTTAGCGTACGAGCGTAACTTAAATGATGTTTTACAAGTATGATGCATGATTTAAAATACATGAAATGCTTTACTATGATGGCACCGTGACTTGGTTACGTTATGTTGAATCACATGGTGAAATGCTTGGTGCCGCTATTAAGCGAGCAAACGATGGGTGTGGTCGCTACGGAGCGAACACCAGTAGTATGACGCTACTTTGAAGTAAGAAATGAAAATGTGGTGTTGATTAGATATCTATGATATCTGTATTTTATTCCCTATTGGTAATGAATAGGAACAGAGACGTAGTTAATCAGAGAAGTGATTAACTAGTATCGGAAGTTAAGGAAGTCTCAATATGATATCTAGAATTATGATAATTGCTAGATAAAGAAAGATGTTATGAAATGTTGTTAATTCGAAACTGGTTAGGGTTAACCAATATGATGATTAACTGCATATTCAGGATTTGATGATTTATCTGTTTTGAGAACAGGGTTATTACAGGGGTACGCTAGGATGAGGATGATACCATCCAGGCAGTGTCACATATGTTCCACAATATTTACATTTTTTTGTAAATTATGTATTATGTCATTATGATTATGAAATTGTGGAATTGGTATGCTCACCCCGTTGGGGGCTGTCTCTGTTGGGGCAGGTGAACAGGTACATCGATGGCTTTGGAGATGAGCTCGAGCTGTTGATTGGATCTACTCCCAGGATCGTGGTACCAGGGCTTGATGGAGCACGGTATCGTATAGAGTACCTATATACCCATGATGATTATATACATGTTCATGATGCTCGCATGTGAGCACGATTATACTTGTATATGGGTTGTATGTAAAGGCATGAGCCTTTCTCTCTTTCATTCTATGTTGCATGCAATTAGAGGTAGAATTGCTAAATGATAAGAGAGTCATTAGCCTTTCTCTCTTTCATTCTATGTTGCATGCAATTAGAGGTAGAATTGCTAAATGATAAGAGAGTCATTGGTGTATTTGTGGGTGTTGAAACCCACTTTTGTCGGCATATGTGTGGTGTCTTCCCTGGCTGGGAATTTACTTGTATTACTGTATTCTGATGAGTATTATGTTTTCCCTGGCCGGGAATTATGTTATGTGTTGTACTTTTATTTCGGGATAGCTCTATTTATGGGGAGACTCTGCCCAAATTTTTATAAAAGTCCACAATGTAAAAAGTGGTGTAATGGGCGAACTCTATGAGTCTCTTGTTGTTAGGATGATAAACTTATAACATTGAATGTTAAAGAAAAACTTTGTAATTGCCATTCAATGGTAAAGTATCATCGGAGTTCCCGAATGATTTTATGGAAAGCATGTGCCACACATAATGATTAATACACTAATCAAGGGTTAAGTATAAGGGGTCCTTACATTCCAACTCCATGAGAGAAATCATTTCCTTTGAAAGATACACTTACCCGTGAGAATATGGAGTTGAGACTCTTATTAGGAAATTCTCGAAGTTGTTGTATTGTAATTCTGATAAGAAGCTTTAGCTTAAGAGCTCAAGAAAAAGTCCGAAGTTATAATTATAAGTGATTTTGATATAACTTTGACTTTCTTCAAAAACTCTTTTTACATACCTGGAAAGTTTTTAATACGTTTCTGTTTAAACCAATCAGCATATTTTGTTTTGCTATTTTAGGTTAAATTGCTAGGGACTAACAATAAGCTGGTTGGGGGGTATGATGAATACTTAAAAATGTACACTTATTAATGTTGTAAGTATCATTTTACATTCTAAGTTTCATTAAATTCCCTAGTTTGCATCATTTTATTACCTTTTGTAGTGAAATATGATTGTTGTATTATAGTATTAATAAGTTGTTTTTGCAGGTTCGATAAAAAAATCATAACTCGAGTTTGAAAACTTGGATTGAGGTGCTTCTTGAACCTATATAAAGCTAAGCTCAATACCTACAACATTGGAGAATACATGGAAGTGAAATTGATTTTACAATTGGGAGAAAAAATTACAACAAAGAAAAGATGCAACAAAGAAAATCTGTTTGGCTATACCTATGTATTTGGACTGTATCTCATTGAAGACTTGGTCCAATGAAAAACTTCATTATACCAAAGGTTACGTAAACAACCTGGTCTACAACTTTAATGCTTTGGCCGAAGTCAGATTCGGAGGGTAAGGTTGTCCAAATGGGGCTGCAAGACAGCTGGATGCATGATTGAGAAAAGTCAAGAGTGGTGGCTATTCTTTGAATAAAATATTATCCCACCTTGTACTTTTCTTCCCTCATTTTGCCTATAAATAGAGATGGGTATTGATGTATTGTGACATCCCTCATTCTAAGAAATAAAACTTTGTTTCATAATTTTTCTCTCTTTATTCTCTTTTTCTCCACTTAAGAAAATATTTTCTTATGTTTAGTATATATTCCAAGTTCTTCAATTCCATCATGAAGAACTAATTTCTATAAGTTGAGATGAAAAGGTGAAGCTCTTGGTATATTAATAAAGTTAATAAAAAAAAAATATAAATCCATGTTTATATTATATGCTTTGTGTTATATTTATGTTCTTGTTTAATTGTTGTTACACCCTACTTATAAGTAGAGGTTTTAATTTATTATTATCTTTTGCATATAAATTCTTGGTACCATATAGACGTTGCACGATTACGTCTGCAGTTCTATTGTGGAAACCTTGATTTATTATTGATTATTAGATATGATAAATGAAACACCATTGGAAAGTGGGAGTTTTGATTTATTGTTGCTTATTTATTTATAATCTATAATACTTGGTACCACTTAAATGTTAGCCTGGTGTTTACCAGCCGTTTAAAGTGGTTACCTTGATTTGTTGTTTATATAATAATAGCACAATAAATACTTAACAATATTTATAAGTTGGTGTATATAATATAAGTGATATAATAATAAGTATATTGGAACCATTTATGGATTCCAATATTATGAATAAACATTAACTTTATTGAAAATACCAAGAGTGGATCCTTTAATCTCAACTACTTTTATCAAATTTGAATATTTCAATTTCTCGAAAGAAACCACACATTCAACCATCTTCTAAATCTCATCACTTACATAAATTTATGGATATGTGACTTACTTTATCTTCCCTGAGGATACGATACTCGGACTTCTGTTTTATACTACTTGCAGACAACCTGCACTTGGGTGTGCAACATTAAAGTTGTGGCAGGGCCCATGAGGCTTTAAGAAAGCCTTAAACCTTAATTAAATCTTATAATATAAATACAAGGTTATGATTAATTGTAAGATAGACTTTTAATCATTCTAACCTACACAAGAACTCGGCCGCATCTTCATAATAAGCTCTCGGCTTTTCTTTGATAGCCGAAGAGAGATTGTGAATTCCGGCGATTATTCGATTGTGAATCGAGAGTGTTCCTTGTTCCGGTCTAAGAACGAGTCTAGCAACTTGTTCTTAAACTTTCCCTTCACCCAATTTGATCGTGTGGATACCGTGGAGGCAAAACTAGACAAGTTTTGCTAGTGACTCGAAGGAGACGTTGGAAGTGGTGCTGCTCCGTGGAATCTGCTCAAACACGCTACAAGGTTGAGACCTTCGTAAAACCTTTATCCGATATGAATCCCTATGTACAGATCCGGTGTTGAGTAATCCATAAAAATTTTATTCCGCTGCGTTGTATGCTCATTGGATTACTCACATCCCCAACCCATTTTCGAATTTGGCATAAAGGTGGAAGGAAAATCTTCACAAAAGCTTGGTTTGTGAGATTTTTGGTGAGATTTAGAGTCCATAAGAGGTATGGACCCCTCCTTGATGTTTTAATGGTGTTTGGTTTGGATTTGAAATGGTATTTGTTGTTTTGAAATGGATTTGTTTTGGGTTGGTATTGTGTTTGGTTGGGTGTTGGATTTTTGGTAGTATTGTAGTGTTTGTTGAAGGTTTATGGTGCTTTTATGTTGTGGAGTTGATGGTATGTGTTGGTGAAGTTGGGGAAGAAAATATGGTACAAAAATGGAGATTTTCGAAGTGCAGACAGCGGCGATCGATCGCGCGCAGCCAGTACGATCCAGTAGCGTTTGGCGATCGATCGCCACATTTGCGCGATCGATCGGCAAGGCTGGCGATCGATCGCGCCAAATGTGGCGATCGATCGCCGAGTGCAGAATAATTTGTGTTCGGACAGTGAAATCTCGCGATCGATCGGGGCGTTGCGGAGATCGATCGCGAGTCACCAAAAAGTGGGATTTTGATTATTTTTGTGGGAGTTTTGGTATTGGACTATTACTAACTCCTAATATTGGTTTGTGTGAATGTGTAGAACCATCACAGGTGGCAACACAGCCAAGGAAGTGAAGTCCTACCACATCCTACTTTTGGAAAGGTACGTAAAGAGACGTACGGGCATCCAACGGTACATGTATCTTATATACTCATTTGAATATGCATTGTGGATGCAAGTATATATGGAATTGTGCATTGTGGATGCAAATACATGTTGAATTATGCATTATGATTGCTTATATATATGATGATTGTTTGGTGCACATCCCATGAGTCATGGTTATATAGAGTGATGATTTTAATGCTTTGCCGCTGTCACTTGAAGCGATGATAGAATACTTGCCGCTGTCATATTGTAGCGAGGAAAGAATATTTGCCGCCAAATGTTGAAGCGAGGGTATTGCCGCATGTCGCATTTGCGCGAGGTTATTCGATGCCGCTATTATGTCGAAGCGAGGGGTATTAGTGCCGCTGTCATGACAAGCGAGGTGCATTAAAATACACTATTATAACAGACTAGGGATTGGTGATTAGTGATAATGAAATGGTGTTATGTCATGACATTCGTAGAACCATTAAATAATCTATTGATTATACTCATGAGTTATAGTACAGGGGCAACCAAAGAGGGAGCGTTTAAAATGCATGGGAAAAACAGGAAGTGTTTTATTACGGTTTATGCATTTACGCCTTATATTCATATTGTGTTGAATATGGATTATTATATGCTCATGTTTGGGGGTTGTCCTTGTAGGTACATTTTGGCATGAAAAAGGGGCTAAGGACGGGTTGAGGCGGTGAGCTTGTGAAGAGCGCTTTTGATAAGGAAGGACAGGATTATTTTGTATAGTGTCTACTCTAGGAGTAGTGTAAAGCTATAGTGAATAACATTCATTTGTTAGAGTAATTAACCCATTTGAATGTCCTTAACTTGGTATGTAATTTTTAAGGCTCAAAGTCTCAACACGAACTTTTATACTATGATAATGCATGTTAGCTCTAATTATGCCTTTAACACTTAAGGTAGTAGGGTCCTTACACTTCCTTACCAGTAGGACTCTACATACAGTAGATGTTCCCTTACCAGTCGGACACTACATACCAGCAGACTTTACCAAGTATGCTTTGTCAAAAATAACCTTCGATAACTATTAACCTATTGGAACGTCGGAATTCAAATTTACTTTTATATAAAAATAAATTATTTCAATCCCGCCCAAATCCTGTCCTGTTATTTATTTTTTTAATTTTTTAAATCGTTAGATGACCGCCACGTATCCATGTGTCCGCTCATCTACAGTACGACGTTACATCTACTCTTTCTTTCACCGCCTTTAACATTCTCTCTTTTCTCTTACTCATATCCTTTCAAAATTTACTGCGTTAACTTTCTCCCAAGCAACTCTTACTCTGCAGGACATTTGATTCTCGGTATCTACACAAACATGTCAAAGAATACTCAGCCCAGTTTCATCACAAATGCTTTTCACGTGGATTTTCATTCGATTTCCACAACTTCTGATGAAGATACCAAAGAAGTTTTTCACAAACTGGATACATCTGGACTTCTGGTGATCCTCAGTCAAGCTCCTACATTCTACAAAGAAGCTCTTCACGAATTCTTCGCCACTGCCAAAGTTATAGACGACTCGGTGGTGGCCTCCATCTCTGGTCAACTTTTTACCATTACTCAACTGGACTTCGCCACTCACCTATGTCTTCTCTCTACTGGACTCACAGACTTCTCCACTGTTCCAATGGATATTCGGGAAGAAATGCGCACCATCTTCTCAGACTCTGACGCTCATCTACGACGTCCTCCGTTCAAAAAGATTTTAATGAAGAGTCATTTCCGCCAACTGGCTGATGTCATTTCCAAAGGTCTTCTGTGCAAAGCTGGATCCTTTGATGTCATCACCCCTGAGAAGTTTGATGTCATGAGCGCCATTGTCAAAGGGTTAGACATCAACTGGTCGGTCGTTCTGTTTCAGGTTCTTACCGGACTAATCACTTCAGGGAAGGGACACTCGGGTTTTGCTCTCCCTCTCAGTAGTATCTTTGATAGTAAACACATTAAGGCAGGGGCCTCATCCGCTCTTCATCCAGGAAGACTTGTCACTGCTAAATACCTCCAGATTCATCGTCAAAAGATTGGTAGAGAAGTTGGTTTGACGAAGCGGTGAACAACTCAAGTTGTAAGTGATTCAAAACAGACGATATCTGAGTCTTCTCCTCCTCCTCCTCCTAAAAAGCCCAGGACCAGAAAAGGGGCTCCTCCTGCCCTCAACAAGCTAGTTACTGCTTCTACCTCAACTGTCGCTGATTCCATCTCTACTGCAGCTCCGGTAGCAGTTACCACGACTTCTAGGGAGCCAAGTCCTGTAAATCCTCCACCATAGGAACCAACTGCATCAGCTGCCTCCTTGGCCATGGTACTCTTTGCACCAGTAGATCCAACTGATCACTCCTCCAAACTGGTGAGCTCTCAACAAGCACCTGGCTCTATCATCTTCCGGCAACCAAAATCCACTTGTCCTTATTGTCATCCTAAGGACACCACCACCGGCAAGGGAAAAGCCATTATGGGACCAGTGTCCACCCTTGTAGCATTTGAAATTCAAATGGTCATGGATGAAGTGGAAGCCAAGCTGAAACCGCAGCTTGAAATATTTGATCGATGGGTAAAGACGCATCTAAACATTCTCTTCGATGACTTCACTCCCATTCTTGATCAAGCTCGGGAAGATGAGAACATCATCCTGGCTTATCTTCAGATCACGGACACTGAAAAGAGTTTGAAGCTTCGTGATCTCTTCCGCATGATGAATTATGTGGGAGAACTTCAAGCTCTTGTTCATTCAAGGCTTCAGCAATTCAATATTGACTCTGGAACAGCAAATCACGATCGGGCTGTTCTAAATGCTTTAGGACCCAAGCTGGATATGGCTGAGCATGCTCTTCATGATCTCCGAATATCAACAGGTCTACACTCCTGCTCTGCCTTGTCAACAGATGAAAGTCCAGCTCCTACTGACTTGGAGACAGCTCCTATTAACATGGAGATCGCTTCTACCGATGACCCGCTTATTCCCACTGCTCAAGGTTCTATCAGTGATCAACCCCTACAAGTGCTGGATGTTGATCATGCAAATAATGACAAAGTCATTCAGACTGTAGTTCATCAAGTTACCATCTCCTCAGGTACTGATGAACCCAGCGAGTCCTCATCACAATCTGCTGATCACACTCAGTCCTCTGCAGCTGAGCTGGAACACGCTGCTACTGGCATGGATGCCATTGCTATCGTTACACCTACTGCACCACCTGTGATGACCTGGGATTATAGATGTTAATCCCGGAGTATTAATAACCCCTAAAGTTTTTATACGTGGCGATTTGAAGTTTAATCGCGGTGTTGGGCCTCCCGAGCTCGTCTATTTGGGTAGTTGGGATCGTTGGATCCCGAGGTTGAGATTGTATTCTCATTTCGGTGAAAAACCTATGAGTTGGGTTTTTAGTGTGACTCGGAATCTGGGGATGCTTTGTGTGGGCACCGGTATGGGTTTTTGAGGTTAGAGAGAGAGTTTTTGGAAACAGATGATTTTTAATGAATCATGATGTATTTGTGGGGCTATTGGTATTTCGGGGTAATTTTGATATATACCATATTTACTCAAGATTTTAAGGATGAAAATTCATTTCAGCTCCTCGCCCGTCTCTCTCTTCCCTTCCCCTGCCTCTTCCCGTCTCCCCCAACCCTCGCCCATAAAAGCGCTGTGCCCGCCGCTGTCCGGCCACCATCCGGCGCGTCCAAACAACCATCGGCTTCATCTCTTCCAGGCTCAACTTTCCACACCAATAATTTGAAGTTTCGTAGCGAATCGCGTTCGGATTTACCAGGAAAGCGCAGAGGTCCAATTTCTAGGGTTCTTCCGATTTCGAGCAATTTTCTTCAGATTTTCGATTGGGTAACCTTCCTTACCCCTTTTTCGTTCTTCTCCTGTAATCCCCTACCATTTTTGTGATGTTTGGTTCGAATTATTCCCTGTATGCGTGAGGGTTGTGTTCGATTTTTGGGGTTTTGGCAGGAGGGGCGATTATTCTTGATGTTGATTGATTATTTCATGTTTTAGATGAATTATGGTGCTTGGTTGGATTCAAATTGTGATGTTAGGGTTCGAAAATTGAAGGGTGGTTCTTGAACAATTTTCGTTGATGTCTCATTCGTTTTCCCTCCCTGCATGTGTTGCTACATCTTGGTTATCGTTTGTGCCTTGCCCCGGGTCTTTTAAATGGTCAATTGTCGTGTGTTGACAATATTTTTATAAGGGTTATGGATGTGCTTGAGCATGGGTTACATGTTCGTAAATAATTGTGAATTATTTATCGTGTTAGCACATCATTCCTCGGGGCATGGAACTCGAGAAGGTTTGGCTCGGACTACGGAGATTTAAGGTACGTGCGACGTACGAGCATTACTTTATATGAGAGCATTTGCGAAATGCATAATGTATTTTGATTGCATTAAATAGTTGTGCGTATGGTTATATATATGTGTTAATATAGCCATGGAACGACCTAATCTTGATGTCGCCGCCACAAGCGTGCGTGATACTAGAGTAGTATAACCTTTTCAAGATATATGGGGTACTGGATTTATATGACCATGGTAGGGTATTGAGATGCCTGAGAATGACTGTGGATTCATGTAATCATTGTGAGACATTTGGGATGTCTGAGTATAATGGAGAATTGGTAAAATAAATGCGAGGCATTTGAGCTATCTGTGATTGATAGCGAAGTTGAGAAATCAGTATTTGATATTGAGATATCTATATTTGCATGTATAATGAATTTGGAATCACTATTTATTGATATTCGAGAATTAGGCATGCGATGAATTAATCAATGTGTTGATTTACTGATTTTTGAGATTTGATGAGTTTGATGATTGTGAGAACAGGGACAGTACACGGAATCCCGGATGAGGACGTTGCCATCCAGGGAGTATCATTTAAATTCATTAGTATTTACATTTTTGTAAATTATTAATTTCATTATTGTGATCATGGGATTTTGTGTATTGGTATGCTCACCCCGTTGGGGGCTGTCTCTGTTGTGACATGTAGAACAGGTACATCGATGGCTTTGGAGATGAGCTCGAGCTGTTGATTGGAGACACTTCTAGGATCGAGGTACCAGGGCTTGATGGAGCAAGGTGTCAGATAGGGTACTCATATACACCTGAGGGTTATATACATATTCATAATGCTCGCATGTGAGCACGACTATACTTGTATATGGGTTGTATATAAATGCATGAGCCTTTATCTCTTTCATTCTATGTTGCATGCAATTAGTGGTAGAATTGCTAAATGATATGAGAGTCATTGGTGTATTATGTGGGTGTTGAAACCCACTTTTGTTGTCTTCTTGTGTGGTACCTTCCCTGGCTGGGAATTTACTTAGTGTTTCTGTATTCTGTTAAGTATTGTGCTTTCCCTGGCCGGGAATTATGTTATGTGATGTGCTTTTATTCGGGATAGCTCAATTTATGGGGAGACTCTGCCCAAATTTTTATAAAAGGCCACAATGTAAAAAGCGGCGTAATGGGGATGGTAATGGGTGAAATCTATGAGTCTAATTGTTGGTAAAGATGATCTTATAACGTCGAGCATTAAAGAAATTTTGTAATTGTCATTCAATGGTAAAGTATCATCTGAGTTTCCCAATTGATTTTTATTGAAAGCATGTGCCACACATAGTGGTTAATACACTAATCAAGGGTTAAGGGCTAGGGGTCCTTACATTAGTGGTATCAGAGCAGTGGTTGCTCATTGGGGCTGTTAAGGGCCTAGGAAATTGTTGATAGCACATAATTATGCATGATGTCATTAATGTTGAATGACACAACTAGTTGTTTATGTGCTTTTATGATATGAAAAGTGGTGTTGCTAACCGTTGTGGTTGCAGGAATCGTGTGAAACGCGATAGGATGACATTAACAGTAATGTCTGGCACTTCGTATGACATGTGCCAAGGAATCTGATTTTTTTAAAAAAGTCAGGTAAAGGGATATTTTTGAGGTAACACATATTTGATATACATATTGACTTGCAAGTGATTGCATATTGTGATGTGGAATAAAAGAGGTGTATTCCACGAGTCAGGGGTGATCACAGTGAAGATTTTAATGCTTACGCTTTACCGCTAAATATGTGGAGCGGGAGGGGGGAGGCTCGCTTGCACATGGAGGCGGGGTATACCATACTAAGCGAGGATGAGATACCGCTTGTATGAAGAAGCGAGGATGAGATACCGCTTGTTTTGAGATTATGAAGCGAAGAAGCATTAAAATAACTGATGATGACTGACTCAAGAAAAAGAGATGATGTATTCCGCTGTGTCGATTGATGATGATTCATCTCTTTGTGATGATTGGCGATGGTTTATACCGCCGAACACGGATGATAGCGGTGATGTATTCCGCTGTGTCGATTGATGATGATTCATCTCTTTGTGATAATTGGCGATGGTTTATACCGCCGGACACGGATGATAGCGGTGATGTATTCCGCTGTGTCGATTCATGATGATTCATCTTTTTGTGATGATTGGCGATGGTTTATACCGCCGGACACGGATGATAGTGGTGATGTATTCCGCTGTGCGATTCATGATGATTCATCTTTTTGTGATGATTGGCGATGGTTTATACCGCCGGACACGGATGATAGCGGTGATGTATTCCGCTGTGTCGATTGATGATGATTCATCTTTTTGTGATGATTGGCGATGGTTTATACCGCTGGACACGGATGATAGCGGTGATGTATTCCGCTGTGTCGATTGATGATGATTCATCTTTTGTGATGATTGGCGATGGTTTATACCGCCGGACACGGATGATAGCGGTGATGTATTCCGATGTGTCGATTGATGATGATTCATCTTTTTGTGATGATTAGCGATGGTTTATAACGCCGGACACGGATGATAGCGGTGATGTATTCCGCTGTGTCGATTGATGATGATTCATTTTGTGATGATTGGCGATGGTTTATACCGCTGGATACGGATGATAGCGGTGATGTATTCCGCTGTGTTGATTTATGGTGATTCATCTCTTTGTGATGATTGGCGATGGTTTATACCGCCGGACACGGATGATAGCGATGATGTATTCCGCTGTGTCGATGATGATGATTCATTTCTTTATGATGACACGGATGATAGCGATGATGTATTCCGCTGTGTCGATGATGATGATTCATTTCTTTATGATGACACGGATGATAGCGATGATGTATTCCGCTGTGTCGATGATGATGATTCATTCTTCTATGATTATGGTAATGATTCATACCGCCAGACACATGTATAGCGATGAGGCATTCCGTTGTGTCGGTTGACGATGGTTCATGCCGTTGGGCATATGTATATGATGATTTACGATGACTCATTCTTCTATAAGGATTGGCGATGATTCGTGCCGCCGGATATGTTGATAGCGATGCCTCGTTCCGCTATTATGTGGACGATGATTCATGCTCAGGTGTATAGCGAGGTTTCATGCCACTTATTATATGACGAGGTATCATGCCGTCGATTCTATAGCGATGGATTGTGCCGCTATGTACTCAGCACGGGATTTTGCCGCCTTCGAGCAATGGGTGCTGATTACGCACTATTATTGAGCGACGGAGACAAGTATGCCGCTATCTTGTTAGAGATGAAGTATGGGATATTGCTATTCTATTAGCATTATTGTAGCTGGCATTCGTTGATATGCATGTTTTATTATGACTATTTTATTAGCATAATGGTGGATGGCATACGTTGAGGTACAGGGACCGTCACGAGTTGACTAGGTTGTTTAGATGTCATTGTTGACATGTATCGTCACTAGTTGACGATGCCTTAGATGCCATGAGTGGGCATGTATCGTCACGGGATGACGATGACGATGGTGTAGGAGATGCCTTATTAGACATGCATCATCGTTACGATGAACAATGCGTTGAGTATACGTATTCAGTTGTATGCCTTGGGTGCCAGTGCCGAGCACAAGGTGGTGTCTACATCACCGGTTGACGTGACCCTTAGACCGAGCGGGTTGCTCGAGGAATGGATGGATGCGCTGTACATATGATTGTACCGCAGCATATGTTTGAGGTGATCATATTACGAGTGTTGATATCCCTTGAGGTATGCTCGTTGGAATGGCTTTTTGGCATGTGACTTGACGACATGAGTAATCATGGAGGAAATTACTCGCTTTCTATCAATGTGACATGTGGTAGACATGGTCACACCACCCTTGAGGGTGTAAAATGGGTCCTAAAGGATTAGGATCAGGTAAGTTAAGTACATCGGGACACTAGAGTGTCCAGGGTGTATCGGCATTAGAGGAACGTTGGGTACAGACCCACTACTCTATTGATTTTTCTTCCCACGGTATGGTATGACGTGCAGAAACGTCCGTCTTATTGGTAGGTTTGAGGTAAACCTAAAGAGGCAGCGACTAGTTTGTCTGCCGCGTGTGTGCAGCACCATGATGGGCTTGCTAGAGCCGTTATACTGCTCGTTGGAACCAAGTTTGGCAAATCGTAAGGTGATACGATGTGGATTGTGGTGGACTCTAGTAGTCACCACGTCATTTGAGGTTGAGGTTGTGCATGCCTCACTGAAATGTGTATACATTTATGTTTAATCTTGGTGAGACTTGTCTGGGACAGCTCATAATGTTGGAGTACCAACAAGAGAGTCATCAAGTCGTTGTTGACTCGATCTGGGGAATCCGTGTATTTGGGATGCAATGGGTGCTATTGTATCCAGGTTTTCCGAACGGTGGTTCGAGACTAGTGGATCTCGAGTTCGATGACACTTTCCTTGTGGGGAAGGAGGTAGTATTAACCTATTGGGAATCTTTGAAAGATTCGGTAAGTTGGTGCATGTGGTGTTGATTTTGAGAATCACACCGTGTGTTGTTAATCGTCGATTATCATTCTCCACTGGGTAGGGAATGACTCAGAATTGACGGCTGTGTTTGAGGCTTAGGGGTATGTTGTAGATATCCGAGCCAAGTGCATTGTGTATGCCTGTAGTGTCCGTGCTTAGGCAGATATACCGGTGAGTATACGGTTGCCAGTTATCGATTTCCTTTTTGTCAAGCATAGAGTTATGCTATGTTTGGATGGTTAAATCTCTGATGAGAGATATGGAACACCTTGAGATTGGGAATCTCCATGGCACGATAATTCTAGGGAATGATCGTGAGGTTGGGTTGACTCCCTTTGAGAAGGGATCGTCTTGTGTGGGTTAAGGTATTTCCTTGTTGGTGTTTTCCTCCGAGTTATGCGATAGCCTCCCCAAGTTTGGATTGTTAAATCCTAGGGTTACCAAGGGATGGCAGGAATTCGGATTTGTTGGGTGTCGCTGTCGACACAAGCGTTGAGGATGCAAAGGGTTTATTGCATGTCCTTTCAGAATTTACGACTCTGCGGAGTCTCGATTGTTATTTTGATCAGGATGTGATTCTTGGAATATCCGGAGGTGGACATCTTGTGAGATGTGTTTGGGTGTGGATCGGTGGCCGTGAGTTGCCCAATCCGAGTTGCAGAGGGTGCAACTGCTCCTTGGATGGAGGTGGTCTGTGTAGCGGGAATCAGGTCTAGTATGAGTATACCGTGGTATACTAGTGTTTTCCTCGTAACCATGTGTGTTAGACATCGTGAGTCATAGTAAAGATGTCATTGAATGATATCTACGATGGAATCGAGAGCGATTCGAGTCCTTGCAGTTTCAGTTGACTGGCTGCTTTTGGATTGTTTGTGTTGTGTTGTGCCGACGCTCTTTCGATTTTGGTGTACTGGAAAGTTTATTTCATTCCAGGGTTTGGTGCGAGGTCAGTGTCCTCGCGGCTGATGTGTCATCCATGATGCGTTCATGATAGCCATGTCGGGGCTAAGGGTGACTGTTCGATTCACAGTCATGTGTTTTGGTTTGGGTTGTTGCGGCTGTACTTGGAGTATGCCTGTGCTAATTTCGAGGACGAAATTCTTTTAGTGGGGGATATTGTGATGACCTGGGATTATATATGTTAATCCCGGAGTATTAATAACCCCTAAAGTTTTTATACGTGGCGATTTGAAGTTTAATCGCGGTGTTGGGCCTCCCGAGCTCGTCTATTTGGGTAGTTGGGATCGTTGGATCCCGAGGTTGAGATTGTATTCTCATTTCGGTGAAAAACCTATGAGTTTGGTTGTTAGTGTGACTCGGAATCTGGGGTGCTTTGTGTGGGCACCGGTATGGGTTTTTGAGGTTAGAGAGAGAGTTTTTGGAAACAGATGATTTTTAATGAATCATGATGTATTTGTGGGGCTATTGGTATTTCGGGGTAATTTTGATATATATACCAGATGTACTCGAGATTTTAAGGATGAAAATTCATTTCAGCTCCTCGCCCGTCTCTCTCTTCCCTTCCCCTGCCTCTTCCCGTCTCCCCCAACCCTCGCCCATAAAAGCGCCGCGCCCGCCGTCGTCCGGCCACTATCCGGCGCGTCCGAACCACCATCGGCTTCGTCTCTTCCAGGCGCAACTTTCCACACCAAGAATTTGAAGTTTCGTCGCGAATCGTGTTTGGATTTACCAGGAAAGCGCAGAGGTCCGATTTCTAGGGTTCTTCCGATTTCGAGCAATTTTCTTCAGATTTTCGATTGGGTAACCTTCCTTACCCCTTTTTCGTTCTTCTCCTGTAATCCCCTACCATTTTTGTGATGTTTGGTTCGAATTATTCCCTGTATGCGTGAGGTTGTGTTCGATTTTTGGGGTTTTGGCAGGAGGGGCTATTATTCTTGATGTTGATCGATTATTTCATGTTTTAGATGAATTATGGTGCTTGGTTGGATTCGAATTGTGATGTTAGGGTTCGAAAATTGAAGGTTAGTTCTTGAACAATTTTCGTTGATGTCTCATTCGTTTCCCTCCCTGCATGTGTTGCTACATCTTGGTTATCGTTTGTGCCTTGCCCCGGGTCTTTTAAATGGTCAGTTGTCGTGTGTTGACAATATGTTTATAAGGGTTATGGATGTGCTTGAGCATGGGTTACATGTTCGTAAATAATTGTGAATTATTTATCGTGTTAGCACATCATTCCTCGGGGCATGGAACTCGAGCAAGGTTTGGCTCGGACTACGGAGATTTAAGGTACGTGCGACGTACGAGCATTACTTTATATGAGAGCATTTGTGAAATGCATAATGTATTTTGATTGCATTAAATAGTTGTGCGTATGGTTATATATATGTGTTAATATAGCCATGGAACGACCTAATCTTGATATCGCCGCCACAAGCGTGCGTGATACTAGAGTAGTATAACCTTTTCAAGATATATGGGGTACTGGATTTATATGAGCATGGTAGGGCATTGAGATGCCTGAGAATGACTGTGGATTCATGTAATCATTGTGAGACATTTGAGATGTCTGAGTATAATGGAGAATTGGTAAAATAAATGCGAGGCATTTGAGCTATCTGTGATTGATAGCGAAGTTGAAAAATCAGTATTTGATATTGAGATATCTATATTTGCATGTATAATGAATTTGGAATCACTATTTATTGATATTCAAGAATTAGGCATGCGATGAGTTAATCAATGTGTTGATTTACTGATTTTTGAGATTTGATGAGTTTGATGATTGTGAGAACAGGGACAGTACACGGAATCCCGGATGAGGAAGTTGCCATCCAGGGAGTATCATTTAAATTCATTAGTATTTACATTTTTGTAAATTATGAATTTCATTATTGTGATCATGGGATTTTGTGTATTGGTATGCTCACCCAGTTGGGGGCTGTCTCTGTTGGGACAGGTAGAACAGGTACATCGATGGCTTTGGAGATGAGCTCGAGCTGTTGATTGGAGACACTTCTAGGATCGAGGTTCCAGGGCTTGATGGAGCAAGGTATCAGATAGGGTACTCATATACACCTGAGGGTTATATACATATTCATGATGCTCGCATGTGAGCACGACTATACTTGTATATGGGTTGTATATAAAGGCATGAGCCTTTATCTCTTTCATTCTATGTTGCATGCAATTAGTGGTAGAATTGCTAAATGATATGAGAGTCATTGTGTATTATGTGGGTGTTGAAACCCACTTTTGTTGTCTTCTTGTGTGGTACCTTCCCTGGCTGGGAATTTACTTAGTGTTTCTGTATTCTGTTAATTATTGTGCTTTCCCTGGCCGGGAATTATGTTATGTGATGTGCTTTTATTTGGGATAGCTCAATTTATGGGGAGACTCTGCCCAAATTTTTATAAAAGGCCACAATGTAAAAAACAGCGTAATGGGGATGGTAATGGGTGAAATTTATGAGTCTAATTGTTGGTAAAGATGATCTTATAACGTCGAGCATTAAAGAAATTTTGTAATTGCCATTCAATGGTAAAGTATCATCTGAGTTTCCCGATTGATTTTTATTGAAAGCATGTGCCACACATAGTGGTTAATACATTAATCAAGGGTTAAGGGCTAGGGGTCCTTACACCACCCACTAAAGCTACTGTTATGTTGACCACTGCTAATATTGAGGGTCCTCCCGGCGTTATCACCACTAATGTTGAGACTCAAACGGCTATCCTGGATCAATCTCTGGCACAGGATCCTCCTGAGGATTTCTTCACATTTTCAACTCACAATCCTCTGGAAGGACCACCCAGTATTGCTGATCAACTGGGGCATCTGTCCAACGCTATCTCTAAACTGGCCAGTGATGTCAAAAAGCTAGAGCAGGAAGAACGCACTAATACTCTTCTCCTTGGGAGCAATCAGCAGCATACTGACTCCCAATTTCAGCACGTGTATCGAGATCTCAGTAATCTGACGACTATCGTAACCAGGCTCCAAACCTTTGTTGTGGATGCTTTTGCTGATACCTTTTCTCGGATAGGGCAGGCTTGACTGCAGATTACTCAGCAAAATGAATCTCTTTATACTGCCACCTCACTGACACTTGAGATAAAATTGAGGATGCCAAGAAAACACTATCGGATAAATTGGCTAATATGCAGGCGCCCTTTGCTTCACAGATACAAGATTTGAGTAACAGTCTACCAGCTGCTCCTCAAACTACTAGACGCCCACTGGAGCCCAGCATACCTGCTCCATTGAACCAACGAGAACCGAATCCAGCTCAACGATCTTCTGCTGCAGCTGAAGCATCAAGTCGGTCAAGACCTTCCTCCCAGCAAAGGTCCCACTGTAGGGTCTTCCTACCTTAACATCATCTTATACACGTAACATGGACTAATCATGCATTATTGACATCTTTAAGGTTCCGGTTGTAGCTTTGAGCTAATAAGATTACAGGTCAAAATAAAATTTCAAAAGCTAATTAATTACATTCTCAATAATGAATGTTAAAGCTATAGATTTACACTACTCCTAGAGTAGAGACTATCAAAATCCTGCATCCTATTCATCTTGCTCTTTTTAGTTCACTGCCTCAACCCGACCCTAGGCCCTTCAGTCCAAAAGTGTACCTACAGGAACAACCCATCATGAGCATGTACATCATTACTTAATCATCATAAGGCAATGGCATATAAATAAATGCATGAAAATAATCGTAACATATACTTCTTGGTTAATCGTATTAACACACTTAGTTGTCCCTGTTTCATAGTCATGCATATGAGCATCTTACCCTATCGTATGGCATCATACCATATCATAAACATCGTGTGGCATCTTACCACGTGGGCATCTTACCCTATCGTATGGCATCTTACCATATCATAAACATCGTGGGGCATCTTACCACGAGGGCATCTTACCCTATGGGCGTCTTACCCTATCGTATGACATCTTACCATATGGGCGTCTTACCCTATCGTATGGCATCTTACCATATCATAAACATCGTATCATTACATAAACATCGTATAAACATTATCATAACCTTACTTGTCACAATCATCATCATAACTTACTTATCATAATCATCATCATAAACATCATCATCATAAACTTACTTATCATAATCATAATCATAAACGTCATATCATAAACTTACTTATCATAGTTATCATCATAAACATCATATCATAAACTTATTATCATAATCATCATCATAAACATCATCATCATAAACTTACTTATCATAATCATTATCATAAACGTCATATCATAAACTTACTTCTCATAGTTATCATCATAAACATCATATCATAAACTTATTATCATAATCATCATCATAAACATCATATGTAGGAGTATGGTTTACCGTCTGATGCCCGTACGCTTCTTACGTACCTTAATGCCCAAAAGTAGAGAAGTTGGAGAACTTTATCTCCTTGACGTTGTGG
Source organism: Haberlea rhodopensis (assembly GCA_907163345.1). Taxonomy (NCBI): domain Eukaryota; kingdom Viridiplantae; phylum Streptophyta; class Magnoliopsida; order Lamiales; family Gesneriaceae; genus Haberlea; species Haberlea rhodopensis. Next base: position 6,170,229 of record CAJQUN010000028.1, on the reverse strand, counting down.
GTACCTAGGATGGTTCTACATAACCATACAAATCGATATTAGAAGCTAAACAATAGCCAAATACCAAAAATTCAACAAAAATCATCATTTTCCACTTTTTAAACAGTGGCGATCGATCGCTACTTGAGGCGATCGATCGCCTCACTTTTTGCCTTGCGGCGATCGATCGCTTCATTTGAGGAGATCGATCGCCTGCTACGCAAAATGGCTTAGTTTTGTCATCACCAAAAAGGGGGAATTTGTTAGGAAACGATTTCTAAGTTTTGGTGATTACAAAGACTCCTACCGGATGTTGTGAACTCTTACCGGGTGATAAAGACCAACTGGATGAAGACTCCTACCGGATGTTAAAGTCCTACTGGATGAAGACTCCTACCGGATGTTAAAATCCTAATGGATGAAGACACCTACCGGATGTTGAAGTCCTACCGGGTGATAAAGATCAACTGGATGAACACCTACCGGGTGAAGACACCAACCGGGTGACAGACATCAACTGGATGGCTACCAACTGGATAGACATCAACTGGATGGCTACCAACTGGATACAGACATCAACCAGACAAGACATCAATTGGATACAGACATCAACCAGACAAGACATCAACTGGATACAGACATCAGCCGGACAGACATCAACCGGATAAACATAAACTGGATGGACATCTACTGGACAACCATCAACCGGATAGTCTCACACTGAACAAAGACATCAACTGGTCATAAGAGGATGAACGACCAGTTGAACAAAGAAAACCAGCAGAAGTCTAAACTTCCAGTAAGAGCACTAAGCAAAGAGACAAAATAAGTACAACATTCTCTGACAAAGGTACAACAGAGCGGCGCACCCTGCTATATTTCCGCCACCATTACCGTCAGAGTTAAAGAGTCGTTGCTTAACAAAATAGGAAAGAAGACAATATGAATTTGGAAAGCTAATCTCTTCCATATACAGAAAAGCTACCGTTGGACAACCAAACCTATAAATACGTCCAAGCAAAGAATGAAGAGAGCTGAGCGATTTTCAACAAAGAGAATGTGAGACCCCGTTATCACATCAAGTTACTAAGGTGCAATTTAGAGACCTAAACATTCATGTGAATATATCAGAGTAACATATCGTGTTGATTAACCTGAGCTTTAGAGATTACAGTACCAAAATGTTTCAAAAAGGAATAACATAATTCCTATAAAGGCACTACATTATAGTCTTACTCTACTCAGTAGAAGCTATACAAAATTTTTCTCTAACATGCTAATCCTGTAGCACTCCTTACAGCTCAGCATTTCAACCCCGACCCTGGTTCTCGTCAACAAAAGCACCTACAAAGACAACCCCCAAAACGTGAGCATAAAAGAATTCATATTCAACATAATATGAAAGTAAGGCATAAATGCACAATCCTAAACACAAGCACTTCCTGTATTTCCTGCATTTATAACGCCCATTGGTTGTCCCTGTACCATAATTCATAATAAAACACATTATATGAATGTATGGCTTTACAAATGAATGTCATGACATTTCCTCTTTTTCTTGAGTCAGTCCTCATCAGTTATTTTAATGCTTTCATAATCTCAAACAAGCGGTATCGCATACTCGCTTCTTCATACTAGAGGTATCTCTTCCTCGCTCAGTATGGTATACCTCGCCTCCATGTGCAAGCGAGCCTCCCCCCTCCCGCTCCACATTTTCAGCGGTAAAGCATAAGCATTAAAACCTTAACTGTGATCGCCCTGACTCGTGGAATACACCACTTTATTCCACATCACAATATGCAACAACAATGCATAATATGCAACACAATGCATAATAACATGTATCATAACCTTAATGCATCACATTGCATTCATCATGTGTCATACAGACAAACATAAGTACATGTTACCGTTGGGATGCCCGTACGTCGCTTACGTACCTTTCCAAAAGATAGAGGAGTCAATCAACTTTATTCCTCGGTTGTGATGGCACCTGGGATGGTTCTACATAGCCACACAACACAATATTAGGCACCTCATTACAATCCAATATCAAAACTTTAACAAAATATAACAATTTATATTTTTCAACATTCTGGGTCTCTCGATCGATCGGCCCCTCTTCCCGATCGATCGAGAAGACGCCTAAAATCAGAACCAAGATTCTACCTCGCTCGATCGATCGAGAAGAAATGTCGATCGATCGAGATGCCCTGTTCGAGAAATACCAACCCAGAATTCTCGAACACCTATATACACACCCTACGATCTAGCATATAACATACACCACATGTTTGAACAATTATGCTAGCAATTACAATACACTACTCCGAGTGTATTCATACCAAATTTACACCCCAAACATAAGCCCACATGCATAAACGTTAACCATTTACATAAGTACTCAACCAACTTTTCCGGAAACAGGGCAACATATAAATTTCCAGATTTTTGAGTACTTCACTTCATGCTATAATATCTACCACATATAACATAAAGCATGCTCGAACAAACATGCCAAGGGCTTCACAAAACTACCATGCATATTTTCACATCAAAGGTTTACCAAAAACCTAAGCTAACGTGCATGATATTACCTCCTCAAAATCACTCCCAAACCATAATTTTCCAGAAAAACAGGGCATATTCCTTACCCAGATTTTCGAACACTAAACTTCACATGCTTTAATCCTCTACATAAAACATGCAACATGCTCAAGGACAATTACAGAGAGCCTCATAAACATCACATAAAAGTATTCATAACAATATTTCTTTAAACCCTAAACTAGCATGCCAAATCTGCTACAAAGAACAAGCATGCTTAGGAATTTAAAAACTGGGAAGAACATGTGACTCCTCACCACTTTTACCCTTCGATTTTCTATATGAAAGGATGAATGAAATTCGATCACTTTCCTCCTAGAAATCGACCAAGTTGCAGACAAATGAAGGGAAAAAGAAGAAGTCTTTTTGGAAGAGGCACAATGAAAATATCTTCAAGTAAAGTTGCTTGCTTAGTCATCTGCTTTCCCAGAAAAACAGGGGAGGGGCGTGGGTTCAACCAAGTGGGGGTGGGGTGGTTGCATGTAGGGTGGTTTTGTGGTGTTTAATTGTGTCCCGATATTTCATACGATGTATAAAAATATCTCTCCTTGATATTTTATTATTTTACCACATCAACACAATAGTTAAAAACACCTAACATGCTCCCTAAACCACATTATCAAAATAAATAAATCACTCCCACATAAAATACGCCTTTAGCACATAGGCTCACAATTAACAACCTTTAATTGTATGATTACCCACATAATCATTTCGGGGATATCACAGAGAAACACTTCAAAGCAAACAAGAAAATCAACTTACTGATATTTCAAAAGTTCAGCAAAGAGCAGACAAGCAGTGCAACTGAATCTGTGATAGATTATTCCAACTGAGGTCTGCTGATCAAGAACACTCAAAGCTAAACGTGTATTCTATAAAGAGTGTCATAGAACCTTTTGTAACCAAATCAAGTAGTTGTGATTTCTAGGAGTTTAGGCCAAGTTGTGAGAGTGCCTAAGAAGGTTGTATACTGTAAAGTGTAAACCGAGTCTTCTAGTGAATCCTTCCTGCAAAGGAAGAAGGGGAGACGTAGAAGCGTTGTGCTTCGAACTTCCAGAAACAATTCTTGTGTCATTTGTTTATTGCTTATTTACCTCAGTTTTATTCCTCACAAGTTAAGCAGGCGTCTTCCGCACTATAATAAGTGTCTGTTGACTTGCCTGATATTGAGAAGCAACTGTAATACTTAACAGTTTACAGTTAACTTGAAAAAGAAATCGAAATTGAATCTAGTGTTTATTCAACCCCCCTTCTAAATACTACCCCGATCCTAACACAAATCGATATTAGAAGCTAAACAATAGCCAAATACCAAAAATTCAACAAAAATCATCATTTTCCACTTTTTAAACAGTGGCGATCGATCGCTACTTGAGGCGATCGATCGCCTCACTTTTTACCTTGCGGCGATCGATCGCTTCATTTGAGGCGATCGATCGCCTGCTACGCAAAATGGCTACTGGCCTTCGGCGATCGATCGCCTCATTTCAGGCGATCGACCGCCACCTGCTGGTGCGCGATTTTTCACCATTTTTGAGCATTTTTCAAGCTCCATCTTAAACCATTCGAACCCAAACTTTCCTACAACAACAACAACATCATAACCCACTAAAACCCACATAAAACACTTCAAAAATCATACCCCAAACATGTATAACATATACCCAAAACAAACCCACATAAATCACTTCAAAATCATCCCATTTCAAAACCAAACATCATAAAAACTTTAGGAAGGGTTCCATACCTTTGAAGACTCCAAATCTTAACAAAGATCACACAAACAAAAGTTTTGTGGAGCTTTCCTTCTCCTTCCTTGGTGAATTTCGAAAATGGGAGAAAGTGTAGGGTTTGAGAGTGATTTGGGGATTTAGAGGGAAAGGTAAAGTGAGATAAAGTGTAGGAAAAGGGTGGGTATAATGGGGGTTAAAAGGGGTTGTGTAATTTTAATTAAAATTTGTACCCCAAACTTAACATGATGTATAAAATACCCCAATATGGTATTTTAAAAGCATTTACAAAAAAAATTGCATTCAACTTCCACTAAAATCATTCTTTCCTCCTAATTGGTAATCAATATAATTAAATCATGTTAACACCTCATTACTCAACACATAAATCAATTACCACCTAATTCATCATATAAACATCATTAATGCTCAAATTGCATATAATTAATTTTGGAGCATCACAGTACTCCCCTACTTATAAGATTTCGTCCTCGAAATCGCATGCACTTACCCATAAAGAAACTAAACATAAATCATACCAGAAAATAGTTCCGGGTAATGCTGCACCATATGCCGTTCCGTCTCCCACGTAGCCTCCTCGACACCCCGACGATCCCACTGAACTTTGACCATCGGTATAAGTTTACTTCGTAGTCTGCGATCCTCTCGATCCAGAATTCTGACCGTTCGTTCCACGTAGGATACATCTGAGTCCAACTGCACTTCTGTGATGACCAGGGATTATAGGTGTTAATCCCGTAGTGTTAATAATCCCTAAAGTGGTTTTACGGGACGATTTGGAGTTTAATCGAGGTGTTGGGCCTTCTGGGCTCTTTTATTTGGGTAGTTGGGATCGTTGGATCCAGAGGTTGAGATTGTATTCACATTACGGTGTAAAACCTAAGAGTTGGGTTTTTGATGTGTCTCGGAATCTCGGGTGCTATGTGAGCACCGGTAGAGGGTTTTGGAGTTAGAGAGAGAGTTTTTGAAAACAGATGATTTTTAAGGAATCACGATGTATTTGTGGGGTTATTAGTTTTTCGGGGTATTTTGCTATAAATACCAGTTGAACCCGAGATATTTCATTAAAATTCCATTTCAGCCCTCCAATCTCTCTCTCTCTCTCCCCCCGCCGAACCCGTCTGCCTCCCCTGCCCCCGCCGCTTCAGGCGCTTCGCCCGCCGCCGTTCGGCGCGTGCGACCTACCCACGGCTTCGTCTCGTCCAGGCGCTCATTTCCCCTCCGTCAATTTGAAGTTTCATCGCGATTTGAAGTCGAATTTTACAGAAGTGCGCCGATCCCCAAATTCTAGGGTTTATCGATTTTGGTCGATTTTCCTTCCGATTTTCGATTGGGTAACGTTCTTTACCTCTTTTTCGTCCCTCTCATGTTATTCCCTGCTAAATTCGGAAGTATTGTGTTCGAATTTAAGGATTGAGTTCGAATTTGAGGATGTTGTTTCGAATTTCTTGATGTGTGGGGGGGTTTATGTTCGATTTTGGGGATTGTTGGCATGAGGATGATGATTCTTGTTAGGATTCGATTTATTCATGTTTAAATGAATTATGAAGCTTAATTGGGATCGAATTAAGATGTTATGGTTCGAATTTGCCCTAATTTGGTAAGGGTTTGATTTCGAATTTGGGGGTTTTGGCTATGGGTTGATGATTCATGTTAGGGATCATTTATTACATGTTTTAGATGATTTATGATGCTTGGTTGGGTTCGAATGGTGATGCTAGGGTTCGAATTATTGAAGGTGTTCTTGGGCAATTTTTCGATATGTCGCATTCGTTTTCCCTCCCTGCATGTACCCTGCCCCGGGTCTTTTAAATGATTTATTGTCGTGTGTTGACAATATTCTGAGGGTTATGAATGTGCTTGAGCATGGGTTACATGTTCGTAAATAATTGTGAATTATTTATCGTTTTAGCACATCGTTTCTCGGGGCATGGAACTCGAGCAAGGTTTGGCTCGGACTTCGAGGATTTAAGGTACGTTTAGCGTACGAGCATAGTTTAAATGATGTTTTACAAGTACGATGCATGATCTAAAATACATGAAATGCTTTGCTATGATGGTATCGGGTGTAAGGACCCCGTATACTTAACCCTTGATTAGTGTATTAACCACTATGTGTGGTACATGCTTTCTATAAAAAGCCAAACGGGAAGCTCAGATGATACTTTACCATTGAATGTCAATTACAAAACTTCCTTTAATACTCAATGTTGTAAGATCATCATCCTAACAAAAAAGACTCATATGATTGCCCTTTACCAACCTCTTGGTGCCATTTTTCACACTGTGAACTTTTATAAAAATTTGGGCAGAGTCTCCCCATAAATAGAGCTATCCCAAAAAAAGAGCACAGCATATAACATAATTCCCGGCCAGGGAACACATAATACTCATCAGAAAGCAGTAATACAAGTAAATTCCCAGCCAGGGAAGACACCACACATATGGCAACAAAAGTGGGTTTCAACACCCACATAATACACCAATGACTCTCTTATCATTTAGCAATTCTACCTCTAATTGCATGCAACATAGAATGAAAGAGAGAAAGGCTCATGCCTTTACATACAACCCATATACAAGTATAATCGTGCTCACATGCGAGCATCATGAACATGTATATAATCATCATGGGTATATAGGTACTCTATACGATACCGTGCTCCATCAAGCCCTGGTACCACGATCCTGGGAGTACATCCAATCAACAGCTCGAGCTCATCTCCAAAGCCATCGATGTACCTGTTCACCTGCCCCAACAGAGACAGCCCCCAACGGGGTGAGCATACCAATTCCACAATTTCATAATCATAATGACATAATACATAATTTACAGAAATGTAAATATTGTGGAACATATGTGACACTTCCTGGATGGTATCATCCTCATCCTAGCGTACCCCTGTAATGACCCTGTTCTCAAAACAGATAAATCATCAAATCTTGAATATGCAGTTAATCATCATATTGGTTAACCCTAACCAGTTTCGAATTAACAACATTTCATAACATCTTTCTTTATCTAGCAATTATCATAATTCTAGATATCATATTGAGACTTCCTTAACTTCCGATACTAGTTAATCACTTCTCTGATTAACTACGTCTCTGTTCCTATTCATTACCAATAGGGAAAAATACAGATATCATAGATATCTAATCAACACCACATTTTCATTTCTTACTTCAAAGTAGCGTCATACTACTGGTGTTCGCTCCGTAGCGACCACACCCATCATTTGCTCGCTTCATAGCGGCACCAAGCATTTCACCATGTGATTCAACATAACGTAACCAAGTCACGGTGCCATCATAGTAAAGCATTTCATGTATTTTAAATCATGCATCATACTTGTAAAACATCATTTAAGTTATGCTCGTACGCTAAACGTACCTTAAATCCTCGAAGTCCGAGCCAAACCTTGCTCGAGTTCCATGCCCCGAGGAATGATGTGCTAACACGATAAATAATTAACGATTATTTACGAACATGCAACCAATGCTCAAGCACACCCATCACCCTCAAAATATTGTCAACACACGACAATAAATCATTTAAAAGACCCGGGGCAGGGTACATGCAGGGAGGGGAACGAATGAGACAACAACGAAAATTGTTCAAGGATACCCTACAAATTTTCGAACCCTTATCTCACAAATCGAACCCAAATTAAACATCATAATTCATCTAAAAAGTGAATTAAACCATTAATAGCAAGAATCATCACCCTTGCCAAAAATCCCCAAAGTCGAACCCACTTCATGCACCCATCCAAAAAAATCGAACCCAAGCCAACGAAAATCGAAATCATTCGAGCCAATAAATCACAATTTTCGAACCTTAACCCACGAAAAATGCATAAATTCGAACCAAACAAGCCTTCAAAATTCGAACCCTTAAAGTTCTTAAAATTCGAACATAAATCCACCAAATAAAGCAGGGAATTACATGAGAGGGACGAAAAAGAGGTAAAGAACGTTACCCAATCGAAAATCGGAAGGAAAATCGACCAAAATCGACAAACCCTAGAATTTGGGGATCGCCGCTCTTCTGTAAAATCCGAACTCAAACTGCGATGAAACTTCGAATTGACGGAGGGGAAAGGTGCGTCTCGTCGAGACGAAGCCGGTGATAGGTTGCACGCGCCGAACGGCGGCCGGACGGCGGCGAGCGCGGCGTTTTCGTGCGCGGGGGTACTGTAGCAGCGGGTTTCGGGAATGGCGGGGAGAGAGAAAGAAAATTGGGCTGAAATGATATTTTCATAAAAATCTCGGGTTCAACTTGTATTTATAGCAAAATACCCCGAAAAACTAATAGCCCCACAAATACATCGTGATTCCTTAAAAATCATCTGTTTTCAAAAACTCTCTCTCTAACTCCAAAACCCTCTACCGGTGCTCACACAGCACCCGAGATTCCGAGACACATTAAAAACTCAACTCTTAGGTTTTACACCGTAATGTGAATACAATCTCATCCTCGGGATCCAACGATCCCAACTACCCAAATAAACGAGCCCAGAAGGCCCAACGTCGCGATTAAACTCCAAATCGCTACGTAAAACATCTTTAGGGGTTATTAACACTCCGGGATTAACATCTCCAATCCCAGGTCATCACAATATCCCCCACTAAAAGAATTTCGTCCTCGAAATTAGCACCGGTGTATCCCGTAACACCCGGGGTACACCACAATATGGAGCCATAACCTCGATTCTTGATCATAACAGAATCGTATTAATAAACGCGAGGATACTTACTTCTCATCAAACTCTGAAACAGGGCGACTTACCCAAAACCAATATATCACCCAAGAGGCAACGTACCTTGATGCGGGTCATCCCAAAAGTCAGTCCCTCATGACTGCAAAACAACCGATACTTACTACTGTAGATCGGACAATCATCCTTCGTTCTAATACAACCAGTAAGAACGTATCCTGAATGACACCTCAACCGTGGGGACGTTGACCTCGTGTCAACCCTGAAGTGGAATAGACTTCCAAATCCATCATAACGTCAAAAAGCGTCAGCGCAACCCACGCTAACAATCCAAAAGCAGTTAGTCAACTGAAACTGCGAGGATCCGAATCGCTCCCGATTCCATCGTGGATATCATTCAATGACATCTCTTATCATGACTCACGATGTCTAACATACATCGTTACGAGGGAAACACTAGTATCCCACGGTGTACACACACCAAACCTGGTTTCCACTTTCAAACCTCCTCTGTCGAAGGAGCAGTCGCATCATTGCAACTCAAATTGGGCAACTCACGGCCACAGATTCACACAAAAGATATCTCATAAGATGTCCACCTCTGGATATCCCAAGAACCACATCCTGGTCATAAACAAACAATCGAGACTCCTCAGAGTTTCAAACTTGAAAGGACGTGCAATAAACCCATTGCATCCCAAATACATGGATTCCCAGATCGAATCAACGACGACTTGATGACTCTCTTGTTGGTACTCCAACATCATGAGCTGTCACAGACAAGTCTCACCAAGATTAAACATAACGTATACACGTTTCAGTGAGGCATGCACAACCTCAACCTCGATGACATGGTGACTACTAGAGTCCACCACAATCCACATCGTATCACCTTACGATTTGCCACACTTGGTTCCTACGAGCAGTATAACGGCTCTAACAAGCCCCTCTTGGTGCTGCATACACACGGCAGACAAACTAGTCGCTGCCTCTCTAGGTTCACCTCAAACCTACCAATAAGATGGACGTTTCCGCACGGCATACCATACTGTGGGAAGAAAATCAATAGAGTAGTGGGTCTTTACCCAACATTTCTCTATTGTCTATACACCCAGGACACTCCAATGTCCCTGTTTCATAGCCATGCATATAGTCATTAATTCTTGACATGAATGATTAAAATCATCATCTTATAATTATCACCATCTTATAACATCTTCATCATATGAGCATCATCATTTCATAAATATCATCATCTTATAACATCATCATCACATAAGCATCATCATCTTATACATCATCATCATATACATCATCATCTTATAGGCATCATCATCTTATACATCATCATCATATAAGCATCATCATCTCATACATCATCATCTCATACATCATCATCTTATACATCATCATCTTATAAGCATCATCATCTTATAGCATCACCATCTTATACATCATCATCTTATACATCATCATCATATAGGCATCATCATCTTATACATCATCATCATATAAGCATCATCATCTCATACATCATCATCTCATACATCATCATCTTATACATCATCATCTTATAAGCATCATCATCTTATAGCATCATCATCTTATACATCATCATCTTATACATCATCATCATATAAGCGTCATCATCTTATACATCATCATCTTATACATCATCATCTTATACATCATCATCTTATAAGCATCATCATCTTATAGCATCATCATCTTATACATCATCATCTTATACATCATCATCATATAAGCGTCATCATCTTATACATCATCATCTTATACATCATCATCATATACGCATCATCATCTTATAGCATCATCATCTTATACATCATCATCTTATACATCATCATCATATAAGCGTCATCATCTTATACATCATCATCTTATACATCATCATCATATACGCATCATCATCTTATATATCATCATCTTATAAGCATCGTCATCTTATACATCATCATCATATAAGCATCGTCATCTTATACATCATCATCATATAAGCATCGTCATCTTATACATCATCGTCATATAAGTATAACGGTAAATGTACGAAATCATAGTTAAGTAAACATGCTGGGTACTCGTCAGCTTCTTTTTGTTGACCCTGATTCACATTCGTACATATGGGTATCATACCCCATCGTATGTCATCTTACCATATCATAACCTCGTGTGACATCTTACCACGTGGGCGTCTTACCCAATCGTATGGCATCTTACCATATCATAACATCGTGTGGCATCTTACCACGTGGGCGTCTTACCCAATCGTATGGCATCTTACCATATCATAACATCGTGTGGCATCTTACCACGTGATAACATTGTATGGCATTTTACCATATGGGCATCTTACCCCGTGGCGTCTTACCACGTAATAACATTGTATGGCCTCTTACCATATGGGCATCTTACCCCGTGGCGTCTTACCACGTAATAACATTGTATGGCCTCTTACCTTATGGGCATCCTACCCCGTGGCGTCTTACCACGTAATAACATTGTATGGCCTCTTACCTTATGGGCATCCTACCCTGTGGCGTCTTACCACATAATAACATTGTATGGTCTCTTACCATATGGGCATCCCATCCTGTGGCGTCTTACCACATAATAACATTGTATGGTCTCTTACCATATGGGCATCTTACCCTGTGGCGTCTTACCACATTTACCATATGGGCATCTTACCCTGTGGCGTCTTACCACATAATAACATTGTATGGTCTCTTACCATATGGGCATCCCATCCTGTGGCGTCTTACCACATAATAACATTGTATGGTCTCTTACCATATGGGCATCCCATCCTGTGGCGTCTTACCACATAATAACATTGTATGGTCTCTTACCATATGGGCATCTTACCCTGTGGCGTCTTACCACATTTACCATATGGGCATCTTACCCTGTGGCGTCTTACCACATAATAACATTGTATGGTCTCTTACCATATGGGCATCCCATCCTGTGGCGTCTTACCACATAATAACATTGTATGGTCTCTTACCATATGGGCATCTTACCCTGTGGCGTCTTACCACATTTACCATATGGGCATCTTACCCTGTGGCGTCTTACCACATAATAACATTGCATGGTCTCTTACCATATGGGCATCTTACCCTGTGGCGTCTTACCACATAATAACATTGTATGGTCTCTTACCATATGGGCATCTTACCCTGTCATATGGCGTCTTGCCATATCATAAACATTGTGTGGCATCTTACCACAGGGGCATCTTACCCACTCTCGTATACGTCATCATAAACATCATCATGATCATCATCATCGTAAACATCATCGTAAACATCATCATAATCATCATCATAAATACTCATGCAATTAATGCAAGGTCATAGTTTAGGAATATGTTACCGTTTGATGCTCGTACGTTTCTTACGTACCTTCCTTGCTTGAGCATTACATAAACAAACGCATTAGCATATTCAATTAATAATTGAGACCATACCGAAGTATTCCACTGTCGGTTGTCTACCCAGTCTGTCCTCAGACAATACATCATATCTTTCTTTTCCCTGATTTTCTTCCAAAATCAGGTTCCTTGGCACGTAGCATATAGAGTGTTAGACATCGCTATTAATGCCATCCTATCGTGTTCCACACGATTCCTGCAACCACAATGGTTAGCAATACTACTTTTCATATCATTTAAGCACATAAACAATTAGTCATGTCGTATAACATTAATGCCATCATGCATAAATATGTGCTATCAATAACTTCCTAGGCCCTCAACAGCCCCAATGAGCAACCACTGCTCTGATACCACTAATGTAAGGACCCCGTATACTTAACCCTTGATTAGTGTATTAACCACTATGTGTGGTACATGCTTTCTATAAAAAGCCAAACGGGAAGCTCAGATGATACTTTACCATTGAATGTCAATTACAAAACTTCCTTTAATACTCAATGTTGTAAGATCATCATCCTAACAAAAAAGACTCATATGATTGCCCTTTACCAACCTCTTGGTGCCATTTTTCACACTGTGAACTTTTATAAAAATTTGGGCAGAGTCTCCCCATAAATAGAGCTATCCCAAAAAAAGAGCACAGCATATAACATAATTCCCGGCCAGGGAACACATAATACTCATCAGAAAGCAGTAATACAAGTAAATTCCCAGCCAGGGAAGACACCACACATATGGCAACAAAAGTGGGTTTCAACACCCACATAATACACCAATGACTCTCTTATCATTTAGCAATTCTACCTCTAATTGCATGCAACATAGAATGAAAGAGAGAAAGGCTCATGCCTTTACATACAACCCATATACAAGTATAATCGTGCTCACATGCGAGCATCATGAACATGTATATAATCATCATGGGTATATAGGTACTCTATACGATACCGTGCTCCATCAAGCCCTGGTACCACGATCCTGGGAGTACATCCAATCAACAGCTCGAGCTCATCTCCAAAGCCATCGATGTACCTGTTCACCTGCCCCAACAGAGACAGCCTCCAACGGGGTGAGCATACCAATTCCACAATTTCATAATCATAATGACATAATACATAATTTACAGAAATGTAAATATTGTGGAACATATGTGACACTTCCTGGATGGTATCATCCTCATCCTAGCGTACCCCTGTAATGACCCTGTTCTCAAAACAGATAAATCATCAAATCTTGAATATGCAGTTAATCATCATATTGGTTAACCCTAACCAGTTTCGAATTAACAACATTTCATAACATCTTTCTTTATCTAGCAATTATCATAATTCTAGATATCATATTGAGACTTCCTTAACTTCCGATACTAGTTAATCACTTCTCTGATTAACTACGTCTCTGTTCCTATTCATTACCAATAGGGAAAAATACAGATATCATAGATATCTAATCAACACCACATTTTCATTTCTTACTTCAAAGTAGCGTCATACTACTGGTGTTCGCTCCGTAGCGACCACACCCATCATTTGCTCGCTTCATAGCGGCACCAAGCATTTCACCATGTGATTCAACATAACGTAACCAAGTCACGGTGCCATCATAGTAAAGCATTTCATGTATTTTAAATCATGCATCATACTTGTAAAACATCATTTAAGTTATGCTCGTACGCTAAACGTACCTTAAATCCTCGAAGTCCGAGCCAAACCTTGCTCGAGTTCCATGCCCCGAGGAATGATGTGCTAACACGATAAATAATTAACGATTATTTACGAACATGCAACCAATGCTCAAGCACACCCATCACCCTCAAAATATTGTCAACACACGACAATAAATCATTTAAAAGACCCGGGGCAGGGTACATGCAGGGAGGGGAACGAATGAGACAACAACGAAAATTGTTCAAGGATACCCTACAAATTTTCGAACCCTTATCTCACAAATCGAACCCAAATTAAACATCATAATTCATCTAAAAAGTGAATTAAACCATTAATAGCAAGAATCATCACCCTTGCCAAAAATCCCCAAAGTCGAACCCACTTCATGCACCCATCCAAAAAAATCGAACCCAAGCCAACGAAAATCGAAATCATTCGAGCCAATAAATCACAATTTTCGAACCTTAACCCACGAAAAATGCATAAATTCGAACCAAACAAGCCTTCAAAATTCGAACCCTTAAAGTTCTTAAAATTCGAACATAAATCCACCAAATAAAGCAGGGAATTACATGAGAGGGACGAAAAAGAGGTAAAGAACGTTACCCAATCGAAAATCGGAAGGAAAATCGACCAAAATCGACAAACCCTAGAATTTGGGGATCGCCGCTCTTCTGTAAAATCCGAACTCAAACTGCGATGAAACTTCGAATTGACGGAGGGGAAAGGTGCGTCTCATCGAGACGAAGCCGGTGATAGGTTGCACGCGCCGAACGGCGGCCGGACGGCGGCGAGCGCGGCGTTTTCGTGCGCGGGGGTACTGTAGCAGCGGGTTTCGGGAATGGCGGGGAGAGAGAAAGAAAATTGGGCTGAAATGATATTTTCATAAAAATCTCGGGTTCAACTTGTATTTATAGCAAAATACCCCGAAAAACTAATAGCCCCACAAATACATCGTGATTCCTTAAAAATCATCTGTTTTCAAAAACTCTCTCTAACTCCAAAACCCTCTACCGGTGCTCACACAGCACCCGAGATTCCGAGACACATTAAAAACTCAACTCTTAGGTTTTACACCGTAATGTGAATACAATCTCATCCTCGGGATCCAACGATCCCAACTACCCAAATAAACGAGCCCAGAAGGCCCAACGTCGCGATTAAACTCCAAATCGCTACGTAAAACATCTTTAGGGGTTATTAACACTCCGGGATTAACATCTCCAATCCCAGGTCATCACATCGGGACTCGGTTACGATATGTTGATTCACATAGTGGAACGTTCAGTGCCGCTATGAAGCGAGCCAATGATGAGGTGTGGTTGCTACGGAGCAAACACCCATAGTATGACGTTACCTTGAAGTAAGAAATGAAAATGTGGTATTTGATTAGATATCTAGGATATCTGTATTTTATTCCCTATTGGTAATAATAGGAACAGAGACGTAGTTAATCAGAGAAGTGATTAACCAGTATCGGAAGTCAAGGAAATACCAATATGATATCTAGAATTATGATAATTGCTAGATAAAGTAAGATGTTATGAAAAGATGTTATGAAATGATGTTATGAAATGATGTTATGAAAAGATGTTATGAAATGATGTTATGAAAAGATGTTATGAAATGATGTTATGAAAAGATGTTATGAAATGATGTTATGAAAAGATGTTATGAAATGATGTTATGAAAAGATGTTATGAAATGATGCTATGAAATGATGTTATGAAATGTTGCTAATCATTGCTAGTTAAAGTAAGATGTTATGAAATGTTGTTAATTTGAACTGGCTAGGGTTAACCAATGTGATGATTAACTGCATATTCAGGATTTGATGATTTATCTGTTTTGAGAACAGGATTATTACAGGGGTACGCTATGATGAGGGTGATATCATCCAGGAAGTATCACATATGTTCCACAATATTTATATTTTCGTAAATTATGTATTATGTCATTATGATTATGAAATTGTGGAATTGGTATGCTCACCCCGTTGGGGGCTGTCTCTGTTGGGGCAGGTGAACAGGTACATCGATGGCTTTGGAGATGAGCTCAAGCTGTTGATTGGATGTACTCCCAGGATCGTGGTACCAGGGCTTGATGAAGCACGGTATCGTATAAAGTACTCATACGCCCATGAGGGTTATATACATATTCATGATGCTCGCATGTGAGCAAGATTATACTTGTATATGGGTTGTATGTAAAGGCATGAGCCTTTCTCTCTCTTTCATTCCATGTTGCATGCAATTAGAGGTAGAATTGCTAAATGATAAGAGAGTCATTAGTGTATTGTGGGTGTTGAAACCCACTTTTGTTGTCATGTGTGTGGTGTCTTCCCTGGCTGGGAATTTACTTGACATTACTGTATTCTGATGAGTATTATGTTTTCCCTGGCCGGGAATTATGTTATGTGCTGTGCTTTTATTTAGGGATAGCTCTATTTATGGGGAGACTCTGCCCAAATTTTTATAAAAGTCCACAAGTAAGAAGTGGTGTAATGGGCAAGCTCTATGAGTCTATTGTTGTTAGGATGATGAGCTTATAACACTGTATGTTAAAGAAAATTTTGTGTTGCCATTCAATGGTAAAGTATCATCTGAGTTTCCCGAATAATTTTATTGAAAGCTTATGCCACACATTAATGATTAATACACTAATCAAGGGTTAAGTTTATGGGGTCCTTACAACTTCAGTAGGCTGTAATACATGAAACGGATTTGGCTCATACTTCCGCAACATCGAGACATGAAAGACATCATGAATACCAGATAGAGACGGCGGTAGAGCCAAACGGTAGGCCAAAGTACCGATACGCTGCAATACTTCATACAGCCCGGCATACCTCAGAGATAATTTCCCCCGCATACCAAAACGAACTACACCCCCGAAGGGTGAGATTTTCAAGAACACCTTGTCTCCCACTTGGAATTCTAGCGGTCGTTGTCGCTTGTTGGCATAGGCTGCTTGCCTATCCTGGGCCGCCTTCATCTTTTGGCGTATCAACTTAATCTTGTCTTCCATATCCTTAATCATATCCGGTCCTCCGACCGCCTTACTAGTCAAGTCCTCCCAATACAGCGGTGATCTACTGTGTCGTCCATAAAGAGCTTCAAAAGGGGTCATTTGAATGCTCGCCTGATAGCTGTTATTATTGGAGAACTCTACCAGTGGTATAGAATCTTGCCACGGAGTATCAAACTCCAATACACATGCCCTCAACATGTCTTCGAGCGTCTGAATGGTACGCTCTGTTTGGCCGTCAGTCTGAGGGTGATACGATGTACTCAGTCTCACCTCTGTGCCCAAAGCTGTCTGGAGACCCTCCCAGAAATGTGAAGTAAACCTTGGATCTCTATCAGACACAATCGAGACTGGAATTCCATGCAACCTCACCACATCCCGTACATATAATTGAGCCATCTTTAGATATGTGAAAGTCATATAGTAGGGGATGAAATGAGCTACCTTCGTCAGCCTATCCACGATCCCCCAGATCGCATCAAATCATGAGGCCGTCCTTGGCAAGTGGGTCACAAGGTCCATAGAGATATGCTCCCACTTCCATTTAGGTACTTCCAAGCTCTTCAGCTCGCCACCAGGCCTCTACCTTTCTGCCTTTACCTTCTGGCAGATCAAACATCTTTTAACAAAAAGCGATCACATCACGCTTCATACGTCTCCACCAGAATTGACCGTATAGGTTCTTGTATATCTTCCTTCCTCCTGGGTGGATACTGAACCGACTACTGTGAGCTCGCTCCAATATTCCTCTACGCAACTCTGGTGTATCTGGGACTACCCATCGGTTGCCCAGCCTCAAGGAATCATCTTCTGCCACTCTGAACTTTGATGACTGTCCTTGAAGTACTATCGATGACCATCTCTAAACCTCATCATCTGACCTCTGGGCTTTCCTGATAGCCTCAAATATGTCTGGCTCAGCCAACAAGGTCGACACTCGCACCGGCGATGTGTCCACATCGAAATCATAGCCCAGATGGCAATTAGAAGTCATCAAAGCGGATAAACACATAGCGTCCTCAGCAGTACTCTTCACCTTCCGACTTAAGGCGTCTGCTATCAAATTTGCTTTACCAGGATGGTACTCGATCTCACAGTCATAATCCTTGAGCAAATCCATCCATCTTCTTTGACGCATATTCAGTTCAGCCTGAGTGAATAGAAACTTCAGGCTCTTATGGTCCGTAAAGATGGTAAATGAAGTACCATATAGATAATGCCGCCAAATCTTCAAGGCGAAAATGATAGCCGCCAGTTCCAAGTCATGAAGTGGGTATCTGGTCTCATGAGGCTTCAACTGCCTCGGAGCATAAGCCACTGTTGGGATATGCCCTAAGACAAGTCATTAGATGATTGTTTAAGACATACAATGTTTATGGATTTATGAATGGCAATTCATTATTATATATTATTCTTTTAACTGTGCATTGTGAATTAATATATATGTTAATGTCCTTAGAATAATATTGTATTATTCTTAAAGATGTTCCTAGTCAAGTATTATCATGAATGGGATAATGATAATACGTAGAGACTAGTATATGTTGATCGATGAATTGTTCATTGATATGAGATATCTAATCAGCATATGGGTACATGTTAGAGAACGATGTACTGAACAGACCCACCATGAGAATGCAACATGGATAGTTATATGATCGTCATATGCAATTCTCATAGTGATAATAATGTATATAATCCTTACGACTTGTGATCATCAGAGATCCCAACATAAGGAGTTATGTATCTTGATATCGTCAAACGTTACCCGTAACAGGGTATACTATAAAGGCGACTATTGGATACACTACGAATTATGTGGAGGGATGTTGACTGATCGAGATAGGATTTGTCCCTCCTATATAACAGGAGATGTGTTAGGCCCTTGATCAAGTGAGAACTAAAATGCATGGCCATGCTCGAATGAGTCGATATGAGATATCGAGCTTATTCGTTTATTCTAGTTCTACTTGGGGATCAAGAAAATAAAGATTGAATATACGAGTATGACTATTCCATGACTCGTGTTCAATCTAAACACAAAGGACAAAGGGATTAAGTTACATGATTAATATTATCACAAGTTCTAAAGGTTATGTCGAGTCATTGACATTCTCGTAATTTGGGTAGCATCGATGTGTTGCTAGATACCGCTCGATGCTTGTGACATAAAATGAGATTTTTATGTCACTGCCAACATTACGAGATCCTATCGGGTCGCACAAATGATTAAATCGAGAAGGGAAATTAAATTCATGAGATGAATTAAATAATTAAGAGGAGTCTTAATTAATTATCATAATGATTAATTAAATCATGGGCTTAAGCCCATGAAGCTTTGAGAAAGCCTTTAATTAATCATATTTAATATGATAGCAAGGTGTTTAATTGTAAGACAATATCAAAACTTAAAACCTAGCCTCCACTTCAAGCTCTCTCGGCCGAACCCTAGGAGCCGTGAGCTTCACCATCGCCGCCGTCTTGCTTGGTGGTTCGTGGTGGTCGTTGATCGGTTATTGTAACCGTGAGTCTTGTTGGTTCAAGAATAAGTCTAGCAACTTGTTCTTGAACGTCCCTTTCGATTCGATCGTGTGGATACCGTAGAGACGAAGGCGAAAACTTTCGTTTGTGACTCGGAGTTCGTTGGACGTGCTGCTCCGTGGATTCTGCTTCAAACGCGCTACAAGGGTAAGACTCTTATGTAATTCTCTAATCCGATATGAATCCCTTTGTATAGATCGCTGGTTTGTAATCCCAAATTTTATTCCGCTGCGTTGTATGCTCATGGGGTTACTTACAGTGGTATCAGAGCCGTGTACAAGGCTCATATCGGATTTTATGTGGTTAAATAGTTTAATCATGTTAGAATTAAATATTGCATGCTAATTGAAACTGTTTAAATTCATATATGATATGAAATTAATTTTAGTTTATGAAAATCATCGTAGTAATTGTATTTGATATAATTGGCGAATAAAATTATTTATTGAGCTTTAAATTTCGGCCACCACCATCACAAATGTCACCATGGCTAGCCACATGAGGGCTAGGGTTTTCGAACCCTTGGCTCGAGATGGCTTAGTCGTTGTGGCTAATAATTGTGCATGGAAGTGTCGAAAATTAATTAGGGTTTAGAACCCATTGGACATGACGGCTAGATCATGACGGCTAGGGTTTCGAACCCTAATGGCCGTGCATGGCTCGGCCATAATCGCCCTATTTCTTAAATTTTGATGCTTGGATGAGTTTTGAACTCCTTGACTCGATAATGGTTTATGCATGCATGGATTAGTAACTTTACCACATGAGAGCAAGGATTTTCGAACCCTTAGCTCGAGATGGTTGAGCGAACCCCGTGCATGGCATGACCGTGACTCGTGGCTAACAAATTCCGGCGTTTAAAACAAGATGGCTCAATAAAAACATCAAAAGGGTGCGAGGCGGCTAGGGTTGGAACCCTAGTGCCGCCGCCGCATGGACCATGGCTCGGCCATGGGCTAGGGTTTCGAACCCTAGGCCCACTATTGGTCCAGCCGTGGGTTTTGGTTCGAACCATGGTGGTTCGTGTTTTAGTCGCTTTAGTTCGTGGCATGTGATGTCCCGAGCGTACGATAATTTTTCAAAAATTATTTTACAGTTTTAATTAGAATTAAATTTAAATTGTTTAGAATTTAATTAATTAAATGTTAATGCATGCTTTATGTGTTGTTTGAGCATGGTGCGTGGTTATAGCCCTTTGACCTATTAGATAGGATTTGTGAATGATTGTAATTTATAATACGACCTGCGTGTCGTGCCTTTCTCTATTTCATTCTAAATGTTATCCCTCCCCTATGTTCCCCTCGAATGTGAATCGAGGAATTCTATATCTTGTAAAATAGTGTAGTTTATTTTATTGATGGTGATCAATGAAGATGGAGCATCGTGCCGGGATGAGGAGGCCATTCACAAATTGGAGCCAAAGGAAGGTGCTTATGAAGTTACCTTAGGTTGACTCATAAGAGTTTCTCATTGGCTTGAGAAACTCATTAGTAGGGGCTATAACCATGTCACGTTTTAATTATGTATGTTGATGCATGATTTATCTTATGTTTTAGTTTGATAATAGTATTACACATATATGTAGATATGTATACAACTATATGTAGTGGACATATTTTAAATTATCAAATTAATCATGAGATCAATAAATCCCTCTAAAATATTAAGTTTTAGATGCCTTCCAAAATAAAAGTACTCGTCAATAACTTCGATTGTACATGTGTGGGTTTGCCAAAGCAAAGCACCGTGGCAATCTTAGTAAGGCGCGAAAGGATAAAAGTGATATCCGTTATACTTTAATTGGGTACGACTTAACTAGGTTATCTCAATAGGATTGGGAACCTAGAGGCATGGGTTGGATTATAATTCATTAGATGAATTGAACAAAGTGTTGTTCGTCCAACTATCCAAGAATTATATGTGATGTAATTGACAAAGTGTTGTCTACCTAAATAACCGAGTCTTGGGCGATTAGCCAAAGCTAACTCAAGATTAGGCGAAATATGGATCTTGGCCCACTAAAAGTTTCGAGGGTTGATATTTTTCAAATAAAATAGTGGGAGTATCATTTAATATAAGACCATGTTAAATGATTTAAATCATAAACTTATTTTGCATATTTATATTGTAGATATCCATGGCAACTACAAACGTTACTAGCACTTTATCACTGCGATCGGTCCTTGAGAAGGACAAACTAAATGGGACGAATTTCCTAGACTGGCATAGGAACTTGAGGATAGTCCTCAAACAAGAAAAGAAACAGTATGTTCTAGAGGAACCCTTGCTCGCTGAGGAACCTCCCCTAACAGCTACAAGAGCTGAAAAAGATGCTTACAAGAAGCATCAGAGTGACGCACTTGATGTTGGGTGCCTCATGCTTGCCACTATGAACTCTGAGCTTCAGAAGCAACATGAGGAAATGGAGGCGTTCGATATGATCGAACACTTAAAGCAGTTGTACCAACAGCAAGCTAGACAAGAGAGGTATGACGTCTCTAAAGCGTTGTTCCAGTGCAGGATGGTAGAGGGAAGCTTAGTTGGAACTCATGTGCTCAAGATGATTGGGTACATTGAGAATCTGGATAAGCTAGGTTTTCCATTGGACCAAGAGTTGGCCACCGATGTAATCTTGCAATCGTTGCCGGAGAGCTTCAGTCAATTTGTAGTAAATTACAATATGACTGATATGGAAAAGACTCTGCCCCAGTTGCTTGGTATGTTGAGAACATATGAAGCAAATACTAAGAAGACTAAGGCCACAAATGTCCTTATTGTGAATAAGGGCAAAGGAAGGGCCAAAGCCAAAGGCAACAAGAAAGCAAAGAAGGTCTTTGCTAAATCTAAGCCGAAGTCTTCTGCACTGAAGCCAAAGGGAGGGATAGCAAAGGAAGGGAACTGTTTCCATTGCGGTGAGACCGGCCATTGGAAAAGGAACTGCAAAGTATATCTGGAGGATCTAAAGAAAGGAAGTGTGACTTCCGCTTCAGGTATTTTTGTTATAGAAGTCAATTTATCTACTTCTTCATCATGGGTATTAGATACTGGATGTGGATCTCACATTTGTGTAAATGTGCAGGATCTCAAAAGGAGTAGGACATTGGCAAAAGGTGAAGTTGATCTCCGAGTTGGAAATGGAGCAAGAGTTGCTGCATTAGCTATAGGAGATTATCATTTAGCTTTACCTTCTGGTTTATCGTTGATTTTAAAAGACTGTTATTTTGTGCCTTCAATTACTAAAAACATTATATCTATTTCATTGTTTAGACAAGTATGGTTTTTCATTTATAATAAAGGACAATTGTTGTTCTATTTATTTAAATGATATGTTTTATGCTAATGCACAAATGGTGAATGGTCTTTATGTATTAAATCTTGATATACCTATCTATAACATAAATACTAAAAGGATTAAAAATAATGATTGTAATCCGACTTATCTCTGGCACTGTCGCTTGGGCCACATAAACGAGAACCGCATATCTAAACTTCATAAGGATGGAGTATTAGATTCATTTGATTTTGAATCATATGAAACATGCGAATCTTGTTTAATGGGCAAGATGACTAAAGCCCCTTTCAAGGGACATGTTGAAAGGGCAAATGTTTTATTGGGACTAATACATAGTGATGTATGTGGACCAATAAGTACACTAGCTAGAGGTGGTTTTCAATACTTCGTTACATTTACTGATGACCTCAGTAGATATGGGTATGTATACCTAATGAAACATAAACATGAAACCTTTGAAAAGTTCAAAGATTTCAAGAATGAAGTACAAAACCAACTTGGCAAAAGTATCAAAATCCTTCGATCAGATCGAGGAGGAGAATACTTAAGCCAAGAGTTTCATGACTATCTAAAGGAGTGTGGGATAGTCCCACAACTCACTCCTCCGTATACTCCACAATGGAATGGTGTATCCGAGAGGAGAAATCGAACCTTGTTAGACATGGTTAGATCAATGATGAGTCATGCAGATCTTCCGATATCATTTTGGGGACACGCTCTAGAAACAGCGATTTTCTTACTGAACCGTGTTCCATCTAAATCAGTGGAAAAGACACCATATGAGATATGGACTGGGAAGCGTCCTAGTATGTCTTTTATGAAGATTTGGGGTTGTGAGGCTTTCGTTAGACGTCACGCCACTAACAAACTTGGACCCAAATCTGATAAGTGTTTATTTGTGGGGTATCCTAAGGAAACGAAAGGATACTATTTCTATTATCCCACCGAGAACAAAATAGTTGTTGCTCGGACTGGTGTATTTCTTGAAAGAGAATTTATTTCTAGAAAAACCAGTGGGAGAAAAATAGAACTTAGTGAAGTTCAACCACAAGAAAACACTGAACCTGAAATTGAGATGGAAACAGAGCAGGCACCACAAACTGTTGTGGAAGAAGCACCTGCTCAAGAGACACAAGCCCAGCGTAGGTCTGTAAGAGAACACCGGGAGCCACAGAGATATGGATTTCTTGTGACTCAACAAGGTGACTTACTACTTATTGATGAGGATGAGCCGTCATCTTATCAACAAGCTATAATGGGTAATGATTCTGAGAAATGGCAAGAAGCCATGAAATCTGAGATGGAATCCATGTATGCAAACCAAGTATGGACTTTGGTTGATCCACCTGAAGGGGTACGACCCATAGGGTGCAAATGGATTTTCAAGAAAAAGACCGATATGGATGGTAACGTACAAACCTATAAAGGTCGGCTGGTTGCAAAAGGATTCAAACAAATTCATGGTATTGACTATGATGAAACCTTTTCACCAGTGGCCATGGTTAAATCCATAAGGATCTTACTTGCAATAGCTGCATTTCATGATTATGAAATCTGGCAGATGGATGTCAAAACAGCTTTCCTTAATGGAAATCTGCTCGAGGATGTGTACATGACACAGCCCGAGGGTTTTGTCGATCCAAAGGATGCTGGAAAGATATGCAAGCTACAACGATCCATTTATGGATTGAAGCAAGCTTCTCGGAGTTGGAATCTTCGTTTTGATGATGCAATCAAAGAGTTTGGTTTTATCAAAAATGAAGATGAACCTTGTGTCTACAAGAAGGTCAGTGGGAGCGTAATCATTTTCCTAGTGTTGTATGTAGATGACATACTTCTTATTGGAAATGATATCCCTGCCTTACAATCTGTAAAGATTTGGCTAGGGAACTGCTTTTCAATGAAAGACTTAGGAGAAGCTACCTATGTGTTAGGAATCAAGATCTATAGAGATAGATCGAGAAGGCTTCTTGGTCTAAGTCAAAGTACATACATAGACAAGGTGCTTAAAAGGTTTAGCATGCAAGAATCCAAGAAAGGATTCGTGCCTATGACACATGGTATTTATCTCTCGAAGGAACAGTGTCCTTCAACACCAGATGAGAGACAACGCATGAGTAAGATTCCATACGCGTCAGCTATTGGATCTATCATGTATGCCATGATATGTACTCGTCCCGATGTATCGTATGCTTTGAGCATGACGAGCAGATATCAAGTTGATCCAGGTGAAGGTCACTGGATTGCTGTCAAGAACATCCTGAAGTACTTGAGAAGGACTAAGGATACATTCTTGATTTATGGAGGTGAGGAAGAGCTCAATGTAATGGGTTACACTGATGCAAGCTTCCAAACCGACAAAGATGATTTTCGATCGCAATCTGGATATGTGTATTGCCTGAATGGAGGTGCTGTGAGCTGGAAGAGTTCAAAGCAAGAAACAGTAGCCGATTCTACAACGGAAGCTGAGTATATTGCTGCCTCGGATGCTGCAAAGGAAGCTGTTTGGATGAGGAAGTTCATTTCTGAACTTGGAGTGGTGCCTAGCATTAAAGATCCGATAGAACTCTATTGTGACAACAATGGAGCGATCGCATTGGCTAAGGAACCAAGATCTCACCAAAGATCCAAGCACATACTTAGGCGTTTCCATTTCATTCGAGAAATCGTTGAAAGGGGAGATGTTAAAATATGCAAAGTACCGACAGATGATAATGTATCTGACCCATTGACGAAGCCGCTGTCACAGCAGAAGCATGATCGTCATACTAGATCTCTAGGCATTAGGTATATGTCTGAGTGGTCTTAGTGCAAGTGGGAGATTTGTTGGGATATGCCCTAAGACAAGTCATTAGATGATTGTTTAAGACATACAATGTTTATGGATTTATGAATGGCAATTCATTATTATATATTATTCTTTTAACTGTGCATTGTGAATTAATATATATGTTAATGTCCTTAGAATAATATTGTATTATTCTTAAAGATGTTCCTAGTCAAGTATTATCATGAATGGGATAATGATAATACGTAGAGACTAGTATATGTTGATCGATGAATTGTTCATTGATATGAGATATCTAATCAGCATATGGGTACATGTTAGAGAACGATGTACTGAACAGACCCACCATGAGAATGCAACATGGATAGTTATATGATCGTCATATGCAATTCTCATAGTGATAATAATGTATATAATCCTTACGACTTGTGATCATCAGAGATCCCAACATAAGGAGTTATGTATCTTGATATCGTCAAACGTTACCCGTAACAGGGTATACTATAAAGGCGACTATTGGATACACTACGAATTATGTGGAGGGATGTTGACTGATCGAGATAGGATTTGTCCATCCTATATAACAGGAGATGTGTTAGGCCCTTGATCAAGTGAGAACTAAAATGCATGGCCATGCTCGAATGAGTCGATATGAGATATCGAGCTTATTCGTTTATTCTAGTTCTACTTGGGGATCAAGAAAATAAAGATTGAATATACGAGTATGACTATTCCATGACTCGTGTTCAATCTAAACACAAAGGACAAAGGGATTAAGTTACATGATTAATATTATCACAAGTTCTAAAGGTTATGTCGAGTCATTGACATTCTCGTAATTTGGGTAGCATCGATGTGTTGCTAGATACCGCTCGATGCTTGTGACATAAAATGAGATTTTTATGTCACTGCCAACATTACGAGATCCTATCGGGTCGCACAAATGATTAAATCGAGAAGGGAAATTAAATTCATGAGATGAATTAAATAATTAAGAGGAGTCTTAATTAATTATCATAATGATTAATTAAATCATGGGCTTAAGCCCATGAAGCTTTGAGAAAGCCTTTAATTAATCATATTTAATATGATAGCAAGGTGTTTAATTGTAAGACAATATCAAAACTTAAAACCTAGCCTCCACTTCAAGCTCTCTCGGCCGAACCCTAGGAGCCGTGAGCTTCACCATCGCCGCCGTCTTGCTTGGTGGTTCGTGGTGGTCGTTGATCGGTTATTGTAACCGTGAGTCTTGTTGGTTCAAGAATAAGTCTAGCAACTTGTTCTTGAACGTCCCTTTCGATTCGAATCGTGTGGATACCGTAGAGACGAAGGCGAAAACTTTCGTTTGTGACTCGGAGTTCGTTGGACGTGCTGCTCCGTGGATTCTGCTTCAAACGCGCTACAAGGGTAAGACTCTTATGTAATTCTCTAATCCGATATGAATCCCTTTGTATAGATCGCTGGTTTGTAATCCCAAATTTTATTCCGCTGCGTTGTATGCTCATGGGGTTACTTACAGCCACCACGTGCTTATCTTGCATCAACACATAGCCCAAACCTTGCAGTGATGCATCTGTGTACAAGGCAAACCTCTTATTTTCAGAAGGAATCATCAATACAGGTGCCGTAGTCAAACGACACTTCAGTTCTTGGAAGCTCTCCTTACAAGCTTCGGACCAATACAACGGCACTCCTTTCTGAGTCAGCTGTGTCAAGGGTTTGGCAATCTTTGAGAAACCCTCGACGAAACGTCGGTACTATCCTGCCAAACCGAGAAAGCTCAGTATCTCGGGTACAGAAGTGGGTGCAGCCCACTCCATCACAGCTTCAATCTTTCTGGATCCACAGATATCCCGCTGCTAGATATATCATGACCCAAGAACACTACACTGCTCAACCAGAACTCGCACTTGCTAAGCTTTGCATATAACTGATGATCCCTATGGATCTAGAGTACTGTTCTCAAGTGCTTCACGTGTTCCTCTTCAGTCCGGGAGTAGATGAGTATATCGTCAATAAAGACTATGACGAACTGATCCAAATATGGCTGGAACACCCTGTTCATCAAACTCATGAAAACAGCCGGGGCATTCGTCACCCCAAAAGGCATGACTAGGAATTCATAGTGCCCATATCTAGTCCTGAAAGCTGTCTTCTGGACATTATCTTCCCTTACTCGAATCTGATGGTACCCCGACCTCAGATCAATCTTACTGTAGAGCCTCGTACCCTGTAACTGGTCAAACAAGTCATCGATCCTCGGGAGTGGATACTTGTTCTTCACTGTAGCTTTGTTCAGTTGTCTGTAATCGATGCACAGCCGCATCGAACCATCTTTCTTCTTAACAAATAAAACTGGTGCACCCGAGGGCGATACGCTAGGGCGTATATAGCCCTTATCAAGGAGTTCTTGCAACTGAATCTTTAACTCCATTAGTTCCGCTGGTGCCATCCTATATGGGGCACGAGAAATGGCAGACGTCCCCGGTAGTAACTCAATCCCAACTCCCTCGTCGGTGGGAATCCTGGAATATCTTCCAGAAAGACATCAGGAAACTCCGCCACTACGGCACATCCTCAACCTTTAATTCTTCTTTCTTTTCAAAAGTATCCACAGCATAGATGAGATATCCTGTATGGCCTCGTTCCAACAACTGCGCCATCTTGACAGCAGATATCAATGGGATCTTAGAACAAGAACCATCCCCAAAGAATGTCCACTGGACTCCCATATCAGATCTGAATCGGACAGTCCTCTGCCTGCAGTTCACAACTGCCTGATACTTGTTCAGAACATCAATGCCTACAATGCAGTCAAAGTCAGACATCCCCAGAATAATCAAATCTGACCTTAGCTCGTTATCCTCAAAATAAATGAGGCCATCATAGACAATCTGATCAGTAATCAAACTCCTTCTAGCGGGGGTCGAGACTACAAGAGGCGTGGGCGACGGAGAAGTGCATATGTGGTGCTTTTCCACAAAACTTGTCGGCACGAAAGAGTGTGACGCACCTGTGTCGATCAATATAAAAGCAGGGTGCGTAAATAAAAGACATGTACCCGCTATAACTTCCTCCGGAGTCGCTGTAGCCTGCTCCCTCGTCAATGCATAGACTTTCCCCTGAGGTGGCCCCATGGGCTGACCTCCATACTACCTCGGTGCAAAAGGTGGTCTGTGTTGTGCTGCTCTGTCCGCAGGCCTCCCCGCAGAGTTCTGTTGCCTTCCCCTGTTGGGACACTGTCGAGCAAAGTGGCCTTTGTCGCCACAAACATAACATCCTACACAGTCTTTCGCCAAATGTGGTTGCCCACAAAGAGTGCACTGGACCTTCCCGAATCTGTCTCCCTGAGACTGCCCTCTTCCAGATGGGGCATCATTCCTACGACTTCCCTTCCAACGATTATCGGGCCTCTTACCACTGAACCTCGAAGCCGATGTGTTCCCCCTTGGCTTGAATTGATCACCCATCGGCTTCAAATTGTCAGAAGTAGATTTTTGAGGGGGTGCTGGAGGTGGCACAGTATCAGGGTATGCACCAACCCCTAGCTCGGCTAGCTCAGCCTGCGAAAGTGCATCATCAAAGCAAGTAGGGCCATAAGTGACACCCTATCATACAGTTCCGGCCTCAATCCCTTCATGAAGTTCCTCATCTTTGCTTGAGTACTTGTGGCGATATGAGGCACATATCTGAGCAAGGAACAGTAATGAAGAGCATAATCTGACACTGACATGTTACCTTGCTTGAGGTGAGTAAACTCGTCTTCCTTGGCCTGTTGTGCAGCAGCTGATAAATAGCGGTTTAGAAACCGAGTTCGAAACATCTTCCAATTTACTTCATGACCTTGAGCCTCTTGCTCTACCACTGTGGTCTTCCACCACATCAGCGCCTTCTTGGCCAACTGGAACTCTGCTAGTCTTATCCAGGCCGTCTTAGCACAAGGAGCTGCCACGAAGATTTGCTCTATTCTCTCTAACCACTCTTCAGCTTGTTCCCCTGTTTCAGTTCCTTCAAAGGTCGGGGGTCGGTATGCAAGAAATTGAGTCAAGCTCAGTTTCCCAGGCAGCAACTGCTGTTCAGACGGTTCTTCGCCAAAAGCTGGCGGGGGTAGGAATTCGTACGTCCAGCACTTGCATTAACACTCATTGCATCTCCTACTTCCACATTTGCTGCCATACTGCAAGGTAAGGGTTAACAACAATACCCAAAGGTAGTTCATATAGTACATCGTTAGAGAAACAAAACATGTTAGCATAACATCATATACTTCATATGCAACACATGCACAAAACACGTTTAAAGTGAGCACTTAGCTAACGTATTGCTAAGGCTACCCTTCACTCATTCCCGGGTTATCTAACCACTGCTCTGATACCACTAATGTAGGGTATTCCTACCTTAACATCATCTTATACACGTAACATGGACTAATCATGCATTAATGACATCTTTAAGGTTCCGGTTGTAGCTTTGAGCTAATAAGATTACAGGTCAAAATAAAATTTCAAAAGCTAATTAATTACATTGTCAATAATGAATGTTAAAGCTATAGATTTACACTACTCCTAGAGTAGAGACTATCAAAATCCTGCATCCTATTCATCTTGCTCTTTTTAGTTCACTGCCTCAACCCGACCCTGGGCCCTTCAGTCCAAAAGTGTACCTACAGGAACAACACATCATGAGCATGTACATCATTACTTAATCATCATAAGGTAATGGCATATAAATAAATGCATGAAAATAATCGTAACATATACTTCTTGGTTATCGTATTAGCACACTTAGTTGTCCCTGTTTCATTGTCATGCATATGGGCATCTTACCCTATCGTATGGCATCATACCATATCATAAACATCGTGTGGCATCTTACCACGTGGGCATCTTACCCTATCGTATGGCATCTTACCATATCATAAACATCGTGTGGCATCTTACCACGAGGGCATCTTACCCTATGGGCGTCTTACACTATCGTATGGCATCTTACCATATGGGCGTCTTACCCTATCGTATGGCATCTTACCATATCATAAACATCGTATCATTACATAAACATCGTATAAACATTATCATAACCTTACTTATCACAATCATCATCATAAACATCATCATCATAACTTACTTATCATAATCAACATCATAAACATCATCATCATAAACTTACTTATCATAATCATTATCATAAACGTCATATCATAAACTTACTTATCATAGTTATCATCATAAACATCATATCATAAACTTATTATCATAATCATCATCATAAACTTACTTATCATAATCATTATCATAAACGTCATATCATAAACTTACTTATCATAGTTATCATCATAAACATCATATCATAAACTTATTATCATAATCATCATCATAAACATCATATGTAGGAGTATGGTTTACCGTCCGATGCCTGTACGCTTCTTACGTACCTTAATGCCCAAAAGTAGAGATGTTGGAGAACTTTATCTCCTTGATGTTGTGGGTACCTGTGATGGTTCTACATTACCATACAAATTGTTAGGAAACGATTTCTATGTTTTGGTGATTACAAAGACTCCTACCGGATGTTGTGAACTCTTACCGGGTGATAAAGACCAACTGGATGAAGACTCCTACCGGATTTTAAAGTCCTACTGGATGAAGACTCCTACCGGATGTTAAAGTCCTAATGGATGAAGACACCTACCGGATGTTGAAGTCCTACCGGGTGATAAAGATCAACTGGATGAACACCTACCGGGTGTAGACACCAACCGGGTGACAGACATCAACTGGATGGCTACCAACTGGATAGACATCAACTGGATGGCTACCAACTGGATACAGACATCAACCGGACAAGACATCAACTGGATACAGACATCAACCGGACAAGACATCAACTGGATACAGACATCAGCCGGACAGACATCAATCGGATAAACATAAACTGGATGGACATCTACTGGACAACCATCAACCGGATAGTCTCACACTGAACAAAGACATCAACTGGTCATAAGAGGATGAACGACCAGTTGAACAAAGAAAACCAGCAGAAGTCTAAACTTCCAGTAAGAGCACTAAGCAACGAGACAAAATAAGTAAAACATTCTCTGACAAAGGTACAATAGAGCGGCGCACCATGCTATATCTCCGCCACCATTACCGTCAGAGTTAAAGAGCCGTTGCTTAACAAAATAGGAAAGAAGACAATATGAATTTGGAAAGCTAATCTCTTCCATATGCATAAAAGCTACCGTTGGACAACCAAACCTATAAATACGTCCAAGCAAAGAATGAAGAGAGCTGAGCGATTTTCAACAAAGAGAAACACTTCAAAGCAAACAAGAAAATCAACTTACTGATATTTTAAAAGTTCAGTAAAGAGCAGACAAGCAGTGCAACTGAATCTGTGATAGATTATTCCAACTGAGGTCTGCTGATCAAGTACACTCAAAGCTAAACGTGTATTCTATAAAGAGTGTCATAGAACCTTTTGTAACCAAATCAAGTAGTTGTGATTTCTAGGAGTTTAGGCCAAGTTGTGTGAGTGCCTAAGAAGGTTGTATACTGTAAAGTGTAAACCGAGTCTTCTAGTGAATCCTTCCTGCAAAGGAAGAAGGGAGACGTAGAAGCTTTGTGCTTCGAACTTCCAGAAACAATTCTTGTGTCATTTGTTTATTGCTTATTTACCTCAGTTTTATTCCTCACAAGTTAAGCAGACGTCTTCCGCACTATAATAAGTGTCAGCTGACTTGCCTGATATTGAGAAGCAACTGTAATACTTGACAGTTTACAGTTAACTTGAAAAAGAAATCGAAATTGAATCTAGTGTTTATTCAACCCCCCCTTCTAAACACTACCCCGATCCTAACAAGTGGTATCAGAGCTTAGGTCTTCTAAATCTTGAGAAATTACCAATTACCAAATACTGATGGCCTCATTCAGCAAGATTCCAATGTTCAAGAAAGACGAATATGATGATTGGAGAATCCATATGCAAGCACATCTAAGTGCTCAAGATGATGATATGTGGTATGTAATCACTGAAGGACCTATGAAGATCATGAAAATCAATACAGCTGCTTCTATCACAAGTGGTGATCCAAATGGTAGAAAAGGACAGATCTCAATGGTCAAATGAAGAAAAGAAGAAAGCCAATCTGGATAACGTTGCTAAGGACATTTTGTTCAAAACTTTGGACAAAAACATGTTCAAAAAAATAAAAATGTGTTCCACAGCTAAAGAAATCTGGGAGAAGATTGCCCAACTCTGTGAAGAAAATGATCAAACCAAAGAAAACAAGCTTACTGTGGCATTACAGAAGTTTGAGCATATCAAGATGATAATGGTGAAACTCTCAACGAGTATGATGAAAGAGTGACCGGAATAATTAATGAACTCAGCAGTCTGGGTAAGGAGTTACCCAACAGAGAAGTCACCCTCAAAGTGATGAGAGGTCTCCCAAGAGAATGGGATGTCAAGACCATTGCTATGAGAGAATCAAAGGACATCAACAAGATAGATCTGCATGATCTGTTTGCTGATTTAAAAGCCTATGAATTCGAATTAGGTATTCGGGTTGAAGATGAACCCAGTACCAGTCAGCCTACCAAAGCTCTCACTGCATCGGAGGCAATATCTACCGCTACAGAGATGACTCCAGAAAAAATATGTAATGATGCTATGGCAATGTTCGTAAAGAAATTCGGGAAATTCATGAAGAAGAATCAGAAATCATATCCACGAAGGCAAAGCTTCAAAGGAAGATCAGAAGAAGAAGAGCGTGTATGTTTCAACTGTCTCAAGCCAGGACATTTCATCGCCGACTGTCCAAAACCCAAAAAGGATGATCACAAAAGAGGATCCAAGGATCACAGAAAATCCAAGGAAACTAGAAGATCATCCAAAAGGGACAGAGATCAAAAGATTTTGATGGCAGAAGAAAGTAAGAGCAAATGGGCTGATTATGAATCAGAATCAGAGGAGTCAACCAGCTCGTCCAGCGAGAGTGAAGACGAGGAAGTCCACTGCTTAATGGCAAATGATGAGGTACACGAATCTAACCTATCTGAATTTACACATATTGAACTTACCAATGCTTTGCAGGACATGATCAATGAGTATCGGACGTTATATGAATCCTTTGAAAGCTATAAGACTGAGCACTCAATCCCAACTGAAAGCATAAAAACAAACTTGATTGTGAACAATCGAGGGAGTTGAACTGCTTAAGGGAAACAACCAGTCTCCTAGTGAAAGAAAGAGATGAAGCCAAGTGTGCATACCAGAAACTTAGCAAATTGGTTAGCACTTGGAATGCGTCTACTACCAAAAAGGATGAAATGCTTGAGTCTATAAGGCTTGCTGGTGATTTAACCGGCATAGGCTATAATAGTAATGACGGCAGTTCATCTGGTATTGAACCTCAACTGTGTCTAACAAAAAGCAAAGTTCAACCAATGAACTTTGTAAGATCTAGCACAGTATATGACCCTTATGAACTGGTTAAAGAACCTGTTAAAGCAACACTCATCAAGGAACAGGCACAGCACAGGGGTATCGGTTATGTAGAACCACTCAAAGAGGCTAAACTGAGGCAAAAGTTCAGAAATGGACTTAAACCCACTGGTCGAGCAGCTAGAGAGGTTAAACCCAACTGGTACTACCAATGTAAGCCTGTCCAGAAGAGGTATATGCTCTATAACAGGAACTACAAACCAAAAGAACATGCATACACATATTATCACACTCCACAGTCAAGACCATCACCATCATTTATGAATGCACACACATTTCAGAACACACACCGACCTAAGTCACTCAGGGTCATACAAGTGTGGGTTCCGAAAGGACTAATCCTACCCGGACCCAAGTAGGATTGGGTACCAATCATTTTATCGCTTTAATTGCAGGAAATTAGAATGCATCAAGTTCGGAGCTCAGAATGGTTCTTGGACAGCGGATGTTATAGACATATGACAGGAAATGCAAGCTTATTGTCTGAACTGGTGGACTCCACCGGACCCAGAATAACTTTTGGAGACAACGCGAAAGGTAGAACCGTGGGTAAGGGTAAGATTATCTATGGTAATATTATTATTAAAGATATTATGTTAGTTGAAAATCTATGCTATAACTTGATTAGCATAAGTCAACTCTGTGACAATGGTCATTCAGTAGAATTCAACCAGCACTCATGTACAATCAAATCTTCTGATGGTAGTATATTACTTATAGGAAGAAGGCATGATAACACATATAAAATTGATTGGAATCTTAATCAGCCTACCTCCTCTACTTGCTTTGCTGCCCTGAATTCTTCCAAGAATTGGCTTTGGCACAAAAGTTTGAGTCACTTAAATTTTAAAACTATTGCCAGTCTGCGTAAACTTGATCTAGTCATTGGACTGCCCCAAATTGAGTTCTCAAAAGACAAGATCTGTGCAGCATGCCAACTTGGTAAGCAAATCAGATCCTCCTTTAAGAACAAAGGGAGTAAATCTTCTTCTCGGTGCCTAGAGTTGCTGCATATGGATCTGTTTGGTCCTATACCAGTAACAAGTCTAGGGGGAATGAAGTATACCCTAGTGTTAATAGACGATTACACTCGTTTTACGTGGGTCTTGTTCTTAAGTGGCAAAGATCAGGCTACTCCAAAGCTGATCAAACTACTGAAAAGACTCCAAAATGAGAAATCGTGTGGGATAGATAGAATTCGCAGTGATAAAGGTACTGAGTTCACCAATCAGTCACTCGAATCATATCTAGATGACCTTGGTATTAAACACGAATACTCTGCTGCTAGAACCCCTCAACAAAACGGAGTTGCTGAGCGTAGGAATCGCACTTTGAAAGAAGCTGCGCGAACTATGCTTGCGGAATCAGAAATATCGCAGAGATTTTGGGCAGAAGCTGTCAACACAGCTTGTTATACGCAGAACAGATCAATGATTAATAAGCGAGCAAATAAAACCCCTTATGAGATCTGGAATGGCAGTAAGCCAAATATTTCTTATTTCCATGTGTTTGTTGCAAATGTTTTATTCACAACAATGGAAAGACTCATCTCACCGCTTTTGATGCCAAATCTGATGCTGGAATATTTCTTGGTTATTCTGCAGTTAGTAAAGCCTTCAGAGTATTTAATAATAGAACTCTTAATGTAGAAGAATCAGTGCATGCAAAATTTGATGAACCTACTGACTGTACATATCTGATATACAAATCAACAACTTGAGCAATCGACTGGAAAGCACTTACATTGATGAAAATGTTGATGATGAGATGAATTACAGAAGCAGGACTGACTGCTCCTTAGAACCAGAAGTTCCTGAAGCTCAAACAGAGGAGTCTGCTGGTCAACAAGAATCGCATCCAGCTGACAATGACACTATTGCACATACTCCTGCTGCAGTTGAGGGAGCAAGTGAAAAAGATGCGACAATCAGAACTTCTGAATTACCCACTCACATCCAGTCAAATGAAGAGCTCAACCCTCTTGGACCTCCGCTTCGGTGGATGAAGAATCATCCTCCCGAGCAGGTCATAGGTAACCCTGTTGCTCCTCTACGCACCAGAGGACAAATGATTAATGAATTCCTTCATGCTGCATTCATATCTCACTTAGAACCTAAGAAGATTGGTGATGCTATGTTAGACCCAAGCTGGGTAGAAGCTATGCAAGAAGTACTAAATCAGTTTGAACGAAACCAAGTATGGTATTTAGTACCACGACCACAGCATCACACTGTAATTGGCACCAAATGGGTATTTAGGAATAAATTAGACGAAAATGGAACAGTAATCAGAAATAAGGCAAGATTAGTTGCACAGGGCTACAGACAGGAAGAAGGCATTGATTTTGATGAAACCTTTGCCCCTGTAGCCCGACTAGAAGCAATTCGCATATTTCTTGCATTTGCTACGTTTAAAGACTTTAAAGTCTATCAGATGGATGTTAAGAGTGTGTTTCTTAACGGCAAACTCCAGGAAGAAGTTTACGTTGAACAACCTCCTGGATTTGAAAACCATCAGCAGCCATCTTATGTTTTTCGTCTCAATAAAGCTTTGTATGGTCTGAAGCAAGCTCCCCGTGCATGGTATGAAACTCTATCAAAATATTTGACTGTGCATAACTTTATCATTGGCACGGTGGACAAGACCCTTTTCAAATTCACAAAGGGAGATCATACTCTGCTAGTTCAAATTTACATTGATGATATTATTTTCAGAAGTACTAACTCAAAATTGTGCGAAAGATTTTCAAAAATTATGCAGGATCAATTTGAGATGAGCATGATGGGAGAATTATCATTTTTCTTAGGATTGCAAGTCAAGTAATCTAGTGAAGGAATCCTGATAAATCAGTCTAAATACACTAAAGAGCTGCTGAAGAAATATGGAATGAGTACCAGCTCAGCTGCTGCTACACCAATGAGCTCATCTGCCAAACTCGACTTGGATATAGGAATATCAGTCGAAGTTACAATGTATCGGGGCATTATCGGATCCGGCATTATCGGATCTTTACTATATTTGACAGCCAGCCGACCAGATATTATGTTTGCAGTATGTATGTGCGCCCGGTTTCAAGCAAATCCCAAGCAGTCGCACTTCACTGCTGTCAAAAGAATCCTCAAATATCTGAAAGGCACTGAGAATGTCGGTCTATGGTATCCAAGAAACTCAACTTTTAATCTTATTGGATATTCAGATGCTGACTATGCTGGATGCAAAATTGACAGAAAAAGCACCAATGGATATTGTCAATTTCTTGGTGATCGATTGATATCATGGGGTTGCAAGAAACAGACATCTATAGCAACTTCTACTGCAGAGGCAGAATACCTTGCTGCTGGAAGCTGCTGTGCTCAACTGCTCTGGATTCAGCAACAACTAAGAGATTATGGAATTGAATCCACAGAGGCACCCATATTTTGTGACAATACGTCTGCCATTGCTATAACATACAATCCAGTTCTTCATACTCGTACTAAACATATTGACATCCGTCATCATTTTATCAGAGATCATGTTATGAAGAAAGAAATTCGGCTGGACTATATTTCTAACGAACAACAGGCAGCAGACATTTTCACAAAACCTCTACCGGACGCTAAGTTTTCCTACTTTCGAAATATTCTTGGTTTAATTGAAATTACTCCTTGATTATTTTGTTTTGGTAATATATTCAGGGGGAATTATTTAGTTTAGTCGCATAAATTTAGGGGGAATTTCAGTTATAATCTTATCTTGGTTATTTAAGCTCAGCTGGTAATACAATGGTCAGCTGCAGTAGGTGTATACGTACCAGTAGGACTCTACATCCAGTAGATGCTCTCTTACCAGTCGGACCCTACATACCAGCAGACTTTACCAAATATGCTTTGACAAAAATAACCCTCGATACTCATTAACCTAATGGAACGTCGGAATTCAAAATTACTTTTGTGTAAATTATTTCACTCCCGCCTAAATCATGTCCTTTTATTTTTTGGTTAATGTTTTTTTTAATCGTTAGATGATTGCCACATATACATGTGTCCGCTCATCTACAGTACGACGTTACATATACTTTTATTTTCACCGCCTTTAGTTTCATTATTCTTCATCTTCTCCAACAATACACTGCGATTAACTTTCCTTCCAGAAAATTTTACTCAACAGGATTGCTGCTGTTTCTTCCGCATAATCATTCAAAATGTCA
This sequence comes from Haberlea rhodopensis, assembly GCA_907163345.1. Taxonomy (NCBI): domain Eukaryota; kingdom Viridiplantae; phylum Streptophyta; class Magnoliopsida; order Lamiales; family Gesneriaceae; genus Haberlea; species Haberlea rhodopensis. The sequence goes on along the minus strand of CAJQUN010000028.1, from coordinate 6,131,696 downwards.
AAGAATACTCAGCCAAGCTTCATCACAAATGCTGTTCACGTGGATTTTCATTCAATCTACACATCATCTGATGAAGAGACAAAGGAACTGATTCACAAGTTGGATACCTCCGGTCTCTTGGTGATCCTGAGCCAGGCCCCCTCATTCTACAAGGAAGAATTACATGAGTTCTTTGCTACTGCAAAAGTCGTGGATGACACCGTGGTGGCATCCGTCTCCGAACTGTTGGTTACAATCACCCAACTTGAATTTGCCACCCACCTGTGCCTTCCCACCACAGGACTTACTGATTTTTCCACTATTCCAGTGGAACTAAGAGAAGAGATGCGCCTCATAGCTTCTGACTCTGCAAATCGCCTTCAACGTCCTCCATTCAGGAAAGTATTAATGAAGAGTCATTTTCGACAACTGGCGGATATCATTTCAAATGGGCTACTATGTAAAGTTGGGTCATTTGATATCATCAACCCAGAAAAATTTGATGTTATGAGTGCCATATGCAAAGGCTTGGAGATAAACTGGTCAGTTGTACTATTTCAAATTCTGACTGGTCTCGTAGTCTCTGGCAAAGGTCAATCAGGCTTCGCCCTACCACTAAGCAGCCTTTTTGACAGCAAAAACATTAAGACAGGGGCTCTCACCAACCTTCATCCAGGGAGACTAATCACTGCAAAGTATCTTCAACTTCACAGACACCGAAGTGGCAGAGAAGTTGGGGTGACGAAACGCCGATCGACTCAAGTTATTAGTGACTCTGAACAAACCATATCGGACTCAGCTGAGTCTTCTCCTCCTCCCCCCCCCCCCCCCCCCCCCCCCACCCTACGAAGCCCAGAACTAGAAAAGTTGCTCCTCCAACTCTCCGACAGAAAGTCATTGCAGCTTCTGATACCATGTCCTCCGCCGGTCCGACAGAAGATATCCCTGGTAGAGAACCCAGCCCTAAAAATCCTCCTCCTGAGGAACCAACTGCTTCATTGGCCATGGTACTTGCTACCTCAGTGGCTCCCGCTGACAATTCTTCTGCAATGGTGAGCTCTCAGCAAGCACCAGGCTCTATCAGTTTTAGGACACCCAAGTCCTTGTGTCCTTACTGTCATCCGAAGACCACCACCGCTAGTAAAGGCAAAACTCTTATGGCTCCAGTATCCACTCCTGTTGCCTTTGAAATACAAATGGTCATGGATACCGTTGAAGCCAATCTGCAGCCACGGCTAGACATTTTTGATCGATGGGTGAAGGCTCGAGTGAAAGTCCGATTTAATGATTTCGATCCTATTCTGGATCAGGCAAGGGAAGATGAGAACCAAATTTTGGCTTATCTTCAAACCACACCCTGAGAAGAGCCTGAAGCTGAGAGATGTATTTCGTCTGATGAACTATGTGTGCGAACTTCAAGCCCTTGTTGAAACACGTCTTCAGCATTTCAACGGTGATTCAGGCACTGCGAATCATGATAGAGCAGTTCTAAATGCTCTTGGACCAAAACTGGAAATGGCCGAGCTAGCTCTTCATGATCTCGCATATCAACAGGTATTCACTCATGCTCTACTCTTGTAAATATTGCAAGTCCCGACACGCGTGATTTACAGATAGCCACTACTGATCTGGAGATTGCTACTACAAATGTGGAGATCACTTCGACTGACCTGGAGACAACTCCCACTGGAGTGGAGACAGCGTCAACTACCTTGGAGGCAACCTCTCCTGCTAAAGAACTCTCCTCTCCAACTACTCACCTTGTCTCCTCTGCTCCCAGCTCTTATAATGATCAACCGACCCAACCGATGGTTGTTGATCACGAAAATGTGGACACAGTAATTCAGACTGTGGTTCATCAAGTTACCATCTCCTCTGGCAACCATGAACCCAGTGAGTCCTCACATTCAAATGATCACACCCAGTCGTCTGTTGCTGCGGTTGTCCAAGCCACTGCTGATATGGCTATACCTGCTCCAGACTCAACAGCTGCCCCACTTATTGAAGACACTGCTACTATGGTTGTTACTGTCTCAGACTCAACAGCTGCCCCACTTGTTGAAGCCACTGCTTTATTATCCACTGCAGTTGTCGATGCTCATCCCGGTGTTCTTGCTCCTACTGCTGACCCTAAGATAATTGCTGTGGATCCATCAATGACTCAAGAACTTTCAGAAGATTTCTTTGACTTTCAAACTTCAACCCCTCTGGACGAGCCACCAAACATTGCTGCACAGCTAGCAAATCTATCCAATGCAATTTCAGCACTAGCCAGCGATGTAAATAAACTCAAGCAAGAAGAGCGCACTGCGACTCTTATTCTTGGCACCCATCAGCAGCACGCGGACTCTCAGTTCCAGCAAGTCTACAGAGACTTAAATAGTCTAACGACTACTGTCACCAGACTTCAGACTTTTGCTGAGAATGCAGTTGCGGATGCATTTTCTCGAATCGGCCAGGCTCGTCTTCAGATCACTCAACATAATGAATCACTTCATGCTACCACCTCCCTGGCTCTTGGAGATAAGATTGAAGACGTCAATAAAGTCTTAACCGATCAATTGGCAACCATGCAGGCAACATTCGCTTCCCAAATTCAAGATATATGCAACAGCCTGCCTGCTGCTCCACAAATAATCCGAAGACTGCCTGAGCCCAGCAGAACTGCTCCTCCGTCCCAGCGAGATCCGAGTCCAGCAAATCGTTCATCTACTGCAGCTGGAGTATCCAATCAGTCCAGATCCTCTACTCAGCAAAGATCTCGAAGTCCGCGCCAACCGTCTACCGCAAAGCGCGACTATTTCCAACATTGGTTAGGGAGGAAATAGTATCATTTTCTGATCCCTTATTAATCACTCTTATCTATTTACTGTTTTTAGTTGACTTTTTCTTTATATTTATCGTCATGTCATTAATGTGGTCACACTAAATGAAATTCTTCTATAAATAGAGACTCGTGTTTGTTCTCATAACACACATTCACCCATCATGATTAATTTCAATTCATTGAAAATTCCTTGGTTTCCTTTTCGAAATTATTCAGTTTCATGGGTTTATTACTTATCTAAATCAACCCCTCATGGGTTGATTACTTATCTAACCCAGCTTCGTTAAGCTTCAGCGTTTGGATCCTGCTCTGATGCTCATCATCAGTCAGGAACTGCAATCAGGAGTTATCTGGGTGCTGATGACAAAAAGGGGGAAGACAGAGATAGAGTATTCTCAACAGAGATAGAGTATTTTCATTAGGTGAATCCATAAACCATGGAGGCCAGATGAATATACATTTGACTCTCCCCGATCGAAGTTCTCCCCCTCTGAAAGAAGGTGGATCGAGCTCTTACTCTCCGCAACTAGGTGGATCGAAGCTCTCCGGTCTACATTGTTTGTTTAAAAATTTGTCATGTATCAGCTATATTTTGTAAAAATAGATTTGTCTTAGGTCCTATCCAGTTATCAGAATTCATCTTAAATAAAGATGAATCTCTCTCAATTGTCCAGTTTGATTACAACTTGTAATCTGCTTATCTTTATAACATATGAAAATTTCTTTTCCATTATGTCTTCAAGTATTTTCAGGATTCACAACTTAAATATTCGAGTATGAAATCGTTGTCGCTTAGTTTTGTCATCACCAAAAGGGGGAAATTGTTAGGAAACGATTTCTAAGTTTTGGTGATTACAAAGACTCCTACCGGATGTTGTGAACTCTTACCGGGTGATAAAGACCAACTGGATGAAGACTCCTATCGGATGTTAAAGTCGTAATGGATGAAGACACCTACCGGATGTTGAAGTCCTACCGGGTGATAAAGATCAACTGGATGAACACCTACCGGGTGAAGACATCAACCGGGTGACAGACATCAACTGAATGGCTACCAACTGGATAGACATCAACTGGATGGCTACCAACTGGATATAGACATCAACCGGACAAGACATCAACTGGATACAGACATCAACCGGACAAGACATCAACTGGATACAGACATCAGCCGGACAGACATCAACCGGATAAACATAAACTGGATGGACATCTACTGGACAACCATCAACCGGATAGTCTTACACTGAACAAAGACATCAACTGGTCATAAGAGGATGAACGACCAGTTGAACAAAGAAAACCAGCAGAAGTCTAAACTTCCAATAAGAGCACTAAGCAAAGAGACAAAATAAGTACAACATTCTTTGACAAAGGTACAACAGAGCGGCGCACCCTGCTATATCTCCGCCACCATTACCGTCAGAGTTAAAGAGCCGTTGCTTAACAAAATAGGAAAGAAGACAATATGAATTTGGAAAGCTAATCTCTTCCATATATAGGAAAGCTACCGTTGGAAACCAAACCTATAAATACGTCCAAGCAAAGAATGAAGAGAGCTGAGCGATTTTCAACAAAGAGAAACACTTCAAAGCAAACAAGAAAATCAACTTACTGATATTTCAAAAGTTCAGCAAAGAGCAGACAAGCAGTGCAACTGAATCTGTGATAGATTATTCCAACTGAGGTCTGCTGATCAAGAACACTCAAAGCTAAACGTGTATTCTATAAAGAGTGTCATAGAACCTTTTGTAACCAAATCAAGTAGTTGTGATTTCTAGGAGTTTAGGCCAAGTTGTGTGAGTGCCTAAGAAGGTTGTATACTGTAAAGTGTAAACCGAGTCTGCTAGTGAATCCTTCCTACAAAGGAAGAAGGGGAGACGTAGAAGCGTTGTGCTTCGAACTTCCAGAAAAAATTCTTGTGTCATTTGTTTATTGCTTATTTACCTCAGTTTTAAGCAGTAAGTAGATCGAGAGGTCGTTCCGCCCCTTGTCCCCTATATTGGGTAATATGTATCCTCACAAGTTAAGCAGACGTCTTCCGCACTATAATAAGTGTCTGCTGACTTGCCTGATATTGAGAAGCAACTGTAATACTTAACATTTTACAGTTAACTTGAAAAAGAAATCGAAATTGAATCTAGTGTTTATTCAACCCCCCCCCCCTTCTAAACACTACCCCGATCCTAACACAAATCGATATTAGAAGCTAAACAATAGCCAAATACCAAAAATTCAACAAAAATCATCATTTTCCACTTTTTAAACAGTGGCGATCGATCGCTACTTGAGGCGATCGATCGCCTCACTTTTTGCCTTGCGGCGATCGATCGCTTCATTTGAGGCGATCGATCGCCTGCTACGCAAAATGGCTACTGGCCTTCGGCGATCGATCGCCTCATTTCAGGCGATCGACCGCCACCTGCTGGTGCGCGATTTTTCATCATTTTTGAGCATTTTTCAAGCTCCATCTTAAACCATTCGAACCCAAACTTTCCTACAACAACAACAACATCATAACCCACTAAAACCCACATAAAACACTTCAAAAATCATACCCCAAACATGTATAACATATACCCAAAACAAACCCACATAAATCACTTCAAAATCATCCCATTTCAAAACCAAACATCATTACAAACTTTAGGAAGGGTTCCATACCTCTTGAAGACTCCAAATCTTAACAAAGATCACACAAACAAAAGTTTTGTGGAGCTTTCCTTCTCCTTCCTTGGTGAATTTCGAAAATGGGAGAAAGTGTAGGGTTTGAGAGTGATTTGGGGATTTAGAGGGAAAGGTAAAGTGAGATAAAGTGTAGGAAAAGGGTGGGTATAATGGGGGTTAAAAGGGGTTGTGTAATTTTAATTAAAATTTGTACCCCAAACTTAACATGATGTATAAAATACCCCAATATGGTATTTTAAAAGCATTTACAAAAAAAAATGCATTCAACTTCCACTAAAATCATGCTTTCCTCCTAATTGGTAATCAATATAATTAAATCATGTTAACACCTCATTACTCAACACATAAATCATTTACCACCTAATTCATCATATAAACATCATTAATGCTCAAATTGCATATAATTAATTTCGGGGCATCACAATACTCCCCTACTTATAAGATTTAGTCCTCGAAATCGCATGCACTTACCCATAAAGAAACTAAACATAAATCATACCAGAAAATAGTTTCGGGTAATGCTGCACCATATGCCGTTCCGTCTCCCACGTAGCCTCCTCGACACCCCGACGATCCCACTGAACTTTTACCATCGGTATAACTTTACTTCGTAGTCTGCGATCCTCTCGATCCAGAATTCTGACAGGTCGTTCCACGTAGGATACATCTGAGTCCAACTGCACTTCAGTAGGCTGTAATACATGAGACGGATCTGGCTCATACTTCTGCAACATCGAGACATGAAAGACATCATGAATACCAGATAGAGACGGCGGTAGAGCCAAACGGTAGGCCAAAGTACCGATACGCTGCAATACTTCATACGGCCCGACATACCTCGGAGATAATTTCCCTCGCATACCAAAACGAACTACACCCCTGAAGGGTGAGATTTTCAAGAACACCTTGTCTCCCACTTGGAATTCTAGCGATCGTCGCCGCTTGTTGGCATAGGCTGCTTGCCTATCCTGGGCCGCCTTCATCTTTTGGCGTATCAACTTAATCTTGTCTTCCATATCCTTAATCATATCCGGTCCTCCGACCGCCTTACTAGTCAAGTCCTCCCCATACAGCGGTGATCTACAGCGTCGTCCATAAAGAGCTTCAAAAGGGGCCATTTAAATGCTCGCCTGATAGCTGTTATTATAGGAGAACTCTACCAGTGGTATAGAATCTTGCCACGGAGTATCAAACTCCAATACACATGCCCTCAACATGTCTTCGAGCGTCTGAATGGTACGCTCTGTTTGGCCGTCAGTCTGAGGGTGATATGCTATACTTAGTCTCACCTTTGTGCCCAAAGCTGTCTGGAGACCCTCCCAGAAATGTGAAGTAAACCTTGGATCTCTATCAGACACAATCGAGACTGGAATTCCATGCAACCTCACCACATCCCGTACATATAATTGGGCCATCTTTAGATATGTGAAAGTCATACAGTAGGGGATGAAATGAGCTACCTTCGTCAGCCTATCCACGATCACCCAGATCGCATCAAATCCTGAGGCCGTCCTTGGCAAGTGGGTCACAAGGTCCATAGAGATATGCTCCCACTTCCATTTAGGTACTTCCAAGCTCTTCAGCTCGCCACCAGGCCTCTGCCTTTCTGCCTTCACCTGCTGGTAGATCAAACGTCTTTTAACAAAAGCGATCACATCACGCTTCATACGTCTCCACCAGAATTGACCGTATAGGTCCTTGTATATCTTCCTTCCTCCTGGGTGGATACTGAACCGACAACTGTGAGCTCGCTCCAATATTCCTCTACGCAACTCTGGTGTATCTGGGACTACCCATCGGTTGCCCAGCCTCAAGGAATCATCTTCTGTCACTCTGAACTTTGATGGCTGTCCTTGAAGTACTATCGATGACCATCTCTAAACCTCATCATCTGACCTCTGGGCTTTCCTGATAGCCTCAAATATGTCTGGCTCAGCCAACAAGGTCGACACTCACACCGGCAACGTGTCCACATCGAAATCATAGCCCAGATGGCAATAAGAAGTCATCATAGCGGATAAACACATAGCGTCCTCAGCAGTACTCTTCACCTTCCGACTTAAGGCGTCTGCTATCAAATTTGCTTTACCATGATGGTACTCGATCTCACAGTCATAATCCTTGAGCAAATCCATCCATCTTCTTTGACGCATATTCAGTTCAGCCTGAGGGAATAGAAACTTCAGGTTCTTATGGTCCGTAAAGATGGAAAATGAAGTACCATATAGATAATGCCACCAAATCTTCAAGGCGAAAATGAAAGCCGCCGGTTCCAATTCATGAACTGGGTATCTGGTCTCATGAGGCTTCAACTGCCTCGAAGCATAAGCCACCACGTGCTTATCTTGCATCAACACATAGCCCAAACCTTGCAGTGATGCATCTGTGTACAAGGCAAACCTCTTATTTTCAGAAGGAATCACCAATACAGGTGCCGTAGTCAAACGACGCTTCAGTTCTTGGAAGCTCTCCTTACAAGTTTCGGACCAACAGAACGGCACTCTTTTCTGAGTCAGCTGTGTCAGGGGTTTGGCAATCTTTGAGAAACCCTCGACGAAACGTCGGTAATATCCTGCCAAACCGAGAAAGCTCCGTACGGGTACAGAAGTGGGTGCAGCCCACTCCATCACAGCTTCAATCTTTCTGGGATCCACAGATATCCCGCTGCTAGATATAACATGACCCAAGAACACTACACTGCTCAACCAGAACTCGCACTTGCTAAGCTTTGCATATAACTGATGATCCCTAAGGATCTGGAGTACTGTTCTCAAGTGCTTCACGTGTTCCTCTTCAGTCCGGGAGTAGATGAGTATATCGTCAATAAAAACTATGACGAACTGATCCAAATATGGCTGGAACACCCTGTTCATCAAACTCATGAAAACAGCTGGGGCATTCGTCACCCCAAAAGGCATGACTAGGAATTCATAGTGCCCATATCTAGTCCTGAAAGCTGTCTTCTGGACATCATCTTCCCTTACTCGAATCTGATGGTACCCCGACCTCAGATCGATCTTACTGTAGAGCCTCGTATCCTACAACTGGTCAAACAAATCATCGATCCTCGGGAGTGGATACTTGTTCTTCACTGTAGCTTTGTTCAGTTGTCTGTAATCGATGCACAGCCGCATCGAACCATCTTTTTTCTTAACAAATAAAACTGGTGCACCCCAGGGCGATACGCTAGGGCGTATATAGCCCATATCAAGGAGTTCTTGCAACTGAATCTTTAACTCCCTTAGTTCCGCTGGTGCCATCCTATATGGGGCACGATAAATGACAGACGTCCCCGGTAGTAACTCAATCCCAAACTCGACCTCTCTCGTCGGTGGGAATCCTGGAATCTCTTCCGGAAAGACATCAAGAAACTCCGCCACTACGGGCACATCCTCAACCTTTAATTATTCTTTCTTTTCAGAAGTATCCACAGCATAGATGAGATATCCCGTATGGCCTCGTTCCAACAACTGCGCCATCTTGACAGCAGATATCAATGGGATCTTAGAACGAGAACCATCCCCAAAGAATGTCCACTGGACTCCCATATCATATCTGAATCGGACAGTCCTCTGCCTGCAGTTCACAACTGTCTGATACCTGTTCAGAACATCAATGCCTACAATACAGTCAAAGTCTGACATCCCCAGAACAATCAAATCTGACCTTAGCTCGTTATCCTCAAAATAAATGAGGCCATCATAGACAATCTGATCAGTAATCAAACTCCTTCTAGCGGGGGTCGAGACTACAAGAGGCGTGGGCGACGGAGAAGTGCATATGTGGTGCTTTTCCACAAAACTTATCGACACGAAAGAGTGTGACGCACCTGTGTCGATCAATATAAAAGCAGGGTGCGTAAATAAAAGACACGTACCCGCTATAACTTCCTCCGGAGCCGCTGTAGCCTGCTCCCTCGTCAATGCATAGACTTGCCCCTGAGGTGGCCCCATGGGCTGACCTCCATACTGCCTTGGTGCAAAAAGTGGTCTGTGCTGTGCTGCTCTGTCCGCAGGCCTCCCCGCAGAGTTCTGTTGCCTTCCCCTGTTGGGACATTGTCGAGCAAAGTGGTCTTTGTCGCCACAAACATAACATCCTACACAGTCTTTCGCCAAATATGGTTGCCCACAAAGAGTGCACTGGACCTTCCCGAATCTGTCTCCCTGAGACTGCCCTCTTCCAGATGGGGCATCATTCCTACGACTTCCATTCCAACGATTATCGGGCCTCTTACCACTAAACCTCGAAGCCGATGTGTTCCCCCTTGGCTTGAACTGATCACCCCTCGGCTTCAAATTGTCAGAAGTAGATTTCTGAGGGGGTGCTTGAGGTGGCACGGTATCAGGGTATGCACCAACCCCTAGCTCGGCTAGCTCAGCCCGCGAAAGTGCATCATCAAAGTAAGTAGGGCCATAAGTGATCACCCTATTATACAGTTCCGGCCTCAATCCCTTCATGAAGTTCCTCATCTTTGCTTGAGTACTTGTGGCGATATGAGGCACATATCTGAGCAAGGAACAGTAATGAAGAGCATAATCTGACACTGACATGTTACCTTGCTTGAGGTGAGTAAACTCGTCTTCCTTGGCCTGTCGTGCAGCAGCCGAAAAATAGCGGTTTAGAAACCGAGTTCGAAACATCTTCCAATTTACTTCATGACCTTGAGCCTCTTGCTCTACCACTGTGGTCTTCCACCATATCAGCGCCTTCTTGGCCAACTGGAACTCTGCTAGTCTTATCCAGGCCGTCTTAGCACATGGAGCTACCACGAAGATTTGCTCTATTCTCTCTAACCACTCTTCAGCTTGTTCCCCTGTTTCAGTTCCTTCAAAGGTCGGGGGTCGGTATGCAAGAAATTGAGTCAAGCTCAGTTCCCCAGGCAGCAACTGCTGTTCACACGGTTCTTCGCCAAAAGCTGGCGGGGGGAGGGGATTCGTACGTCCAGCACTTACATTAACACTCATTGCATCTCCTACTTCCACATTTGCTGCCATACTGCAAGGTAAGGGTTAACAACAATACCCAAAGGTAGTTCATATAGTACATCGTTAGAGAAACAAAGCATGTTAGCATAACATCATATACTTCATATGCAACACATGCACAAAACACGTTTAAAGTGAGCACTTAGCTAACGTATTGCTAAGGCTACCCTTCACTCATTCCCGGGTTATCTAACCACTTCTCTGATACCACTAATGTAGGGTCTTCCTACCTTAACATCATCTTATACACGTAACATGGACTAATCATACATTAATGACATCTTTAAGGTTCCGGTTGTAGCTTTGAGCTAATAAGATTACAGGTCAAAATAAAATTTCAAAAGCTAATTAATTACATTCTCAATAATGAATGTTAAAGCTATAGATTTACACTACTCCTAGAGTAGAGACTATCAAAATCCTACATCCTATTCATCTTGCTCTTTTTAGTTCACTGCCTCAACCCGACCCTAGGCCCTTCAGTCCAAAAGTGTACCTACAGGAACAACCCATCATGAGCATGTACATCATTACTTAATCATCATAAGGCAATGGCATATAAATAAATGCATGAAAATAATCGTAACATATACTTCTTGGTTAATCGTATTAACACACTTAGTTGTCCCTGTTTCATAGTCATGCATATGGGCATCTTACCCTATCGTATGGCATCATACCATATCATAAACATCGTGTGGCATCTTACCACGTGGGCATCTTACCCTATCGTATGGCATCTTACCATATCATAAATATTGTGTGGTATTTTACCACGAGGGCATCTTACCCTATGGGCGTCTTACCCTATCGTATGGCATCTTACCATATGGGCGTCTTACCCTATCGTATGGCATCTTACCATATCATAAACATCGTATCCTTACATAAACATCGTATAAACATTATCATAACCTTACTTATCACAATCATCATCATAAACATCATCATCATAACTTACTTATCATAATCATCATCGTAAACATCATCATCATAAACTTACTTATCATAATCATTATCATAAACGTCATATCATAAACTTACTTATCATAGTTATCATCATAAACATCATATCATAAACTTATTATCATAATCATCATCATAAACATCATCATCATAAACTTACTTATCATAATCATTATCATAAACGTCATATCATAAACTTACTTATCATAGTTATCATCATAAACATCATATCATAAACTTATTATCATAATCATCATCATAAACATCATATGTAGGAGTATGGTTTACCGTCCGATGCCCGTGCGCTTCTTACGTACCTTAATGCCCAAAAGTAGAGAAGTTGGAGAACTTTATCTCCTTGACGTTGTGGGTACCTGGGATGGTTCTACATAACCATACAAATCAATATTAGAAGCTATACAATAGCCAAATACGAAAAATTCAACAAAAATCCTCATTTTCCACTTTTTAAACAGTGGTGATCGATCGCTACTTGAGGCGATCGATCGCCTCACTTTTTGCCTTGCGGCGATCGATCGCTTCATTTGAGGCGATCGATCGCCTGCCAAAATGGCTACTGGCCTTCGGTGATCGATCGCCTCATTTCAGGCGATCGACCGCCACCTGCTGGTGCGCGATTTTTCACCATTTTTGAGCATTTTTCAAGCTCCATCTTAAACCATTCGAACCCAAACTTTCCTACAACAACAACAACATCATAACCCACTAAAACCCACATGAAACACTTCAAAAATCATACCCCAAACATGTATAACATATACCCAAAACAAACCCAAATAAATCACTTCAAAATCATTCCATTTCAAAACCAAACATCATAAAAACTTTAGGAAGGGTTCCATACCTCTTGAAGACTCCAAATCTTAACAAAGATCACACAAACAAAAGTTTTGTGGAGCTTTCATTCTCCTTCCTTGGTGAATTTCGAAAATGGGAGAAAGTGTAGGGTTTGAGAGTGATTTGGGGATTTAGAGGGAAAGGTAAAGTGAGATAAAGTGTAGGAAAAAGGTGGGTATAATGGGGGTTAAAAGGGGTTGTGTAATTTTAATTAAAATTTGTACCCCAAACTTAATATGATGTATAAAATACCCCAATATGGTATTTTAAAAGCATTTACAAAAACAAATGCATTCAACTTCCACTAAAATCATGCTTTCCTCCTAATTGGTAATCAATATAATTAAATCAATTTAACACCTCATTACTCAACACATAAATCAGTTACCACCTAATTCATCATATAAACATCATTAATGCTCAAATTGCATATAATTAATTTCGGGGCATCACAGTACCCACAGTCCACGACAACCTCATGCTGACACTCCCTCTTCCGCCCGTGACTACTCCCAACATTGGCTAGGAAGAAAACAGTAACATATTCATGGGTTCATTACTTATCTAAATCAACCCTACATGGGTTGATTACTTATCTAACCCACGTCTGCTAGCTCCAGCTTCCTAGACCAGTCCTGGTGTTCTCCACCAGCCTTGATTTTGTACAGCAGATGCTTGGGTGCTGATGACAAAAAGGGGGAAGACAGAGAATTTTCATTGAAGACAGAGATCTTGATAAATGAACAAAGGACTACTTTGAAGATAACGTTGGTTTTCTAAGTTTTCTTTTTGTTCTAAGTCACTCTGTATGCACTTTCTCTCCCCCATCCCTTTGTCAATAACCCTGAAACTAGCTGGCTCGGATCATTCCACTGGCTATGTTTCTCCATTTGGATAGGTTGTAGAAATAGGTTTGCTAAAAGATTTGTAAGATGTATTTTTTTTGCTGAACGATTTGTACTATGTAATCAGAATTCATTTTATATAAAAATGACATTCTTTCTTATGCTCAGTTTGATTACTACTTGTAATCTACTTATCTATCTAACAAATTGCAAGTCTACGTTTGTTTTGTCTCTAAGTCTTAACAGAAGTGGTTGTTCATATAATCAAGCAAAGAGTCTCCAGGACTAAGTTTTGTCATCACCGAAAAGGGGGAAATTGTTGGGAAAAACATTTCTAAGTTTTGGTGATAACAAGACACCTACCGGATAGACACCTACCGGATGGACACCTACTGGATGAACACCTACCGGATGGACACCTACCGGATAGACACCTACCGGATAGACACCTACCGGATGGACACTTACTGGATGGACAACTACTGGATGGACACCTACCAGATAGACTATCGGATGAACACCTACTGGATGGACACCTACCGGATGGACAACTACTGGACAGACATCTACCGGATAGTCATCTACTGGACAAAGACATCTACTGAGTATAGAAGAATGAACGATCATTTGAAAGAAGAAAACCAGCAGACATCTAACTATCCAGCAAGTGCACAAAGCAACAAGACAAAAGGAGTACAACCTATTCTGGCAAAGGTACAACATAGCGCCGCACCTTGCTATATATCCGCCACCATTAGCGTCAGAATAAAAGAGCCGTTGCTAAACAAAATAGGAAAGAAGACAATCAGAATTTGGAATGGTGACAAAAAATTGATCTCTTCCAAATATAGACAAGTTGCTGTTAGACCAATAAGTCTGTAAACACGTTCAAGTAAAGAATGAAGAGGTTAGCTGAACAATCTGATCAAACAAAAGAAAAACATCGACGTCAAAGCAAATCATCTCATTGATATTCTCTGAAGGTTCAGCAAGAGCAGAAAAGAACTACAATTGAGTCTGCTGCTCAAAGAACACTCGAAGCTAAATAGTTTTATATCTTGTGTGAGTGTAATAGAACTCATTGTAAACAAATTTGAAATTTTTGATTGCTAGGAGTTTAGGCCAAGCTGTGTGAGTGCCTAAGGAGGTAGTATACAGCAAAGTGTAAACCAAAGTCTTCTAGTGTAACCTTCCTGCAAAGGAAGAAGGGGAGACGTAGAAGCGTTGTGCTTCGAACTTCCAGAAACAATATTTGTGTCTTTTACTTATTGCAACCTACCATTCAGTTACTACAACTCACAAGTTCAGCGGACGTCTTCCGCACTATAATTAGTGTCTGTTGACTTGCAACATATTGATAAGCTACTGCAGTACTTAAAAGTCTGCAGCAATCCGAGTAAAATCGAAATTGAATCTAGTGTTTATTCAACCCCCCCACCCCACCCCCTTCTAAACACTACCCGATCCTAACACCGTCAATCATCATTTTCCACGGTGTGAGAATAACTGAGGATTGTCAGTTGTATTTAGAGCTTATGGGTATGATTGGAGATACCAGAGCCGAGTGCATTGTGTTGGTGCTTAGGCATGTATACTTGAGTGTGTGTATACGAATGCCAACAATTTGGTACTTGTCGAGCATTGGATTAGTATGCTTGAATGGATGAATCTCTGGTGAGAGATTGTGGCACCTTGAGATTGGTAATCTCAACGACACGATACATTATGAGGAATGATCGTGAGGTCCGGTTGACTCCCTTGAGGAGGGATTGTCGTGTATTGAGTTCATGGAAATTCACTACTGGGTAATTTGATAGAATCCCTGTGTTACGATTGTTGAATCCTAGGGTAAACTTCGAGGATGAAATTTTATTGGTGGAGGATAATTGTGATGCTCGGGAATTAATGGTGTAAATCACGGTGTGGTAATGATCCTTTATCGATTTAATTGTGGCAATTATGAATTAATTGTGGTGTCGGGACTCTCGAGGATTTTAAATCCGGTATTTGGAGTCGTTGGATCCAAGGAATGAGATTGTATTCTCATCATGGTGTTATTCCTTGGAATTGGGTTTTTGGTGGGATTTGGGGTCTGGGTGCTTTGAATTGGGGCTGGTAATGGAAATTGAGATTGAGAGGTAATGTTTGAACACAGATGATTTTTAATGAGTCATGATGTATTTGTGGAGGACTCGGGATTTTGGAGCCTTGGTACTATATATATGCCAAGAAGGCTCGGTGTTTAGTCATTTTCCTCTCCTCTCTCTCTCCCCTCCCACGTTTCCTCCCCCATTTCCCGAAACGCTTCTTTTCTCCTCCCATGGAATAATCGAGCAAGGCTCGATCTCGGAGCAAGATTTCTCGAAGGTAATAAGGTATTGCGCTTCCTCTCTTCTTTATCTTCGATTTGATTGTAGCATTGTGGTATTTGGTTATCTTTTGAGTTAGGATTGAGTTTATGATTTTTAGAGATTTTTGGTTATTGTGTTTTGGGGAGGATTTTTAGTTCCTTGTTAAGGATTTATGGTGTATGGGGTGTGGGGATTGTTATTTTGGAAAATTTTGCAAGTAAAACGCCATTTTTGGCTGGAACAGGTCGAGGCGATCGATCCCTAGGGCTAGGCGATCGATCGCCGCGTCGTCTGTAAAATTTTGAAGAAGATGAACAGTGAGCTGATCAACCGCCTCAAATGAAGTGATCGATCGCCAAGGGGCAGTGACCATTTTGAACAGTGAGGCGATCACCCGCCTCAAAGGAAGCGATCGATCGCTAGGAGGCAGTAGCAAATTTCATTGAGAGGAGATCGATCGGTTGGAATGAAGCGATCGATCGTCCATGCCTATTTTTGAGAGGCGATCGATCACCTGGGATGAAGCAACCGATCGCCAGTACCTGATTTGTGGGAATTATTTTGTGTTGAGTTTCGATGCATGCTTCGCCCGAGGTCTTTTAAAATGGTTAATCGTCATGGATTGATGCTATAATTGGAGATTGTGAACGTGCTTGGGCACGTGGTTGCATGCTTGTAATTAATTGTGAATTATTAATTGTGTTAGCACATAATTCATCGGGTCACGGGACCAAGGCAAAGTTTGATTCGGATTACGGATTTATAAGGTACGTATAACGTACGAGCATATCCTTTTATATTATTGCAACTGTGAAATTCATGATATACTGTTATTGCCATAAATGGGCATGTATGGTGAACTATATGGTGCCGCTATGGAGCGACCAACAGTTGAGATGTTGTCGCTATGGAGCGAACATCGGTTATGATGCCGCGCACTATTGGGCTTGCGAGGTAATGATCTGTGGAATTAGTGGTTAGATATATGTAATATCTGTAATCATTGTTTAATGATTTGGTTTATTGATTTTGGTATTGTTATTGGGGAATGGATGAGTTAATCAATGTAATGATTAACTGGCCTTTGGGGAATTGGTGATTTTGGTTATTTTAAGAACATGAACAACACAGGGGATCCCGTATGAGGATGACACTATTCACGGAGTGTCTTTTAAATTCACCGCTTTACATTCTGTAAATTATGTAATGTAATATTGTGATCCTTGGATCGATGGTATTTGTATATTCACCCCGTGTGGTGGCTGTCTCTGTTGGGACAGGTTGAACAAGTACAACGGTAGCTCCGGAGTTGAGATCGAGCTATGGATTGGAGGCGCTTTTAGGACGGAAATGCCGGTACCGGTATTGAGTAGAGTACCTTATACATTAAATACACATTCATTCATCGGGTGCTCGCATGTGAGCACGTTTACATGTGTATATGGGTTGTGTAAAGGGCATGGCCTTTCTCTTTTCATTCTTATGTTGCATGCAATTTAATTAAGGAATTGATAAATGAATTGAGATCATGTTAGTGTACTATAAGGGTGCATGTTATGTACGTGGACTACGTTGGGGAAAATCGGACATTATATGGAATAATGTAGGAAATGTTATTGGTGATATATTATGCTATGGTAGCATGTGGTTTCTTTTCCCCTGATTATATGATTGCATGCACTAAATACATGGGTTAATACACTAATAGCGGGTTAAGGGCACGGGGTCCTTACAATATCATTTGTTTTTTACATTATTCTCTCGTCTGACTTGATCGTCAGGATACACTGGAAGAACTTTCCGACCCCTTTCACACGGTTGTTTCGTGATTTCTGGTCATCCCTAGAGTGAGTTTTACAATTCCTTGCAGTCAGCTTACATGTGAGAGAAGATGATAGATATCTCATCTTTTATTGATATCGTAAGATTATGAGCTTTTTGGTGATATCAGGTATTATAAAATTTGAATGACAGCCAATACCCTGCGGTCAAATGATTGATTTGTTGGCCAGATACCATCAACATTACATAAGTTTGTATTTCAAATTAATTTTTAATACTATTTTCTATTTGTCTTAGATAATTACATTTATAAATACGGTGTATGTGTTGTAATTTTAACAAAGAAATGTCACTTATCAAATATAAAATAGTATAAAGAGATATTAATATATAAAATACAAAACTGGATTTATTAAAATATGATATTTGAGACAAAAAGAATTTATTCAACTGCATTGGGCGGTTGAGGCCTACGTAATGAATATGCTAACATACATACATACATAAATACAATTTGGATCCTATTTGCCAACACTTTGAAGAGGCCTTGCGAGGTTGCATAATTAATATTTTTTACTTACAATTGTTGATAAAAAGAATATAAGAATTCGTTGTGAGAAATTATATCAGAAATAGTATAAATAAAGAAAACAAATTCAGTGTTAAATTAATTAAATATGATATAATTAATATATTTTAAATTATTTTGGCAGAGTATCCAGTTCAGCTTAAAATAAAACACATTAGAAAAGAGAAGTAGAAGTAATCGATCGAACTAGTTTAATACTATTGTTAATCCTAAGATAATGATGTATATTTTTTTAATACCATAAATCTTTTTCCCCAAAATTTCGAATATTTATATCAATCTTGTCAAAATCAAATATAATTTAGAAAAGGTTATAGACATTATATCATTACTTTAGGTCGACCCTTTCAACATATATAGACAGAATATCACTTTTTTTTAAAAAAATAATACTGTTACCAATGGTATAAATAATTTATTAAGGAATATTATATGAATTTAGATACTACTGACAGTCGACAATATAAAATCTGAATTTATTAACATATATAGATAGCAAAATTTCCAAAAATCAAAAAGTAAGTTGGTCTATAATTTTTTGGCCCTCCAATTAATTAAAAAATTACTGATACATACAACATCATATTATATACATTGGCGAAATAAAGGATTAAAATTGAAAAAATAAAAAAAAAAAACAAAAATCTATATAAGCCAACACACGAGTTTTGGAGTTTTTCGTATATATTAATCAAATATTTTTATACAATTATTTAATATAAATATTGGTAATATTAAATTTTGAAATGTACTTTTATAAAGGTCAAAAGCCAACTAAATATGTTAAGAAAACTATATCCCAACAACTTTAAATAATGTTCCCAAAACAATAATTCCAAACACAATAAAAACCAAACCTTTAATTGTAATATATTTTCAAAGAGACATAGACAATAAACCAGTCACGAAACATTCTGTCCTTAATTAGGTGTTTGTGTGACGTCAGAGATGAAAGATTAATTAAACCAATGTCCAACCACTTCAGGAATTATTCAGGCAATTCGTTTGGCATTCTGCACCACAAAACTCACACCTTTTATTGTATGACTTATTATTTTCTTCTTTTTCGGTCTTATTATATCATCCAAACTTTTAATGACTTTTATGCATTTTAAAAATCTATAGATATTCAATCTAAACTTTTATATATTTTATAAAAGTTTACTGATATTTAAGCTAAAATTTTATGTACTCTATATAAGTCTACCGGTATTTAAAATAGACAATTATAGAGTTTTTAAAAGTTATGTGATATTAAAACACGACTTTTAAAAACTCTAAAAAATCTAGATGCATCCAAATGTCAATAGAATTTTAATGACTTTATTGAATTCTTTTAAATACAAATCTTGAAACTCTAGGTACAACTCTCAAAAGTAAAAAAATTTCCTTCATTCATCCTAGATATTTGAATATACTTTTTGAAAAATACTCATGTAATCGATATAACTTTTCTTTACTCCAGTAACAATAGAAGTATAGACTAGCGACGGACCAAAATATAGGTATCTCAGAAATAGAAAACAAACACATAGTAGAATTTAATACCTTCTGATTTAAAGCTCCGGAGAGTAATTTGATTCTTTTAAACTCATACAATTAATATACATAGATTAATATACTAAAAGAAACGTCTTTCCTGAATAGGTTGTCTATTTTGTCCCGTATTAGACTTTAACTGCATATTTGCTGATATTTATGATACGTCAAATATCTGATCCACGAAACAAGTAATCTAACGGCGGATGCATCGAGTAGGAAGCTATCTCCATCAGCATTAGAGTTAGAGCATATAATAATTGAGATGATTAAGGTCCTTGTTTTGATGGGACGAATGGAATTCGAGAACTAATCAGTCCTTATGTCAAGTTCAGTAGAACCAAGTTGATTAAAAAGATCAAGGAAGCACAATACGAAGACGAGAAGGTCTTAAAATTGAGTAGACTCGCTTTTCTGATGACCAAAAGGTGGTGGTTTTGGTTTACCGAAGATGGAGCTCTTAAGCTACGTGATGTGTAGAAATACACACATTTAGTTCGTTTAATTTCCAATGATTATGTATGTTTTGAGATAATTTGATATATTTGTTATCTAATCATATAAATGCTTAAATGTAGGTGGAAATGAAGAAATCGAGCTAAAACGAGGAAAAAAGTCGCTCAAAAGACAAAAAAGTGAAAAATTCAAATTTCTGAAAAAGCGACGTGTTCACGCCATGTTCACCAGCATGTTGACGACATACCTACAGAAAAGTCCGACCCTCACTTCCAGCACAATTAGGATTTTGTTGGGATTAATAACTAATTGGGTTTTAATTATTAAAAGCCCAATAATTATTGTTAATTTTGTTAATGAGAACAAAATTATGGTAAGTTAATTATGAATAGTCAATTAGGCTAAGGAAATCCCACATGTTGACGCGTGTCGCTGCCGTGAAGGCAGTCCTATCTTTTTACTACACGGATTTCTGAAATGACTTTTCATCTACCTGACTTTTCATATTCTGTTGAGTTTTAAGTTTGAGACTTTTCACCTACCTGCATAATTGAAGTCAGATTTAAGTGTGAGACTTAAATCCATATTAATCTGATGTTAAGTGTTGAGACTTTTCATCTATCCCCATTAAACTTTACACTTAATTTCTGAGACCTTTGGAGTGGTCTGCTGCTCAGCTATATAAGCTGCATCAGCTCTATGCTTTCTTCATCCCGAAATTGAATTTCAAATCATATCATCTTATCTTGAGAGTACTACACACTGTTAAGTGTTCGAGTGAGTCTGTCTGGGTTTCTGCTTCAATCCAAACAGAGGTGTTCGGACGATGTACCTTGGAACTCTCTTGTCCAGGAGGTCAGAAGTTGTAGGCGGGCAATTTAGAGTTTACAGGCACACGGTTTACTGTGGCCTCGTCCATTTCAGATACTACACAACAAAGTTTATGCCCAGTATATTTAAACTGTAGTTGTAAGTTTCTACTGTTTTCAAGCATTTTCATTTATAAGACAGTGTTTGTGATCTTATGAGTTTTTCATCTACTTGAACAAGAAGAAGAAGCACCAACAATCGTAAACTCTAAATTTTTTTTTTCTTTTTTGTTCTGTTTTGTGTTCTGTCAAAACTCAGATTTTCCTCAACTGCACTTTAACAAATTGTTACTGTCTAGTTACATATTTATTTAAGACACTGTTTATGCACTGTTGAAAGGTTAAATCCTACTGTTTCAAAACTGCTTTGATATTATTTGTGCTCTCCTATTTGTGTTATGTTTTAGCTAATGGCTGACCAGTTTACCCAACCACCTGCTGTGAATAATGAGATTCCGATGATCAAAGCTAGCGGTACTGAGGCCGCAATGCCAATTCTGAGAAGTCCAATGCCGTTTTCTCAATTTGAGAAATCGGAAAAGTTCAAGGGTTCCAACTTTAAACGTTGGCAACAGAAGATGATGTTCTTCCTTACCACCTTGAACTGGACCAGGTTTCTGAAGGAGGAGAAACCGGTGGAGGACAAAGAGGATCCTCAATCTGCAGTGATTGTCGAATCATGGATGAGTGCCGACTACCTTTGTCGTAACTACATACTGAATTCTCTTGACGATGCACTTTTTAATGTGTATTCCCCCAAGGAGACTGCTAAAAATCTTTGGGAATCGTTAGAGACAAAGTATAAAGTTGACGACGCAGGCGCAAAGAAATTTGTAGCCAGGCGATTCCATGACTATCGAATGGTAGATGGCAAGAGCGTTGTTGAGGAATGCGAAGAGTTGTAGCTGATATATCATGAACTTGCTGCCGAAGGTATGGGGCTAAATGATGCTCTCCAAGTGGCGATGATGATTGAAAAATTACCGCCATCTTGGAAGGATTTCAAAAGCTACCTAAAGCAAAGGCAAGAGGCCTGCACATGCCCACATTGCTGAGGACAATCTGAGCTCTGACATGGATGACATGCATATGAGTGCTGTGGTATCGGAGGTGAATCTTGTTGGAGGGAACAGGATTGGTGGGTGGACACTGGGGCTACTCGCCACATTTGCGCCAACAAATGGATGTTTAAGACCTATCAACCGGTAAATGATGAGCACTGCTACATGGGAAATTCAGCAGTCTCAAAAGTTGAAGGCAAAGGGACGGTTGTGCTAAAGATGACTTCCGACAAAGAGTTGACTCTTACCGAGGTGCTCCATGTGCCAGAGATCCGAAAGAATCTCATCTCCGGAGCAGTGCTGAACAAAAAAGGCTTTCGGCTCGTGTTTGAATCCGACAAAGTCATTCTGTCCAAGGGTGGTATGTTCGTGGGCAAAGGCTACTTGGCTGATAACCTCTTCAAGATGAGTGTAATGACTTTAGCTCCTAAGGCTAAGTCTAATATAGAGGTTGATGTTGATGTTAATGCAGCGTATGAGGCTAGCACTAGTAAAAATAATGTAATGATTGTTGCCAATGTGGCTAATAAAACCTTAAAGTTTGATTATTCTTGCGAGTCTTTACATTTGTGGCATGGTAGATTAGGACATGTGAATTATAAGTCCTTACAAAGGCTAATGTCTCTTAATCTATTACCTAAATTTAACATCAATCATAAACATAAGTGTGAGACTTGTGTAGAGGCCAAATTAACCAAGTCTTCATTCCACTCAATTGAGCGAAGCACCGAACCGTTAAACTTGATTCATACGGATGTATGTGATCTAAAATATGTACAATCTAGAGGCGGTAAAAATTATTTCATAACATTTATCGATGCTTGTACAAGATATTGTTATGTATACTTAATGAGAAGCAAAAACGAAGCAATTGATATGTTCATTCACTATAAGAATGAAGTTGAGAATCAACTTGATAAAAAGATTAAAATTCTTCGAAGTGATCGATGCGGTGAATATGAGTCACCATTTGCACAAATATGTGCTGAGAGTGGCATTATTCATCAAACCACTGTGCCTTATTCTCCCGAGCAAAATGGTATTGCTGAAAGGAAGAATAGAACGCTTAAGAAAATGATGAATGCAACGCTTATAAGTTCCGACTTACCTAGGAATTTATGAGGAGAAGCTCTGCTTTCCGCTAACTATGTACTAAACAGAGTACCACATAAAAAGTTGGATAAAACGCCTTATGAATTGTGGAAAGGTCGTGAACCTAGCTACAAGTTTTTAAGGGTTTGGGGCTGTCTAGCAAAGGTGTCAATTCCTCCTCCTAAACGGACTAGGATAGGACCTAAGACAGTGGATTGTGTATTTATCGGATATCCACAAGATAGTAGTGCCTATCGATTTCTGGTACACAAGTCAGATAATGCAGAAATGCATGTAAATACTATCATTGAGGCTAGAGATGCTTCATTCTTTGAGGAAATCTTTCCCCACAAAACTCAGACAATGGCTGAAACCAATGTTGAGAGAAATGTGGGGGATAGAGAATCTCAAGAGAATGTAGAATCTCCTAGACGAAGCAAAAGAGCGAGAAAGAAAAATCTTTTGGCTCCAATTTTCTAACATATCTGTTGGAAAAGGATCCGACTACTTTCAAGGAAGCAATGTCTTCACAAGACTCTGATCTTTGGAAAGAAGCGGTGAACAGTGAGATATAATCTATCTTACATAATCATACTTGGGAACTAGTGGATCTTCCTGCAGGTTGTAAACCACTAGGCCACAAGTGGATCTTCAAGAGGAAGATGAAAGCTGATGGTACTGTAGATAAGTACAAGGCTAGACTTGTAGTCAAAGGCTACAGACAAACTGAAGGTGTTGATTATTTCGACACATACGCTCCTGTATCCAGGAAAACGTCTATAAGGTTAATAATTGCATTTGCTGCGTTATATAACCTAGAGATCCATCAAATGGATGTAAAAACAGCCTTTCTAAATGGAGAGTTAGAAGAGGAGGTTTACATGGACCAACCTGAAGGGTTTGTAGTTCCAGGGAAAGAAACAAAGGTGTCTAGACTTGTGAAATCCTTGTATGGATTAAAACAGGCACCTAATGTGATGTCCCCGAAATGATTAATTGTGTTTAAGGCATAAATTGTGTTCGTATGATTATTATGATTAATTATGGTGGTGATTGCCTTATGTGTTAGAATTAATCGCCATGTGGAAATGCTTAGTCATGTGGACTGGTAGAGCATTTCAGGGTGCATGTTATGCATGTTGGGTAATTGGATGTTACAATGGCTTACATGTATTGGTAGTCATTTATTTTGTGAAACATGCATTTAATTGATATTTGGCGCATTGTAGTGAAATGTGTCTAAAATACAATGTTGGGCATAATTTGCATCATGTTAGGAAGTGGGGTGTAAAATTTAATTAACTTTCATAACCCACTATAACCTCATATCATCTTTACCCCCTCATATTATTCAACCCCCAACACTTTTCAAACCCTACCCTCCTCCTCTCATTTTCGAGTTGAGCCCCAAGGTGGAAGAGGAGTTCTTGCAAAACTTGATTCTTGTGATTTCTTGGTAAGATTTGGGGCCTAGGATGTATATATATATCATCCCTTGTTGTTTTGTGAGGTTTATTGTGAATTTGGGTTGTTGTTTGGAGTTTGAAAATGGGTTTATTTGGGTTGGTATGTTTTGTGGTTGGGTGTGGGATTCTGGGGTTATTTTATGATGTGTATTGAAGGTTTAAAGTGTTTTTGTGTGTTGAGTTTGTTAGTATATGTGTTGTGGAAGTTGGGAAGGAATTTTTGGTGTAAAAAAATGGTGAAAATCGTGTGTCTGTGCGAGGCGATCGATCGCCTGAAAAGAGGCGACCGATCGCCTAAGGGTAGTGGGCTTCTCGCAGGGCAGGCGATCGATCGCCTAAAATGAGGCGACCGATCGCCGAGAGGCAGTAGCCAAACCAAGGGTTAGGCGATCGATCGCCATGTTTGAAGCGATCGATCGCCGCGAAGAAAAATTTGAGGCGATCGATCGCCTCAGTGGAGCGATCGATCGCCAGCTGTGTAATTTTGAAAAATGTTATATTTTGTTGAATTTTTGGTATTCAACTATTATTTGGCTTCTAATATTGAATTGTATGGTTGTGTAGAACCATCTCAGGTGCCAACAACGTCGAGGAGATAAAGTTATACAACTTCTCCACTTTTGAAACTAAGGTACGTAGTGGGACGTACGAGCATCGGACGGTAAATCGTATTACAACTTTAATGATGCATATTGTGAATAGTGTGTCCTTATACGTGAAGGAATACGTGAAATGATAGTGTTATATCATGATATTGGAATCAATTGTGTTTGATTATTGTGGAGAATTGATGAATGTTCCGGTAGCCTTTATCTCCGAGCGAGGGAGGTACTTGCCGCTGTCATATGAAGCGATGGTAGTATGATATTTGCCGCTGTCATGTCTAAGCGAAGTAACATGCCGCTGTCATTGTCGAAGCGAGGGATATCATATGATGCCGCTATATGTCGAAGCGAGGGGTCCTAAAATTCCGCTGTTGTATTGGGACCGGAACAGTCACAATTCTAGTGATTAATGTGAAATATTGTGGATATAATTGGAAACGCGTTATCGATCATTATGCCATGAACTAATGATTTTGTGCATAAATTCGTGAAACAGGAACAACAGTGAAATGTGCTAATGTGGTGATCAAGGAGCATATCTATTATTTTGCCGCATGCGCTTAAATTATTTTTTGTTAAGTTGAATTGTGATTAAATGGTGATGTATATATGCTCATGGTGAGTTGTTCCTGTAGGTACGCTTTTGGACAAAAGGGGCTCTAGGTTGGGTTGAACGGTGAGCTGAAAGAGACTTGAAAGAAGTTAGATTACAGGATTTTGTTAGTCTTATCATTCATTTTGGGAATGTAATTAACTAACTATTGAAGTTTTATTTTGGCCTGTAATTAAATTGAGCTCACATAACAACCTGAACTCTAAGATGTCTCTATTACATGTTTAGCCATGTTTATATCTTGAATTCATCGTTAAGGAACTAGGGTCCTTACACCTAAACAATGGCACGAAAAATTTGACAGCGTCATGCTTTCAAATGGGTTTAAAACACATCAATGTGATAAATGTGTCTACGTGAAAGGAGACAATACAAACTATGTGATAGTATGTCTCTACGTAGATGACATGATAATTGTTGGTAATAACAATAACATCAATATTGCCAAGAAAATGTTGTCACGAAATTTTGAGATGAAAGACCTAGATCTTGCAGATGTGATTCTTGGGATGAAGATCACAAAACATGTAGATGGATATTCTCTCTCCCAAAGTCATTATGTCGAGAAGATACTTGACAAGTTTGATAAGGAAAATAATACCATCTCGAGAACACCTATGGAGGTGGTGTCAAATCTTTGCAAGAATCGCGGAGAAGGTGTGCAACAACTTGAGTACTCTAGGGTCATAGGTAGTCTCATGTATCTCATGAGATATAACAGATGGATGTGAAGACTTTTATACAAGGCATCCAAAGGGCTTCACAACCATTGGGAGTGAGAAAAAAGGTCCATTTATGGGCCTAAGAAGACATCCCGAAGTTTGAACTTCCATTTTGATAACATCATCAAAGTGTTTGGTTTTCTTATAAATCCGGAAGTGGCATGTGTGTGCAAAAGGGTTAGTGGGAGCAAGGTTACATTTGTGATGCTTTAAGTCGATTATATCATGCTCATTGTGAATGGTATTGGACTAATCGATTAAAACATGGTTATCTACTAATTTCTCCATGAAAGATTTGGGAGAAGCGTCCTACGTGCTTGGCGTAAGGATCTATAGGGATAGATCTAAATGATGCTTGAGATCTCTCAATCTACGTACATAAAACACTGTGCTAAAAGGGTTTAGCATAGAATAGTTAAAAAATGAGATACTTCATAATATGTCATAGTATTCATCTCTCAAGTCCATGGGTCTTAAGATTGATGAGGAGAGAGAAAATATGACATTGGTACCTTATGTTTCGACTTTTAATAGCATAATGTATGCTATGTTATGTACTTGGCTTGATGCTTAGAGTAATGATCAGACATCAGACAGATCCCAGTGAAATCACTGGAAACTGTGAAAATAATCCTCAAGTACTTATGAAGTACTTAGGATATGTACATAGTTTTTGGATCTATAAGTGGAGAAATAAAAGTTGATGGCTAAGCTGATGCTGGTTTTTCAGTCGGATGTAGATGATACCAAATCGATGTTCGGATTTATATTTAAGTTTAATGATGATGTTGTCTCTTGGAAACGTTCCAAGCAAGACACCACATCGAATTCCACCACTGAAGCTGAATACATTGCAGCATACGATGCAGCAAAGAGGCAGTTTAGATATGAAATTTCATCCAAGAGTTGGGTGTAAGTTCTAGCGCGGTTGACACAGTTCCTCTGTACTGTGACAACAATTGGGCTATTATGAATAGCCAAGATCTCATCAGTATCTAAACATATATTGAGAAAATACCATCTAATGAGATAGATGGTAGACGCGCCATTATTATCTAGAGAATCGCTTCAGCAGAAAAATATAGTGAATCCACTGACAAAGCCTTTACAACGATTGATGTCTGTCAGACATCTTGGGAAGATGGTCTTGAGACACATGAGAACTTGGCTAAGTGAAAGATATTGTTGTCATATGTGATTAAGTAAATCAATAGTTGATTGATTGTACTTATAATCTTATTATGTCAAATCTTTGTTTGAATATTAATATATATGGCACTTCTTCATCTGTTTACCCATGCATCTTGATCCATTGATGAAGTTCTTGAGATTGCTATAGTCCATAGAATGTGGTTACGCATATGATGGTGACCATGAAATACATTATTGACTGCAATTTCTAAATGTTCCTGGTCGATGAGCCTTCGAGCATGGGATATCCATATATGCTCGTTAGAGACTTGTATTCATTATGTGTCTAGTGTAGTGCACCGTGTTTCATAGGCGTTGTCTTGGAGAAGTCGGCACACATGAATAGGTGTTCATTAGGAATGAGTTCACTGAACGACCCTACTCGGAATTCTATAAGTGGTTACCATTTGTCGAGTATAGAATTCCTAGTCATAGTTGTGCACCATTACTCCTCATGACCCGAGGCGTCATTAAGGTCTTGATAGATAATTGTGTACTTTGATTTAATGACTGATCACATGTGGGTCATAAAGTTGTTATTTTGGGTATGCAGTGATAATGTCAGAGACCTATGATTGTCGTTGGGGATTCACCATTGGTCTTGATGAACCAGGATGTCCTATGTTTTTCTGTATATGATTCAAGGAATCTCTAGCCGGAGTGGGAGTGCTTGTGAAAAATGATTTTTTCATATACGCACACAATGAATCATATAACGTGAAACAAATATATAGTTATTGAAATCATAAGGGGCCTCGACCAACCGATGCCTTAGATTCAGTCGGGACATATTGAGTGAAAGGAATGTACTGCACGCTAACTACGACTGACAGGTTCTCGTACGTTGCTAGTCATTTGTATCTAGGTCTTCATGAAGCGCAGATGCTAGGCGCTACCCACGATCGGTAGGTTGTTGCTGAAATTATATTTCGGCAATTGTCTATTAAAGGAGTTTAATTGACAATGGGGCATTCAGGGTAAGCCAAAAGAAGTAGTTTGACTTCTAAAATTCACAAAGGTTGTGATCCACTGATATGATACACTTGAGCCTCGCTGGTCACAATCAACCGGCCGATCTATCGATGAGATTTGAGACATAAATGTTAAGTGCTCAATTTGATTGATTTAGAAGAGATGAATTTAATTTTTGAATGCTCATCAATTTAGTGGAGTTTCTATATTTGCAAATGTTTCATATATAGAAAGTTCTAGAATTAAAACGTTTGATATATTTATGTCTCATAATTATGTACGTCAGTTGTACATCAAGTTATTCAATTTGATTGACCTTCTTGGATTATGCGCTTAGTGCTCATGCGTTGGCTTTTGGGCAAGTGGGAGATTGTTAGCATATGTGCCATATAAGCCAAATGTTGGCATGTTGGCTTTATGCACCCAAAACCCATTAGTGACTCAATGACCCTATAAATAAGTCATTCTACTTTCTGAGAAAACTAAGACTCCATTCATTCCACTCAATACACTCACTCTCTAAGAAAAGCCATCATCACACTAGCACTGGTGCTGGGCTTGTAGATCTGGTCAGGTTGATTGGACTAGAGGAACACCTCATCAGATTGATTTCGATATTATCGGTAATTCTCTTTTCATGCATTTATTTTATAATTCTTTGCATGATTATATATGAATCAGGCGCGATCGATCCGTCCCTGGGTTATATCTGTTTATATTTCTTTTCCGCTGCGTTTGGATCTGACATCGGGGTACGGAAACCCAATAATTTCAACATCGATATCATGTCGTATCATCATTTATTCTCTCACCACAAATTTAAATATAATTTTAAAAGAGAAAGCAAAGACAAACAAACATTATAATCCAACACATGCAACTACTTCCCTATATCTTTAGAGGCTTGGACGCCACATTTTCAACTAATTTTTTAAAATTTACTTTAGTGTATTCTTGGCAGGTGGCCAATCAATCTCAAGCATTCCAAATTATGTAAAGTCTGCCACACATAATTCTTCATTTTCTAACACTCGGGCGTGAGTTGAATGTTTCTCTGAGGATCCTGACAATAATCGTAAAACATGTAGTTGTTTTGGACCCATGCCATGGCGATGTATTGCTGGCTGCTCAGCCCCGTAGAACCCGAAGGTGAGGCGGTGGCGGGGTGGCACGATGCGTCAGGGTTTGTGTCGCAGCCGTTGATCTTGAAATTATTGTACATTCCAACAAACGGTTGGAAAGTATAGTCTGCTTTGTACCTTCCATTCTCAGTAGCCCATGAAGAAGCATCCCATATTGATCCGTACAAAGACATTGGACTTAATGGGAATGTGGCATCGGTCTTTCTAGGGTATCTTCTAATAGGGACATCATCCACTAAAAATCTGCTTAGTTAACATTGTAAAATATCAAGATTTTAGTAGGAGGAAAAAATGGGAATTCAAATATTATTTTGCATGGGGTATAGATTAGTTAATGAAACATTATATTATTGCAATAGTCGTTTGGAGCTCAAAAATTTCGATCTAAATTAAGGGAGTGTGAAATTAAACTAAAAACTAAAGCTCCATAGGGAAATTTAATGTCTCGACTACATTTTGTGGGGAAAAACTATGCTGCATAAGCGTGAAAGCTATAAATATTAATATATGATTCACATAGAATAATCAAGAAAAAAAATACTAAAAATATTAAACTTTTATTGAAGTCAACAGTTTTATTAACCAAAACTACGTCTCTCTGTTTATAGGATGAAAAATAATAAAAACGAATTTTGGGAAATATTTGAAGTGAAAAGTCTATAATTAACAAATAAAAAGATACTATGATATAAGAAACATTGAAATGAAATCGAAATTAAGTTTTGAATTTCCTAAGTCTGTTTATTATATAAAAAATATTATGATAAAGGAAAAAAACATTAATTCAAAGGTCTATATGATCAGATTTGTTTGAAAATATCGAGGATCGTTGACATACTAAATTGTTTTTGCCCGAATCAAAAGAAAAACTTATTGGTTAAACTTTGTCATTCATTAGTCACTTGATGAACGATATGTTACATTACTTAAGGTTGTAGGGGGTATTTCAGAAAAAAATTAAAATTTGAAGTTTGCCCCTTAGTGTTTTTAGACAATTTATTAATTATACTCAAATCGTGTAGGCAATGACACCAATCACAAAGCTTTTTTTTTTTTTAAAAAAAAGGCAAAAATTTGTAAAGTTAGTGTTGTAAGTTGAGTTTAATTGTTTTTGGTCCTCTAATTGGTCGAATTTTAGTGTTAGTTCACTAAAATTAAAAAACAACTTCACATTTAGTCTTATTTTGGATACAATTTTCAATATCTGATGGGAAATGTTGAGTTGGCAGTAGATGTCGCTTAGCAAAAACAATTGGATATTTTTAAATTGAAAGAAAAAATTTGATATCACATTGGAGTATTATTATTATAACAATATTATAGTATATGCTGATATATGATCAAAAATTTATCGTTTTGCCAAAAGTTATAAGTACAGGTTAAGGTACAATACCAAAATTTTAAACCGTGCAATAGCTCAATCATCACATGTCATCACTCCCATAGCATACTTTCAACAATTTCTAAAGTTTTAAATTTTGATCAAGGGGTGGTTTAAGTATAAATTTACAAAATCATTTTTAAAAACTCTATTTACCAACTAAAAAATTGACTCAACAACTAACTCATTTGGCATCTTAATGTCAAATTATACATGGGTTGACTCAAAATATAAATTAAGATATTATAATCTGCAAGAATTTCTAATTTAATTAATTTCCAACTTACATGATCTCATCGGGATTCCATAGAATGGCATAGTTGTGAAAATCTTTGGTAGGGTCGAACCAGAGGTGAAATCTCATTTCTCTCCCTATAATATTACTCCCATCTCCACTCCCTTTCATGTAAACATTCGTCTGCAACACATATGGCTTGTCCTCTGTTGTCCCAAGAAATTCGATATCGATTTCATCATGGTCTCCTGGACGCTCTTCATTATTCGAAAGCTGACATTTCATTTTTTATTTATAAAATAAAATAAATTTAAACCGAAATTATATAATTACTGCAAAAAAAAAAAAAATTTAATATAAGAACAGTATATGTGGTTTGATTGAATTCATACATAGTAAGATGTAATCACTCCAGCAGTATAGCCAGGTTGAAGCTTGATCGCTGACCCGAAATAGCCTGATGAATAGGAATTCCGAGATATAAAACCACTTCCTGCATTTGTATCAATTCAGTTAACATACCAACATCTTTGTAATAATTTATATAATTTAAATTATCTAATGGTCAAACATCATATTTTGATCGTTTTAATGTCATATGGACAAAATTAAGTAATGTTTCTCTATGGTCAAATTATAATATTTTTATTATTTTGATTTTCTTGCTTCAAAATTCAAAAAAAATTATAGGTAAAATAAATGAAAAATATCGACCAGGAAAAGCCCATATTTGACCAACGCATGCATCCGAACTTTGTAAGTATAATTATTTGACTGGGTTGTAGTAACTAACGGTTTTTGAGTCACTCTTGTACTCTTTTTTATAATAAATTTTATCTTATCCAAAAATAATAATTATTTGAATGGATATGCCAAGAGTATATTGTAAATAAATTTTCGAAAAAAATTAATACTCCTTGCTGGGTAGCGATTGTCCCGCTTACGTTCCCGACGCTTCTTAATAATTCAAATAAGGAATAACGTTCATTCATATTGCATTTATCTTATGTTAAACGAAAACATGTTAGGCTACCTGAGGTTTTGTCAAGCCAAACAGATAGTGTCCCTTCTTCTAGAGTTTGATGCTGAGGACCCCAACGATTATTGAACAGTTGATTAAACACTATTGAGCCAATCTTGGAAGTAGGGTAGTATCCAGGAGAAGGTGGGCCTTGAGCATGGTTTAGTGAAGGGAAAAAAATGAAGAACAAAGAAATTAGAAGGGGAGCCATCTTGTTGGAACTATTATTATTCGAACTATAATTTGTGACCAAAATTGAGTTGGGGAGATGGATTATATATATATAATGAGTATAGTGTATGGGAGTATGTTGACATGTGTATATATATATAAGAAAATTTTAGTTGTTCAACTTGAAGACAAACGAAGAATAATTCGCATCTCATTCATACAAGAAATGATCATTATTGACATAAAAACATTCTTATAGTTTGTATCCATTCTCGATTTAGTCACTAACTTTTTTCACGTACCTAAAATTTTAAATATTTGCCCGGTCCGGTCCCCAACGTTAAGTCAAACGTCGAATTTAACTGAAAAGGCACGTCAAAATTCATGTGACCATTTTTGCCCCTAAAGTTTTAAAATTTTGCCTTTTGGCATTCTACCAAATTATTGAATACATTAAAACTGGACACTGTGTATTGGTGTTACTTTTTGTTTTGGCCTCGTTGCTGGGTACTGGTATATCTTATTCACATTAATATTGTTGCGTACTACGAAGTAGTCTTGATTTTTATTTAGAATATTTTTATTGTTTATTTATTTATTTTATTAGATTGTTTTTTGTTTTATTTCTCTTTTACGTCATTTAATCCATTGTTTCTTCTCTTTATTTGTAGGTTCTGGAGATTAGGTTGGGAGGTGACACGCAACGTTACCCCCAATAAGTTGAATTGGTTAAAAAGATGAAAACAAAAGAGGGAGGGACAAAAACTCATGTGGATAAATGCACCTATATATTCAGGAGAAGTTATTGTTACCCTTTCTTTTCTCTTTTTATTTACATCATCGAGGGTAAATACAAAATTTCAAGTTTGGGGGGATTTGATTGTTGGAATTTATGTCTCTAATGTTGTGAGCGATTTGCCTGGATTCCTGCTTAGGTAGTTCATTTTTGTTTTAGTATATTTTTGTCATGTCTGGTCTATTGATTTATTTTAAGTGCTTTAAAAAAAGTCTAGTTGGTAGTATTATTTTTTTATGTTGTATTATTTTTTTATGTTGTTTCAAAGTTGTGAATTGCATTAATTGTGAAGGTCAATGATGGAAAGTTAAATTTGACATGCGGAAATTTTGAAGTTTTTGGTTAAAGTCTAAGTGATCAATTCTTGTAATTATATTCATTTTGCTTTTGAGTTTTTCACATACTTGAGCACTTAGAACCATGATCATTTCATTGATTTGACGCTTTGAGAAATTTTATGTGATTTTGTGTTTCTAAACAGATTAATGAACTTTAAAACTTATTTGATATTTCATGATACTAAATGTGGATTTTAAATGAACATAGAAATGATTTAGGCAATTCTTAATAATTTTTATTGATCTAGTTACCCGTTAGTAGCCCTTTTGAGTGTGTAAAAAGAATTGGAGATGAATGATTTATATGTATTTTTATAACTTTCAGTCGATTTTCCAGATATTACATTTTTTTGAATCATGGTCATGAGACAGATTATGAGCAAATTGTTCAAACCATACAATGTAATTGTGAATTACGAGTAGTGTAGACTTACATTAGTACCCTTCGAGGAGAAATACATATGTTACATGTCTTAGGAATGATGTAGCCAATTTATGATTCATTGGAGCCTTTCGAGTCACCAAATTACATCATTTACCCCAAGTCACCCCTTTGAGCATATTGAAAAATCGAATGGCATGTGTTAAAGCACATGTTTGACCCACATCGCATCATTTCAAATTCATACTATAAGGCCCCGTTGCTAAGTAATTCAGAGTAACGATGATAATGATTAAGCAAACCTTTGAGATTACGATTTAAGGTGTTCCGATCACGACGCCTTGTATACGATCAAGATAAAATACATCAAAATACATATACATATACACAGCCATACATATATAATACATTGCCATGCAAGACACATACATTAAGTTGGGAATTAAAGTACTAATCATCCTAAATACATAGAACTCCAACACTTGGCAATTGGATGTGCCATTTTGCAAAATTCATCTTCCTCCTCCCTTGTAACTCACGCCTCCTCCTATCATTTCAAACCAACTTTTCATATTTTAATTTCACACCATGCTAGACAAGTTCTCTTCTTCTTCTTCCCACGAAATTCCTTCCTAATTCCTCCAGGAAAATTCGAAAACTCTAGCTAACCCAAATTTCTTCTGAAAAGTTTGGGTAAAACCCACATGCAATAGAAGAATATTGAGCTACAAGAAGAGAGGAGTAGAATGCATCAAGAAGAACTAAGAGTTGAAGAACAAACTTGGAGTTCTTGCAAGGAGCAGCAGCTTGTGGGTAGAACTTTGAGATGGGGTGGTGGTTTTATGCTCAAAACTTCAAGAATTAGGACGGTAAAACCACCTTTCCAAGTTTTATCATCATGCTTTATGATTTTAAGTCGAAAATAATGTTTTTGGAACAAGGAAATTGCTGTCAATTTACTCTCCAAAAAGTAGTGTTACATGCAGTTGACGATCTCGACGTTTTGATTTAGTTAAAGTCCGAATCTGACTTTGAGCTATGAATAAAAATGTAGATCTGCAAATTTTATGCGTTTTAAAAAAACAATGCATGCGATTTAGAGCTCAGATGAAAGAGTTATGCTCATTTTACTAATTATGCACATTTTGAGTCCTGCATGTACTTGTAATGCACATGCAGTAGGATTTTCGGATTATTGACGGAATTGTGTTCCGATTTTTAAGTTGAGATGAATATAGTTATAGATCTTTGAATTCTCTTCAATTTTTTTTTTTTTAAAAAAAGAGGACTCATTTCGGACTTATATTGAAGGAGTTATGATTTTTATATCAAAAGGGCACAATCTAAGTCTTGCATGTGGGCGGAAATACCCATGCATTATGTTCTTCTAATTCCTTAGCATTTTGGCTTGGAACTCCATAAAATGTCCTGCAGTAGACTTAGTGCTTTGAATTGGCTGTCATTTGCCACTGAAATCACTCAATTTGAATTTAAAACGAAAACATCATGGTATTTTAACTATCACTACTCAAGTTGAAAAACATATTTTTAAATGTTACGTTTTTAGTGTTAAAACATCTTTTATATGGATGAACTAGCTTGACATTTAGTTGAGTTTTTGAACTTTGAACATTAGAATCAAGTCATTTTGACGTCGTATGAATATTTTATGATTTTTCTACGAAAATGAGTCAGCTAGAAAAGGGTGAATTCCACTGTTTTTCCAAAAGATCGTTCTTGGCCATTTTTCATAGGCTATATGAACGAATTTGAAGATGAGTTGAACTGATGAAATGTTCATTTTTGAGTTAATTTTTAATCTACACTGGATCCTTGAGTTTTGGTTATGTATCGAATGAGTTACAAGCTGAGATTTACGGACATACGAGCCGAAACGTAGAAATCGGTATTGGGTCTAAGTTGATTAATGTGTTGTAGAGTTTTAAGCTAGTATGTGACATTATATTGCACTTGTAACTGTTTGACAAGGTTATTATATTCCGAGGTTATTTGAGGAGCACTCGGCAGAGTTAGTGGTTGCGCTTATCTTGTACGCCCAAATTAACCCTTCTCAGTTAACAACAAATTAATGTAGTAGTGTAAGTAGAGATCGAGCCCATAGGGAATTGTGTATTTTTATGCTAACAAGTATTGAAATAGAGGGGATTTGTGATTGTTAATTATCTAAAATTATCTATGATTCAAGATTGAAATAAAATAGGAATTAATCAATTAAAGATAGATCTTAGTTTCAGTCGACTCTACCATTGGAATTCATTCATCGATTTTCTCACAGATGTAAATTTTATGCATGAATATTCACCATTGAAGATTAACTCATATCTCACCTTAAGTTTAGTTAAATCGAAAACAACATTCAGATTTAACCCTTATCGTTTAATCAACCTTAACAACAGCAGTTAAGATTTAAACTAATGATAGCATATGAACGAGTAAGATTGGTGAAGCTAAACAACATAAACAACAGCAATTATGTTTAATCTAGTCAAAAGTTTTCCTTGGGAATTTAATAACCTCAACAACAGAGAAATATCAATCATAGTTGCTTCACAAATTCGATTAATCAAACAATTATGGATTTGATATCAAACTTAGCATTAGATTGTATGAAAAATCATTAGTTAGCTAGCCTAACAACCAAACAACACAATCATGGCAAGAATAATAGAAAAACTTATGATACTCAATAAAGATCACCAATTCAAAACAATAATCTCATGAATGAAATATACTCCAAGGTTTTGTCTTCCTTAACAAAGAATATGAGTTTAGCTACTCATAACTAATGAAAAAAAACAAAATAATGTAGGAAAAGCATGAACAAAAGTAAGACAAACTACGAGAATCACCACGCGTCGAGGTTGTAATCCCGCCTTTGTGTCTAATCTTCAATACGTCTTCAAAACTTCAAAGAGAATTTTACACTATGTCTAAAACTATGATAAAAGTCTGAATCCCTCTCCTATTGTGATGTCCCCGAAATGATTAATTGCAATTAAGGCATTAATTATGTTTATATGATTAATTATATGGATAATTGATTTACGTGTTGAAATTAATTATCACGATGAAATGCTTAGTCACATGATAGGCATGACCGGGGGTTACGTTTCAAGGTGCATGTTATGCATGATAGAAAATGGGATGTTAACATGATTTAATTGTGTTGATTGTTAATTATGAGGAAAGTATGGATTTAATGAAGTTGGTTGCATTTTTTGTAAAATGCTTTTAAAATACCATGTTGGGGTATTTTATACATCATGTTAATTTTTGGGTACAATTTAATTAACCCATATACCCCACTATACCCTCTTTCCCCTCACTTTACCCCTTTACACTTTAAAATCCCCAATTCACTCTCAAACCCTACCCATTTCACTATTTTCGATTTTGAGCAAAAGTGGAAGGGGAAATCTTCACAAAACCTTTGTTTGTGAGATTTATTGTAGGATTTGGAGTCCTTAAGAGGTATGGAACCCTTCCTAAAGTTTTTATGATGTTTGGTGTTGAAATGGGTTGGTTTTTGATGTTTTTATGTGGGTTTGTTTGGGTATATGTATATATGTTTGGGGTATGATTTTTGAAGTGTTTTATGTGGGTTTTAGTGTGTTATGATGATGTTGGTGTTGTAAGAAAGTTTGGGTTCGAATGGTTTGAGATGGAGCTTGAAAAATGCTCATTAATGGCGATTTTTCGTGGTTCAGGACTCGGCGATCGATCGCCCGTTCTTGGCGATCGATCGCGAGCCAGCAGTGAGCGCCAGTAACATTTGGCGATCGATCGCCACCTTTGGGCGATCGATCGGCGAGGCTGGCGATCGATCGCGCCAAAAGTGGCGATCGATCGCCAAGGTGTGAAATTTTCACCTTCGTCCAGTATGATCTTGCGATTGATTGGGCCTGGGCGGCGATCGATCGCGAGATATAAAAATATGTGTTTTTTATTTTGTGGGATTTTTGGATATTGGACTATATTTAGCTTCTAATATCGATTTGTATGGTTATGTAGAACCATATCAGGTATCGACAACATCAAGGAGATAAAGTTCCCCAACTTCTCCACTTTTGGAATTAAGATACGTAAGAGATGTGCGAGCATCGGACGGTTAACCATACTCCTACACTATGATAATGCTATAATTGCATAAGTATTTACGATGTTTATGATGATGATTATGATAAGTAAGTTTATGATGATGATGTCTATGATGAATAAAGACGACAAGATGTTTACGATGATGTTATGATAAATGAAGATGATTTCTATGATGAATAAAGATGACAAGATGTTTATGATGATGATTATGATAAGTAAGTTTATGATGATGATGTTTATGATGAGTAAAGAGGATACGATGTCTATGAGGACGATTACGATAAGTAATGATGATGTTAATATGATATTTATAGAATGATATGATGTTTACGATATGGTAAGATGCCATACGATAGGGTAAGATGCCCACATGGTAAGATGCCATGCGATGTTTATGATATGGTAAGATGCCATACGATGTTTATGATATGGTAAGATGCCATACGATAGGGTAAGATGCCCATATGGTAAGATGCCATACGATATTTACGATATGGTAAGATGCCATACGATAGGGTAAGATGCCCACATGGTAAGATGCCATGCGATGTTTATGATATGGTAAGATGCCATACGGTGTTTATGATATGGTAAGATGCCATACGATAGGGTAAGATGCCCATATGGTAAAATGCCATACGATGTTTACGATAGGGTAAGATGCCCATATGCATGAATGTGAATCAGGGTCAACAAAAAGAAGTTAACGAATAACCAGCAAGTTTACTTAACTAAGATTTTGTACATTTACTGTTATATTTTGTTATGAGGATATAAGATGATGGTGCTTATATGATGATGATGTTTATAAGATGATGATGTTATATGATGATGATGTTTATAAGATGATGATGTTATAAGATGATGATGTTTATATGATGATGATGTTTACAAGATGACGATGTCTATAAGATGCTATGATGTTTATGATGAATATTAAACTATGTTACTAGAAATGGTAGAATGTTCGGTGGTTGTTATGGGCAAGCGAGGAAGTTACTTGCCGCTGACATAACTAGCGAGGAGATACATCCGCTATCAAGGCGTAGCGAGGGGTATCACAATTCCACTTTATGTCGAGCAAGGGGGCCAATTGTGCTGCTGCCATAATAGAACCAGGACAGTTTCATTTCTAATTAACATTGTTGATTATGAGCATATATGTGAAGTATGATTTTAATCATTTATGTCAAGAACTAATGATTATATGCATGACTATGAAACAGGGACAACCAAAGAGGGTTAATGCGATTAACCAGGGAGTATACTTTACCAATTACTTTCATGCATTTATTTATATGCCATTACCCTATGATGTTAAGTGATGATGTACATGCCCATGATGGGTTGTTCCTGTAGGTACACTTTTGGACCGAAGGGCTAAGGGTCGGGTTGAGGCAGTGAGCTAAAAGGAGCATGAAATAAGATAGGATACAGGACTTTTGGATAGTCTCTACTCTAGGAGTAGTATAATTCTATCGCTTTAACATTCATTATTGAGAATGTAATTAATTAAGTTTTGAAATTTCATTTCTGGCCTGAAATCTTATTAGCTCAAAACTACAACCGGGACCCTAAGACGTCATATATGCATGTTTAGCCCATAATACGTTGTTAATATGACGATAAGGTAGGAAGACCCTACACCTATGGAGGCTAAACTTTGAGTTATAGTGTTAGGGAAGCTTGGAGGATATGTTAGAAGCTTCAAAATATGGTAAAAATCAAGTTTCCTTATTTATCCCAGACTCTGCTGACGATCGATCGCTGATGGTTGGCAATCGATCGCCAGCCTTTATTTTTCAACCAGAATGTTTTGGCGACCGATCGCTGCATTTTGCCGATCGATTGCCAAGACTTATTTTTTGTTGTTTTTGTTGCCCAAGTTTCTGTCCATAGGCGATCGAGTTCTCCTTCCTAGGCGATGGGTTTCGAGTCAAAAATCACATTTTAAGCATTTTCTTGGTCTACTTTGATTCCTTATCATCTCCAATGCTTTTCTTTATCCTTATTCATCGTTATTAGCTCGATTTCTTCGATTCCACCTATATTTACACAAATATATGATTAGGTAGAAATTGTATCAATTTATCCATTAGAACATACCAAATCGTAGACAATTAAACGCAATAGATGTGTCTATTTCTAGTCACATCAAAATCCCCCATACTTAGACTTAACTCGGCCTCGAGTAAATCAGATCAAAATTACTTCTTTTTTGTTGCTCATAGTTTCATAATGAACAAACTTGTCCTCACTTTAGTGCCTCAGCCATTTTTTTAAATGCATAGTTAAGAAAGGCGTTGAAAAGCTGGACAAGAATCTCTAGGCATTCCATACTCAACAAAGCAGCGAACGTGTGTGTGGTCACAAAAAAGTGTAAAGTACACATTATAGATCCATTTAATGTAATCCCATAATAGCTCGAGTTATACACTAACACAAGTATTAAGCTCACTTGCACACTGTTTCTCCACTATCTTAGCCACTTTTAAACACAAATCAAATAGGCCTTTATTAGCTTGTTGGTTGTCCTAAGTATTGGCTTATGAAAGAAAGGGTAAAAATGTATCAAACAAGAGAGTATGATTATATGCACGATATAAACTTCTCTCATTGCATGATTTTTTTCCAAACCTTGTTCATTTTTTTCAAGGTTTAACTCATTTATTTTCTTCTCGTGCCTTAGCTCCCTAAGGAGTCATATTTTTATCAATTATTTCAAGGCATTCATTTTCTTTCATGCATTTCATTCTTTTAACAATAAGCTTTCAAATATATGATTGAATGATAACATAAGTGCATGTGAAAGAAACACATCATACTTTGTTCAAAGGTATGGATTAAATCATATTTAGGCTTATTAGGGAAGGATGGTAAGCTAGTCAAATAATGTTGAATGACGGTTGTTTGTATGCTTAGCATATAACAATTCTTTGTATTAAGGCTCAAAAAGAGTACTAGGGATAATTTTATTTACATGGTAAGCTTGAAAGACTCAAACGCATCAAAGATCGCCTACATCACTTTCATGTTTGCAAGTAGTCTAGACATACGCCTCAAAAGAGCATGTAGTTAAGTTCTAGCATGTATCAGAGACTTCTTAAGACTATCACAAAATTCACATAATCTTCACTACGCTATGTACACTTCACAAGCCATGACAATATCGTGTTCAATGTATTCAACTACTAAGTCAAAGCATACTTTGCATTAGAGTTCAAAGTGTTCCAATGTTAACAATTCACCTATGTTAAAAAACATGCATGTCCTCAATCAAGTTTCATCATGGGCTAGTGATTCAAAAGTGCATGTTCATCACTAACTATGAGCTCAAAATTTTTCAAATTTTTCTATTTTTTTTTTCGATTTTTTATAATAAAAAAACAATAAAACACTACTGATCCCTCCCCCATACTTAATCTGACATTGTCCCCAATGTAAGTAAAAATTGTAAGGAAAGAGAAAAGTTTAACTAAAAAAAACAATGAAAGATAAAAAGGAAACTAACTCCCATTTGGTTGCCTCGCAAGCAGCCCCTCTATTTAACGTCGGTGGCCCGACTTCAGTTGCTCCTTCGTCATGCGATCCCAGGTGGGTCTTCGAGTGCCATTTTGACCACTCCATCAGCTTGGATACCATCATAATAGTGTTTCAGTCGATGGCCTTTCATTGTGAATTTCTTTGTTGTGTCCAAGCTTTGAATTTCTACTGCACCATAAGAAGAAACATTAGTGACTAGAGTCGAAGGCGGGAGTGATAAAGTAGGACTTTTTGACCAACTTCGAATGTCCTTCTTGAGATCATCTTATCATGAAAAGCCTTCGTCTTCTCCTTGTAAATTTTTGAACTTGTATATGCATCATTGCGTATCTCCTCCATTTCTTGTAGCTGCAACTTTCTATGCTCAACACTTTCATCCATCTTCATGTTCAAGTGCTTGATAGCCTAATATGCCCTATGTTCCAATTCTACAAGAAGATGGCATGGTTTACCAAAAATTAATTGAAAATGAGATATGCCCATAGTGCATCGTCCAAACGTAAGCTCCCATCTTTCCTCGTAGGATTGACAGTCTTCTCTAAGATGGATTTGACCTCTCTATTGGACACCTCAGCTTGACCATTTGTTTGAGGGTGGTAGGCCATGGATACCTTAT
Source organism: Haberlea rhodopensis (assembly GCA_907163345.1). Classification (NCBI taxonomy): domain Eukaryota; kingdom Viridiplantae; phylum Streptophyta; class Magnoliopsida; order Lamiales; family Gesneriaceae; genus Haberlea; species Haberlea rhodopensis. The sequence goes on along the minus strand of CAJQUN010000028.1, from coordinate 6,089,496 downwards.
GTGCTACGTGATATTTCTTCAACAAGCTTACCACCTTCCTATTGCAAAAATGGGTGCCGCTGTCGCTGATGATTGCTCTTGGGATTCCAAACCTGAAAAAAATGTTGTGTTTTATGAATCCTGCAACCATGGTAGAGTCGTTATTCCGGGAGGCTATATCTTTCACCCATTTCGAAACATAGTCAACTGCAAGCAAAATATATATATAATCATAAGAGCTAGGAAAAGGTCCCATGAAGTCGATGCCCCACACGCCAAAAATTTCACAAATGAGTGTGGGTTGTTGGGGGCATCTCCTTACGTTGAGAGAGGTTACCTGTCTTTTGGCACTCAGTGCATGACTTGCAAAAGTTATAAGTATCTCGAAATAGTGATGGCCAGAAGAAGCCACATTCAAGTAGTTTTCTTGAAGTCCTCTTGACTCCAAAGTGTCCCCCACATGCATAAGCATGGCAAAATTGTAGTATCGACCTCATGATCAGGGACTCATCGTCTAATGACTTGATCGGCACAGTGCTTCCGAAGATATGGATCGTCACATACGTAGTACTTGGCAACACTCTTGATCTTTTCTTTCTTGGCCCTAGATATATCAACAAGAATTTGATTAGTGGCCAAATAATTAACTATATCAGCATACGATGGGAATTTTGCATGAATGGGGAAAAAGGTGCTCGTCAGGTAAATTCTTCTCGTAGGCAGAGTTCATCATCTATGTGTGGTAGACAACTTAGGTGGTCCGCTACAGTGTTTTCAGTCCCTTTCTTGTCTTGGATCTCCAACTCAAACTCGCTCAATAATAAGATCCACCTTATCAGCTTTGGCTTTGCTTCTTTCTTTTTCATCAACTACCTAAGTGCTGCATGATCAGAAAATACAACAACTTTGGTACCAAGCAAATATGATCTAAATTTTTTCAAGAGCAAAGACAACATCTAAAAACTCTTTTTCCATAGTGGTATAGTTGAGTTGGGCTTTGGTGTGCGTTTATCGTATCGCCCAAATTAACCCCACTTAATATAATAATAATGTAGCAGTGTAAGTAGTGATCGGTCCCACAGGGAAGTGTATTATCTTGTGTTAACAAAAAAAAATTAAGTAATAAAATCCAGTGGTTTTGCATTTTTTAACTACAATCAATTAAACTAAAGAATGCGAAATTACTAGAATATCAAGATTAAAAAGAAATTCTTGGTTTTCGATCAACTTTACCTTTTGAAATTATTCACTTGATCATCGATCAACAAATAATTTGATTTTTATTCATTTATTCATCAATTTGAAATTTAATTCCTCAATCACCTTAATCGTAGTCAAATAGAAAATAGCATTCAAATTCAAATCTTATCAAATCATTAACAAAAACTAAAACCATTAAGATTAATTCTAAGATAGCTTTAAAAACTAGTAAGTTTGATGAATCTAATCAACAAAAATTACAGCCGTTAGAATCAATTATCCAATCGATTCCCTAAGAATTTAATAACACCAACAACAGGTAATTATCAATCTTAGTTGCTTCTTAATTAGTTTATATTTTGTATATTAGTACTAGGTGATCAATCTATCAATCAAACACAACAATCATATCAATCATAATCTGAAAAACAAATTGAAATTGAATTAAAATCACACAATAAACCCACCCAAAATTCTCACAAGTGTTTAAATCCAAAGGCAAGTATCCCTCAATCAAGAATTAAAAAGGTTTAGCCAAGCATGGCTAAATCAAAAACAACAAAAACTAGTCTAGAAAACATAAAACAAAGTTAGAGAAAGATTTACTAAAGAGAAACACGATTCCAGTTTGTCAATTACGTATTCGTGTTTTGATCCTCCAAAGCGTTCTTCAAAAGTTGAGAGAAAAATATATTTTATTCTAAGTCTAAAGTTCGAATAATCATGCTTGAGAGGCTGATTTTCGAGCTATATGGTAGGAGGTGTGCTAGGATAGGTTAAAATCTCCCAAAGATGGTAAAAAAATCAAGTTTTTTTTTCTCGGACACCACTGGCTATCGATCGCGATAAGCTGGCTATCGATCGCCAGCTTATTTTTTCAATTCTGCCTCTCGGCGATCGATCGCTATCTTCCAGGCGATCGATTGCTGATCCTGATTTTTTGTTGCTGATTTTTCTGTCCGTATGCGATCGATTTCTTCTTCCGAGGCGATGGATCTCTTGTCAAAATTACATTTTAAGCATTTTCTTGGTCTACTTTGATTCCTTATCATCTCCAATGCTTTTCTTGATATTTATTCATCTTTATTAGCTCGATTTCTTCGATTCCACCTACATTCACACAAATATTCGATTAGGTAGTAGTTATATCAACTTATCCATCAAAACATACCAAATATTAGACAATTAAATACAATAGATGTGTCTATTTCTAGTCAAACCAAACTCCCCCATACTTAAACTTTACTCGACCTCGAGTAAATCAGACTAAACTACAATATTTTTGTTGGCTCATAGTATCATAACAAATTGATTTTTCCTCACTTTAATGCCTCAACAATTTTAAAGATGCACAATAATGAAAAGCGGTGAAAATTTAATAGTGGAACAAGTTCAATCCCTAGACATCTTATACTCAACAAAGCAGCTAACGTGCGTGTGTGACCATAAACAAGTGTTATGTACAAATTATAAATCCCATTAATGTAAACTCATAATAGCTCAAGTTATACACTTATACAAATATAAGCTCACTTGCACATTCTTCTCCACTATCTTAGCCACTTGGACACATAAATCAAGTAGGTTTTTGTTAGCTTATAGCTTGCCCTAGGTATTGGCTTATGAAAGAAAGAGTAAGATGTATCAAACAAGAGAGTATAATTATGCACCATAGAAACTTCTCTCATTGCATGATATTTTCAAACCTTGTTCATTTTTGTAAGGTTTAATTAATTCTTTTCCTTTTTTGTGCCTTGGCTCTCATTGGAATCATATTTTTATCTATTTTCTCAAGGCATCCATTTTCTTTCATGCATCTCATTCTTTTGACAATAAAACTCTCAAAGATATGAATCAATGACAACATGTGCATGTGAATGAAATACATCATACTCCCTTCAAAGGTATGGATTTAAAAATCATATTTGGCTCAATAGGGAAGATGATAAGCTAGTCAATGAGTGTTGAATGAATGAGGGTCTTTAGTATGCTTAGCATACTACCATTCTTTTTGCATTAAAGCTCAAAGGGGATACTAGAGATGATTTTGTTTACATGCTAGGCTTGAAAGGCTCAAACGCATCAAAGATCGCCTATATCACTTTCATGTTCGCAAGTAGTCTAGACATATGCCTCAAAGAGTATGTAGTTAAGTTCTAGCATGTATCAGAGACTTCTTAAGGCTATCACAAAGTGCACATAGTCTTCATTACGCTATGCACACTTCACAAGTCATGACAATATTGTGCTCAAAATATTCAACTACTAAGTCAAAGCATAATTCATATTAGAGTTCAAAGTGTTCCAAGGTTAACAATTCATCTATGTTCAAAAGCGTAAATGTCATCAATTTGGTTTCATCATGGGCTAGTTATTCTAAGCATGCGTTCATTACTAACTATGAGCTCAATTTTTTTTTAAATTTTTCTATTTTTTTTGTATTTTTATAATAAGAAAGCAAAAAAGTCCTTCCCCCATACTTAAATCTTACATTGTCCCCAATGTAAGGCAAAAATATAAGAAAAGAGAAAAATTTAAAACTAAGAAAGCAATAAAAGAGATGGAAAAACTAACTCCCCTTGGGTTGCCTCCCAAGCAGCGCCTTTATTGAACGTCGGTGACCCGACTCCAGTCCAAAGATCACTCGAAGTTAGGTGGATCCTCTAGAGCCACCTTTATATTCAATTGTCCCCCTTCATCGTGTTGGACACCCTCGTAGTAATGTTTAGTCTGTGACCATTCACCTTGAATGTCTTGGTGGTGTCCCAACTTTGAATCTCAACTACACATGAGGTTAGCATTAGTAACAACACAAGGTCCATTCCATCTAGAACGAAGCTTACCTGGAAATAGGCGAAGACGTGAATGGTAAAGGAGCACTTTTTGACCAACTTCAAAGCTCCTCCTTGATATCATCTTGTCATGGAAGTCCTTCATCTTTTCTTTGTAAATCCTTGCACTTTCATAGGCCTCGTTCCTTATCTCCTCTAATTCTTGCAATTGTAACTTTCTATGAAGTCCACTCTCGTCATATGCCATGTTGAAATTCTTCACAGCCCAGTATGCTCTATGCTCTAATTCTACAGGAAGATGGCAAGGTTTACAAAAAATTAATCGATATGGGAACATACCTATTGGAGTTTTGTATGCAGTCCTGTAGGCCCAAAGTGCATCATCCAGTCTTAAGCTCTAATCCTTCCTTGTTGGGTTGACAGTATTTTCCAAGATGGCTTTGATTTCTAGGTTAGAAACCTCGGCTTGTCCACTAGTTTGAGGATGATAGGCGGTGGAGACTTTGTGTGTCATATGATATTTCTTTAGTAAACTTTTCACCGTCCGATTGCCAAAGTGGGTACCTATATCACTGATTATGGCTCTCGGGATTCCAAACCTAGAGAAAAGATTATGTTTGATAAAATCTGCAACAACCTTAGAATCGTCAGTTCGGGTGGCAATAGCTTCCACCCACTTCGAGACATAATCAACAAGCAGGATATAAACATGGCCATAAGAAATAGGAAATGGTATCATAAAGTCGATGCCCCATACGTCAAAAATTTCACAAATAAGACTTGGTGGTCGATGCATCTCCTTTCATTGGGATATGTTACTGGTCATTTGGCATTGAGCACAATTCTTGCAGAAATAGTAGGCATCACCCAATAGTGTTGGCCAAAAGAAGCCACATTCAAGCACCTTCCTAGACGTCCTTTTCGCTCCAAAATGTCACCCACGAGCATATGAATGACAAAACTTAAGAATGTCACTGACCACATTCTCGGGGATGCATCTTCTAATGATTTGATCCATGCAGTTCTTCCACATATAAGGTCATCCCATACATAGTATTTGGCATCACTCCTTATCTTTGCTCTTTGAGACCTAGACAATTCAGATGGTAATACATTAGAAGCTAAATAATTCACAATATGAGCATACCATGGTAAATTGTTGCTTATGGAGAGTAGTTTCTCATCCAGGAATTCCTCCTTTAAACAAATCTCATCATCCACATGAGCTAGACGACTTAGGTGATCCGCTACTTTATTCTCGTTGCCCTTCTTGTCCTTGATTTGTATGTCAAACTCACTCAAGAGTAAAATCCATCTTATAAGCCTTGGTTTTGCTCCTTCTTCGTCATCAAGTAGCGAATAGCTGCATGATCAGAAAATGACTTTAGTACCAAGCAAATAAGATCTAAATTTTTCAAGAGCAAAGACAACTTCTAAAAGTTCTTTCTCGGTAATGGAATAGTTTCGTTGGGCATCATACAAAGTCCTGGATGCGTAATAGTTAGCATTTGAAGCCTTCCCCACTCTTTGGCCTAAGATAGCGCCAACCTGCAAAGTCACTAGCATCGCACATGATCTCAAAAGGCTTACTCCAGTCAGGAGGTTGGAAGATGGGGGTAGAGGTCAATGACTCATTTAATCTATCAAAAGCTATCTTGCTTGCTTGATCCATCTCAAAAGCGACATCTTTTTTTGTAGTACCTTGCACAAAGGTGTAGCTATCTTTAAGAAATCCTTGTTGTACCTTCTATAAAAACCTGCATGTCCAGAAAAGAATGCACATCCCGAACACAAGTAGGATAAGGTAAAGACTGCATAACATCAATTTTAGCTTTGTCTACCTCTATACCATTAGCAGAATCGACGTGACCCAACACTATACCTTGTTCTACCATAAAGTGACATTTTTCAGAGTTTAGAACAAGGTTAGTGTAAGGCCTCGCTACCTTAAGTGTAGATTAAGTGCATTAAGAGAGCTAAACATGCATTCACCAGAGTATAAAGGTTCATGATGATGCTTTGAGCTTAAGGATTACAGTGCCAAAATAAAACTTCCCAAAAAGAATTAGTTACATTCCCACAAAATGAATGTAACAGCTATAGATTTACTCTACCCTGTGTAGAAACTATACAAAAGAATTTCATGGACTGCTATCCCAGTAGCACTCCTCACACAGCTCACTGCATCAACTCTGTCGTTAGCCCTCCCTGCCAAATGCTCCTACAGGAACAACCCCAAACCATGAGCATATAATAATCCATATTCACAACAATATGATTATAATGTGTAAATGCATAAACCGTAAATACAAAGCACTTCCTGTATTCCAATGCATTAAAACTCTCCCTTTGGTGTCCCTGTAGCATAACTCATAATCAATGGATTATAATACGGTTCCACAAATGTCATGACATATATTCAACCCACCCACACTAATCACACATCATAGTCTTGTTATAACAGTGTTTTTAATGCACATCGCTTTGTCATGACCGCGGCACTAATACCCCTCGCTTCGACATATCAGCGGCTTCGAATAACCTCGCTTTAATGTGACATTGACATTTACCATCGCTTCAACATATTAGCAACAAATATTCTTTCCTCGCTATGATATGACAGCAACAAGTATTCTCTCATCGCTTCAAATGACAGCGGCAAAGCATTAAAATCATCACTCGGGTATAATAACGACTATCAATAATATGCACCAATGCATCCAATATATATATGCAACCACAATGCATAATCCAAAATGTACAAATATATTTTACCGTTTGGTGCCCGTACGTCTCTCTACGTACCTTTCCAAAATAGGGGAATGTTGCAAGACTTTATCCCCTGCGTTGTGTTGCCACCTGAGAAGGCTCTACACAAGTGCACAACTCAATGTTAGAAGCTAAATCATAATCCAATACCAAAATCCAACAAAATAACCAAAAATCCCATATTTCAGATCTCGCGATCGATCGCCCAAGGGTGCCAAGATGTTATTGCCTGCACATGCAAAATTCGCTAATCGACGATCGATCGCCAAGTCCGGGCGATCGATCGCGAGGCTCACCGATCGATCGCCCCAACTTGGCGATCGATCGCCAAATGCTTCTGTCCACACACCATGATGCTCGCGGTCGATCGGTAAAATGCACCGATCGATCGCAGATGCCTGTAACCGTAATTTTTGCAATTTTCACACATTTCACCCCTTCCAAGTCATGTAACTCAAACAACCTCAAACCCCAACCATCCAACATAACCAAAACTTCAATATACAACACAAAATACATCAATAACCATTTAAAACTCATAAATCCCAACATAATCATCACAACCAAAACAAACCCATTTTTCCCCAAATTCACAAAACCAAAACCTACTTAAACATGCTCAAAACTTAGCAAGAAAGTTTCCTTACCCTTGAGCTTCAATTTCCTACCAACAATCAAGTAAATGCAAGCTTTGAATTCCTTCTCTTCCTCTCCTTGTGGTAGGCGATGAAATGGGGGGAAAAAGTGAGGGTTTTGTGAGATATAAGAGTGGTGGGGAAATAAGGGGTAAGGGGTGAGATATTAGAGGTGTGCGGTTTAAATTAAAATGGTACCCAATTATTTATCATGATGTATTAAAATACCCCAACTTGATATTTTAAAGCATTTACTCATAAAATGCACCATAACCACAATTTACATGCTTTCCTGATTAATGAGAACCAATCTCAAATAAATCATGCCAAATCACCAATTTTCCCCAACATGCATCACATGCACCCTGAAATGTATTCCCAGTTCATGCCCACCGCATAACTATACATTTATCAATCATAATAATAATCATATCACCATAATTATTATTAAAAGCCATAAAACATAGGATTAAGTTCAGGGATATCACAGTTAATCTCAATGCATCTTTTCAAAACAAGTGTAAGGCTAGCTAGACAATCCTTGAATGAATTACCGTAGATAGTAAAATCATCCATAACCACCTCTAAAATATGCTCAATAAACTCAGAAAATATACTAACCATACACCGTTGAAACGTGGCTGGAGCATTACATAGTCCAAAGGGGATGCGTAGGTAGGCGAATGTACCAAAAGGGCGTGTGAAAGTGCTCTTTTCTTGGTCCTACGGTGCAATTGCAATCTGAAAATAACTAGAATACCCATCAAGAAAACAATAGTAGGAATGACAAGCTAACCTCTCAAGCTTTTGATCAATGAAGGGATAGAGGAAAGTGTTCCTTTCTAGGCACAACATTGAGCTTCCTATAGTCGATACAAACTCTCCACCCATTCTGAATACGTGTGGGAACTAGCTCATCATATTTGTTCTTGATCACAGTGATTCCAGTCTTCTTTGGTACAACTTGAACTGGACTGACCCATTGGCTGTCTGAGATGGGGTAGATCACCCCAACTGCTAAGAGCTTTAAAATCTTCTCATCACTACATCCATCATAGGTGGGTTAAGCTTCCTTTTAGGTTGACATGTAGGGCTCCCTCCTTCTTCTAGTAAGATTCAATGCATGCATGTAGAGGGACTGATTCCCTTGATGTCAGCAATGATCCATCATCTGGCAGTCTTGTGCTCCTTGAGCACTTGTAGAAGTTCTTCCTCTTGATCATCCCCAACTTGCTAGAGATGATTACGGGCAATGTGTCTCCTTCACCAAAGAATACACTTGAGATGGCTAGGCAGTGGTTTCAACTCAATGGTGGGTGCCAGCAAAACAGATGGAAGTAATCTAGTGTTATAAATAGGCAATGACACAAAAGAAACATGATCTGACTGAGATAGCTCAAGTGTATCATCCAAGGTAGCTATAGTATCTTTCAATTCATCAAAGAGAAGCAACTCTTCATTCTCCTTGGCCATAGCCATAGTAAGAGTGACTTCTAGTTCATCCCTCCCTACAATCTCAAAAACTTCCTCTGACAAATAGTCAATGGCATCAATCGAATACACAGTGTCATCATTATTGCAAGGATATTTCATGGCATCATAAATACTGAAAGTAACAATCACCATCAAATTTCATAGTAAGGGTACCACTATGAACATCTATCTCGGTCTTAGAAGTTTTTAGAAATTGTCTTCCTAACAAAATGTCACTACTCATGTCACCGTTCTCCATATAAAGCACATAGAAATCAGCAGGAAATGCGAATTCATTTACTTGCACAAGCACATCTTCAATCAGACCCCTTGGATATGCACTAGACCTATCCGTTAATTGAATAACTACTCCAGTAGCATTCAAAGGACCAAGTTGAAAAGAAGCATAAATAGAGTATGACATGACATTAATCGATGCTCCTAAATCTAACATGGCCTTTTCAAGACTAGTGTTACCAATTGTGCATGGGATATAGAACATATCTAGATCCTTGCACTTTGTAGGTATCTTTCTTTGGATGACAGCGGACACATTTTCACCCAATTCAATCTTTGGGATCCCTTCAACCTATGATTTCTCTTTGCATTGCATAAATCTTTTAAAAATTTTGCATAACGATGCACTTGTTGAATAGCATCAAGCAAATGAATGTTTACCTCACACCATCCACAAGTTTCATATAATCCTTTGAGTCCAGCTTCTTTCCTATTATCTTTTAATGCTTGGTGAAAAGGGGGTGTAACTTTATACCCAGACAAGGGAGGAAACTTACTTTTTGGTACCTAATTTTCCATGGTGGCTTTGTGTCCAACTTCAGCTTCCTTCTCCTCATCATCCTTGGGCGGGTTTGGCTCCGTCTTCTCCGGTATCTCCAATTCCTTACCACCCCTTAAACTGCACTTGCATCCTCCCTTGGATTCACCAATGTCTGGGAGGGTAGGGTGTTCGATCCATGAACTTCCACACGATTTAGTGCGGTAGCTAGTTGACCCACTTGAGTGTTCAAGGTTTGAATACTGGATCTCGTTTCCTGTTGAAATTTCGTAACATTATGAGCAAGATCTTGAATAATATTTTCCAATCTATCACTAGTAGAAGGGAAATTAGACTATTGTGTCCTCTGAAATGATGGCTTGTAGGGTGGTGGATGTGACACCCCTACCTTTTCATTACACATGACATGCATATCTCTTTTATACACGTGTAAATACATGAGGCATGTCGCCTAACATTTAAGTAAGGGCTTCACATCACTTATATACACATATGACTGTGATTATATCATGCCTATAAAATATTTAATTCGTTGCAGCGGAAATTGTACTTTATAACATGTAAATTTAAAACTTTTTTCCATAATAATATGTACATGGCATATATGCCACAAAAATGGATTGATGATGTATCTCTCATTACCCATACCGACAACCTATACACATATATGTACAATGATGAGTAGAGGGAGAAGAATTGCAGATCAGCCGGCCAACTTTGAATCCATACTTCAAAATATTCCAAAAAGACTTCTACACCTTCCTATAGAGTCGACTTCACTTTGGATTATCTGAAACAAAACATTTCACTGAGTATATACGAATAACTGATATTCAACATAACATGAGTATACAATTCATCATATCTGTAGTAAAACTTGTAAAACAAATAATTCACATGTACACATGTATGTATGATTATTTGTTCTTCTGTTATGGATAAACTAGAATCAAGAACAATTCGTGATCACAAGATGGTCATGGCACTCTGTAGATCCCCTTTTGAGTTTTCAATTAACTCGAGATCGATATTCTTTGATTCTGTAATTCTGATCATACACAAAATGCAATAACACGTTGTTCAAGATCCTTAGCATCCATAATAGAGTTGTATATATGCACATGAATGCACAATTCATGTTCACATGTCAATATAATGAAAGCATCACATAAATTCATCATGTACAACACATACTTACACCCATTATAAAATCAGTTCTCATAACATAAATCGTATACTTATGTACATTTAAATACCAAGTTATCGGATATACTCACAAACGATACATCTATCTCAAGAACTCTTTTAATTCTCCTTATCTGTAGCTTGTTTGAGATTATGACATAAAAATACATTTATCCCAAACACATTAATAAATCATCCAACATTTACATTTAACATGTTTTCATAGTCCACGTACATCATACTAGGATCCCATACTTTAAATAATCAAAGAAAACCATTTTTTTCCAAAAATGTTGCTTGAGAGATAAATCTCTAAGGAGAGGCGATCGATCTCTACAGGGGCAGAATGTTTTAGTGGAAAATTATGCATTTTTCAGCTTTGATACAGTTTTGTATAAAATTCATAACTAATTCATATGAACTCCAAATGAGTCCCAATTGGTGTCCAATTAAAGATAACTCAAAGTTATACAATTCATATTTGAAGTGTTTAAGGTAATTAAATCATCTTCATAAACGAAATTAGAAAAGAACATCAGGTTTCAGAAATCATTCCATTTTAAATGTCAACATGTACACAGTTCGGCAAAACTAACATAACTCATGCAATATAACTCCAAATTACTCGAATTTGCTATCAAATTAAAGATAACTCCACATACGACAACTTTCAGTTGAACACCAACATCAAAATCAAAGTGTAAGAGTGTCAAAAACTCAAAACACCAGAACATAAAAGTTATATTTTTCAGCAGATTTCTAAAACATGTTCTTTCTTTCCAAAACATCTTATACCTTCTTTAAACCTCTTCCCTTCATGTATAACATCAAAATCTATTTCAACATACATGTTTTTTATCTAACACACGCAAACCCTATGTTACTTCTCAACCAACATCAATAAACACATCATTTAGACTTGTAAAACATAGAAAAACAAGAGTATAATCATAGGTATACCTTCCTCTACAAGTTTTTGGAACAAAACTTGAGTTTGTATGACTTTTTGATAGGTTTTCCCCAAGCATTAAAAGTAGAAACGAAAATGACAATGAAATCTGATAATTTTCCTTCCTAAGGCACTAGATAACTATTAAGTATATGAAATATTGCACTTTAGCCCTTCAAATCTCTATCATCTTACACTTAAGTCCCTCAACTTTGTATATTCATAATTTTAACCATATTCTCAAGATAATGAAACCGACTCATTAGATTTCAATTCTTATCATACTTATCACTCAAGTCATGCATTCAATAGAATCCAAAACAATATCATATATCAATATATAAATTTCAAGTATCTTATATTCACCATATACCACACATTTATGCACATCAAATGCTCCTATATGAGTCATGATGTTTATGCATGATCATGTAAATCATGTAAAAGGTTTGGGTCATTACAGTGGATGTTGTGGCACTTGTGGTGGAACATGATTCATCGATTGTGGTCCATAGCTCAGATTAGGGTGGTCTCTCCATCCTGGGTTGTATGTGTTCGAGTAGAGGTCATATTTGCGTTGTGGTTGCCACAGAAATCCACCCGCTGCATTAACTTGCTCATCAGATGCCTCTTGAAGTGAGGGGCATGCATCCGTGGAATGACTCATCTCCAAACAAATTCCACACGGCTTCACATTCTTTCCATTTCCTCCTGCCATTTGACGAACAAGAGAGGTGAGGCTAATAAGTTGTTGCTCAAGATTAGATACATTTACCTCCCCTTGTTTCTTTTGAGTTGGATCATCTCTAAAGTTGCTAAATTGCTGTGAGTTGGCTGCCATATTTGCTATCAAATTTCTCGCCTCCTCCGTTGTCTTATCCACAAAAGCCCCACCGCTCACATCATCTACCAAATTCCTGTCACTAGACAACAAACCTTCATAAAATGAGTAGATGTTCACTTATCTGATGTTGTGGGCAACTTGCACATAACTTTTTGAAGCGTTCCCAGTACTCGTGATGTATTGCCTAATGCTGTAGATCTCCTTTTGTATGTTGGCAGTCCTCGATGCTGGAAAGTATTTCTCAAGAAAAATCCTCTTCAAGTCATTCCATGTGGTAATCGAGCCTGATGGTAGACAGAATAACTAGTCCTTCGCAGCATCCTTTAAGGAGAAGGGAAATTCTCTCAGCTTAATTTGCTCATCTGTAATCCCGGTCGGTTTCATGGTGGTGCAAACCACATGAAATTCCATTAAGTGCTTGTGAGGATCCTCACCTGCAAGTCCATGAAAAGAAGGCAACAAATGTATTAGTCCAGATTTTAATTCAAAATTAACATTTATTGCAAGAATAGGAAAAGTAATGCAGAGAGGTTGTTGGTTCAAATCTGGATTGGCCAATTGTCATAGACTTTGATTCGCGGCCGTTGTTGTTCCTCTCTTCCTCTTCTAGTCTTCAAGTTTCTCTTCTTCGCCTATGTATTGTCCTCTCGATCTTTGGATCGTATTGAATGTTGTCTTCTTGATCTGAGGGATCACCTGTACTCATGAATAAACGAGAAGAGCATAAAAAGAAATAAAAATAAAGTTAACACAAAAGTAAACGCATTCCCCAGCAACGACGACAAAATTTGGTATGTGTTTATTACACACGCCCAAATTAACCCCACTCAGTATAATACTAATGTAGCAGTGTAAATAGAGATCGATCCCACAGGGAAGTGTATTCTCTTGTGTTAACAAAAAATAAAATTAAGAAATAAAATTCAGGGGTTTTGCAATTTTTAACTATAACCAATTAAACTAAAGAAAGCAAAATTACTAGATTATCAAGATTAAAAAGCAATTCTTGGTTTCGGTCAACTTTACCTTTGGAAATTATTCACTTGATCATCGATTAACAAAAGATTCGATTTTTATTCAATTATTCATCAATTGTAAATTTAATTCCCCCCTCATCTTAATCGTAGTCAAACAGAAAACAACATTCAAATTCGACTCTTATCAAATCATTAATCAAAACTACAGCCGTTAATTAATTCAATGATAGCTTCAAAAACGAGTAAGCTTGATGAATACAATAAAAACTACAGCCGTTAGAATCAATTATCCAATCGTTTTCCCTAAGAATTTAATAACACCAACAACAGGTAATTATCAATTAGTTGCTTCTTAATTAGCTTTAGATTGTGTATGTGATTACTAGGTGATCAATCTATCAATCATAATCTGAAAAACAAATTGAAATTGAATTAAAATCACACAATCAACCCAAAATTCTCACAAGTGTTTAAATCCAAAGGCAAGTATCCCGCAACCAAGAATTAAAAAGGTTTAGCCAAGCATGGCTAAATCAAAAACAACAAAAACTAGTCTAGAAACATTAAAACTGTAAGGACCCCCCGTGCCCTTAACCCGTTATTAGTGTATTAATCCATACCATTAGTGCATATAATCATATTATCATGGGGAAAAGCCATATGCAAGTGCTACGCCATATTAGCTATCCATAAAATTCCTTGCATTCAATCCACATAATATTCAAATCCCCCAACCGAGATTACATATATGACATACACCCTCATAATACACTAACATTCTCTCAGTTCATTTAGCAATTCCATATTTAATTGCGTGCAAACCATAAATGAACAGAGAAAACCGTAGCCCATTTATACATTCCATATACACATAAAATATACTCACATGAGAGCACCCAATGAATAAGCGTGTATCTAATGTATAAAATACCCTACTGGATACCGTTACTGTTACTTCAATCCTGGAAGCACCTCCCAAGCACAACTCGATCTCAACTCTGGATCTATGCGCTTATTCAACCAGCTCTGGTACCTCGATCCGGGAAGTACCTCTAATCAATAGCCCGAGCGTAACTCCAAAGCTGCTGCTACACCTGTGACACCTGTCCCAACAGAGACAACCCCCACACGAGGTGAGCATACCAATACCATCAATCCAATAATCATAATATTGCAGTTCATAATTTACAGAATGTAAATGCCATAATTTAAATGATACTCCCTGGATGGCATCATCCTCATCCGGGATCCCCTGTAATGTCCCGGTTCTCAAAATAACCAAACTCATCAAATTCCCAAAACCAATTAATCGCCACATAGATTAACTAATACCATTTCTATTATGCCAGTTCCATAATCAATATGGTAAAATCATTATATAAGAGACCGTAGCTATCACATATATTTAGTCAATGATTCCATGTTCCTATTTCATTGCTCGCTCCACAATAGCGACATTCTAAACCCCGCGCACGCTCAACAATAGCGGCGTCATAACCGATGGTCGCTCAACGGCGACAGCATCCCAAATCATTGCTCGCTCAATAGCGGCACCGTATGGTTCCCAATGTATGTCCATTTAACGCAGTTATCATTTACCATGTATATCACTATCCCTTTATTGCAAATACTACATACCATGCATTTCAATGCCATTTAATGCAATTACCAGATACCATGCATTTCAATGCCCATTTAATGCAATTAACACATACCATGCATTTCAATGCCCATTTAATGCAATTACCACATACCATGCATTTTACAGTTGCAACATTATAATAGGTTATGCTCGTACGTCATACGTACCTTATAGTTCCGTAGTTCGAGTCCGACCTCGCCTGAGTCCCACGACACGATGAGTCAAGTGCTAACATGCAAATAACTCCCAATTAAACATAGGCATGCAATCACGTGCCCAAGCACGTTCATAACCCCCAAACATATCGTCAATCCATGACGATTATCAAAATAAAAGCCCCCCGGCTAAGCATGCATAATACCCAAAATATTCCATTTTGACAGTTTAAAAGATAGTCAAAAACCCAAACGAGAATTCCGTTTTATTAAACTTTGGCTCCAACCAATCCATTTTAAAGGTATAGTATTCCTATTGGAATGTAGACATTGCCCCGGAAACGGCCCCTTTAAACCTCGGTTCCAAAATCCCGACAATTTCCAAAAATTTCAAAAAAACACAATCCTTCGGGTGGCGATCGATCGCCACCTTTATCGCGATCGATCGCCATAGTCCAGTGGCCAAACGAGTGCATTCTCGCGATCGATCGCCAATCCTCGGGATCGATCGCCAACCCGCTCGGGATCGATCGTCGAGACCTCGTGATCGATCGCCAACCCGCTCGGGATCGATCGCCGAGACCTCGCGATCGATCGCCAGCACTGTTCATCGTCACCCAAAATACAGCTGCACGTCGCGATCGATCGCCCCACCTCGGCGATCGATCGCCACCTGTGATTTTCCGAAAAATTCGAGTTTCCATGGTGTTTTTGACACCCAAACTCAAAACCAACACCCCATACACCACCAACACCTCAAACACACCCTTAAAACTCAATAAAACTCCAATAACAAATTTCAAGATTTTTACCCAAAAACCACAAACCCAAATCTAACATGAATACCCAACCAAAATCAACAATATTACTACCAAATCGAAGACAATGACGAGGGGAAGACTAATACCTAATCATCTTCGAGAAATCGGCCTCCGAGCCAAGCTACCATCGATTTTGCTTCCAAGAGCAAAAGAGGGGAAAATGGTGGGGGAGGGTTTGAACGAAGAGAGATGGAATAGAGAGAGAGGTTCCGTGCTAAAATGACGGAATACCGAGTCCACTTGGTATATATAGCACCAAAACTCGAAAATACCAATCCCTTCACAAATACATCATGATTCATTAAAAGTCATCTGTTTTCAAAAATCATCTCTCCAACTCTAATTCCACTACGAGTCCCAGTACAAAGTACTCGGACCACAAATCCCACCAAAGACCAAATTCCAAGGTTATCACCACGATGAGTACACAATCTCATCCCTTGGATCCAAAGACTCCAAAAACAGGATTTAACATCCCCGGGAGTCCCAAAACCACAATTATTACACAATTGCCACAAATAAAATCCATTAGGGATTATTACCATACCGGGATTAACACTAATAATTCCCGGGTATCACAATTATCCCCCACTAACAAAATTTCGTCCAAGAAATTTGCACAGGCGCACTCACAAACGCCGAGACAACGCAAACCAAATGGATCTACATCGCCGAATCATGAACATATCATGAACGACATCCCAACTGCGAGGACACCGACCTCGCACCAAAATCTGGAATGGAGTAAACCTCCCAAACCCTCGCAACTCAAAGAAAGACATCAGCATTCCCGATGCCAACCAATACAAAGTAGTCAGCCAACCATAACTGCTAACCAAACGAATCATTCGTGATTCCAAAATAGATATCACCTCGACGATATCTCTATGATTCAGCCTACGATGTTAACCATACATCTTACCCAGAAAACCACCAGTACACTATAGTGTACTTATACCAAATTTGGTTCCCGCTTTCCAAATCTATCTCCATCAAAGGAGTGGTTGCACCACATTGCAACACGGATTGGGCCACAACACGGCCCCGATCAATACGAAACACATCTCCAAAGATGCCTACTTCCGTGTGTTCCAAGAAATCACATCTTGGTCCAAACACACAAATCGAGACTCCACAAGGTCTCAAATTCTCAAAAGGACATTCAAGAACAATCAATTGCATTCCCGCCATACGTGTCAACCACGACACTAAACAAATCCGAATCCTGGCCATCCCTCGTTTATCCTGGGATTCAACAATCCTAAAATAGGGAGGCTATCGAATTAACCAGCAAGAATTACCATGGTCCCAAAACACGACAATCCCTTCTCAGGGGAAGTCAATAGGACCTCACGATTATTCCTCAGAATACATCGTGCCATCGATATTACCAGTCTCAAGGTGCCACAATCTCACCGGAGATCCATTCATCAAAGCATATAAATCCGATGCTCGACGAGTACCGAAACACGGGCATTCGTATACACATACATGCCCAAGTACCAACACAACATGCATACTCAATGCAATAGACTCAGGTATCTCCAAACATACC
The DNA here is from genome assembly GCA_907163345.1 of Haberlea rhodopensis. NCBI lineage: Eukaryota > Viridiplantae > Streptophyta > Magnoliopsida > Lamiales > Gesneriaceae > Haberlea > Haberlea rhodopensis. Next base: position 6,071,724 of record CAJQUN010000028.1, on the reverse strand, counting down.
CAGAGTCCCATAACCAACTGTCAATCCCAAGCTATTCTCACCTCGTGGAGAATAATGATTGACAAACCAAAACTAAAGGGTGTGATTTCAACATCAACACCAGACAAACCAAATCAACGAATCTCCCAAGGGATTCAACCGGTAGGTATCTCAATACCGCTGTGATGCCCCGAAATTAATTAATTGCAATTTGAGCATTAATTATATTTATATGATGAATTATGTTCATAATTGATTTATGTGTTAGAATTAATTATCATGTTGAAATGCTTAGTCACATGGTAGGCGTGACCTGGGGGTTGCATTTCAGGGTGCATGTTATGCATGATGGGAAATGAGGTGTTAACATGATTTAATTGTTTTGGTTGTTAATTATGAGGAAAGTATGGATTTAATTGAAGTTTGTTGCATTTTTGTAAAATGCTGTTAAAGTACCATGTTGGACACTTTATACATCATGTTAATTAATGGGGTACAATTTTTACTATAACCCTTTAACCCCACTCTACCCCACCTTTTTATTCCACCTTACCAATCACTCTTAAATCCCCAAAATTCATTCCACAACCCTAACCTCACCTCATTTTCGAAATTCTTCAAAGGAGGAAGGAGGAATCTTCATAAAACTTTTGTTTGTGGGATTTTTGTTAAGATTTGGAGTCCTCAAGAGGTATGAAACCCTTCCTAAAGTTTTAATGATGTTTGGTTTAGAAATGGGTTAGCATTTTGTGTTTTTATGTGGGTTTGTTTTGGGTATGTGTTGAATGTGGTTGGGGTATGATTTTTGAAGTGTTTTATGTGGGTTTTAGTGAGTTATGATGATGTTTATGTTGTTGGAAAGTTTGGGTTTGAAGGGTATGAAGTGGAGCTTGAAAAATGCTCAAAAAGGTGAAAAATCGCGCACCAGCAGGTGGCGATCGATCGCCATGTATGAGGCGATCGATCGCCGAAGTCCAGTAGCGATTTACACAGCAGACGATCGATCGCCTCAAATGAAGCGATCGATCGCCGCGAGGCAAACAGTCAGGCAATCGATCGCCACATTTTAAGCGATCGATCGCCGCTGTTTAAAAAGTGGAAAATGATGATTTTTGTTGAATTTTTGGTATTTGGCTATTGTTTAGCTTCTAATATTGATTTGTATGAATGTGTAGAACCATCCCAGGTACCCACAACATCAAGGAGATAAAGTTCTCCAACTTCTCCACTTTTGGGAATTAAGGTACGTAAGAAAAGTACGGGTATCAGACGGTAACCCATTCCTATACTATGACTACGCAATGATTGTATAAGTATTTACGATGTTTATGACGATGATTATGATAAGTAAGTTTATGATGATGATGATGTTTATGATGAGTAAAGATTATGTGATGTTTATGAGGACGTTTATGATAAGATGCTGATGCTTATAAGATAATGATGTTTACAAGATGATGATGTTTATGTTATAATGATGATGATGTATGTTTAACTATGTTATTGGGAATGGTTGAGTGTTCTGGTGGTTGTTATGGGAAAGCGAGGAAGGTACTTACCGCTGACATAGCTAGCGAGGAGATTACATCCGCTAACAAGGTGTAGCGAGGGGTAATCATAGTACCGCTATATGTCGAAGCGAGGGGGCCAATTGTTCCGCGGACATAACAAGGCCAGGAACATCCCCATTTCTCAATAACAATGTTGATCATGAATATATGTGAAGTATGATTTTAATCATTTATGTTAAGAACTAATGATTATATGCATGACTATGAAACAGGGAAAACCAAAGTGGGTTAATACGATTAACCAGGAAGTATACGTTACGATTATTTTCATGCATTTGTTTATATACCATTACCTTATGATGTTAAGTAATGATGTACATGCTCATGATGGGTTGTTCCTGTAGGTACACTTTTGGACTAAAGGGCTAAGGGTCGGATTGAGGCAGTGAGCTAAAAGGAGCATGAAAGAACATAGGATACATGATTTTGATAGTCTCTACTCTAGGAGTAGTGTAATTCTATAGCTTTAACATTCATTACCGAGAATGTAATTATTAGGTTTTGAAATTTTATTTTTGGCCTGTAATCTTATTAGCTCAAAGCTACAACCGGTACCCTAAGATGTTATGAATGCATGTTTAGTCCATAATATGTGGTTATAATGATGTTAAGGTAGGAAGACCCTACAACCGCCTTCCTCACAAGGAAAGTGTCATGAATCCATGACCCTACAACCTCGAACCACCGTTCGGAAGACCTGGATATATTTATACCAAAATATATCCCGGAACCCAGAAATACACAACTGGTTAGAATAGTGCATCAATGCCACCATTACCCGATCAAAACCCGTATACGCCATGTATACACATCCCAACGATGCTCTGTACTAATGCCATAGTACTCCGCAATCGAGCATCTCCCCGGAGACGTCTCACCGAGGTAAGAAATCCATTACTCGATCCAACACCAGTAATGCTTACCATGGCTGATTTACAATCAATCCACGACCGATGCAAGCTGTCTCCAAGACAGTACAATCCAAATCTCTCCAAGAGACAAAATCAATATAGTAGTGTTACCCCACTAACTATCCCACAACTCCAATTGTGACTCCCGTTGCATTCCATATGCAAGGATGCTCAACTAGAGCTAACAACGACTTGTTGACACTCGTGTTGGTACTACCAACAAAATTGAGCTGTCCCAGTACAAGTCCCTCAAAACAATGGGCGTATAAACGTCCCCGTGAGGTATTCTCTGCTTCAATCATCCTGCCACAAGAAGACTACAAAAGTCTACCATAACCCTCATCGTATCACCATACGTTCACCAAACTCGAATCCAACGAGCAGTATAATGGCTATCACAAGCACGCTAAAGTACTGCAACAATACCTAGCTAGCGATTCGCTGGCCCCATAGCTTATACCAATCTATCAACGTGACAGATGTCCCATCCCGTTATACCATACCTTACAAACCATTAGAGTTGTGGGTCATCACCCAACATATCTCTAAAACACCAAGCATAATGGACATCCAGTGTCCTTGCTCAACTACGAAGCGATCCTAATCCATTAGGACTTATCCCACACCCTCAGGGTGGGTGTGACCACGCCTACCACACATCACAACAACAAGCGAGTAGTTTCCTCAATGACTACTCTTACCACCCAATCACTTGGCCTTAGCCATCCCAGCGAGTATACCCAAAGGTATCACTACCCGACAAATATTTACCTCTATTACATGATGCGGTACACTCACCGGTACAATGCATCCAATACTCCATCGAGCAAACCTGCTCGGCATAATGGTCTCGTCAACTAGTGACCCAGACTCTACCATGTGCTCACCATCGGCACTCAAACCACATGATTAAATACATACACCCAGACGTATTATTCGTCTAAACGGCGCTACACGTCTACATAGAGCATCCACTATGTCATCGTCATCCTGACGGTATATGTCAACAAATGACATCCAAAATGACATCGTCAACCCGTGACGGTACATGTCAACACCTCACATCCATAATCTCATCGCCAAACACATGACGGTATATAATAACACATAATATTCACAATAATGATAATAAAACAATAATATACCATACCTCATCGCTATCAAGATAGCGGAATACCTGTATCCATCGTCCATCAGCGGTACACAAGCAGCACCTATCGCTCGTAGGTGGCATAATCCAATGCTACGCACATAGCGGTATAACCCATCGCTATAGAATCAGCGGCATGATCCCTCGCCATAGAGTCAGCGGCATAAAACATCGCTATAGATATCCGGCGGTATGAACCATCTCCATAGATGTAGCGGAATGATCCGTCGCTATATAATACCTGGCGGCATGAATCGTCGCCAATAGATGTAGCGGAATGCACCATCGCTATGTAATACCCGGCGGCATGAACCATCGCCAATAGAATAGCGGAATGAACCATCGCTATGAATACCCGGCGGCGTAAACCATCGCCATTAGAATACCCGGCGGCATAAACCATCGCCAATAGAATAGCGGAATGTAACATCGCTATGTAATACCCGGTGGCATAAACCATCGCCAATAGAATAGCGGAATGTACCATCGCTATGTAATACCTGGCGGCATGAACCATCGCCAACAATCAGTGGTATAATCGTGGACTCAAGTGGTACTCACATTCATGTAGCACTTTCTTCCTGATCGCATCGCTATGTCATGACAGCGGCATCATCGCTTCGATGTGACAGCGGCATGTATCAACGCTTCAACACGACAGCGGCATCATCGCTTCAACATGACGATGGAATCATCGCTTCGACATGACAACGACATCATCGCTTCGACGTGACAGCGGCATTTACCATCGCTTCGACACGACAGCGGCATCATCGCTTCGACATGTAGCGGCATCATCGATTCAACATGACAGCGGCATCATCGCTTCGACGTGACAGCGGCATTTACCATCGCTTCAACACGACAGCGGCATCATCGCTTTGACATGCATGCAACCGTAATGCATAACCCATATTCCAATAAACATCGCCATGAGTGTATTTTAATGCACCTCGCTTCAAATGTGACATGTGGAATTTTACCATCGCTTCAACATTTAGCGGCAAAGCATTAAAATCATCACTCCGATGTATATCTATGCAACCGTAATGCATAGTCCATGTCTCATATGACCCTGCAACCACCATGGTTAGCAACAACATATTCCAATTATGAACACATATCATAAACGCACATAAGCAATATAGTTGTGCCACACAACACTAACTATCATCATGCATAAGTATGTGCTTCTCATTCCCATTAACATGTTCCTAGGCCATCAACAGCCCCAAAGAGCTAACCACTGCTCTGATACCACTAATGTAAGGACCCCCGTGCCCTTAACACGTTATTAGTGTATTAATCCACACCATTAGTGCATATAATCATACTATCATGGGGAAAAGCCATATGCAAGTGCTACGCCATATTAGCTATCCATAAAATTCCTTGCATTCAATCCACATAATATTCAAATCCACAACCGAGATTACATATATGACATACACCCTCATAATACACTAACATGCTCTCAGTTCATTTAGCAATTCCATATTTAATTGCGTGCAAACCATAAATGAACAGAGAAAAGCCGTAGCCCATTTATACATTCCATATACACATAAAATATACTCACATGAGAGCACCCAATGAATAAGCGTGTATCTAATGTATAAAACACCCTACTGGATATCGTTACTGGTACTTCAATCCTGGAAGCACCTCCCAAGCACAACTCGATCTCAACTCTGGATCTATGCGCTTATTCAACCAGCTCTGGTACCTTGATCCGGGAAGTACCTCTAATCAATAGCCCGAGCGTAACTCCAAAGCTGCTTCTACACCTGTGACACCAGTGACACCTGTCCCAACAGAGACAGCCCTCACACGAGGTGAGCATACCAATACCACCAATCCAATAATCATAATATTGCAGTTCATAATTTACAGAATGTAAATACCATAATTTAAATGATACTCCCTGGATGGCATCATCCTCATCCGGGATCCCCTGTAATGTCCCTGTTCTCAAAATAACCAAGCTCATCAAATTCCCAAAACCAATTAATCGCCACATAGATTAACTAATACCATTTCTATTATGCCAGTTCCATAATCAATATGGTAAAATCATTATATAAGAGACCGTAGCTATCACATATATTTAGCCAATGATTCCATGTTCCTATTTCATTGCTCGCTCCACAATAGCGACATTCTAAACCCCGCGCACACTCAACAATAGCGGCGTCATAACCGATGGTCGCTCAACTGCGACAGCATCCCAAATCATTGCTCGCTCAATAGCGGCACCGTATGGTTCCCAATGTATGTCCATTTAACGCAAATACCATTTACCATGTATATCACTATCCCTTTATTGCAAATACTACATACCAAGCATTTCAATGCCCATTTAATGCAATTACCAGATACCATGCATTTCAATGCCCATTTAATGAAATTACCACATACCATGCATTTCAATGCCCATTTAATGCAATTACCACATACCATGCATTTACAGTTGCAACATTATAATAGGTTATGCTCGTACGTCATACGTACCTTATAGTTCCGTAGTTCGAGTCTGACCTCGCCTGAGTCCCACGACACGATGAGTCAAGTGCTAACATGCAAATAACTCCCAATTAAACATAGGCCTGCAATCACGTGCCCAAGCACGTTCATAACCCCCAAACATATCGTCAATCCATGACGATTATCAAAATAAAAGCCCCCCGGCTAAGCATGCATAATACCCAAAATATTCCCTTTTAACAGTTTAAAAGATAGTCAAAAACCCAACCGAGAATTCCGTTTTATTAAACTTTGGCTCCAACCAATCCATTTTAAAGGTATAACATTCCTATTGGAATGTAGACATTGCTTCGGAAACGGCCCCTTTAAACCTCGGTTCCAAAATCCCGACAATTTCCAAAAATTTCAAAAAAACACAATCCTTCGGGTGGCGATCGATCGCCACCTTTATCGCGATCGATCGCCACAATCCAGTGGCCAAACTAGTCCATTCTCGCGATCGATCGCCAATCCTCGCGATCGATCGCCGAGACCTCGCGATCGATCGCCAGCACTGTTCGTCGTCTCCCAAAATACAGCTGCACGTCGCGATCGATCGCCCCACCTCGGCGATCGATTGCCACCTGCGATTTTCCAAAAAATTCGAGTTTCCATGGTGTTTTTGACACCCAAACTCAAAACCAACACCCCATACACCACCAACACCTCAAATACACCCTTAAAACTCAATAAAACTCCAATAACAAATTTCAAGATTTTTACCCAAAAACCACAAACCCAAATCTAACATGAATACCCAACCAAAATCAACAATATTACTACCAAATCGAAGACAATGATGAGGGGAAGACTAATACCTGATCATCTTCGAGAAATCAGCCTCCGAGCCAAGCTACCATCGATTTTGCTTCCAAGAGCAAAAGAGGGGAAAATGGTGGGGGAGGGTTTGAACGAAGAGAGAGGGAATAGAGAGAGAGGTTCCGTGCTAAAATGACGGAATACCGAGTCCACTTGGTATATATAGCACCAAAACTCGAAAATACCAATCCCTTCACAAATACATCGTGATTCATTAAAAATCATCTGTTTTCAAAAATCATCTCTCCAACTCTAATTCCACTACCAGTCCCAGTACAAAGTTGTAATACCTCGATTTGCTTTATACACGTGTGATGTGATTATATCGTTATTAGGATTAATTTCGATATAATATGAATTGAGTTCGGGTTGAACCGAGGAGGAATTAATGCATGTATAAAATGATATATGGCAATGAATGAAACATATGGCAATGTATGACTTGAATTATATCAAGTGTAGTGACATGTCAAGTCTCTATGAGTATGCATTTGATTTGGATGTCATGTACAATTTCAATTAAGAGGAAAGTTGCATTTGCATTTGAATTTGGATTTCATCTTCATGTATTTGTCAAGTAGCATGTCATTGCAATTAGTATGTCATTATTTAAAAATGACCTATATCAAGTGAATTAGGGGGTGAAATCACATACTACACCACTTTTCACCTAAAATTCTCTACAAAGCTCCTCTCCAACCCTTGGAGATTCTTCTTGGTTTGAGCTTGGATTTCATTAGAGAATTAAGCTAGGAAGTTGAGTGAAGTGATTTCCTAACTTCTTGGTAAGGAATTTGTGGTTTTGAGCTTGAATCGTGTAGTTGATGTTGAAGTATGTGAAATTGAATATCACATATCATGCTTAGAATAATAACACGGTTATATGCCAAGAATTGGATTTTATAATGATAGAAACATGTTTATATGAACTTAGGGATTTCATGAGACATGGTTATATGTGATTTTATGGGTAGGAGAAGATATACCATGTTGATAAGCTCAAAAATCGCCATGGTTTCAGATTTTTTTAATCGCAGCGATCGATCGGAAATAAGCTCTCGATCGATCGCCGAGAACAGTGAATTTTTAAGGCGGTTTGAGCATGAAGCGATCGATCGGTGCTTGTGGCGATCGATCGGTGATTTTGTGCGATCGATCGGTGAGGAATGAACAATGCGGCGATCGATCGGGAAATGAGGCGATCGATCGGTGATGGCAGATTGTTGAAAAATGTTAACTTTTTGTAGCATTTATTTTTGAGGCCTCTTATAACATGGTATATTGTTCATGTGTTTGTAGCATCATCACAGGGAACGGGGCAAAGAGGCAATTAGCCATCAACGCCTGATTTATCACTTTTGTTGTCGAATACCAGGTACGTGTTGACGTACGGAGTATAGATATTGTGAGATGATGTTATGAGATTGATATCATATGATTTGTGTTGTGTTGGTATCATATGATTGTAGTATCATATGAATGTACATTCATGGATATCATGTATTTGAGATGGATGAGGTATATACGTTAGCATTAGAGGTATACGCCTGGTTTGGGTATATGCTCGGGTATGCTACGTTAGCATTATAGGTATACGCCTGGTTTGGGTATATGCTCGGGTATGCTACATATACTTGGTCTGAGAGATATACGCCGGTTTTTGGGTATATGCTCGGGTTATTATCATGTGAGGACGGTACTAATATGATATGTGTTGCTAATATGAAGATGTGAGGCGGTTCCACTTACATATTGAGCGGAAATAGACATATCATATTAGTCTCGTGATAATAGGATGTGTGATGAGACATGTCATGACATGGTGCATTTGTTGATGCATGATACAGAGCATTCACATTTGATGATTGTTATTGTGCTTTATCATTAATATTGTGTTTTGATAATGCACTGAGATAGTTGTTATCTATACTCACGTTGTGTGAATGTTTCTGTAGGGACTCATAGACGTGGGAAGACGGGATGTGAGTCATTTTCCGCTGTGAGCTGAACCACTGCCTAGGAGTTATCTTGGATTAAGTTGTTGTCTGTACATGTGATGTATAGTTGGTTAGGTTTTTATAACCTTGTAACAACTTAACTAGTCAGAAACTCTTAATCAGTGCATGTTTTTACTTAATTCAGGCTCACATATGTATGTTTAATTGATACATAATGAATTAAGTAACGAGGACCCCACATTAGTGGTATCAGAGGAGTGGTTCGTGAACGGGATGAACAAGGGTAGAGGAAGTGAGTTAGGGAGTTACCTAATCACTTAAAGGCATGTGATACTTATGATATAGTGTCTGGGAACATGCTTTGTATTTGTATCTGTTATTGTTAACCCTTGTTTTGCAGGATGATAGTATGACTTGGTATGAATCCTTATGCGTGGCATAAGTGATGTTGTGAGTGTACCCGTGATTGGTATACCGGGTTTCTGTACTATCATTTGGCAGGGGAAACATGATATGTTTCGCGGGAGCTATTCCACTGATTCCGTGGTAATGGTATGTAGATCGATACCGAATCGGAGGAGTAAGTTGTACAGTGGTTGGAGCGTGAAAAGCAAAGCTTGGTCTCAGCTCCATGTGCAAAGTCAGCCTGCATGAGATTGTTTATCAGACCTAATGATGGACTGGCCGCTGACACATGATGTGTGAATGGAAGTGAAGATACAGGTTATTGATCACTGTATCTAGTTCAGGGGCAATTCTTGATATTGCAATCTGTGGTTGCATTGTCAATTCGACATGTATGGCCTGAATGGGAATGTAATACTTTGCTCTTGATCTGTGGATAGTATGGCTAATGCTGTGTGTTTACATTGGGAGATGATGCAGACATGGGTTACTTGTGGTACTCAGATAGTAAATGTAGCGAATGTGAGATTCATGTACAATAATAGTGTAGGATCGAGCGCTTACCGCTTTACCAATAACTATAGTTAAGGGTAATGGTGCAACATCAATCTTTTCAACCATACACTGGCACAAGCGCCACGTGTTCGACCGATCACAAAGCAGAGGCAATTGTTGAACCCCAACAATACCTCCCCCAATAATTGCACTCTCTGCAACTCATGGGAATCGAACATGCGACCTTGGCTCTGATACCAATTGTAGGATCGAGCGCTTACCGCTTTACCAATAACTATAGTTAATGGTAATGGTGCAACATCAATCTTTTCAACCATACACTGGCACAAGCGCCACGTGTTCGACCGATCACAAAGCAGAGGCAATTGTTGAACCCCAACAAATAGTATTCTTTCTTATTGTATTCCACAGCGGTAATTGGTGATTTGTGAGATCACCGTGGTGATGATTATCTTGTCAGGGTATCATCTGTGTATGGTTCTCCGGTGTGTATGTGTGTGTTGAACTCTATGTTTGTTGGCATGGAGTTGACAAGGAACATGAAATTGGGAGAGTTCAATGATAGTGACGCTGAGGCGTATTGATGGAGCGGTACAACCGTAGTAACTGTGAGTTATACTGTTCGACTGTTATCAGCCTATGTCGTTTAAGTCACTCATGTTTTGGTGACTGGTTAACGGACTGTTTGATCCTTTATGTGTATTAGCTTCTTGTGTTCGTTCTTGTTGTATCATATGGATTTGAGCATGAAAGTCTTTCAGATTGAAAGAAAATGAGTACCGACGGAGATTGCAGTAATGCAATTATCACCGGCAAAGATTGCTGTGATGCATGCACATGTGATCTTTGTGATGGCTGTATTGGGACATACATGGTGCTATGTTGCCATGTATTATATCTGGTTAGTGTATAGTATAGATGGGAATGGATATCATTGTTTTGATGTGAACTCCATCCGAGCTATAAGGTTGTCTGTATGAGACTCTATGTGTGTGGTATGTGTGGAAGCCATGGGTGTCTTTGATTGACACGAGATACCTCAAGTGCATACAGTTGTGTATGGGATGTTGTATATGAACATCTAGTTCTGTGTTTGTGAACTGTATTTATGAGGTTGAAATTGGTTGGTCTGCTTTGAACAGAGTGTGGGTGTCTGTGTTGTTGCTGAGAGCATTGGATGCTTGTATGGCTTCTGGATATAGAAAAGGACGTCATGATAGACATCCGTAAACTGGTTCTTTAGTGGAACTGTGTATGACATCTTGTCATAATCTGGATTATTGCATGACAGTAGTGATCTGTACACGTGAGACCAACAGAGAGTTGTTGGCAATGTGAGACCAACATAGATTGGTTGGCAATGTGAGTATCCGGTAAGCATTGAGTGTGAACTATTGTATAATAGCATAGCTTGGTGGCTATGATGTATGGTTCACAAGTCTGATGTTGAATGTCCAAGTTATCCAGATTGATAAGGAAGTTTGAGTTTCCGTCGATTGCTTGTACACTACGACTGTAGTACTGATGCAATCAGAGTTTCCGTTATGTTGTGATTGTACAATGCGTTTGACATGAAATTCATATATTCTTGAGTCAGGACGGAAGATGTATGACTGATGGGATCGTGATTGTGATATGCCGACCTCGTCATGCGATTGGTTTGCATAGTTGATTGGCTTGCATTTTGTGCTCGATAGATGTTGGGTTGATATCTATTGATGGATAGTCTTCGAATATGTTTCATGAGGAAACAGTATGGTTGGTATTCTAAACCATGTAATGGTTAATGAATGGTTGGTATGCTAAACCAATGTGATGGTTGATGAATAGCAGATGGTTATGAGAAGGCTGAAGAAGCTCACACGTATGAGATAGTGTGATGGGACTTGATTTGTCCATGAAATGAATTATCTCTTGAGCTTGTTCGTACACATATGTGTATGGCATTGAAGTTTGTGTCATGTTATAGTGGTACGACCAATATGAGACTGATTTGACATATACCAGATGGTGAATGGTATTTTGCTATATGGTTGTACTTGAGTATTCTGATATGATATCTTGATTGTACACGGAAGGTGTACTAATAACATAATACGGTTACAGTATTGTGAAGGTATCATTGGCAATGCTATATGATATGGCAATTCCTTTAGGTCCGATTGCAGAGTCATAGTGCCAGAATGACCATGAGTGGTATGGTAATTTGATTGTCATTCATGTCAACAATAGTGTGTGGATTGTGTGATTGCAGTTGAGTTGGAATTTGTTACCTTCCATGTATTGTTGGATTGGCTATTCCTTCATGAACCAGAGGTGATAACAATTTGCTGGGAGCAGTCGTGTTTATCAGGAATGCATTCCAATAAAGAAAGATTCAATGAATATGGCGAGGTAGACAACTGTTGGTTTCAATTATGTACTATATTCGATCATGTGATATAGTCGGGTGATATCTTCGATTGTATGATCTATCCAGGTGATATGATAATCCGTATGGATAGGTTCTTGAAGCAGAACGGAATGGGTTTTCAGGTACCTGTGATGTGTGGGACTTGTTGGCGTAATCCATGTAGCAAGTGAATTGCACATGCGTAGAAAACGTGTTGGTTGGAAAACGTGTTGGTTTCCACTGCTACATGATATTTTGTGTTGATCATTACAGGGAGCAGTGAATAGAAAGTAATGAATCGTTGTAAAAGCTTGTCATACTCAAGATGGTAGTCTTGGGGGAACAGTTGATACAAATAATGACATTTCCGGTACATGGGTCAGGACAGGGAATATTGAAACACACAAATAGTGTGGATAGATACTATGAGAACATGGTCATTGGGTGAGACAACCATAAAATAATATGGACATATGTATTGTACATGGCTTTGGTGTACAGTATGCATTGATGACATATGAGTGTGATGTGGATTGCTTCTTGTGGTTTGGTCAAGTTCGTGTCCAGTGTTTGTTCTTGTCTGGTATCGTGTCCAGTGTTTAATCTAGACTGAGAAGTCTGGCGTGGGAGATTAGTATGCAAACGATAGATGGATATGTTGTATCTATCACATTGTGTAATTACATACTATAATACAACTTTGTGAAATGTTAGAGCAGAGATGGCTCTGTGCACATTTGGATGTGTAGAATCTGAATGTGACAAGGACCGAGGTACTTGGTTTAGAGTATCTTACTGATCTTGATATTCTGAGTATGCTTACACAGGAGTACAGACGAATGGAAACATTCTAGACCGTTATACAATACATAACGCGGGTATGTGTGTTGCTGTGTTTCTAAAGTATGGCATAATGTGTATGGAAAGGTGTAATACCAGGATTTGAACAATTGACTGTATTACTATCTGGTGACTAGTTGTCCAAGGAGGGACGGATGTATTAGACATTAGACGAATAGATGCTCCATTGGGGATCATTAGTATGCATCCAGCAGGAATGGGAGTGGGCAGTGACTTGGTTAAGGGAACCCACCGGTACAATGAGTTGTATGCGATCACGTCAATTTAATGGATACTGTTGTGTATAACAGGATAAGTATATGTGCCAACATCCGGACATGATTTCTTGAGTGTTCACTTCTATTGATGGTATTCCACCGATGCATACTTACTATCTATGCCCGGTTGGTGTAGAGTGTTGTGAGCATATGGCTACGTGGACAAAAGCGAATGGTAACAAGCTGTTATGCGAGAACATGAGTATGCAGTAGAATCCAAAGTGCAATGTCTGGTATGTTTTCTTTTGGTTTCTGATACTGCTGGTCTGGTAAGTATCTGCTCGTTGAGCATGTTGAGTATGTAGCAGATTTACTTTTGATTATTTGTTCCGGCAAATAATGTTGCATTGATAATGCATGTTTGTGCAAAGCTTATTTGCCACTATGTTGTTATTCCTTGTAGTCTTGCTAGTAGGGTTGAAAGCTTATGGCTTTCTGTATGAGATTCATATGATATATGAGATTCATATTATGAATATGGAATTTCGAGGACGAAATTCAATAAGTAGGGGAGAATTGCAATGCCTCGATTTGCTTTATACACGTGTGATGTGATTATATCGTTATTAGGATTAATTTCGATATAATATGAATTGAGTTCGGGTTGAACCGAGGAGGAATTAATGCATGTATAAAATGATATATGGCAATGAATGAAACATATGGCAATGTATGACTTGAATTATATCAAGTGTAGTGACATGTCAAGTCTCTATGAGTATGCATTTGATTTGGGTGTCATGTACAATTTCAATTAAGAGGAAAGTTGCATTTGCATTTGAATTTGGATTTTGTTAGTTCCGGATTTTAACGATGACAAAACATATCAGACCGGATCGAGTGAAATCAGACTGACCAGATCGATCGCTCAAAACAGATCAAGCTGATATGGTATATCGCAAATCAGATCGGATCGATGGAAATCAGCCTGACCAGATCAAAGCTTCAGATCGATATCAACCTTTATCAGATCAGAGCAGTCAAGGCTGAATAAGAATTGCTCTTCAGTCTGAATCATTAACGGCTATTTATTGAAGCATTTAATGTTGCAATTAAAGCTGAAAAAGACAAAGGACTGAAGATTACCATAAAAGGTAAGAAGACAAAGAAGAGCTTACCTGACAGTCGCCAAAAGCATGAACCAGAATGGCAAGTGCCCTAAAGTAGAAGACTGTAGCTTACTCAGAGTTTAAGCAGAGTCAAGAGTTGCACATTAAGGGAAATAATGTCGTTGGTACATGCAACTATATAAGGATGCAACAGAAGAGCTCAAGGGAGAGTCTAATTAATTGAAAAACGCAAAAGAAAGCAAAACAACACAAGCTTACAAGCTCAGACATTCTCGAGCTGAAAATCTTCATAAGCACAAGCATATTGTAATATTTGATCATATTAGGATCATTGTGTGCATAGACTAAAGTCTATCTTTTGTATTCTGTACTAAGATAGAGAAGTGAGAATCAATTGTAACTGTCAGACAGAGTGTGTCTGAACAGATCGAGAGACTAGGAGTTTCAGTCTGGTAGTGAGGTAAATCCAGCTGAATCGGGTTTGTACAACAGGATTGTATATAAATCAAAGTCTTCTAGTGGAATCCTTCCTTAATTGGAAGAAGGGGAGACGTAGAAGGATTACACCACCTTCGAACTTCCAGAAACATATTCTGTATTTTATCATTCTGCACTCGTTATACTATTCAAGCCATCGAGCCGTTCTTACTAATCTAAGAACAGACCGTTCCGCACTAAAATATTCAGTGGTCTGTTCTGCAGAAGAGGTGATTAAGAAACAGATTTCTTTCACTAATCCGAAAGAAATCACAAGGGATTATTTTTAATAGGAGTGTTCATTCACCCCCCCCTCTAAACACTCCGGACCGATCCTAACAATTGGTATCAGAGCAGGTCGTCTTAATCATCACAAAGACACTTGAGCTGATGGCATCATTCAACAAAATTCCTATGTTCTCAAAAGAAGACTATGTGTGATGTCCAGATTATTATTAATCATTTGTTGACTAAATATGATTTGGATTTTAGTGATAATTAATTTTAGAATTAATTAGAAGTGGAATTGACCAAGTGAAGGTCAACTGGCAAATTAACCGGATCCTAAAATATTTTGAGATTGTAAAATATACTCCGGTAATATTTTAGAGATAAATTAATTAAAATGAAGAATTTAAGTTTTGGGTTTTTGGGGTGTGTATAAATCCCAATCGTTGTCTCTAAATAATATATCAGTGCACCGGCGACACTTCGATGTACAAAACCGGGTTAGGATACAAAAAAATAAATATGTTATGTTGGCATTTTCGGACACACATTAAAAGGTGTAAAAACATGCACAGAATCCCGATCCCCTCTTTTCTTTCTGCATCTCGCGCACATTCAGACCCCTTGCCACTTAACCGCCGCGCCCGCCGCCGTCCGAGCTCCTTCTGGCGCGTCCGACCCGCCGCCGCCTTTGTATCTCCCAGGCGCTTCTTTCCATACCAATATCACGAAGTTTCGTCGAGGATTGCGTCCGGATCTTGCAAGGAAGCGCCGCGGTAGAAATCGCAATTTCGTCCGATTTTGGGGCGATTTTCTTCCAATTTTTTTGTGGGTAATTCTCGCCGTCCCTCAATCGTTATTTACCTGAAATCCCACGAATTTTTGATGAACTTTGGTTCGATTTTTGCTAGCATTTTTGGAAGGGTTGCTAGTGTGTGTTTGTGTGTGCAGCAGTGTGTGTGCGTGTGTGTGTTCTGTGTGCAGATTAGTGTGTGTAGGTGAAGTTTATTCAAGAAAATGTGTGTTCCAACATGTATTGGTATAGGTACAAGACTTCTACATATGTTGTGCCTTGTGGTTGGATGATGTTTTGTTCATGGATCCCTTCTTTCGTGTCTTGGTTTGAATCACCTCGGTGTGGGTTTGAATAATTGTGGAACATGTTAATCGGCTTAATTGGATTGTTTTAGTTAGACACTAGTTGTATATTATTATACATACACCCTGCACTTTCTTTCCCTCTGTTGAACTTGCGTGTCTAGTGAACTGCTATGTGAGTTGGGCGTGATCTTGCACGTATGGGTGTGTGTATCCCGCATCATGTGTGTGATGTAGCGGACGGTGGGAGATGATGGGGTTTTGCATTGCCAATGTAATACCATGATTCATGTGAGGATGTGTGCATCCAAAGTGTTGATTATGATTTGATTCCTAATATTGAGTTATTGATTTGTGATATAGAAATGAAAGTAATAACTATTTGATGGATGTTCATTGCTCGGATTATGAGCTAATATTGAATTGATGTTCGATATAGACTCTACAGGAGACTTCGGACGTTGATGATAGCTTGTTCATGTTGTCTACTATAAGGTACGTGGTGACGTACGAGCAGGTATATCTAGTATCTATACATTCATGTATACATGCAATTTTGAATATGATGATTCAGGTAAGTGTTTGACTTTATTAATTGAGTTTCATATACGAGTTATGGGGGACACGTAGTAGTGCGTGATCCAATTTTACTTGTTGAGTAGTGATGCCGTGGGCATGGACGATATGAGAAAATATCGAGAATGAGATAGTGGGATAACCAGGGTTACATTGGGATAACCAGGTTCATATTGATGTTGAACTATTTATGTTTGAGCATAAATAATATATTGTCATTGTATTGAATTCATAAGTGTTGTTGAGTATTACATTTTCAGTGACAATACTAAACTTGACATTATGAAGTGCGTAAGTTTGAAACAGGAACAGTGTGTGGAAGCCATACAAATTCAGAATTGTACAGGGAGTATACTTTATGAGTTTTGAATAATTTAAATTATTGCATTATGATTTTGTATGTTGAATTGTGATTGAATATTGAGTGGGAGTGTGCTCACCCTGTGTGGGGGCTGTTTCTGTTGAAACAGGTACAACAGGTACGATGCTGTTTTGGAGTACTATGCTCGAACCTTGTTGGATGATGCTTCCAGAAGCATAGTATGTGATTGAGCCGATATACAAGGTTGAGCGGGTTGTATTTATACTAATTATGCATCCGGATGTGTATCCGTTATTCGTTGCTCTTCTGTGAGCACTTGTATGTGTATATGGACTGTATAAGGGTGTTGAAACCCACTTTTGTTGTCTTATTAGTGTGGTGTCTTCCCTGGCCGGGAATTTACTTGTGTTTCTATATTCTGTTTAATATTGCGTTGTCCCTGGTCGGGAATTATATTATGTGATGAGTTTTTATTTCCGGATAGCTCAGTTTGTGGGGAGACTCTGCCCAAATTTTTATAAAAACCCACAATGCAAAAGTGGTATAATGGGGATGGTATTGGGTGAAACCCCTGAGTCTATTTGTTGGTAGAGATGAACATATAATGTTGAGCATTTGTTTGTGTCTTGGGATTATGGGAAACAAGTAATGATTCGTTTTAAAGAATGAAAAGAAAATGAAAAATTTATACACATACGACGTCATGAATGAACTAATGACGAGTTTAAGTGTTGGGGCCTTACATTAGTGGTATCAGAGCAGTGGTTAGCTCTTTGGGGCTGTTAAGGGCCTAGGAAGTTATTGATAGCACATATTTATACATGATGGCATTAATGTTGTATGACACAATTAGTTGTTTATGTGCTTTTATGATATGAAAAGTGGTGCTAATCATTATAATTGCAGGAATCGTGTAGAATACGATGTGATGTCATTAATGGTGATGTTTATCACTTCATGTATTATGTGTTAAGGGATCTGATTTTGTAGGAAAATCAGGAAAGGTGAAACGTACGGGCTTCGGACGGTAAAACGTGTTACACCTTTGATTATGTATATCGTGGATAGTGAACCTTACATGTGATGGTATATGTGAAATAGTGATATATTGTGATAATGGAACCAATTGTTGTGTTTGATTATTGTGGTAGAATTGATGAATGTTCCGGTAGCCTTTATCTCCGAGCGAGGGAGGTACTTGCCGCTGTCATGACTAAGCGAGGTAACATGCCGCTGTCATTGTCGAAGCGAGGGGTCCTAAAATTCCGCTGTTGTATTGGGACCGGAACAGTCACAATTCTAGTGATTAATGTGGAATATTGTGGTCATATGGTATCGATCATTATATTTGTGAACTGTTGTATTAACCTGGATGCAGGTACATGGAGCTAGTGGAAGTTCCGGTAGTTGTTATATTCGAGGGAGGGAGGTACTTGCCGCTGTCATATGAAGCGATGGTAATATGATATTTGCCGCTGTCATGTCTAAGCGAGGTAACATGCCGATGTCATTGTCGAAGCGAGGGATATCATATGATGCCGCTATATGTCGAAGCGAGGGGTCCTAAAATTCCGCTGCTATAACAAGACCGGAACAACCACATTATCGATATTGATAGCGATGTTTCATTCCGCTATATTGGTTGGCGATGGTTCATGCCGCCACGTGTATTGATAGCGATGTTTCATTCCGCTATATTGGTTGGCGATGGTTCATGCCGCCACGTGTATTGATAGCGAGGTCTCATTCCGCTATATTGGTTGGCGATGGTTCATGCCGCCAAGTGTATTGATAGCGAGGTCTCATTCCGCTATATTGGTTGGCGATGGTTCATGCCGCCAAGTGTATTGGTAGCGAGGTCTCATTCCGCTATATTAGTTGGCGATGGTTCATGCCGCCAAGTGTATTGATAGCGATGTCTCATTCCGCTATATTGGTTGGCGATGGTTCATGCCGCCATGTGTATTGATAGCTATGTCTCATTCCGCTATATTGGTTGGCGATGGTTCATGCCGCCAGGTATATTGATAGCGATGTCTCATTCCGCTATATTGATTGGCGATGGTTTATGCCGCCGGGTACATGTATAGCGATGCCTCTTTCCGCTATGTCAATGGCGATGGCTCATGCCGCCAGACATGTGTTTATCGATGGTGCATTCCGCTGATTCCATGGCGATGGTTCTTGCCGCCGATTATATATATAGCGACGCCTCATCCCGCTATTCTGTTGATGGTGAGTATATCAATTTGTGTATTGATATGAAATCGTATTTTGTGGAATATTTATGTTGAGAACATGGACAATTTAAAGGATCAAGTGTGGATCAACTGTGTACAGTAAGTGTTATTACATCTTGTTGTTTTAAAAATGTATATTCATTGTGATTATGGATATTATGTATGCCAGTGTTGGCGATGAGTATTATGTACCGCCGTAGGGCGATGAAGATTGATGTATTGCTATTGTGTTAGCAGTGAATATTTTTAGTACGGCTATTGTGATTAGCGATGAATGCTGTTGTATCGCAATTGTGTTAGCAATGAGTATTGATAATGCTTTGATTGCAGATGGCAATAGAAGTTGTGCTATGTACAGTTATGTTATTGCTCATTGGGTATATGTGATTTAGGCCCAAGAGGATATTGGATCGGTCTAGGAGGACAAAATATCGAGGTAAACCGTTTCAGTTGGTTGAACATATTGATATATATTGATTCGAGTTATTTTGTTGATTCATATTGATTTTGAAATCATGTACATGTAGAAAAGTTGATAATAGAATTGAAGTGGAACCTAGATGTGTCATTCATATTTTATTGCGGTAATAAGGCAAGAAGGGGTCTAACCTCTGTGATAGCACTCTCATATCTACGGTGTGTAGTGATGAGATATTGGAAATAGATATTAATCATTGTGTGACAATAATTATTGTTGTGAAAGCATGCTAGTTTTGTATGTGGTGGGATTAATAATTGATTAATCACCTATTATGTTGAATGGAATACAATCAGATAGACATGAGTTTAATGAGTGTGTCACGGGATGGCATGAGTATGTCACGGGATGACGCGTGATTACTACGAATGTCGTGTGTGGACATGTGTTCATTGTGAATATTCATGATTAATGAATTATTATGTTTCGAGGATGAGTTAAAGATTGATATAAATTGCGTCATTAAAGCATGCAATTGATTCTTGTGTTAAATTTCAATTACCCAATGTGATAGTGTGCAGTAGCATGTTGTGTATAGAACTGCGAGATCTGAGACATGGAATTAATGTTTGATGACAGAAACATTATGAATATCGAAATGCGTAAATGACGAGGTACGTGTTATGTTATTAGTATTTGAGAAATACTAACGAGATTATTTTGTACTTGTCCTATGACAGAAAATAGTTGGGTGAAGTAATGTGGAAATGTTGATGCTTAAGAGTATGTGAGTACTGTGATTAACATGATATTATGGTGCCATTGTGTATTGTAGATGATTCCATCTACAAAGGTATGTCACGAACTATTCGATATTGATGTTGATGCTTTGTGTTAGATGAGTATAATCGTGACATGAAAATATTGGTGTTAAGCCATTTATCATGAATTGATACTGATGGTCTGTGGCTATTGGTGTGTATAATATGTATATACGTATGTGAGAATGACTAATGGATTTTCTAGTCATTACCTTGCACCAGATAATAGCCAGGAGATGATATATGAAAGATTGATGCATAAAGGCTCAAGAGTACCGTTACTTCATACGGATGATAGTGATGATGTGGGGATAAGTTGCATACATTTGCAACGACACAGGTATGAAGTTAATTAGATAAATGTTGATGTATTGTCAAATATTCTTGAATATACATGAAAGCATGGATTGCATGATTTAACGAGATTATATGATGAGTACTGTGATAAAAGTATATGACGGGAAATAAGATTGTGCAATGGAATTGTGTCGATGAAAGTACACAGGTAGTGAGATATGACAAAGAAGCTTGACGGTTAAACGCTTCTTGCGATCGTTGGTGCAATGGGGCACATGTGTGAGCCATGATGATTCCGATGACTGTCATCCTACGGATGGTAAAGTCACTATCTTGAGCTATATACGGTACGTGAAGTTTACAGTTGACTTTTATGATAAGCATGCGCTGAAATTTCGAGGATGAAATTTGATATGTTGGGGAGAATTGTGATGTCCAGATTATTATTAATCATTTGTTGACTAAATATGATTTGGATTTTAGTGATAATTAATTTTAGAATTAATTAGAAGTAGAATTGACCAAGTGAAGGTCAACTGGCAAATTAACCGGATCCTAAAATATTTTGAGATTGTAAAATATACTCCGGTAATATTTTAGAGATAAATTAATTAAAATGAAGAATTTAAGTTTTGGGTTTTTGGGTGTGTATAAATCCCAATCGTTGTCTCTAAATAATATATCAGTGCACCGGCGACACTTCGATGTACAAAACCGGGTTAGGATACAAAAAAATAAATATGTTATGTTGGCATTTTCGGACACACATTAAAAGGTGTAAAAACATGCACAGAATCCCGATCCCCTCTTTTCTTTATGCATCTCGCGCACATTCAGACCCCTCGCCACTTAATCGCCGCGCCCGCCGCCGTCCGAGCTCCTTCCGGCGCGTCCGACCCGCCGCCGCCTTCGTATCTCCCAGGCGCTTCTTTCCATACCAATATCGCGAAGTTTCGTCGATGATTGCGTCCGGATCTTGCAAGGAAGCGCCGCGGTGAAAATCGCGATTTCGTCCGATTTTGGGGCGATTTTCTTCCAATTTTTTTGTGGGTAATTCTCGCCATCCCTCAATCGTTATTTACCTGAAATCCCACGAATTTTTGATGAACTTTGGTTCGATTTTTGCTAGCATTTTTGGAAGGGTTGCTAGTGTGTGTTTGTGTGTGCAGCAGTGTGTGTGCGTGTGTGTGTTCTGTGTGCAGATTAGTGTGTGTAGGTGAAGTTTATTCAAGAAAATGTGTGTTCCAACATGTATTGGTATAGGTACAAGACTTCTACATATGTTGTGCCTTGTGGTTGGATGATGTTTTGTTAATGTAAAAAGTTAACTTAAATTAGTGTAATGGGTTAAGGCGGTTATGTGACGATAAATTGAGTATGAACAATTGGGAATTGGATAGCATGAAAATGTTATTAATTGTAGGGATTTAATCATAACTCACATTATTGAACGGATAACTGTTGAAAATGAATTGGTGATTAAATGTCGTGATTTAGTGTCATTGTTGTTAAAAGGTGAAGACTAGATTCATGCTAGTATGTGTTAACATGAAATGGAGTTTATGGTGATGTAAATACTTGAATGTGTATCATGATATGTATTGTTGACTTATGTCACTTTATTGAATTACCACCCTTAATAGTGAGTTCTAAATCAAGAATTATGGAACCAATGCATCTTTAAAAGTTGAATTTAATCAATAAATGACTTTATGTAGAGATTAAGGGGATTAGATTTAAAAGAGTAGAATCTTGTATCTTCATGGATCCCTTCTTTCGTGTCTTGGTTTGAATCACCTCGGTGTGGGTTTGAATAATTGTGGAACATGTTAATCGGCTTAATTGGATTGTTTTAGTTAGACACTAGTTGTAAATTATTATACATACACCCTGCACTTTCTTTCCCTCTGTTGAACTTGCGTGTCTAGTGAACTGCTATGTGAGTTGAGCGTGATCTTGCACGTATGGGTGTGTGTATCCCGCATCATGTGTGTGATGTAGCGGATGGTGGGAGATGATGGGGTTTTGCATTGCCAATGTAATACCATGATTCATGTGAGGATGTGTGCATCCAAAGTGTTGATTATGATTTGATTCATAATATTGAGTTATTGATTTGTGATATAGAAATGAAAGTAAGAACTATTTGATGGATGTTCATTGCTCGGATTATGAGCTAATATTGAATTGATGTTCGATATAGACTCTACAGGAGACTTTGGACGTTGATGATAGCTTGTTCATGTTGTCTACTATAAGGTACGTGGTGACGTACGAGCAGGTATATCTAGTATCTATACATTCATGTATACATGCAATTTTGAATATGATGATTCAGGTAAGTGTTTGACTTTATTAATTGAGTTTCATATACGAGTTATGGGGGACACGTAGTAGTGCGTGATCCAATTTTACTTGTTGAGTAGTGATGTCGTGGGCATGGACGATATGAGAAAATATCGAGAATGAGATAGTGGGATAACCAGGGTTACATTGGGATAACCAGGTTCATATTGATGTTGAACTATTTATGTTTGAGCATAAATAATATATTGTCATTGTATTGAATTCATAAGTGTTGTTGAGTATTACATTTTCAGTGACAATACTAAACTTGACATTATGAAGTGCGTAAGTTTGAAACAGGAACAGTGTGTGGAAGCCATACAAATTCGGAATTGTACAGGGAGTATACTTTATGAGTTTTGAATAATTTAAATTATTGCATTATGATTTTGTATGTTGAATTGTGATTGAATATTGAGTGGGAGTGTGCTCACCCTGTGTGGGGGCTGTTTCTGTTGAAACAGGTACAACAGGTACGATGCGGTTTTGGAGTACTAGGCTCGAACCTTGTTGGATGATGCTTCCAGAAGCATAGTATGTGATTGAGCCGATATACAAGGTTGAGCGGTTGGTATTTATACTAATTATGCATCCGGATGTGTATCCGTTATTCGTTGCTCTTCTGTGAGCACTTGTATGTGTATATGGACTGTATAAGGGTGTTGAAACCCACTTTTGTTGTCTTATTAGTGTGGTGTCTTCCCTGGCCGGAAATTTACTTGTGTTTCTATATTCTGTTTAATATTGCGTTGTCCCTGGTCGGGAATTATATTATGTGATGAGTTTTTATTTCCGGATAGCTCAGTTTGTGGGGAGACTCTGCCCAAATTTTTATAAAAACCCACAATGCAAAAGTGGTATAATGGGGATGGTATTGGGTGAAACCCCTGAGTCTATTTGTTGGTAGAGATGAACATATAATGTTGAGCATTTGTTTGTGTCTTGGGATTATGGGAAACAAGTAATGATTCGTTTTAAAGAATGAAAAGAAAATGAAAAATTTATACACATACGACGTCATAAATGAACTAATGACGAGTTTAAGTGTTGGGGCCTTACACTATGATGATTGGAGAATCAGAATGCAAGCTCATCTGGCAGCACAGGATGATGATATGTGCTTCGTCATCACTGATGGACCAATGAAAATTCTAAAAGTCAATACATCAGCCTACATTACTGGTGGTGAACCCCAAATGGTCGAAAAGGACAGATCCCTCTGGACGAATGAAGAAAGAAAGAAAGCAAAACTAGACAACGTTGCCAAAGACATCTTGTTCAAGACGTTGGACAAGAATATGTTCAGTAAAATCAAAATGTGCTCTACTGCCAAAGAAATTTGGGAAAAAATAGCACAGCTATGTGAAAGGAACGACCAGACCAAGGAAAACAAGCTGACTGTTGCTCTTCAAAGATTTGAGAGCATAAAAAAGAAGATTGGAGAAACTCTAAACGAGTTTGATGAAAGAGTTACTGGTATTATCAATGAACTGAATTGTCTGGGCAAGGAATACTCTAACAGAGAGATTGCTCTGAAAGTGTGATGTCCAGATTATTATTAATCATTTGTTGGACTAAATATGATTTGAATTTTTATTGATAATTAATTTTAGAATTAATTAGAAGTGGAATTGACCAAGTGAAGGTCAATTGGCAAATTAATCGGATCCTAAAATATTTGAGATTGTAAAATGTACTCCGATAATATTTTAGAGATGAATTAATTAAAATGAAGAATTTAAGTTTTGGGTTTTTGGGGTGTGTATAAATCCCAATCGTTGTCTAAAAATAATATATCAGTGCACCGGTGACACTTCGATGTACAAAATCGGGTTAGGATACAAAAAAAAATAAATATGTTATGTTGGCATTTTCGGACACACATTGAAAGGTGTAAAATCGCGCACAGAAATCCCGAACCCCTTCTCCTCCCGCGCGATACCTGACCCCTCGCCACTAAACCGCCGCGCCCGCCTCCGTCCGAGCTCCTTCCGGCGCGTCCGACCCGCCATCGCCTTCGTATCTCGCAGGCGCTTCTTTCCATACCAAGATCTTGAAGTTTCGTCGCCGATCGCGTCCGGATCTTGCAAGGAAGTGCGCGGTTCA
Organism: Haberlea rhodopensis; assembly: GCA_907163345.1. Taxonomy (NCBI): domain Eukaryota; kingdom Viridiplantae; phylum Streptophyta; class Magnoliopsida; order Lamiales; family Gesneriaceae; genus Haberlea; species Haberlea rhodopensis. Next base: position 6,046,383 of record CAJQUN010000028.1, on the reverse strand, counting down.
AAATCGCGATTTCGTCCGATTTTGGAGCGATTTTCTTCCGATTGTTTTGTGGGTAATTCTCGTCGTCCCTTAGTCGTTATTCCCCTGAAATCCCACAAATTTTTGATGAACTTTGGTTCGATTTTGATGGCATTTTTGGTAGGGTTGCTCGAGTGTGTGCAGTGTGTGCAGCAGTGTGTGTGCGTGTGTGTGTTTCTGCGTGTGGGTGTGTGACCAGCATGTGTTTGTGGATGAAGATGGTGTGTATGTGTGTTCCAACATGTATTGGTATAGGTACAAGGCTTCTATATATGTTGTGCCTTGTGGTTGGATGATATTTTGTTCATATAAAAGGTTAACTTAAATTAGTGTAATGGGTTAAGGCGGTTATGTGACGATAAATTGAGTATGAACAATTGGGAATTGGATAGCATGAAAATGTTATTAATTGTAGGGATTTAACCATAACTCACATTATTGAACGGATAATTGTTGAAAATGAATTGGTGATTAAATGTCGTGACTTAGAGTCATTGTTGTTAAAAGGTGAAGACTAGATTCATGCTAGTATGTGTTGACATGGAATAGAGTTATGGTGATATTTATGCTCAAGTGGATAGCATGACATGTATTAATGATTTATGTCACTTTATTGAATTACCACCCTTAGTAGTGAGTTCTAAATCAAGAATTATGGAACCAATGCATCTTTAAATTGTTAAAGTTGAATTTAATCAATAAATGACTTTGTGTTGGGATTAAGGGAATTGGATTAAAGGGGTAGATCTCTTATCTACACGGATCCCTTCTTTCGTGTCTTGGTTTGAATCACCTCGGTGTGGGTTTGAATAATTGTGGAACGTGTTAATTGGCTTAATTGGATTGTTTAGTTAGACACCAGTTGGATATTATTATACATACACCCTTGCACTTTCTTCCCTCTGTTGAACTTGCGTGTCTAGTGAACTACTATGCGAGTTTGGCGTGATCTTGCACGTATGGGTGTGTGTATCCCGCATCATGTGTGCGATGTAGCGGGTGATGAGAGATGATGGGGTTTTGCATTACCAATGTGATATCATGATTCATGTGAGGATGTGTGCATCCAAAGTATTGATTATGATTTGATTCATAATATTGAGTTATTGATTTGTGATATAGAAATGAAAGTAAGAACTATTTGATGGATGTTCATTGCTCGGATTATGAGCTAATATTGAATTGATGTTCGATATAGACTCTACAGGAGACTTCGGACGTTGATGATAGCTTATTCATGTTGTCTACTTTAAGGTACGTTTAGCGTACGAGCATAGTTTAAATGATGTTTTACAAGTATGATGCATGATCTAAAATACATGAAATGCTTTACTATGATGGTACCGAGACTTGGTTACGTTATGTTGATTCACATGGTGAAATGCTTGGTGCCGCTATGAAGCGAGCAAATGATGGGGTGTGGTTGCTACAGAGCAAACACCGATAGTATGATGCTACTTTGAAGTAAGAAATGAAAATGTGGTATTTGATTAGATATCTAGGATATCTGTATTTTATTCCCTATTGGTAATGAATAGGAACAGAGACGTAGTTAATCAGAGAAGTGATTAACTAGTATCGGAAGTTAAGGAAATCTCAATATGATATCTAGAATTATGATAATTGCTAGATAAGGAAAGATGTTATGAAATGTTGTTAAATTGAAACTGGCTAGGGTTAACCAATATGATGATTAACTGCATATTCAGGATTTGATGATTTATCTGTTTTGAGAACAGGGCTATTACAGGGGTACGCTACGATGAGGATGATACCATCCAGGAAGTATCACATATGTTCCACAATATTTACATTTTCGTAAATTATGTATTATGTCATTATGATTATGAAATTGTGGAATTGGTATGCTCACCCCGTTGGGGGCTGTCTCTGTTGGGGCAGGTGAACAGGTACATCGATGGCTTTGGAGATGAGCTCGAGCTGTTGATTGGATGTACTCCCAGGATCGTGGTACCAGGGCTTGATGGAGCACGGTATCGTATAGAGTACTTATATACATCCGAGATTTATATACACATTTATGATGCTCGCATGTGAGCACGGATATTCTTGTATATGGGTTGTATATAAAGGCATGAGCCTTTCTCTCATTCATTATATGTTGCATGCAATTGTGTAGAATTGCTAATGATATGAGAGTCGTTAGTGTATTATGTGGGTGTTGAGACCCATTTATGTCGTCATATGTGTGGTGTCTTCCCTGGCTGGGAATTTGCTTTGTGTTCTATATTCTGTTGAGTATTGTGTATTCCCTGGCCGGGAATTATATTATGTGATGTGCTTTTGTTTCGGGATAGCCCAATTTATGGGGAGACTCTGCCCAAATTTTTATAAAAACCCACAATGCAAAAGTGATGTAATGGGGATGGTATTGGGCGAACTCGATGAGTCTATATGTTGTTAGGATGATGATCTTATAACATTGAGTATTAAAGAAATTTTGTAGTTACCATTCAATGGTAAAGTATCATCTGAGCTTCCCGATCGACTTTTTATTGAAAGCATGTGCCACACATAGTGGTTAATACACTAATTAAGGGTTAAGGGCTTGGGGTCCTTACATTAGTGGTATCAGAGCAGTGGTTGCTCATTGGGGCTGTTGAGGGCCTAGGAAGTTATTGATAGCACATATTTATGCATGATGACATTAATGTTATACGATATGACTAATTGTTTATGTGCTTATATGATATGAAAAGTGGTATTGCTAACCATTGTGGTTGCAGGAATCGTGTGGAACACGATAGGATGGCATTAATAGTAATGTCTAACACTCCATATGCTACGTGCCAAGGAACCTGAGTTTGGAAGAAAATCAGGGAAAAGAAAGATATGACGTATTGTCTGAGGACAGACTGGGTAGACAACCGACAGTGGAATACTTCGGTATGGTCTCAATTATTATTGAATATACTAATGCGTTTGTTCATGTAATGTTCAAGCAAGGAAGGTACGTAAGAAGCGTACGGGCATCGGACGGTAACACACTCCTAACTCTGACTATGCATTGAATGCATAAGTATTTATGCTGTTTATGATGATGATGATTATGATGATAATGTTATGATGATAATGATTTTGATAAGTAAGTTTATGACGAATATGTTATGATGACGATGTTTATGACAAGTAAGATTATGATGATGTGATACGATGCTATGATGTGGTAAGATGCCCATATGGTAAGAGGCCATACTCCTATATTATGATCATACTATGACTGCATGAGAATTTACGATGCCATGATGATGTGTTTAATGAATAAAAAAATGATAAGATGTTTAAGATGATGTTATGATAAGTAAGTTCACGATGAAGATGATTTTATAATGAATAAAGATGACAAGATACTTACGATGATGTTATGATAAATGAAGATGATATGACGTTTACGATGACGACTATGATAAGTAATGATGATGTTAATATGATGTTTATAGAATGATATGATGTTTATAAGGTGGTAAGATGCCACAGGGTAAGATGTCCATATGCATGAATATGAACTAGGGAAAATGAAAAGAAGTTAATGAATAACCAGCAAGCTTACTCAACTATGATTTCGTACATTTACTGTTATATCTTTAAGATAATGATGCTATAAGATGATGATGCTTATATGATGATGATGTTACAAGATGATAATGTATGTTTCACTATGTTACTTAGAATGGTTGAATGTCCGGTGGTTATTATGGGCAAGCGAGGAAGGTCTTGCCGCTCACATAGCTGATGAGCGATGGGGTACATCCGCTATCAAGGTGTAGCGATGGGTATCATCCGCTGATGAGCGATGGGGTACATCCGCTATCAAGGTGTAGCGATGGGTATCATCCGCTGAGCGATGGGGTACATCCGCTATCAAGGCATAGCGATGGGTATCATCCGCTGAATAAAGAGATACATCCGCTATCAAGGCGTAGCGATGGGTATCATACGATGTGCTATGTCGAGCGAGGGGGCCAATTGTGCCGCTGTCATAATGGAACCGGGACAGTCCCATTTCTAATTAACATAGTTTGTTGTGAGTATATATGTGAATATGATGTTTATGATGATGTTTATGATGAGTAAAGATGATATGATGATTATGATGATGTTTATGATAATAGCGATGCCTCATTCCGCTATGTTACGATGACTCACTCTTTTATGAGGATTGGCGATGATTTATGCCGCCGGATATGATGATAGCGATGCCTCATTCCGCTATGTTACGATGACTCACTCTTTTATGAGGATTGGCGATGATTTATGCCGCCGGATATGATGATAGCGATGCCTCATTCCGCTATGTTACTATGACTCACTCTTTTGCGAGGATTGGCGATGGTTTATGCCGCCGGATATGTTAATAGCGATGCCCCATTCCGCTATTATGTGGATTTACGATGACTCATTCTTCTATGAGGATTGGCGATGATTAGTGCCACCAGATATGTTGATAGCGATGCCTCTTTCCGCTGTTATGTAGACGATGATTCAGGCTCAGGTGTATAGCGAGGTTTCATGCCACTTATTATATGACGAGGTATCATGCCGTCGATTCTATAGCGATGGATTGTGCCGCTATGTACTCAGCACAGGATTATGCCGCCTTCGAGCGATGAGTGCTGATTTCGCGCTATTATCTAGCGACGGAGACAGGTATACCGCTATCTTGTTAGCGATGAGGTATGAGATATTGCTATTCTATTTAGCATTATTATAACTGGCATGCGTTGTTATACATGTTTTATTATGACTATTTTACTAGCATGATTATGGATGACATATGTTGATGTACATGGACCGTCACGAGTTGACTGGTTGTTTAGATGTCATTGTTGACATGTATCGTCACTAGTTGACGATACCTTAGATGCCATGGGTGGGCATGTGTCATCACGGGATGGCATGAGTATGTCACGGGATGACGCGTGATTACTACGAATGTCGTGTGTAGACATGTGTTCATTGTGAATATTCATGATTAATGAATTATTATGTTTCGAGGATGAGTTAAAGATTGATATAAATTGCGTCATTAAAGCATGCAACTGATTCTTATGTTAAATTTCAATTACCCTATGTGATAGTGTGCAGTAACATGTTGTGTATAGAACTGCGAGAAACTTATGATACAGGAATTAGTGTTTGATGACAGAAACATTATGGATGTCGAAATGCGTAAATGACAAGGTACGTGTTATGTTACTAGTATTTGAGAAATGCTAACGGGATTATTTTGGTACTTGTCCTATGACAGATAATAATTGGGTGTAGTAATATGGAAATGTTGATACTTAAGAGTATGTGAGTGCTGTGATTAACATGATATTATGGTGCCATTGTGTATTGTAGATGATTCCATCTACAAAGGTATGTCACGAACTATTCGATATTGATGTTGACGCCTTGTGTTAGATGAGTATAATCGTGACATGAAAGTATTGGTGTTAAGCCATTTATCATGATTGATACTGATGGTCTGTGGCTATGGGTGTGTATAATGCGTATATATGTATGTGAGAATTACTAATGGCTTTTCTAGTCATTACCTTGCATCAGATAATAGCCAGAAGATGATATATGAAAGATTGATGCGTAAAGGCTCAAGAGTACCGTTACTTCATAAGGATGATTGTGATGATGTGAGGATAAGTTGCATACATTTGCAACGACGCAGGTATGAAGTTAATTAAGATAAATGTTGATGTATTGTCATATATTCTTGAATATACATGAAAGCATGGATTGCATGATTTAACGAGATTATATGATGGGTACTATGATAAAAGTATATGACGGGAAATAAGATTGTGCAATGGAATTGTGTCGATGAAAGTACACAGGTGGTGAGGTATGACAAAGAAGCTTGACGGTTAAACACTTCTTGCGATCGTTGGTGCAATGGGGCACATGTGTGAGCCACGATGATTCCGATGATTGTCATCCTACGGATGGTAAAGTCTCTATCTTGAGCTATATACGGTACGTAAATTTTACAGTTGGCTTTTATGGTAAGCATGCGTTGAAATTTCGAGGACGAAATTCTATATGTTGGGGAGAATTGTGATGTCCAGATTATTATTAATCATTTGTTGGACTAAATATGATTTGAATTTTTATTGATAATTAATTTTAGAATTAATTAGAAGTGGAATTGACCAAGTGAAGGTCAATTGGCAAATTAATCGGATCCTAAAATATTTGAGATTGTAAAATGTACTCCGATAATATTTTAGAGATGAATTAATTAAAATGAAGAATTTAAGTTTTGGGTTTTTGGGGTGTGTATAAATCCCAATCGTTGTCTAAAAATAATATATCAGTGCACCGGTGACACTTCGATGTACAAAATCGGGTTAGGATACAAAAAAAAATAAATATGTTATGTTGGCATTTTCGGACACACATTGAAAGGTGTAAAATCGCGCACAGAAATCCCGAACCCCTTCTCCTCCCGCGCGATACCTGACCCCTCGCCACTAAACCGCCGCGCCCGCCTCCGTCCGAGCTCCTTCCGGCGCGTCCGACCCGCCATCGCCTTCGTATCTCGCAGGCGCTTCTTTCCATACCAAGATCTTGAAGTTTCGTCGCCGATCGCGTCCGGATCTTGCAAGGAAGTGCGCGGTTCAAAATCGCGATTTCGTCCGATTTTGGAGCGATTTTCTTCCGATTGTTTTGTGGGTAATTCTCGTCGTCCCTTAGTCGTTATTCCCCTGAAATCCCACAAATTTTTGATGAACTTTGGTTCGATTTTGATGGCATTTTTGGTAGGGTTGCTCGAGTGTGTGCAGTGTGTGCAGCAGTGTGTGTGCGTGTGTGTGTTTCTGCGTGTGGGTGTGTGTCCAGCATGTGTTTGTGGATGAAGATGGTGTGTATGTGTGTTCCAACATGTATTGGTATAGGTACAAGGCTTCTATATATGTTGTGCCTTGTGGTTGGATGATATTTTGTTCATATAAAAGGTTAACTTAAATTAGTGTAATGGGTTAAGGCGGTTATGTGACGATAAATTGAGTATGAACAATTGGGAATTGGATAGCATGAAAATGTTATTAATTGTAGGGATTTAACCATAACTCACATTATTGAACGGATAATTGTTGAAAATGAATTGGTGATTAAATGTCGTGACTTAGAGTCATTGTTGTTAAAAGGTGAAGACTAGATTCATGCTAGTATGTGTTGACATGGAATAGAGTTATGGTGATATTTATGCTCAAGTGGATAGCATGACATGTATTAATGATTTATGTCACTTTATTGAATTACCACCCTTAGTAGTGAGTTCTAAATCAAGAATTATGGAACCAATGCATCTTTAAATTGTTAAAGTTGAATTTAATCATTAATGACTTTGTGTTGGGATTAAGGGAATTGGATTAAAGGGGTAGATCTTATCTACACGGATCCCTTCTTTCGTGTCTTGGTTTGAATCACCTCGGTGTGGGTTTGAATAATTGTGGAACGTGTTAATTGGCTTAATTGGATTGTTTAGTTAGACACCAGTTGGATATTATTATACATACACCCTTGCACTTTCTTCCCTCTGTTGAACTTGCGTGTCTAGTGAACTACTATGCGAGTTTGGCGTGATCTTGCACGTATGGGTGTGTGTATCCCGCATCATGTGTGCGATGTAGCGGGTGATGAGAGATGATGGGGTTTTGCATTACCAATGTGATATCATGATTCATGTGAGGATGTGTGCATCCAAAGTATTGATTATGATTTGATTCATAATATTGAGTTATTGATTTGTGATATAGAAATGAAAGTAAGAACTATTTGATGGATGTTCATTGCTCGGATTATGAGCTAATATTGAATTGATGTTCGATATAGACTCTACAGGAGACTTCGGACGTTGATGATAGCTTATTCATGTTGTCTACTTTAAGGTACGTTTAGCGTACGAGCATAGTTTAAATGATGTTTTACAAGTATGATGCATGATCTAAAATACATGAAATGCTTTACTATGATGGTACCGAGACTTGGTTACGTTATGTTGATTCACATGGTGAAATGCTTGGTGCCGCTATGAAGCGAGCAAATGATGGGGTGTGGTTGCTACAGAGCAAACACCGATAGTATGATGCTACTTTGAAGTAAGAAATGAAAATGTGGTATTTGATTAGATATCTAGGATATCTGTATTTTATTCCCTATTGGTAATGAATAGGAACAGAGACGTAGTTAATCAGAGAAGTGATTAACTAGTATCGGAAGTTAAGGAAATCTCAATATGATATCTAGAATTATGATAATTGCTAGATAAGGAAAGATGTTATGAAATGTTGTTAAATTGAAACTGGCTAGGGTTAACCAATATGATGATTAACTGCATATTCAGGATTTGATGATTTATCTGTTTTGAGAACAGGGCTATTACAGGGGTACGCTACGATGAGGATGATACCATCCAGGAAGTATCACATATGTTCCACAATATTTACATTTTCGTAAATTATGTATTATGTCATTATGATTATGAAATTGTGGAATTGGTATGCTCACCCCGTTGGGGGCTGTCTCTGTTGGGGCAGGTGAACAGGTACATCGATGGCTTTGGAGATGAGCTCGAGCTGTTGATTGGATGTACTCCCAGGATCGTGGTACCAGGGCTTGATGGAGCACGGTATCGTATAGAGTACTTATATACATCCGAGATTTATATACACATTTATGATGCTCGCATGTGAGCACGGATATTCTTGTATATGGGTTGTATATAAAGGCATGAGCCTTTCTCTCATTCATTATATGTTGCATGCAATTGTGTAGAATTGTTAATGATATGAGAGTCGTTAGTGTATTATGTGGGTGTTGAGACCCATTTATGTCGTCATATGTGTGGTGTCTTCCCTGGCTGGGAATTTGCTTTGTGTTCTATATTCTGTTGAGTATTGTGTATTCCCTGGCCGGGAATTATATTATGTGATGTGCTTTTGTTTCGGGATAGCCCAATTTATGGGGAGACTCTGCCCAAATTTTTATAAAAACCCACAATGCAAAAGTGATGTAATGGGGATGGTATTGGGCGAACTCGATGAGTCTATATGTTGTTAGGATGATGATCTTATAACATTGAGTATTAAAGAAATTTTGTAGTTACCATTCAATGGTAAAGTATCATCTGAGCTTCCCGATCGACTTTTTATTGAAAGCATGTGCCACACATAGTGGTTAATACACTAATTAAGGGTTAAGGGCTTGGGGTCCTTACAGAAAGTAATGAGAGCGTTGCCAAAAGAATCGGATGTTAAGACCATTGCAATGAGGGAATCTAAAGATCTGAACAAAGTTGAACTTCATGATCTATTCGCAGATCTTAAGGCTTATGAGTTCGAACTGATCACCAGAGGTGAAGCAGAGCCATTCATCTCTCAACCAAACAAAGCACTGGCAGCCATTCCAGACCAGACCACCCCCACAACAGATCGATCTGTCGAACAGATAAGTAATGATGCTATGTCATTATTTATCAAGAAATTTGGTAAATTTATGTCTAAGAATAAAAGGAATTTTAAACCTTCTCATCATTATAAATCAAGAAAAGACGATGCTGTTAATGATCAGGCTTGCTACAATTGTGGTAAGACCGGACACTTTATTGCGGATTTCACCAGACCGAAGAAAGAAGAGCGTAAAGAAAAGCATCATGATGACAAGAAAAAGAAGCACTATAAAGATCGTAAAAGTAATCATGGGAAGTCCCAAAAGATCCTAGTAGCAGAGGAAGGAAACAGCAAGTGGGCTCAGACTGATTCAGATTCAGAAAGCTCCGAATATTCTTCCAGCGAAAGCGAAGAAGATATTCAATGTCTAATGGCAGACGAAGAAATGAGTCAAATAGACGAGGTATTCGATCTTGACTCAAATGAATTTACACGTGAAGAGCTTATGTCCGCACTACAAGACATGGCTAATGATTATAGAATCTTAGCTGAATCATTTGAGAAAAATAAAGCTAAAGCCAATGATCAAATGGATGAGCATATCAAACCAAGCTGCTCTGAGCTAGGTGAGTGCAATAATCTACAGATCGAGCTGAACAAGTTGAAAATCTCTTACGATCAGCTCCATGAAGAAAACAAGAGAATTAGCACACAAAATGCTAAGCTTTCTCATATTTTCAAACATGGACAAAATCAAGAGCATCACTGGAAGAATTGCAAGAGGTACAAAGAAATGTCGGTGATGTCACCGGCATAGACTTTGATATCAAAGACTGCTCCAAAGATGAATCTGAACTGTTGCTGGTAAAGAACAAAATCAAACAAATGACATTTGTTAAATCCAGCACAGTATATGAAACTGAAGCACCTACAATTCAAACGGGAGTCTCCTTCGTGAATCAAGGTTTGAGAAAAGGGATTGGATATGTTAACCAAGCCAAAGAAAAGGCACCAGCAAGCTTTGTGTCTTTCAGACCAAATCTAAAGGTGCAAGATCTAAGGGAAGGAAGACAATACAATTACTATAACTCAAAACCAGTTTAACAAAGATATAGAATACCTCATAAGAATCAAACGTTTCCATATCGCACACATTATCACACACAACATCGAAACAGATCAGCTCACAGCACACCAGACACACACAAGCCATTAAAGCTGATACATGTGTGGGTTCCCAAAGGGCTAATCCGTTCTGGACCCAAGTAGGATTGGGTACCAACAATAATTATGTTTGATGACAGGTACCGAAGAATCTTGTATCAGACTGGTACTTAGACAGTGGGTGTTCTCGTCACATGACTGGAAACGTCGAACTGCTGTCTGAAGTCACGGAATGTACTGGACCCAAAATCATCTTCGGGGATAACTCAAAGGGTAAGACCGTGGGCAAGGGTAAGATTGTCCATGATAATATTACTATCAATGATGTGCTACTAGTTGAAAATCTATGATATAATCTGATTAGTATAAGTCAACTATGTGATAATGGTTATGCTGTAGAATTTCACAAACACACTTGCACTGTTAAATCGTCAGACGGTATGACCATGCTTGTAGGAATCAGAAATGGAAATACATATAAGATTAACTGGAATTTTGCTCAACCTGATAATCCTACTTGCTTCATCGCGAATAATGATAATAAACACTGGCTATGGCATAAACGCTTGAATCATCTCAACTTTAAGACTATTTCTAGCATGTGTAAACATAATTTAGCTGTCGGTCTGCCCAAGATCGACTTTGCTAAGGATAAGATCTGTGAAGCTTGCCAAATGGGCAAACAGATCAGATCATCCTTCAAAAACAAGAATGCCAAATCCTCCTCACGCTGCTTAGAACTATTACATATGGACTTGTTTGGTCCTATACGAATAACAAGTTTTGGGGGAATGCGGTATACTCTTGTTGTTATTGATGATTACTCACGTTTTACTTGGACTATATTTTTGAGCAGTAAAGATCAGACCGGTCCGAAATTGATCAAGCTGCTTAAGCGTACTCAGAATGAGAAATCATCAAGCATAGACAGGATTCGAAGTGACAAAGGCACTGAATTTTCAAATCAGAATCTTGAATCCTTTCTAGAAGATCAAGGTATTAAGCATGAATTTACAGCTCCTCAACAAAATGGAGTTGCAGAACGAAGGAACAGAACGCTTAAAGAGGCAGCAAGGACAATGCTTGCTGATTCTGGAATTTCGCAAAAGTTCTGGGCAGAAGCAGTAAATACTGCATGCTACACTCAAAATCGGTCTATGATTAACAAGAAGTTGAATCTTACTCCATATGAAATATGGACTGGTAACAGACCGTCTATCTCTCACCTTCATGTATTTGGGTGCAAATGCTTCGTTCACAATAATGGTAAGAATCATCTTACAGCATTTGAAGCAAAATCAGATAATGGGATATTCTTAGGATATTCATCTAATAGAAAAGATTTTCGAGTTTTCAATAATCGCACTTTAACTGTAGAAGAATCAGTTCATGTCTTTTTTGATGAATCTTTATGTATTGAGGGTAACATGGAATCAATTCAAAATCAGATGAAAAATATACATCTCGAAGCTAACAGTGATGATGAGATTGTAGCTAACAGGTCAAGAGACAATCCACTTGAACCTGAAGTACCAGATAGACTGGATCAAGGCAATGAAGCTCCTTCAGATCGAGTCGATCCGGATGCCCTTAACTATAATGTTAAATCAGATGCTGATAATGCTGCTACTACTCATCCCTCTGGACCAGATAATCCAGAATCAAGCTATCGATGGACAAAGAGACATCCACCCGATCTAGTAATTGGAAGTCCGTCTGCACCTATTAGAACCAGAGGACAGATGATGGATGAATTCACTCATGCCGCTTTCATATCAAATCTGGAACCTAAAAATATTGATGAAGCCTTGACTGATTACAACTGGATTAAAGCCATGCAAGAAGAGCTTAATCAATTTGAACAAAATCAAGTCTCGAGTCAAACCCCCAGGCCAAGCGATCTGCCTGTTATTGGAACCAGATGGGTTTTCAGAAACAAGCTAGACGCAGATGGAGTTGTGGTTAGAAACAAAGTCAGACTGGTGGCACAAGGATTCCGACAAGAAGAAGGAATTGACTTCGATGAATCTTTTGCACCAGTCGCCAGACTTGAAGCAATCCGAATATTTCTTGCTTACTCTGCTTTTAAAGACTTCAAGGTATATCAAATGGACGTTAAGAGTGCCTTTCTTAATGGTAAGCTTCAGGAGGAAGTCTACATTGAGCAACCTCCTGGATTTCAGAACCACTCATTTCCAGATCATGTATATCTACTGAATAAAGCAGTACATGGACTGAAACAAGCTCCAAGAGCCTGGTATGATACTCTGTCTCAATTTTTGCTGAACCATGATTTTCAGATCGGCTCAGTGGATAAAACTCTGTTTAAATTTATTCAGGGGGAACATACTTTGTTAGTTCAAATTTATGTTGACAATATCATTTTTGGGTCAACTAACCCAAGATTATGCGAGAAATTCTCTAAGTTAATGCAGGGACAGTTTGAGATGAGTATGATGGGAGAACTTTCATTCTTTCTGGGTCTCCAAGTCAAACAGCTCAGCAATGGCATCTTCATAAATCAAACAAGTATACCAAAGAACTTCTCAAGAGATTCGGAATGGAGACGTGTTCAACTGCATCAACTCCAATGAGTCCTTCAATCAAGTTAGATAAAGATGAAGGGGGGACAGTAGTTGAAGTATCTATGTATCGAGGACTGATCGGATCGCTCTTATATCTTACAGCGAGCCGCTGATATAATGTTCTCAGTCTGTATGTGCGCTAGATTTTAGTCAGATCCAAAGCAATCACACTTTATTGCTGCTAAGCGTATTCTGAAATACTTGAAAGGATCTCAGAACGTTGGTCTTTGGTATTCCAAAGTTTCAAACTTCAGCTTAATCGGATATTCAGACACTGACTATGCTGGATGTAAGATTGATCGCAAAAGCACCAGTGGAACATGTCAATTTTTAGGTGAAAGATTGATCTCTTGGTTTAGCAAGAAGCAAACATCTATCGCCACATCTATAGCTGAAGCAGAATATCTTGCCGCTGGGAGCTGTTGCGCTTAGATGCTCTGGATTCAACACCAGCTCAAAGACTATGGCATTCAAGCTGTTGAATCTCCGATATTTTGTGACAACACCAGTGCAATTGCTATAACTTATAATCAAGTTTTGTACTCTCGAACAAAGCATATTGATATCATACATCATTTTATTCGAGATCATGTTGGCAAAAAGGAAATTCGGATCGAGCATATTTCAACAGACCAGCAAGCAGCAGATATATTCACCAAACCACTTCCTGAGGCTAAGTTTAATTATTTTCGTCAAATTCTTGGTTTAATAGACTTATCTTGATGTCTTAGAAGTATCTTTCTTTTAGTTTTTAAAGATTGTATGCTGGCATACAATGATCAGAACGACACAGACCGGTCCGAACTTTCAGACCGATATATGTCAAATCTAATGTTATCCCATGACCTGTCTGGTCAACAAATCTTTAAATAAAATAATTATTTAAAACAGCCCGGACTGATCACAATTTTAACCGCCTTATCTCTCTTTCATCCTGTCCTTTTATTTTGAATTATTTAATTACCAGTCATCGAGATAAAGACACGTGTCTTCTCTCTCCTATTTAGCGGGCTGAACATTTCACTTTCATTCACTTTTTACGAATTACTGATGTCTGCTCTCTAGCTCTCTAATATTTTCAAACTCTCCGTATTCTTCATTACACTCAAATGGCTACTATCACTCACAGTTCTCTATCTGTTGAGTTCAATGAAATCTACAGGGCTGAAGATCCAGAAATGGTCTCCATGTTCAAGTCCTTAGAGTCTTCTGGATTAAGGAATTTTCTGGAATGTGGAACGGTGGTTTACGAGTCGGAGATTCGAGAACTGTTCGCCAATGCTGTATCTCAGAAGACGTTCATCTCCACCACCGTCAAGGGCAAATCATTTGACATCTCTCAGTCGACGCTGGCAAAGACCTTTGGTCTTCCCAACACCGGACTGACTGACTTTGGCCATATTCCTCAGGCCACTATCACTGATCTTCAGGGGAAGGTATCCATCTTTGGCCATCGACTGCAACCATCATTCAAGAAGAAGGAAATGTTCTTTCATTTCCAAGTGTTATGCGAGATTGTTGGCAAGCCATTGTTGGGCAAAGCCGGAAGCTATGATGATGTTACATCTGAGAAATTCCGGGCCATGGCTGCTATTCACTCAGGGCAGAAGATGAACTGGTCTGCAATCTTATTTGGAGTTTTGCTTGAGACGGTTATTGCCTCCAAACAGGTTGTCTGCTTTGCTGTTCCTCTAAGAAAGCTACTGGAGACACTGGACATCGAGCTGGGGAAGCCGTCTGCTCTAAGCCCCTTTAAAATTCTCAACCCTAAGGGATTGGCACTACTGAAGTCCAAAAGTGCTCCACCCACTCCTTCCGATCTGGTGGCTGTCAAGATTGAACAAGGAGAAGAACAGGTTGCTGCTCGAAGACCTCGAGTCAAGCGAAAATTGACTATTCAGACTGACTCCGAAGAAACTCAGTCTGCTCCTTCATCTCCAGCCAAGCCACCTCCTAAGAAGCCAAGAACCCAGATCACCAAGCCAATCAAAACCTTACCTCTTAAAACTTTACCCATATTGCCTTCCACAAAAGCCACCCCTGCACCCCAAACTACAACCCAACCTTCAACAGCTTCAACCGCTGTATCCAAAGTAACCATCAGAGTCCCCTTTGCCATTCCTGTGGTCAAAGGGATTGTTATAACTGAATTGGGAGACTACACCCAATCAGGGATCAAGTCCCCGTCTTCCACCGGCAAGGGCAAGGCCATTCTCATTGAACCCTTCTCCTCAAAACCCAAATCTGCCGCTCAAACAACCATCGACATTGCTATGGAAGATGTTGAAGAAAAGGTCAAGGCACTCATTGTGGTGTTTGATGAATATGTCGAGTACAGAACGATCAACCACATTGATATGTTCTTCGGCAAGCTGAGAAGACTACAAAAGATGGAACAAGAAGTCCTTAAGGGGACAGAGACTGACGACGTAAGAGTTGCTGTGCTTCGCAAAGATCTGTTCCAGGCCAACCAAAGATTCAGACTGGCAAATCTGCTCCTTGCAGCTAAGAAGGCAAACTTTGATTCGAGCAATCCGACTGCCAAAGATGATGGTGCCGTCATTGGTCAGCTGGAAATGGATGTTCATGCTCTTAATTTGGCTGTTCGTTTTCAACGACAGAAGCTTAACATATCCACTCATGTTCCCAGCCAGGATCATCCAACTGCGAGCAAGACTCTGGCAGAACCTTTCATAGAGCCAATTCCCTCTGGTACAGCGGAATAGACAGCGGAGCAGCCACTGACCAATGCTCCGTCTGCCGCAGAAACTGAAGCCATGAATGTTCTGCTGGACTCCCCAACAACTTCTATTCCTCTGGGATCTTCAGTCTCCCACATTCAGCTCAGTCCAACCGCCGCACTTACGACAGTTGTCTCACCAGATTTCGTCGATCCGGATCTGGTTGTATCAACCGTTGTTGCAGCCTTACAGGTTGAGGAGCCTACCAGACCTATCACTCCTCCGGATCAGTCTGCTGAAGATATGGCGTTTTTAGAAGAATTCTATTCGGACTTGGTTACCTTGATCCGATCCGAAATCCGCCAAACTGCCATTTCCACAATCATACCAGTTGAAGCAGCAGTTGATCCACCTGAGTCATCTTCTGATCACTCTTCAGACCATTTATCTGTTGACGCTCCATCCCTGGCCAAGTCCCTTCAACATCTTTCGGATAACTCTCTCAACGAGTCATAGAAGTTCATCAAAGTCAGAGGACTACAGTCTTGGATTTTGACTCTTTCAAAGAGAAGATGACAGCAAGTATTAGCAGCATTCAGCGTGGACTGAATGATCTGTTCTCTCAGCAAGCTTCATATAAAAACAGTTTGAGAAAAGAGCAGATCGAGCTGGCCACTGAAGTCAGAGCCTCCGTCGCCAAGTCCCTTCTTGCTCAAGACACTCGTCTTGATGCTATCAGCGCTCAGCTCGCCCAGATTGTCGACTTTCTTCAAGAGGTTGCTGCTGACAAAAAGGGGGAAAAGAGAAAATACTTCAAGCCACCTCAGTCTTCAGCAAGAAACTAGCAATCATTATAAATCAGACTTGTCCGTAATTGTAATAAGATTTTTTGCTCAATAAAAATCTAACTTCTTAGTTAAGTCCTTGTTCATTTATTTTGAACTAAATGACTTAATCAATCCAAACTTCAACTCAAATATGTTCATTTATTTTGAACAAGAAGAAGTAATTGATCCGCAAGTATACGCTTCAGAGTTGTTAAAAGCTAGGTTTTTTCATCATCAAAAAGGGGGAATTTGTTGGTTCCGGATTTTAACGATGACAAAACATATCAGACCGGATCGAGTGAAATCAGACTGACCAGATCGATCGCTCAAAACAGATCAAGCTGATATGGTATATCGCAAATCAGATCGGATCGATGGAAATCAGCCTGACCAGATCAAAGCTTCAGATCGATATCAACCTTTATCAGATCAGAGCAGTCAAGGCTGAATAAGAATTGCTCTTCAGTCCGAATCATTAACGGCTATTTATTGAAGCATTTAATGTTGCAATTAAAGCTGAAAAAGACAAAGGACTGAAGATTACCATAAAAGGTAAGAAGACAAAGAAGAGCTTACCTGACAGTCGCCAAAAGCATGAACCAGAATGGCAAGTACCCTAAAGTAGAAGACTGTAGCTTACTCAGAGTTTAAGCAGAGTCAAGAGTTGCACATTAAGGGAAATAATGTCGTTGGTACATGCAACTATATAAGGATGCAACAGAAGAGCTCAAGGGAGAGTCTAATTAATTGAAAAACGCAAAAGAAAGCAAAACAACACAAGCTTACAAGCTCAGACATTCTCGAGCTGAAAATCTTCATAAGCACAAGCATATTGTAATATTTGATCATATTAGGATCATTGTGTGCATAGACTAAAGTCTATCTTTTGTATTCTGTACTAAGATAGAGAAGTGAGAATCAATTGTAACTGTCAGACAGAGTGTGTCTGAACAGATCGAGAGACTAGGAGTTTCAGTCTGGTAGTGAGGTAAATCCAGCTGAATCGGGTTTGTACAACAGGATTGTATATAAATCAAAGTCTTCTAGTGGAATTCTTCCTTAATTGGAAGAAGGGGAGACGTAGAAGGATTACACCACCTTCGAACTTCCAGAAACATATTCTGTATTTTATCATTCTGCAGTCGTTATACTATTCAAGCCATCGAGCCGTTCTTACTAATCTAAGAACAGACCGTTCCGCACTAAAATATTCAGTGGTCTGTTCTGCAGAAGAGGTGATTAAGAAACAGATTTCTTTCACTAATCCGAAAGAAATCACAAGGGATTATTTTTAATAGGAGTGTTCATTCACCCCCCCCTCTAAACACTCCGGACCGATCCTAACAGATTACATCTTCATGTATTTGTCAAGTAGCATGTCATTGCAATTAGTATGTCATTATTTCAAAATGACCTATATCAAGTGAATTAGGGGGTGAAATCACATACTGCACCACTTTTGACCTAAAATTCTCTACAAAGCTCCTCTCCAACCCTTGGAGATTCTTCTTGGTTTGAGCTTGGATTTCATTAGAGAATTAAGCTAGGAAGTTGAGTGAAGTGATTTCCTAACTTCTTGGTAAGGAATTTGTGGTTTTGAACTTGAATTGTGTAGTTGATATTGAAGTATGTGAAATTGAATATCACATATCATGCTTAGAATCATCACATGTTTATATGCCAAGAATTGGATTTTATAATGATAGAAACATGTTTATATGAACTTAGGGATTTTATGAGACATGGTTATATGTGATTTTATGGGTAGGAGAAGATATACCATGTAGATAAGCTCAAAAATCGCCATGGTTTCAGATTTTTTTTAATCGCAGCGATCGATCGGAAATAAGCTCTCGATCGATCGCCGCGAACAGTGAATTTTTAAGGCGGTTTGAGCATGAAGCGATCGATCGGTGTTTTGGTAGCGATCGATCGGTGATTTTGTGCGATCGATCGGTGAAGAATGAACAATGCGGCGATCGATCACGAAATGAGGCGATCGATCGGTGATGGCAGATTGTTGAAAAATGTTAACTTTTTGTAGCATTTATTTTTGAAGCCTCTTATAACATGGTATATTGTTCATGTGTTTGTAGCATCATCACAGGGAACGGGGCAAAGACGCAATTAGCCATCAACGCCTGATTTATCGCTTTTGTTGTCGTATACCAGGTACGTGTTGACGTACGGAGTATAGATATTGTGAGATGATGTTATGAGATTGATATCATATGAATTTTGTTGTGTTGGTATCATATGATTGTCGTATCATATGCATGTACATGCATGGATATCATGTATTTGAGATGGATGAGGTATATACATTAGCATTAGAGGTATACGCCTGGTTTGGGTATATGCTCGGGTATGCTACGTTAGCATTAGAGGTATACGCCTGGTTTGGGTATATGCTCGGGTATGCTATGTTAGCATTAGAGGTATACGCCTGGTTTGGGTATATGCTCGGGTATGCTACATATACTTGGTCTGAGAGATATACGCCGGTTTTTGGGTATATGCTCTGGCTATTTTCATGTGAGGACGGTACTAATATGATATGTGTTGCTAGTATGAAGATGTGAAGCGGTTCCACTGACATATTGAGCGGAAATAGACATATCATATTAGTCTCGTGATACAGGATGTGTGATGAGACATGTCATGACATGGTGCATTTGTTGATGCATGATACAGAGCATTCACATTTGATGATTGTTATTGTGCTTTATCATTAATATTTTGTTTTGATATTGCACTGAGATAGTTGTTATCTATACTCACGTTGTGTGAATGTTTCTGTAGGGACTCATAGACGTGGGAAGACGGGATGTGAGTCATTTTCCGCTGCGAGCTGAACCACTGCCTAGGAGTTATCTTGGATTAAGTTGTTGTCTGTACATGTGATGTATAGTTGGTTAGGTTTTTATAACCTTGTAACAAGTTAACTAGTTAGAAACTCTTAATCAGTGCATGTTTTTACTTAATTCAGACTCACATATGTATGTTTAATTGATACATAATGGATTAAGTAACGAGGACCCCACAAAAGTACTCCGGACCCCAAATCCCACCAAAGACCAAATTCCAAGGTTATCACCACGATGAGTACACAATCTCATCCCTTGGATCCAAAGACTCCAAAAACAGGATTTAACATCACCGGGAGTCCCAAAACCACAATTATTACACAATTGCCAAAAATAAAATCCATTAGGGATTATTACCATACCGGGATTAACAATAATAATTCCCGGGTATCACAAAAACAAAGATAGAGAAACATTTATGCCGTTCGGTGTGACGAACGCCCCAGCTGTCTTTATGAGCTTGATGAACAGAGTGTTTCAACCATATCTTGACCAGTTCGTCATTATGTTTATTGACGACATACTCATCTACTCTCGGAGTGAGGAAGAGCACGTGAAACACTTGAGAACAGTGCTCCAAATCCTCAGGGATAATCAGTTATTTGCCAAGCTCAGCAAATGTGAGTTCTGGTTAAGCAGTGTGGTGTTCTTGGGGCATGTTATATCTAGCAGTGGGATACGGTGGATCCCAGGAAGATAGAGGTTGTGATGGAGTGGGCTGCACCCACTTCTGTACCCGAGATACGGAGCTTTCTTGGTTTGGCCGGATATTATCGACGCTTCGTCGAGGGATTTTCAAAGATCGCCAAGCCGTTGACTCAGTTGACCCAAAAGGGAGTACCATTCTTTTGGTCTGAGGCTTGTGAGGAGAGCTTCCAAGAGTTGAAACACCGGTTGACGACGGCACCTGTGTTGGTGATTCCTACGGAGAACACGAGGTTTGTTCTTTATACCGATGCATCACTTCAGGGCCTTGGGTGTGTATTGATGCAAGATAAGCATGTGGTAGCTTATGCATCGAGGCAGTTGAAGCCGCATGAGACTAGATATCCAGTCCATGACTTGGAGCTAGCGGCTATTATTTTCGCCTTGAAGATCTGGAGGCATTTTTTGTATGGTACGTCGTTTACCATTTACACAGATCATAGGAGCCTGAAATTCTTGTTTACTCGGGCGGAGTTGAATATGCGTCAGAGGAGATTGATGGATTTACTCAAGGACTATGATTGTGAAATAGAGTACCATCAGGGAAAAGCAAACTTGACAGCAGACGCCTTGAGTCGGAAGGTGAAGAGTACTGCTGAGGATGTCATGCAATTGTTGGCCTTGATGACTTCCTATTGCCATCTGGGCTATGACTTCGATGTTGATACATCACCAGTACATGTATCGACCTTATTAGCTGAGCCAGATATCTATGAGAATATCAGGAAAGCTCAGAAGACAGATGATGAGGTTCAGAGATGGTTATCATTGGTACATCTTGGACAGCCATCAAAGTTCAGAGTAGCTGAGGACGGATCCTTGAGGTTGGGTAGCCGTTGGGTAGTTCCGAGTACGTCAGAGTTGCGTAGAGGAATCTTGGAGCGAGCTCATAGCAGCAGGCTTAGTATTCACCCAGACGGAGGAAGATGTACAAGGATCCGTGTGATCAATTCTGGTGGAAAAGGATGAAACGGGATGTGATAGCATTAGTTAAGAGATGCTTGATCTGTCAACAGGTGAAGGCAGAAAAGCAGAAGCCTGGTGGCGAGCTGAGGAGCTTAGAGATACCAGAATGGAAGTGGGAGCATATATCTATGGACTTTGTGACCCACTTGCCGAGGACTACTTCGGGTTGTGATGCCATTTGGGTGATCGTGGATAGGCTGACGAAGGTAGCTCACTTCATTCCCTACAGTATGACGTACACATATTTGAGGATGGCTCAGCTGTATGTCCGAGATATAGTGAGACTGCACGGGATTCCAGTGTCTATTACATCTGACAGAGATCCGCGGTTTACATCTCATTTTTGGGGAGGTCTACAGTCAGCTTTGGGTACCGAGGTGAGGTTGAGTACATCATATCATCCCCAGACGGATGGTCAGACCGAGCATACTAAACAGATGATCGAGGACATGCTACGGGCTTGTGCAATAGAGTTTGATGCTTCATGGAAAGATTCATTGGCCTTGGTAGAGTTCTCTTACAACAATAGCTATCAGGCCAGTATTCAGATGGCTCCGTTTGAGGCTCTGTATGATCGGCGTTGTAGGTCGCCATTATACTGGGATGATTTGTCCAGTAAAGCAGTAGGAGGACCCAAACTGATTCGGGAAATGGAGGATAAGATAAAGGTTATCCGTCAGAAAATGAAGGCAGCCCAGGACAGGCAGGCAGCCTATGCCAATAAACGGCGGAGGCCGTTGGAGTTCCAGTTGCGAGACAGGGTCTTTTTGAAGATCTCGCCTTTCAGAGGCGTTGTGCGGTTTGGTATGCGCGGGAAATTGTCTCCAAGGTATGTGGGACCGTATGAGATTTTACATCGCATCGGTGCATTGGCTTACCGTTTGGCTTTACCACCGTCGTTATCTGGTATTCACGACGTATTCCACGTATCTATATAGCGGAAATATGAGCCGGATCCGTCACATGTGTTGCAGCCTTCTGAGGTAAAGTTAGATTCTGATGTGTCCTACGAGGAACGGCCAGTCAGGATTCTGGATAGAGCTGATCGCAGACTTCGGAACAAAGTGATGCCGATGGTCAAGGTTCGGTGGGATCGTAGGGGTGTCGAGGAGGCCACATGGGAGACGGAGCGGCATATGGTGCAGCACTACCTGGAACTATTTTCTGGTATGTGATTTATGTTTAGTTTCGTTTTGGGTAAGTACATGTGATTTCGAGGACGAAATCTTATAAGTAGGGGAATATTGTGATATCCCAGAAATAATTAATTGCAATTTGGGCATTAATTATGTTTATGTGATTAATTATGGTGATAATTAAATTATGTGTTGGAATTAATTATATTGGTGAAATGCTTAGTCACATGGTAGGCGTGACTCGGTGGTGCATTTCAGGGTGCATGTTATGCATGTTGGGACATTTGGGGGTTATCATGGTTTTATTGTGATAGTTGATAATTATTTGGTAAAGCATGGTTTTAATTGGGGTTTTGGTACATTTTGGTAAAATGCCTTTAAAATATCATGTTGGGGTATTTTATATATCATGTTAATTATTGGGGTACATGTTTTAATTCCAACCCCTTTATACCCCACTACCCCCACCATACCCATCACTTTACCAATCCCCAAATCACTCTTCCAAAACCTGTTCCCCAACCCATTTTCGTTTTTGGCTAAAGGAGGAAGGAGAAATCTTTACAAAAGCTTGGTTTGTGAGATTTTTAGTGGGATTTGGAGTCCATAAGAGGTATGGAACCCTCCTTGATGTTTTAATGGTGTTTGGTTTTGATTTGAGTTGGCATTTGAGTTTTTGAAATGGGTTTGTTTTGAGTTGGTGTTGTTTTTGATTGGGTGTTGGATTTTTGGTAGTTTTGTGGTGTATGTTGAAGGTTTATGGTGTCTTTATGTTTTTGGTTTGAGGGAATATGTGTTGGTGAAGATGGGGAAGAAAATATGGTGCAAAAATGGAGATTTTCGAAGTCCAGGCAGCGGCGATTGATCGCCCGAAGAGAGCGATCGATCGCGCGCAACCAGTACGCTCCAGTAGGGTTTGGCGATCGATCGCCACTTTTGGGCGATCGATCGGCGAGGCTGGCGATCTATCACGCCAAATGTGGCGATCGATCACCGAGTGCAGGAAAAATTCATGCTCGGGCAGTGTGATCTCGCGATCGATCGGGGCCTTGCGGCGATCGATCGCGAGACACCAAAAAGTGTATTTTTAGTTATTTTTGTGGGATTTTTTGGTATTGTACTATTATTGGCTCCTAATATTGGTTTGTGTGATTGTGTAGAACCATCCCAGGTGGCGACACAACCAAGGAAGTAAAGTCATACCATATCCTACTTTTGGAAAGGTACGTAGAGAGACGTACGGGCACCCAATGGTACATGTATCTTATATACTCATTTGAATATGCATTGTGGATGCAAGTATATATGGAATTGTGCATTGTGGATGCAAATACATGTTAAATTATGCATTGTGATTGCATATGTATATGATAATTGTTTGGTGCACATCCCATGAGTCATGGTTATATAGAGTGATGATTTTAATGCTTTGCCGCTGTCACTTGAAGCGATGATAGAATACTTGCCGCTGTCATATTGTAGCGAGGAAAGAATATTTGCCGCCAAATGTTGAAGCGAGGGTATTGCCGCATGTCGCATTTGCGCGAGGTTATTCGATGCCGCTAATATGTCGAAGCGAGGGGTATTAGTGCCGCTGTCATGACAAGCGAGGTGCATTAAAATACACTATTAAATTCCCAAAATCAGTTAATCACCACATTATTAACTATAACCATTCATGCCATGCCAGTTTCATAATCAAATATGATTAAATCATTATACCATTGACCACATACATTGCATATATCTAACCAATGATTCCATAGTTCTATTTCATCGCTCTATCCACAATGGCGGCATTTTGATCTCACGCATGCTCAACAGCGGCGGCATCATAACCGATGTTCGCTCAACAACGACAACATCCCAATCATTGCTCGCTCAATAGCGGCACCACATAATCCTCAAAGCATACCATAATGCTTACAACAATCATATATTATTCATGCACATGACAATAATATATCTTGGTACACTCATACGTTACACGTACCTTATTATCCAATAGCAAGAGCCGAACCTGCCTTCGCCCCGAGATCCTGTGAAATAATTGATAAATACAGTTAATAACTCACAATTAATTTCGCGCCCCCAAACACATACCCACAGCACGCATAAAACCTACAACAACATCATTAACCACGATGATTAACCATTTAAAGAATCAGGCAAAGCATACGTCGAAACCACAACACGAAATAATTTTTCCACAATGTCCGACCTACCGACCGATCGGTAAAAAAGCAAAAATTGCATTTTGGCTACGGCTTTGCACCGATCGATCGATATCCTCTACTGATCGACCGCTCAACTCTACTTTTCGATCGGTAGGTGCTATTGATCGATCGGTAAACCGTCGGAATTTTACCCATCGCTATGCATTTGCACCAATCGATCGGTAAGACTGCCAATCGATCGGTCGCTGCACAAACTCAAAAAACACCATTTTTAAAAGCTTCAAAACCTCAACCAACCAACCACAACTCCCTCCAACTCGATTTTAACCACAATTAAACACCCTAGGACACTCAACAAGGGTTAAAACACATTATAAAACAATAACCAAGATTTTTCCAAAATTTATAAATTTTCCCCCAACTCAAAACTAAAACCAAACTCAACAAAATTACTACCAATACGAAGATAAAAGCTAGGGGAAGAACTTTACCCAATTATCTTCGAGAAACCTCGCTCCGAGATCGAGCCTAGCTCTGTTCTTCCATGGGAGGAGAAAGGGGGGAAAGGGAAGGAGATTATCGCGGGAGAGGAGAGAGAGAGAGAGAGAGAGAGGAGAGGGAGAGAGCAAAAGCAATAATTGAACACCGAGTCCACTTGGTATATATACTACCAAGGCTCCAAAAACCCGAGTCTCAAATACTCGCACCCTGACTCATTAAAAATCATCTGTGTTCTATAATTATCTCTCACTCACTAATAACATTAACAACCTCAATCCAAAGCTCCCCAGACCCCATATCCCACTACCAATACGATTTCAAGGTTTAACACCTTAATGGGGATAAATTTTCACCCTTGGATCCAACAACCCCGATACTGGATTAAAATCCTTGGGAGTCTCAACACCGTAATTATCTCATAATTACTCCAATTAAAATCCATTAAGACTTATAATCACTCCGAGATTAACACAATAATTTCCGGATATCACAACCAGAGCTCAGCGAGATCGAGCTCAGGTTTGGTATTGATGAGTCTGAGTCCCAATATTTGTTAGAGTATTTTTAACTACGATTCAATTTACCGGGATATGCCCCGAGTATCGGTAGTTTAAGTATTACATTACTGGGAAGTTTATGTTCGATGCTTATGCGATGAATAACATGTTAAATTGCAAAACTGGAATTACATATTTTTCAGTATTTTGATATATGTATAATCGAAAATTTTTGGGCCAAATGTTGAATTTTTTTAAATAATCTTCCGCTGTTAACATAAAATAATCATTGTGTGATAATCAAAAGCATGATTAGGACATGGCCCTCACACATACATCAAACACATCGTTTATAGCATATACACTATTTTCTACCCTCGAGTGAGTAAGACCTTATGCGCTTTAAGATCTTCAAAATCTTCGATTTTGATAATTTTGAAAAATAGATGGAAGAAAAGAAGAAAAAGGCATTAACGCATAGAGAAATATTGAAAATGTGAAGAGATAATGAATGAAAAATTGAAAAAATGAGGTGAATAATGAAGATGGATGAGATAAAGGGTGAAACTAAAAGAAATTATGAATTATCAATAGAACGGAATCGAAAGTTGAGATGAGAGTGCACAACATTGTTGTATTTGACTTATTCTATTGTTTCGAATATGCTTTTGTGGAACCTCACACCCACATGGGTGACATTGAAGATGAGGGACATGCATTGAAGATGAGGGATCATGGAAACATATGAACATGATAAATTTATGAGGGAAGATGCAAATTATTGAAGGGGAGATGGTAATTAGTGAAATAGGAAGAACCTTGGTGACCTTGAAACACAAGGTATTCTCTTTAAAAAAGTGTCAAAAGTTCATTTCATATGTCCAATTCGAAATCTCCAGTTCATTGCATACAAAGCAAATATATGCAAATTTGTCACCGGTTAAATCTGTTCCAGCATTAATGTATCTGTGATGTCCGGAATAATTATTAATTGTCAAATGGATTTAATCATGATATTTTTATGATATCTCGGGATTTAATTTTTGAGTATCGGATGTTGGGACCGGAAATTGAACAAATGATTCCGGGACTATTTTTGAATAAGTTAAGTCATGAGGACTTAATCATAATATTAATAATATTAATGGTTGGGAATGAAAGTTAAAAGTGTGGGATTTATAATTAAAAAGGGGGAAGTGTAAATTTCCACATATTACACCATTTTACACACATTAAAATCGGTTAACCCTTTCCCCAAAACCCCATTCCCGACCGCCCCATTCTTCACGGCAAAAAGGCTTGATTTCTTCCATGGAAATCGATTCTTCCTAGCCCAAATCCATTGGTATGTGGTTTTTCATCACCCTAGATCAATTACCTCCCTTATTTTTGAGTTTTGGTTGTTATTTGTTGCATGATTTGTGTTCGCTTTTTATGGTTCGAAATTGATGCTATGTTGGGTTCGAAAATGAGGAGTGGTTCTTGATCGATTTTTTCCTTGCTGCCTCCTTTGATTTCCTTGGCGTCTGGGTTAGATTTTTCTGTGCATATGGGACGTTTTTTTTGATATTTTTGGGGCGAAAATGTGCTGCCTGCTTGTTCAAAATTTTAGGCTGATGTTTGGCCGAATCTTGTTAATGTAATGGTTCAAAAATGATGGTGAGTTGGTTCGAAAATGTCATGTTGCTATGGTTCAAAAATCTTGTTGTGGTTTGTTCGAAAATCTTGCTGAATTGGGTTCAAATAATTGTTGCTGCCATGGTTAGAGATTCTTATTGTTTTGGCTTAAAAATAATGCTCATAAGGTGTTTGATATAATGCTTAAGTGGAGTTTGAGTGTGACCAAAAGCTATACTAAATGTTTAGTAAGAAAGCCTACTTTTTGGAATTACATCATGGTAGTTTTTGGCGAGTATTGGCTTTGGTTTGAGATGCTTTTAACTTGGAACATGTGTAGTGTGCGAATAAATGGGTTAGATACATGGTAGTGTGAGTTATAACTTGGAATAAAGATGTGGTGATGTATATGCTTGAAGGGACAGCATATGAGTTTTGGATTTGAACTCAATGCATGCTTAATTTGTGTAAGTTGAATTTAAACAAATAAATGATTTTATGTTGGGATTAAGGGAATTGGATTTAAAGGGTAGAATCTCGTATCTACATGGATCCTTTCTTTCATGTCTTGGTTTGAATCACTTCGGTGTTGATTTGGATGTTTGGAACATGTTAATTGGCTAAATTGAGTTTGTTGTTGGGTGGTTGGATTATGTGATATTATGGGCATAACTTATGAATTATTATGATAGTTTATGCATCAAATATTGATTATGAGATAGCATTTATACTTTTAAGTTCATGTAGAGCCTTCTTGAGCTCTCGGACAACGAAGAGGATGACGTGACGGTAAACACAGATTATAAGGTATGTGGTGACGTACGAGCAGGTATAATATGAATTATTTCATATTCCAGTATTCATATATGTGAATAATTGTTATGACTGAATTTAAGATAACGAATATGTGAATTGAGTTTGATATATGTGGTATGGGGACACGTAAATGTACGTTGTCCGGATTGGGAGTTGGGTATTATGTGAATTGAGTTTGATATATGTGGTATGGTGGACACGTAAATGTACGTGGTCCAGATATGGAGTTGGGTATGGATACCTTTGGCATGACCAGTATGAGAAAGTGTTGAGTGAGATAGATTGATAGACAAAACTGTATTGACATGGAATTATTTATGATTAAGCATAAATAATAGATTCTTGTTGTATTGAATTCATTGTTTGGTTGAGTATCATATTTTCAGTGACGATACTAAACTTGATGTTATGAAAGCGTGTAAGCTTGAAACAGGAACATTGTGTGGAAGCTATACGGATTCAGAACTTCACAGGGAGTACATTTTATAGATTTTTGATACTCTTAAATCGTGATATCATACTCTTTATGCCATGTTATGACATGGGTAGTGTGATGTTGGTATGCTCACCCTGTGTGGTGGCTGTTTCTGTTGAAACAGGCATTAGGTGGATGTGGGTATGGCTATATATATATATATCTGTGTGTGTGTTGATATGACTATGGAACGACCTAGTCTTGACATCGCTGCCACAAGTGTGCGTAATACTAGAGTAGTATGACCTTATAAGAGATATGGGGTACTGGGTTTATATGACTATTGTAGGGCATTTGAGATGCCTAAGAATGATCGTGGAATCATGTATTCATTATAAGACACGTGAGATGTCTAAATATAATGGAGAATTGGTAAAATAAATGCTAGGCATTTGAGCTATCTGTGATTGGTAGCAGAGTCGAAAAAATTAGTGTTAGATATCGAGATATCTATATTTGTATGTATAATGAATTTGGAATCATTAATTACTGATACTTGAGAATCAGGGATACTATGAGTTAAATCAATGTGTTGATTTACTGATTTTTGAGATGTGATGAGTTTGATGATTGTGAGAACAGGGACAGTGCACGGAATCCCTGATGAGGACGTTGCCATCCAGGGAGTATCATTTAAAATTCATTAGTATTTACTTTTGTTGTATTATGAATTTCATTATTGTGATTATGGGATTTTGTGTATTGGTATGCTCACCCCGTTGGGGGCTGTCTCTGTTGGGGCAGGTGGACAGGTACATCGATGGCTGTGGAGCTGAACTCGAGCTGTTGATTGGATGTACTCCCAGGATCGTGGTACCAGGGCTTGATGGAGCACGGTATCGTATAGAGTACTTATATACACCCAATGGTTATATACATATTTATGATGCTCGCATGTGAGCACGGTTATGCTTGTATATGGGTTGTATATAAAGGCATGAGCCTTTCTCTCTTTCATTCTATGTTGCATGCAATTAAGAGTAGAATTGCTAATGATATGAGAGTCATGGGTGTATTATGTGGGTGTTGAAACCCATTTATGTTGTCTTATGTGTGGTCTCTTCCCTGGCTGGGAATTTACTTAGCGTTGCTGTGTTCTGTTGAGTATGTGTTTTCCCTGGCCGGGAACTATATATTGTGATGCGCTTTTATTTCGGGATGGCCCTATTTATGGGGAGACTCTGCCCAAATTTTTATAAAAGTCTACCATGTGAAAAGTGGTGTAATGGGGATGGAAATGGGCGGAATCCATGAGTCTATTGTGGGTAGAGATGATCTTAATGTTGAATATTAAAGAAATTTCGTAATTGTCATTCAATAGTAAAGTATCATCTGTGTTTCCCGATTGATTTTATTGAAAGCATGTACCACACATAATGATTAATACACTAATTAAGGGTTAAGGGCTTGGGGTCCTTACATTAGTGGTATCAGAGCAGTGGTTAGCTCTTTGGGGCTGTTAAGGGCCTAGAAAGTTATTGATACCATATATTTATGCATGATGGCATTAATGTTGTATGACACAACTAGTTGTTTATGTGTTTTTATGATATGAAAAGTGGTGTTGCTAATCATTGTGATTGCAGGAATCGTGTAGCATGTGATGGGATGGCATTAATGGTGATGTCTGGCCCTTCATGTATTATGTGTTAAGGGATCTGATTTTGTAGGAAAATCAGGAAAGGTGAGACGTACGGGCTTCGGACGGTAAAACGTGTTACACCTTTGATTATGTATATCGTGGGTAGTGAACCCTTACATGTGATGGTATATGTGAAATGATAGTGATATATATTGTGATAATGGAATCAACTGTTGTGCTTGATTATTGTGGTAGAATTGATGAATGTTCCGGTAGCCTTTATCTCCGAGCGAGGGAGGTACTTGCCGCTGTCATGTCTAAGCGAGGTAACATGCCGCTTTCATTGTCGAAGCGAGGGGTCCTAAAATTCCGCTGTTGTATTGGGACCGGAACAATCACAATTCTAGTGATTAATGTGGAATATTGTGGTTATAACTGGAACGTGATATCGATCATTATATTGTGAACTGTGGTATTAACCTGGATGCAGGTACATGGAGCTAGTGAAAGTTCCGGTAGTTGTTATATTCGAGCGAGGGAGGTACTTGCCGCTGTCATATGAAGCGATGGTAATATGATATTTGCCGCTGTCATGTCTAAGCGAGGTAACATGCCGCTGTCATTGTCGAAGCGAGGGATATCATATGATGCCGCTATATGTCGAAGCGAGGGGTCCTAAAATTCCGCTGCTATAACAAGACCGGAACAACCACATTATCTATATTGATAGCGATGGTTCATTCCGCTATATTGATTGGCGATGGTTCATTCCGCCAGATGTATTGATAGCGATGGTTCATTCCGCTATATTGATTGGCGATGGTTCATGCCGCCGGATATATTGATAGCGATGGTTCATTCCGCTATATTGATGGGCGATGGTTCATTCCGCCAGATGTATTGATAGCGATGGTTCATTCCGTTATATTGATTGGCGATGGTTCATGCCGCCGGATATATTGATAGCGATGTCTCATTCCGCTATTCTATTGGCGATGGTTTATGCCGTCGGGTATTGATAGCGATGTCTCATTCCGCTATTCTATTGGCGATGACCTATGCCGCCGGGTATTCATAGCGATGGTACATTCCACTACATCTATGGCGATGGTTCATGCCGCCAGATGTCTATAGCGATGTGTTATGTCGCTGACTCTATGACGAGGGATTATACCACTGATTCTATAGCGACGGTTATGCCGCTATGTACATGACGCTGGATTACGCCACCTACGAGCAATGGGTGCTGATTGCGTACCACTGTTGGATGACGGAGACAGGTATGCCGATATATTGTTAGCAATGAGGTATGGCATATTACTGTTTGTTTAGCACTATTGTGGATATCATGTGTTGATTTACTTATGTTGTCATGTGTATGTTGTCATGTGTTTGACGATGAGATTATAGACGTCGTGTATCGACATATACCGTTACGAGTCGACAATATTGTTTCAAAGTCATATGTTGACAGGTACCGTCACGGGGTGACAATGACATAGTGGATGTTCTATGTAGACGTGTAGCATCGTTTTGATGATTAATACATTTATGTTATGTATTAGGTTGTATGGTTGAGTGCCGGTGGTGAGCACATGGTAGAGTCTGGGTCACTAGTTGAGACCTTTTGCCGAGCAGGTTTGCTCGGTGGAGTGTTGGATGTATTGTACCGGTGAATGTACCACATCATGTTATAGAGGTACATATTTGTCGAGCAATGATACCCTTGGGTATGCTCGTTAGTTTTGGTAAGAGTAGTCATTGAGGAAACTACTCGCTTGTGTTGTGATGTAGGGTAGACATGGTTGCACCCACCCTGAGGGTGTGGGATAAATCTTATTGGATTATGATTGCATCATAAGTGAGCAAGGACACCGGGTTGTCCATTGTGCTTGGTATTTTAGAGATATGTTGGGCGATGACCCATTACTCTAACGGTTTGTACGGTATGGCATACCGAGATGGTACATATGGCTTGTTGGTGGGCTTGATATGAGCCTATGGAGACAGCGCTTTGCTAGCCAGATGTTGGGGGAATGATATAGTGTGCTTGTTGGAGCCATGATACTACACGTTGGAACCGAGTTTGGTGAATCGTATGATGATATGATGAAGACTTTTGGCAGGCTTTTGCTTGTCCCTTTGTAGCATGATGTTTGAGGCATGTGACACCCCATGAGAACGTTTATACGTCTATTGTTTTGAGAGACTTGTCTGGGACAGCTCATAATGTTGAAGTACCAACAAGAGAGTCATCAAGTCGTTGTTGACTCGATCTGGGGAATCCGTGTACTTGGGATGCAATGGGTGTTATTGTATCCAGTTTTTCCGAACGGTGGTTCGAGACTAGTGGATCTCGAGTTCGATAGCACTTCCATTGTGGGGAAGGAGGTAGTATTATACCTATTTGGGAATCTTTGAAGGATTCGGTAAGTTGGTACGTGTGGTGTTGATTTTGGGAATCACGCCGTGTTGTTGATCGTCGATTATCATTCTCCACTGGATGGGAATGACTCAGAATTGACAGTTGTGTTTGGGGCTTAGGGGTATGTTGTAGATACCCGAACCAAGTGTATTGAGTATGCATGTGATGTCCATGCCTAGGCAGGTATACCGGTGAGTATACGGATGCTAGTTATTGATTTCCTTTTTGTCAAGCGTAGAGTTATGCTACTTTTGGATGGTTAAATCTCTGATGAGAGATATTGAACACCTTGAGATTGGGAATCTCCATGGCACGATAAATTATGAGAAACAATCGTGAAGTTAGTTGACTCCCTTTTAGGAGGGATTATCTTGTGTGGGTTGAGGTGTTCCCTTGTTGGTGTTTTCCTTCGAGTTATGTGATAGCCTTCCCAAGTTTGGATTGTTAAATCCTAGGATTATCAAGGGATGGCAGGAATTCGGATTTATTGGGTGTCGTTGTCGACACAAGCGTTGAGGATGCAATGGGTTTATTGCATGTCCTTTCAGAATTTGAACTATGTGGAGTCTCGATGGTTTATTTATGAACAGGATGTAATCCTTGGAATATCCGAAGGTGGACATCTTGTGAGATGTCTTTTGTGTGAATCTGTGGCCGTGAGTTGCCCAAGTTGAGTTGCAATGATGCGACTGCTCATTTGATGGAGGAGGTTTGAAAGTGGAAACCAGGTTTGGTATGTGTACACCGTGGTATACTAGTGTTTCCCTCGTAACGATGTATGTTAGACATCGTGAGTCATGATAGAGATGTCTTTGAATGATATCTATGATGGAATCGGGAGCGATTCGAACCCTTGCAGTTTCAGTTGACTAACTGCTTTTGGAGTATTAGCGTTAGGCTGTGCTGACGCTCTTTGACGCTATGATGGATTTGGAAGTCTATTCCACTCCAGAGTTTGACACGAGTTCAACGTTCTCACGGTTGAGGTGTCACTCATGATGCGTTCATACTAGTTGTATTAGAACTAAGGATGACTGTCCGATCTACGGTCGTAAGTATTGGTTGTTTTGCGGTCATCAGGGACTGACTTTTGGGATGAACCGCATCGAGGTACGTTTTGCCTCTTGGGTGATATGTTGGTTTTGGTATGTTGCTCTGTTTCAAAGTTTGATGTGAGGTAAGTATCCTTGCGTTTATTAAGACGATGCTGATATGGTCAAGAATCGAGGTTATCGCTTCATGTTGTTGTGTAGCCCGGGTGTTACGTGATACACCGGTGCTAATTTCGAGGACGAAATTCTTTTAGTGGGGGATATTGTGATGACCAGGGATTAAAGATGTTAATCTCGTAGTGTTAATAACCCCTAAAGTTGTTTTACGTGGCGATTTGGAGTTTAATCGCAGTGTTGGGCCTTCTGGGCTCATTTATTTGGGTAGTTGGGATTGTTGGATCCCGATGTTGAGATTGTATTCTCATTACGGTGAAAAACCTATGAGTTGGGTTTTTAGTGTGACTCGGAATCTCGGGTGCTTCGTGTGGGCACCGGTAGGGGGTTTTGGAGTTAGAGAGAGAGTTTTTGGAAACAGATGATTTTTAATGAATCATGATGTATTTGTGGGGCTATTAGTATTTCGGGGTATTTTTGCTATAAATACCAGTTGAACCCGAGATTTTAATTATCGGAACCATTTTCCCCACCTTCCCTCTCTCTCTCCTCCCGCGCGATTTCCCGATCCCCTTTGACCCCCGCGCACAAACGCGCTTCGCCCGCCGCCGTCCGGCCGCCGTTCGGCGCGTCCGACCCGCCGCCCGCTTCGTCTCTTCCAGGCGCTCCTCCCCATACCAACAATTTGAAGTTTCGTCGAGAAACGCGTTCGGATTTGCCAGGAAAGCGCTAGGGTTCGAAACTGGATTCTGTCCGATTTTGAGGCTCGATTTTGGTACGATTTTGGGGCTTTATTCAGGTGTTTTTGGGGCTTTTTGTGCTTTGATTTGGGTCGAAAATTTCTTACTTTGTAGTTCAAAAAAATTGTTGCTTAATGGTTCGAATTTCTTGCTGTTGGGCGTGAGGATTTGGTTCGAAAATTTGTGGCTTATGGTTCGAATTTTTTCCAGTATGTTTGAGGGGTTTATGTTCGAATTTTGGGGGTTTTTGGCAAGGGATGATGATTCTTGTTGTTGATCGATTAATTCATGTTTAGATGAATTATGGTGTTTAATTGGATTCGATTTGTGAGAATAGGGGTCGAAAATTGAAGGGTGTTCTTGAACAATTTTCGATATTGTCTCATTCGTTTTCCCTCCCTGCATGTACACTGCCCCGGGTCTTTTAAATGGTTAATTATAGTGTGTTAACAATATTTTTGAGGGTTATGGGTGTGCTTGAGCATGGGTTGCATGTTCGTAAATAATTGTGAATTATTCATCGTGTTAGCACATCGTTCCTCGGGGCATGGAACTCGAGCAAGGTTTGGCTCGGACTTCGGAAATTTAAGGTACGTGCGACGTACGAGCATTAACTTACATAAGAGCATTTGTGAAATGCATAATGTGTTTTAATTGCATTAGGTGGATGTGGGTATGGCTCTATATATATATATATATATATATATATATATATATATATATATATATATATATATATATATATATATATATATATATATATATGTGTGTGTGTGTGTGTGTTGATATGACTATGGAACGACCTAGTCTTGACATCGCTGCCACAAGTGTGTGTAATACTAGAGTAGTATGACCTTATAAGAGATATGGGGTACTGGGTTTATATGACTATTGTAGGGCATTTGAGATGCCTAAGAATGATCGTGGAATCATGTATTCATTATAAGACATGTGAGATGTCTAAATATAATGGAGAATTGGTAAAATAAATGCTAGGCATTTGAGCTATCTGTGATTGGTAGCAGAGTCGAAAAAATCAGTGTTAGAATCGAGATATCTATATTTGTATGTATAATGAATTTGGAATCATTAATTATTGATACTTGAGAATCAGGCATACTATGAGTTAAATCAATGTGTTGATTTACTGATTTTTGAGATGTGATGAGTTTGATGATTGTGAGAACAGGGACAGTGCACGGAATCCCGGATGAGGACGTTGCCATCCAGGGAGTATCATTTAAAATTCATTAGTATTTACTTTTGTTGTAAATTATGATTTCATTATTGTGATTATGGGATTTTGTGTATTGGTATGCTCACCCCGTTGGGGGCTGTCTCTGTTGGGGCAGGTGGACAGGTACATCGATGGCTGTGGAGCTGAGCTCGAGCTGTTGATTGGATGTACTCCCAGGATCGTGGTACCAGGGATTGATGGAGCACGGTATCGTATAGAGTACTTATATACACCCGATGGTTATATACATATTTATGATGCTCACATGTGAGCACGGTTATGCTTGTATATGGGTTGTATATAAAGGCATGAGCCTTTCTCTCTTTCATTCTATGTTGCATGCAATTAAGAGTAGAATTGCTAATGATATGAGAGTCATTGGTGTATTATGTGGGTGTTGAAACCCATTTATGTTGTCTTATGTGTGGTGTCTTCCCTGGCTGCGAATTTACTTAGCGTTGCTGTGTTCTATTGAGTATGTGTTTTCCCTGGCCGGGAACTATATATTGTGATGCGCTTTTATTTCGGGATGGCCCTATTTATGGGGAGACTCTGCCCAAATTTTTATAAAAGTCTACCATGTGAAAAGTTGTGTAATGGGGATGGAAATGGGCGGAATCCATGAGTCTATTGTGGGTAGAGATGATCTTAATGTTGAATATTAAAGAAATTTTGTAATTGCCATTCAATGGTAAAGTATCATCTGTGTTTCCCGATTGATTTTATTGAAAGCATGTACCACACATAATGATTAATACACTAATTAAGGGTTAAGGGCTTGGGGTCCTTACAAGCGGCGTCATAATCGATGTTCGCTCACAGGCGACAACATCCCAATCATTGCTCGCTCAAGCGGCACCATGCAATTATCCATGCATATATAGACATTTGAAGCAAGTACAATAAACCATGCATCTCAATCTCCGTTTATTGTTAATACCATGTGTCATGCATTTCCACACACATTCATTGCAATACAGTGTACCAAGCACTCAACAATTGCAATTATATTAAAGGGCTATGCTCGTACGTCATACGTACCTTATAATTCCGTAGCTTGAGTCCAAACTTTGCTTGAGTTCCTTACCTCGAGAGATATGTGCTAAAACACATAAACAACTCACAATCAAGTATACGCATGGAACCACCTGTCCAAGCACGTTCAAGACTCCCAATCATATCGTCAATCCATGACGATTACCAAAATAAAAGCCCCCCGGCTAAGCATGTATAATACCCAAAATATTCCATTTCATATGCTTAATAGATAGACAAAAACCCAACCAAAAATTCCGTTTAATAAACTTGGCTCCAAATCAAACCATTTTAAAAGCCTAACATTCCCATTGGAATGTGAACAACACTCCGGAAGTCGGCCCTTTAGACCTCGGTTCCAAAATCCCAACATTTTCCAACATTTTCGAAAATCCATGCAGGTGAACAGTGCCGCGATCGATCGCCCATCAGGCGCGATCGATCGCGCAAGCCTACTGCCCGAAAAAAAACAATCCGCGATCGATCGCCACATCTCGCGATCGATCGCTGAGACCCTCGCGATCGATCGCCCCCTTTTCGCGATCGATCGCCGATACTGTACATCTTCCACAAATTTCAGTAGCATGTCGCGATCGATCGGCGCCTCGCCAAGATCGATCGCGGACTGCGATTTTTCGAAAAACTCGAGTTCTAATGGTGTTTTTCACACCCAACTCCAAACCAACAACCCATACAACCTCAACGCCTCAAATACAACAATTAAACTCCATGAAAACACTGAAATCAACATTTTGGATTTTAACCCAAAACCCCCAAATGCCATAATCAACCCAAAACCGAACCACACAACACAAAACCACAATCAAATTGAAGCCAAAAGAGAGGAGAAGAATAATACCTATCTTTCTTCAAGAGATCCGGCCCCTAAATCGAGTTCCATCGATTTTCCTTCCCAAGAGCCAAAGAGGGGAAAAGGGGGAGGAGGGCTTATCGCAGGAGAGGGGAGGGAGAGAGAGCGAAATGGATTCCAAAATGACGGAATCCCGGGTCCATCTGGTATATATAGCAAAAACGCTCCAAAATACCAATACCTCCACAAATACATCATGATTCATTAAAAATCATCTGTTCTCAAAAACTCTCTCTCCAACAACAAATCCCCATACTGGCCCCAACATAAGGCACCCCGGACACCAAGTCCCACTAGAAACCCAACTCATAGGTTTTCCACCAAATTGAGAATACAATCTCAACCTTTGGATCCAACGATCCCAAATGTCCGATTAAACAACCTCGGGAGACGCAAAACCGCAATTAATTCCTAATTGCCACAATTAAAAATCCATCAAGGATTAATACCACATCGGGATTAACACCATAAATCCCCGGACATCACACTAATGCCACACAGATAGCCTAAACTCCTAATCCACACAGAGAGCATGTTCTTTAACGTCTCACATGCAAATACCTTCTCACCCAGTTGTGATAAATCACCAATTGTTACAATTGTATTCACTCTTCTATTTTAGTTCACAAATACAATGAATAGTGAATAAAAAGGCAAAAATGATCTCATATCAAATCTGATATAAGCTTGAAAGAGGTGCCAAAAGGTTTGGGGAGTGCTGTAAGGACCCCAAGCCCTTAACTCTTAATTAGTGTATTAACCACTATGTGTGGCACATGCTTTCAATAAAGACTCAATCGGGAAGCTCAGATGATACTTTACCATCCCCATTACACCAATTTTCACATGATAGACTTTTATAAAAATTTGGGCAGAGTCTCCCCATAAATAGAGCTATCCCAAAACACAAGCACATCACATAATATAATTCCCGGCCAGGGAATACACAATACTCGACAGAATAAAGTACACAAAGTAAATTCCCAGCCAGGGAAGACGCCACACATATGACGACGTAAATGGGTCTCAACACCCACACAATATACTAACGACTCTCATATCATTAGCAATTCTACCACAATTGCATGCAACATATAATGAAAGAGAGAAAGGCTCATGCCTTTATATACAACCCATATACAAGAATATCCGTGCTCACATGCGAGCATCATAAATGTGTATATAAATCTCGGGTGTATATAAGTACTCTATACGATACCGTGCTCCATCAAGCCCTGGTACCACGATCCTGTGAGTACATCCAATCAACAGCTCGAGCTCAGCTCCACAGCCATCGATGCACCTGTTCACCTGCCCCAACAGAGACAGCCCCCAACGGGGTGAGCATACCAATACACAAAATCTCATAATCACAATAATGAAATTCATAATTTACAACACAAGTAAATATTAATGAATTTAAATGATACTCCCTGGATGGCAACATCCTCATCCGGGATTCCGTGTACTGTCCCTGTTCTCACAATCATCAAACTCATCAAATCTCATAAATCAGTAAATCAACACATTGATTTAATTCATAGCATGCCTGATTCTCAAGTATCAATAGTTAATGATTCCAAATTCATTATACAAGCAAACATAGATATCTCAATATCTAACGCTGATTTTCAACTTTGCTACCAATCACAGATAGTTCAAATGCCTAGCATTTATTTTACAAATACTCTATTTCACTTAGACATCGCACATGTCTTTCAATGAATACATGATCCCACGATCATTCTCAGGCATCTCAAATGCCCTACCCTTTATTTTACAAATTCTCATTTATACTTAGACATCTCACATGTCTTACAATAGTCACATAAACCCAGTACCCCATACCTCTTATAAGGTCATACTACTCTAGTGTTACGCACACTTGTGGCAGTGATATCAAGACTAGGTCGATCCATAGTCATATCAACACATATATGTAAATATAGCCATACCCACAACCATCTAATGCAATTACAACACATTATTCATTTCACAATTGCTATCACATAAGGAAATGCTCGTACGTCGCACGTACCTTAATCTCCGAAGTCCGAGCCAAACCTTGCTCGAGTTCCATGCTCCGAGGAACGATGTGCTAACACGATAAATTAATTCACAATTAATTACGAACATGCAACTCATGCTCAAGCACACCCATAACCCTCAAAAATATTGTCAACACAAGACAATAAACCAATATCGAAAATCGCTCAAGAATACCCCACAAATTCTCGAACCTTCACCACACAAATCCAACCCAAATAATTACCATAATTCATCTAAAACATGAATTAATCAATTAACAACGAAAATCATCAACCCCAAGTCAAAATCCCCAATTTTCGATTCAAGCCCTAAATCCAAATCCAATTCCTCAATTTCGAACACAATCAAGCATCATAATGCATCAACAACATGAATTAATCAATCCATAACAAGAAATATCACTCCTTGCCAAAAATCCCCAAAATTCGAACCCTAACTCACGAAATCGAGCTGAAATTCGAACCAAATTGCAACCAATATTTTCGAACCAAAAAGTCTGAAATAATCGACTCAAAACCAGCTTAAAAACGCCCCAAAAACATCAGAAAAATCGTACCAAAAACATACCAAAATCGCGTCCCAAAAATCGGATGAAATCCAGTTTTCGAACCCTACGCTTTTCTGGCAAATCCGAGCTCGATTCTCGACCAAACTTCAAATTGTTGGTATGTATAGAAGCGCCTGGAAGAGACGATTCCAACGGCGGGTGGCACGCGCCGAACGGCGGCCGGACGGCGGCGGGCCGACGACTTTTACACGCGGGGGTCAAAAGGGGATCGAGAATCGCGGTTACGGGGAGAGAGAAATGAAGTGCTGAAATGGTTCCGATAATTAAAATCTCGGGTTCAACTGGTATTTATAGCAAAAATACCCCGAAATACTAACATCCCCACAAATACATCATGATTCATTAAAAATCATCTGTTTCCAAAAATTCTCTCTCTAACTCAAAAATCCCCTACCGGTGCCCGCACACAGCACCCGAGATTCTGAGTCACACTAAAAACCCAACTCACAGGTTTTCACCGAAATGAGAATACGATCTCAACCTCGGGATCCAACGATCCCAACTGCCCAAATAAATGAGCCCAGAAGGCCCGACACCTCGACTAAACTCCAAGTCAACACGTAAAACCACTTTAGGGGTTATTAACACTCCGGGATTAACATCCCTAATCTCAGGTCATCACAATATCCCCCACTAAAAGAATTTCGTCCTCGAAATTAGCACCGGTGTATCACGTAACACCCGGGCTACACAACAACATGAAGTCATAACCTCGATTCCTGACCATATCAGAATCGTCTTAAAAACCTCGAGAATACTTATCTCACATCAAACTCTGAAACAGAGCGACATACCAAAACCAACACCAACTTATCACCCAAGAGGCAAAACGTACCTCGATGCGGTTCATCCCAAAAGTCAGTCCCTCATGACTGCAAAACAACCAATACTTACGACCGTAGATCGGACCGTCATCCTTAGTTCCAATCCAACTAGTAAGAATGCATCCTGAATGACACCTCAACCGTGAGAACGTTGACTTCGTGTCGAACTCTGGAGTGGAATAGACTTCCAAATCCATCATAACGTCAAAGAGCGTCAGCACAACTCAACGCTAACAGTCCAAAAGCAGTTAGTCGACTGAAACTGCAAGGATTTGAATCACTCCCGATTCCATCGTAGATATCATCCAATGATATCTTTATCATGACCCACGATGTCTAACACACATCATTACGAGGAAGACACTAGTACACCACGATGTACACATACCAAACCTGGTTTCCACTTCCAAACCTTCTCCATCAAATGAGCAGTCGCATCATTGCAACTCAATTTGGGCAACTCACGGCCACAGGTTCACACAAAAGACATCTCACAAGATGTCCACCTCCGGATATTCCAAGGATCACATCCTGATCATAAATAAACCATCGAGACTCCACAGAGTTCAAATTCTGAAAGGACATGCAATAAACCCATTGCATCCTCAACGCTCGTGTCGACAGCGACACCCAATAAATCCGAGTTCCTGCCATCCCTTGATAATCCTAGGATTTAACAATCCAAACTGGGAAGGCTATCGCATGACTCGAAGGAAAACACCAGCAATGAAACACCTCCACCTACACAAGATAATCCCTCTTCAAGGGAGTCAACTAACTCCACGATTGTTTCTCATAATTTATCGTGCCATGGAGATTCCCAATCTCAAGGTGTTCAATATCTCTCATCAGAGATTTAGTCATCCAAAATAGCATACTCTATGCTTGACAAAAAGGGGATCAATAACTGGCATCCGTGCACTCACCGGTATACCTGCCTAAGCACTGACATCACATGCACACTCAATGCACTTGGCTCGGGTATCTACAACATACCCCTAAGCCCCCAAACACAACTGTCAATTCTGAGTCATTCCATTGCAGTGGAGAATGATAATCGACGATCAATAACACGGCGTGATTCCCAAAATCAACACCACACGTACCAGCTTACCGAATCTTTCAAAGATTCCCAAATAGGTATAATACTACCTCCTTCCCCCCAAGGGAAGTGTTATCGAACTCGAGTTCCACTAGTCTCGAACCACCGTTCGGAAAAACTGGATATAATAACACCCATTGCATCCCAAGTATACGGATTCCCAGATCGAGTCAACAACGATTTGATGACTCTCTTGTTGGTACTTCAACATTATGAGCTGTCCCAGACAAGTCTCACCAAGATTTAACATCAACGTATACACGTTTCAGTGAGGCATGCACAACCTCAACCTCAATGACGTGGTGACTACTAAAGTCCACCATAATCCACATCGTATCACTTTACGATTTGCCAAACCTGATTCCAACGAGCAGTATCATGGCCCCAACAAGCACACTACATCATCACTACGATATCTGGCTAGCAAAGTGCTGTCTCCATAGGTTCATATCAGGTCCACCAACAAACCATATGTTCCATCTCGGTATGCCATACCGTACAAACCGTTAGAGTAATGGGTCATCGCCCAACTTATCTCTAAAATACCAAGCATAATGGACAACCCGGTGTCCTTGCTCACTTATGATACAATCATAATCCGATAAGACTTATCCCACACCCTCAGGGTGGGTGCAACCATGTCTACCCTACATCACAACACAAGCGAGTAGTTTCCTCAATGACTACTCTTACCACCAATCACTTGGCCCTAGCCAAATTAACGAGCATACCCAAGGGTATCATTGCTCGACGAAAGGTCTCGTCAACTAGTGACCCAGACTCTACCATGTGCTCACCATCGGCACTCAAACCATACAACTAAATACATAACATAAATGCATTAATCATCAAAACGACGCTACACGTCTATATAGAACATCTACTATGTCATCGTCATCCCGTGACGGCATATGTCAACACATGACATTCAATTAGCATTGTCAAACATACGACGTTACCTGTCAATACACGACATCTATAATCTCATCATCAAATGCATGGCATATATAGCAAATCAACACATACTATCCACAATAGTGCTAAATAAACAGTAATATGCCATACCTCATCGCTATCAATATAGCGGCATACCTGTCTCCGTCATCCAACAGTGGTACGCAATCAGCACCCATCGCTCGTAGGTGGCGTAATCCAGCGTCATGTGCATAGCGGCATAACCCGTCGCTATAGAATCAGGGGCATAATCCCTCGTCATAGAGTCAGCGGCATAAAACTTCGCTATAGACATCTGGCGGCATGAACCATCGCCCTAGATGTAGCGGAATGAGACATCGCTATCAATATATCTGGCGGCATGAACCATCGCCAATCAATATAGCGGAATGAGGCATCGCTATCAATATACATGCGGCATAAATCATCGCCAATAGAATAGCGGAATGAGACATCGCTATCAATATATATCCGGCGGCAAGAACCATCGCCAATCAACATAGCGGAATGAACCATCGCTATCAATACATATGGCGGAATGAACCATCGCCAATCAATATAGCGGAATGAACCATCGCTATCAATACATATGGCGGAATGAACCATCGCCAATCAATATAGCGGCATGAACCATCGCTATCAATACATCTGGCGGAATGAACCATTGCCAATCAATATAGATACTGTGGTTGTTCCGGTCCTGTTATAGCAGCGGAATTTTAGGACCCCTCGCTTCGACATATAGCGGCATCATATGATATCCCTCGCTTCGACAATGACAGCGGCATGTTACCTCGCTTAGACATGACAGCGGCAAATATCATATTACCATCGCTTCATATGACAGCGGCAAGTACCTCCCTCGCTCGAATATAACAACTACCGGAACTCCCACTAGCTCCATGTACCTGCATCCAGGTTAATACCACAGTTCACAATATAATGTTCGATATCACGTTTCCAATTATATCCACAATATTCCACAATAATCACAATATTCCACTTTAATCACTAGAATTGTGACTGTTCCGGTCCCAATACAACAGCGGAATGTTAGGACCCCTCGCTTCGACAATGACAGCGGCATGTTACTTCGCTCAGTCATGACAGCGGCAAGTACCTCCCTCGCTCGGAGATAAAGGCTACCGGAACATTCATCAATTCTACCACAATAATCAAACACAATTGATTCCAATATCACAATACACATCACTATCATGTCACATATGTCATCACATGTAAGGGTTCACTATCCATGATATACATAATCAAAGGTGTAACACGTTTTACCGTCCGAAGCCCGTACGTCTCACCTTTCCACATAATACATGAAGGGCCAGACATCACCATTAATGCCATCCCATCTCATGCTACACGATTCATGCAATCACAATG
This sequence comes from Haberlea rhodopensis, assembly GCA_907163345.1. Taxonomy (NCBI): domain Eukaryota; kingdom Viridiplantae; phylum Streptophyta; class Magnoliopsida; order Lamiales; family Gesneriaceae; genus Haberlea; species Haberlea rhodopensis. The sequence continues at coordinate 6,001,993 of CAJQUN010000028.1, read as the reverse complement.
ATTAGCAACACCACTTTTCATATCATAAAAGCACATAACAACTAGTTGTGTCATACAACATTAATGCCATCATGCATAAATATGTGCTATCAATAACTTCATAGGCCCTTAACAGCCCCAAAGAGCTAACCACTGCTCTGATACCACTAATGTAAGGACCCCAAGCCCTTAACTCTTAATTAGTGTATTAACCACTATGTGTGGCACATGCTTTCAATAAAGACTCAATCGGGAAGCTCAGATGATACTTTACCATCCCCATTACACCAATTTTCACATGATAGACTTTTATAAAAATTTGGGCAGAGTCTCCCCATAAATAGAGCTATCCCAAAACACAAGCACATCACATAATATAATTCCCGGCCAGGGAATACACAATACTCGACAGAATAAAGTACACAAAGTAAATTCCCAGCCAGGGAAGACGCCACACATATGACGACGTAAATGGGTCTCAACACCCACACAATATACTAACGACTCTCATATCATTAGCAATTCTACCACAATTGCATGCAACATATAATGAAAGAGAGAAAGGCTCATGCCTTTATATACAACCCATATACAAGAATATCCGTGCTCACATGCGAGCATCATAAATGTGTATATAAATCTCGGGTGTATATAAGTACTCTATACGATACCGTGCTCCATCAAGCCCTGGTACCACGATCCTGTGAGTACATCCAATCAACAGCTCGAGCTCAGCTCCACAGCCATCGATGCACCTGTTCACCTGCCCCAACAGAGACAGCCCCCAACGGGGTGAGCATACCAATACACAAAATCTCATAATCACAATAATGAAATTCATAATTTACAACACAAGTAAATATTAATGAATTTAAATGATACTCCCTGGATGGCAACATCCTCATCCGGGATTCCGTGTACTGTCCCTGTTCTCACAATCATCAAACTCATCAAATCTCATAAATCAGTAAATCAACACATTGATTTAATTCATAGCATGCCTGATTCTCAAGTATCAATAGTTAATGATTCCAAATTCATTATACAAGCAAACATAGATATCTCAATATCTAACGCTGATTTTCAACTTTGCTACCAATCACAGATAGTTCAAATGCCTAGCATTTATTTTACAAATACTCTATTTCACTTAGACATCGCACATGTCTTTCAATGAATACATGATCCCACGATCATTCTCAGGCATCTCAAATGCCCTACCCTTTATTTTACAAATTCTCATTTATACTTAGACATCTCACATGTCTTACAATAGTCACATAAACCCAGTACCCCATACCTCTTATAAGGTCATACTACTCTAGTGTTACGCACACTTGTGGCAGTGATATCAAGACTAGGTCGATCCATAGTCATATCAACACATATATGTAAATATAGCCATACCCACAACCATCTAATGCAATTACAACACATTATTCATTTCACAATTGCTATCACATAAGGAAATGCTCGTACATCGCACGTACCTTAATCTCCGAAGTCCGAGCCAAACCTTGCTCGAGTTCCATGCTCCGAGGAACGATGTGCTAACACGATAAATTAATTCACAATTAATTACGAACATGCAACTCATGCTCAAGCACACCCATAACCCTCAAAAATATTGTCAACACAAGACAATAAACCAATATCGAAAATCGCTCAAGAATACCCCACAAATTCTCGAACCTTCACCACACAAATCCAACCCAAATAATTACCATAATTCATCTAAAACATGAATTAATCAATTAACAACGAAAATCATCAACCCCAAGTCAAAATCCCCAATTTTCGATTCAAGCCCTAAATCCAAATCCAATTCCTCAATTTCGAACACAATCAAGCATCATAATGCATCAACAACATGAATTAATCAATCCATAACAAGAAATATCACTCCTTTCCAAAAATCCCCAAAATTCGAACCCTAACTCACGAAATCGAGCTGAAATTCGAACCAAATTGCAACCAATATTTTCGAACCAAAAAGTCTGAAATAATCGACTCAAAACCAGCTTAAAAACGCCCCAAAAACATCAGAAAAATCGTACCAAAAACATACCAAAATCGCGTCCCAAAAATCGGATGAAATCCAGTTTTCGAACCCTACGCTTTTCTGGCAAATCCGAGCTCGATTCTCGACCAAACTTCAAATTGTTGGTATGTATAGAAGCGCCTGGAAGAGACGATTCCAACGGCGGGTGGCACGCGCCGAACGGCGGCCGGACGGCGGCGGGCCGACGACTTTTACACGCGGGGGTCAAAAGGGGATCGAGAATCGCGGTTACGGGGAGAGAGAAATGAAGTGCTGAAATGGTTCCGATAATTAAAATCTCGGGTTCAACTGGTATTTATAGCAAAAATACCCCGAAATACTAACATCCCCACAAATACATCATGATTCATTAAAAATCATCTGTTTCCAAAAATTCTCTCTCTAACTCAAAAATCCTCTACCGGTGCCCACACACAGCACCCGAGATTCTGAGTCACACTAAAAACCCAACTCACAGGTTTTCACCGAAATGAGAATACGATCTCAACCTCGGGATCCAACGATCCCAACTGCCCAAATAAATGAGCCCAGAAGGCCCGACACCTCGACTAAACTCCAAGTCAACACGTAAAACCACTTTAGGGGTTATTAACACTCCGGGATTAACATCCCTAATCTCAGGTCATCACAAGTGCTCTTCATTTAGCAGATTTTGTCTTTGAAGTTCACATTTGAATCACAAGTGGGTTTGCTTTAGAATGCTTGGATTGATCTTCAATCTTGTGTTTTTGAGCTTCTAAGTCTTGTATAGCTAGCCTCAAATAATGATATATATGTTAGACACAAGAATATAACCGATGGGAGAGTTTTGGAAAATATTGCGACGGTCATATTCTGCTTCTATCTATATCTGAAAGTCTGCTGATTTGCTCCAGTAGGGATTATCTACTAGTTTGAAGTTCGTTGGTTGATGTCTACTGATTATGTCCACTGGTTAAATGGTTTGAGGTCTGCTAATCAAACTCTACTGCTCGAAGTCCGCTTGCTCAAGGTCTGTTAGTCAAAGTTAAGAGGTAAGCTGCTCTGTTCTCTTTTTCGAAGACCAATCATATCCATGTCTTTTTCCATTGCTCCAATTGTAAATTCATCATACATCTGAAGCTTTGGTTTTTCATGAACCTCATAAGAGTTTTATGAGAAACATTGGTATGAGACAAAAATCCTAATGACTCTTCTCTGCTCATGTGTTGAAGGAATTCTCCTACTCTGATTCTGAAGTGGATTCACCTCCATTATCAGAATAGATCTTTTCTTGTGGATGCTTTAATCTGAGGGGATATCCTTAAATTGATACACCTGCACCAAATCCTGGAAATAAACAGAATCCTCGAACTCATTGGTATGCTCAACCTGTCTTACTCTTCGATTTTGGTTCTCTGGACAATCTGTAGAGATGTGTCCTCTTGCTCCGAACGTCCAGCAGTTACAATCTTTGAAACTTTCATTCGCACGAGTATGAGTGCGTCTGAAAGTTCTCTTCATCGGTGCTCTGCTAGAACTTGCTTGGTTAGAACCTGTTGACTAGGTTCTACTCCTGGTTGGTCATGATATTTGCCCGATCTGTAACTTCGGGATTTATGCTTTTACCAGAACTTTCTAGGTCTCCATGAAGACCTAACTCTACTCGAACTACTTTTTCGGGAATATGGATGATTTATGTGCTTTTTCATCTTCCGTCTTTTGGGGGTAGTTTCCAATGATTGTAGGGATATCATACTATTTTGTTGATTCTTCTTAGCTTCTTGTAATTCTTTTGGATTTTTGCTTGATAACACCCCTCTGCAAGCTTCACTTTAAGAAATGATATTCTCCTCGCCGCCATTTCTGTTTCTTGCTGTATATATTCCTGGATAAGCATTTCTCTCCATGGACTCGGTATTTTGGCAAAGAACAGCTCCGCTGCATCCTTTTCTGTCATTTTTGCGTTCCATCGGTACTATGTGAAGAGTTTGATGTACTCGTCTACATAACAGATGTCATATAGTTCCAGGCCACATAGAGCTTGTCTATATATTTTCGCCTTCTCTTGCTCCATTCCTTCGAAATAACCAAATCTTATCCACAATTGTTTTTAGGGACTCTCCGGCTAGAACTTCTTCCTTGGTACCTGGATCAGTGAGTTCCCATGTAATTTTGGCTGATCCTTCCAGACTCATATTAAGGAGTAATATGAATCATTCTTTGTTTAGATCAAGCGTTCCTGCTGCGATTCTCATTGCTAAAGCTTAGGCTGTTCAAGGGCCGAATCGGACCGGATCCAACCGGTCCCGGAATCGAAAGGTGTGGAACCGGACCAATCCGACTTCAAAACGGATTGGTCCGGTTCTGGTTCAATGGCCCAAACCATGGAACCAATCCGATTTGGAACCCCGGATCCAATAGTCCGTATTGGGTCCAGATTATACCGGTTCCAAAAGGAACCGGTAAGACGATTTTTTCAGATTTTGCGTTCAACCCAAATCGTAAAGAAAAATTCATAGTTTATTAAATATGGAAAACAACGTAAAAGCTACAGCATTTGAAATTTATATAAAAAAAAGATATTATTCATCATAATTGATTAATAGTCTTGGCCAATTCTTCTTCTTCTTCGAAACTTTCGTTGCCGAACTCGTCGACTCTTCATTGTCTCTTATTTCTTCTCTCAGATGAACCAATCTTTTAGCAGCATAAGTGTGATGCCCCGAAATTAATTAATTGCAATTTGGGCATTAATTATGTTTATATGATGAATTATGTTGATAATTGATTTATGTGTTGGAATTAATTATCATGTTGAAATGCTTAGTCACATGGTAGGTGTGACCCGGAGTTGCATTTTGGTGGTTAATTATGAGGGAGATATGAATTTAGTGGAAGTTTGTTGCATTTTGCAAAATGCTTTTAAAATACCATGTTGGGGTATATTATACATCATGTTAATTAATGGGGTACAAATTTAATTAAATAACCCTTATATCCCCCACTACCCCACCTTTTTATTCCACCTTACCAATCACTCTTAAATCCCCAAAATTCATTCCACAACCCTAACCCTCACCCCATTTTTTAAATTCATCAAAGAAGGAAGGAGGAATCTTCTCGAAACCTTTGTTTGTGAGATTTATTGTAGGATTTGGAGTCCTCAATCCCTTCCTAAAGTTTTTATGATGTTTGGTTTTGAAATGGGATGATTTTGAAGTGTTTTATGTGGGTTTGTTTTGAGTATGTGTTGTATGTTGTTGGGGTATGATTTTTGAAGTGTTTTATGTGGGTTTTAGTGAGTTATGATGATATTTGTTATGTTGGAAAGTTTGGGTTTGAAGGGTATGAGGTAGAGCTTGAAAAATGCTCAAAATGGTGATTTTTCGATGTACAGGGATCGGCGATCGATCGCCCGTTTCTGGCGATCGATCGCGAGCCAGCAGTAGGCAGAAGAACCACATGGCGATCGATCGCCACTTTTGGGCGATCGGTTGGTGAGGCTGGCGATCGATCGCACCAAAAGTGGCGATCGATCTCCGAAGACGCAAAAATTTAACAACGGGCAGTGTGATCTCGCGATCGATCGGGACATCTCAGCGATCGATCGCGAGACACATAATTATGTGTTTTTTATTATTTTGTGGGATTTTGGATATTGGACTATATTAGCTTCTAATATCGATTTGTATGGTTGTGTAGAACCATCCCAGGTACCCACAGCTTCAAGGAGATAAAGTTCTCCGACTTCTCCACTTTTGGAATTAAGGTACGTAAGAAACGAACAGGCATCGGACGGTAAAACACATTTCTATACTATGACTACGAAATGATTGCATAAGTATTTACGATGTTTATGATGATGATTATGATAAGTAAGTTTATGATGATGATATCTATGATGAGTAAAGATGATATGATGTTTATGAGGATGTTTATGATAAGATGATGATGTTTACAAGACGATGATGTTTACAAGATGATGATGTTTATAAGATGATGATGTTTATAAGATGATGATGTATGATGATGATGATGCATGTTTAACTATGTTATTGAGAATGGTTGAGTGTTCTGGTAGTTGTTATGGGAAAGCGAGGAAGGTACTTACCGCTGACATAGCTAGCGAGGAGATTACATCCGCTATCAAGGTGTAGCGAGGGGTAATCATAGTATCGCTATATGTCGAAGCAAGGGGGCCAATTGTTCCGCTGACATAACAAGGCCAGAAACATCCCCATTTCTAAATAACATTGTTGTTTATGAGCATATATGTGAAATATGATTTTAATCATTTATGTCAAGAACTAATGATTATATGCATGACTATGAAACAGGGACAACCAAAGTGGGTTAATGCGATTAACCAGGAAGTATATGTTACGATTATTTTCATGCATTTATTTTTATGCCATTACCTTATGATGTTAAGTAATGATGTACATGCTCATGATGGGTTGTTCCTGTAGGTACACTTTTGGACTGAAGGGCTAAGGGTCGGGTTGAGGCAGTGAGCTAAAAGGAGCATGAAAGAATATAGGATACAGGATTTTGATAGTCTCTACTCTAGGAGTAGTGTAAACCTATAATGTTAGCATTCATTTTTGAGAATGTAATTATTAAGTTTTGAAATTTTATTTTTGGCCTGTAATTCTATTAGCTCAAAGCTACAACCGGAACCCTAAGATGTTATTAATGCATGTGTTAGTCCATAATACGTGATCATTATGATGTTAAGGTAGGAAGACCCTACAGTAAGCATGCACAATGATTCTGGTTTTAGAAAAACTCTAAAGTCTCCAATGAGTCGACCACAAGTTGAGAATATAGGTGGATTTTAGGGACCACCACGACCAGTAGAAGATGATGTCATCATATTATTGAAAATATATGTAGATCAACAAAACCAATAATAATATGATAATAATAAATTGATAATAAAATTGCAAGAATATAACGGTATGGAATAAACTGATATGGAATATTGGAATTAGATGGGAATATCGGATAACTGAATGAAAGAGTAGGAGTGTAAAATTAAGAGAAAAAACTGGAGAGAAAAAATGAGGTATTTATAGAAAAAAATTAAGTATTATTTTTTTATAAAAAAAATTAATTTTTTTTAATAAAAGCCGTTGCCCAACGGCTAGTCGTTGGCCCCAAATTTTAAATTTTTATTTATTTTTTTCGGTTCCAACCGGAACCGTCGGATTGGCGGTTAGTCCGACCCAATAATCCGCCTGAGGTGAAGCCCATTCAACAATAAGAACTTCTCGATTTTTTAAATCCAAAATATCCATGTTGAGCATAATTCCATATGGATGCATCTGATCTAACTGAGATTTCTTGTAAGGTATTTGATGTATGTCTGGCCTGCGAGAACGACTCTTTGTTCCTACTTGGGGATCTAAGTTTGCTCCAGTGGTAAAATCTTCTTGATGGGCATTCTTTGGTCTCCATCGGGTGATGGATTGTTTGACCCGAAACTTTCTTGTCGTGGTGGAAGTAGAGGAATTCCGCCAACTTGATTTGTTTTAAAGTCTACGAGATTCAATCCTGCAAACAAATCAGCAAGATCACGTAGATCTTCCAGGTTGATTCTTTCCATTATTTTGTAAGAAGTATTAGATCTCCTCATAGGGCAGCAATCATTTTTTCAGTCTCCGTCAGAAGCCTTTGGACTTCCTCCGCATTCCCCTTTTTTTTTATGTAAAAGGGGTTATGTTCCATAGGATGATGGTAGCCACCCTCCTTTTCTTCTTCCTGAAGGACTTGGTTGTGTCTCCAACTTCTTAACTCGGTTTGAACATCTCGAAAGTTTTCAAGGACTTCCTCTTGATGTTTAATCATAATCTCCATCTGAGTTTGAATCTGATGGATCTATACAGGGACATGGTATTGTAAGTATCCATAATGTTGCACTGTTTTCTGAATCTCTCTAAGATCTTGGGACATCTTATAAGTAGAGCTGTCAAAATGGGTCAGGCTCAATCCAACCCGCCAAATAGGCGGGTTGGGCTAGCATTTTTTAGGCCAGCGTAACTAAGAGAGCCATTCCATTTAGGGTGAGACAGAATGGGCCGGCTTACGGGCTGGCCAAACTGGCCGGGTGTTTTGGCGGGCTGGCCCGCGGGTTGACCCCCTTTTTCTTTTAAAAAAAAAAAAAAATTGTTATTCCTTTTTTAAGGGTAGGTTCATAAATAGAAACTCAATATCACATTGAAGCATACAATCTACTATATATTTTTCACTTTGTCTTGCTTTAATTTGCAACATGTATTTCAAAATTGATTAAAATATTGATTCCCTAGTTAAGTATTTTTAGTAGTAGGGTTAATATTTAGATAAAACCTTCTAGCATAAGTTCGAGGTTCTGCAATTTCAGTTGGAATTTATTTTGAAGTTTTTTTTAATATATTTAAAAAAAATCTGGCGGGCCAGCCGGCCGCGGGTTGGGTTGGGTTGGGGTTTACCGGACCCGCCTAGGGGCTGTCCCATTTTGACAAGTCTACTTATAAGTATCCAGCTCGATTTCTCGAAAGGTTGGTTCTCTCATCCTATTCGTCTGGTCCGGACCCTTTTGGATTGTTGGGATCTAGAGTAACGTCATCATGTTCAAGATGATTGTCTTCCTGAAATTCGGCTAACTGGAACTGTAGTTTGAGGTTCACTTGATGAAGCCTCTTAGCCATCCTTTCCAGTTTCTTGTAATGGTTTATGACAGGTATGTATAGACTTGTTCCTCGTAATAATTTCCACTTATGGTTGAAGCGTTGAGCTTCCGTCATATTCTTCTGATTTAATGCTTTCAATTTTTGAAAGTACCACATGTATGAGTGACATCTCGAACATTCGTTCTAGTCCATATACTCGTGTATTGTCTCCTCCATTTGGGATAATATTAATCTTCAAAATATTATTTTAATATTTTCAGAATAAATCTAGGCTCTGATATCATTTTGTGCCAATGATCCAAAGAATAAGGGACTCGTAAAAGAAGTGGTTAAAGTACATCTTTTTCTAAATATAAGGATGTAATAGGTAATATAATATTATACAGGGGCATATTTGTTTTCAAAATAAAATTCAAGGGAGTATAATGCAACTTACTAACCATTGAGTGGTATAAGAGTCAAAATAAAACATCAAATTGATTTAAAATTTTGAAATTTGACCTATTTGAATAAAAGATTTTGAAAATTGGATTTTCTGTACTATTGTTTTTTTCCCCAGACTTAAGTGAATTATGTTTCCCAAAAGTGTAACTCCTTGCAATTCTCACATCAAATTTATCAACAATAAGATCCACATTCAAATCAATATTGGCACAAGGGGTGGTTTGAAATTCAAGCCTGAAATTATAGTTATTTTGACAAAAAAAGGTGATCATTTTTTATTCAAATTTGATTATATTCATCGACTCAAACACACATTTTGATCTTTCCTCAAGCCGAAAATATATCATAAATTGCTTTAAGAATGCCTTTTTTATGCAAGAGAACCCAGAGTCGATATCCTTTAGGTGCGGATTGGATAATCCCCAAGCTAACACAGTAGCCTACAAACCATACAAACAAGGTAAATTGTACTAGGCCAATGCCTTATTCATAAAAACACTTGTAGGGAGATTGAACCTCCAAATTTTCCATAGGGATCAAATGTTATTTTGAGAAATGATTTTAGTCAAAAAAAAAAATTTATTTATAAGGAATTTCTTTTATCCATGACCTTGGCATCTGTCAAAAAAGGCATGGTGCCACTTGTGATAGACTACTTGGAAACTACAAACACATGGTATAATACATGAGACAATTGTTTAAAAACAAAAAATAAAAAATAAAACAAAAGATCATTTTTGAAAAAATTAAAATTTATGGAAAGATACCTGCCAAAATTCTCCCTCTGATTAATTTGAATTAAACTGTCCCCAATTGGGATGCTGAATAAAAATCAGAAAAGCCTAAATCTGAAAGTGAAAGGAGTGTATATTCGGAGCCTAAAGACCAATAGAAATGGGTGTCAGCACCCCCATGTGAGTGTGGCCCTTCCTTCTTTAAAGAAACCACAAAACAAGACAAAAGAGTCCCTTAAAGTAACCTTTAATGATACCATCGAACATTACCCATGTCCTTTATTTTTTTTTATTGGCCTTTTTCTTTTCCTATTTGAGATAATAACTTTTCTCTACTTTCTTGGTATGATGCAATAATATCAAAAAGAATTTAAACAAACAAATATGACTTAATGTTTTTTAAAGCACACCATTTATTTTTTTATAATCAATTTTTTTAAAAAAGGATAAATTAATGATAATCTAGGTTTCTGAAATTCCCTTCGAACCATAAACCAAAACAAGAATCATCTCTTGAAAATTGAAACCATCAGTTTTAGAACCATGTTCAGGTCTAGCTCGGACATGCCATAAAAGATGATTCATCGAGTATGATACAATAATAAAAGCTATAGAGCATGAGGGGAAATTTAGGAACTAAAAAAGAGTGACAGCAAATCATGCTTTTAGACAGGCTCCTTTGGCTGTATCAAAAAATATATACCCATTTTGGAGAAGGGAATCAGCCTAGTTGTTACACTTAGGTTTTAACTCTTTTAACCCAACTGGAATTCAACTAATGCACACATACATTTCCTTAATCATACCTATCATAACTTTCTTCTTTCATTTTTCAAAAGCATTTCATTATTGTGCATGAAAAGTTGCTTCTAAGTTCACAAAATGACGTCTTCTTTTCGACATTTAAACACATGTTATGTATGAATCCAAGTGCATCAACCAAATATGGCATACTAAAATTGTTACACAATTCAAGTAAGAAGGTAGTAGTTTTTTCTTATTTGCACTCGACTTTACACTACAAAGTCCTGCTATTTGCTTCAAAAGTTGAGTGTAGTTAACTCACAGTTGCAACTAAAATTAGCCAAGGATAATATGTACATAATAGAGAAGGTAAAAAGAATTAACTAGGGGTAAAATTTCCATTCTATGATGGTAAGAGTTGTACTCACTACTTGCCTTTTGATTGTTATATGTCATAGTTGTATGTGGTCCACATCACACACTATTACAGAGAAGGGTACAACTAAATTAACAAAGACATACCCCACTCTCATAAATCAGTTCATCTGTCTTTTACTCCTGCATTATATATTTGATGTTAAGTAGAGTATGGTATTGCATAATGTGATGATGACAATAATCTTGAGGAAATCTTCCCCACAGATCTTTTTTTCCTTCTGTTGAGGCTATGGTTTTTGGCTGTACAGCTGGAGGACATTTTTTTACTTCCTTGTATATGCTACTCAAACTTTCTGCATCAATAAATATGAAAAGGCAAATATCAAGAAACAAGAATCTGTACAACATGCAATGTTCAGTCAATTTGATTCAAAAAATGGTGCTATATTGTGTGGCGTAAAGGTCCCAAAAGGCCCTTCTATGCGGCTGAGAGGGGGGCGGCGGTCTGATGCAATCGAGCAGTGAAATTAGAAACTTTTAAAAAATTTGCATATAAAATTTCAAATTTAATTCATGCAACGGGAGTGACCACCTCCATTCATTTCTCGCAGGATCCATCCATGCTAAATGGTAATACGCATCTGAAGCATTGATATAGTAGCATAATGTGCTGAGAAGATATTACCGTGTACAATGTTAGCTCATATATTTTGTTACATTTTGTACAACATCTTTGCTGCTTCAAATGGATGTTCTCTACATGTCTAATATCTTGATCGGTTTTCCATCCCAAATCTCATAATAAGGTTTGTGGTAACGTTCATCCATTGTTAAATGATGTACAGTATCAGTTCAGAGAAGAAAATAATTGTTCTTAAGATAAGTGGTCTTACCAAGCTAAGGTTATAATGCTTGCCAAAGCCCTCATCAGCTCTAACACCTACAATTTTAATGGCTTCTCTCCAAGAAGAAAACAGGAGAGTTCAGTCACTTATTTGAAGTTAAATTTATTAAATGGTGAGACTGCGGAGCCAAAGAAAACGAGCTAAAGCAAGGAAATATACCTTGGCATTTGAAAGTAACATGGCTTGAGAGAAGCCATGCTGAGGGGAGAACTGCTGGGGAGCACAGGGGTAATGTTAGAAGATGTATTCATTACACGTATGTTATCATCAGCTTCGTTGAAAGCAGGAAACAAAGCGGACCGGTTTTCAGCAGCGAATTTTGTAGGAGATGAAAAAAGGTTGTCCGGAAGAGAGTAGCCCAAGCTGTTATTGAGACAAACAAAACATATAACTTAGCAATAGTATATAAAACAAATCAAGATCACGGGCAGAATAACTATAGTTTTCGATTTATCAAAAGGCATTTCGAGTATTACAAAGGATAAGCCCACATCTCATCGAAATAAACTCATCATACCTTTCAGAGGCATCAGAATGATCGACTTTTGTATGTTGTTTCTTATTGCCAGTATCAACATTGTTGTTTGACAAAGATTCAGTCTCTTCCGCCACCAACTTAAAATCATCAGCTGTAACAGTATGAGATTTAGCTGCTTCTTGGCCACAACCAAGCTCTGCAACAAATAAAGAATGACCACTTATTATATGTCAAAACAATAAATTTTGATATAGTCATTCACTTGTTTGTTTCTTATCATCCACATATAAACGCACAAAGTGAAGCATGAAATTATGTATAGCTAACCTCCTGAAATGTCCTGATTACTGGCAGTAGAAGAAAAGATAAGATTTTGATTTATCAGCATCTGAGACTGCCTTGGAGAGGAAATCGGGGGAATAGATGGCAGGCTTGGCACAAATCGCTGTCCATGCTGCTGATTTTTAAGGTCCATTAGCTGTAAATTCATCATCCTTCTTCCCTGAAGTTCCACAGAATGATGTAATTCTGTCTCCTGCTCCAGTTTTCTTCTGAACATGGCCTCTTGGGAATTGAGTAACATCCTAGGTCCTGCAGAAAAAACCAAAAGAAAATTCATGTAAAAAAAATACTCGTTTTTTCCAGGTCAATAAGCAGCCATCCGTTTGTGCATACCAAATGGGACGTCAAAGTGTTCTCTAGAATCAACCTCAGTTGGACTCAGACAAGATGCATATTCCCCTATCTCCATGTGTTGATGTTTGTTCCTACAATGGTTCAATAAACAATGTAACTTGAATACTGGGACAACGTTGGGAACATTGAAATGAGAAGATTGAGTGAAAAGGGTACTTGTCCAAAACTTTTCCTTTTTCTTTGTACGGTTTGACAAGCACACGAGAATCACAAACAAAATGAGGATTCCCTTTTGCCAAAATGAGCTTCACAGTCTCTGGGAAGACAAAAGTAACAAACCCAAACATTCGCTTCTGCTGATACGGAATCCTAACATCTTGCACTGGTCCAAACATACTTCAAATCAAGAAGATCACAGTGAGAGTAGATCCTAGCAGTATACTTAAGAATCAAAGCTTTAATCACCTACAAAGTAAATCACCCACCTAAAGTAATTCGAAACATCCTCCTCCTTAAATGTACTGTCAGCTGGAAATGTCAAGTAAATTTGTCGAGAGTTACAGCTTGAACCAGCACCCAGTCCCATTGGTGCAAAGTCGTTTCTTTCAAGCCGACACCTATTAAATTTGTGGAATTCATCCCCCATCATCAATGCAGCAGCAGCCGATCTATCAGTACGCAATGTTTAATATGAGATATTATGTTAAATTAGTTCAAACCAAACACATCAAGGTGTTGACCCAACAGCCACAATTCAACTACCAAAACATGAACTATACTATTCCAAATCTAAAAAAACAACAGAAAATTCTCACAGATGTACACGTAACAAGATCCCAATTTAAGATATAAATTAAAATATGCAGTAGGATTAAAGTATCAGCACAACAACATACAATTCCGAAACCAGGATGCGTGATGAAACTAATAACAGCTAACCAGAAGCAGATATCAAAAAACAGCAGCTTCTCATGATTCCCAAGCAGATATGGATGAAGAAACTAGTTAGGCTTCATAAAAGTAAAAGAAAAGGGAAATCCGTTAAATTTACCTCTGGTTCTCATTCAGAAAGTTCATGCCCTTGTTGTAAGCAAAAGGGTAGTGCCCTCCAGAAGCCATTAAAGCAAATTTCTGCTGTTGAAGAGCCTTCATCCTCAAAAACTCATCAAACCCTGAAACATTCTGTCCCGGAGACCCCACTTCAATTGTTTCACCACCACCAATATCACTGTGCAAGAACTTGCAAGTGCTACCATTCTTGCAAAACCCCCTCGCAAAGTACATGCAATGCCTCCACCCAAATCCACTTCCACCACCTCCATCTTCAAGATTTGCAAGAAATGAAGCATCATTGACAGAGAAACTACTCCTGTGAAACGGGTTCCGGGGCGAAGGAACGCTGTTAACATCCTCACCAAATGGGTAAATCAGTGAATCACTCCTGCCGCTAGGACTCATTATTGGATCCACCAAAGGGTCATCAACAAACAAAAGCTGATCTTGAACTGGATTGTGCACACCACAACCTACACCACCCAAAATCTCATCACTAAAATCATTTCCTCCATAAAAATGTATACTTGGCGAACCTGAACCATTACTAGCACCGCTAGCACTAGCATTCGAACCATTGACAACAGCAGCATAGGAAATAGGCCTCGGGCTGCTTCTTGGAAAAGAACCCGCGGGAGAAGAAGGATTGTTCAAATGAAATCCATTGTTAGGTACCAAGATTCTTGGCGAAGTTTGGTGAAATGGGTTGTTCCCCCCAACAGAAATCGACAAAGGGGGTGAAGGATTCACTGTCCCGCCATTCGAAAGAATCCCCAAAACAGCTTTCGCTTTGTTAACGTAAGTTAACAAAACTGCTTCAGAACCAAAAGCTAATCTTATCATCTCCTTCTCACCCTGGTCTTGTATCAGTATAACGCCCATGATTCTTGAAGCGTTCTCCGGATCCAAACTTTGAATCCTCGACATAACTATCTTTGTAGCTTCAGATGTATCCATGGCGGTTGTTTTTTCCTACTATTTCCTTGTATATAACTGTGTTTTTCCACCGTCACAAGTGTAGAATCCAGTGGGAACTCTCAAAAAGGGATTTTTTTTACCTTTTTGCTCTCTCTTTTTTCACCCCTCTTCGAAGAAGAGAGAAATG
This sequence comes from Haberlea rhodopensis, assembly GCA_907163345.1. Taxonomy (NCBI): domain Eukaryota; kingdom Viridiplantae; phylum Streptophyta; class Magnoliopsida; order Lamiales; family Gesneriaceae; genus Haberlea; species Haberlea rhodopensis. The sequence goes on along the minus strand of CAJQUN010000028.1, from coordinate 5,986,840 downwards.
GAAGGGAAGAGAGTGTGAATAGTAGGGTTTAATCAGTTGGAAGAGAGTGTGAATCTTTTTAAGAGACAGAGAGAAGAGGGAACAGCGAGGGATTGTGTTAAATTTGGGAAATTATTAGGAAAGATGGTGGCAAATTTCTTGTTATAAGGTAATGATGAGTTGGAGCTTAACTGCTTATATATTTGGCTAACATTATTCATATGCATATCATAATATCTTTTTTAATTATATTAATTTTGACATGAGTTTTATAAAAAGAAATTATAATTAATTAGAATCATTATTTACTTAGGATGGTTTTTTATTGTATTTAAATTTATTTTGTAATAGTTTTTAAATAAATTAGAATATTGTACTATATGGTACCAATACCATAATACATAGCATATATAAATGTCTATTATAAAATAAAACATACTATCTATGTTGCACCAATAAAATTATCTTATGAGGTGTCGAACATTCTGGGGATATAGATATTGATGTGACACGATGTCAGACGCGCCACAATGTTTGTCCGTATTTTTTTAAAACAAAAATAAATTCAACACGTACCACACATGCTGTGAACACTGCAGAACATAGGAAACGATTTTTTTATAAAAAAAATAATTTAAGAAATTGTTTAAAAAAATTATGACTTTTTTATAGAAAAATATTTAAAAAATTAAATTTTTTTATGTAGTTTATTATAGTTTGAGTGGTATTTGGTGTAATAGAAAGAGAAAAAAAGAAAAAATATTAAAAAAATTATAACTTTTTATGTTTTCGTAGTTTGAGTGGTATTTATTGTATACTTTAATTAGTGAATGATGTGTCTACAACTTTATATCATTTTTTATTTTATTATTCAAATATCCAATAATGAATTTTTTCCATTAATTTTAGTATACTATGAATTTTTTTCATTAATTTTAGTATACTATGACATAGTATATATATGGAATAAAAAATTTTATCGTATCTTTCAGTATCCCAGTATCTATATAGTGTCGTACCCATGTCCCAATATCTATTTGTGCAACATAGTGTATTATCCATAAAAAGTAATATGTATTTATCACTTTTCATAATAATAAAACAACAAAATAATAATAATAATAATAATAATAATAAAGAAGTAAAGTACGTAAACAAATATTTAGGTTAATATATTTATTTGTATTAATGCATAATGTAGTATGTGTATTTCGAATTATTGTAAGAGTTGGATTTTAAATCCACATAAATCAATCATGATATATAGTTATATTTGAAAATATATTTCGTAATCAATTCTGTAAAATGATTGATTGGAAGCATAAATTAGTAAAGCAAAGAACGCACTGCATTTATTATACTTACAAAGTTGAACGTCGATATGCAAAGCATGCATTAAGTATATCATGTGAATTATCAAATTATCCAAAATTTATTCATAATAATATAATTTCAGAAACTTTAAGTTGATCAAAAAAATATTGTTTATTTTTATAAAAAAATATTGTTTATTTTTATAAAAAAAATAAATAAATAAACATAAATTTGAATAGTTTTTTATTTTATTTAATTGAATAATTTTTTTCACTATATATATATATATATATATATATATTATTGGTTGCTTATACAGTTTACAGTGATAGTATGATATTTAGAAATTAATTTGTTTAGTGGGATAAGGATGTATAGCAATTTGAAATGGTCATACCAAGATTTTATTTAATTAAAAAATATCCATTTTCTTTTTTCTTTTCTTTTTTAAGAATCCGGTCTCTTGTTTTAATTGATGAGACTTAAGATATAAGTAATGTTTAGAATGGATTGAATAAACACTGGTTTAAATCGAACTTTCTTCGAGATACATCAAACTGTTAAGTACTGCGTTGTGGTCTCAATCTAATGCAAGTCAATAGATAACTATTATGAATAGCGTGGACAATGTCTACCGGACTTGTGAAAACTCGGGGCAAAGTAAATGCAGGTAAGTAAAAATACAGGAAGTAAATGAGACAGTAATTGTTTTTGGAGGTTCGAAACACAAACACTTCTACATATCTCATTCTTCCTTTGCAGAAAGGTTACATTAGAATATTTGATTTACATGTTTTACGATATACAACCTATTTAGGCAAATACCACACAGATAGCCTAAATTCCTAGCTCACGCATATACATAAAGATTACAATGGTTTTAGACTAAGTCTGAATGAATACAAGAATTCTTGAACACTATATCTCTCAAAAGCTATGATGCACGGGCACAGATACGTGATACGGGGATACACGGATACGGATACGGTTACACTGGATTTCAAAATTTTTAGGATACGATATGTCTGGATACGGTAATTTTTTTATTTTTAAATATATACATACATAAAGTATTTATAAGAAATAAAGTTTCAAATATATAGTCAACATTAAACATATAAAATCAAAATAACAATGTTTAAACTTCATCAAATCCACGACAAATAATAGAGTTTTAAACACCAATTACTACTTAAATCATGAAAGTTACATAAAAATATTGCCTAATCATTTAATTGACTACCCTATCTCTATATATTGATTCTTCATTAGCATAACCTGCAATATAATAGACTCAAACTCCGGTTCATCAAGTGATAGATTTGCAATACCAAGAATGTTAACATCATCTAACAACGCAAAAGCATCTCCAGTCACATCCCACATTTTTGAGTCTCCCTTCATATATTGTCGAGATTTTCTTGAAAGAAGACATACTATGAATGAAAATCAAATATTCTGCACATTGTGATGTTATTTTGTTCCTCTTTGTTGAATGAATAAATGCATAAGTACTTCAATTCTCTCACAACAAGAAGAAGAAACTTGGACAAATACCTTCATGCAAACTTATTGAAGATTAGGAGCTCATTAGCGAAGAATTATCCACCACTGTAATAGATCTATCAACAATCTATGCCGTATAGAATCTTCGTCGGCAAAATCCTCATGGTGTATCCAATACGTATCTTGGCGGTATTCATATAACTGTCTGAGATTAAAAAAATAAATTTTAAATTCGGCACATGGCGTATCTGATACGTCGGAATCATAAGTATCTTGAAGTATCTAGATAAGTATCCAAAATAAAAAAAAAATTAATTTTTACTTCAGAGACGCCACATGGCATATCAGATATGTACAGGCAAGTTTCCATGAGTATCGATAACCGAAAATAATAGGATACGTGACCGTGAAAATTTTAGGAGCATCCGTGCATCATAGTTCAAAAGATATAGAACAGTATAGTGCAATGAGTTGTTTGGTGTGCGTTTATCGTGTACGCCCAAATTAACCCCACTTTTTATAAAACTAATGTAGTAGTGAAAGTATTGATCGATCCCACGAGAAAGTGTATGCTCTTGTGTTAACGAAAGACAAAATTAAACAAATAAAATTAGGGGGGTTTTCAATTCTCAATTATAATTATTTAAACTAAAGCAAGCAAATTTACTAGATTATCAAGATTAAAAAGCAATTCTTGGATTTTGGTCAACTTTACCTTTGGAAATTATTCACTTGATCATCAAATACAAAAGACTCGATTTTATTCAATTATTCATCAGTTGGAAACTTAATTCCTCCCTCACCTTAATCGTAGTCAAATAGAAAACATCATTCATATTCGACTCTTATCTGATCCTTAACCAAAACTACAACCGTTAAGATTAATTCAATGATAGCTTCAAAAACTAGTAAGTTTGATGAATCTAATCAATAAAACTACAGCAGTTAAAAGCAATTATCCAATCGTTTTCATAAGAATTTAATAACGCCAACATCAGGTAATTATCAATCTTAGTTGCTTCTTACTTAACCTTAGATTGTGTATATGATTACTAGGTGATCAATCTATCAATCAAACACAACAATCATAACAATCAAAATCTGGAAGAAAAAAAATGAAATTGGATTAAAATCAAACAATCAAAACAGAATTCTCACAAGTATTTTAATTCCCAAAGACAAGTATCCCTTAACCAAGAATTAAAAGGTTTAGCTACTCATAATCAAACTAAAAACAACAAAATCTATTATAAAAAACATAAAATAAATGATAGAAAAAGAGTTACTAAAGAGAGACACTCTTCCGGCTCGTCAATTCCGTCTTCGTGTTTTTATCCTCCAAAGTGTTCTTCAAAAGTTTGAGAGTAAAATATATTCTAGAGTCTCAAAATCTAATGTAAAGTCTGTATAATAATCAATGATATCTGATTTAAGATCCCCAAATTCGAATAAATAGGGTGGGAATCGGATATAGTAGGTAAAAATCTATCCAAGATGGTAAAAATCGAGTTTCCAAAATTTTGAAGATTCTAGTCTCTCGATCAATCGAGCACTTCTCTCGATCGATCACCGACTGCAACTCTTCGTTATGAAATTTTTATGCCTTTCTCGATCGATCGGAAACTTCTTCTCGATCGATCGAGCATTCACATATTTTGTTGCTTAAATTTTCTGCCTTGCTCGATCGATCGAGCTCTTCTGGGCGATTGAGCGAGCACCTCACATAACGTTTATGCATTTTTATTGGTCTACTTTGATCCCTTGTCAACTCCAATGTATTTTTTGATCCTTATTCTCCATTGTTAGCTCAATTTCTTCTATTCCACCTACATTTACACCAATATACGATTAGGTAGCATATTGTCAAACATACCAAATCGTAGACAATTAAGCGCAATGGATGTATCTATATCTAGTCACATCAAACTACATCATACTTAATCTTTACTCGACCTCGAGCAAATCAGACAAAACTACAATATTTTTGATTGGCTCGTAGCATCATAACAAATTAACTTGTCCCCTCTTTTATGCCTCAACAATTTTAAACATGCATAGTATGAAAGTCGGTGAAAGGTTAACAGAGGAACAAGGTCAATCCCTAAATATTTCATACCCAACAAAGCAGTGAACGTGCGTGTGTGGTCATAAACAAGTGTCATGTACAAATTAAAGATCCAATAGATGTAAACTCACAATAGTTCAATACACTAACACAAGTATAAGCTCACTTGCACACCCTTCTCCTCTATCTTAGCCACTTGCAAACATGAATCAAATAGGTATTCATTAGCTTGTAGCTTGGCCTAGGTCTTGGCTTATGAAAGAAATTGCAATGATGCATCACACAAGAGAGTATGGTGATATGAACAATTTAAACTTCTCTTCTTGCATGATTTTCCAAACCTTGTACATTTTTTGCAAGGTTCATGTTTTTTTTTCTCTTTTGTGCCTTGGCTCCCCTTGGAGTCATGTTTTTATCTATGTTTTCAAGGCATCCCTTTTCTTTCATGCATCTCATTCTTTTGACAATGAAGCTCAAATATATTGATCAATGAATACCTAAGTGCATGTGAATGAAACTGTGATGACCTGGGATTATAGATGTTAATCCCGGAGTGTTAATGACCCCTAAAGTTGTTTTACGTGGCGATTTGGAGTTTAACCGTAGTGTTAGGCCTTACGGGCTCGTCTATTTGGGTAGTTGGGATCGTTGGATCCTGAGGTTGAGATTGTATTCTCATTTGGGTGAAAAACCAAAGAGTTGGGTTTTTAGTGTGACTCGGGATCTGGGGTGCTTTGTGTGGGCACCGGTAGGGGTTTTTGGAGTTAGAGAGAGAATTTTTGAAAACAGATGATTTTTAATGAATCATGATGTATTTGTGGGGCTATTAGTATTTCGGGGTACTTTTGCTATAAATACCAGTTGAACCCGAGATTTTAATTATTGGAACCATTTTCCTCCTCCAGCCCGTCTCTCTCTCCCCGCGCCCAATTCCCGTCGCCCCCAACCCCCACGCATAAAAGCGCTGCGCCCGCCGCCGTCCGGCCGCCGTTCGCCGCGTCCAACCCGCCGTTGGCTTCGTCTCGTCCAGGCGCATCTTCCCACACCAACAATTCGAAGTTTTGTCGTGAATCGCGTTCGGATTTGCCAGAAAAGCGCAGGGGTTTGAAAGTTCGATTCTGGCCGATTTGGGGCTCGATTTTTGGTACGTTTTTGGGGCTTTCTTCAGGCGTTTTTGGGGCGTTTTGTACTGTTAATTGGGTCGAAAATTTCAGACTTTAAAGTTCAAAAAATTTGTTGCTTAATGGTTCAAATTTCAACGCTGGTTGCGTGAAGTTAGGGTTTGAATTTTGGGGGTTTTGGCAAGGAGGTGATGATTCATGTTGTTGATAGATTAATTCATGTTTTAGGTGATTTATGGTGCTTGGTTGGGTTCGAATTTGTGATGTTAGGGTTCGAAATTTTGGGAATGGTTCTTGATCAATTTTAGTTGATGTCTCATTCGATTTCCCTCCCTGCATATGCCCTGCCCCGGGTCTTTTAAATGGTTAATTGTCGTGTGCTGACAATATTTTTTGTATAAGGGTTATGGGTGTGCTTGAGCATGGGTTGTATGTTCGTAAATAATTGTGAATTATTTATCGTGTTAGCACATCATTCCTCGGGGCATGGAGCTCGAGCAAGGTTTGGCTCAGACTTCGGAGATTTAAGGTACGTGCGACGTACGAGCATTACTATATATTAGAGCATTTGTGAAATGCATAATGTATTTTGATTTCATTGAATAATTGTGCATGAGGTTATATATATGTGTTGAGAAGCTATGGAGCGACCTAATCTTGATATCGCCGCCACGAGCGTGCGTGACACTAGAGTAGTATAACTCTCATAAGGTATATGGGGTACCAGATGTATATGACCATTGTAGGGCATTGAGATGCCTGAGAATGATCGTGGAATCATGTATTCATTATAAGACATTTGAGATGTCTAAGTATAATGGAAAATTGGTAAAATATATGCTAGGCATTTGAGCTATCTGTAATTGATAGCGAAGTTAAGAAATCAATTTTTGATATTGAGATATCCATACTTGCATGTATAATGAATTTGGAATCACCATCTATTGATATTAGAGAATTGGGCATGCGATGAGTTAAATCAATGTTTTGATTTACTGATTTTTGAGATTTGATGAGCTTGATGACTGTGAGAACAGGGACAGTACTTGGAATCCCGGATGAGGACGTTGCCATCTAGGGAGTATCATTTAAATTCATTAGTATTTACTTTTGTTGTAAATTATGAATTTCATTACTGTGATTATGGGATTTTGTGTATTGGTATGCTCACCCCGTTGGGGGCTGTCTCTGTTGGGGCAGGTGAACAGGTACATCGATGGCTTTGGAGATGAGCTCGAGCTGTTGATTGGATGTACTCCCAGGATCGTGGTACCAGGGCTTGATGGAGCACGGTATCGTACAGGGTACTTATATACACCTGAGGGTTATATACATATTCATGATGCTCGCATGTGAGCACGATTATACTTGTATATGGATTGTATATAAAGGCATGAGCCTTTCTCTCTTTCATTTTATGTTGCATGCAATTAGAGGTAGAATTGCTAAATGATATGAGAGTCATTGGTGTATTATGTGGGTGTTGAAACCCACTTTTGTTGTCTTATGTGTGGTGTCTTCCCTGGCTGGGAATTTACTTAGTGTTGTAGTATTCTGTTGAGTATTGTGTTTTCCCTGGCCGGGAATTATGTTATGTGATGTGCTTTTGTTTCAGGGTAGCTCAATTTATGGGGAGACTCTGCCCAAAATTTTATAGAAGTCCACAATGTAAAAAGTGGCGTAATGAGGATGGTAATGGGCGAACTCTATGAGTTTATTGTTGTTAGGATGATGAACTTATAACATTGCATATTAAAGTAAATTTTGTAATTGCCATTCAATGGTAAAGTATCATCTGAGTTTTCCGAATGATTTTATTGAAAGCATGTGCCACACATAATGATTAATACACTAATCAAGGGTTAAGTATACGGGGTCCTTACATTAGTGGTATCAGAGCAGTGGTTGCTCATTGGGGGTGTTAACGGCCTATGAAGTTATTGATAGCACATATTTATGCATGATGGCATTAATGTTATACGACATAACTAATTGTTTATGTGCTTTTATGATATGAAAAGTGGTATTGCTAACCATTGTGGTTGCAGGAATCGTATGGAACACGATAGGATGACATTAATAGTGATGTCTAGCACTCTTTATGTTACGTGCCGAGGAATCTGATTTTGGTAAGAAAATCAGGGAAAAGAAAGGTATGATGTATTGTCTGAGGACATACTGGGTAGACAACCGACAGTGGAATACTTCGGTATGGTCTCAATTATTATTGAATATGCTAATGCGTTTGTTCATGTAATGTTCAAGCAAGGAAGGTACGTAAGAAACGTATGGGCATCGGACGGTAAACCATACTTCTATACTATGATTATGATGAATAAGTTTATGATGATGATGTTTATGATGAGTAAAGATGATATGATGTTTATGATGATGATTATGATGAATAAGTTTATAATGATGATGTTTATGTGATGTTTATATAATGATACGATGTTATTTGTGGTAAGATGCCACGGGGTAAGATGCCCCACATGGTAAGAGGCCATGCGATGTTATTTGTGGTAAGATGCCACGGGGTAAGATGCCCCACATGGTAAGAGGTCATGCGATGTTATTTGTGGTAAGATGCCACGGGGTAAGATGCCCCACATGGTAAGAGGCCATGCGATGTTATTTGTGATAAGATGCCACGGGGTAAGATGCCCCACATGGTAAGAGGCCATGCGATGTTATTTGTGGTAAGATGCCACGGGGTAAGATGCCGCACATGGTAAGCGGCCATGCGATGTTATTTGTGGTAAGATGCCACGGGGTAAGATGCCCCACATGGTAAGAGGCCATGCGATGTTATTTGTGGTAAGATGCCACGGGGTAAGATGCCCATATGGTAAGAGGCCATACGATATTATTATGTGGTAAGATGCCATAAGATGTTATGACACTATGATGTTAATCAATTACGTTAAGATCTAATGATTACGTGCATGAATATTTGAAACAAGGACAATAAAAGTGGGTTAATGTGTTTAACCATGAAGTGTACTTCATTTAGATTCATGCATTTCTTTATTTATGTACATTTTCTATGATGATTAGCGATGGTTCATTCCGCTGTGTCGATGATGATGATTCATCTCTTTGTGATTATTGGCGATGGTTTATGCTGCCGGATATGTTGATAGCGATGCCTCATTCCGCTATTATGTGCATTTACGATGACTCATTCTTTTATGAGGATTGGCGATAATTTATGCCGCCGGATATTATGTTGATAGCGATGCCTCTTTCCGCTATTATGTGGACGATGATTCATGCTCAGGTGTATAGCGATGTTTCATGCCACTTATTATCTGACGAGGTATCATGTCGTCGATTCTATAGCGATGGATTGTGCCGCTATGTACTCAGCACAGGATTTTGCCGCCTTCGAGCGATGAGTGCTGATTTCGCACTATTATCGAGCGACGGAGACAGGTATGCCGCTATCTTGTTAGCGATGAGGTATGAGATATTGCTATTCTATTAGCATTATTATAGTTGGCATGCGTTGATATGCATGTTTTATTATGACTATTTTACTAGCATGATGATGGATGACATACGTTGATGTACATGGGCTGTCACGAGTTGACTAGGTCATTTAGATGTCATTGTTGACATGTATCGTCACTAGTTGACGATGCCTTAGATGCCATGAGTGGGCATGTATCGTCACGTGATGACAATGACGATGGTGTAGGAGATGTCTTATTAGACATGCATCATCGTTACGATGAACAATGCGTTGCGTATACGTATTCAGTTGTATGCCTTGGGTGCCAGTGCCGAGCACAAGGTGGTGTCTACGTCACCGGTCGACGTGACCCTTTTACCGAGCGGGTTGCTCGAGAAATGGATGAACGCGCTGTACATGTGATTGTACCGCAGCAATTGTTTGAGGTGATCATATTTCAAGTGGTGATACCCTTGAGGTATGCTCGTTGGAATGGCTTTTTGGCCATGTTTTTGACGACAGGAGTAATCATGGAGGAAATTACTCGCTTTATGTCGATGTGACATGTGGTAGACATGGTCACACCACCCTTGAGGGTGTAGAATGGGTCCTAAGGGAGTAGGATCAGGTTATGTTAAGTACATAGGGACATTGGAGTGTCCAGGGTGTATCGGCATTAGAGGAATGTTGGGTAAAGACCCACTACTCTATTGATTTTCTTCCCATGGTATGGTATGCCATGTGGAAACGTCCGTCTTGTTGGTAGGTTTGAGGTAAACCTAAAGAGACAGAGACTAGTTTGTCTGCCGCGTGTGTGCAGCACCATGAGGGCTTGCTAGAGCCGTTATACTGCTCGTTGGAACCAAGTTTGGCAAATCGTAAGGTGATACGATGTGGATTGTGGTGGACTCTAGTAGTCACCACGTCATTGAGGTTGAGGTTGTGCATGCCTCACGGAAACGTTTATACGTTTATGTTTAATCTTGGTGAGACTTGTCTAGGACAGCTCATGATGTTGGAGTACCAACAAGAGAGTCATCAGGTCGTTATTGACTCGATCTGAGGGGACCCGTGTATTTGGGATACAATGGGTGTTATTGTATCCAGTTTTTCCGAACGGTGGTTCGAGACTTGTGGATCTCGAGTTCGATGGCACTTCCCTTGTGAGGAAGGAGGTAGTATTATACCTATTTGAGAATCTTTGGAAGATTCGGTAAGTTGGTGCATGTGGTGTTGATTTTGGGAATCACACCGTGTGTTGTTAATCGTCGGTTATCATTCTCCACTGGATAGGAAATAACTCAGGATTGACGATTGTGTTTGGGGCTTAGGGGTATGTTGTAGATACCCGAGCCAAGTGCATTGAGTATGCATGTGATGTCAGTGCTTAGGCAGGAAAACAGAGAGTATACGGATGCCAGATATTGATTTCCTTTTTGTCAAGCATAAAGTTATACTATTTTTGGATGGGTAAATCTCTGATGAGTGATATGGAACACCTTGAGATTGGGAATCTCCATGGCACGATAAATTATGAGGAATAATCGTGAAGTTAGTTGACTCCCTTTGAGGAGGGATTATCTTGTGTGGGTTAAGGTATTTCCCTTATTGGTGTTTTCTTTCGAGTTTTCGATAGCCTTCCCAAGTTTGGATTGTTAAATCCTAGGATTATCAAGGGATGGCAGGAATTCGGATTTGTTGGGTGTCGCTGACGACACAAGCGTTGAGGATGCAATGGGTTTATTGCATGTCCTTTCAGAATTTGAAACTCTGTGGAGTCTCGTTTGTTTATTTATGTTCAGGATGTAATTCTTGGAACATCCGGAGGTGGACATCTTGTGAGATGTCTTTTGTGTGAATCTGTGGCCGTGAGTTGCCCAATTTGAGTTACAATGATGCGACTGCTCCTTCGATGGAGGAGGTTTGAAAGTGGAAACCAGGCTTGGTATGTGTACACCGTGGTATACTAGTGTTTCCCTCGTAACGGTGTATGTTAGACATCGTGAGTCATGGTAGAGACGTCATTGAATGATATCTACGATGGAATCGGGAGCGATTCAAATCCTTGCAGTTTCAGTTGACTAACTGCTTTTGGATTGTTAGCGTTATGTTGTGCCGACACTCTTTTGTTTTTGGTAAGCTGGAAGAGTTATTTCATTCCAGAGTTTGGTGCGAGGTAGGTACCCTCGCGTTTATTTAATACGATTCTAATATGGTCAAGGATCGAGGTTATGGCTTCATGTTGTTGTATAGCCTAGGTGTTACGTATTACACCGGTGCAAATTTTGAGGACGAAATTCTTTTAGTGGGGGATATTGTGATGACCTGGGATTATAGATGTTAATCCCGGAGTGTTAATTACCCCTAAAGTTGTTTTACGTGGCGATTTGGAGTTTAACCGTAGTGTTAGGCCTTACGGACTCGTCTATTTGGGTAGTTGTGATCGTTGGATCCCGTGGTTGAGATTGTATTCTCATTTGGGTGAAAAACCTAAGAGTTGGGTTTTTAGTGTGACTCGGGATCTGGGGTGCTTTGTGTGGGCACCGGTAGGGGTTTTTGGAGTTAGAGAGAGAATTTTTGAAAACAGATGATTTTTAATGAATCATGATGTATTTGTGGGGCTATTAGTATTTCGGGGTATTTTTGCTATAAATACCAGTTGAATCCGAGATTTTAATTATTGGAACCATTTTCCTCCTCCAGCCCGTCTCTCTCTCCCCGTGCCCAATTCCCGTCGCCCCCAACCCCCGCACATAAAAGCGTTGCGCCCGCCGCCGTCCAGCCGCCGTTCGCCGCGTCCGACCCGCCGTTGGCTTCGTCTCGTCCAGGCGCAGCTTCCCACACCAACAATTCGAAGTTTCGTCATGAATCGCGTTCGGATTTGCCAGAAAAGTGCAGGGGTTTGAAAGTTTGATTCTGTCCGATTTGGGGCTCGATTTTTGGTACGTTTTTGGGGCTTTTCTTCAGGCGTTTTGTACTGTTAATTGGGTCGAAAACTTCAGACTTTAAAGTTCAAAAAATTTGTTGCTTAATGGTTCGAATTTCAACGCTGGTTGCGTGAAGTTAGGGTTCGAATTTTGGGGGTTTTGGCAAGGAGGTGATGATTCATGTTGTTGATAGATTAATTCATGTTTTAGGTGATTTATGGTGCTTGGTTGGGTTCGAATTTGTAATGTTAGGGTTCGAAATTTTGGGAATGGTTCTTGATCAATTTTAGTTGATGTCTCATTCGATTTCCCTCCCTGCATATGCCCTGCCCCGGGTCTTTTAAATGGTTAATTGTCGTGTGTTGACAATATTTTTTGTATAAGGGTTATGCGTGTGCTTGAGCATGGGTTGCATGTTCGTAAATAACTGTGAATTATTTATCGTGTTAGCACATCATTCCTCGGGGCATGGAGCTCGAGCAAGGTTTGGCTCGGACTTCGGAGATTTAAGGTACGTGCGACGTACGAGCATTACTATATATTAGAGCATTTGTGAAATGCATAATGTATTTTGATTTCATTGAATAATTGTGCATGAGGTTATATATATGTGTTGAGAAGCTATGGAGCGACCTAATCTTGATATCGCCGCCACGAGCGTGCGTGACACTAGAGTAGTATAACTCTCATAAGGTATATGGGGTACCAGATGTATATGACCATTGTAGGGCATTGAGATGCCTGAGAATGATCGTGGAATCATGTATTCATTATAAGACATTTGAGATGTCTAAGTATAATGGAAAATTGGTAAAATATATGCTAGGCATTTGAGCTATCTGTAATTGATAGCGAAGTTAAGAAATCAGTTTTTGATATTGAGATATCCATACTTGCATGTATAATGAATTTGGAATCACCATCTATTGATATTAGAGAATTGGGCATGCGATGAGTTAAATCAATGTTTTGATTTACTGATTTTTGAGATTTGATGAGCTTGATGACTCTGAGAACAGGGACAGTACACGGAATCCCGGATGAGGACGTTGCCATCCAGGGAGTATCATTTAAATTCATTAGTATTTACTTTTGTTGTAAATTATGAATTTCATTACTGTGATTATGGGATTTTGTGTATTGGTATGCTCACCCCGTTGGGGGCTGTCTCTGTTGGGGCAGGTGAACATGTACATCGATGGCTTTGGAGATGAGCTCGAGCTGTTGATTGGATGTACTCCCAGGATCGTGGTACCAGGGCTTGATGGAGCACGGTATCGTACAAGGTACTTATATACACCTGAGGGTTATATACATATTCATGATGCTCGCATGTGAGCACGATTATACTTGTATATGGATTGTATATAAAGGCATGAGCCTTTCTCTCTTTCATTTTATGTTGCATGCAATTAGAGGTAGAATTGCTAAATGATATGAGAGTCATTGGTGTATTATGTGGGTGTTGAAACCTACTTTTGTTATCTTATGTGTGGTGTCTTCCCTGGCTGGGAATTTACTTAGTGTTGTAGTATTATGTTGAATATTGTGTTTTCCCTGGCCGGGAATTATGTTATGTGATGTGCTTTTGTTTCGGGGTAGCTCAATTTATGGGGAGACTCTGCCCAAATTTTTATAAAAGTCCACAATGTAAAAAGTGGCGTAATGAGGATGGTAATAGGCGAACTCTATGAGTTTATTGTTGTTAGGATGATGAACTTATAACATTGCATATTAAAGTAAATTTTGTAATTGCCATTCAATGGTAAAGTATCATCTGAGTTTTCCGAATGATTTTATTGAAAGCATGTGCCACACATAATGATTAATACATTAATCAAGGGTTAAGTATACGGGGTCCTTACAGAAACACATCATACTCCCTTCAAAGGTATGTATTAAAATCATATTTGGGCTTATTAGGGAATGATGATAAACTAGTCAAAGAATGTTGAATATGGTTGTTTGTATGCTTAGCATACATCCATTCTTTTGCATTAAAGCTCAAAAAGGATACTAGAGATTGGTTTTATTTACATGGTAGGCTTGAAAGGCTCAAACACATCAAAATTACCTATATCACTTTCATATTCGCAAGTAGTCTAGATATACCCCTCAAAGAGCATGTATTAGAGACTTCTTAAGACTATCACAAATTCGCACAATCTTCACTAAGCTATGCACACTCACAATTCATGACATATTCGTGCTCAATGTATTCAACTAATATGTCAAAGCTAAGTTGCATTAGAGTTCAAAGTGTTCCAAGGTTAACAATTCATCTATGTTCAAAAACATGCATGCTATCAATTAGGTTTCATAATGGGCTAGTGAATCTAAGCATGCGTTTATTACTAACTATGAGCTCAAAATTTTTCAAATTTTTGACTTTTTTTTTTATAATAGGAAAGCAATAACCCACCACTAATCTCTCCCCCCATACTTAAATCTTACATTGTCCCCAATGTAAGTTAAAAATATAAGAAAAGATAAAAGTCTAACTAATAAAGTAATAAAACTAATAAAAAGAAAACTAACTCCCCTTGGGTTGCCTCCCAAGCAGCTCCCCTGTTTAACGTCGATGGCCCGACGCCAGTCCTCTATCAAGGTGGGTTATGCGGTGTCGCTTGATCTTTCTTCTTCCACCTCATATATTCTTAAGTCCTTTAAACTTTGGTTTGTTTGCCTTGCTCTTCTTGGAGGTGTCACTCTTGTCCCGTACCTTTCCTCTATCAGTTGGTGACTTCTTTAGTGCAACTGTAGGGTCCTGCAAGTGAGAAGAGGGAGTAGTACAAATATTAAGAATGGAGAAGTTATTAAGCTTATTTACATTGTTATGAAAATTCAAACTCATACCTCCCTTGTCCACAAGGCGCTCAGTAGCCTTTGACGATTCACTCAAAACATTATGACCGCTTATTTTTTTAACAAAAGATATTTCAAAGAATGGGTTGAAGCGATTCTACCGCAAGTGCACGGTGTCAAGTTTTAGTATAGTGAAAATTTAGTAAAGGTTGTCGAATCCACAGGGACTAATGTATAAGTACCAAATAAGATCAATCAAATTATATTTAGCCTACGATTAAAGGAGTTTGATTAACTAAAGCTAGATGAAACTAAAGAATAAAGATTAAACTAAAAACAAAGAATAAAATGGTTCCGGAAATGCGAAGGTAAGTCACTCGAGAAAATTACCAAACTCGTCGTTCAATTATATTATCTCTACTGATTCAACGGAATTCTCAAATTATCACTCAATTGATTTTAACGGTGAAAGGTTTTCACTATTATTCGATACACTCTCTCGAACTGTAACGAAACTAACAATAAATTAGAATAAGTCACTCTCGTGCACCTATTTACTAATTCAAAGTTGCTTAAATCATCAAACCTATTAACTCTAAATCTTTCGATTTCAAGTTCTCACGTATGCGATATCATCTCTCGATCTCAATCGTAACATACATCATAAATTAATGGAGCGTGTTACAGCGTTATCTCTCGATCTCGGCTGTAACCCTCAAATTCAATCAAAGCTAGCTAGACTTTGATCTACACAAGCAATTAATCTATGAACAATAAATATCAATGCGCTCAAATACCAATGAATCAATATATCAAACACAACGAACTAAAACTTCAATAATATAAACCAAATTCAATTCAAATCAAATACAGATGAGTTTTCTTGTCTCTCGACCTCAAAAACAACAAATGAAAATGAAAATCAAATAAACTAAAGTTCAGAAATACGATAAACGATGGATGAATCCGTGCGTTGCACCGTGATTTCTTCTCTTGTTCCTTCCTTGCACTCCGGAACGGATAGGCTCGACTTTGGACGAAGAACGGAGATTGGATCTCCTTGGGCGGCGGCTAGGGCGGCTGCTCTTGACCTAAAAATGTCTGATAAAATGTGTCTAATTCGTCCTCCTTCTTGTGTAGAAGAGAATCCCCCTTAATAGCCCTCCAGAATCACGATAAAAAAGGAAAATAAAATCTTCAGATCTCGCGTCTCGATCGATCGAGAATTTCACCGATCGATCGGTGCACTGTTCACGCCAGCTTTTGGAACTTACTGCCTTGCTCGATCGATCGGGAATTTCCACCGATCGATCGAGAATTTGAAAATTTCAGCTCCGAGGTTACTGCCTTGCTCGATCGATCGATATTTCCACCGATCGATCGAGCCTTCAAAAAATCAGACTCTTGCTTCTGGCTGGCTCGATCGATCGAGAATAAATCTCGATCGATCGAGATCTGAAGAAACCATCTTCAATATTTTCATCATCTTTTATGCCTCGATTTCGCCCGTTATCTTCATATAAGCTCATTTCTTCCACTTCCGAACTAATTTCCTGAAACAAACGAATAAACACCAAAAAGCATAATATCATCCAGGAAAAAGTACGGAAAATGGGAAGAACTTACAGTTAAAATCACTCAAAATCTAAGCCTATCAACTCCCCCAAACTTAGACTTGATCGTCCTCGAGCAAGCAATAAACTCAAAAAGAAAAGTTAAACTCGATACTAAGCATGAATCATCCTTACAACATATGCAATAGCTCAGAAATCCTACTTACACAGCAATAGAAGTCAATCAACATTTAACAAGAAGCATTTCTCCTAAGTTAAACAATACATCGCAACATCGGAACGTGCGTGTGTGCTATTGTCAAACATGAGTTACATATATATCTTTAACATCAACATGTGCCATATTAACTCCTAGTCAAGATTACTTTGAAATACTCTACAAGTTTACTATCCAGCACTTCTCCACTAATGTAATTGTTCCCTAGACTTGGATCAAAAGGTCTTGAAAGCTTATAACGTTAGGCCTTTTGGTGTCGGCTTCAAAGAAAAGGTAGGGTGAATTCAAAGAAGAGAGTATAACAAAATCAGTTCAACTCTTTTTGAGCTTCTCTTCAACTTTTTTCTAGCCTTGGCCACTTTGGGTCTTATTTTGAATTTTTCTTTTCAAGGCTTTTCTCTACATCTTTTCTTTTTTCTTTTTTTCCTTTGCTCATTCTTTTGTTCCTTTTGAACTCATTTGCATATAACCATTCTGTGCAATGAATCTCCTAGGGGTAGGTAAAATTTTTCTTTTAGGCTCAAACCAAGGTGGGTATAATGAGTTGCCAAGAATGTCGAATGGGGGTCTAATCATATGCAATGCATATACCATTCTTTTTCAATAAGGCTCAAAAGGGGACACTAATGAATAATATATAACAGGTAGGCTTGAAAGGCTCAAACGGTCCAAAGATCACCTAAATCATCTCCAAGTCTAGTTCCTAATTATAAGTTTCGCCTCAAAGTGCTTTCAACTAAACTGTAGAGTTCTCTAAGATACTCAAGACTCATCATAGTTAACACAAGTTTTCAATTTAATCAATACATACTTCACTCAATCATGACTCAATAAGTGCTCAAAGTATTCCTCAGTTTTGACATGTAGTTAACAAAGGATATATACAAACAAGTTAAACATTTTCATGACTCCTATCTAGATGAGGATTAATTTCATCATGTATTACCATTGTAATTCCAACTCAACCATTCTCAAGAATAACTCAATCCATAAAAAAAAATTTGTTGGTGATGCTCAAGGACGAATTAGTCTCAACATCATGCAGTCATGCAAGGTAGGGAAACAAAACAAGTAGCAAGATGTACAAAAGCAAGATTATGTACAAATACTCAAAAACCCCCCCAAACTTAGCATGTGAATTGCCCTCAATGAACAAGAAAAATAAATGCCAAGGCAAAGACACATACCATGATGACGATCGTCACTGATCGTCATCCTCATCATGCTCCGGAGGGGGGACTGGGTATTGGTGCTCCTCGCCCTGATATGGCGGAAATGGTGGGTACTCAGAAGGTGGAGGTGCATGCGGATGATAGGGTGCAAAGTGTGGCTCCGGCGGGAACTGGAAACCTGGAAAGCCCTGGGCCATGGCAGTGTTCCATGCACTCTGATAGTGCATGAACTCCATCTGTCTCTGAGCTACCTGCTCATGGTCCATCTGCAATGCTCTTTGCATGCTATGAATGTCCCGCTGCATGCTGTGAATGCTCTGCTGCTCCAGGCGAATGTCTTGGAGATCCCTATGAAGAGAATCCAAAGTAACTCGTGTATGCTCTGCAGCAGAAGATGATGCTCCAGCTTGTGTAGTGTCCGAGGGTCGTCTTCGGCTCGTAGGATCGGCTACAATGATTGGTGTCTTCGGCGGGAGTAGCTCCTCGTCTTCCCCCCATGTCACTCCGTTCCTCTGACATAAAGCAGTGATTGTGGATGGAAACGGTAGTGCGGAGGTCGGTGGGCTACTTCCAATTTCAGCAATGTGATCAGCAATGATCTCGCCGAAGTCCACTTCCTTCCCTGAGAGGATGGCATAAACCAGGACCGCTCTATCTTTTGTCACCTCAGAAGTGTGGGTCGATGGCATGACCCGTGAGGCGACAAATGAAAACCATGCTTGGGCCTCTGGCTTCAAATTCTTCTTTAGAACCAACTGTGGCGCTGCTTTATCATTCCTCTGCCAATCCACTCCCGGCTTGCCAATGACTGTCAATACCTCATCGTAGTCAATCCTGCTACTCTTAAAAGATTGGTATGCACAGTTTTGAAGTAACGGCATCCGGTGAATATTGTTGATTGCGGCTCGATCCACCAACACATCCTTCCCTCGAACACAAACACTTACTTGGTGCCCTGGTCTAACAGCTCGAAGATTCGTGTAAAACTCCCTTACCAGTGGCACCACAGCATCAATCGGTGTCTGAATGAATTGAAACCATCCTTTTCGGCGTACTGTCCTAATGACAGGACACTCCAATTTATCCAAGCTCATTCCCCTTTCACGGCTCAGGGGTTTCTTATGGTAGATGGGGTATAACTCAGCAATCTTGGCATTTAGAAACTTCTGTTCATCATAAACTGGCTCAGAAACAGTGGCCTCTGCCTACTTTTGCTTCTGGGAAGCTTCTGCCTGCTTTGACCTCTTTCTGGATGACATTTTCTTGCCAACTGATTCCCAACTAATACAATTCAGTTCAACTAACACCCCAACACTGTCAATCCGACACCCTTCAATACCACAAAACTTCCTCCAAATTTCAATCTTTCCTAACCCACTGCTATTACAATTCAAAACTTAGCACCAAAAGATAAAATCTTTGAGAATTAGAAACCAATTACCGCTTAAAAATCCGATCTTGTGAAAGTTTGGCACTTGGCTTGGAATTCTCCTTTTGATGCACTTCTACCCAATCGGCTTTGCAATTCTTCAAATCTGAAACGAAAATCTCATTAGAATGAATATTACTTCTTAGAGTTGAAGTAATTTGAAATTTGATGAACAAAATGAGGAGATTAGATGAATGGATTTGAAAGAGGCGGCTAGGGTTTTGTTTTGGAGAGGAGAAAAATTGAGTTGGAGAGTGATAGATTGCTGCGTCTGCGCCTATATTTTTCAAAGTTTTCACTCGCTCGATCGATCGGAAAAATTCTCGATCGATCGAACGAGGCAGTAGGCACAATGTCATTTTAAAAATTCGGGCAATCGATCGAGATTTTCACCGATCGATCGCCAGCAGCAGCAACCAAAATTTGAAAAAAAATTTTTCTCAACATTTTTCTCTCGGATTGCCTCGCCTATAACAAACTTGCTCGTGCTTTCACATCTGCAATAGAAAATACACGAATTCATTTCCAGACAAACTCAAACACAAACAAACTAACAAAAACTCAACAAAACAAGAAATCAAAAAAACAAAACTCAAGGAAAGAAAAACGGAAGTTCTTAATTTATAGTCCCAAGCTGGACTGTCACCTCCTTGTCTTCATCAATTTGATGGCTCCTTCGGATTCTTTACAGAATCACTCGGGAGCGTACCTTGCGTCCTCCCAGATATCAACGTGGCCAACTGCCCTATCTGCACTTCCAAATTTTTGATTGATGCATCTTGATTCTGCATCCTCACTTCTGGTGATGAAATCATCTTCGCCATAAGTTCCTCCAAATCGGCTTTTGTGTGAACCCTGCCTGCGGTTGTGGGTTCAACACATTCTCTTGATTCGACCACCTCAAATTCGGGTGGTTCCTCCAGGGTTGGTTGTAGTTCGGGTATGAATTATGGGGTGGCCTGTTACCTACAAAATTAACAGCTTCAACAGATTTGTTAAATTGATTACCTGCCTGGCACTCGATGCTAGGATGACCGCCTCCACACAGCTCACAGAAAATAGTTTGGGCCTGCATTGCTGCTGCTCCCATGCTGTCTATCTTCCGGTTCATGGCTTCTAATTGAGCCGAAAGAGCAGTGATCTCGTCCACTTGATGGACTCTCATTGGTTTCTGTGACGTGCTCCTCTGGGACTGCCACTGGTAGCTGTTGCACGCCATTTCCTCCAACAAGCTATATGCTTCTTCCGGCGTCTTTCTCATTGTGGATCCCCCAGATGCTGCATCAATCATGGAACGGTTAGCAGAAAATAAACCGTTATAGAATGTTTGTACCTGCAGCCATATGGGTAGACCATGGTGTAGGCATCTCCTCAACAACTCCTTAAACCGATCCCACGCTTCGTATAATGTCTCGGGGTCAAACTGACCAAAAGTCGTGATATCGTTCCGCATCTTCGCCGTCTTGGAAGGGGGAAAGTACTTTGACAAAAACGCCTTTGTCATCCCCTCCCATGTTGTGATAGAACCTGCAGGTAAAGAATTCAACCAGGCTTTAGCTTTGTCTCGTAATGAAAAGGGAAAGAGCCTTAACCTGATGGCGTCGTCAGAGACGCCATTGTGTTTGAATGTATCACAAATCTCCAAAAAGTTGGAGATGTGATTGTTCGGATCATCTGTAGCTGCTCCCCCGAACATCACCGAGTGCTGAATCATTTGTATGATTGCCGGCTTGATCTCAAAATTGTTTGCTTGAATCGTCGGTCTTGTAATACTCGACAACGATCCATGAAATGCGGGTTGTGCAAAGTCCATCATCGATCTAGGATGCTGTGCTTCGTTATTGTCAGCCATTTCTCGAGCTTCTCGTAATCTTCTTAGTAACGTTCTCTCTATCTCTGGATCAAACGGCTCGAGAAAGGGTTCCTCTCTTCTATGCATGCACTAAAGAACTGATTTCCTGTACAAAATAGACAAAAGGAGGCAACAAAAATGCACAAAGTTATTCACAAAGATCAACAAAAGAAAACAAAGATAATAAAAATGCAATAATAAAAGAATTGGCTAAATTACAATTAACTAATCTCGTATGATATTATACAGATTAGTCCCCGGCAACGACGCCAAAAACTTGACCGCTTATTTTTTAACAAAAGATATTTCAAAGAATGGGTTGAAGCGATTCTACCGCAAGTGCACGGTGTCAAGTTTTAGTATAGTGAAAATTTAGTAAAGGTTGTCGAATCCACAGGGACTAATGTATAAGTACCAAATAAGATCAATCAAATTATATTTAGCCTACGATTAAAGGAGTTTGATTAACTAAAGTTAGATGAAACTAAAGAATAAAGATTAAACTAAAAACAAAGAATAAAATGGTTCCGGAAATGCGAAGGTAAGTCACTCGAGAAAATTACCAAACTCGTCGTTCAATTATATTATCTCTACTGATTCAACGGAATTCTCAAATTATCACTCAATTGATTTTAACGGTGAAAGGTTTTCACTATTATTCGATACACTCTCTCGAGCTGTAACGAAACTAACAATAAATTAGAATAAGTCACTCTCGTGCACCTATTTACTAATTCAAAGTTGCTTAAATCATCAAACCTATTAACTCTAAATCTTTCGATTTCAAGTTCTCACGTATGCGATATCATCTCTCGATCTCAATCGTAACATACATCATAAATTAATGGAGCGTGTTACAGCGTTATCTCTCGATCTCGGCTGTAACCCTCAAATTCAATCAAAGCTAGCTAGACTTTGATCTACACAAGAAATTAATCTATGAACAATAAATATCAATGCGCTCAAATACCAATGAATCAATATATCAAACACAACGAACTAAAACTTCAATAATATAAAACCAAATTCAATTCAAATCAAATACAGATGAGTTTTCTTGTCTCTCGACCTCAAAAACAACAAATGAAAATGAAAATCAAATAAACTAAAGTTCAGAAATACGATAAACGATGGATGAATCCGTGCGTTGCACCGTGATTTCTTCTCTTGTTCCTTCCTTGCACTCCGGAACGGATAGGCTCGACTTTGGACGAAGAACGGAGATTGGATCTCCTTGGGCGGCGGCTAGGGCGGCTGCTCTTGACCTAAAAATGTCTGATAAAATGTGTCTAATTCGTCCTCCTTCTTGTGTAGAAGAGAATCCCCCTTAATAGCCCTCCAGAATCACGATAAAAAAGGAAAATAAAATCTTCAGATCTCGCGTCTCGATCGATCGAGAATTTCACCGATCGATCGGTGCACTGTTCACGCCAGCTTTGGAACTTACTGCCTTGCTCGATCGATCGGGAATTTCCACCGATCGATCGAGAATTTGAAAATTTCAGCTCCGAGGTTACTGCCTTGCTCGATCGATCGATATTTCCACCGATCGATCGAGCCTTCGAAAAATCAGACTCTTGCTTCTGGCTGGCTCGATCGATCGAGAATAAATCTCGATCGATCGAGATCTGAAGAAACCATCTTCAATATTTTCATCATCTTTTATGCCTCGATTTCGCCCGTTATCTTCATATAAGCTCATTTCTTCCACTTCCGAACTAATTTCCTGAAACAAACGAATAAACACCAAAAAGCATAATATCATCCAGGAAAAAGTACGGAAAATGGGAAGAACTTACAGTTAAAATCACTCAAAATCTAAGCCTATCACATTATCATCAAAGTTATCAATAGTGTCAATAGTGCAACTAGTGTATTCATCACAAGGTAATTTCATGGTGTCATAATAATGAAACTTAGCAACTTCACAATCAAATTCCATAGTCAATGTGCCGCTATGAACATCTATCTTTGTCTTGGATGTTTTAAGAAATGGGCTTCCTAGCAAAATTGGACTACTATTATCACTATTCTCCATATTAAGCACATAGAAATCCGCAGGAAAAATCAAATCATTCACTTGCACAAGTACATCCTCTATCACCACCCACCCTCCCCCGAGGATGAACGGTGGACCTATCAGCCAATTGAATCACAATCCCATTTATGTCCAAAGGTTCAAGGTTCAAAGATGCATAAATGGAGTAAGGCATGACATTAATTGATGGTTCTAGATCTAACATTGCCTTCTCGATTTTGTTATTTCCTATCATGCAAGGGATGGAGAAAATACCTGGGTCCTTACATTTTGTGGGAATGTTTCTTTGGATGATCGTAGAAACATTCTCACCTAGTTCGATTTTTTGGCTCTCTCTTAGTTTTCGACTCCTCTTTGCAGTACGCAGTTCCTTCAAATTTTTGCATAATGATGTACTTGCTTAATAGCATCAAGTAATGGAATATTTACATCGCATCTCCGAAAAGTGTCATAGAGTCCCTTAAGTCCAGCTTCTTTCCTATTATCCTTCAATGCAAAGGGGAACGAGGGTTCAATTTTTTATTCATAGAGTGGAGGGGACTTACCTCGTGGTTCCTCCTCTCCTCTATGTTTGTCTCGGTCTTCTTCTCTTTGTCTTGTCCCGGTGGCATCGGTACCACCTTCTCCTTAGCTTCATCGTCACTCCTCTTCAAAGTGATGGGGCTCTATTTTCCCTTGGGTTTAACCACTGGCTGTGAAGGAAGCCCATTGGATATTCTCGCTTCAATCTTGTTGAGCGAAGTCACCAATTGCCCCATTTGCATAGTCAAGCTTTGGATACTCGCCCTCGTTTCCTAATGAAATTGCAGGCTACTTTCAGCAATAACTTTAACAATGTTTTCTAACCTGTCAAAAGGGGCATGCACTGGCGGTGGTAGAGGTCTCTGATATGGCGGTGTATAGGGTGGAGGTTGGTTCATTTGTTGATTCCCATAGCTTTGGTTTGGATGGTCCATCCAACATTGGTTGTAGTTGCTCGATGGTCATAACTCCTTTGTGGTGGACTTGGGAATCCTCCCGCAGCATTTACATGCTCCGTGGAAGTCTCTTGTAGTGAGGGACATTCGTCAGTGGGATGGTTCATGGCCAGAAGATTCCACATGGCTTCATCTTCCCCACATTGCTACCTGCAAGATTGCGCACAAAGAAACGTTAAATCTATCAGTTGTTGTTCTAGATTGGATACGTTTACCTCTTTTCTTGGCGTTTGTCCATGGCGAGCTTGTCCAAATTGCTGGGAGTTGGCAGCCATGTTTGTTATCAAGTTCCTTGCCTCCTCCACTGTCTTGTCAATGAAAGCTCCTCCGCTCGCTGCATCCACTAAGTTCCTGTCACCAGAAAATACACATTCATAGAAATATTGAATTAAAAGGTGTTCACTTATCTGATGTTGTGGGCATCTTGCACACAACTTCTTAAAACGTTCCTAGTACTCGTGCAGCGACTCCTCATGGTATTGCTTCATACCCTAGATTTCCTTCCTTATGTTAGTTGCCCTTGAAGCTGGAAAGTACTTCTCTAGGAAGACTCTTTGCAAATCAGTCCACGTAGTGATGGATCCGTAGGGTAGGTAGAATAGAAAATCTTTATTAGCATCCTTTAGAGAGAATGGAAAGGCTCACAGTTTAATTTGCTCATCTGTTACTCCAGCTGGCTTCATAGTAGTGCACATCACGTGAAATTCCATCAAGTGCTTGTGAGGGTCTCACATACAAGACCGTGAAAAGACGACAATAAATGAATTAAACCAGATTTAAGTTCAAAATTTACATTATTAGGGAAAGTGATGCAGAGAGGTTGTTGATCCAAATTAGGATTCGCCAACTGTCTCAAGCTTTGATTCGCAGCCATCGTGTTCCTCTCTTCTTCTTCCTCAAGTATCATTGCTTCTCTTCTTTTCCGATGTAGTGTCCTCTCGATTTCAAGATCGTAGTGAAAATTATCTTCGTGATCAGACGATTCACATGTGCTCATTAACAAACCCAAGTAGCGAAAAAATTAAATGAAGTTAACACAAAAGTAAACGCCTTCCCGGGCAACGGCGCCAGAATTTGGTGTATTTATCGTGTACGCCCAAATTAACCCCACTCTTTATAAAACTAATGTAGTAGTGAAAGTAGGGATCGATCCCCGAGAAAGTGTTCGAAAGACAAAATTAAACAAATAAAATTAGGGGTTTTTCAATTCTCGATTATAATTATTTAAACTAAAGTAAGCAAAATTACTAGATTATCAAGATTAAAAAGCAATTCTTGATTTTTGGTCAACTTTACCTTTGAAAATTATTCACTTTGTCATCAAATACAAAAGACTCGATTTTATTCAATAACTCATCAGTTGGAAACTTAATTCATCTCTCACCTTAATCGTAGTCAAATAGAAAAATCATTCATATTCGACTCTTATCAGATCATTAACCAAAACTACAGCCGTTAAGATTAATTCAATGATAGCTTCAAAAAACTAGTAAGTTTGATGAATCTAATCAATAAAAACTACAGCCGTTAGAATCAATTATCCAATCATTTTTCCTAAGAATTTAATAACACCAACATCTGGTAATTATCAATCTTAGTTGCTTCTTAATTAACCTTAGATTGTGTATATGATTACTAGGGGTGATCAATGTATCAATCAAACACAACAATCATAATCAAAATCTGAAAAATAAATTGAAATTGGATTAAAATCAAACAATCAAAACAAAATTCTCCCAAGTATTTTAATTCTCAAAGTCAAGTATCCCTTAACCAAAACTTAAAAGGTTTAGCTACTCAGAATCAAACTAAAAACAACAAAATCTATGATAGAAAACATCAAATAAATGATAGAAAAGAGTTACTAAAGAGAAACACGCTTCCGGCTCGTCAATTTCGCTTTCGTGTCTTTATCCTCCAAAGCGTTCTTCAAAAGTTCGAGAGTAAAATCTATTCTAGAGTCTCAAAATCTAATGTAAAGTCTGAAAATAATCAATGATATCTGATTTAAGGTCCCCAAATTTGAATAAATAGGGTGGGAATCGGATATAGTAGGTAAAAATCTATCCAGGATGGTAAAAATCGAGTTTCCAAAATTTTTGAGGATTCCGGTCTCTCGATCGATCGAGCACTTCTCTCGATCGATCACCGACTGCAACTCTTCGTTATGAATTTTTTTCTGTCTTTCTCGATCGATCGGGAACTTCAGCGCGATCGATCGAGCATTCACATATTTTTTGCTTAAATTTTCTGCCTTGCTCGATCGATCGAGCTCTTCTGGGCGATTGATCGAGCACCTCACATAACTTTTATGCATTTTTCTTGGTCTACTTTGATCCATTGTCAACTCCAATGCATTTCTGGATCCTTATTCGCCCTTGTTAGATCGATTTCTTCTATTCCACCTACATTTACACTAATATACGATTATGTAGCATATGTGTCAAATTAGCTATCAAAACATACCAAATCGTAGATAATTAAGTGCAATAGATGTGTCTATTTCTAGTCACATCATTGTTCTTGAGTAGTATACTATTAAACTTAGATCATAATGATCGCTTTCAATTTGTTAGTACCGTTATAAGCTAAAGACTCTATGGCCAAGTTTTGTCATCACCAAAAAGGGGAAAATTGTTAGAATATTTCTATGTTTTGGTAATAACAAGAGTCAAGTCTACCGCTTCAAGAAGCCTACTGACTTAACAAAAGTCTACTTGTTCAGGGAGTCTACCGATTGATCAACAAGGTCTACCAGAAGAAAGAGTCTACCTCTTTATCAAGAGTCTACCGGATAATCAAGGAAGCCTACAAATTGATACTAAAGAAGTCTACCGGAAGATACCAGAAGACTAAAGGAACAACTCTACCGGAATACATCAGTTGACTTCAGCCTAGTAGACTAAGTCACTGAGAAAAATCAGCATATGATGATCGCAATAAGATAAAAACACAACAAAAAATAGTACAATGAGCACCGCACTACTTTATCAGCACCACCAAACACGTCAGAAAAACTAGTCGTTGTTACGGATTGGAAAGAAGAGAAAAGGAATTTTGGACGCAATATCAAGAAAAGTTATTGTTGGACTTTAATTGCTATAAATACCTCAGAAGAAGTTTGAAGAAAGTTCTTCTGAACCCACAAATTTACTAAGCAATCATTTAAGCACCTACTGAAATATTCAGAGTCAAAGCAGAGCAGTTCTAACGCATTCAAAGCGATTGTGATGATCTAAGTTTAATAGTCTACTCTTCAAGAACACTCAAAGCACTATACTGTTCTATATATTTTGAGAGATAGAGTGTTCAAGAATTCTTTATATTAATTCAAACTTAGTCCAAAATCATTGTAATCTTTGTGAATCTGTGTGAGATAAGAGTTTAAACTATCTGTGTGGTATTAGCCTAACTAGGTTGTATACTGTAAAAAATGTAAACCAAATCTTCTAGTGTAACCCTCCTGGAAAGGAAGAATGTGAGAAACGTTTGTGCTTCGAACATCCAGAAACAATTATTGTCTCGATTCGCATGAGTTCAAGGAGTGCAATTATTTGGAGAGGATTGTTGAGGTAGTACAATTGCCCTTGCTGTGTGATCGACCGAAATGTGGTGATTGTGCTGCTGTACGGTTTAAAAGATTTGAGTTGTACCGTTAGGTAAAGCGATATGTGTTTGATCCTACAACTTTTTTTCTTAGCAAATATTACTACTTCATGGGGAAGGGGAAGGGGAAGGCAGAGGTGCATCCGGGGGGCACTTGCAACAAAAAAAAATTTAATGTAAAAAACAAAATTTAAAACCTCGAGCTCTTTTAAGGGAGTTTGATGCCAGCTTGGACATAAGACCTTTTGGCATTTGAAGATAGCACTCGGGCAGAGTAGAAATGTGAAAAATATTCTTTTTTTTAAAATAATACTTGTTTCATTAAAAATAATAAATTTATTCTGATATGATATATATGCACTTCGATTTTTCTTCCAGAAACAATGTTTATTTATTCTATTTATATATTTTAGAAATTATATATAAGTATTTTTATATGTGGATAAATAAATAGTATTGATAAAAATTAACAGAGAAAAGAATGAGATTAAAGAAACATGAATTTCAATTACAATTAAATTTTATTTAATTTTGTATAGTCATTTAAAATTTTAATTATTCTCGATCTTATTACATGTAAAATTATTTATAAAAGATGCATTATTTTTTGGATTTTAACTTAACAATCATTATATTATCATTATGTTAAATGTCTCAAAACCAATAATTTTCAAGACAATAGATAATGAGTATAAAAATTTCAATTCTTTCAACTCTAATTGAAAACCTTATCTAAAACCATCGAACCATTCAAATAAGTAAATAAGTTCATATGTCTTAGCCAATTAGTTAACCAAATGGCCTATGACTGAATTTAAGATTCAACCTACGAATTTATATCCCTTCGAATACATATCATTCTTTTTTTTTTTAGCATTGTGGAGGAGATTTTTGATGCAAATGAATCTCGAACCAAGATCGTCCCAGTAAATGGGACAAATGGTTTCACCAAGGCAAGATGCCTTGGGCGAATACATAATATTTTACTCGTTTTTTTTAACATAAAATCATTATGATGTTACCAAACATATGACAAACGATTCAACAAGTCCGTCTCAAACCATAGTGGAAAATATTGGTTTTGCTGATCGCAAAGGATTACCTAATATTAGTCGCAATCAGTGTTTTGAAAATCGTTTCGAACCGGCCGGTTCGATCGATTTAACCTGTAACAGGTGCTTGGTCCGGTTCGATTAACCCTTCAAAACCACCCTAAACCAGTGAGAACGGTAAAAAATCGGTTCAACTAGTGAACCGGTTGACTGGTTAAACCAGTAGGTTCCTTCATTTTTTCTTTCTTTTTTAAAAATTTTAAATTTTTTTAATTTTTTTTTAAATTATAAATCAAATATTTAGAACAAAATACATTATATATAATTTATTATTATTGAAATGATTACAAAATATTATTGAAATGATTACAAAATAATATTTTATATATGTTTTTATTAAAAATTCCATATAAATCAATAAATGTGTCTTGTATATTATATATAAACATGTTTAGTTCTCGTAAATTATAATATATGTGAAAAATTTCATAATATTTTAAATATTTTCTTATAATTTTGGGATATTGTTCTTTTTGGGCATTATTTGTTGTTTTTTGAGATGTTTTATTATTATTTTTTTATGTTGGACATTTGATTTTATCAGATTTTTGAAGGTTGACATGTTATATTGGTGTAATGATATTTTTTTATTATGAACAACTTGAAACTATAGCAAATACATGGTATATATATTTTACAAAACTTAAAATAGATATTACATAATGCTGGCGTCATCACTGGTTGAATCAATGGTTCAACTGGTCGAACCGATTCAACTTGTAACCAGTAAGGATATCGATTTTATGTCCGGTCGGGTTTTGAAAACACTGGTCGCAATGCCAATGAAATCGTGAACAAATCATGACAACCCAACGATTATGGTCTTATAAATAACATCAAGGTAGAATTCCTCGAATTTCTTCATCAACCATCAATGTTGAGTTTATAAACTCATCAAGGAGGTTTATGCTATCTAACAATCGATAAAAGGATATGCCGAGTGATAAGATAGAAAAAAAAACCCATCATTTAGCAAACTCTAGGGAACCACGCCAGTAAGTTACTTTTAGAACGTACGTTTCCGAAGATCAGATAAAGAATGGTTAATGATATCCCTGGTTCTGGAGGCCCAGTAGGTCTTGAGGGTCCGAACTTTATTTGGGCCATCAGTGGGGGGCCCATTTAGTCAACAAAGAAAGTTCACTGCCCATCCCGGGTTATCCTTGTCGAGCTCTCCGCCCGACCCGGCCCTACCAAGCTTATTGCGGCGCGATCACCTCTGTCCAGCAGCCACTATCGTTTCCGAGCCGGGGTGGCGAGGAAGTACACCAAGAGGCCGGGGAGGTCCGCCATGGAGCATGCCGCCCAAGCTGAGGCGCGGCCCCTCATCAAAGCAGGACGGCCTATCTTTAGCAAGGCAGCCGGGCTGAGGCGCGGTTTCCTCAATAGGTCGGGACGGGCAGTCATTGGACATGATAGGCTAGCTGGGACCACCTAGGGTGGTCCTGTGTACCGGGACTAGGGTTGCAGGAATCGGACACCTATTAAAGCAAAGCTGGACCTGCTAACCAATCAAAGGGCGGCCAAGCACTGCAGATACGAAAAGCATATTCGCGGACACAGAGAATCACCAGAGCAAAAGGATCGTACGAAGTAGACAACAGATGTAGATGGTCCCCCATCTGTGGTCCCCCCTCGGTTTCAGATATTGTCTCCAGAATCCCCGGCAGACCAGAACCCTTGGCATCCCCCCCCCCCTATAAAAGGGAGAGAGCCTTCCTCTAAGAAGGGATCCAATCATCGGAGATCCAGGAAGAAAAACGAGAGGATCCTCCGGATTCCGGCCCCAATTGCGACTCCGCAAAACAACACATACTTTCCCATACATAAATTCATTTGTTACCAACGCGAACCAAAAGGAGGGGTAACAAATTGGCGCCGTCTGTGGGAAAATTTGAGCAAGAGACGTTGATGCGATGGTAAGAACAAGGAGAACGGAAGCAGAGGAAAATCGAGAGCACCACGCCTCCACCAATGGCGAGGAGCAGCCACTGCCCGGGGTAAACATGACAGTGGGAGCTTTGACACTGGAGCAGCTCACAAGACTGATTGCAGTTACGGTGGAGCAAACCATGAGGAAAAAGGAAGGTCCGTCCGAGGGCGTGCACGGGGAAAGCTCCCAGCAGATGAAGGATCCCGAACAAGGAGCAACTTCCCGGCCTAAAGTGACTGCTGTTCCGGATCTGGAGGGCCAGGTGGAAGAGCTGAAGGACGAGGTCCAGAGGATGAAGAGAGGGATGGGGGGTACCTCTGTCAGGAGGGGAACCCCTTTCTCGGGTGAAATAGTCAACGAGGAACTCCCAAATAACTTCCGACCCCCCAATGCGGGGGAATATGACGGGAGCACGGACCCAGAGGAACACCTAGGCAGGTTCGAAAATGCTGCCATGCTACATTGTTACTCGGATCGCCTTAAGTGCAAGGTGTTCCTAACCACTTTGGTGAGGTCGGCCCAGAAGTGGTTCAATCAGTTGGAGCCGGGCTCCATTACTTCCTTCGCCGGATTTAGCTCCGCGTTCTTGCATCAGTATGCCAGCAGCAAGCGGTATAAGAAGACCTCTCTGAGCTTGTTCGAGATGAGGCAGGCCGAGGATGAGTCGTTGCGGGAGTATATCAAACACTTCAATACTGTGATACTCGAAATACCGGCCTGCCCGGCGGAAATCCTGATCAGCGCCTTCACCCAAGGCCTGAGAGGAGGAGACTTCTTCCGATCATTGGTAAAGAAGCCTCCTGTTACCTATGATGATCTGCTCACCCGAGCGGAGAAGTACATCAACGTGGAGGAGGCCCAGCAACTGAGGAGGAAGGAAGTGCGGAGGACTGGGGAAAAACGGATCAACCAGGGCGAGAAGAGGCCAGTGGAAGGGGTACAGCTCGGTCGATTTTCCCATTATACGCCGCTGAAGGTCTCCAAGGAGGAGGCCGTCCGCATATGTGAAGACAAACAGGTGTTGCAAAAGCCGGCACCAGCTAGTGTGGAGCCGAGCAAGGAGGCCCCGGAGAAATACTGCATCTTCCACCAAGCGACTGGGCACACCACACAAGATTGCCATCGTTTGGATGAGGAGCTCGAGAAGGCAATACAGAACAGTTCCCAGTTCAAGCAGTTGTTGTCCCGACCCGTCCCACCAGGGGATAATCTTCCTCGGGGAAGGGGTCGAGGACCGTCATGGACGAGAGGGAGAGGGGGACGGACCAACTTCCGTCCTCCGTTCCGTGGTAGAGGACGTGCTCGAGGACCCCCAAGGAGCTTAAATGACGTCAACCCTACCCGCGCTGACTCCCCAAAGCGGGGAGTCATAAACATGATCTCGGGCGGGACAACGGATGGGGATTCCAACAGGGCTAGGAAGGCTGTCAGCAGGAGAGAGACCCTGAGTGTAGGAGGGATTTGTGGAGCCGAGGAGGAGGTGGTTGTCAGTTTTGGGCCGCATGATCTGGAGAACATTTGCACACCCCATAACGATGCCCTGGTCATACGGGCCACTGTTGCCAATTATGAGGTTGGGAGGGTGTTTGTAGACACAGGTAGTTCCGTGAACGTGTTGTTTGATGAAGCTTTTCGGCAGATGGACTTAGGAGGGTATCAACTCGAGCCAATCAACACCCCACTATTTGGCTTCGCTGGGCACACCGTGTACCCCCTCGGTCAGATTTCCCTGCCCCTTTCCCTGGGAGGTAAAGAAGATCGGAAAACCAGGCTGGTCACATTCACCATTGTGGCGGCCTCATCTTCATACAACATCATTCTGGGGAGGCCAGCTATGAACGAATTCAGGGCTGTGGCCTCCACCTTCCACCAAAAGATCAAGTTCCCTATAGGAAAAAGAGTGGGGGAAGTTAGGGGAGACCAGCCCTCATCCAAGAAATGCTACGCGGAAACTGTGAAGTTAGAGGTGAAAAGATCCCGAAGGGGCGGTGATGAAGGACGGGAGGATAGGGGGGTGCAGATGGTGCAGGAGGTGCAGGCGATGAGGGACGGAGAAGAGGAAATTATATTAGTCCCAGGACAGCCCGATAAAACCACAAGAGTAGCGGCTGACCTAGACAGCGTCCTGAAACACGACTTGTCGAATTGCCTGTCCAAGCATGCCGGAATATTCGCCTGGTCCCCGACCGAGCTGACAGGGGTGTTGCCCTCTGTAGCCCAGCACCGGTTAAATGTCAATCCAGAAGTAAAAGTAACCCGGCAAAAGAAGAGGCATTTTGGACCAGATAAAGACAGAATTATCCGAGCCGAGGTTAAGACCTTGCTGAGGGCCGGACAGATAAGGGAGGTACAATTCCCCACTTGGTTGTCAAACGTGGTTTTGGTTCCCAAGTCGGCGGGAAAATGGAGGATGTGCATCGACTTTCGTAATTTGAACAAAGCCTGTCCCAAGGACTGTTATCCCCTACCTCGGATCGATCAGCTGGTGGACTCCACCTCGGGGTATGAGCTGTTAAGTTTCATGGACGCGTACCAAGGATATCACCAAATACCCTTGGCGAAAGAGGACCAAGATAAGGTCAGTTTTATCACGTCGGATGGAACATTCTGCTATGTGGTCATGCCCTTTGGCCTCAAGAACGCCGGGGCCACATACCAGAGGTTGATGGACAAAGTGTTCGAAAACCAGGCGGGAAGGAACATTGAGGTTTATGTGGATGACATCTTGGTAAAATCTAAAGGCCAGGCAGACCTACTGCCCGACTTAGAGGAAACTTTTGCCACACTAAGCAGGTTTGGTCTGAAATTAAATCCAGCTAAGTGCGTATTTGGTGTGAAGAGCGGTAAATTCTTGGGTTTCATGGTAACAGAGAGGGGAATCGAGGTCAACCCGGAAAAAGTTAGAGCAATTCAAGAAATGACCTCACCTCGCAGCATAAAAGAGGTGCAAAAACTGACAGGGAGGATTGCGTCCTTAGCTCGTTTTATTTCTAGGTCAGCTCATAGGAGTTACCCTTTCTTCCGAGTGCTAAGAAAGGCGAAAAAGTTCGCTTGGGACGACGAGTGCGAGGAAGCTTTCTCTGACCTGAAGAAGCACTTAGCTGAGCTACCAGTCCTGGTAAAGCCGGAGCCCGGCGAGAGGTTATGGATCTACTTGTCTGCTACAGAAAGCGCTGTTAGCTCGGTACTGATAAAACAAGACGGTACGGACCAGAGGCCGGTGTACTATGTCAGCCATGCACTGAAAGGGGCGGAACTCAGATACCCAGAGGTCGAAAAATTGGCATTAGCTTTGGTCCTAACCGCAAGGAGGCTGAGACCCTACTTTTTGTCACACCCCATCTCAGTGCTAACCAACAGCCCCATGGGGAGGATAATGACCCAGCCTGATGTATCGGGTAGATTGGTGAAATGGACAATCGAGCTCGGCGAGTACGACGTAACCTACCAACCTCGGTCATCCATCAAAGCCCAGGCTTTATCAGATTTCATCGCGGAAATGATAGAGGTTGAAGCTGAGGAGCCCTGGAAGGTGTACGTGGATGGAGCAGCTAACAGTGAAGGCAGTGGAGTGGGGATTGTTCTGATATCCCCCGCGGGTGAGAAAATGAAGGTCATTATCAGATTAGACTTCCGGGCTTCTAATAATGAAGCAGAGTACGAGGCTATACTGATCGGGCTGAGGTTGGCAAAAGAGGTCGGTGCCAGCCGAGTGATCCTTCACTCGGACTCCCAGCTGGCCACTCAGCAGGTGAAAGGGAATTACGAAGCCAAAAGCGAGAAGATGATAGAATACTTGAAGGCTATACAGGAGATGTCAGAAAGTTTCGTGGAATGGAGCATAGTGCAGATCCCTAGGGAGGATAATCAGGAGGCCGATGAGCTCTCCAAGTGGTCAACATCCCTGGTTCCTTTGTCGCAGAGGGAGTACATATTTCAGACAGAGTTGATTCCGGCAGCTCGGCCCGTCACCGAGGCCCCCGAGGTGTTGGGTTGGATGGCCCCGATTTTGAACTACTTGAAAAAGCTGGAAGTACCCGCTGATAAGAACCAAGCCCGACGGTTAAAGAGGCACGCATTCCGTTTTGTTCTGATAGAGGATGTGTTATATAAGAGGTCATTTGCCGGACCCCTCCTCCGATGTCTCAACTCGGAAGAAGCAGAATATGTGCTCAGAGAAATTCACGAGGGATGCTGCGGGGACCATCTCGGGGGGTTGGCTCTGGCCAGAAAGACTCTCCTTGCTGGGTATTTCTGGCCTACCCTGAGGAATGACGCGATCAGGACTGTAGTCACTTGTGAGGGTTGTCAGAGGAACAGTAAGTTCCAGTCAAGGCCAGCAAACCTCATGAAAGCGGTAACGTCGGCCTGTCCTTTCGATAAATGGGGCCTGGATATCGTGGGACCTTTCCCGGTGGCCCCGAAGCAAAAGAAATTTCTGTTGGTGGCTGTAGATTATTTCTCGAAATGGGTCGAGGCCGAGCCTTTAGCCAAGATCGCCGAGGAGAATGTGCTGGACTTTCTGTGGAAGAATATAGTTTGCCGCTTTGGAGTACCCAGGAAATTAATCTCAGACAATGGGAGGCAGTTCCAGGGGCAGAGGTTAATGGCTTGGTGCAAGGAAATGAAGATCGAACAAGCCTTTACATCAGTAGGTTATCCACAGAGCAACGGGCAGACAGAGGTCACCAACCGATCAATTGTGCAAGCTTTGAAGGCCAGACTGTACGGGGTTGGCAAAGACTGGGTGGACGAGTTACCAAGTGTGTTGTGGGCTTACAGAACGACAGCTCGCGTCCCAACTGGAGAAACGCCTTTCAGCATGGTATATGGAACGGAGGCCGTGCTACCAGCTGAGGTTGGAAAGACCTCTGCCAGGGTCCAGGCATATGATGGCGACAATGAGGGAAGCCGGGCTCTGGACCTGGATCTGATCTATGAGAAACAGGAAAGGGCGGCTATAAGGATGGAGGCTTACCGCAGCAAGATAATCAGGGCCTACAACAAAAGGGTGGTACCCCGAAATTTTCAGGTAGGGGACCTCGTCCTCAAAAAGGTCAACCCAGCAGGGGAGGTAAGAAAGCTTGACCCCCGATGGGAGGGACCATACAAAGTAGTCCAGAAGCTGAGTTCCGGGTCGTACTACTTGGAGGAGGACGGAGGCCGACGCCTAAAGAGACCTTGGAATGCATATCACCTCAGAAAATATTATTCCTAGGCATTTTGTTGTTATTTCAATTCAATGTACGAACGCTGTTATTTAATGAATTTTTCCTTTAAACCTCTTGTCCGAAATTAAAAATGCAGGTCCGCCCTGCATGCTAAAGCCCAGGTGTATGAGGCCCTGGCACAAATTAAAAGTGCAGGTCATCCCTGTCACTAAAGCCCAGGTGTATGAGGCCCTGGCAACAATTAAAAGCACAGGTCCGCCCTGCATGCTAAAGCCCAGGTGTATGAGGCCCTGGCACAAATTAAAAGTGCAGGTCATCCCTGTCACTAAAGCCCAGGTGTATGAGGCCCTGGCACAAATTAAAAGTACAGGTCATCCCTGTCACTAAAGCCCAGGTGTATGAGGCCCTGGCACAAATTAAAAGTGCAGGTCATCCCTGTCACTAAAGCCCAGGTGTATGAGGCCCTGGCAACAATTAAAAGCACAGGTCCGCCCTGCATGCTAAAGCCCAGGTGTATGAGGCCCTGGCACAAATTAAAAGTGCAGGTCATCCCTGTCACTAAAGCCCAGGTGTATGAGGCCCTGGCACAAATTAAAAGTGCAGGTCATCCCTGTCACTAAAGCCCAGGTGTATGAGGCCCTGGCAACAATTAAAAGCACAGGTCCGCCCTGCATGCTAAAGCCCAGGTGTATGAGGCCCTGGCACAAATTAAAAGTGCAGGTCATCCCTGTCACTAAAGCCCAGGTGTATGAGGCCCTGGCACAAATTAAAAGTGCAGGTCATCCCTGTCACTAAAGCCCAGGTGTATGAGGCCCTGGCACAAATTAAAAGTGCAGGTCATCCCTGTCACTAAAGCCCAGGTGTATGAGGCCCTGGCACAAATTAAAAGTGCAGGTCATCCCTGTCACTAAAGCCCAGGTGTATGAGGCCCTGGCAACAATTAAAAGCACAGGTCCGCCCTGCATGCTAAAGCCCAGGTGTATGAGGCCCTGGCACAAATTAAAAGTGCAGGTCATAGGTGTATGAGGCCCTGGCACAAATTAAAAGTGCAGGTCATCCCTGTCACTAAAGCCCAGGTGTATGAGGCCCTGGCACCAATTAAAAGCACAGGTCCGCCCTGCATGCTAAAGCCCAGGTGTATGAGGCCCTGGCACCAATTTAAAGCGCAGGTCCTCTTTGCCTCATAAAGCTCGGGTGTAGGAGCGCGGGTCAGGAGGACATCATCTGCTTGGAAATAATTATTCCCTGAGATCGGGTCGGATTGATCCTTTGTGCATCTTGGAGTATGTGGATTAACAGGTTAGCACTGTTTTAAGATTTAATTTTGTTAGAATTATGTTAGTCGCGGTTACACGAAGGCGCTATGCGGCATCCAGTTCTGCCCGGGGAATTATGTTTAAGTTGTATTGTTTGGATCAATCCCAATGTGAAATCACGGGTTGGCTCGGCTGATATAAGGGGTCGGGACGTTCGTAAAATTGCGAGAAACCAATTCCTAACAAGTCAAGGCAATCAAAATTCAAAATGACTTCAGTACAAAGGGGTGCCTCCGAGGCACATTAAAAAAAAAAAAAAAAAAAAAAAAAAAAAAAAAGAGATACAACGGTTAAGTCAAAAGCAGTTCAGACTACTTGATGAAGTCGGGGGGGATGCTGGCAATGATGGCATTAAGGTCCAGGAAGTCGTCAGGGTCCTGGTCACTGGGCGGGAAGCCCTGGGCTTTGAACTGGCCCTTGCACCCCTCGAAGCCGAGGTCCAGAAACTTAAAAGCCTTGGAGGCCAGCATGCTCGTAAATTCCTCCGACTTAATAAAGGCTTCGCGTCGGTCTGATTCACCTGCTACATAGGACTCCAACTCGGACCTAACCTTTTCAAACTCAGCCCCGACATGGGAAAGTTCTCGCTCC
The DNA here is from genome assembly GCA_907163345.1 of Haberlea rhodopensis. Classification (NCBI taxonomy): domain Eukaryota; kingdom Viridiplantae; phylum Streptophyta; class Magnoliopsida; order Lamiales; family Gesneriaceae; genus Haberlea; species Haberlea rhodopensis. The sequence goes on along the minus strand of CAJQUN010000028.1, from coordinate 5,948,681 downwards.
TTCCCGGCCAGAGCAACACGGAGCTGTTCTGCCTCCGCTCGAAGTCGGGTCATCGAGGCCCTATAAGACTCCAGTTCGGCAGCGTCCGCCTCGGATTTAGCTCTAGCATTCTCAGCTTCTGACTTTGCCTCCCGAGCTGTTTTCTTTGCGTCTCTTGCTGATTGGCCGTAGTTTGCACCCCGGCGAAGGCTCTCGCACATCATCACTAGGCCCTGCAGAGAAAAGGGGGAGAGGGACTCAGCAAAAAAAAAAAAAAAAAAAAAAAAAAAAAAAAAAACTTACTGATAGGGCCCGGGATACACCTTCCTCTGCTAGGGGTTTCCACCTCAGCTCGGACAAGACGTGCTGATCAGCGGAGGAGGTCAGACACTCGACAATCCGGGCGGACAGACCTGAAGGGGCAGAGTTGATAAGGCTGACATCTCGGGTATAGCCCACTGGTACCCCTGGTGAACCCGGGTCGGCAGGAGCGATTGATAGATGACTGGGGGGGGAAGCAGGTGGGGTGTCGATCTCATGAATAACCGGGGAGGTAGCCACCTCTTCCCGCGTCCGGACCCTAGCTGCACCTCCGTCCCTTTTTCTTTTCCTCAGGCCTGTCTCCAACCCAACCTCCTCGGCGCGAGGAGGGCTGGCCACTGGAAACGGGTGGTTTGGGGGAGCATCGGGCGCACTGGGGGGTTGGCTCGAAGGGCCCGCCCCGGCCGCACCTTTCCCAGCCTTTTTCTGAGACGCCATGGTGGACAGTAGCTGCTGGAGAGACATGTTATCTACAAGACAAAAGATTCAGCTCAGACAAAAATAAAAAATAATAACTATAAATGTATATATTTAAATATCATAAGCGGGGCCGGGGAGGAAGAACGTACCACCAGGGACGTCTGGATAGGAGCTCAGCCCAAAACGCCTGAGTACGTCCTCCCTGATTAGGGCAGCTGAATCAAAACGCCGACCCCCAAGGGTTGAGATAACCGTTTGGAAGAACACGTCATCTTTATATTTTTTGGGCAGAGGTCGAGGGGTAGGTAGGGTATCTCGCCAGGCCATTGGACAAGCCCAGCGTCGTGGTGGTTTGACAAAAAAGAAGCTCTGTTTCCATCCCTTACGGGAGCTCGGGATGTTGTTTAGAAATTTGTAAAAGGTCCGGGCACCAAAGTAAAACGCCCCGGGAGAGGGGGTTTTCTTAACTTGGAAAAAATAATTAAGAAGGGTAGGGGAGAAAGGCAGACCCAAGGATCGGAAGAGGGCAATGACAGATACTAGGCTCTGGTAGGAATTGGGGGTGAGCTGGCTCAGAGAGACGCAGTGATAGTGGGAGAACTCCTGGAAGGGAAGGGGGATAGGAAAGCGGAGTCCGCTTTTAAGCTGCTCGAGGAAGAAGGGAAAGTACTCGGGCGGGGGGAGGTGCGGACGCTCACCAGCCCTAGGGACCCGTACGTCGTGATCTGGGGGGATAAACCACGTGCGGAGAAGGTGCTCGGCCTCAGGGGAAACACACGAGTCGAGGATCTCGTACCAAGGAAGTCCGGCCTGGGCCAGGCTCCTCGGGTCGAGAACCTCGAAGGTGGGGAGACTAGGGTCAAATACCCTAGGAGGGACTTGTCGGAGGGGCACCACCTCGGGAATGTCCCCCTCAGGAGCATCTGACCTCCGACCCGAGGGACTGGGTAGATCAGACCCCTCGGCCTCCTCGTCCCCCCCCTCGAAAGAGGGCACCGGAAGTGGAAGAAGTAGAGTGCGACATTAACACAAAGGAAGGCAGAGCTGACTTACAGGGTTTTTGGGAGAGGCAATTGATCCGACCTAGAGCGCAAATGGGGGAAAATGACTCGAGAGCCTCAATTTATAGAAGATGTGGCTCGTGGGCCGAGGAAAGCCTGGCCCAAACCAACGATGCAGATGAAGGGAGATGAACGGTCGGAGCACCAGATACGGGCACGTGGCCTGACGGCTTACTAGGGTTTGGTACGGGATAGCTGTCACCCCGAGGCCAGAAGTTGTCTAGTCAAAGGACCGGGGGTCAAGAACCAATAAAGTTCGCCACAAGCCCATTAGTCGAGGCAGCGCTGCACTAGCTCGACTAGAGGGGGATACTGATGATATCCCTGGTTCTGGAGGCCCAGTAGGTCTTGAGGGTCCGAACTTTATTTGGGCCATCAGTGGGGGGCCCATTTAGTCAACAAAGAAAGTTCACTGCCCATCCCGGGTTATCCTTGTCGAGCTCTCCGCCCGACCCGGCCCTACCAAGCTTATTGCGGCGCGATCACCTCTGTCCAGCAGCCACTATCGTTTCCGAGCCGGGGTGGCGAGGAAGTACACCAAGAGGCCGGGGAGGTCCGCCATGGAGCATGCCGCCCAAGCTGAGGCGCGGCCCCTCATCAAAGCAGGACGGCCTATCTTTAGCAAGGAAGCCGGGCTGAGGCGCGGTTTCCTCAATAGGTCGGGACGGGCAGTCATTGGACATGATAGGCTAGCTGGGACCACCTAGGGTGGTCCTGTGTACCGGGACTAGGGTTGCAGGAATCGGACACCTATTAAAGCAAAAGCTGGACCTGCTAACCAATCAAAGGGCGGCCAAGCACTGCAGATACGAAAAGCATATTCGCGGACACAGAGAATCACCAGAGCAAAAGGATCGTACGAAGTAGGCAACAGATGTAGATGGTCCCCCATCTGTGGTCCCCCCTCGGTTTCAGATATTGTCTCCAGAATCCCCGGCAGACCAGAACCCTTGGCATCCCCCCCCCCCCCTATAAAAGGGAGAGAGCCTTCCTCTAAGAAGGGATCCAATCATCGGAGATCCAGGAAGAAAAACGAGAGGATCCTCCGGATTCCGGCCCCAATTGCGACTCCGCAAAACAACACATACTTTCCCATACATAAATTCATTTGTTACCAACGCGAACCAAAAGGAGGGGTAACAGTTAATGTTAATGTCAAAGCAATATTTGTTTTTGCCAAAACAATCTTAAGAAAATTCTAATTATACCCATTCATTCTTCGACTCAATTAAAATAGTATTTTATGAATTTGAAATCCCTCAGTTTCTGTCATCTTGAGATAAACACGAGAGCATACTTTTGCAAATGACTCACAGTTCATGATTCGAAGAAAATAAAGAATCAGCTCATCATGCTTCCATATTACAATAAAATTTTAACAAATACCGTTTTGACCAAACTACCGCCGGGTACTCAATCAGGTTTTACGATGGCTTCTCACCACCAACCACACGATCACAATCGTTGGTTCTGTTAGAGAGCCCTTCAACAATAGCCAACACAACCCTGTTTCGTTTCCTACGTAGGGCGTAAAGTAAAACCAGATATATGAAAGATTTAAAGAAATTTGGGAGATAGATGGGCAACAACCTTATTTTTATTCCGAAAATACTTATAATATCTATTACATTAAAACATATCATTTTTAGGAGAAGACGGACTTGTTTTAGCCTCTCATATAGATGAGGCTTGACTTAAGAACACATTAACTGAAATACAAGACAGTATTATAAACGATTACAGAAGAAAGAAAGAAAGTAATTATTACCAAACTAAGAAAGTTGAAAGATTACAAAGCTTGGAAACTATAATTTTAATTCTTAGAAAACTATGGAGAATTTGCGATGTCCTTAGCTTCCTGAATGAGTGCCTTTATATAGGCATGAATCCGGACTTGAACTTCGGATTCCAAATCTTAATAATTGTTGAGTGCGCCTGTGAGTGCACCTTAACTTTCACGTGATCCGATATCTTTGTCTGAGTGTGCCAATTTTTCTTGTGAGTGGTCCATTATTTTGTCCGAGTGCGTTTAACAGTTATCGCACTACTTTTAATGGTCCGCACATTTTCCTTTCACGGAGAATCTTTATATTATTGGTTTTTGTTGTCCCCGAGCTTTAGGAAAATGGGCTCTTTTGTCAGCAGGTTTTTTGTCTTTTCCTGTCTTTGATTTGTCGGATTTGGATCGGAATCCTTTCCCAAATTCTGGTTCTTTTTGCTCCGGGCATGCTTGGAAAACATGATCTATCAATCGGCCAATGTGTGTCATGTTGCAGAATTTCCGGTAAGTTTCTTTTCCTGTCGGAATCTTGTTTTCCCAAAGAATTCTCCTCTTTGTTACGAAGAGTTCTTCTGCAAATCTCGTTGATGTTCCTGTCATGGAATTCAGCATGAAAGTACCATGGGCTGAATTCTGAAAGAACTTAAATGAGTATTTGACTTTGTCCATATCGGTTAGACAAACCCAAAGACCCCATGCGCGTCTGGTTGAAACTTCATCTTCTGTGATAGTTCCAGCCAAAACTGGTATGCCATCTGGTAGCGACATTCTTATATTTTTTAAAGTTTTCCCATCTGTTCATCTGAGCTTGATAAAATGAAAAGCTTCAATGAAGCCCTTCTTCGCTGGTTCTGGAGCAGCATTGAAAAAATACAACTCCATGATATCTCCTCTGGCCAAATGTGGATTATTGGCCCATTTCTCGTGAACAACTTCTCTGATCCATTTTGCTAATTTTGAAATTCAGAGAATACTGGTGCAACAGTATAAACCGAAGCAAGAGCTCTGAGATTATACCATTCTTGAACTTCGTTTGGATGGTTTCCTGGCTTCATCCAAACCCTCGAATATTTTTCGGAGATATCAACAATAGTTTTATCTGGGTTGATACCTTGTCTGGTTATTAGTTTATCCCAAGTGCGTTGGTAATCCTGCATAGGTGAAGAAACTAAATCATCATTAGTTTGAACCCTAGAGGTGCCAGTCATTGGTCTAAGGTTCAACTCTCCTCTTTTACCCAAGAGGTGCTAGGTTGATTTGAAGGTTCAGATTGTGATGACACCTGACCCTCAATATTCACTACATCTTGTACATCCTCAAGGAATGCATCATCTGCAGCACTCATGACAGGGGTATTTTGAATCCTCTGCCTTCGGGTTAGTGAGCCTCGTTCTCTAAACACTCCTTGCACCGTTGGATGTGTGTCTTGGAGGATGGACCATTTCAAGACTTCAAACAAACGTTCATGGTCCCGAAAGCATGCTCGTATGTGATCAGTAACAAGTTCCTGATCTGCTCGTTGAAGCAGTCCTGCGACCTCAGCATTGAGACAAAGTGTCCCAAAGTCTCGTTCCAGGATCTCCAGGTTTTCCCTGAGATTCCTCACTCGTTTGAGGGTATCGCTAGCTATGTGTCCCTCCATCTCGGATTAAGAAATATGCAAGAACATTTTATCAGATTTCACTATGACAATATCATAATCATAATATTGGCATTCAGCTTGCCATCTTAAAAGTCTATCATTTTCTGGTTTTGATTCAATTTTATTTTTCAGAAAGGACTTAGCACTGGTATTATCTATTTTTCAGATAAACTTTTTGCAAGTAAGAATAATGACCATTTTTTAATAGCCTTTCGAACTGCAAAGAACTCATTCTTGTTGATGTGCCATCTGATAATTTCGCCATTATCAAATAACCCGCTGCAATATCTGCATGGAACCTCTCCTTCTTGTGTGACCTTCATAAGTACTACAACCCACCAATTATCACTGGCATCGGTGTATAATACCAGTTCATCCTTGTTTTTTGGAATTGCAAGCTTTGGTAGTTGTCTGCAAACTTGTTTAAGCTGTTTGACAGCTCGTCTGTGATCTTCATTCCACTCAAACTTAACATCTTTCTTGAGTAGTGGACTGAATACCTTCCTGTAGTTTGCTAGATTGTTGATGAACATTCCAGCAAAATTAACAACTCCCAGAAAACTCTAGAGTTGCTTTAAATCCTTGAGGTCATATGGATATCCTTGCACCTTTTCTACAATATGCTTCTGCAAAGATAATTCCAGATTCATCAATATCAATTCCGAAGAACTCGATCCGTCTTGTGGCAATCATTGCTTTCCTTTCGGATATCACTAATAATTCCTTGTAGCAAACATCTGAAAAGATTTCAAAATGCGTAATATGTTCTTTCATGTTTCTTGACGCAATGAGGATGCCGTCAATATACACGAACATGAAGCTGAAGTAATCCTTAAAAAGATTATCCATCTTCCTTTGGAATATCTGGGGAGCATTTGACAATCCCATTGGCATGACATTCCAGATATAATGTCATTGTGGTGTGGAGAATGCTATGAACTTTCTGTTATTCCCACAAGTTATCTGACAACTGAATTATAATCAGATTACAATTATGATCAAAAATAAAATATACTGTAAACTTACAGCAGTAGTATGTAAACACTGTTCGAAATCTGCACAACTGAAAATTGGAACAGGACGAGGCCACAGCAAGCCGTGTGCTTGTAAACTCAAATTTGCCTGCCTACAAGCTTCTGGCCTCCCGGACAAGAGAGTTCCAAGGTACAACACCCAATCGCCTCTGTTCGGAATGAAGCAGAAATCCAAGCAGACTCACTTGAACACCAGTAGTGTGTAGTACTCTCAAATGTATAAACTGTATGAGTGAACAATTTTGGATGCTTGAAAAAATGAAGCTGGTGCAGCTTATATAGCTGCAGCAGCAGACCTCCCAAAGGTCAAAAAATTCAATGCAAGGTTAGTGGGGTAACTGAATAGTCTCCACCTTAATCATAGATTTAAGCCTTCCACTTAAATCAGATTAATACAATTTAAAACTCGCATTTAAATCAGTCTAATTCAGTATTAATTCAGGATGTGAAAAGTCAGGAAGATGAAAAAGTCATTTCAGAAATCTGTATAGTAAAAAGATAGGACTGCCTTCGATAGTAACACGCGTGACGCGTCGAGTCGAGTCGAGTCGAGACGAGCGGACCGTCTGACGGCACGCGAGGGGCACCCATCTTTTCTACTTAACTACACTCTATTGTGTTTCTCATTATAAACAAACCATAAGTGTCTTAACTTTTCAATGTGGGATTTCTTTAGCCTAATTGACAATTCACAATTAACTTATCATAATTTTGTTCTCATTAACAAAGTTAAACTTAATGAATTGGGCTTTTAAATTATTAATCCCAACTCCAACTCATTAATCCCAACAATCCCCCACATGAATACAATATGGCGAAAAAATTACACAATGCACCTAAATGAAGATTTGATAGTACTTTGAGAATCCATTGTATCAGGATAGGTGGTGGTTAACCTTGAACCTTCCTTAGTAAAGTATCATAGAATATACTTGTCAACCAGTGGACGTGATGCCTTGAACTGTTTGACGTTTTATGTATAACTAGACAACAATACTCACACAACTTCATCTCCACACTATTATTGGTTCTTTCATTGTTGTCCATTTTGGCCCTGGACTGCCTTGGATGTTTCATCGAATGCTCAAGAGATTTAGCCCTCATGTCATCTCATAGAAGAGGCCCTTTCACATTCAATATTGACGATTTCTCCTAAGGAGTATCCTGTCATACCCCACTTTAATATATCAAGATAAAAGAATCATTAAGAGCATAAGCTCAGCCTTCCCAAAATACAGGGTTATCACTCTTTCATCACATGAATATGTAATGAACTCAATTTCCCGAGTGCTTTGTTCGATCCCCCCCCTGCAATTTGGTTTTCCCATTGAACCTGCAAATTGGACTTTACAATTCAGGTTAGGTTGTCATCATGGTTGGAAATCAATTTCATGGGCTTCAACCACATTCCCCTCGATGAAATCTCTCCGGTCTCTCGTTAGACCTTTCGTAAATAGTCCGCAATGTTTTCTTTAGACTCACATAATCTAGAGAAATAACACCGGTTTTCAGTAGATTAGTCACGGATATATGTCTCCAACGTATGTGTCTAGATTTCCCATTATACAGATTATTTTGTGCTCTTCCCATAGCTGACTGACTATCACAGATCACGCTAATGAGTGGCACAGGTTTTGACCACATTGGAATGTCCTCCAAGAAACTCCGAAGCCAATCAGCTTCTGTTGCTGCAAGATCTAAAGCGATGAACTCAGATTCTATAGTTGATCTAGCAATGCACGTTTGTTTGCATGATTTCCATGAAACAGCTGCACCTCCAATTATAAAGATATATCCACTTGTGAACTTTATATTCTTGGAGTCTGATATCCAATTCGCACCTGAGTACCCTTCAATTACAGCTGGATATCTCGTATAATGTAGTCCGTAATTAGTAGTGTATCTTAGATATCTAAGAAATCAAACTACTGCATTCCAGTGCTCATAACTGAGATTACTCGTATATCTGCTCAATCTGTTGATTGAGTTAGCCATATCAGGTCTAGTGCAGTCTATGACCCTAGAGTACTCAAGTTGTCATACACATTCTCCACGATTCTTGCAAAGATTTGACACCACCTCCATAGGTGTTCTAGCGATGGTATTATTTCCCTTGTCAAACTTGTCAAGTATCTTCTCAACATAATGACTCTGGGAGAGAGAATAGCCATCTGCATGTTTGGTGATTTTCATCCCAAGAATCACATCTACAAGACCTAGGTCTTTCATCTCAAAATTTCGTGACAACATTTTCTTGGTAAGTTTGATGTTATTGTTATTACCAACAATTTGTTGGGATATGCCCTAAGACACATCATTAGATGATTGTTTATGACATACAATGTAATATGATTTTATGAATGGCAATTCATTATTATATATTATTCTTTTAACTGTGCAATGTGAATTAATATATATGTTAATGTCCTTAGAATAATATTGTATTATTCTTAAAGATGTCCCTAGTCAAGTATTATCATGAATAGGGATAATGATAATACGTTGAGACTAGTATGTGTTGATCGATGAATTGTTCATTGATATGAGATATCAAATCAACATATAGGTACATGTTAGAGAACGATGTACTGGACAGACCCACCATGAGAATGCAACATGGATAGTTATATGATCGTCATATGCAATTCTCATAGTGATAATAATGTATGTAATCCTTACGACTTGTGATCATCAGAGATCCCAACATAAGGAGTTATGTATCTTGATATCGTCAAACGTTACCCGTAACAGGGTATACTATAAAGGCGACTATTGGATACACTACGAATTATGTAGAGGGATGTTGACTGATCGAGATAGGATTTGTCCCTCCTATATAACAGGAGATGTGTTAGGCCCTTGATCAAGTGAGAACTAAAATGCATGGCCATGCTCGAATGAGTCGATATGAGATATCGAGCTTATTCGTTTATTCTAGTTCTACTTGGGGATCAAGAAATAAAGATTGGCTATACGAGTATGACTATTCCATGACTCGTGTTCAATCTAAACACAAAGGACAAAGGGATTAAGTTACATGATTAATATTATCACAAGTTCTAAAGGTTATGTCGAGTCATTGACATTCTTGTAATTTGGGTAGCATTGATGTGTTGCTAGATACCGCTCAATGCTTGCGACATAAAATGAGATTTTATGTCACTGCCAACATTACAAGATCCTATCGGGTCGCACAAAAGATTAAATCGAGAAGGGAAATTAAATTCATTGGATGAATTAATTAATTAAGAAGAGTCTTAATTAAGTGATTAAAAGGTTTTAATTAAATCATGGGTTTGGGCCCATAAGACTTTAAGAAAGTCTTGAACCTTAATTAAAAGCCTTATAATATAAATACATAATTATGATTAATTGTATGATACACTTTAATCATTCCACCCTAAACCACACACGGCCGCCTCACTCTTCTCTCTCGGCTCCTTCATAACCGAAGAGGGTAGGGTGATTTTGTGCCATCTTTTGATTGTGAATCAAGTGTGGTTGTTGGTTCCGGTTTAAGAACTCGTCTAGCAACTTGTTCTTAAACTATCCCTTCACCCGATTTGATCGTGTGGATACCGTTGAGGCAAAACTAGACAAGTTTTGCTAGTGACTCGGAGGAGGCCTTGGACGTGGTGCTACATCGAGGATTCTGCTTCAAACACGCTACAAGGGTGAGACACTTGTAATTCCTTTATCCGATATGAATCCTATGTATAGATCTGCTGGTTAGTAATCCATAAAATTTTATTCCGCTGCGCTGTATGCTCTTGGATTACTTACAGTGGTATTAGAGCCGTGTACAAGGCTCATATCGGATTTATGGTGTTAATCATATTAGAATTAATATTGCATGCTATTTAAAACTGTATGAACATATATGATATGTTAATATTTAGTTTATGAAAATCATCGTAAAATTGTATTTGATATAATTAGGCGAATATCGAACCATATGTCACAAGTTTTCGGCCATCACCATCACAAATGACACCACGGCTAGCCACATGAGGGATAGGGTTTTCGAACCCTTGGCTCGAGATGGCTTAGTCGTTGTGGCTAATAATTGTGAATGGAAGTGTCAAAAATTAATTAGGGTTTAGAACCCATTGGACGTGACGGCTAGCTCATGACGGTTAGGGTTTCGAACCCTAATAGCCGTGCATGGCTCGGCCATCATCGCATATTTTTCTTAAGTTTTGAGACGTGGATGAGTTTTGAACTCTTTGACTCGATAATGGTTCACGCATGCATGGATTAGTAACTTTACCACATGAGAGCAAGGTTTTTCGAACCCTTAGCTCGAGATGGTTGAGCCAACCCCGTGCATGGCCTGACCGTGACTCGTGGCTAACAAATTCCGGCGTTTCAAACAAGATGGCTCGATAAAATTCCATAAGGGTGCGAGGCGGCTAGGGTTTGGAACCCTAGCACCGCCACCGCTCGAGACATGGCTCGGCCATGGGCTAGGGTTTCGAACCCTAGGCCCACTATTGGTCCAGCCGTGTGCTTCATGGTTCGAACCATGGTGGTTCGTGTCTTAGTCGCTTTAGTTCGTGGCATGTGATGTCCCGAGCGTACGATAATTTTTCAAAAATTATTTTACAGTTTTAATTAGAATTAAATTTAAAATGTTTAGAATTTAATTAATTAAATGTTAATGCATGCTTTATGTGTTGTTTGAGCATGGTGCGTGGTTATAGCCCTTTGACCTATTAGATAGGATTTGTGGATGTTTGTAATGTATAATACGACCTGCGTGTCGTGCCTTCTCTATTTCATTCTAAATGTAATCCCTCCCCTATGTTCCCCTCGAATGTGAATCGAGGAATTCTATATCTTGTAAATAGTGTAGTTTATTTTATTGATGATGATCAATGAAGATGGAGCATCGTGCCTGGATGAGGAGGCCATTCACAAATTGGAGCCAAGGGAAGGTGCTTGGAAGTTACCTTAGGTTGACTCATAGGATTTTCTCATTGGCTTGAGAAAATCATTAGTAGGGGCTATAACCATGTCACGTTTAATTATGTATGTTGATGCATGATTTATCTTATGTTTTAGTTTGATAATAGTATTACACATATATGTAGATATGTATACAACTATATGTAGTGGACATATTTTAAATTATCAAATTAATCATGAGATCAATAAATCCCTCTAAAATATTAAGTTTTAGATGCCTTCCAAAATAAAAGTACTCGTCAATAACTTCGATTGTACATGTGTGGGTTTGCCAAAGCAAAGCACCGTGGCAATCTTAGTAAGGCGCGAAAGGATAAAAGTGATATCCGTTATACTTTAATTGGGTACGACTTAACTAGGTTATCTCAATAGGATTGGGAACCTAGAGGCATGGGTTGGATTATAATTCATTTGATGAATTGAACAAAGTGTTGTTCGTCCAACTATCCAAGAATTATATGTGATATAATTGACAAAGTGTTGTCTACTTAAATAACCGAGTCTTGGGCGATTAGCCAAAGCTAACTCAAGATTAAGTGAAATATGGATCTTGGCCCACTAAAGGTTTTGAGGGTTGATATTTTTTTTTTAAACAAAATAGTGGGAGTATCATTTAATATAAGACCATGTTAAATGATTTAAATCATAAACTTATTTTGCATATTTATATTGTAGATATCCATGGCAACTAACAACGTTACTAGCACTTTATCACTGCGATCGGTCCTTGAGAAGGACAAATTAAATGGGACGAATTTCCTAGACTGGCATAGGAACTTGAGGATAGTCCTCAAACAAGAAAATAAACAATATGTCCTAGAGGAACCCTTGCCCGCTGAGAAACCTCCCCTAACAGCTACAAGAGCTGAAAAAGATGCTTACAAGAAGCATCAGAGTGACGCACTTGATGTTGGGTGCCTCATGCTTGCCACCATGAACTATGAGTTTCAGAAGCAACATGAGGAAATGGAGGCGTTCGATATGATCTAACACTTAAAGCAGTTGTACCAACAGCAAGCAAGACAAGAGAGGTATGACGTCTCTAAGGCGTTATTTCAGTGCAGGATGGTAGAAGGAAGCTTAGTTGGAACTCATGTGCTCAAGATGATTGGGTACATTGAGAATCTTGACAAGCTGGGTTTTCCATTGGACCAAGAGTTGGCCACCGATGTGATCTTGCAATCGTTGCCTGAGAGCTTCAGTCAATTTGTAGTAAATTACAATATGACTGACATAGAAAAGACTCTACCACAATTGCTTGGTATGTTGAGAACATATGAAGCAAATACTAAGAAGACTAAGGCCACAAATGTCCTTATTGTGAATAAGGGCAAAGGAAGGGCCAAAGCTAAAGGCAACAAGAAAGCAAAGAAAGTCTTTGCTAAATCTAAGCCAAAGTCTTATGCACTGAAGCCAAAGGGAGGGATAGCAAAGGAAGGGAACTGTTTCCATTGCGGTGAGACCGGCCATTGGAAAAGGAACTGCAAAGTATATCTGGAGGATCTAAAGAAAGGAAGTGTGACTTCCGCTTCAGGTATTTTTGTTATAGAAGTCAATTTATCTACTTCTTCATCATGGGTATTAGATACTGGATGTGGATCTCACATTTGTGTAAATGTGCAGGATCTAAAAAGGAGTAGGACGTTGGCGAAAGGTGAAGTTGATCTCCGAGTTGGAAATGGAGCAAGAGTTGCTGCATTAGCTATAGGAGATTATCATTTAGCTTTACCTTCTGGTTTATCATTGATTTTGAAAGATTGTTATTTTGTGCCTTCAATTACTAAAAACATTATTTCTATTTCTTGTTTGGACAAGTATGTATTTTCATTTATAATAAAGGACAACTGTTGTTCTATTTATTTAAATGATATGTTTTATGCTAGTGCACAAATGGTGAATGGTCTTTATGTATTAAATCTTGATATGCCTATCTATAACATAAATACTAAAAGGATTAAAAATAATGATTGTAATCCGACTTATCTCTGGCACTGTCGCTTGGGCCACATAAACGAACCGCATATCTAAACTTCATAAGGATGGAGTATTGGATTCATTTAATTTTGAATCGTATGAAACATGCGAATCTTGTTTAATGGGCAAGATGACTAAAGCCCCTTTCAAGGGACATGTTGAAAGGGCAAATGTTTTATTGGGACTAATACATAGTGATGTATGTGGACCAATAAGTACACAAGCTAGAGGTGGTTTTCAATACTTCGTTACATTTACTGATGACCTTAGTAGATATGGGTATGTGTACCTAATGAAACATAAGCATGAAACCTTTGAAAAGTTCAAAGATTTCAAGAATGAAGTACAAAACCAACTTGGCAAAAGTATCAAAATCATTCGATCAGATCGAGGAGGAGAATACTTAAGCCAAGAGTTTCATGACTATCTAAAGGAGTGTGGGATAGTCCCACAACTCACTCCTCCGTATACTCCACAATGGAATGGTGTATCCGAGAGGAGAAATCGAACCTTGTTAGACATGGTTAGATCAATGATGAGTCATGCAGATCTTCCGATATCGTTTTGGAGACACGCTCTAGAAACATCGATTTTCTTACTGAACCGTGTTCCATCTAAATCAGTGGAAAAGACACCATATGAGATATGGACTGGGAAGCGTCCTAGTATGTCTTTTATGAAGATTTGGGGTTGTGAGGCTTTCGTTAGACGTCACGCCACTAACAAACTTGGACCCAAATCTGATAAGTGTTTATTTGTGGGGTATCCTAAGGAAACGAAAGGATACTATTTCTATTATCCCACCGAGAACAAAGTAGTTGTTGCTCGGACTGGTGTATTTCTTGAAAGAGAATTTATTTCTAGAAAAACCAGTGGGAGAAAAATAGAACTTAGTGAAGTTCAACCACAAGAAAACACTGAACCTGAGATTGAGATGGAAACAGAGCAGGCACCGCAAGCTGTTGTGGAAGAAGCACCTGCTCAAGAGACACAAGCCCAGCGTAGGTCTGTAAGAGAACACCGGGAGCCACAGAGATATGGATTTCTTGTGACTCAACAAGGTGACTTACTACTTATTGATGAGGATGAGCCGTCATCTTATCAACAAGCTATAATGGGCAATGATTCTGAGAAATGGCAAGAGGCCATGAAATCTGAGATGGAATCCATGTATGCAAACCAAGTATGGACTTTGGTTGATCCACCTGAAGGGGTACGACCCATAGGGTGCAAATGGATTTTCAAGAAAAAGACCGATATGGATGGTAACGTACAAACCTATAAAGGTCGGCTGGTTGCAAAAGGATTCAAACAAATTCATGGTATTGACTATGATGAAACCTTTTCACCAGTGGCCATGGTTAAATCCATAAGGATCTTACTTGCAATAGCTGCATTCATGATTATGAAATCTGGCAGATGGATGTCAAAACAGCTTTCCTTAATGGAAATCTGCTCGAGGATGTGTACATGACACATCCCGAGGGTTTTGTCGATCCAAAGGATGCTGGAAAGATATGCAAGCTACAACGATCCATTTATGGATTGAAGCAAGCTTCTCGGAGTTGGAATCTTCGTTTTGATGATGCAATCAAAGAGTTTGGTTTTATCAAAAACGAAGATGAACCTTGTGTCTACAAGAAGGTCAGTGGGAGCGTAATCATTTTCCTAGTGTTGTATGTAGATGACATACTTCTTATTGGAAATGATATCCCTGCCTTGCAATCTGTAAAGATTTGGCTAGGGAATTGCTTTTCGATGAAAGACTTGGGAGAAGCCACCTATGTATTAGGAATCAAGATCTATAGAGATAGATCGAGAAGGCTTCTTGGTCTAAGTCAAAGTACATACATAGACAAGGTGCTTAAAAGGTTTAGCATGCAAGAATCCAAGAAAGGATTCGTGCCTATGACACATGGTATTTATCTCTCGAAGGAACAGTGTCCTTCAACACCAGATGAGAGACAACGCATGAGCAAGATTCCATACGCGTCAGCTATTGGATCTATCATGTATGCCATGATATGTACTCGTCCCGATGTATCGTATGCTTTGAGCATGACGAGCAGATATCAAGTTGATCGAGGTGAAGGTCACTGGATTGCTGTCAAGAACATCCTGAAGTACTTGAGAAGGACTAAGGATACATTCTTGATTTATGGAGGTGAGGAAGAGCTCAATGTAATGGGTTACACTGATGCAAGCTTCCAAACCGACAAAGATGATTTTCGATCGCAATCTGGATATGTGTATTGCCTAAATGGAGGTGCTGTGAGCTGGAAGAGTTCAAAGCAAGAAACAGTAGCCGATTCTACAACGGAAGCTGAGTATATTGCTGCCTCGGATGCAGCAAAGGAAGCTATTTGGATGAGGAAGTTCATTTCTGAACTTGGAGTGGTGCCTAGCATTAAAGATCCGATAGAACTCTATTGTGACAAAAATGGAGCGATCGCATTAGCTAAGGAACCAAGATCTCACCAAAGATCCAAACACATACTTAGGCGGTTCCATTTCATTCGAGAAATCGTTGAAAGGGGAGATGTTAAAATATGCAAAGTACCGACAGATGATAATGTATCTGACCCATTGACGAAGCCACTGTCACAGCAGAAGCATGATCGTCATACTAGATCTCTAGGCATTAGGTATATGTCTGAGTGGTCTTAGTGCAAGTGGGAGATTTGTTGGGATATGCCCTAAGACACATCATTAGATGATTGTTTATGACATACAATGTAATATGATTTTATGAATGGCAATTCATTATAATATATTATTCTTTTAACTGTGCAATGTGAATTAATATATATGTTAATGTCCTTAGAATAATATTGTATTATTCTTAAAGATGTCCCTAGTCAAGTATTATCATGAATAGGGATAATGATAATACGTTGAGACTAGTATGTGTTGATCGATGAATTGTTCATTGATATGAGATATCAAATCAACATATAGGTACATGTTAGAGAACGATGTACTGGACAGACCCACCATGAGAATGCAACATGGATAGTTATATGATCGTCATATGCAATTCTCATAGTGATAATAATGTATGTAATCCTTACGACTTGTGATCATCAGAGATCCCAACATAAGGAGTTATGTATCTTGATATCGTCAAACGTTACCCGTAACAGGGTATACTATAAAGGCGACTATTGGATACACTACGAATTATGTAGAGGGATGTTGACTGATCGAGATAGGATTTGTCCCTCCTATATAACAGGAGATGTGTTAGGCCCTTGATCAAGTGAGAACTAAAATGCATGGCCATGCTCGAATGAGTCGATATGAGATATCGAGCTTATTCGTTTATTCTAGTTCTACTTGGGGATCAAGAAATAAAGATTGGCTATACGAGTATGACTATTCCTTGACTCGTGTTCAATCTAAACACAAAGGACAAAGGGATTAAGTTACATGATTACTATTATCACAAGTTCTAAAGGTTATGTCGAGTCATTGACATTCTTGTAATTTGGGTAGCATTGATGTGTTGCTAGATACCGCTCAATGCTTGCGACATAAAATGAGATTTTATGTCACTGCCAACATTACAAGATCCTATCGGGTCGCACAAAAGATTAAATCGAGAAGGGAAATTAAATTCATTGGATGAATTAATTAATTAAGAAGAGTCTTAATTAAGTGATTAAAAGGTTTTAATTAAATCATGGGTTTGGGCCCATAAGACTTTAAGAAAGTCTTGAACCTTAATTAAAAGCCTTATAATATAAATACATAATTATGATTAATTGTATGATACACTTTAATCATTCCACCCTAAACCACACACGACCGCCTCACTCTTCTCTCTCGGCTCCTTCATAACCGAAGAGGGTAGGGTGATTTTGTGCCATCTTTTGATTGTGAATCAAGTGTGGTTGTTGGTTCCGGTTTAAGAACTCGTCTAGCAACTTGTTCTTAAACTATCCCTTCACCCGATTTGATCGTGTGGATACCGTTGAGGCAAAACTAGACAAGTTTTGCTAGTGACTCGGAGGAGGCCTTGGACGTGGTGCTACATCGAGGATTCTGCTTCAAACACGCTACAAGGGTGAGACACTTGTAATTCCTTTATCCGATATGAATCCTATGTATAGATCTGCTGGTTAGTAATCCATAAAATTTTATTCCGCTGCGCTGTATGCTCTTGGATTACTTACACAATTATCATGTCATCTAGACATACTATCACATAGTTTGTATTGTCTCCTTTCACATAGACACATTTATCGCATTGGTTTGTTTTAAACCCATTTGAAAGCATGACGCTATCAAATTTTTCGTGCCATTGTTTAGGTGCTTTTAATCCATTCAAGGATTTCACAAGTCTACACACCTTCGTTTCTTTACCATAGAAATACAAACCCTTCAAGTTGGTCCATGTAAACATCTTCTTCTAACTCTCCATTTAGAAAGCCGTTTTACATCCATTTGATGGATCTCTAGGTTATATAATGCAGCAAATGCAATTACTAACCTTATAGACGTTTTCCTAGATACATGAGTGTATGTGTTGAAATAATCAACACCTTCAGTTTGTCTGTAGCCTTTGACTAGAAGTCTAGCGTTGTACTTATCTAACGTACCATCAGCTTTCATCTTCCTCTTGAAGATCCACTTGTGACCTGGTGGTTTACAACATGTAGGAAGATCCACTAGTTCCCAAGTATGATTATGTAAGATAGATTCTATCTCACTGTTCACCGCTTCTTTCCAAAGATCAAAGTCATGACATTCCTTGAAAGTAGCCAAATCCTTTTCTAACAGATATGTTAGGAAATCCGAGCCAAAAAACTTCTCTTTTCTCACTCTTTTGCTTCGTCTAGGCGATTCTGCATTCTCTTGAGATCCTCTATCCACCACATTGGTTTCAGGCACTGTTGGAGTTTTGCGGGGAAAGATTTCCTCAAAGAACGAAGCATCCCTAGCCTCAATGATAGTATTTATATGCATTTCTGCATTATCTGACTTGTGTATCAGAAATCGATAAGCACTACTATCCTGTACATATCCAATAAATACACAATCCACTGTCTTAGGTCCTATCCTAATCCATTTAGGAGGAGGAATTGGTACCTTTGCTAGACAGCCCGAAACCCTTAAAATTTTTTAGCTAGGTGCGCGATCTTTCCAAAATTCATAAAGCGTTTATCCAACTTTTTATGTGGTACTCTATTTAGCACATAGTTGGCGGAAAGCAGGCTTATCCCCACAAATTTTGAGGTAGGTCGGAACTTATAAGCATTGCATTCATCATTTCCTTAATCGTTCTATTTTTCCTTTCAGCAATACCATTTTGCTCGGGAGAATAAGGCGCAGTGGTTTGATGAATAATGCCACTCTCAACACATATTTGAGCAAATGGTGCTCAATCACTTCAAAGAATTTTAATCTTTTTATCAAGTTGATTCTCAACTTCATTCTTGTAGTGAATGAACATTTCAATTACTTCGTCTTTACTTCTCATTAAGTAGACATAACAATATCTTGTACAATCATCAATAAAGGTTATGAAATAATTTTTACCGCCTCTAGATTGTACATACTTTAGATCGCATACATCCGTATGGATCAAGTTTAACGGTTCGGTGCTTCGCTCAATTGAGTGGAATGAAGACTTGGTTAATTTGGCCTCTACATAAGTCTCACACTTGTGTTTATGATTGATGTTAAATTTAGGTAATAGATTAAGAGACATTAGCCTTTGTAAGGACTTATAATTCACATGTCCTAATCTATCATGCCACAAATGTAAAGACTCACAAGAATAATCAAACTTTAAAGTTTTATTAGCCACATTGGCAACAATCATTACATTATTTTGCTTGTGTTAGCCTCATTTGTAGAATTAACATCAACCTCAACCTCTACACTAGACTTAGCCTTAGGAGCTAGAATCATTACAGTCATCTTGAAGAGGTTATTGGCCAAGTAGCCTTTTCCCCCAAACATACCACCATTGGACATAATGACTTTGTTGGATTCAAACACGAGCCGAAAGCCTTTCTTGTTCAGCATTGCTCCGAAGATGAGATTCTTCATGATCTACGGCACGTGGAGCACCTTGGTAAGAGTCAACTCTTTACCGAAAGTCATCTTCAGCACAACTGTCCCCTTGCCTTCAACTTTTGAGACTGCTGAATTTTCCATGTAGCAGTGCTCATCATTGACTAGTTGATAGGTCTTGTTGGCGCATATGTGGCGAGTAGCCCCAGTGTCCACCCTACATTCCTTGGAGTTCCTACCAACAAGGTTCACATATGACACCACTACAGTCAGATGCATGTCATCCATGTCTGAGCTCAGGTTATCCTCAGCAATGTTGGCATGAGCAGGCCTCTTGCCTTTGCCTCTGTTTGAGACTGCCTTCTCTTTACCCTCATTGATTTGGCGTTGAGTGCAGTCCTTGGCCTTATGGTTAGGTTTACCGCACAACAGTCACCAGTGAACCTCCTGTCCCCAACTTCAACCACGTTGGCCTTGGAAATCATACCAATTGATTTCTTGTCAACTTTTTGGTTGTCTTGCTCGATGCGCAGCCTCCTGATAAGATCGTCAAGACTCGTCATCTTTTGCTTGTGCTTCCATTAGCTCTTGAAGTCCATCCATGATGGCGGTACTTTTTCAATCAGCATTGCTGTGATACTCGAAAATAACTAAATGAACTATGACTTGATTTTGGTAATTATGGAATAATTACGTATTGTAAGTACAATCGATATGGAGGTAAACCGGGTATGGATTGGCTAGTATTAATCAAATGAGAACTTGAGAAATAGATGAATCAAATCTTAATGATTTTGAAGTGTGTTGGAAATGGAAGGGATGGGAAATAATTTTACATGATCACATGAATTAAAGCCTAATCATATCCTTGATATAAACATGTTGCTAAACACTTGGATTTAATCCTAATTGACTAGCATTAGTGTATTACATTTGATGGCTACGGATTTGACTTGAAAACACCTTTATATCCACTCAAATATGCACTCACACACACACCACACCACTTTCACCTAAATATCTCTACACTCCATCTTCCCCATCCCTTCTTACTAGCTGAGATTATGAACTTCCTTCCCCAAGGACTTGGATTTGAAGAAGTGTAGAGGTATGAGATCATATGTTTAGTGTTGTTGTATGCTTGCTTAGCACTTTCCCTCCCCACTTTTAAATTTGAACTTAGATGGAAGCTCTTGTTAGAAAATGAAGATGGATGTTGAGAAATGAAATATTATATGATGTATTGGTGCATTGTAGTTGAAATACTTGAGTTATGCATGTATATGAGCATGGTTTGGTAAGATGTGCAGGAAAATAGGTATTTCTCGGAAGAACAGAGCTCGGCGATCGATCGAGCAGCAGAGATTATGTACGTGAGGAAAAACTTCCTCGATCGATCGAGCGTAACTCCCAATCGATCGAGGAGACTTCTCGATCGATCGGAGAGTCTTTTCGATCGATGAGGAAGGCAGAAATTTGGTGCCTAGTTTGATCACCTCGCGATCGACCGAGCACTAGGGCTGATCGATCGCGAGGCATTGTATGGTGGAATTGTTGGATTGTGTTTAAATTGATAAGATTTTTGGTATTGGATTATTATTTGGATTCCAATATGTTATTGTTGGATTGTGTAGAGCCTTCCCAAGCACAGGGACAACGAAGGGGATAATCTCAATTGTCTCATATTTTGTGAAAATGACAAACAGGTACGTAGAATGACGTATGAGCAATGGGTGATGCAATTATGCTATTGTAGACATGCAATGTGCATTGATATATGTTTAGTATGTTGGATGTTTCGTGTGGTTGTTATATTCGAACGAGGAATAGGGTACTTGCCGCTGTCATATGAAGCAATGGAAATATGATACTTGCCGCTGTCATGTCGAAGCGATGATCATGCCGCTGTCATGTCGAAGTGAGGGGTATTGTATATAATGCCGTTATATGTCGAAGTGATGGGTACTAAAGTACCGATGCTATAACAAGACCGGAATAGTTGCATGAGATGTATGGATATGGATATGTACTGTTATATATGAATGAATTATAAAGTTGAACACTTATATTGTGAGCTGATGAATATATACATGAGTTATGGAATAGGAGTGACCGACGAGAATATGTTGATACATCATTTCAGGGAGTATACATGATAAATGTCTTATGCAATTATTCATATTATTGCTCTTGAGTTTTGTTAATGAATAATGTATTTGCTCATGGACGGTGGGTTATTCCTGTAGGAACTTTTGGCAAGGAAGACTTGAGGCAAGGATAGAGTCGGATGGGCATAGAGGGTAAAGACTGCGTCAATATAGAAGAGCGGTGATAGTTTGACTAGACCCCTTGAAACTAGTAGGATGAACTACCAGATTATCATGTTCTTGTATTGAAGATGTAATCATTTTGAATATGAATTTTGTAAACCCATCTAATGCCGGTGTTTTGTTATAGAATCCTCATTTCTTCTTGTTAATTTGAGTACAATTATGTCCAAATGCATGGTTAAGGTAATTGAGGCCTTACAATTGCCACTCAGAGAGCATCATTTAGCCCCATACCTTCGGCAGCAAGTTCATGATATATCAGCGCAGCTCTTTGCATTACTCAACAACACTCTTGCCATCTACCATTCGATAGTCATGGAATCGACCGGCTACAAATTTCTTTCTGCCTGCGTCGTCAACTTTGTACTTCATTTCTAACGATTCCCAAAGATCCTTTGCAGTTTCTTTGGGGGAATACACATTGAAAAGTGTATCGTCAAGAGAATTCAGTACATAGTTACGACAGTAGTGTCGCCACTCAGCCACGATTCGACTATTACAGCAGATTGAGGATCCTCTTTGTCCTCCACTGGTTTCTCCTCTTTAAGAAACCTGATCAAGTTCAAATTGGTCAAGAAGAACATCATCTTCTGTTGCCAACACTTAAAGTTGGAACCTTTGAACTTTTCCATTTTCTCAAATTGAGAGAATGATGTGACTAGAAATAGACACATCTATTACGCTTAATTGTCTACTATTTGGTATATTTTGATGGATAAATTGATACATATGCTACCTAATCGTATATTTGTGTAAATGTAGGGAAAAGTGAAGAAATCAAGCTAAAATGATGGAAGAAGCAAGAAAGTTGAAGAAAAGAGGAAAAAACCGGAATCAAAGACACATGTTGCTCCTTTCTCCTCAAATTTCTATGTATTCCAGCCAAGTTTTGGGAATGTGGTCCATATAAAAGTTGTAGAACTTTGAGTTATCTTCGCGTGGACAGCTGACTTGTCGAATTCGGAGTTCGTATGTGAAAGTTATGGCCAAAATACAAAACTCGCCAGAAAAATGGAGGACAGGCGTAATTACGCCATTCACAGGCGTAATGACGCCAACGCTACGGCATTACAGGCGTAGCTACGCCATTCTGAGGCGTAATTACGCCAGAAATGCAGAAAGCCATTTTGTGACACGTCACCAGGCGTATTTACGCCACTTTCAGGCGTAATTACGCCTATAGAATTTTGGAAAATTAAAATTCTTGATTTCTTTCCTTTCCACATGGATTTTACCCTACTCCATCAGCCTCCATACCTCATATACACGATTTTTACCTCATTTTAAGCATAATTTCATACTCTTAGAATATTTTAGGATTTTAGATTAATTTTCTTTAAAAGTTTTCTTCAAGAACGACGAAGAACGGAACCGGAATTGACAAGCCGGAATCGTGATTTATATTAGTAATTTCTTTTCCTTTATTTATTTAATGTTTTCCATTGAATTTTTATTGCTTTTAGATTTAATTATGCTAGGCTAAAAACCCTTCGATTCTTGGTTGAAGGGATACCTACTTTTGGATTTAAATCTTTTATGAAAATTCGGTTTGATTGTTGAATTAATCTTCGATTTCAATTGGTTTCTCAGAATTCGAATTCCATGATTGTTGTGCTTGTGTATTAGACCGATCACCTAATATTCAATAACATAATCGATAGTTTGCTAAGAAACAACTAAGATTAATAATTAACCGGCTGTAGGTGTTATTGAATTCTTAGGAGAAACGATTGAGTAATCAATTCTAACGGCTGTAGTTTTTATTGATTAGATTTGTCGAACTCATTAGTTTTGAAAACTATCATTGATTTAATCATTAACGGCTGTAGTGGTGATTAGAGATTTGGTAAGGGTTGAATTGAATGTTGTTTTCTCTTTGACTACGAATAAGATGAGTAGGAATTGAATTTCCAATCGATAGATAATTGAAAGAATTTGAATGTTTTGATTTGATGACTAAAAGATAATTTTCCAAAAGTACGGTTACCTGAAAACCAAGAATCGCTTTAATCCCATAAGTTTTAATCATTTTAGTTAGACTCGTTAATTAGTTTGATATTTGCTAAGTAGTAGTAATCCAGTCCAAACCCCCCATTGTTACTAGTTCTTTGATAATTGACACAAAATAAATTTACCTTCCCTTTGAGATCGATCCCTACTTCCACTACTACATATTTTTGTTATTAACTGAAGAAGGGTTAATTTGGGCGTACACGATAAACGCTACCAAATTTTGGCGCCGTTGCCGGGGAAGGCAATATTTATTAGTGTCAAATTTGTTTTTATTACTATATTTTTGTTATTTGACTTCCCACACGACTACTGAGGTTTGTTGATGAGTACAGGGGGATCGTTTGATTACAAGGATAATTCATATTACGATCCAGAAATCGAGAGGACGCTGCATCAAAGAAGGAGAGAAAGTCGGAGACAAGAAGAGGAAGAACGGAACGATATGGCTGCGAACCAAAGTCTACGCCAACTGGCCAACCCAGATTTGGACCAACAACCTCTTTGCATAAATTTTCCTGCTTTCGCAACTAATGTAAGTTTTGAGCTTAAATCGGGACTTATACATTTGTTGCCTTCTTTTCATGGACTCGCAGGTGAGGATCCCCATAAGCACTTGATGGAGTTTCATGTGGTTTGCACCACTATGAAACCGACAGGGATTACTGAAGATCAGATCAAGCTAAGGGCTTTCCCTTTTTCTCTAAAGGACGCGGCAAAAGACTGGCTTTTCTACCTACCACCAGGCTCCATCACGACATGGACGGACCTCCAAAGAACGTTTTTGGAGAAGTACTTTCCAGCATCAAGAGCGGCTAACATACGCAAGGAGATCTACTCCATTAGACAATTCAGTGGCGAAACATTGCATGAGTATTGGGAACGCTTCAAAAAGTTGTGTGCAAGTTGCCCACAACACCAGATAAGTGCACACTTACTCATTCAATACTTTTATGAAGGTTTATTGTCTAGTGACAGGAATTTAGTCGATGCTGCGAGTGGGGGAGCCTTTGTCGATAAAACACCGGATGATGCGCGGAGCTTGATAGCCAACATGGCGGCCAACTCACAACAGTTTGGCAACTTTCGACAGGAACCAGCACAAAAGAAACAAGGGGAGGTAAATGTTTCCAGCCTTGAACAACAACTGATAGATTTGACGTTTCTTGTGCGTGGTATGGCAGGTGGCAATGTGGGAAAGGTAAAACCTTGTGGTATATGTTTGGAGATGAGTCATACCACTGATGCATGTCCATCACTTCAAGAGACATCAGCTGAGCAAGTGCATGCAGCAGGGGGATTTCCGGGACAACCCCAATGAAGACATGACCCTTACTCCAACACATACAATCCAGGATGGAGAGACCACCCTAACTTGAGTTATGGACCGCAATCGATAAATCACGTTCCTCCTCAAGTGCCACAACAACACCCTCCGCCATACAGACCACCTTTTCAGAGAGCACAACAACAACCCAATTATCCTTCTACTACTGACAGGTTAGAGGTTATAATTCAAGATCTTGCTCACAATGTTACTAAATTTCAACAGGAAACAAGATCGAGCATTCAAACCTTGAATACCCAAGTGGGTCAAATAGCCACTGCACTAAATAGAGTCGAAGCTACCGGATCAACCACACTACCATCCCAAACAGTGGTGAATCCGAGAGAAAATGTCAATGCAGTCACAACTAGGAGTGGGAAGGAATTGGAGGTATCAGATGAGATAGAGAAAGAACCATCAAAGGGTGAGGAAGAAAAAGAAAAGGAAGTTGGAGGAAAGACCGGGATAGTACACGAGGCACCAAAAGGTAAGCCCCCTTCTTTTTCTGAGTATAAAGTACCACCCCCTTTTCCCCAAGCTTTGAAAGATAACAGGAAGGACGCTGGACTCAAAGGCTTGTATGAGACCTTCCGAAGATGTGAGATAAACATACCATTGCTGGACGCCATCCAACAAGTACCTCGCTATGCGAAGTTTCTAAAGGAATTGTGTACTGCAAAGAGGAGTCATCGATTGAAGGGACCCCAGAAGGTTGAACTAGGTGAAAATGTTTCAGCGGTGATACAGAGAAAAATCCCTGCCAAGTGTAAGGATCCAGGTATGTTCTCTATCCCGTGCACCATTGGTACCACTCGACTTGAAAAAGCCATGTTAG
This sequence comes from Haberlea rhodopensis, assembly GCA_907163345.1. Lineage (NCBI taxonomy): Eukaryota > Viridiplantae > Streptophyta > Magnoliopsida > Lamiales > Gesneriaceae > Haberlea > Haberlea rhodopensis. The sequence continues at coordinate 5,922,979 of CAJQUN010000028.1, read as the reverse complement.
ATCTAGGAGCATCAATTAATGTTATGCCATATTCTATATATGCTTCTTTACAACTTGGTCCCTTGAGTCCTACTGGAGTGGTAATTCAATTAGCGGATAGATCTAGTGCATATCCTAGGGGTTTAATTGAAGATGTGTTGGTGCAAGTAAATGAACTAGTCTTCCCGGCTGATTTTTATATCCTTGACATGGAAAATGGTGATAAGAGTAGTCCTATATTGTTAGGAAGACCATTTCTCAAAACATCTAAGACTAAGATAGATGTGCATAGTGGTACCCTCACTATGGAGTTTGATGGTGAGATTGTTACATTTAACATCTATGATGCCATGAATATCCTTGCAATAATGATGATACTGTGTACTCTGTTGATGTTATTGATTACCTGTCCCAGGAAGTTTTTGAGAATACAGGGAAAGATGAACTGGAAAGCACTCTTACCACGGACATGGAGATGGAAGACGAAGCCACACCCCTCATGGACGAAGTGAAGCACACCGTTGACCCACTGGATGATACACCTGAGCTATCTCAGTCAGGTACTGTTTCTTTATATCATTACCTGTTTCTAATACCAGGATTCCCCCATCTGTTTTGCATGCACCCAAAATCGAGCTTAAGCCGCTGCCAACTCATCTCAAGTACGTATTCCTTGGTGACGGTAATACACTGCCAGTGATCATCTCCAACAAGTTGGGGGATGATCAAGAAAAGGACCTGATTCATGTGCTCAAGGAGCACAGGACTGCTATAGGTTGGACCATTGCAGACATAAAGGGAATCAGTCCCTCCACATGCATGCACCGGATTCTACTAGAGGACGGAGGAAGCCCCACACGTCAACCACAAAGGAAGCTGAACCCACCCATGATGGATGTGGTGAAGGAGGAGATTCTGAAGCTCTTATCAGTTGGCGTGATATATCCTATATCTGATAGCCAATGGGTTAGTCCGGTACAAGTGGTTCCTAAGAAGACCGGTATTACTGTGATCAAGAACAAAGACGATGAACTTATACCCACACGCATTCAAAATGGCTGGCGCGTGTGCATTGACTACCGCAAGCTAAACGCTGTGACTCGCAAGGACCATTTCCCTCTACCTTTTATTGATCAGATGCTTGAGAGGTTAGCATGCCATTCATTTTACTGTTTTCTTGACGGTTATTCGGGCTATTTTCAGATTGCCATCGCACCGGAGGACCAAGAAAAGACCACCTTCACATGTCCGTTCGGCACATTCGCCTACCGTCGCATGCCCTTTGGCCTCTGCAATGCCCCAGCTACTTTCCAACGGTGTATGGTCAGTATCTTTTCTGAGTTTATTGAACATATCTTAGAGGTCTTCATGGATGATTTTACTGTCTATGGTAACTCATTCAAGGATTGCTTATCGAGTCTGGCATTGGTTTTGAAGAAGTGCATCGATACTAACCTTGTTTTAAATTCCGAAAAATGTCATTTTATGGTCGAACAAGGTATAGTACTAGGTCATGTTGTGTCTGCCAATGGTATAGAGGTCGATAAGGCGAAAATTGATGTCATGCAATCTCTACCTTATCCTACTTGTGTTCGGGATGTGCGCTCGTTTCTTGGTCATGCAGGTTTTTACAGGAGGTACATCAAAGACTTTGCCAAGATAGCTACACCTTTGTGTAAGCTACTACAAAAGGATGTCCCATTTGAGATGACTGACGAAGGCAAGATCGCTTTTGATACACTGAAGACGTCATTGACTTCTACCCCTATTATCCAACCACCCGACTGGAACAAGCCTTTCGAGATCATGTGTGATGCAAGTGATTATGCGGTTGGTGCTGTCTTGGGACAAAAAGAGGGCAATGCTTCACATGCCATCTACTACGCATCCAAAACCTTGAATGACGCCCAACGCAACTACTCTACCACTGAGAAAGAGCTATTAGCAGTCGTTTTTGCTCTTGAAAAATTCAGATCTTATTTACTTGGTACTAAGGTGATTGTTTATTCTGATCATGCAGCTCTTCGCTATCTGATGACGAAGAAGGAGGCAAAACCAAGGCTAATAAGATGGATTTTGCTCTTGAGTGAATTCGACATCCAAATCAAGGATAAGAAGGGCAGCGAGAACAAAGTAGCGGACCACTTAAGCCGTCTACCACATTTGGACGATGGGCTGTGTTTGAAGGAGGAGTTCCCGGACGAGCACCTATTCGCCATAACCGACAATTTACCATGGTACGCTCATCTTGTGAATTTTTTAGCTTCTAATGTGCTTCCCCATGAACTCTCTAGGTCCCAACGAGCCAAGATTCGAAGTGACGCCAAGTACTACGTATGGGATGACCCTTACTTATGGAAGAATTGTGCGGACCAAATCATTCGACGATGCATACCCGAGACAGAGGTAAATGCCATTCTTACATTCTGCCACTCATATTCATGTGGTGGACATTTTGGAGCAAAGAGGACGTCGAGAAAGGTATTGGAATGTGGGTTCTTTTGGCCCACACTATTTCGTGACTCATATCTTTTCTGCAAGAATTGTGCACAATGTCAACTGACAGGTAATCTCTCCCAAAGAAAGGAGATGCCCCAACAACCCATTCTCATTTCTGAAATTTTTGACGTGTGGGGCATCGACTTTATGGGACCTTTTCCTATGTCTTATGGTCATATCTATATACTGCTTGCTGTTGATTATGTATCGAAATGGGTGGAAGCTATAGCTACCCGGACTGACGATTCAAAGGTTGTTGCAGATTTTATCAAGCATAATCTTTTCTCTAGATTTGGAATCCCACGAGCCATCATCAGTGATAGAGGGACACACTTCTGCAATCGGACAGTGGAATGTCTATTCAAGAAATACCACGTGACTCACAAGGTCTCCACTGCCTATCATCCACAAACAAATGGCCAAGCCGAGGTCTCCAACCGCGAAATCAAGGCCATATTGGAGAAGACCGTCAACCCGACACGGAAAGATTGGAGCTTGAGACTTGATGATGCACTATGGGCCTACAGGACCGCATACAAGACCCCGATAGGTATGTCCCCTTATAGACTGATTTTTGGTAAACCGTGTCATCTTCCTGTAGAGTTGGAGCACAAAGCGTACTGGGCAGTGAAGAACTTCAACATGAACTATGATGAAAGTGGAGTGCATAGGAAGCTGCAATTGCAAGAGCTCGAGGAGATTCGAAATGACGCATATGAAAATGCCAGATGTTACAAAGAGAAGACAAAGGTTTTTCACGACAAGATGATCTCTAGGAGGCATTTTGAAGTTGGTCAGAAAGTGCTCCTTTACCATTCACGCCTTCGTCTATTTCCAGGTAAGCTTCGTTCTAGGTGGCATGGTCCTTATTTAGTTACTAATGTGTTTTCCTATGGTGCAGTTGAGATTCAGAGTTTGGAAACCACGAAGACATTCACAGTGAATGGTCACCGATTGAAGCACTATTATGAAGGTGTCCATGATGAAGACGGAGGACGAGTAGACATCAAGGTGGCTCTAGAAGACCCACCTACCTTCGACTGAGGAAGGGGATAGCGTCGGGCCACCGACGTTAAACAGAGGCGCTGCTTGGGAGGCAACCCAAGGGGAGTTAGTTTCTTTTCTCCCTTTTATTTTTTATTGCTTTATTAGTTAGACTTTTCTTTTCTCTTGTATTTTTGCCTTACATTGGGGACAATGTAAGATTTAAGTATGGGGGAGGGATTAGTGGTGTGTTATTGTTTTTCTTATTTCAAAATACAAAAAAAAAAAAACAAAAAAAATCGAAAATTTGAAAATTTTGAGCTCATAGTTAGTAATGAATGCATGCTTATAATCACTAGCCCATGATGAAACCTAATTGATAGCATGCATGTTTTTGAACATAGGTGAATTGTTAACCTTGGAACACTTTGAACTCTAATGCAAAGTGTGCTTTAACTTAGTAGTTGAATATTTTGAGCACACTATTGTCATGACTTGTGAAGTGTGCATCACTTAGTGAAGATTGTGTAAATTTTGTGATAGTCTTAAGAAGTCTCTAATACATGCTAGAACTTAACTACATGCTCTTTGAGGCGTATGTCTAGACTACTTGCAAACATGAAAGTGATATAGGCAATCTTTGATGCGTTTGAGCCTTTCAAGCCTACCATGTAAACACAATCATTCTGTAGTACCTATTTCGAGCCTTAAATGTAAAAGAATGGTAGTATGCTAAGCATACTAAAGACCCCCATTCAACATTTCTTGACTAGCTTATCATCCTACCCTTTAAGCCTAAATGTAATTTTAATCCATACCTTTTAAGGGAGTATGATGTATTTCATTCAAATACACTTGGGAATCATTGAAGTTTATTTGTGAGCTTAATTGTCAAAAGAATGGAATGCATGAAAGAAAAAGGGATGCCTTGAAAAATAGATGAAAAATATGACTCCAAGGGGAGCCAAGGCACAAAAGAAGCAAAGTGTTGAAATAGACCTTGTGAAAAAGAACAAAGTTGAAAAATTCATACAAGAAGAGAAGCTTTTAGTGTGCATTTCATCATACTCTCTTGTTTGAATATCCTACCCTTTCTTTCATAAGCCAATACCTAGGCCAAGCTACAAGCTAATTAAGACCTACTTGATTTGTGTTTGCAAAGTAGCTAAGATAGTGGAGAAGAGTGTGCAAGTGAGCTTATACTTGTGTTAGTGTATGACTTGAACTATTATGGCTTTGCATATTTTGAATCTATAATTTGTACACAACACTTGTTTATGACCACACACACACGTTCACTACTTCGTTGGGTACGAAATGTTTAGGGATTGAACTTGTTCCACTGTTAACTTTTCACCGCCGTTCATTATTATGCATGTTAAAATTGTTGAGGCAGTAAAGTGAGGACAAGTTGCTTTGTTATGAACCTATGAGCCAACCAAAAATATTGTAGGTTTGATTGTTTACTCGAGGTCGAGTAAAGAGTAAGTATGGGGGTGTTTGATGTGACTAGAAATAGACACATCTATTACGCTTAATTGTCTACGATTTGGTATATTTTGATGGATAAATTGATACATATGCTACCTAATCGTATATTTGTGTAAATGTAGGGAAAAGTGAAGAAATCAAGCTAAAATGATGAAAGAAGCAAGAAAGTTGAAGAAAAGAGGAAAAAACCGGAATCAAAGACACATGTTGCTCCTTTCTCCTCAAATTTCTATGTATTCCAGCCAAGTTTTGGGAATGTGGTCCATATAAAAGTTGTAGAACTTTGAGTTATCTTCGCGTGGACAGCTGACTCGTCGAATTCGGAGTTCGTATGTGAAAGTTATGGCCAAAATACAAAACTCGCCAGAAAAATGGAGGACAGGCGTAATTACGCCATTCACAGGCGTAATTACGCCAACGCTACGGCATTACAGGCGTAGCTACGCCATTCTGAGGCGTAATTACGCCAGAAACGCAGAAAGCCATTTTGTGACACGTCACCAGGCGTATTTACACCACTTTCAGGCGTAATTACGCCTATAGAATTTTGGAAAATTAAAATTCTTGATTTCTTTCCTTTCCACATGGATTTTACCCTACTCCATCAGCCTCCATACCTCATATACACGATTTTTACCTCATTTTAAGCATAATTTCATACTCTTAGAATATTTTAGGATTTTAGATTAATTTTCTTTAAAAGTTTTCTTCAAGAACGACGAAGAACGGAACCGGAATTGACAAGCCGGAATCGTGATTTATATTAGTAATTTCTTTTCCTTTATTTATTTAATGTTTTCCATTGAATTTTTATTGCTTTTAGATTTAATTATGCTAGGCTAAAACCCTTCGATTCTTGGTTGAAGGGATACCTACTTTTGGATTTAAATCTTTTATGAAAATTCGGTTTGATTGTTGAATTAATCTTCGATTTCAATTGGTTTCTCAGAATTTGAATTCCATGATTGTTGTGCTTGTGTATTAGACCGATCACCTAATATTCAATAACATAATCGATAGTTTGCTAAGAAACAACTAAGATTAATAATTAACCGGCTGTAGGTGTTATTGAATTCTTAGGAGAAACGATTGAGTAATCAATTCTAACGGCTGTAGTTTTTATTGATTAGATTTGTCGAACTCATTAGTTTTGAAAACTATCATTGATTTAATCATTAACGGCTGTAGTGGTGATTAGAGATTTGGTAAGGGTTGAATTGAATGTTGTTTTCTCTTTGACTACGAATAAGATGAGTAGGAATTGAATTTCCAATCGATAGATAATTGAAAGAATTTGAATGTTTTGATTTGATGATTAAAAGATAATTTTCCAAAAGTACGGTTACCTGAAAACCAAGAATCGCTTTAATCCCATAAGTTTTAATCATTTTAGTTAGACTCGTTAATTAGTTTGATATTTGCTAAGTAGTAGTAATCCAGTCCAAACCCCCCATTGTTACTAGTTCTTTGATAATTGACACAAAATAAATTTACCTTCCCTGTGAGATCGATCCCTACTTCCACTACTACATATTTTTGTTATTAACTGAAGAAGGGTTAATTTGGGCGTACACGATAAACGCTACCAGAGAACGACATTGGGTTTCTCCGAGCTGGCATAACGACCTCAGCGCCGCTAGCTTTCATCACTGGAATCTCAGTATTCGCAGCAACTTTGTTTGGAATCTGGTCAGCCATAAGCTCAAAATAGAATATAAACGATACAACACAAACAACATCAAACTAGTTTTAAAACGAACAATATAAATTTTTGATAGTGCACAAACAGTGATTGTTTGAAAATTTGACAATTATATTTTTCGAAAACTGATTATGGTCCAAAACAGAAACAAAAACAGATTTGAGTTTACGACTGTTATCCTCACAAGTTATCTGATAAGGGAATTATAATCAGATTAAAATAATGATCAAAAATAAAATATACTGTAAACTTACAGCAGTAGTTTGTAAACACTGTTCGAAATCTGCACAACTGGAAACTGGAACAGGATGATGCCACAACAAGTCGTGTGCCCGTAAACTCAAATTTGCCCTCCTACAGGCTTCTGGCCTCCTGGACAAGAGAGTTACAAGGTACAACCCCCAATCACCTCTGTTTGGAATGAAGCAGAAATCAGAGCAGACTCACTTGAACACCAGTAATGTGTAGTACTCTCAAATGTATGAAATGTATGAGTGAACAATTTTTGGATGCTTAAAAAAATAAAGCTGGTGCAGCTTATATAGATGCAGCAACAGATCTCCCAAAGGTCAAAAAAATCAATGCAAGGTTAGTGAGGTAACTGAATAGTCTCCAGCTTAATCACAGATTTAAGCCCTCCATTTAAATTAGATTAATACAATTTAAATCTCACATTTAAATCAGAATAATTCAGTATCAAATCAGGATGTGAAAAGTCAGGAAATGAAAAGTCATTTCAGAAATCCGTGTAGCAAAAAGATAAGGCTGCCTTCGCGGCAGCGACACGAACGACGCGACGCGTCAAGTTGAGTCGAGTCAAGACGAGACGAGACGAGCCAAGCGGACGGATGGCGCGCAAGGGGCATCCATATTTTCTACTTAACTACACTCTATTGATTTATTTCTCATTATAAACAAACCATAAGCGTCTCAATTGTTCAATGTGGGGTTTCTTTAGCCTAATTGACAATTAATAATTAACTTACCATAATTTTGTTCTCATTAACAAAATTAAACTTAATGAATTGGTCTTTTAAATTATTAATCCCAACTCCAACTCATAATCCAAACACTTTCTGCTTGATTCCTCCATCTTAATCTGGTAAAATCTAGACTTACAATCGAATTAGAAAACACATTGGCATTCTTGATACTATTTACCAAATGTTCTCTACCATCGAAATCCAAGATGTCGTGATTACTTTGTAGTTAATTACTAATCTTGGCTTTTCTCTTTTGGTTTCTTCGTGATTTCGAACAAGGAATCCTGGACTGCTATATGGAGAAACACCTGCTGAAATTAACTTAAGGTCAAGATGTTCCTTAAGTATATTCTGCATATCCCTTCGATCTTCCATATTCATGGGGATTGGTTTGAATATGACGAACTCATTTTCTTTTCCAGCTTTCACCTTCAAAGTAGCTTTGAGATCATTCTTGTTCCACCATGCCACATGATCCTCGTTGTATTTCCTCCGAATTTTCCTTTTTAGATCATCTAGAGTGATTTGCTCTTCGATGGTAGTTGCAGTTTGTGGAACTTCTTCTTGTAATGCCTTTTTTTAGTAGCAACAGGGTTTCTGGAGTAACTTCTTCCCCATCCTGTTCTCTGAAAGACATAATATTAACCTAGTCAAAAGTTTGAGAGTCCTTTTCACTAGGACCTTGTTGTCGAAACTGAAGGATTGCTTCTCCAAAATTCCTCTGATCCTTCATATTTGCGTGTCAAAGTTTTCCTTCATCACCATTGCAAAAGCGAATGGGGAATTTTCTGTGAAACGCTTCTTGTAGTCGCTGCACAATAATCTTATGATAACAAGGGGTTGTGAAAATAAGTCTCATTGTTTCATTCTCCGGAGTGAACCGCGTGAATGTCTGTAAGAAATTGTTTCATAACAGCATATCAGCTCATGTATCATGAAAATAAATAGGTGGAGTCTTGACTTTGTACCATGGGGTAACAACTGCTCCTCCGATTATTATTTCCGCTCCTTGGACTCCTTCATTAATGATAAGGATCCGCTTTGAAAAGTCTCTTCGGCAATGGCTGTTAATTTGGGGAAGATATCACGCCGGGCAGTACATATTCCAGCTCTGAAATCAATGTAGGATACAAATACTCTGCCCAAGACTTCACATATAACATCCCGACGGAGATGTATATTGAGAATTGACTGGTGGTCATCTGATCCTATATCTCTTTCCGTCCACCTTGAATTCCATTCCGTCTTGTAATCTTTCCCAAGGTTTATGTTCCTCAAGAAATTCAATCCATAGAATAAGATGTTCTAGGATTCTTCATGTAGTTCCTACAATTGTTAGATCAATTTCACCAGTTTGAAGGTTTCCTTGATACCTACCAACTGTAGGTTGTTGCAATAGTAGAGGACATCACATGAGAAGATATTATCTTTTTCCGTAATGTCAAAAATTATCAGCACTTCTCTCCAGCCTTCTGGGCATTTCAGCTTTCCTGTTGTTTTGAATACATCAGGAATTTTCTTAATTCTGCTCGAGAGTGCCTTCTATTTTTCCCTCGGATAGTTGCTGATTAACCTATCATGTTGGAAAGACATCCTTCTAGCTTTGATCATAAGGCTCCTGCTTCTGTTCAGAATAGGTTGATCATGTATCCTCATGTCGATCTCTCTTATTGTTGAAATATCAATAATGTCCGGCAATACTGCTTTGGCAAAATTTTCGAAGATTCTGGGGACTTCAATGAAATCATCCCTCAAGAATACTTCTGAATGATGAGTATTCGAGAGCGTGTATGACACCTTGAAGGTGATAAAGTAAGGCATGCTCTTGGTAGCGCTTATCGCGTACGCCCCCTCTCAAGTTAATAACAGTAATGAATGTAGTAGCGTGAGTAGGGATCGATCCCACGAGGAATGATTATATCTATGTGTTAACTTATGCAAACGAAAAAAATAATAAAAAAAGGATTTTGAAATCAATTGAATTAACGAATACTATGATGCAAAATTCAACTAGATGAATTAACTTATGAGAAAAGAGCGATTCTCGATTTTCGGTAACTTTACAATTGGTGTTTACTATCTCGGTCATCGATCTTCACAATAGTTCAAGTTGTACACCAACACAAGTATAAGCTCACTTGCACACTATTCTTCACTATCTTAGCCACTTGCAAACACAAATAGAGTAGGTCTTTATTAGCTTGTAGTTGGCCTAGTTATTGGCTTATGAAAGAAAGGGTAAAGATGCATCAAACAAGAGAGTACGGTGTTATGCACAATTTAAACTTCTCTCCTTGCATGATTTTTCAAACTTTGTTCATTTTCACACCTGGTATGTTTTTCTTTTCAAGGTACATTTCAATCTTTGTTTTTTCTCTTTTGTGCCTTGGCTCCACTTGGAGTCATGTTTTTATCTACTTTCTCAAGGCATCCATTTTCTTTCATGCATTTCATTCTTTTCATAATGAAGCTCACAAACATTTTAATCATTGAATACATAAGTTCATGTGAATGAAACACGTCATACTCCCTTCAAAGGTATGGATTTAACTCATATTTAGGCTCATTAGGGGAGGATGATAAGCTAATCAAAGAATGTTGAATGAGGGTCTTTTGTATGCTTAGCAGACAACCATTCTTTTTCATCAAGGCTGATAATGGGTACTAGTGATTGATTTTCTTTACATGGTAGGCTTGAAAGTCTCAAACGCATCAAAGATTGCCTATATCACTTTCATGTTCGCAAGTAGTCTAGACATACGCCTCAAGAGGATGTAGTTAAGTTCAGCATGTATTAGAGACTTCTTAAGACTATCACAAAATTCACACAATCTTCACTGAGCTATCTACACTTCACAAGTCATGACAATATCGTGCTCAATATATTCAACTACTAAGTCAAAGTAGAATTTTTATTAGAGTTCAAAGTGCTCCAAGGTTAACAACTCACCTAAGTTCAGAAACATGCATGTCCTCAATTAGGTTTCATCATGGGCTAGTGGTTCTAAGCATGTGTTCATTACTAAATACGAGCTTGAAATTTTCAAATTTTTCGATTTTTTTTTGTATTTTTATAATAAGAAAAGCAATAACACACCACTAATCCCTCCCCCTATTTAAATCTTACATTGTCCCCAATGTAAGGCAAAAATACAAGAAACGAGAAAAGTTTAACTACGAAAGCAATAAAAATATAAAAGAGAAAAGGAAATTAACTCCCCTTGGGTTGCCTCCCAAGCAGTGCCTCTGTTTAACGTCGGTGGCCCGACGCCAGTCCTTCATGATCAAGGTGGGTTATGACGTGTCACTCCATGCTTCTTCTTCCACCTCAATATCTTCTTGATTCCCTTAAACTTTGGTTTGTTTGTCTTTTAGTAGGCGTCAGTCTTTGTTCCTCCTCCATCGGAGGGTGTGTCTCTTCAACAGTAGGATCTTGTAAGTGAAGAAAGAGAGAGTCAGTAGTATCATGAGTCGATAAGGCAGCAATAGTATGAAAATTATTCACGAGACTGAAGTCCATACCTCATTTGTCATCAAGGTTATAAGTAGCCTTTCACATCTCCCACAATTCATCATTATCAAAATCATCATCAAATTTATCATTTATATCAATAGCATAACTAGAATGCTCATGAGTTTTAATGGGTTCATAGATATTGAATTTTGCAATCTCACCATTAAACTCCATTGTTAACATGCTGCTATTCACATCTATCACCGATTTAGAGGTTTTCAAGAATGGTCTCCCTAAGAATGGGGCTAGATGGATCACCATTTCCATGTCTAGGACATAGAAATCAGTGGGGAAAACAAAACTCTCAACGTGCACAATTACATCCTCTACTACCCCCCTAGGAATAACCATTGACTTATTAGTTAATTGAATCACGATATTATTTCTTTTCAAAGGTCCAGGTTTTAGTTGAGTATAGATTGAATAAGGCATGACATTAATTGAAGATCCTAAATCTAGCATTGCCTTCTCAATTCTAGTGGTTCTATTCACACAAGGGATAGAAAACGTACCCAGGGTCCTTACACTTTGTGGGAATGCTTCGTTGGATGACTGTGGAAACATTCTCACCAAGCGCTATCTCGGGGCACCCTTTGCGTTCCTTGCTCTTATCCACTTTCCAAACTTCTTTCAAGAATCTTGCATATCGAGGCACTTTCATTATGGCATCACGTAGTGGGGCGTTCTCCTCGCAGCGTCGAAACATTTCGTAGAGTCCCTTGATACCCTTGTCCTTCCAGTTCACCTTCAGTTCAAGGGGGAATGGGGTTCATTTTTGTATTCAGGGAGTGGATGGGACTTACCTCGTGGTTCCTCTTCTTGCATGGGCTCTTCAACGTCCTTGTTTTCCTCCATCTCTCCGTTCTTTGGTGGCGTCATTACCACCTTCTCCTCAGCTTCATCTTTGCTTATCTTCAAAGTGATGGCACTCACATTTTCCCTCGGGTTCACAATTGGCTGTGACGGTAGTCCATTTGACATTTGAGACTCCATGTGATTTATTGCGGTGGCCAACTGACCCATTTGAATAGTCAAGCTCTTGATGCTTGCCCTCGTTTCCTATTGAAATTTCACAGATCCATTAGCAAGTTCCTTAAGCATATTTTCTAGATACTCACCAGGTGTTGGAGTTGGGACGGTTTGTTGTGGCCTTTGGAATGGTGGTCTATATGGTGGTGGTTGATAATGTGGTTCAGCTTGATTCCCATATCTCAAATTTGGGTGATCTCGCCATCCTGGGTTATATGTGCTGGAAAAGGGATCATACTTTCTATTTGGCTGTCCCGAAAATCCGCCTGCTGCATTTGCTTCCTCAATAGATGGTTCTTGAAGTGTGGGGCAAGCGTCAGTTAGATGACTCGGTAGTGCACAAATTCCACATACCTTAGCACTTTGTCCAATTCCAATTGCAAGCTGTTTCACAATACCGGTTAAATCAATCAATTGTTGTTCGAGGCTAGAAACATTTACCTCGCCTTGCTTCCTAATCTTATGGTCAGATCGAGCAGTTCCAAACTGTTGAGAGTTGGCTGCCATGTAGCAATTAAGTGCCTTGCTTCCACTGGCGTCTTATCCACAAATGCTCTTCCACTTGCAGCGTCTACCAAGTTCCTGTCATTTGGCAAAAGATCCTCATAAAAATATTGAATAAGGAAATGTTCACTTATCTGATGTTGAGGACAGCTTGCACAAAGCTTTTTAAAGTGTTCCCAATATTCATGCAGTGATACCTCAAGGAGTTGTCTAATGCCGTATATATCTTTGCGAATATTCATCGCCCTTGATGCAAGAAAGTATTTCTCCAAGAAAGTTCTTTTCAGCTCGTTCCATGTAGTGATGGATCCAGAAGGCAAATAGAAGAGCCAATCCTTAGCAACGTCCTTCAAAGAGAACGAAAAAGCTCGTAATTTGATTTGTTCCTCAGTTATCCCGGTCGGCTTCATCGTAGTGCATATTACATGGAATTCCATCAAGTGCTTATGCTGATCCTCACCTGCAAGGCCATGAAAAGACGGTAACAGATGTATTAGGCCAGATTTTAATTCAAAATTTATATTAGTAGTAAGAGTAGGAAAGGTGATGCAAAGAGGTTGTTGATCCACGGTAGGATTCACTAGCTGTCGTAGGCTCTGATTCTCCGCCATGACAGTCCTATCTTCTTCTTCCTCAAGTATCATTGCTTCACTTCTTCTCCGGTGTAGTGTCCTCTCGATCTCGGAATCGTAGTGAAAATTATCTTCGTGATTGGATGATTCACCTGTACTCATTAACAAACCAAAGTAGAACTAAAAAATAAAAAAATAAAGTTAACACAAAAAGTAAACGCCTTCCCCGGTAACAGCGCCAAAATTTGATAGCGCTTATCGCGTACGCCCAAATTAACCCTCTCAAGTTAATAACAGTAATGAATGTAGTAGCGTGAGTGGGGATCGATCCCACGAGTAAGGATTATATCTTTGAGTTAACTTAAGCAAACGAAAATAATAATAAAAAAAGGATTTTGAAATCAATTGAATTAACTACTACTATGGTGCAAAATTAAGTAGTTGAATTAACTTATGAGAAAAGAGCGATTCTCGGTTTTTGGTTAACTTTACAATTGATGTTTACTATCTCGGTTATCGATCTTCACATACGATTCAATTTTCATATGAATATTCATCGTTGGACATTTAATCCAATAAGCAAAGTCCTATCTCACCTTAAGTTTAGTTAAGTAGCACAAGCGTTCTAGTTTAACCCTTATCAACAACCAATCAAAATACAAGCGATTAAGATTTAAATCGATGATAACATATAAACTAGTGAGATCGATGAAGCTAAACAACATAATCCAAGCGTCTATGTTTAATCTAGTCAATTGTTTTTCCTAAGAATTTAACAAACTCACAAGCGGAATTTTATCAATCTTGGTTTCTTCGTAAATTAGAGGGATCAAACGATTTCGTATTTGATATCTAATTTAGCGTTAAATTGTATGAACAATAGCTAGGTGATCAATCTAACAATCATGCATAACAATTATGACAATCAAATCAGAAAAACAATTGATACTCAATGAAAATCACCAATCAAAACTTAATCTCACAAGAATCGTAAACTCCAATGTATCGTCTTCCTCAACCGAGAATCACAAAGGTTTTTAGCTACTCATAACTGAATTAAAAACACTCAAATCTATTCTAGAAAACATTAAACTAATAGGAAAAGAAAGAATTACTGAAAGGAATCACTATTCCGGAGCGTCACTTCCGTCTTTGTTCTTCGTTCTTCGAGTCGTTCTTCAACAGTGTTAGAGAAAATATATTCTTCTTCCCAACTATGATGGTCTCCCCATAATAATGAAATATAGTCTGATTTAAGGTCACAAAATCGTTCAAATAGGGTGGGAATCTGATATGGTAGGTAAAAATCTATCCAAGATGGTAAAAATCGAGTTTCCTAATTTTTGAGGATTCTGGTTTCTCGATCGATCGCCGAATTTCTGCCTCGCTCGATCGATTGAGCTCTTTTGCTCGATCGATCGAGCACTCATATATTTTGTTGTTTAATTTTCTGCCATGCTCGATCGATCGAGCTCTTCTGGGCGATTGATCGAGCACCTCAAATAATTTTTATGCATTTTTCTTGGTCCACTTTGATCCCTTGTCAACTCCAATGCATTTCTTGATCCTTATTCGCCCTTGTTAGCTCGATTTCTTCGATTTCCCTACAATTACACAAATAAATTATTAGGTAGCATATGTATCAAATTATCCATCAAAGCATACCAAATCGTAGACAATTAAGCGTAGTAGATGTGTCTATTTCTAGTCACGTCAGCTCCTTTCTTTCATCAAATCACTTCTTTAAAATCTTGATGAAGAGTTTGAACCTTGTTGAAAACTAGATCTCCCAAATTGTATGCAATTCTAGGATAGATGTTGAAGGCCATCTTTCCCGCACACAAATTTTCTGCAACCGCTCCCAAACAAGAATCTTTGAGGTTCGGGATTCTCTTATCGAAGATTGCCAGATTGAGTGGCGAATCAATTCCTTCCTTAAAAGTTGCCTTGATGATTACTCTAATGGTTCCAATATGAATCCATGAGAGCGTGTTATCAACTTCTCTTTTAACGTTGTTCTTAATCTCCTGGATTTCTCTGTAGGGGATTAACTGCATCTCAATTTGGTTTCCCATTAATTCCATCGGGATTGTAAATTCACATGTTGTTAGCCTATGGATAATCTGATGCTTCTTGCTTCGAAGACCAATCATATCCATGGCTTTTTTCATTACTCCAATTGTAAATCCATCATACATCTGAAGCTTTGGCTCTTCCTTCATGATCCTCATAAGGGTTTTATGAGAAATAGTTGTATAATCATGGCGGGTCTTCTCTGATCATGTGCTGAAGGAACTCTTCTTCACTCTGATTCTGAGTTGATTTCATCTCCGTCATCAGAATAGATCTCTTCTTCGTAGATGCTTTCATCTGAGGGAATATCCTCAAATTGATACACCTGCACCAAATCCTGTAAACAGACAACATCCTCAAACTCCTTGGTATGCTCGAACTGTCTCACTCCACGACTTTGGTTTTTTGGACAATCTGTAGAGATATGTCCTCTGCTCTGCATGTCCAGCAGTTACAATCTTTGAAACTTTGATTCACAAGGGTATGAGTACGTTTGAAAGTTATTTTTATCAGTGCTATGCTGAACTTGCTTGATTAGAACCTGTTGACAAAGTTCTACTCATTGTTGGTCATGATCTTTGCCCATATCTGCAATTTTGGGCATTCTGTTTTGACCAGAACTTTCTAAGTCTCCATGAAGACCTACTATTCTTGAAATACTTCCTTGGGCATAAGGATGAGCTCTGTGCTTTTTCATCTTTTACCTTTGGGGGTAGTTTTCAATGATTGTAGGGATATCATATCCTATACAACAAAGAGGAGCTGTTTTGTTAATTCTGCTAAGCTTCTTGTAATTTCTTTTTGAGTTTTGCTTGGTAGAACCATTCCGCGAGCTTTACCTTATGAAATGACATTCTCCTGGACACCATCTCGATTGCATGGGGTGTATATTCCTGGATAAACATTTCTCTCCATGGGCTCGATATTTTGGCAAAGAACAGTTCTGCTGCATCTTTTTCTTCTATCTTTGCCTTCCATCTATACTCTGTAAAGAGTTTGATGTACTCGTCTACATAACAGATATCATGTAGTTCTAGGATAAGTAGAGCTTGTTTATATTTTTAAGCCTTCTATTCCTCAATTCCTTCAAAATAGCTTACCTAGATGAAATTTTTTTAAAAGAATTCTGCCATCTTGTCCACAATTTTTTTTAGGGACTCTCTGGCTAAAACTTCTTCTTTTGTACCTGGGTCTCCCATTTCCCAGGCAATCTTGACTGATCCTTCCAAACTCATTTTAAGAAATAAAATGAATCATTCTTTACTTAGATCAAGTGTTCTTGCTGCTATTCTCATTGCTAAACCCCATTCATCAATAAGAACTTCTCTTTTTTTGAAATTCAATATATCCATGTTGAGCATAAGCCCATATGGATGGATTGACTCTAACTGAGATTTCTCGTAAGGCGTTTGATTTAAATCTGGCCTGCGGGAACGGTTACTGTTCCAACTAGGGGATCTAAAGTTGCTGAGGTGAAATCTTCCCTATGTGGCAGACTTTGATCACCTTCGGTTGGAGTGTGTGACCCGAAACTTTCTTGTGGTGGAAGTCTTGTTACAAGTTCTCCCGTCTTGAATTCTACGAGATTCAATCCCGCAAAAGAATCAGCAAGATCACGTAGATCTTCCAGGTTAATTATTTCCATTACTTTGTGGGAAGTATTGGATCTCCACGTAGGACTGCAATCATTTTTTCAATCTCCGTCATGGGTCTTTGGACCTCCTTAGCTTTCCCTTTTTGGTGTAAACGGGGTTCTGTTCTGTAAGAAGGTGGCAACCTTCATCTGTTCCTTCTTCCTAAAGAACTTGGTCTAGATTCCAGCTCCTTGACTCGGGTTTGAACATCTCGAAGGTTTTCAATGTTTAATCATAATCTCCATATGACTTTGAATATGATGGACCTGTGTAGGGACATGGTATTGAAGGTAATCCATAATGCTGCACTGTCTTCTGGATATCTCTAAGATCTTGGGATATCTTAGAAATGTCCGGCTTGATTTCTCGAAAGGTTGGTTCAACCATCCTATTCGTCTGTTCCGGATCATGTTGAGTTGTTATGATCTGGAATCATGGGGTTGTGCTCAGGATGATCTCTCTCCTGGACCTCGGTAATCTCGAATTGTAGCTTGAGGTTTCTCCTGTAAAGGTCCCTTGCTACCTTTTCCTGTTCTTGATACTGGTATATGCTAGCCGGGCTAGCACCAATTTTCAGTAGAGTATTCCATTTCTGGTTGAATTGTTTAGCTTCGGCCATGTATCTTTGATTTAGTTCTTTCAATTTCTGGAAGTATCACCTGTATGACTTGCACCACGAACATTCGTCCGGATCCATAATATTTCTTGAATAGTCTCCTCCGTATAGGTTACAAATTAATATTCAAGATGTCATTATAGTATTTCCAGAATAAACCTAGGCTCTGTTACCAATTTAAACGGATCGTGTTGAAGTAAACAAGCTTAGCAACTTGCTTTAAGGGTATACATGGAATTTTAAAAAATTTGCTTTGGAAGCAACATTCCATGCTTTGGTATTAACACTACCCATAAAAATTAGTATCCCTTATATGATTATTCCAACACAACTAAGCTCCACATTGCCGTGAATCAAGAATTTGAAATTCTTGCACATTAGTGACAAGTGATGAATGGACTCTTTTATGAAACAATATTAATATTAAGTACCTAATAGTTCTCCAAACCTTCGTAAGCTCGTCATCGATATAAGGATGTCATCCTTAAAAGTAGTATCAAATAATCCGGCATCTTATGGACTGAAAACCTCCAATCAAATAAGTAAATTATGGGAAAGAGCAGCACATTCTATGAGGGGTGCATCTTTTCTTCTCTCTTTTTTTTTTTTTTTTCTGACAAACAAAGTCATAACGCATACGACTCTTTCTGTTTATATGGACGAATGATTTTGAAATATTTTCTCATAGTATTTTGTATTACCCAAAATTTTTCATGTAGCGTTGATTACCTGATTTCGGGAACCGAAATATAATAAATATATTTTTAATATATTTTTTTCCTAATATAAATACAAAAATCTATTAACTAATATTTTTAAAAGAATAAATTATAATTAGTACCCTAACAAAAATTTGTAACAAAACCCAGATTTTTTAAAATTTTATATTTTGGTAGGATCGGGTATTCGATACCCGATTTAAAATGTTCATCCCTATTTGGAACCGTAAAAAATTTTGGAAAAAAAAATCATAGGTTTTTTCTTGTTCTCTCTATAATTAGGCATTGACTATTTTCTCACTCTATATCTATGCTTCATTCTCTCTCATTAACACTTTTTGAATGGGGTTTTGTCTTAATAAATTCGGAAAAATCAATGATGGCTTCACATTCGCTTTAAATGGAAATTCTC
This sequence comes from Haberlea rhodopensis, assembly GCA_907163345.1. Classification (NCBI taxonomy): domain Eukaryota; kingdom Viridiplantae; phylum Streptophyta; class Magnoliopsida; order Lamiales; family Gesneriaceae; genus Haberlea; species Haberlea rhodopensis. Next base: position 5,904,268 of record CAJQUN010000028.1, on the reverse strand, counting down.
ATCAACTCGATATTTACCCATTTTTAATTGTATATTTATCTGTACTATCTTTTTACGCATGAGATTTTCATAGGCTTAATCAATAATGATATCACCAAAAATTGTGATTACCTTCTGATATCAACAGGAGATGAACAATACCTCCATGTTTCTTCAATGCAAATAGTAATGTCAATATTGCTTGGGGTCCTCACCTGGAATCATGAAGTAAAAGTAAGAAAGGGGGCTGGAAGTTTTTTCGGCTGGTCCCTCTGACGCTCAAGTCAGACAAGAAGATACGAGGAAGTATATACTCGTAAAGTAAGTAAAAGAATTATATATGAATGCCCAAACATGTAGATTGATCTGGTATTTATAGGTAGAGAACTAAGAGTTACCATGCAACAAGAATTCCTTCCATGTCTATCCATATCTTTATCAAGATATGATAAGATCTCGTGAATGCAATCAAATCCCTGATATTGCTCCGCAGATCTCGCACTTGCCTTAATTTAGGAGATATGTTTCTCTGACGTCCATGTATTGAGCAACTCATGAGAAGAGCTCGGGCAAGGAGCTCGGGTCCCAAAAGAGTTCGTCGTAACGGTTGAAGGAGGGCGCACAGGTGAGGTAAATCACGTCGGCCCAACAGGTCTGTCCTGTATAAAGAGGTTGGACAGAGAAGCGAGGTCTTCTGAAAGGCCACAAGGAAGCGACGTCGAGCTGACGTAGTAGACCAGAAGTTCGTATGTATTTAACCGACCTATTTTAGCTCTGAGTCGGTTCTTCCTATTCTTTGCTGATTTAAGCGGGAACCAATGGATAATTAATTGGAATTTTGAATTCAAAAATCCGACCGTTGAGGGCGCCTATTCGTATTCCGGGGTAAATCCTAACCGTTCAATGCACCAGAGATCAACGGCCTGGATTCAAGGAGACACCCTATATATGTAGCATGCCTGGTCCCCCATTATCCGATTTTGCAACTCTTGAAACAGATCAGCTCCGACCTCTTTTGCATCATTCTCCATTTTTCTCTTTCTGAAAACTCATAGGTACTTCTTATTCTTAGCTGTTTTATTTGAGAATGTTTGTTTTATTAGGGTGGTATATTAGTATGGTTCTTTTTATCACCAAGGGATTGCCCTCTCTGAGGAAGCTGGTTGTACAGACTGAGGAAGTTGTACGAACTGAGGAGGTGTTACGAACTGAGGACCTCAGGGAGCTGGGACCTCGTCCGGGCACGAACTTCAGATTGCTAAGGCAAGCCCTCAGCATAGATCGGAGTCTCATCCGGCAATTATCCTTGGTACGAACTTGACGTTCCTGCTTTGGATGAGGTCCAAATACGCAAGCTCAGCCAGGCCCATTCTGACCATGAATTCATATTACCCTCTTCATCCCAACGGCAACACCAACCTCGTGAGGGTTACTACATCTTTTACCGCGGGAGCTGGAGGCGGGTTTACGTTTTCCTCTTCTTAAGTTCTTTCAAGAGCTCAGTACTTTTTATCAGCTTAACCTCAGTCAGTTCTCCCCCAACTCCTTTGGTATTTTATGTAGCCTCGTAATTATTTTTAGGGCGTTGGGATTACCTTATGACAACCCCTCCCTTTCTTACTTCTTCCACATAAAGAGATCCGACGAGGGACCTTGGTATGTGACCAGCCGACTTGGCTGTGCTTTTGTTGGGGGGTATCCTATTAAGATCAAAGATTGGAAGAACTACTTCTTTTTTGTTAAACCTCCTCGGCCATGGGTATGTTGTACTGACTGGCTAGATCATCTCCCAGTTCTCCCCTCACCACCCAATAATTTCAAAAAGAGCCCCCTCTTCCTAGATGTAATGAGAGCCATTGGGGGCCACTGCTTCAATTTCTCTAAACTGTTGGTGGAGGAGCTCCTTTGTTTTGCTGGGCTGAGTCCGATCGATCTGTAAGGCCTCTCTACCTTAATAGAATCATAAGCGAGTAAACAGGGCTAAACATGCATTAAAGATAAGTTATGGTTCCAGTTGCAGCCTTGAGCTTAACAGGATTACAGGCCAAATTAAAACTTCAACAGTTAATTAATTACATTCCATCGATGAATGTTAACAATATAGATTTACACTACTCTAGAGTAGAGACTATACAAAATCCTGAATCCTAAATCACAAGGTTCCTCGAAGCTCACTGCCTCAACCCGGCCCATAGCCCTCCAAGTCAAAAGATGTACCTACAGGAACAACCCACCATGAGCATATACATCACCGTTTAACACAATTCAACATAATAATATAAATAAGCGCATGAGACGATTAATAAATATGCTCCCTGATTTACCACATTAGCACATTATCATTGTTGTTCCTGTTTCATAAGCTCATGCACAAAATCATTAGTTCACAACATAGTGATCGATACCACGTTCCAATTATAATCACAATATTCCACATTAATCACTTAGAATTGTGACTGTTCCGGTCCCAATACAACAACGGAATTTTAGGACCCCTCGCTTCGACATATAGCGGCATCATATGATATCCCTCGCTTCGACAATGACAGCGGCATGTTACCTCGCTTAGACATGACAGCGGCAAATATCATACTACCATCGCTTCATATGACAGCGGCAAGTACCTCCCTCGCTCGGAGATAAAGGCTACCAGAACATTCATCAATTCCACCACATTAATCAAACACAACAGTTGATTCCATTATCACAGTATATCATAATCATTTCACATATAACATCACATGTAAGGATTCACTATCCACGATATACAAAATCAGAGGTGTGACACGTTTTACCGTCCGATGCTCGTACGTCTCACTACGTACCTTAGTCTCAAAAGTGGAGAAGTTGAATAACTTTATCTCCTTGACGTTGTCGGTACCTGGGATGGTTCTACACAACCATACAAATCAATATTAGAAGCTAAACTGTGATGACCAGGGATTATAGGTGTTAATCCCGGAGTATTAATAATCCCTAAAGTGGTTTTACGTGGCGATTTGGAATTTAATCGAGGTGTTGGGCCTTCTGGGCTCGTTTAGTTGGGCAGTTGGGATCGTTGGATCCAGAGGTTGAGATTGTATTCACATTACGGTGTAAAACCTAAGAGTTGGGTTTTTGATGTGTCTCGGAATCTCGGGTGCTGTGTGAGCACCGATAGGGGATTTTGGAGTTAGAGAGAGAGTTTTTGAAAACAGATGATTTTTAAGGAATCATGATGTATTTGTGGGGCTATTAATTTTTCGGGGTATTTTTGCTATAAATACCAATTGAACCCAAAAATTTAAAGATATTTTCATTTCAGCCCCAATTCTTTCCCCCTCTCTCCCGCGATGCGACTCCCGCTGCTACAGCACCCCCGCCGCTTCAAGCGGTGCGCCCGCCGCCGTCCGGCCGCCGATCGGCGCGTGCGACCTACCCACGGCTTCGTCTCGTCCAGGCGCTCATTTCCCCTCTGTCTATTCGAAGTTTCGTCGCGTCTTGGAGTCGGATTTTGCTGGTAAGCGTCGATCCCCAATTTCTAGGGTTCTTCGATTTTCGTTTGATTTTGCTTCCGATTCCGTTGGGTAGCCTCCCTTACCCCTTTTTCATCCCTCTCATGTTATTCCCTGCTTAATTTGGTGATTTTGGTTCGAAATTAATTTCGAAATTGTAGGGTTTGATTTCGAAAATTTGGGGGTTTTTGGCAGGGGTGTTAATTCGTGCAATGGATCGATTATTGCATGTTTTAGGTGTATTATGATGCTTGATTGGGATCAAATTGAGAAGCTATGGTTCGAATTTGAAGAATTGTTAGGTTTCGAATTTAAAGGCTTGTTTGGGTTCGATTTTAAGGGGGTTGAATTCGAAAATTTGGGGGTTTTGTCAAGGGATGTGGATTCTTGCTTGGATAGCTTAATTTACATTTTAGATAAATTATGGTATTTAATTGGGTTCGAAATTGTGAGATTAGGGTTCGATTTTTGTAGGGCATTCTTGAACAAATTTCGATATTGTCTCATTTATTTCCTTCCCTGCATGTACCCTGCCCCGGGTCTTTTAAGAGAATAATTGTCGTGTGTTGACAATATTTTGAGGGATATGGGTGTGCTTGAGCATAGGTTACATGTTCGTAAATAATTGTGAATTATTTATCGTGTTAGCACATCATTCCTCGGGGCATGGAACTCGAGCAAGGTTTGGCTCGGACTTCGGAGATTTAAGGTACGTGCGACGTACGAGCATTACTATATATATGTGAAATGCATAAGGTGTTTTTGATTGCATTGAATGTTTTGCGTATGGTTATACATATATGTTGATATAGCCAAGGAATGACCCAAATCTTGATATCGCAGCTTGTAGCGTGCGTGACACTAGAGTAGGATGACTCTTACATGATATAAGGGATACTGGGTTTATATGACTATATTATGAGACATTTGAGATGTCTAGGTTTGTAGAATCATGTATTCTTCGTGAAACATTGAGATGTCTAGGTTCGTAGAATCATGTATTCATTATGAGACATTTGAGATGTCTAGGTATAATGGAAAGCGAGATTATGAAATCAATATTAGATATTGATATATCTATATTTGCATATATATGAACTTGGAATCATTCATTATTGATATTTGAGAATCAGGCATGCGATGTGTAAATCAATGTGTTGGTTTACTGATTTATGAGGTTTGATGAGTTTGATGATTGTGAGAACAGGGACAGTACACGGAATCCCGGATGAGGTTGCCATCCAGGGAGTATCATTTAAATTCATTAGCATTTACCTTTGTTGTAAATTATGAATTTCATTATTATGATTATGGGATTTTGTGTATTGGTATGCTCACCCCGTTGGGGGCTGTCTCTGTTGGGACAGGTGGACAGGTACATCGATGGCTATGGAGCTGAGCTCGAGCTGTTGATTTGAGGTACTCCCAGGATCGTGGTACCAGGGCTTGATGGAGCACGGTATCGTATAGAGTACCTATGTATACACCTGAGGATTTATACATATTCATGATGCTCGCATGTGAGCACGATTATACTTGTATATGGATTGTATATAAAGGCATGAGCCTATCTCTCTTTCATTTAAGGTTGCATGCAATTAGAGGTTGAATTGCTAGAATGATATGAGAGTCATTGGTGTATTATGTGTGGTGTCTTCCCTGGCTGGGAATTTACTTGTATTGCTGCTTTCTGTTGAGTATTATGCTTTCCCTGGCCGGGAATTTTGTTATGTGTTGTACTCTTTTTTTTTTTGGGATAGCTCTATTTATGGGGAGACTCTGCCCAAATTTTTATAAAAGTTTACAAATGTGAAAAGTGGCACCAAGGGGTTGGTAAAGGGCAAACATATGAGTCTTTCATTGACAGGCAATGATTAAGTATCATCAGAGCTTCCCGATTGACATTTTATAGAAAGCATGTACCACACATAGTGGTTAATACACTAATCAAGGTTTAAGGGCTTGGGGTCCTTACATTAGTGGTATCAGAGCAGTGGTTGCTCATTGGGGCTGTTAAGGGCCTAGGAAGTTATTGATAGCACATATTTATGCATGATGGCATTAATGTTGTATGACATAACAAATTGTTTATGTGCTCTTATGATATGAAAAGTGGTATTGCTAACCATTGTGGTTGCAGGAATCGTGTGGAACACGATAGGATGACATTTATAGGGATGTCTGGCACTCCGTGTATTATGTGCCAAGGAAGCTGGTTTTTAAGAAAATCCGGTAAAGGGATATTTCCGAGGTAACATGTACTTTATATTGTCTTGTTGACACATGATGAATGCAAAGTGGTGCATTAAGGTTATGGTATATGTTATTGTGCATTGTTTTTGCATATGCATGTTATGAAATATAAGAGGTGTATTTCTTGAGTCAAAGTTATCTTAGTAAGGATTTTAATGGCTTATGCTAAAGTCCATTGCATGGAGTAGCAACGCTAAAGTCCAGTGGAAGCGATGAAGAATCCCGCTTACATGGAGTAGCAACGCTAAAGTCCATTGCATGGAGTAGCAACGCTAAAGTCCATATGAAGCGATGAAGAGTCCCGCTTACATGGAGTAGCAAGAAGCATTAAATTGTACTAATGATAAGGGCTCAAGATGAAATATGGATTTAAAGAGGAAGGATGTCATGACATTGCATATCCATACGTTTATAATGTGTTTTTATTATGTATTGAATGTTGATGCATAGCGTATATGGCTATTGTTGTTAACCCTGATGGTTGCAGGTTACAGGAAATAAGGAATACGAAAAGGAATGATGATTATACATATGCACGGGCATCCCAAGGGCAACATGTATTATGTGGTTAGTCATTTAACACAAGGTAAATCAAGGTATGCATAAGATAGTGCATTATGATATGATACATGCTGATACGCATCGTTTTGCATATGTATATTGTGAAATATAAAGTGAGGATTTCAATGCTTACACTAAGGTCCATATGAAGCGAGGAAGGATTCCGCTTATATGGAGTAGTGAGAAGCATTGAAATGCACTGATATTTCACGAGTCCAGGTTATCCTAGTGAGGATTTCAATGCTTGCACTAAGGTCCATATGAAGCGAGGAAGGATTCCGCTTATATGGAGTAGTGAGAGGCATTGAAATACTACTGATAAGTGACTCAATTCGAGGTGTATTTATAGCGATGGTTCATTCCGCTATATCTATTGGCGATGGTTCATTCCGCCAGGTGTATTTATAGCGATGGTTCATTCCGCTATATCTATTGGCGATGGTTCATTCCGCCAGGTGTATTTATAGCGATGGTTCATTCCGCTATATCTATTGGCGATGGTTCATTCCGCCAGGTGTATTTATAGCGATGGTTCATTCCGCTATATCTATTGGCGATGGTTCATTCCGCCAGGTGTATTTATAGCGATGGTTCATTCCGCTATATCTATTGGCGATGGTTCATTCCGCCAGGTGTATTTATAGCGATGGTTCATTCCGCTATATCTATTGGCGATGGTTCATTCCGCCAGGTGTATTTATAGCGACGGTTCATTCCGCTATATTGATTGGCGATGGTTCATTCCGCCAGGTGTATTTATAGCGATGGTTCATTCCTCTATATTGATTGGCGATGGTTCATTCCGCCAGGTGTATTGATAGCGATGCCTCTTTCCGCTACTATGTGGACGATGATTCATACTCAGGTGTATAGCGAGGTTTCATGCCACTTATTATATGACGAGGTGTCATGCCGTCGATTCTATAGCGAGGGATTTTGCCGCTATGTACTCAGCACAGGATTTTGCCGCCTTCGAGCGATGGGTGCTGATTACGCACTATTATTGAGCGACGGAGACAGGTATGACGCTATATTGCTAGCGATGAGGTATGAGATATTGCTATTTTATTAGCTTTATTTTAGCTGGCATGCATTGATATACATGTTTTATTATGCCTATTTTACTAGCATGATAGTGGATTGACATACGCTGATGTACATGTATCGTCACTAGTTGACAATGTTTTAGATGCCATGAGTTGGCATGTGTCGTCACAGGATGACGATGACGATGGTGTAGGAGATGTCTTATTAGACATGCATCATCGTTACGATGATCGATGCGTTGAGTATACGTATTCAGTGGTATGCCTTGGGTGCCAGTACCGAGCACAAGGTGGTGTGTGCGGCACCGATTGACGTGACCCTTATACCGAGCGGGTTGCTCGAGGAATGGATGGATGCGCTGTACATGTGATTGTACCGCAGCTTACGATTGGGGTGATCATATTACGAGTGGTGATACCCTTGAGGTATGCTCGTTGGAATGGCTTTTGGCCATGTGATTTGACGACAGGAGTAATCATGGAGGAAATTACTCGTTTTCTGTCGATGTGACATGTGGTAGACATGATCACACCACCCTTGAGGGTGTAGGATGGGTCCTAAGGGAGTAGGATCAGGTTATGTTAAGTACATAGGGACATTGGAGTGTCCAGGGTGTATCGGCATTGAGGAATGTTGGATAAAGACCCGCTACTCTATTGAGTTTTCTTCCCATAGTATGTTATACCATGTGGAAACGTCCGTCTTGTTGGTAGGTTTGAAGTGAACCTAGAGAGGCAGCGACTGGTTTGTCTGCCGTGTGTGTGCAGCACCATGATGGGCTTGCTAGAGCCGTTACACTGCTCGTTGGAACCAAGTTTGGCAAATCGTAAGGTGATACGATGTGGATTGTGGTGGACTCTAGTAGTCACCATGTCATTGAGGTTAAGGTTGTTCATGCCTCACTGAAACGTGTATACGTTTATGTCTAATCTTGGAGACTTGTCTGGGACAGCTCAGGATGTTGGAGTACCAACAAGAGAGTCATCAGGTTGTTATTGACTCAATCTAAAGGAACCCGTGTATTGGGATACAATGGGTGTTATTGTATCCAGTTTTTCCGAACGATGGTTCGAGACTTGTGGATCTCGAGTTCGATGGCGTTTTTCCCTTGCGAGGAAGGAGGTAGTATTATACCTATTTGGGAATCTTTGAAAGATTCGGTAAGTTGGTGCAAGTGGTGTTGATTTTGGGAATCACACCGTGTATTGTTAATCGTCGATTATCATCCTCCACTGAGTGAGGAATGACTCAGATTTGACGGTTGTGTTTGGGGCTTAGGGATATGTGGTAGATACCCGAGCCGAGTGCATTGAGTATGCATGCGATATCAGTGCTTAGGCAGGTATACCGGTGAGTATACGGATGCCAGTTATTGATTTCCTCTCTGTTAAGCATAGAGTTATGCTATTTTAGGATGGTTAAATCTCTGATGTGAGATATGGAACACCTTGAGATTGGGAATCTCCATGGCACGATGATTATGAGGGATAATCGTGAAGTTAGTTGACTCCCTTGAAGAGGGATTTTCTTGTGAGGGTTAAGGTATTTCCCTTGTTGGTGTTTTCCTTCGAGTTATGCGACAGCCTTCCCAAGTTTGGATTGTTAAATCCGAGGATTTTCAAGGGATGGCAGGATTTCGGATTGGTTGAGTGTCGCTGACGACACAAGCGTTGAGGATGCAATGGGTTTATTGCATGCCCCTTAAGAATTTTAAACTCTGCGGAGTCTCGGTTGTTATTTATGATCAGGACGTGATTCTTGGAACATCCGGAGGTGGACATCTTGTGAGATGTCTTTTGTTTGAATTTGTGGCCGTGAGTTGCCCAAATTAAGTTGCAATGAGGCGACTACTCCTTCGATGGAGGAAGTTTGAAAGTGGAAACCAGGTTTGGTATGTGTACACCGTGGTTGTACTAGTGTTTCCCTCGTAACGATGTAGGTTAGACATCATGAGTCTTGATAAAGATGCCATTGGATGATATCTACGATAGAATCAGGAGCGATTCGAATCCTTACAGTTTCAGTTGACTAACTGCTTTTGGATTATTAGCGTTGAGTTGTACTGACGCTCTTTGACGTTATGATGGATTTGGAAGTCTACTCCACTCCAGAGATTGACACGAGGTCAACGTTCTTACGGTTGAGGTGTCATTCAGGACGTGTTCGTACTGTTGTATTAGATCGAAGGATGACTGTCCGATCTACAGTCGTAAGTATTGGTTGATTTGCAGTCATGAGAGGCTGACTTCTGGGATGACCCGCATCGAGGTACGTTTCGCCTCTTGGGTGATATGTTGGTTTTGGTATGTTGCTCTGTTTCAGAGTTTGATGAGAGGTAAGTATCCTCGCGTTTATTAATACGATTCTGATATGGTCAGGAATCGAGGTTATGGCTTCATGTTGTTGTGTAGCCTGGGTGTTACGTGATACACCAATGCTAATTTCGAGGACGAAATTCTTTTAGTGGGGGATATTGTGATGACCAGGGATTATAGGTGTTAATCCCGGAGTATTAATAATCCCTAAAGTGGTTTTACGTGGCGATTTGGAATTTAATCGAGGTGTTGGGCCTTCTGGGCTCGTTTAGTTGGGCAGTTGGGATCGTTGGATCCAGAGGTTGAGATTGTATTCACATTACGGTGTAAAACCTAAGAGTTGGGTTTTTGATGTGTCTCGGAATCTCGGGTGCTGTGTGAGCACCGGTAGGGGATTTTGGAGTTAGAGATAGAGTTTTTGAAAACAGATGATTTTTAAGGAATCATGATGTATTTGTGGGGCTATTAATTTTTCGGGGTATTTTTGCTATAAATACCAATTGAACCCAAAAATTTAAAGATATTTTCATTTCAGCCCCAATTCTTTCCCCCTCTCTCCCGCGATGCGACTCCCGCTGCTACAGCACCCCCGCCGCTTCAAGCGGTGCGCCCGCCGCCGTCCGGCCGCCGATCGGCGCGTGCGACCTACCCACGGCTTCGTCTCGTCCAGGCGCTCATTTCCCCTCTGTCTATTCGAAGTTTCGTCGCGTCTTGGAGTCGGATTTTGCTGGTAAGCGTCGATCCCCAATTTCTAGGGTTCTTCGATTTTCGTTTGATTTTGCTTCTGATTCCGTTGGGTAGCCTCCCTTACCCCTTTTTCATCCCTCTCATGTTATTCCCTGCTTAATTTGGTGATTTTGGTTCGAAATTAATTTCGAAATTGTAGGGTCTGATTTCGAAAATTTGGGGGTTTTTGGCAGGGGTGTTAATTCGTGCAATGGATCGATTATTGCATGTTTTAGGTGTATTATGATGCTTGATTGGGATCGAATTGAGAAGCTATGGTTCGAATTTGAAGAATTGTTAGGGTTCGAATTTAAAGGCTTGTTTGGGTTCGAATTTAAGGGGGTTGAATTCGAAAATTTGGGGGTTTTGTCAAGGGATGTGGATTCTTGCTTGGATAGCTTAATTTACATTTTAGATAAATTATGGTATTTAATTGGGTTCGAAATTGTGAGATTAGGGTTCGATTTTTGTAGGGCATTCTTGAACAAATTTCGATATTGTCTCATTTATTTCCTTCCCTGCATGTACCCTGCCCCGGGTCTTTTAAGAGAATAATTGTCGTGTGTTGACAATATTTTGAGGGATATGGGTGTGCTTGAGCATAGGTTACATGTTCGTAAATAATTGTGAATTATTTATCGTGTTAGCACATCATTCCTCGGGGCATGGAACTCGAGCAAGGTTTGGCTCGGACTTCGGAGATTTAAGGTACGTGCGACGTACGAGCATTACTATATATATGTGAAATGCATAAGGTGTTTTTGATTGCATTGAATGTTTTGCGTATGGTTATACATATATGTTGATATAGCCAAGGAATGACCCAAATCTTGATATCGCAGCTTGTAGCGTGCGTGACACTAGAGTAGGATGACTCTTACATGATATAAGGGGTACTGGGTTTATATGACTATATTATGAGACATTTGAGATGTCTAGGTTTGTAGAATCATGTATTCTTCGTGAGACATTGAGATGTCTAGGTTCGTAGAATCATGTATTCATTATGAGACATTTGAGATGTCTAGGTATAATGGAAAGCGAGATTATGAAATCAATATTAGATATTGATATATCTATATTTGCATATATATGAACTTGGAATCATTCATTATTGATATTTGAGAATCAGGCATGCGATGTGTAAATCAATGTGTTGGTTTACTGATTTATGAGGTTTGATGAGTTTGATGATTGTGAGAACAGGGACAGTACACGGAATCCCGGATGAGGTTGCCATCCAGGGAGTATCATTTAAATTCATTAGCATTTACCTTTGTTGTAAATTATGAATTTCATTATTATGATTATGGGATTTTGTGTATTGGTATGCTCACCCCGTTGGGGGCTGTCTCTGTTGGGACAGGTGGACAGGTACATCGATGGCTATGGAGCTGAGCTCGAGCTGTTGATTTGAGGTACTCCCAGGATCGTGGTACCAGGGCTTGATGGAGCACGGTATCGTATAGAGTACCTATGTATACACCTGAGGATTTATACATATTCATGATGCTCGCATGTGAGCACGATTATACTTGTATATGGATTGTATATAAAGGCATGAGCCTATCTCTCTTTCATTTAAGGTTGCATGCAATTAGAGGTTGAATTGCTAGAATGATATGAGAGTTATTGGTGTATTATGTGTGGTGTCTTCCCTGGCTGGGAATTTACTTGTATTGCTGCTTTCTGTTGAGTATTATGCTTTCCCTGGCCGGGAATTTTGTTATGTGTTGTACTCTTTTTTTTTTGGGATAACTCTATTTATGGGGAGACTCTGCCCAAATTTTTATAAAAGTTTACAAATGTGAAAAGTGGCACCAAGGGGTTGGTAAAGGGCAAACATATGAGTCTTTCATTGACAGGCAATGATTAAGTATCATCAGAGCTTCCCGATTGACATTTTATAGAAAGCATGTACCACACATAGTGGTTAATACACTAATCAAGGTTTAAGGGCTTGGGGTCCTTACATAAACAATAGCCCAATACCAAAAATTCATCAAAATTCATCATTTTCCGACTTTTAAACAGTGGCGATCGATCGCTACACGAGGCGATCGATCGCCTCACTTTTTGCCTTGCGGCGATCGATCGCTCCAATTGAGGCGATCGATCGCCTGTTGCGTTAAAAAGCTACTAGCCCTCGGCGATCGGTCGCGCCATTTAAGGCGATCGATCGCCTACACTTGATTTGCCCACTGTCCCTCGGCGATCGATCGCTGCATTTGTAGCGATCGATCGCCACAACCAGAAGTCGTGATTTTCACCATTTTTGTACCAAAATTTCTTCCCAACTTCCACAACACTTATACCAACAAACTCAAAACAAAAAAACACTAAAAACCTTCATCAAACATCATTAAAACACCAACAATCTAACATCCCACCAAAAATCACACTAACCCAAACAAACCCATTTCAAAATCCTTTAAAATCATTCCAAACTCAACACAAACACTTCAAAACAACAAAGGATGGTATATATACTCTTCCTAGGTCTCAAATCTTACCAAGAATCACAAGAGTGAAGCTTTTGCAAGAACTTCCTTCCCACCTTTGAGCCAAAATCGAAAATGAGGGGGAAAAGGGTTTGGGAAAAGATTTTGGGGATTTAGAGTGGAAAGAGATAAGGTGAAGTAAAGTGGTGGGGTAAAGGGTTAAAAACCCTTTTAATTAAACTTGTACCCCTACAATTTGTATGATGTATTTTATACCCCAACATGGTATTTTAAAAGCATTACACCACCATGCACCAAAATCCCAAATAAATGCACGTTTCACTAAATAATTGACTACCAACACATGTAAGCCATTAAAATGCCCAATTACTCAACATGCATACCACGCACCCTGAAATGCTCCACCCGTGGCCAAGCCCACATGTGACCAAGCATTTCCACATGATAATTAATTCCAACACATAAATCAATTATCCACATAATTAATCATATGAACATAATCAATGCCTTAAATGTAATTAATCATTTCGGGGACATCACACGATCTAACTTTGAGGAGGAGAGCTGGTATTTGTTTAAGCAAACTTCAATAGTTATTTTAAACTTTTAAGTGTTTTTTTGCTCGGTCTGGCTAATCTCTTTATTTGTTTTGTCATTCGGAGGACAGAATAATGAACTTGTTAGTGCAGAAGGCTCTTTAGAAGAGGAAGCAAAAGCAAGTCCCCACCCCAGCAGCTGAGGGAGTGACTATTGTGGATGTAGTAGCTGAGAGTCCTACCGCTGAGGAGGCTACCCTCTTCAGGAAAAAAACGGGCTGTACCACAGGATCTGCAGGTTCCTCAGCCGTAGATACACATCCTGTGAGGCAAGTTCGAGTTCGAACTAATCCTTCTGCCCCTCTGGCAGTAGGTGAGAAAGGGATTGAGCTAGCTCAGGTTGAGAGGCGTCGTGAGAGGGTGATGGAGGCCTACCGATGAGGAGTTAGGCTTGTTGGGGAATGGCCGAGCACAGTTGCCTTAGCTGTGGTTCGTGATCTGGATAATATTGCGGAAGCTCTCTACATGAGCCAACTGAGCTGGAGTGATCTTGTCATCCATACGGGTAGCCGTCTTACTGAGACCATGCTCTTGATGGGCGAGTTTACATCCGGGCTTCGTTCATCCGAAGACAGCCTCTGAAAGAAACCAAGGTGTTTGAGGCTATGCAGGACTCACTAGCCGAGGCCAAATCCCTGCATGAGAAGGAAGTATATGGGCTTAAAGCTCAGATCGACTGGATGACCATTTCGAAAGCTGGGGCCTGTTTCTTAATTGAGGTGCAAAAACACCAGTATGAAACTGATCTATGGGAGCTTTGTAATGAGCTAGCATTGGCCAAAGGGCTAGCTGACTCTGCTGCGCAGGAGCTTGCCAAGACTCAGAAGGAGGCGGACGAGGACAAGAACAAATCCAAAAAGCAGGTCGGAGAGAAGCTCCACTTTTGTTGAAGCTGGTTTCCAAGGATGTGTCAGTCAGATCAAAGAGCAAGGTTGTCTCCTACCTGACGTCTCTTTGGACTTTCTAGATATAGAGAAAGTGGTTGACGCTCTCCCTCCTGACCTCTAGATATGAGTTCCCCTTTTAAGCTCGCACTCCTTAATTTTTGTAACCTCCTCTTCTGATTTTAATAGAATTTCTTTTGTACCTTCATATGTGTTCGGTTTTATCTGGGCTTTATTAATCAATAACCTCGCAAGGTAAAGTAATTCGGCTAATTTTTGATTAATTACCTCGTAACAGTAAAGTAAAAACAGATAAGACAAAGCACGTAACAGCTCAGCTAAACAAATTAATGACCCCGTAGGGGCAAAGTAATAACAGCTAGGACCAAGCGCGTAACAGCTCGACTAAGCAAATTAATTACTCCGTAGGGGCCAAGTAAAAATAGATAGGACCAAGCACGTAACAGCTCGGCTAAGCAAATTAATTATCCCGTAGGGGCAAAGTAATAATAGCTAGGACCAAGCGCGTAACAACTCGGCTAAGCAAATTAAGTACCCCATAGGGACAAAGTAATAACAGCTAGGACCAAGCGCGTAACAGCTCGGCTAAGCAAATTAATTACCCCGTAGGGTTGGGTGAAAAATCCTTGAGATAGGGCGAAGACCCTTGGACCCGACGTACCCAGGTTTGAGGTGAGCTCTTCGTAAACAAGCTCATAAGATGTGGTGAAAAACCTTGGACTTGGCGTAGCCAGGGTTGAGGTGAGCTCGTCGTAAACAAACTCCTGAAATGGGTGAAAACCCTTGGACCTGGTGTAACCAGGGTTGAGGTGAGCTCGTCGTAAACAAGCTCCTGAGATGGGTGAAAAACCTTGGACCTGGCATAACCAGGGTTGAAGTGAGCTCGTCATAAATAAGCTCCTGAGATGGGTGAAAACCCTTGGACCTAGCGTAACCAGGGTTGAGGTGAGCTTGTCGTAAACAAGCTCCTGAGATGGGTGAAAAACCCTTGGACCTGGCGTAACCAGGGTTGAGGTGAGCTCGTCGTAAACAAGCTCCTGAGATGGGTGAAAACCTTGGACGTGGCGTAACCAAGGTTGAGGTAAGCTCGTCGTAAACAAGCTCCTGAGATTGGTGAAAACCCTTGGACCTGGCGTAACCAGGGTTGAGGTCAGCTCGTCGTAAACAAGCTCCTGAGATGGGTGAAAAACCCTTGGACCTGGCGTAACCAGGGTTGAGGTGAGTTCATCGTAAACAAGCTCCTGAGATGGGTGAAAAACCCTTGGACCTAGCGTAACCAGGGTTGAGGTGAGCTCGTCGTAAACAAGCTCCTGAGATGGGTGAAAAACCCTTGGACCTGGCGTAACCAGGGTTAAGGTGAGCTCGTCGTAAACAAGCTCCTGAGATGGGTGAAAATCCCTTGGACCTGGCGTAACCAGGGTTGAGGTGGGCTCGTCGTAAACAAGCTCCTGAGATGGGTGAAAAACCCTTGGACCTGGCGTAACCAGGGTTAAGGTGAGCTCGTCGTAAACAAGCTCCTGAGATGGGTGAAAACCCCTTGGACCTGGCGTAACCAGGGTTGAGGTGAGCTCGTCGTAAACAAGCTCCTGAGATGGGTGAAAAAACCCTTGGACCTGGTATAATTAGGGTTGAGGTGAGCTCATCGTAAACAAGCTCCTGAGATGGGTGTAAACCCTGGACCTGGCGTAACCAGGGTTGCGGTGAGCTCGTCGTAAACAAGCTCCTGAGATGGGTGAAAACCCTTTAACTATGTAGGCAACAAATTATAAAATATTCTCAAAATTGTATTAAAATAATGAAAGGGTAAATCATTCAAAAACATAATCTTTGCAACAAAAGAAAACTAAAAAAACGTGAACTAAGAATAATATTTGCGGAGGTGATATACGTTCCAAGGCCTCTTTAATGTCTTCCCATCAGGGCCTTCTAGGTAATATGCCCCTGAACTTAATTTCTCTACTATCTTGAAGGGACCCTCCCACTTAGGATCTAGCTTGCCCACTTGCACCTCTTGCACCTTTCTCAGCACTAGGTCTCCGGCCTGGAAACATTTTTGAATAACTCGCCAGTTATACATCCGTGCAATGCGGTTACGATAGGCTTCCATCCTGATGGTGGCAGCTTCCCTTTTTTCTTCAATTAAATCAAGATCGGCGGCTCTTCTCTCACTGTTCTGATCGTCATAGAAATGTATTCTTGATGATTCCGCTCCAATCTCAGATGGAAGTACTCCTCAGTTCCATAGACCATATTGAAAGGTGTTTCACCTGTTCCCATCTTTGGGGTAGTTGATAGGACCACAGAACTTTGGGTAGTTCTTCAACCCAATTTCCTTTTGCTTTCCCAAGCCTAGCTCTAATGCTCTGTGCCAGAGACCTGTTGGTGACCTTTACCTGACCATTGCTTTGAGGGTAAGCGACAGAAGTAAAGACCTGATGGATATTTAACTCTTCACACCATGTCCGGAGTAAAGCCCCGTGTAATTGTCTTCCATTATCAGAGATAATCTTCCTTGGGACTCCATATCGGCAAACAATGTTTTTCCAGATGAAGTTGAAGACCTCTTTCTCAGTGATTCTGGCTAATGGCTCGGCTTCGACCCACTTTGAGAAATAATCAATAGCCACAATTAAAAATATCTTCTGAGCTCTACCTGTTGGAAATGACCATATTATATCAACGCCCCACTGATCAAATGGGCTTGTTGCCACAATTGCTTTCATCATCATGGTTGGCTGATGCTGAACGCTAGAGTGTGTGACACCCCTTACACATATAACACATACACATGAGGCATATAATATAATATTTAATGGCAGCGGAACTTGCAATCTCATAACATCTAATCAAGACATTTATCATAATATATTTTACAAGGCATATAGATATATGTATGCCACAAAAATAATCAAGGTTGTACCCCTCACAACCCAACAAGAAACATGTTTTATTTTGTATGCAAGAGAATTAAGAGACATGAAGTGTGTAGTGAGATATAACTTTGGTGTGTATTTACCATACATTTGAAGGGATTTACATTTGAAGTGGAGTTTGCATGTGGTGTGGATGTGAGTTACATGTCATGTGAATTTAAGTTTGTGGTAGAAGAGGTTATATGAAAGGTAAAATCAGATTTTACATCACATACTTACACCATAAACACCTACAAATCTCTACACTTTCTTTGGACTCTTTTGAGGGTTTGGTTTGGAGTTACACTTGCAAAGACTTTGGAACCTAAGAGGAAGTGATTTACTTGGTAAGGAGAATACCCTTTCATTACTTTATCATGGTATTCAGAAGTTCTTTGGTTGTGTCTGAATTTTGAAGCATGAAAGCATGTGATGGTTCTTTGTTGCTTAAAGTGTATATGAAGCTAAGACACAAGGTGTAAAAGTATGTAAACATGTTTGTTTGATAAACATGCTTTCAAATTTGTAAACTCATCTTCCACTGTGGAAGGACATGACACATGATCAGAGATTGTCCTCAAGATGGGGGGACAACAGATGAGAGGGAATATATCAGAGAGTACAGTGCAGCAGAGACCACGGGGTGTACCACGGACTGGTGGAGGACAGAGAGTAGGACCACGTCAGGCTCAGGTGTATGCACTGAACAAGGAGCAAGCATAGGCAACTCCTGATGATGTGATTGCGGGTAAGTGTAGTTTATTTACTTATCCTGCTTTACTTTTGATTGATACTGGTGCATCACATTCATTTGTTGCACAAGCGTTCATTGACCGGTATCATATATGCTCGTCTCCACTATTGATGCCTCTGTATGTCTCGACACCCATGAGAACTACTGTGATGGCTTGTCAGAGTGTGTCTGATTGTGTTATTCAGTTTGATACTGAGTATGGGATACAGGCTGATTTGATTTTGTTAGACATGATGGATTTTGATTGTATTTTGGGTATTGATGTGTTGAGCAGATATAAACTGTTGTAGATTGTTGTCTGAAGACAGTTAGATTTCAGCCTGATACTGGAAATCAATGGATATTCCATGGACAAGGATCACATGCTAAGATTCCATTGATATCTGCTCTTCGAATGTCTCGTTTGTTAGAACGTGGACATACGGGATATGTAATATATGCTGTGAATGTCACGGATAAGAAAGTAGAACGAAGAGTGGAGGATATACCAGTGGTTGCAGAGTATGCAGATGTATTTCCAGATGAGATTATGGGATTTCCGCCAAGTCGAGAAGTAGACTTTGGTATTGAGTTAGTGCCTGGTACTTCTGCAATCTCACGAGCACCATATCGAATGGCACCTTAGGAATTGAGAGAGTTGAAAACCCAATTACAAGATCTATTGGACAAGGGGTACATACGTCCTAGTGTATCGCCTTGGGGTGCTCCGGTATTGTTTGTCAAGAAGAAGGATGGTTCAATGAGACTTTGCATTGACTATAGACAGTTGAACAAAGTAACTATAAAGAATAAATATCTCTTCCCCGTATTGATGATTTGTTTGATCAGTTACAGGGATCTACAATCTATTCTAAGATTGATTTGAGATCTGGATATCATCAAATACGTGTGAGGGAAGGAGATGTACAAAAGATAGCATTTAGAACTCGCTATGGACATTATGAGTTCCTAGTGATGCCATTTGGTGTGACGAATGCTCCAGCTGTCTTCATGAGCTTGATGATTCGAGTTTTTCAGGAATACCTTGATCAATTTGTCATTGTATTCATTGATGATATATTGATCTATTCTCGGAGTGAAAATGAACATGTCCAACATTTACATATGGTGTTACAGTTATATGCCAAACTCAGTAAGTGTGAGTTTTGGTTGACCAGTGTAGGATTTTTGGGACATGTGATATCTAAAGATGGTATATCAGTTGATCCAAGAAAGATAGAAGCTGTGTTGAATTGGTCATCACCTACTTCTGTGCCAGAGATTCGTAGTTTCTTAGGTTTGGCTGGATACTATAGACGGTTTGTTGAAGGATTTTCAGCAATTGCCAAAACACTTACACAGCTAATACAGAAGGGAGTACCATTTAGATGGTCAGACGCATGTGAACATAGTTTTCAGGAATTGAAACATCGGTTAACTACTGCTCCAGTGTTGATTATTCCATCAGAGCATGACAGGTTTGCTATTTACATTGATGCATCATTACTTGGTTTGGGTTGTGTTTTGATACAGGATAAACATGTAGTGGCTTATGCATCACGACAGTTGAAGCCACATGAAATGAAATATCCAGTGCATGATCTGGAGTTGGCTGCCATTATCTTTGCTTTGAAGATATGGCGACACTATTTATATGGTACGCCGTTTACCATATATACTGATCATAAAAGTTTAAAGTTTTTATTCACTCAAGCAGAGTTGAATATGAGGCAACGGAGATGGATGGATCTCTTAAAGGATTATAATTGTGAGATCGAATATCATCCAGGAAAGGCTAATCTCACAGCAAATGCCTTAAGTCGAAAAGTTCATAATATTGCTAATGAGATGATGCATTTATCAGCTTTGATGACTTCTTGTTGTACCTTGGGTTATGACTATGATATTGAAACAGAGCCAGTACGGGTATCAACATTGTTGGTTGAACTCGATATCTTTGAGAAAATCAGAACGGCACAAGTTACTGATGATGAGGTACAGCATTGGAAGGAAATGTTATGTCAGGGACAAACATCTCAATTTGTACTTGGAAGTGATGGAATTTTGAAATATAGAAATTGTTGGGTAGTACCTGCTGCATTAGGACTATGCCAAGAAATATTACAACGTGCACATTGTAGTCGCTATAGTATACATCCTGGAGGAAAGAAAATGTATACAGATTTGCGTACCCAATTCTGGTGGAAACGCATGAAACAAGATGTGTTGAACTTTGTGAAACGGTGTTTGATCTGTCAACAAGTAAAAGTAGAACGACAAAAACCCGGAGGTGAATTGAGGAGTTTGGAGATTCCTCAATGGAAATGGGAACATGTTACAATGGATTTTCTTACCCATTTGCCACGGACTTCCTCTGGCTTTGATGCAATTTGGGTAATTGTTGATAGACTGACAAAAGTAGCTCACTTCATACCTTATAGTATGACATTTACTTATTTGAAAATGGCTCAGTTATATATTCAAAATGTAGTGAGACTACATGGCATACCAGTTTCAATTGTATCGGATAGAGATCCGAGATTTGCTTCTCCTTTTTGGGAAGGATTACGTCAGCAGTAGGGACGAAAGTACGATTTAGTACAGCGTCAGACAGATGGACAGACAGAGCGTACGATACAGACACTTGTGGATATGCTGCGTGCCTGTGTATTGGAGTTTGATAACTCTTGGCAAGAGTCGTTGCCATTAGTGGAATTTTCATACAATAACAGTTATCAAACTAGTATTCAGATGGCACCATTTGAGGCACTGTATGGGCGACGCTGTAGATCGCCATTATATTGGGATGGTGTTGATCAGATTGCACTTCAGGGACCAGAAATGCTACGTGAAATGGAGGAGAAAGTGAAACTGATCAGATTGAAATTACAAAGCTGCTCAGGATAGACAAGCTGCTTATACCAATAAGTTACGTAGACCACTTGAATTCCAAGTTGGTGATCAAGTATTTTTGAAAATCTCACCTTTTAAAGGTGTGGTACGATTTGGTAAACGTGGAAGGTTGTCTCCACGATACGTTGGTCCGTATGAGGTGTTACAACATATTGGTACGTTGGCATATCGATTGGCACTACCGCCAGCATTGAGTAGTATCCACGATGTGTTTCATGTTTCACTGTTAAGGAAATATTAACCAGATCCGGGTCATGTATTTCCACCATCTGAAGTACAGTTGGATACAGACGTATCATATGATTCTGGATAGAGCTGAGCGGACATTGATACCAATGGTAAAAGTATAGTGGGATCGACGGGGGTGTCGAGGAGGCAACGTGGGAGACAGAGCAGCATATGATACATCAGTATCCTGAGTTATTTACTGGTATGACTTTATAGTTTTATACTATTGGTAAGTAATTACTGCAATGTTGGATATATAATAATGTTTCTTATCTTCTTGCAGTAAGATGGTTGATTTGAGTATCTATATATATGCATGATATGTGTGTGCAATTTCGAGGATGAAATTCAATGAGTAGGGGAGACTTGTAATGCCTCGAATGTATGATCGTACTTGTGGCTTTCATAATGACGATATGATGAGAACTCGGGTTCGGGTTGAACTGAGTGATGATTGATTTAATAAAAGCATGACTTATTTATGAGAGTTCAATATGAAGTTGTAGCAAGTATGAGGTAACATAAAACAAGAAACATAGGAGATATGTGAGTTGTGAACAAAGATATCTATGTTCTTGAAATATTGATGCATGTTTTATTTTATATGCAGAGAATTAAGAGACATGAAGTGTGTAGTGAGATATAACTTTGGTGTGTATTTACCATACATTTGAAGGGATTTACATTTGAAGTGGAGTTTGCATGTGGTGTGGATGTGAGTTACATGTCATGTGAATTTAAGTTTGTGGTAGAGGAGGTTATATGAAAGGTAAAATCAGATTTTACATCACATACTTACACCATAAACACCTACAAATCTCTACACTTTCTTTGGACTCTTTTGAGGGTTTGGTTTGGAGTTACACTTGCAAAGACTTTTGGAACCTAAGAGGAAGTGATTTACTTGGTAAGGAGAATACCCTTTCATTACTTTATCATGGTATTTAGAAGTTCTTTGGTTGTGTTTGAATTTTGAAGCATGAAAGCATGTGATGGTTCTTTGTTGCTTAAAGTGTATATGAAGCTAAGACACAAGGTGTAAAAGTATGTAAACATGTTTTTTTGATGTTAGAGATTTCATGGAATAAGTTGTAATGGTGGGAAGTGAGGTGTAGGAGAAACACCACGAAAAGAAGTAGAAAATCGCCATGGTTTTTCAGAAAACAGAGGAGGCGATCGATCGCGATGTTTGAGGCAATCGATCGCCTGTGGCTAAACATGAGAATGGCGGTGCATTGAGCGATCGATCGCTTCAAGTAGGCAATCGATCGCCTCAAGGCAGAATGATTTCCAAAGGGGTAGGCGACCGATCGCGTGAAAATGAGAGATCGATCGCGTCAAAACAGGAGATCGATCGCTAGGGTTAGGTTTTGAAAATGTAAGTTTTGTTGTAGAATTTAATTTTGAAGCCTATTGTAACATGTTATATTGTTCATATTGTCGTAGCATCATCACAGGGGACGGGGCAACGAGACGGTTAGACATTGACGCCTAATTTATATCGTTTGTGTCGCGGAACAGGTACGTTTTGACGTACGAGTATATGATATTATTGTGATGATGATGTGAGCATGGTATCATATGATTATTGACATCATATGCATGTGCATTCATGTTATTATATTGGTGAGATGGATGCCACAATAGATGTGTAGCGTATGCTTTGGCTGAGATCGGTGCCACGAAAGATATACCAGTGTTGGGTATATGCTTTGGCTAGGATTGTTGCCACGATAGGTATGCTACATATGCTTTGGCATGAGAGATATACGCAGGTTGGGTATATGCTTTGGCTGTTATAACATGTTAGGACGGTACTATGATATGTGCTTTTAATATGAATATGTGAGAGGGTTCCACTGACATATTGAGTTGAGATAGACATATCATATTGGTCTGGTTATAACAGGATGAGAATGAGACATGCCATGACATATTTGCATTTGATGATGCATGATACAGGACAATCACATTTGATGTTTATAGTGCTTTATCGTTTACGTTTTTATTGATATCGCACAGGGATGGTTGTTTATCTATACTCATGTTGTGTGATTGTTTCTGTAGGGACTCATAGACGTGGGAGGATGGGACTGTGAGTCTTATTCCGCTACGAGCTGAACCACTGCTTAGGAGTTGTTGGTTTAGGTTGTTTTGCTGTACATATGATGTATATTATGACATGGTTTTTGTCAACTTGTAACAACCTACATAACGAAATTCTTAATCAGTGTATGCTTTACTTAATTCTTACTCACATATGTATAATCAACTGATACATAACGGATTATGTAATGAGGACCCCACAAATAATAAGGTAAATAACATCATATAAATCGTATAACATCACGTATCAACATGTACATTTCAGAACTCAATTTAGTTCTTGCACATCATATTGCATTTATTCCAATCCATTCACCAATTTCACGGTACTCATAGAACACAAATCATATACTCATATAAATTAAATGCAAAGTTATAAGGATATACTCACAATCGATACTCCTATCTAGTAGGAATTGCTTAATTCGCCTTACTGGTGCCAGTATCGAAAATAAAACCTATAAGTGCATTTCAAATGCACAATCAAACTTAATATCATATGTTTACTATGAATTCATTACAGTTATGCCATAAATTTGTATAAATTTGAAACAATAACATAATCTCATTTTGCTTGTTAAAGATTGTTTATCATTGTTTACTCTATCACATATATTAATTTCATACTCTTTGGGTATTATTTCAAATTAAGCCATAAAATAAACATAAGAAAAAGTAAAGAAAAACTACCTCAAAAGAAAGGTAGCGAAGTTAAGATTCCAGATATGTACTTATTTTCTCGTTTTGATGTCGTTCCGAAATCCGAAAATCAACGAAGCTGGAACACATTCCTTTCTCTCTTCTCTCTTCTCGCTCACGACATTTACACCTACTAAAATGTGTGACTGTGTTCAAATCTATACTCTTAAAGCCGGTTCCCGATTTTTTTTTAAATTTTTTTCTTAGACCCTTCAACATATATTTATTCACTTTATTCAATATATTAAATTTACTCATTAAATATATTCATTATTTTTAAATGTTCTATTCATATCTATTCACTAAATTTAATCACTATTTTTTTCACCTTTCTAAATTTAATCAATATTTCACTAAATTTACTCAATAACATCAAATTTAATCAATATCTTAAATTTATTCAATATTTTCAACTCTTATTCAATCTAATTTATTATATTCACAACCTCTATGTTTTCCAATGCACATATGAAATGTCAAAATATATGCCATGATGCTTATGCATGATCATGTAAAGTATCGGGTCATGACAGAGTGTCTCTGACAACTATCACAAGATATAACCATAGTGTAGAGTCCTTCTGAATTGTAGGCCAAAAATATCCATCGAGGAGCACTATCTTTGCTAGGAAATATGCTTCTAGATGATTTCCACCACATCCCTCATGGATTTATCTCAATACATAATCTGATTCTTTCCGTCCCAAACAGCAGAGGAGTGGCCGAGCAAAAGACCTTTTGTACAAGATTTCTTCAACGAATATGAATCTCTGACTCCTCTGCTTCTGTAGGCTTTTTTGGGATCATTTGTGAGCTTAGCATGGGTAAGATAGTCTAAGAAAACTGATCTCCAATCATTTTCTTCAAGAGATTCGGATGGATCATCTTGACTAGGGTTAATTCAACTTGAAACACCACATCTCTGTTTTGCCAAGTGCGAAGAGCACTAGCCATTCTTGTCAAGCTGTCAGCTTTTCTCTTGGGATCTGCTTGAACATTACTTCTAGAAATCCCTCTTTGATTTTTCTATGATACTTGCGTATTGAATTAACTTCTCGTTCTTAACCTCATAGACCACATTCATCTGTTGAGCTACTAGTTGAGAATCAGAGAAGATATGTATGCACTTAGCTCCCACGTTTCTAGCAGCCCTCAATCCGGTTAATACTGCGTCATATTCTGCTTCATTGTTGGAGGCCTGAAAGTCCAATCGTACTGCCAGCTGGACCTCATCTCCACTGGGAGATACTAGCACAACCCCAATTCCACTTCCCTCATTACAAGAGGAACTATCAACAAATGCCTTCCATAACTCCTCTTTCTCGGGATGCATAGTTTTTGCAATGAAATCTGCCAAAACCTGAGCTTTGATAGTTGTGTGTGGCTCGTATTGTATGTCATATTCTCCTATCTCGGTTGTCCATTTGACTAGTCGTCCATAGACATCTGCACGACCAAGTATTTTTCCCATAGAGGTATTTGTTAGCACCGTTATAGGATGTGACAGGAAATAAGGCCTGAGTCGCCTACCTGTCATAATCAGCATTAGGGCCAACTTTTCGATCTCTGAATACCTCAGCTCAGCACCTTTTAAGGCATGAGATAAGTAATAGATATGATGCTGATCTATTTGCATCTCTTTCACTAGAAACGAGATTATTGCCCCCTCAGTCGCTGATAAGTAAATAAATACTCGCTCCGCAAGTAGAGGCTTAGCTAGTATATGGAGTTCGGCCAGGTATTTTTTCAATTCTTCGAATGCTTCCTCACATTTCTCATTTCATTCAAATTTATCTGCTTTCCGAAGTATCTTGAAAAAGGGTAGACTTCTATGAGCTGATCTAGAGATGAATCGTGACAAAGCAACGATTTTTTCTGTTAGGCGTTGCACCTCCTGAAGGTTCTTTGGAGGAGACATCTCATACATAGCTTTGACTTTTTCTGGATTAGCTTCAATACCCTTCTCCATCACCATGTAGCCCAGAAACTTTCCACTCCTTACCCCAAACACTCATTTCTGGGGATTTAACTTTAACCCGTAAGACCTGAGCATGGAGAAATTCTCAAACATGTCAGCTATGAGGTTGATGCCACTTTTTGATTTTACCAGAATGTCATCTACATATACTTAAACAT
The DNA here is from genome assembly GCA_907163345.1 of Haberlea rhodopensis. Taxonomy (NCBI): domain Eukaryota; kingdom Viridiplantae; phylum Streptophyta; class Magnoliopsida; order Lamiales; family Gesneriaceae; genus Haberlea; species Haberlea rhodopensis. The sequence goes on along the minus strand of CAJQUN010000028.1, from coordinate 5,878,203 downwards.
TTCGGCCTAACTGTTCGGAGAACACCTTGTCCATAAATCGCTGATAGGTAGCTCCTGTGTTTTTGAGACCCAAAGGCATAACAACATAAGAGAATGTTCCATCCGAAATGACAAAACTCACCTTATCTTGATCTTCCTCAGCCAAAGGGATTTGATGGTAACCTTGATAGGCGTCCATTAAACATAAGTATTGATGCCCTGAAGTTGAATCCACCAGCTGGGCGATTCTTGGTAACGGGTAGCAATCGCTTGGGCATGCCTTATTGAGGTCTCAGAAATCTATGCACATCCTCCACTTTCCCGAACTCTTGGGTACAAGGACCACATTTGAGAGCCACATTGGAAATTGAACCTCTCAAACATGACCTACCCGAAGGAGTTCCTCCATTTGCTCTCTTATCACTTTATCTTTTCAGGTCCAAAGTGCCTTTTCTATTGTTTGACAGGTCGGGCTCTTGGAAGCACATTTAACCAATGTTCTAAGATGTCAGGTTGATTCCACTCAGATCATGAGCTCTTCAAGCAAAAATATCCTCATTCTTGATCAGACATGAGATGAGTCTGCATGTCCAGTGAACCCGTATAAAGGAGTTGTAATATGTTCAAACTTTGACCCCTCTATCTGCATATTTTCTAAAGTATTTTTGAACAAAACATTGACTGATCTCCTAGTGTCAACGAAGATCAATACGACGTCATAGTTTGCTATAGTTACAGTGACAACTAGGGCATCATTGTGTGGTGTTACAACACCCTTAAGATCATCAGGCTGATAAGTGTGAATTTTACACTTATTGTGCTATGTTTTTGTATTGATTTTGGTATTGATTCCTGGATGATTTTACGCATTTTGGTATATTTTTGTGCATTTCAGGAATCTAGGTCCAAGGGGATAAAAGTGGAGGAAATAAGCTAATAATGTTGAAAAAGGACCAAACCGAGCGAAGACGTGAGAAAATGAACTGAAATCTCGAAGTATTAATTTTATACAGCTCGCGATCGATCGGCAACAACATCGCGATCGATCGCCGAGCTATAAAATGAATGCTGAACAGAATACATTGGCGATCGATCGGCAAGAACTCGCGATCGATCGCTATACAGTGAAGGCTCGCGATCGATCGCGAGGGAACAAAGATCGATCACGAAAATGTTTAATTTGGCTATCACGTCCAGTAGAGATTGAAGATCGATCGCGAGGGAACGAAGATCGATCGCCGCGAAGAGTTTTTGGAAAAATAAAGACTTTCCATGTTTGGTTCAAGGTGGACTCCTTCCCAATTATTGTTACCCTACATATCAGACCTAGGGACGAATTTTTATGGACTTTTGCCAATTTTTGCTGAAACCTAGCAGCCATTCCTCCATCCAAAGAAAGACCACAAATCATTGAAAAGCAAGAGCAACGCAAGGAACGAAAGAACGGAGCGACGCACGAAGCGACATCCTCGTTATCTTAGTATTTCTGAACTTGATTATTTTTTATTTCAGATTGTGATGTTAAATTTGTTTAAAGACATGTTTTTGCATTATAATTTGAGTATGGTTGTTGGCTAAGATTTTTGTCAAGACATAGGGGATCCCATGTTTGAACCCTTGAGTTAATTAACGGTTTTGATTTAATTTCTATGATCTTTGCGCATAATTTATGTTTTTAATGCTTGTAAAAGATTAGCTACCTTTTTCATGATATTGGTAATCATAATTGAATTGACCATAGGAGATTACGATACGACGTAATAAATTAGGCCGTAGGTTTTAGGTTGAGACGGACCAAGTAAAATCTAGCACACGTGTGATAGCAATAGATTTACCAAAATCGAAGGCTAGTAGTTTTCACGAAGCGTTTTTCGGTATTAATCATTCAATAAAGACACGGGAGTGGTTTATTGTAGATTAATGCTAGACTTGTTATAACCGGACCAAGGTATAACGAATGAAATAGGAAAACTCGTCAGCCTAGAACATAGAACTTTGAATCTTAATTAATAGACAACTTTTGGGGGATTACATGGGTGAACCGACGTCTTGATATTCGTTTATAATTTCTCTTCAATTATCCATTACTGCTGTTTAGGTTAACTTTTGTGCTTAAGTCAATTTAGTTTGATAATCATTCCATAATCGTAGGTTAAATATAGTAATTCTAATCGAACGTGGTAATTACTACTAGTCCATGTGGGTACGCCACTCTTTATTTTTAAACCATTAGACTAAAACTTGACACCGTGCACTTGCTGTAAAGAATCGCTACATTGAGAAATAATTGTTTAAAATAAAAGCGATCAAGTTTTTGGCGCCGTTGCCGGGGACTAGTTTAAGTAATATCATAGGAGATTAGTTGACTATAATTTAGCCATAATTTTTTATTTTTACTATTATTACGGTTTACACGATTTCACTACTGTTGTTCCTTCGTTGTGTTGAATTTTGCAGGAAGTTGTCTTTGTAGTGCATGTTACGAAGTGACAGACCTATACTAGAGCCACTTGACTTAGAGATTGAACGAACTTGCAGAAGACTTCGGAAAGAAACTAGGGAGATGACCGAGCATAATCGAGGGAATGGTAATGGAAACAACGAAGAAGTGCCAATGACAAGATCCATGATGGACTATGCACAACCATCTTTTCAAGGCACCATGTCTAGCATCACAAGACCAAGGATTCAGGCTAATAACTTCGAGATCAAGCCTGCCATAATTCAGATGATTCAACACTCTGTGCAATTCGGAGGATCGCCTACTGATGATCCTAATGCTCATATCTCCAACTTTTTGGAGATCTGCGACACGTTCAAGCACAATGGCGTCACTGACGACGCCATCAGGTTACGACTCTTTCCATTTTCTTTAAATGATAAAGCTAAGAGTTGGTTAAATTCATTGCCTGCAGGATCGATCACTACGTGGGAGGGGATGGCGCAGGCATTCTTATCAAAATACTTCACCCCTTCCAAGACAGTTAAGATGCGCAATGACATCACCACACTCATGCAGCATGATCCGGAGACACTGTATGAAGCTTGGGAGCGTTTCAAAGATCTACTTCGAAGATGTCCACATCATGGCCTTCCGATTTGGCTTCATGTACAATATTTTACAATGGTTTATTTTCTGCTAATAGATCCATGATTGATGCAGCAGCAGGAGGTACCATTATGAGAAAGTCACCCGAGGAAGCTTACACGCTCTTGGAAGAGATGGCATCCAACAGTTACCAGTGGCATTCTGAGAGGATTGTGCCAAAGCGGCCAATTGGGATGCATCAAGTGGATGAAGTGACGTCAATACAAGCTCAATTGGAGGCTTTGAACAAGAAGATTGACAGTTTGAGCATGACAACCATGCAAGCTCAAGTGATCATGTGCGATTATGTGGAGGCAACCATCCAAGCACGGAATATCAGGCAGGTAATCCTTTTATGCAATCTAATGAACAAGCAAATTTTGTAGGAAATAGACCACCACAGGGTAACTCATACTCCAACAATTATAACCAACCGTGGAGGAATCATCCGAACTTCTCTTGGTCCAACCAAAAGAATGTCTTGAATCCACAACCTCCACCGGGTTATCCACCAAAGCCGAGTATGGAAGAGTTGCTATCATGACGATGACGGAGAATAGGATGCAAAATCAAGATACATCAATTAAGAACTTGGAAACTCAAATGGGGCAAATGGCAAATATGTTAGCGGGAAGAGCACCAGGGAGCTTACCGAGTGATACGAGAAAGAACCCCCGAGAGAAAGCCAAGGCGATCTCATTGAGGAATGGAAAAGAAATTGGATCACAGACTGAAGATCGGGACGATGAGTACGAAGTTGAGTTGGAAGGTGAGTATGACATTCAGACACGTGAAAATGGTAAGTCTACTACTACCACTACACCTATTACACCAACCAAGAAGGTACAAATCCCTCCCCCATTTCCTGCTGCATTAAAAAGGGCAAAGGTAGATGCTAGTTTTGCTAAATTCTTAGAATTTTTTAAGAAATTACAAATAAATATTCCATTTGCTGATGCTTTACTTCAAATGCCTAGCTATGCTAAGTTTTTGAAAGATATTCTGTCAAATAAGAGGAAATTGGGTGAGCATGAGACGATTAAGTTACCTGAGGAGTGTTCTGCGGTTGTCCAAAACAAACTGCCTCCTAAGTTGAAAGATCCAGGGAGTTTTTCTATACCTTGCACAATTGGGTCTATTTCATTTACAAAATCTTTATGTGATTTAGGTGCAAGTATTAATCTTATGCCTTTGTCAATTTTCAGGAAGTTGGGGCTTGGTGAGCCAAAACCGACCACAGTTTCTTTGCAATTGGCAGATAGGTCTGTGACATACCCACGAGGAATCATAGCGGATGTCCTAGTGAAGGTCGATAAATTCATCTTCCAGGCAGACTTCCTTGTGTTGGATATGGAAGAAGATGCTGACATGCCACTGATCTTGGGAAGACCATTCCTCGCTACTGGAAAGACACTTATAGATGTCCAACAAGGGAAGTTGATCCTCCGTGTAGGGGAGGATCAAGTCACTTTCAACGTTTTTAAAGCTTTAAAACACCCACGTGATGAGCATATGTGTTTTAGTGTTGATATTATTGATGTGTTATCTGCTAATGTGTTTAAGGGAACACACAAGGATGAATTGGAAGCATGCTTGGTAGAGGACATTGAAAAACTGGGCAAACCGTCGAGTTGAAAGAGACTGTCATTTATTTGAACGCCAATATTTCCCATAATAGGCTTGTGAGGAACAACTTAGGCAAGTTGAGAGAGAGGAACATGAAGCCACAAAAGCCCTCCATTGAAGAACCACCAACTCTTGAACTCAAAACCCTCCCTCCTCATCTCAAGTATGTTTATTTAGATTTTAATTAGTCATTGCCTGTAATTGTCTCTTCATCTTTAACAGGTATAAACGAAGACAAACTACTTAGGATTTTGAGGGAGCATAGGAAGCATTCGGATGGAAAGTAGCGGACATAAGAGGGATAAGACCATCAACATGTATGCATAAGATCTTGATGGAGGATGCTTACAAACCCGTGGTTCAACCACAACGCCGGTTATATGCAAGAAGTGGTAAAGGCTGAGGTCATCAAACTGCTGGATGCAGGTATTATCTATCCCATTTCTGATAGTGCATGGATTAGTCCTGTGCAATGTGTACCCAAGAAAGGAGGTATGATTGTAGTTAAAAATGAGATCAATGAATTGATCTCTACTAGAACAGTCACAGGTTGGAGCGTCTGCATTGATTATAGAAAGTTAAATGATGCCACCCGTAAAGACCATTTTCCCCTCCCATTCATTGACCAAATGATAGAGCGCCTAGCAGAGTATGAGATCTATTGTTTTCTAGATGGCTATTCTGGGTATAATCAAATAGCTATTGCACCTCAGGACCAAGAGAAAACTACCTTCACTTGTCCTTATGGTACGTTTGCTTTTAGGAGAATGACATTTGGATTGTGTAATGCGCCTGCAACTTTTCAAAGATGTATGATGTCTATTTTTCATGATATGGTTGAAAACTTCTTAGAGGTCTTTATGGATGACTTTTCTGTCTTTGGGGATTCTTTTGATGCTTGCTTAAATAATCTTGACTTAGTACTAACAAGGTGTGAAGAGACGAATTTGATACTAAATTGGGAGAAATTTCACTTCATGGTACAAGAGGGAATAGTCTTGGGACACAAAATATCCCACAAGGGTATGAAAGTGGACCGAGCAAAGATCCAGGTGATACATGAACTACCTCCACCAGTATCAGTGAAGGGGGTTCGAAGCTTCCTAGGCCATGTAGGCTTTTATAGGAGATTTATTAAAGATTTTTCAAAAATTTCCTCTCTCATTTATTGACTAAAGATACACCTTTTGATTTTAATCCTGATTGTGTGTAGGCATTCGAGACATTGAAGGAGAAGTTAATAACAACACCTGTGTTGGTAGCACCGGATTGGGATATGCCATTTGAGTTGATGTGTGATGCTAGTGACACAACTGTCGGAGCAGTATTGGGACAAAGACGGAATAAGGTATTTCATACTATTTACTATGCTAGTCGAACTTTAAATGAGGCACAACAAAACTATGCCACCATTGAGAAAGAATTGCTAGCAGTAGTATTTGCGTTTGATAAATTTCACTCTTATCTCTGTCTATCAAAAGTAATTGTGTACACTGATCACTCGGCACTTAAATATCTTCTTGCTAAAAAAGATGTTAAACCACGTTTAATCCGATGGATTCTCCTTTTGCAAGAATTTGATTTAGAAATTAAAGATAAGAGGGGTGTTGAGAATGTAGTAGCGGATCATTTATCTAGGATTGATAATATGATGGATAAACATGATAATGAACTGGAAGAAATCAACGAAAAATTTCCTGATGAACAGCTTTTCCAAGTTCTTGCACTACCGTGGTATGCCGATTTTTCAAATTATCTGGTTAGTGGTATCCTCCCACAAATGACCTTCTATCAGAAGAAGAAATTCTTATCGGATGTTAAACACTACATGTGGGAGGACCCATTGTTGTTTAAAGTTTGTGCAGACAACATGATCAGGAGGTGTGTACCGGAGGAGGAAATGGCATCTATTATGAGCCACGGTCATGACCGAGAGGTAGGGGGACACATGGGTCCAACAAAAACTGCTGCCAAGGTACTTGAATCGGGTTTTTACTGGCCTACCTTGTTTAAAGATGCATACAGGTATGTATCCACTTGTGATAATGCCAAAGAACGGGCAACATATCTAGGAGACATGAAATTCCTTTAAACAATATGCTTGAATGTGATTTATTTTGGGGCATAGATTTAATGGGACAATTTCCAGTTTCATGTTCTAATTATTACATACTTGTCGCTGTGGACTACGTTTCAAAATGGGTTGAGGCTGAAGCTTCACGCACCAATGATGCTAGAGTGGTGGTAAAATTTTTGAAAAAGAAAATTTTTACTCGATTTGGCACTCCTCGAGCAACCATATAGGTTAGTTTTTGGAAAAGCATGTCATCTTCCTGTCGAGCTAGAACACAAGGCATTTTGGGCAATAAAAAATCTGAATTTTGATTTAACTGTTGCAGGTGAAAAACGTCTCCTACACTTAAATGAAATGGATGAGTTTAGAAACCAAGCTTATGAGAATGCCAAGATCTATAAAGACAAAACAAAAAAATGGCATGATGCTAAGCTCAACCAGTGTGATTTCAAAGAAGAGGATTTGGTCCTACTTTTTAACTCCAGATTGAGATTCTTTCCAGGTAAGTTGAAGTCTCGATGGCAAGGACCATTCACTATCACAAGGGTATTTCATCCGGAGCGATCGAGATCAATGATCCAACAAAGGGCACCTTCACAGTCAATGGACAGCGGCTGAAGCACTATCATGGACATGATTTCAGTCCGCCTATTGTTGTCCATTTTGACGCTTAAATCGATTTGGTAATAAGTCCAGCTTGGGACTATAAATTAAGAACACCATGTTTTCTCCCTTTTTCTTCGTTTTAATTTTTTTAGTTAGAATTTGTTTTGTTTGAAATTTTGTTTCAGGGATTGTCTCCGTGTGTCAATTTTGCAGAGTGGGTGGAGAAGAGCGAATCCCGGGAGAAAAAGTGTTGATCTAAAAAAAATAAAATTCGGGCAGTGTGTTTTGGCGATCGATCGCCATACCACCGCGATTGATCGCCAAGTCCCGAGAAGAAAAACAAATTTTTTTTTTAAATTGGGCGATCGATCGGCAAGAACTGGCGATCGATAACCCAATTCCAGAAAACTCTCGTGATCGATCGGCAAACATCCGCGATCGATCGCGAGGTCATAAATTTTGTTTTTTTAATATCAGAATCAACATTTTACACACATTACACACACTAAAACTCGAAACCCTCCCCCAAATTCCCCAATTCTTCTCAACTCTTTCCCAATCCATCTTCAATCCTTCATTTTTCTTCAAAATTTTCGAAAGATATCTTCAATTCTAACATCAAGCCTCAATCTTTCACAAGAATTAGCTAGGGAAAAAGAGTTTTGAGCACCCTCCACTCCAAGTTGAAGCTATGGAAAGCTAAGGACTATCAAGTAACAAATTTTTGAAATTTGTTGAGGTATTTTAGCTTTACATGGGCCATTAATTGATTGTTAATTAAGTGTTGGGGTGTGAAAAAATAAATTTTTGAATTGTGAATTGGTGAAGTTGGACTTGTTTGGTCTTGATAAGTTTGGGGGAGAATTGAAGAGCTTCCTAGTGATTATTGTGTGGTTGGGTTAGTAGCTTAACTTGGATTGTTGGTTGTTAGTGGTGTTGGTAACTTTGATTCTAGGGATGGCACCGAAGCGCAAGCAAAAGCAGGCAGTTCCCGCTCCTGAGGAGTTTGACTCCTACAAGTTAATAAATAAGGAAGCTGCAAAATTTTATGCAGTATACCGGAAGAAGAATCTGATACGGGAATGGGGAATGGACACGAGCAAGCTCGGCTGTGCTGTGATCCAAGAGGCACTCCGGCGAGAGTGGTATACTTTTGTTAGCCAACCACGAGATGCGGTGGTTTCTTTAGTCAGGGAGTTTTACTCCAACCTCCGGGCACAGAACCATATTGAAGCCAATGTTGTCTCTGTACGGCAACAACCAATTCTTTTTGATTCACAAGCTATCAATGCGCTATATAACATGCCAAACATTCCGGAGGATGACTATTCCATATATTGCTGGAATCACGTTGGCTTGGATGCTATTTGGTCCACGATATGTGTAGAGGGAACTCAGTGGCGACTGAACGCCGACGGAAAGCCACAGCTGGTACTGATATCGGATCTGAAGGAGGAGCCCAAGGCTTGGTTTTCATTTCTAGTAGCTCGGGTCATGCCATCGACTCACACATCGGAAGTCACAAAGGACCGAGCTATACTTGTATATGCCATAGTTACTGGACTCACGATAGATCTAGGACGTCTTGTCGAGGCAGCCATCCGGCCCTCCCACTTCTGGTATGCCATGCCCCTCCACTATCACCTCTTTGTGCAAGCATGCAGAAGTTTTCTGGGACTCCGCCAAAGAGGCAATTCCACCGAAGGCATCACTCGTGGTCGATCATCCTGCACCAGCAACAGTCAGATGGATGGCACAACCATAACCTAGCAGCAGCCACCTTCCTGGACCATCATCATCTGCTGCTACAGTGCCTACTTCAATTACGATGGAATCCCTCCATAATGAGTTGCAAGAGATACGACATGAACAAAGGGAACTCAGATGGGGCCACCAGCAATTATTTCAGCAAAACATGGAGTTCTTGCAGTATCAAGCTGCATGGAACTCTGCTTTGGCACAGGGTTTCCCTAACATTCCTTTCCCACCACAGCCTACAGTCCAGCCATACCATCCATACCAGCCACACCAGCCACAAGAACCATATTACCCAGACCCACCACCGGAGCGAGACGATGAGGACGATCACTGACGATCGTCGTCGAGGTATGTGTTTTGCTACTGCACTTATTGTTTTCTGTACATTGAGGGCAATGCACATACTAAGTTTGGGGGGGTCTTTACTGAGTACTGTTGTTCTCTTGCTACTACTTTTATTGCCTGATATTTTAGCGAGTGGTACGAAGTCGTTCTTGAGCATATTAAAGTTATTTGTTTGTGAAAATTGAGTTATTCATTAAGAAATACATGAATGAAACTTGCAACTGTAATACATGGTGAAAATAATCTCCATCTCAATTAGAGTTCTGAAAATTTTGACTTGTTGGTGAATATCATGGGTTGAGTTAATATGTCAAAATTGAGGAACATTTTGATGCACGTCTGAGTCGAGATTGAGTGGAATTTATATAGGAAATTGAAAATTTTCTGTTAACTATGATTTATCTTGAGCATCTTAGAGCACTCTAGAATCTATTTGAGGGCACTTTGAGGTGAAATTTTATAATTATGAACTTGACTTGGATATGATTTAGGCGATCTTTGGAACGTTTGAGCCTTTTGAGCATACCTTGTCTATATATACCACTAGTGTCCCTCTTTGAGCTTAAATGAATAAGAATGGAAATTAGCCCCCATTCAACATTTTTTTTTGGCAAACTCATTATACCCACCTTTATGAGCCTAAATGAAAAAAAATTATCCTTACCTAAAGGGAGTATAATGATTCTCATTAGATGCACTTTAATTGCTACAGTTAGATGAGCTTATTATTGAAAAATAAAATGATGAATGAGAAAAGAAAAAGATAGATAAAAAGCCTTGAGAAAAAGTGACTAAATAAGACCCAAAGTGGCCAAGGCTAAAAAAAGAAAGAAAGAAAAAGAGAAGCTCAATTTTGTGCTACAAATGTGAACTGTAAATGCTTATACTCTCTTCTTTGCGCTATCCTATCTTTTCTTTGAAGCCAAACATCAAAGGCCTGACATTGACCTTCTGATCCAAGTCTAGGGAATAATTACATTAGTGGAGAAGTGCTTGAAAAGTAGACTTATGGCGTGCTTGATAGTAATCTTGACTTTGAGTTTACTAGCAGAATTTGATCTTAAAACTATATATGAAACTCAAGATTGACAATAGCACACACACAAGTTCCAATTTTGCGAGGTATAGGAGAAAACACTTCTTGTTGATTTTTGTATCGACTCTTGTTGAAGTGGTAGTGAGATTTTTGAGCTGTTACATTTGAGTTGCTAAGTTAATTCTGTTAAAGTATTGATGATAAACTCTACATTTTGATTTCATTGCTTGCTCGAGGACGATCAAGTCTAAGTTTGAGGGAGTTGATAAGTGTGAATGTTACACTTATTGTGCTATGTTTTTGTATTGATTTTCGTATTGATTCCTGGATGATTTTACGCTTTTTGGTATATTTTTGTGTATTTCAGGAATCTAGGTCCAAGGGGATAAAAGTGGAGAAAATAAGCTAATAATGTTGAAAAAGGACCAACCCGAGCGAAGACGTGAGAAAATGGACTGAAATCTTGAAGTATTAATTTTATACAGCTCGCGATCGATCGGCAACAACATCGCAATCGATCGCCGAGCTATAAAATGGATGCTGAACAGAATACATTGGCGATCGATCGGCAAGAACTCGCCATCGATCGCCAATATACAGTGAAGACTCGCGTTCGATCACGAGGGAACGAAGATCGATCGCGGAAATGTTTAATTTGGCTATCACGTCCAGTAGAGATTGAAGATCGATCGCGAGGGAACGAAGATCGATCGCCGCGAAGAGTTTTTGGAAAAATAAAGACTTTCCATGTTTGGTTCAAGGTGGACTCCTTCCCAATTATTGTTACCCTATATATCAGACCTAGGGGCAATTTTTTATGGACTTTTGCCAATTTTTGCTGAAACCTAGCAGCCATTCCTCCATCCAAAGAAAGACCGCAAATCATTGAAGAGCAAGAGCAACGCAAGGAACGAAAGAACGGAGCGACGCACGGAGCGACATCCTCGTTATCTTAGTATTTCTGAACTTGATTATTTTTTATTTCAGATTGTGATGTTAAATTTGTTTAAAGACATATTTTTGCAATATAATTTGATTATGGTTGTTGGCTAAGATTTCTGTCAAGACATAGGGGATCCCATGTTTGAACCCTTGAGTTAATTAACGGTTTTGATTTAATTTCTATGATCTTTGCGCATAATTTATGTTTTTAATGCTTGTAAAAGATTAGCTACCTTTGCATGATATTGGTAATCGTAATTGAATTGACCATATGAGATTACAATACGACGTAGTAAATTAGGCCGTGGGTTTTAGGTTGAGACGGACCAAGTAAAATCTAGCACACGTGTGATAGCAATAAATTTACCAAAAGCGAAGGCTAGTAGTTTTCACGAAGCGTTTTTCGGTATTAATCATTCAATAAAGATACATGAGTGGTTATTGTAGATTAATGCTAGACTTGTTATAACCGGACCAAGGTATAACTAATGAAATAGGAATACTCGTCACCCTAGAACATAGAACTTCGAATCTTAATTAATAGACAACTTTTGGGGGATTACATGGGTGAACCGACGTCTTGATATTCGTTTATAATTTCTCTTCAATTATCCATCACTGCTGTTTAGGTTAACTTTTGTGCTTAAGTCAATTTAGTTTGATAACCATTCCATAATCGTAGGTTAAATATAGTAATTCTAATCGAACGTGGTAATTACTACTAGTCCCTGTGGGTACGACACTCCTTACTTTTAAACCATTACACTAAAACTTGACACCGTGCACTTGCGGTAAAGAATCGCTACACTGAGAAATAATTGTTTAAAATAAAAGCGATCACAGGCCCAAAGCTTATGATAGGTTCATCTCTTTGAATTACTTCTTCCGCAACTTCAAACCTTTCCAACCTTCTGCCATGACTTTTTCGAGCTCTACCCGATTCTCCGTCAGTGGGTCCCCCGAGATTATATTGATAGTCCCTCGGGTGGGGTTATTCTCCACCAGTTCGACCCTTCTTATTTGATTATATGTTTCTCTAGGAAGAATATCCCTCTCGCGGGATCTAGCTCGGCCATCACATGGCGCTTTCTCTCTTTTGTTACCTCGGTATCGATTTATGTCATAGTTTTGATAAGGTTCTTGGGTCTTTGTTAGAAGAGTTTTTATTTGAGAATATCTTCTAATGATTTGTTCTACCTCATCTTCAAGCTTCTGACATTCATTAGTTATATGGTCGTATGGTCGTACTCTCTATGGAATCCATAGTATTTATCAGATGGGGGCAAACGAGGACCCTTCTCCGACTTTCTTGGTCTTTCCAGTTTCTTTTTATCATCAAGATTTCCATAGCTCTTTCCAAGCTTATGGACAGAGGTGTGCGAGAAGCAAATTGACTTTTATGTCGACTAATCTCGTCGGCCCTATCAGCAGATCTTTTCTTGATTACATCTTTCTCTTTCTTTTCTGATGACCTTAGATCAGCCCTCTTCTGTCTCTGAGCATCTTCGAGATTGATATATTTCTCAGCTCGACCCAGAAGCTCATCATAACTGCGAGGAGGCTTCTTTACTAGTGACTTAAAAAATACCCCAGCTCTAAGTCCTTGTGTGAAGGCATTAATAAGGACATCTATTGTTGCAGTGAGAACTTCTAAGGCTGCCTCATTGAAGCGCTGTACGAATTCTCTCAAGGATTCATGCTCGTTATGTTTGGTAGTGAACAAACTCAGAGAACTTTTCTGATACCTTTTGCTACTAGCGAACTGGTTCAGAAGGGCTGAACTGAATTCCTCGAAGCAAACCGTGTCTGGTTTAAGCAAATTAAACCACTGTTGTGCTGATCTTACCAGAGTGGTAAAGAAAACATGGCATTTGATCCTATCAGAATATCTATGCAGTAAGGCAGCATTCTCAAATCTTCTCAGGTGTTCCTCCGGGTCTGTGCTTCCTTCATATTCTTCCACTGCAGGTTGTCTGAAATTTGGTGGGAGCTCTTCTCCTGGAATAGATTGTGTGAAGGGGCTTTCTCTCCTAGTCATTGGAGTTCGGCCACCTAAATGTTGACCCAATCACGCTATCTCTCCCCATACATCTTCCATTGGATCTAACAGTGGAGGCTCCGCCCACGTGTTTGCACCATCACCTATGGGCCTATTAGGTTCAGGGGCTTGCTCCAGTTGAACAAGCGGTGGTGCTTGGTTGTGTTGTGGAAGGGGTGGAGCATGGTTAGGTTCGGGAGGTGGTGGGACCTGGTTAAGTTCAATAGGTGGTGGGGCCTGGTGTTGGAAGAAAGTATTCCGCATGGTTTGATTGATGAACTGTGCCAGCTGATCCATTGTCAGATCTCCCACGTTCCTGACAGAAGGGGGTGATTGATCTTCATGCTGTGGAGGGATATTATTATTTTCATTTTCAGGAATTCCTCTTCCACCAACGTTTCTCCTTACTCCACGCCCACATCCCCGTCTTCCAGCCATATCTACGTCTTGAACTCAAGTTTGCCACAGACGGCGCCAATTGATATCGCCAAAAAGTGTGATTAACTTCTGATATCAACAGGAGATGAGCAATACCTCCCTGTTTCTTCAGTGCAAATAGTAACGTCAATATTGATTGGAGTCCTCACCTGGAATCACGAAATAAACGTAAGAAAGGGGGACAGAAGTTTTTTCGGCAGGTCCCCTCCGATGCTCAAGTCAGCGAGAAGATACGAGCAAGTATATACTTGTAAAGTAAGTAAAAGAATTATATATGAATGCCCAAACATGTAGATTGAACCTGATATTTATAGGCGGAGAACTAAGAGTTGACATGCAACAAAGACTCCTTCCATATCTATCCATATCTTTATCAAGATATGATACGATCTGGTGAATGCAATCAAATCCCTAATATTGCTCTGCAGATCTCGCACTTGCCTTAGTTTAGGAGATATGGTTCTCTGACGTGAATGTATTGAGCAAGTCATGAGAAGAGCTCGGGTCCCAAAAGAGTTCGTCGTAACGGTTCACATGCGAGGTAAATCACGTCGGCCCAACAGGTCGGTCATGTATAAAGAGGTCGGACGAAGAAACGATGTCTTTTGAAAGGCCACAAGGAAGCGACGCAAACAGGTTGGCCTATCTGGTGGTTATTATTTATGGGTATCAAATAATATTTATAAAATTATACTTTATTAGAAAATTAAAAACATGATATCTGTTCAATAAAATAACCAAATAAAAATAACCCTTTTAAAGATATATTTGTTTCACATTATTATATATGAAATATATTTTAAATACATTGAAACGAGCAAGAGAAATTCAACTTTTTTTCAAGTGAATGTACATAATTATCGATAGGTGACGAGTATTTTCTAAAATCATTTTCACACCAAAAATGGTATTGTCTAGGCTATAAAGGTTGAACATTCTCAAGAAAAAATAGATATTTTTTGTGGGACAAGATCTTAATGAGATCTATAATTATGTTCTATAATAAATACTGTTGCTAAAATTTGAAATGGCTAGACTTTGAAATCTTTTTATTCAATAAAAGATGAATATCCTGTTTGATTTCTTCTAATGTAAATTCACTGTTATTTTAATTATATAAATAAATTATAGTTTTTCCATATAATATTTGATTAAATCAATGAGCTATAAGTTTCTAGGGGTGTGCATCGGTTCGGTTAACAGGCCGAACTGGACCGAACCGAAATGTTCGGTTCGATTTTTGATTTTTTTTTTAAAAAAGTTCGGTTTTCGGTTACAGTGTTCGGTAACCAAATCGAACCGAAAACCGAACTTTTAAAAAAATCAATTTTTTAATTTTTTTTTAAAATTTAAATGGTTAATAAATATTTTTAATGGTTTCTTCCATGATCGCATGAATAAAAACTCGTAATTTAGCTATTGTTTTCAAGTATAATATAATTTATTTTGTTGTCTATTTTAAACTCGACTTTTTAGTATAAATAACTTCAAAATAATATTAAATTTTTTGAATTAAAGTGTTAAAAACCATTTTGAGTCCAATGTATGATGTATTAGTATTTATATTTATGTTGGATTTCCTTTCGACTAACCATCCAATTCCAAAATTAAAAAAAAAAATTTAAATTTTTTCGAAAAAAAAACTACGCTTTTAACCGAAACCTAACCGAAAAAATTCGGTTACAACCGAAAACGAACTGAACAATTTCGGTTCGATTTTTGATTTCAAAATTTCCGAAATTTCGGTTCCGAACCGATGAACACCCCTCTAGTTTCAAACAAGTAATGAAAGAAGTGTTACATTATACTATTGTGTCTGTCGATGTATATGGATTGTGCTCGTGGTTCAATGTTATTGATACATATATATTTGATTCAGCGTCAAAACTCTAAGCTCATATGTTCAACTAGAGTTGAGCTTATGACCCAAGATCCAGGATGCACTTAGGGTTAGGGTTTGGTAGGGGTCTCAATACACACTAAGAAATACAAAAATCTCTCGTTCTTATATCACAACATGTCCCTCTTGGAGAATCACTAAAGACTTCAAGGGTTTAAAGTGTGTATTCCGGTGTACTTTGCTCTAGTAATAATCTACCAAATACCAACGAGAATTAAGATCTTTGAGGCTTCTAGACTGGCTCAACGATCCGTGAAAATCAATCTTCCGCTGCAAATTAGTATAATCAGGTATATCGAATACCCGACTATTTTATGTCATGTTTTTCAACAGTGGTATCAGAGCGATCAATGGCTCGATCTCGCCCGTTGTTGGTTTATGATATTCATAATTTACATAGCAATTATCGTGAGCGTAAATTAATGAGATAGGGATAAACCAATCAAAAAAAAAAACTAAAAGGTTGCCGCCCGTGAATTAAGCAATGCAAAGATTTGTCAAACCATAAAATCAATTGAAGGCTTACATATTTTAACGAAGAATTGCTTCTTGACAATTATTTTATTCAAGTATTGCCGAGAAAAACTCAAGGCAATTGGCAATAAAAACACACACAAAAAAAAATTCGGTGGCCATGATGATTGATGATGGAGCACCGCCACCTCACAGCCTGTTAACAATGGCTTCGCGTGAAGCTCCGGCGAACTCGTTTGGCAGAAAAATGGCGGCGAGAAATGATGGTGCATGGCGATAGCGAGAGGTTGCCACTGCGGCGCTGGTGAAGGCTGGCCTGTTTGGTTGGACCTATAATTAATTGATTTAAATGGACCCATGACTTGGTTGTGTTATTTGATATGCAATTTGGTGATATAATAATTGAAATTATTATATGTCATGCACGTTACCACATTTATGTGATTGAAATTTCTATATGTCATGCATGTTTATTTATGGGTTGTATGACTTTATGATTTGACTATTATATGTCATATATGAGGTGTTGCATTTATTTAAGTATGCCGTTTATGATGTTATTGTTGGAATTTTTATAATATGTATGATATCATGGACTATTTTATTTCGAGATTGGTAGTTTTTTATTGGGCTTTAATTTGGAGGGAGATGATTACTAACTGAATGCGAAATTTGATTCCAATGAATTAAAGAGAATAATTAAAATTCTTGGATCTTAAATAAAATTATTGTTGAACAAGTTCCTTGTTTGATTGTGCAAACAGTGATGGTAGTCCAAATAGCTTTCTCTGATCTTCATGGTAGTTGCAAACTTGATGGCCAAAACTATGCAATGTGGCATAGAAAAATTCAATCCGTACTTCACAAAGAAAAGTTGCTTGATCATCTCGCCAATGATATGTCTAAACCAGCTGAGACAAAAATGGACCGAATGCCCAATATGTAAGGCCCCAACACTTAACTCGTCATTTGTTCATTTATGACGTCGTATGTGAATAAATTTTTCATTTTCTTTTCATTCTTTAAAAAGAATCATTACATGTTTCCCATGACATAACCAATGTTCAACAATATATGATCATCTCGACCAACAAACAGACTCAGGGGTTTCACCCAATGCCATCCCCATTACACCACTTTTGCATTGTGGGTTTTATAAAAATTTGGGCAGAGTCTCCCCAGAAACTGAGTTATCCGGAAATAAAAACTCATCACATAATATGATTCCCGACCAGGGACAACGCAATATTAAACAGAATATAGAAACACAAGTAAATTCCCGGCCAGGGAAGACACCACACTAATAAGACAACAAAAGTGGGTTTCAACACCCTTATACAGTCCATATACAGATACAAGTGCTCACAGAAGAGCAACGAATAACGGATACACATCCGGATGCATAATTAGTATAAATACCAACCGCTCAACCTCGTATATCGGCTCAATCTCATACTATGCTTCTGGAAGCATCATCCAACAAGGTTCGAGCCTAGCACTCCAAGGCGGCATCGCACCTGTTGTACCTGTTTCAACAGAAACAGCCCCCACACAGGGTGAGCACACTCCAACTCGATATTCAATCACAAAGCAACATACGAAATCATAATGCAACAATTTAAATTACTCAAAACTCATAAAATATGCTCCCTGTACAATTCCGAATATGTATAGCTTCCACACACTGTTCCTGTTTCAAACTCACGCACTTCATAATGTCAAGTTTAGTATTGTCACTGAAAATGTAATACTCAACAACACTTATGAATTCAATACAATGACAATATATTATTTATGCTCAAACATAAATAGTTCAACATCAATGTGAACCTGGTTATCCCAATGTAACCCTGGTTATCCCACCATCTCATTCTCGATACTTTCTCATATCACTCATGCCCACGGCATCAATACTCAACTAGTATAATCGGATCACGTACCACTACGTGTCCCCCATAACTCGTATATGAAACTCATTTGTTAAAGTCAAACACTTACCTGAAACATCATATTCAAAATTGCATGTATACATGAATGTATAGATACTAGATATACCTGCTCGTACGTCACAACGTACCTCATAGTAGACAGCATGAACAAGCTATCATCAACGTCCGAAGCCTCCTGTAGAGTCTATATCGAATATCAATTCAATATTAGCTCATAATCCGAGCAATGAACATCCATCAAATAGTTCTTACTTTCATTTCCATATCACAAATCAATAACTCAATATTATGAATCAAATCATAATCAATACTTTGGATGTACACATCCTCACATTAATCGTGATATAACATTGGTAATGCAAAACCCCATCATCTCCCACCATCCGCTACATCACACACATGATGCGGGATACACACACCCATACGTGCAAGATCACGCCTAACTCACATAGTAGTTCACTAGACACGCAAGTTCAACAGAGGGAAAGAAAGTGCAAGGGTGTATGCATAATAATATCCAACTAGTGTCTAACTAAAACAATCCAAGTAAGACAATTAACATGTTCCACAATTATTCAAACCCACACCGAGGTGATTCAAACCAAGACGTGAAAGAAAGGGTCCATGTAGATAAGAGATTCTACCCCTTTAATCCAATTCCCTTAATCCCAACATAAAGTCATTTATTTGAAGAAATTCAACTTTAACAAATTAAAGATGCATTGGATTCCAAATTCTTGATCTAGAACTCACTATAAGATTAGTGACTCAACAAGGTGACATAAATCAATAACACATGCTATGCTATCCAATTGAGCATAAATATCACTATAACACTATTCCATGTTATAATACATACTAGCATGCATCTAACCCACTTATTTTCACACTACACATGCTTCCAATTGAACACATCCCATACCATAGCCCAACATCTACCAAATATCACAATGGCTACAAGCCATAAAAGTTAGTCATTTTCACCCACTAACAAGACTTAGACCCACACTTGAATCACATTTAAGCCTATTAACAAACACATTCCATGCATGATTTTAATCTTCATCTTTTAACCAATAATAATACTAAGTCAAGACTTATTCCACAATTTATTTTCAATGATTAGCCATTCAATAAAGTGAGCCCCCACCAACTTCCAACAATCAAAACATTCCCCATGCTATCCCATTCCCAATCACAATACTTCAACACATGAAGGAATACATACATACATACCATTTACACACACAAACACATGCTGGACACACACCCACATGCAGAAACACACACACGCACACACACTGCTGCACACACTAGCACACACTCGAACAACCCTTCCAAAAATGCCAGCAAAATCAAACCAAAGCTCATCAAAAAGTCATGGGATTTCAGGGGACATAAATCAATAACACATGCTATGCTATCCAATTGAGCATAAATATCACTATAACACTGTGGGGTCTTCCCATCTTAACAGTGATTAAAAGACATAAAAAGGACTAATCATGCATTAAAACATTCTAAGGTTCTGGTTGTTACATGAGCTATCAGAATTACAGGCCAAAATAAAGGACTTCAAAAATAAGTTCATTACACTTCCAAAAGAATGTTCATGTTTAGATTTATACTACTCCTAGAGTAGATACTATCGAGACTTGATTCCTATACATTCCTGTGTTCCTCGTAGCTCACTGCCTCAACCCGACCCCTTAGTCCTTTAGTCCAAAAGCATACCTACAGGGACAACACATCATAAGCATATACAATCTCATTTAACATCATAAAACATCATAGTAAATGCATGAAACATTGGTTAAGTAAATATACTGGATATTCATTAACTTCTTATCGTTGTCCCTGATTCATAATCATGCATATGGGCATCTTACCCTGTGGCATCTTACCACATTATAAACATCGCATGTCCTCTTACCATGTGGGGCATCTTACCCCGTGGCATCTTACCACAAATAGTATCGCATGGCCTCTTACCATATGGGGCATCTTACCCCGTGGCATCTTACCACAAATAGTGTCGCATGGCCTCTTACCATGTGGGGCATCTTACCCCGTGGCATCTTACCATATATAACATCATAGACATCTTATAAACACCGTAAACATCTTATAAACATCTTATAAACATCATCATTTCATCATGTATACTCATGCAATAAGAGCATATTCATAGTGTAAAGATGTGTTTTACCGTCCGATGCCCGTACGTCTCTTACGTACCTTTTCAAAAGGAGGAGGAGTCAACAGACTTTATCTCCTTGATGGTGCCGGTACCTGGGATGGTTCTACAAGACCACACAATACCATATTAGATGCCTCAATACCATCTCACATCATAAACTTAACAAAATAAAACATCATCTTATTTTTCAACTTTCTGTCTCTCTCGATCGATCGGCCCCAAGGTCTCGATCGATCGAGAAACTGTGCACAAATAGTGCCCAAACATTCTGCCTCGATCGATCGATCGAAACATTTTACCGATCGATCGAGAAGCTTCTCCGATCGATCGAGAAATCTTTCGATCGATCGGCACCTGAAATTCAAAACATGCTTTAACCATTCTGTCTCGCTCGATCGATCGAGACCAAAATCTCGATCGATCGAGAGCTCTGAAAAAATCGGGACTTCCCCAAATTTTTGAGCACCTCATTTCATACCATCATTTCTACTTCATAAAGCGTAAAACATGCCTGAACAAAAATGATACAAGCTTTATAAAACTACCATGCATGTATTTAAATCGAAGGTTTAACAAAACCTAAGCTAACATGCTTCATAACATCATCATAATCTTCATCCTCAACCAACCTATACAGAAAACAGAGTGTGTTCCTCTTTGCCCAGATTTTCGAATACATAGATTCATAACTAGAAATCTATCACATTAAACATGTAACATGCTTAAACAAACATGCTAGTAGTTACACAAAACTACCATGTAAGTATTCATACCAAGGTTTCACCCAAACCTACACTTAGCATGCGTTAAAAACAACCCACCAAAACCATTCTCAACCAAAAGAATAGAGTACCAACTTACCCCTATCTTTGCTCCTCTTTTGCAAGGTT
The DNA here is from genome assembly GCA_907163345.1 of Haberlea rhodopensis. NCBI lineage: Eukaryota > Viridiplantae > Streptophyta > Magnoliopsida > Lamiales > Gesneriaceae > Haberlea > Haberlea rhodopensis. Next base: position 5,856,860 of record CAJQUN010000028.1, on the reverse strand, counting down.
GTTTTTGGAACACTTGCACCAAGCTTTTTCCTTGCCTTAATGCTGCTAAGCTGGAACGAAAATGGAGGGGGAGAGAAGGAGAAGGGATTGATTGGAAGGTAATCATGCAAGCATGGGCTGCCAAGTGGGGAAAAGGGCATGGGTTGCCAAGTGGGGGAGGGGGCCGAGTGGCAGGGGGGTGGGTGATGTGGGTTGGGTGGTCATGTGGTGTTTAATTGTGTCCCGGTAAATAGTACGATGTATTAAAATATCCTCACTCGATATTTTATAACTTCATTTAAATTAATACATCCTTTAAAACACCCATCATTCCCCCTAAATCATATCATCATATCATAATTATATTCCCCCAAATTAATTACACCACAACCCTTAAACATAACATAAATCATCATCATAGCCCATAATCATATAACATTTCGGGGGTATTACATTACTCCCCTACTTATAAGATTTCGTCCTCGAAATCCACATGCATCATCATAATGGAACTAAACATTAAAAACATACCAGAGAATAGTTCCGGATAGTGCTGCACCATATGCCGTTCCGTCTCCCATGTAGCCTCCTCGACACCCCGACGATCCCACTGAACTTTGACCATCTGTATAACTTTGCTTCGTAGTCTGCGATCCTCTCGATCCAGAATTCTGATTGGTCGTTCTACGTAGGACACATCTGAGTCTAACTGAACTTCTGTAGGCTGTAATACATGAGACGGGTCTGGCTCATACTTCCGTAACATGGAGACATGGAAAACATCGTGTATGCCAGACAAGGATGGCGGTAAAGCCAAACGATATGCCAAAGTACCGATACGCTGTAAAACTTCATATGGCCCAACATACCTCGGAGATAACTTTTCCCGCATCCCAAAACGAACCACACCCCTAAAGGGCGAGATCTTTAAGAAGACCCTGTCTCCTAACTGGAATTCCAGCGGTCGTCGCCGCTTATTTGCATAGGCTGCCTGCCTATCCTGGGCCGCTTTCATCTTTTGGCGTATCAATTTTATCTTACCTTCCATATCCCTGATCAGATCCGGTCCTCCGACCGCTTTGCTAGTCAAATCCTCCCAAAACAGCGGTGATCTACATCGTCGTCCATACAGAGCTTCAAAAGGAGCCATTTGAATGCTCGCCTGATAACTGTTATTATAGGAGAACTCCACCAGCGGCACTGAATCCTGCCACGGAGTATCAAACTCCAAAATACATGCCCTCAACATGTCCTCGAGCGTCTGAATGGTACGCTCTGTTTGGCCATCTGTCTGAGGGTGATAGGCCGTACTCAGTCTTACCTCTGTGCCCAAAGCTGTCTGGAGACCCTCCCAGAAATGCGGAGTGAACCTCGGGTCCCTGTCAGACACTATCGATACTGGAATACCATGCAATCTCACCACATCCTGTATATACATCTGGGCCATCTTCAAGTATGTATAAGACATACTGTAAGGGATGAAATGAGCCGTCTTCGTCAGCCTATCTACGATCACCCAGATCGCGTCAAATCCTGAGGCCGTCCTCGGCAAGTGGGTCACGAAGTCCATAGATATATGCTCCCACTTCCATTCAGGCACCTCTAAGCTCTTCAGCTCACCACCAGGCCTCTGCCTCTCTGCCTTTACCTGCTGGCAGATCAAACATCTTTTAACGAAATTGATCACCTCACGCTTCATGCGTCTCCACCAGAATTGATCGCATAGATCTTTATACATCTTCTTCCCCCCTGGGTGGATACTGAACCGACTACTGTGAGCTCGTTCCAATATTCCTCTACGCAGTTCTGGTGTATCTGAGACTACCCATCGATTGCCCAGTCTCAAAGAATCATCCTCAGCCACTCTGAACTTGGATGGCTGTCCCGAAGTACCAATGATGTCCATCTCTGAACCTCACTATCCGACTTCTGGGCCTTCCTGATCGCCTCAAATATATCTGGCTCCGCCAATAAGGTCGACACTCGTACAGGCGACGTGTCTACATCGAAATCATAGCCCAGATGGCAATAAGAAGTCATCAAGGCCGACAAACACATAACATCCTCTGCAGTACTCTTCACCTTTCGACTTAAGGCGTCTGCTATTAAGTTTGCTTTACCTGGATGGTACTCAATTTCACAATCACAGTCCTTGAGCAAATCCATCCACCTTCTTTGCCTCATGTTCAACTCTGCCTGAGTGAATAAGAACTTCAGGCTCTTATGGTCCGTATATATAGTGAAAGACGTGCCATACAAGTAATGCCTCCAGATCTTCAAGGCAAATATGATGGCCGCCAGTTCCAAATCATGCACTGGATACCTAGCCTCGTGTGGCTTTAGCTGCCTCGATGCATAAGCCACCACGTGCTTATCTTGCATCAACACACAGCCCAAACCCTGCAGTGACGCATCCGTATACAAGGCAAACCTCTTATTCTCAGACGGAATTACCAATACAGGCGCTGTAGTCAAGCGACGCTTCAGTTCTTGAAAACTTTCCTCACAAGACCCAAACCAAAAGAAGGGGACTCCTTTATGAGTCAGCTGTGTCGGGGGTTTGGCAATCTTCGAGAAACCTTCGACGAAACGTCGGTAATAACCTGCCAAACCGAGGAAACTCCGTATCTCCGGTACAGAAGTGGGTGCAGCCCACTCTAACACAGCTTCAATCTTCCTGGGATCCACAGATATCCCATGGCTAGATATGACATGGCCCAAGAATACCACGCTATCCAACCAGAACTCGCACTTACTAAACTTTGCATATAGCTGATGATCCCTAAGGATCTGAAGTACTATCCTCAAGTGCCTTACATGCTCTTCTTCAGTCCGAGAATAAATAAGTATGTCGTCAATGAAGACTATGACGAACTGATCCAAATATGGCTGGAACACTCTGTTCATCAAACTCATGAAGACAGCTGGGGCATTCGTCACCCAAAAGGCATGACCAGGAATTCATAGTGCCCATATCTAGTCCTGAACGCCGTCTTCTGAACATCAGCTTCTCTTACTCGAATCTGATGGTACCCCGACCTCAGATCGATCTTACTGTAAAGCCTCGTACCCTGCAACTGATCGAACAAGTCATCGATCCTCGGAAGTGGATACTTGTTCTTTACTGTAGCTTTATTCAGTTGTCTGTAGTCAATGCATAGACGCATCGTCCATCTTTCTTCTTAACAAATAAGACAGGCGCACCCCAGGGCGATACGCTAGGGCGTATGTAGCCCTTGTCAAGGAGTTCTTGCAACTGAATCTTTAACTCCCTTAACTCTGCTGGTGCCATCCTATATGGGGCACGAGAAATTGCAGACGTCCCTGGTAGCAGCTCAATCCCAAACTCGACCTCTCTCGTCGGTGGGAATCCGGGAATTTCCTCCGGAAAGATATCAGCAAACTCCGCCACTACGGGCACATCCTCAACCTTTAGCTCTTTCCTCTTTTCCGTCATATCAACAGCATAGATAAGATATCATGTATGACTTCGTTCCAATAACTGTGCCATCTTGACAGCAGATATCAATGGAATCTTTGGGCGAGAACCATCCCCAAAGAATGTCCACTGGATTCCCATGTCAGACCTGAAACGGACAGTCCTCTGCCTGCAGTCTACCACCGCCTGACACTTGTTCAGAACATCGATGCCCACAATGCAATCGAAGTCTGTCATTCCCAGCACAATCAAATCTGATCTTAACTCATTATCCTCAAAATAAATGAGGTCATCATAGACAATCTGATCCGTAGTCAAACTTCTTCCAGCGGGGGTCGAGACCATAAGAGGCATGGGCGTCGGAGAAGTGCATATGTGGTGCCTTTCAACAAAATTCGTCGACACAAAAGAGTGTGACGCACCTGTGTCTATCAATATAAGAGCAGGGTGCGTAAATAAAAGACACGTACCCGCTATAACCTCCTCCGGAGCCGCTGTAGCCTGCTCCCTCATCAAAGCATACACCTGTCCCTGAGGTGGCCCCGTGGGTTGACCTCCATACTGCCTCGGTGCGAAAGGTGGTCGGTGCTGTGCCGCTCTGTCCGCAGGCCTCCCCGTAGAGTTCTGCTGTCTTCCCCTGTTGGGACACTGTCGAGCAAAGTGGCCTCTATCGCCACAGACATAGCATCCTACGCAATCCTTTGCCAAATGTGGTTGTCCACAAAGAGTACACTAAACTCTTCCAGATCTGTCTCCCTGAGGCTGTCCTTTCCCTGATGGAGCATCATTCCTACGGTTCCCTTTCCATCGATTCTCGGGCCTCTTGCCACTGAATCTCGACGCTGAAGTGTTTCCCCTAGGCTTAAACTGATCACCCCTGGGCTTCAAATTGTCAGAAGTGGATTTCTGAGGGGGTGCTGGAGGTGGCACTGCATCAGGATATGCGCCAACACCCAGTTCAGCTCGTGAAAGTGCATCGTCAAAACAGGCAGGGCCATAGGTAATTACCCTGTCATATAGTTCCGGCCTCAAGCCCTTCATGAAATTCCTCATCTTCGCTTGAGGGTTTGCAGCAATATGGGGCACATATCGCAGTAAGGAACAGTAATGTAGAGCATAATCAGATACAGGCATGGTACCTTGCCTTAAGCTGGTAAACTCATCCTCCTTGGCTTGTCTTGCAGCGGCTGAGAAGTAGCGGGTCAGAAACCGCGTTCGGAACATATTCCAATTTATTCCCTGCCCCAGCTCAATCACGATGGTCTTCCACCACATCAGTGCCTTCTTGGCCAGCTGAAATTCTGCTAATCTGATCCAGGTCGTCTTTGCACAAGGCGCTGCCACAAATATCTGTTCAATCCTCTCCAACCACTCCTCAGCTTTTTCCCCTGATTCAGTTCCTTCGAACATCGGGGGTCGGTACATCATAAATTGAGCCAAGCTCAACTCCCCAGGTAGCAACTATTGTTCAGAGGGTTCTTCGCCCAAGGCTGGTGGTGGCAGTGGATTCGTACGCCCAGCACTTGCATTCACACTAATGGCGTCACCCACTTCTATATTCGCTGCCATGCTGCAACACAAAGGTTAACAACAATACCCAAAAGCAGTTCATAAAGTACATCGTTAGATAATTAAACATGTTAGCTGTTAGTTCCGGACCTTATCGATGAGATTTTAAAGATGACAAAACAGTTCAGACCGGATCGATAGAAATCAGGTTGACCAGATCGATCGGACTCAACAGAGCAAGATGACAAAGCATTTCAGACCGGATCGATGGAAATTAGGCATACCAGATCGATCGGACATATCAGAGCAAACTGATAAAGAATATTGCATATCAGACCGGATCGATGGATTCCAGAATGAATAGATCGATGTTTCAGATCGATCTCAACCTTTATCAGATCAGAGCAGTCTAGGATACATAAAGGATGGCTTCTCAGTCCGAATCATCAACGGATATTTATTGTAGCATTTAATGCTGCAATTAATGCTACAAAGGACCAAAGACTGAAGATTGCCATAATAGGTAAGAAGACAAAGAAGAGCTTACCTGACAGTCGCCGAAAGCATATACCAGAACGGCAAGTGTCCTGAAGAAGAAGACTGTAGCTTTCTCAGAGTTTAAAAAGAGTCATAGCTGCACATTAAGGGAAACAATGCCGTTGCTACCTTCAACTATAAAAGGATGCAACAAACAGATGCAAAACTCTGGACTCGATAACTCGCTGATCAATTGAAAAATATACAAGAAAGCAAAACAGCACACGCCTACAAAGTTCAGAAGCCTTCGAGCTGAAGTTATTTATTTAAGCGCAATTACTTTGTAACATTTGATCATTGAAGGATCACTGTGCGCATTGTGTATTGAAAAATAGAAGTAAGCAACATATCGTAACTGTCAGACAGAGTGAGTCTGAGCAGGTTGAGTGACTAGGAGTTTCAGACTGGTAGTGAGGTAAATCCAGCCTGAATCGGGTTTGTACAAAAGGATTGTATAAATCAAAGTCTTCTAGTATAAACCTTCCTTAATTGGAAGAAGGGGAGACGTAGAAGGATTACACCACCTTCGAACTTCCAGAAACATATCCTGTGTCTTGTCATTCTGCACTTAGCCATCGAGCTGCTCTTACTTACACAAGAGCAGACCGTTTCCGCACTTACTTATTAGTGGTCTGTTCTGTTCAAAGAGTTGATTAAGTAACAGATTTCTTTCACTAATCAGAAAGAAATCACAAGGGATAAATTTTGTAAGGAGTGTTCATTCACCCCCCCCCCCCCCCCTCTAAACACTCCGGACCGATCCTAACAAGTGGTATCAGAGCAGGTCGTCTTAATCAGCACAAAGAATATTAAGCTGATGGCATCATTCAACAAAATCCCCATGTTCTCAAAAGAAGATTATGATGACTGGAGAATCAGAATGCAAGCTCACCTGGCAGCTCAGGATGACGATATGTGGTTCGTCATCACCGATGGACCAATGAAGATCCTAAAAATAAATACAGCAGTCGCCACTACCAGTGGAGAACCACAAATGGTAGAAAAAGACAGATCCCTCTGGACGAATGAGGATAGAAAGAAAGCAAACCTCGACAATGTGGCCAAAGACATCTTGTTCAAAACTTTGGACAAGAACATGTTCAGCAAAATCAAAATGTGCTCTACTGCCAAAGAAATTTGGGAGAAGATAGCACAACTATGTGAAGGCAACGACCAGACCAAAGAAAACAAGTTAACTGTGGCTCTTCAAAGATTTGAGAGCATAAAGATGAAAAGTGGTGAAACTCTAAATGAGTTTGATGAAAGAGTCACCAGCATCATAAATGAACTAAATGGTCTGGGGAAGGAATATTCTAACAGAGAGATCGCTCTGAAAGTAATGAGAGCTCTGCCAAAGGAATGGGATGTAAAGACAATTGCCATGAGGGAATCAAAAGACCTTAACAAGGTTGAACTTCATGATCTGTTTGCAGATCTCAAGGCCTATGAGTTTGAACTAATAAGCAGAGGTGAAGCAGAGCCATTCATCTCTCAACCCAACAAGGCCCTGGCAGCCATCCCAGACCAGATCGCTTCAACATCAGACCGATCTGCTGAACAGATGAGTAACGATGCTATGTCATTATTTATAAAGAAATTCGGTAAATTTATGTCTAAAAATAAGAGGAACTTCAAACCCTCTCATCATTATAAATCAAGAAAAGATGATAATGTTAACGATCAGGCTTGCTACAATTGTGGTAAGACCGGACACTTTATTGCAGACTGCACCAGACCGAAGAAAGAAGAAAGGAAAGAGAAGCATCGAGATGATAGAAAGAAGAAGCACCACCAAGACCGCAAGAATCATGGAAAATCCCAAAAAGTCTTAGTTGCTGAGGAAGGAAACAGCAAATGGGCTCAGACTGATTCCGATTCAGACAGCTCTGAATACTCTTCCAGCGAAAGCGAAGAAGAGGTTCAATGTCTGATGGCAGATGAAGAAATGAGTCAGACAGATGAGGTATTCGAATTTGAATCAAATGATTTTACACGAGAAGAGCTCATGTCCGCACTGCAAGACATGGCAAATGATTATAGGATCTTAGCTGAATCATTTGAGAAGAATAAAGCCAAAATCAGTACTCAAATGGATGAGCACAACAAACCAAGCTGCTCTGAGCAGGGTGAGTGCAAAAATCTCCAGAACGAGCTGAATAAGCTGAAAATCTCTTATGATCAGCTCCATGAAGAAAATAAGAGAATTAGCACACAAAATGCTAAGCTCTCACATATATTCAAAACATGGACAAAATCCAGAACTTCCTTGGAAGAATTACAAGAAGCTCAAAGAAATGTCGGTGATTTCACCGGCATAGGCTTTGATACCAAAGATGAGTCTGAGCTGTTGCTGGTACAGAATCAAGTCAAACAAATGACATTTGTTAAATCCAGCACAGTATATGAAACTGAAGCACCTAAGATTCAAACAGGAGTCTCTTACGTGAATCAAAATTTGAGAAAAGGGATTGGTTATGTCAACCAAGCCAACGATAAGGCACCAGCAAGATTTGTGTCTGTGAGACCAAATCCAAAAGTGCAAAATCTAAGGCAAGGAAGACAATACAATTACTATAACTCAAAACCGATTCAACGAAGATATAGACTACCTTATGAAAATCAAAGGTTTTCACAGCGCACACATTATCACACACAACATCGAGACAGACCAGCACATAGCACACCCTACACACACAAGCCACTAAAGCTGATACAGGTGTGGGTTCCCAAAGGGCTAATCCGTTCTGGACCCAAATAGGATTGGGTACCAACAATAAATATGTGTGATGACAGGTACAGAAGAATCTCGCATCAGATTGGTACTTGGACAGCGGGTGCTCTCGTCACATGACTGGAAACATCAAGCTGCTGTCTGAAGTCACAGAATGCACTGGACCCAAGATCATCTTCGGAGATAACTCAAAGGGTAAGACCGTGGGCAAGGGTAAGATTGTCCATGGTAACATTATTATCAATGATGTGCTGTTAGTTGAAAATCTGTGCTATAATCTGATTAGTATCAGTCAACTCTGTGATAATGGTTATGCTGTAGAATTTCATAAACACACTTGCACTGTTAAATCATCAGACGGTATAACCTTGCTCGTAGGAATCAGGAATGGAAACACATATAAGATTAACTGGAATCATGCTCAACCTGATAATCCTACCTGCTTCATCGCTAACAATGATAATAAACACTGGTTATGGCATAAGCGCTTGAATCATATCAACTTTAAGACCATTGCTAGCCTGTGTAAACATGATTTAGTTATCGGTCTGCCCAAGATCGACTTTGCCAAGGATAAGATCTGCGAAGCTTGCCAAATGGGCAAACAGATCAGATCATCCTTCAAAAACAAGAATGCCAAATCCTCCTCCCGCTGTCTAGAATTACTGCATATGGACTTGTTTGGTCCTATACCAATAACAAGTTTAGGGGGAATGCGGTATACACTTGTTGTTATTGATGATTACTCACGCTTTACATGGACTATATTTTTGAGCAGTAAAGATCAGACCGGTCCGAAGTTGATCAAGCTGCTGAAACGCACTCAGAACGAGAAATCATCCACAATAGACAGGATTCGAAGTGACAAAGGCACTGAGTTTTCAAATCAGAATCTTGAATCCTTTCTAGAAGATCATGGAATCAAGCATGAGTTTTCAGCCGCCAGAACTCCCCAACAGAATGGAGTTGCAGAACGAAGAAACAGAACGCTCAAGGAAGCAGCAAGAACAATGCTTGCTGATTCTGGAATCTCTCAAAAGTTCTGGGCAGAAGCTGTAAATACTGCTTGCTACACTCAAAACCGATCTATGATTAACAAGAAGCTGAATCTCACTCCATATGAAATATGGACTGGTAACAGACCATCTGTTTCTCACTTTCATGTATTTGGCTGTAAATGCTTCGTTCACAACAATGGTAAGAGTCATCTTACAGCATTTGAAGCTAAGTCAGATAATGGTATATTCTTAGGATATTCATCAATTAGCAAAGCTTATCGAGTGTTTAATAATCGAACTTTAACTGTAGAAGAATCTGTTCATATAGTTTTTGATGAATCATTATGTGTTGAGGGCAACAAGGATTCAATTCAAAATCAGATGGAAAATATCCATCTCGAAGCTAACAGTGATGATGAGATTGTAGCTAACAGGTCAAGAGACAATCCACCAGAACCAGAAGTGCCAGACAGACCGGATCAGGCCATTGAAGCTTCTTCAGATCGAGCTGATCCAGATGCTCCTGACTCAAATATTAAAGTAGATACAGATCATGCTGCTACTATTCATCCGACCGAACCAGACTATCCAGAGTCAAGCTATCGATGGACTAAGAAGCATCCACCTAATCTAGTGATTGATAGTCCGTCTGCACCAATTAGAACCAGAGGACAGATGATGGATGAATTCACTCATGCTGCTTTCATCTCAACTCTGGAACCCAAGAAGATCGATGAAGCTCTGACTGACTTCAACTGGATTAAAGCAATGCAAGAAGAGCTTAATCAATTCGAACAAAATCAAGTTTGGAGTCTAACTCCCAGACCAAGCGATCTGCCTGTTATTGGAACCAGATGGGTTTTCAGAAATAAGCTAGACGCCGATGGAACTGTGGTTAGAAACAAAGCAAGACTGGTGGCACAGGGATTCAGACAAGAAGAAGGAATCGACTTCGATGAATCATTTGCACCAGTCGCCAGACTTGAAGCAATCCGAATCTTTCTTGCATATGCTGCCTTTAAAGACTTCAAAGTATATCAGATGGACGTCAAGAGCGCCTTTCTTAATGGAAAGCTTCAGGAAGAAGTCTACATTGAGCAACCACCTGGATTTCAGAACCATTCGTATCCTAATCATGTATATCTACTGAATAAAGCAGTGTATGGTCTGAAACAAGCTCCAAGAGCCTGGTATGACACTCTATCTCAATTTCTGCTGAACCACGACTTCCAGATCGGTTCGGTAGATAAAACTCTCTTTAAATTCATTAAGGGGGAACACACCCTCTTAGTTCAGATTTATGTTGATGACATAATCTTTGGGTCAACTAACCCCAAACTATGCGAGAAGTTTTCTAAGTTAATGCAGGGACAGTTCGAAATGAGCATGATGGGAGAATTGTCTTTCTTTCTGGGTCTTCAAGTAAAACAGCTCAACAATGGCATTTTCATCAATCAGACCAAGTATACCAAAGAGCTCCTCAAGAGATTTGGAATGGAAACATGCTCAACTGCATCAACTCCAATGAGTCCAACAATCAAGTTAGACAAGGACGAAGGGGGAACGGCAGTTGAAGTAACCATGTATAGAGGACTCATCGGATCACTATTATATCTTACAGCAAGCCGGCCCGATATAATGTTTTCAGTCTGTATGTGCGCCAGATTTCAGTCAGAACCAAAGCAATCACATTTCATTGCTGCCAAGCGTATTCTGAAATACTTAAAAGGATCTCAGAACGTTGGTCTTTGGTACTCCAAAGATTCAAACTTCAGCTTGATCGGATATTCAGACGCAGACTACGCTGGGTGTAAGATCGATCGTAAAAGCACCAGTGGAACATGTCAATTTCTAGGTGAAAGATTGATCTCTTGGTTCAGTAAGAAGCAGACATCTATTGCCACATCCACAGCTGAGGCAGAATACCTAGCCGCTGGAAGCTGTTGCGCTCAAATGCTCTGGATTCAACACCAGCTCAAAGACTACGGCATTCAAGCTTTTGACTCTCCGATATTTTGCGACAACACAAGTGCAATCGCTATAACGTATAATCCAGTTTTGCACTCTCGAACAAAGCACATTGATATTCGACATCATTTTATTCGAGATCATGTTGGCAAAAAGGAAATTCGGATCGAACACATTTCAACAGAGCAGCAAGCAGCAGACATCTTCACCAAACCACTTCCTGAGGCTAAGTTCAATTATTTCCGTCAAATTCTTGGTTTAATTGACTTATCTTAATTCATTTAGATATTTTTATTCTTTTCGATCTTAACGATTTTTGTCACTACAGATCGATAATACAATGTTCAGAAAGACACAGACCGGTCCGAACTTTCAGACCGATCCTTGTCAGTCTGATTTTATCCTATGATCTGATTGGACAATAATCTGTTTTTAAAATAAAACAAAACAGCCCGGACTGATTAACCTTTTAACTAGTTGTACTTTAACCGCCTTATCTTTCTTTATCCTGACCGTTCATTTTGAATAGTTTATTTCTCAGTCTTGGAGATAAAGACACGTGTCTTCTCTCTCCTATTTAGCGGGCTGCACATTTCATAACTTTTTCACTTTTTACAGTTTACCGCTTTCTACTCTCTCACTCTCTTACTCTCTTACTCTTCGCACCTTCCTTAAACTCCTTTCATATGGCTACCATCACTCATAACTCACTCTCCGTTGAGTTTGATGATATCTACAGGGGAGAAGATGCTGCGATGGTGTCAATTTTCAGAGCCCTGGAATCCTCTGGTTTACGGAATTTTTTGGAGTGCGGATCAGTTGTTTATGAACCAGAGATCCGCGAGTTGTTCGCCAACGCCGTCTCCCGGAAGTCATCCATCTCTACCACTGTCAAGGGCAAATCTTTCGAGATCTCGCCAACAACAATGGCCAAGACCTTTGGCCTCCCCAGTTCCGGCCTGACAGAGTTCGGACAGACTCCTCCAGCATCTCTCTTAGATCTTCAGGGGAAGATCTCTATTTCTGGCCACCGGTTGCAACCCTCATTTAAGAAGAAGGAAATGCTCTTCCATTTCCAGGTGCTGTGCGAAGTGGTCGCCAAGCCACTTTTGGGTAAAGCAGGAAGCTTTGATGCTGTAACCGCCGAGAAGTTCAGGGCCATGGCAGCTATTGTATCTGGACAGAAGATAAACTGGTCCATGATTTTGTATGGAGTACTGCTGGAAACGGTGATTGCATCCAAGCACGCCGTATGCTTTGCTGTTCCTCTCAGCAAGCTCTTGGAGTCCTTAGGCCTCGAGCTGAGCAAGCCATCTGCTCTCCGCCCCTTTAAGGTACTCAACTCCAAAGGGCTTGCACTGCTGAAGTCCAAGAGTGTTCCGCCTACTCCTACCACTCTGGTCTCAGTCAAGATTGAGAAGGACGAGGAACCAGCTGATGTGCGCAAACCTCGGGTCAAGCGGAAGCTGACCATTCAGACTGACTCAGAAGAAACCCAGTCTGCTCACTCATCCCCAACCAAGCCACTTCCCAAAAAGCCCCGAACCCAGATTACCAAACCAACCAGACATCTACCTCCACCCATACTGCAACCCACTAAAGCAACCCCTGCACCTCAACCCCCCACTCAGCCTTCACAAGCCTCAACCCCTGCACCCAAAGTCACCCCTAGAATTCCCTCTGCCAATCCCGTAGTCAAAGGGATAGTTATCACTGAGTTGGGTGACTATACCCAATCAGGGATTAAGTCTCCTTCCTCCACCGGTAAGGGAAAAGACATTCTCACTGAACCCATCTCTTCTAAACCCAAATCTGCTGCACAGACTGCCATCGACATCGCTATGGAGGATGTTGATGAGAAGCTAGCTGAACTCCTTGTGGTCTTTGATGAATATGTCCAGTACCGGACTGTCCACCACATTGACATGTTCTATGGAAAGTTGCACAGACTGAAGAAGATGGAAGACGAGGTTCTGAGAGGCACTGAAACTGATGATGTTCGACTTGCGGTGCAGCGCAGAGGGCTATTTACGGCAAAACACAGATTCAGACTGGCCAATCTGCTTCCCACTGCCAAAAAGAAGAACTTCGATCCGCTTGCTCCTACTGCCAGAGATGATGGGGCTGTGATTGCTCAACTTGAGATGGACATTCATGCTCTATCCCTAGCTGTCCGCTTTCAACGACAGGTGCTAGGTATCTCCACTCCAGCCACCAGCCCGGATCATCCTTCTGTCAGCAAGACTCTGGCAGAACCCTTTATCGAGGTTATTCCTTCTGCTGAAGCAAAACAGACAGAAGACCAACCTGCAGCACTCGTACCAGAACCTACAGCGGAGCAGCCATTGCCTAATGCTCCGTCTGCAACAGATGATGAATCAATGCATGTTCTGTTGGACTCTCCGACAACATCTATCCCATTGAAGTCATCAGCCTCCCATGCTCACAACAGTCCAGCTGAGGCATGTGCACCAACTGAAGCACCAGACCTCATCGATCCGGATTTGGTGGTATCTTCAGTGGTTGCAGCTCTCCAAGATGAGGAACCCTCCAGTCCCCACTCTCCTCCGGGATCATCAGATGAAGATTTGGCATTCATTCATAGTTTTTCTTCGGATCTGGTCGCTCTGATCCGATCCGAAAGTCATCAAGCTGCCATTTCTTCAATCGTGCCGATTGCTGAAGAAGTTGATCATGCTATGTCATCATCAGATCACTCTCCCAGCCAGCTATCTGATGCACCTCCATCCCTGGCACGGACTATCCAGCATTTTTCTGATAACTGTCTGTCATTAACTCAACGAATTCTCGAAGTTCATCAAAGTCAAAGAGTCACAACTTTGGACTTTAATTCTTTCAAAGAGAAAATGACTGCCAGTATCGGAAGCCTCCAGCGCGGCATCAACGATCTGTTTTCTCAACAAGCCTCCTACAAGAACAGTCTGAGGAAGGAGCAGGTCGAGTTAGCCACTGAAGTCAGAGCATCTGTTTCTAACTCCCTCCGCGCTCAAGACGTTCGTCTTGACGCTATCAGCGCGCAGCTAGCCCAAGTTGTTGAATTCCTTCAAGAGATTGCTGCTGACAAAAAGGGGGAAAAGAAGACAGACTTCAAGCCGCCTCCAAGCTCAAGAAGATAGCAGTCTTAGTCTTTTAACTTATCAGACTGTCTGTATTTAGGACTTCTTGATGATCTATAAAATCTTCTTTTGATTAAGTCCTTGTTCATTTATTTTGAACTTTAATAAAGGCTTAATAATAAAAGATTGAATCGATCAAACTTAATAATGTTCATTTATTTTGAACAAAGAAGTAATCGATCCGAAAAGCATTCGCTTCAGAGCTCTTATCAAGACTGGTTAAAAAGACTTAGTAGCTAGGTTTTGTCATCATCAAAAAGGGGGAATTTGTTAGTTCCGGACCTTATCGATGAGATTTTAAAGATGACAAAACAGTTCAGACCGGATCGATAGAAATCAGGTTGACCAGATCGATCGGACTCAACAGAGCAAGATGACAAAGCATTTCAGACCGGATCGATGGAAATTAGGCATACCAGATCGATCGGACATATCAGAGCAAACTGATAAAGAATATTGCATATCAGACCGGATCGATGGATTCCAGAATGAATAGATCGATGTTTCAGATCGATCTCAACCTTTATCAGATCAGAGCAGTCTAGGATACATAAAGGATGGCTTCTCAGTCCGAATCATCAACGGATATTTATTGTAGCATTTAATGCTGCAATTAATGCTACAAAGGACCAAAGACTGAAGATTGCCATAATAGGTAAGAAGACAAAGAAGAGCTTACCTGACAGTCGCCGAAAGCATATACCAGAACGGCAAGTGTCCTGAAGAAGAAGACTGTAGCTTTCTCAGAGTTTAAAAAGAGTCATAGCTGCACATTAAGGGAAACAATGCCGTTGCTACCTTCAACTATAAAAGGATGCAACAAACAGATGCAAAACTCTGGACTCGATAACTCGCTGATCAATTGAAAAATATACAAGAAAGCAAAACAGCACACGCCTACAAAGTTCAGAAGCCTTCGAGCTGAAGTTATTTATTTAAGCGCAATTACTTTGTAACATTTGATCATTGAAGGATCACTGTGCGCATTGTGTATTGAAAAATAGAAGTAAGCAACATATCGTAACTGTCAGACAGAGTGAGTCTGAGCAGGTTGAGTGACTAGGAGTTTCAGACTGGTAGTGAGGTAAATCCAGCCTGAATCGGGTTTGTACAAAAGGATTGTATAAATCAAAGTCTTCTAGTATAAACCTTCCTTAATTGGAAGAAGGGGAGACGTAGAAGGATTACACCACCTTCGAACTTCCAGAAACATATCCTGTGTCTTGTCATTCTGCACTTAGCCATCGAGCTGCTCTTACTTACACAAGAGCAGACCGTTTCCGCACTTACTTATTAGTGGTCTGTTCTGTTCAAAGAGTTGATTAAGTAACAGATTTCTTTCACTAATCAGAAAGAAATCACAAGGGATAAATTTTGTAAGGAGTGTTCATTCACCCCCCCCCCCTCTAAACACTCCGGACCGATCCTAACATTAGCATAACATCTTCTTCTTCATGTGCAACACACATATAAACATGTTCAAAAGTAAGCACCTAGCTAACTTATTGCTAAGGCTACCCTTCACCCATTCCCAAGTTATCTAACCACTGCTCTGATACCACTAATGTGGGGTCTTCCCACCTTAACAGTGATTAAAAGACATAAAAATGACTAATAATGCATTAAAACATTCTAAGGTTCTGGTTGTTACATGAGCTATCAGAATTACAGGCCAAAATAAAGGACTTCAAAAATAAGTTCATTACACTTCCAAAAGAATGTTCATGTTTAGATTTATACTACTCCTAGAGTATATACTAATCGAGACTTGATTCCTATACATTCCTGTGTTCCTCGTAGCTCACTGCCTCAACCCGACCCCTTAAACCTTTAGTCCAAAAGCATACCTACAGGGACAACACATCATAAGCATATACAATCTCATTTAACATCATAAAACATCATAGTAAATGCATGAAACATTGGTTAAGTAAATATGCTGGATATTCATTAACTTCTTATCGTTGTCCCTGATTCATAATCATGCATATGGGCATCTTACCCTGTGGCATCTTACCACATTATAAACATCGCATGGCCTCTTACCATGTGGGGCATCTTACCCCGTGGCATCTTACCACAAATAGTATCGCATGGCCTCTTACCATGTGGGGCATCTTACCCAGTGGCATCTTACCACAAATAGTGTCGCATGGCCTCTTACCATGTGGGGCATCTTACCCCGTGGCATCTTACCACATATAACATCATAGACATCTTATAAACACCGTAAACATCTTATAAACATCTTATAAACATCATCATTTCATCATGTATACTCATGCAATAAGAGCATAGTCATAGTGTAAAGATGTGTTTTACCGTCCGATGCCCGTACGTCTCTTACGTACCTTTTCAAAAGGAGGAGGAGTCAACAGACTTTATCTCCTTGATGGTGCCGGTACCTGGGATGGTTCTACAAGACCACACAATACCATATTAGATGCCTCAATACCATCTCACATCATAAACTTAACAAAATAAAACATCATCTTATTTTTCAACTTTCTGACTCTCTCGATCGATCGGCCCCAAGGTCTCGATCGATCGAGAAACTGTGCACAAATAGTGCCCAAACATTCTGCCTCGATCGATCGATCGAAACATTTTACCGATCGATCGAGGAGCTTCTCCGATCGATCGAGAAATCTTTCGATCGATCGGCACCTGAAATTCAAAACATGCTTTAACCATTCTGTCTCGCTCGATCGATCGGGACCAAAATCTCGATCGATCGAGAGCTCTGAAAAAATCGGGACTTCCCCAGATTTTTGAGCACCTCATTTCATACCATCATTTCTACTTCCTAAGGCGTAAAACATGCCTGAACAAAAATGATACAAGCTTTATAAAACTACCATGCATGTATTTAAATCGCAGGTTTAACAAAACCTAAGCTAACATGCTTCATAACATCATCATAATCTTCATCCTCAACCAACCTATACAGAAAACTGAGTGTGTTCCTCTTTGCCCAGATTTTCGAGCACATAGATTCATAACTAGAAATCTATCACATAAAACATGTAACATGCTTAAACAAACATGCTAGTAGTTACACAAAACTACCATGTAAGTATTCATACCAAGGTTTCACCCAAACCTACACTTAGCATGCGTTAAAAACAACCCACCAAAACCATTCTCAACCAAAAGAATAGAGTACCAACTTACCCCTCTCTTTTGCAAGGTTTTTTTTGGAACACTTGCACCAAGCTTTTTCCTTGCCTTAATGCTGCTAAGCTGGAACGAAAATGGAGGGGGAGAGAAGGAGAAGGGATTGATTGGAAGGTAATCATGCAAGCATGGGCTGCCAAGTGGGGAAAAGGGCATGGGTTGCCAAGTGGGGGAGGGGGCCGAGTGGCAGGGGGGTGGGTGATGTGGTTTGGGTGGTCATGTGGTGTTTAATTGTGTCCCGGTAAATAGTACGATGTATTAAAATATCCTCACTCGATATTTTATAACTTCATTTAAATTAATACATCCTTTAAAACACCCATCATTCCCCCTAAATCATATCATCATATCATAATTATATTCCCCCAAATTAATTACACCACAACCCTTAAACATAACATAAATCATCATCATAGCCCATAATCATATAACATTTCGGGGGTATTACAAACACTATTCCATGTTATAATACATACTAGCATGCATCTAACCCACTTATTTTCACACTACACATGCTTCCAATTGACACATCCCATACTATAGCCCAACATCTACCAAATATCACAATGGCTACAAGCCATAAAAGTTAGTCATTTTCACCCACTAACAAGACTTAGACCCACACTTGAATCACATTTAAGCCTATTAACAAACACATTCCATGCATGATTTTAATCTTCATCTTTTAACCAATAATAATACTAAGTCAAGACTTATTCCACAATTTATTTTCAACGATTAACCATTCAATAAAGTGAGCCCCCACCAACTTCCAACAATCAAAACATTCCCCATGCTATCCCATTCCCAATCACAATACTTCAACACATGAAGGAATACATACATACATACCATTTACACACACAAACACATGCTGGACACACACCCACACGCAGAAACACACACACGCACACACACTGCTGCACACACTAGCACACACTCGAACAACCCTTCCAAAAATGCCAGCAAAATCAACCAAAGCTCATCAAAAATTCGTGGGATTTCAGGGGAATAACGACTAAGGCACGACGAGGATTACCCACAAAACAATCGGAAGAAAATCGCTCCAAAATCGAACGAATTCGCGATTTTTATCCGCGCGCTTCCTTGCAAGATCCGGACGCGATCGGCAACCGAACTTCACGATCTTGGTATGGAAAGAAGCGCCTGGGAGAGACGAAGATGGCGGCGGTTCGGACGCGCCGGAAGGAGGCCCGACGGCAGCGCGCGCGCGGCTTGAACGGCGAGGGGTCGGATGAGCGCGATATACAGCCGAGAAGAAAAGGGTTCGGGTTTTTGTGCATGTTTTTACATGTTTTAATGTGTGTCCGAAAATGCCAACATAACATATTTATTTTTTGTATCCTAACCCGATTTTGTACATCGAAGTGTCGTCGGTGCACTGATATATTATTTAGAGTCAACGATTGTGATTTATACACACCCCAAAAACCCAAAACTTAAATTCTTCATTTTAATTAATTTATCTCTAAAATATTATTGGAGTATATTTTACAACCTCAAATTATTTTATGATTCGATTAACTCGCCAATTGACCTTCACTTGGTCAATTCCACTTCTAGTTAATTCTAAAATTAATTATAAATAAAATCCAAATCATATTTAGTCCAACAAATGATTAATAATAATCTGGACATCACACAATATCGTCGTGATTTGGACGCGTATAATAAATTGGTGGATCAAGATAAAAGTGTGCGCTTTACTACGCTAAGCTGCATGCACGATAATATGATCAGAGAGTTTGAGAAGCATCTCACGGCTAAAGAGTTATGGGAAGTTCTGAAGTCATGTACGGTAGCACTTCGGCTACAAGATCGAGGGCTCTCACCCTCAAATTTAATCAGTATGTACTTGACCCTAGGCACTCGATGTGCCAACATCTTGATGTGATGAATGATATGATTCGAGAGCTTCAGAATGCTGGAACTGAGCTCACAAATGAACAACAAGTCTTGTCAATCCTTAGGTCGCCACCTGAGCAGACTTGGGGACATATTAAATGTGTTTTGACACATAACAAGCAGATGAAAATATTCGATAGTGTCGCCAGTCATTTGAAACTTGAGGCTGACCGAAGAGAATCTGAACGTGCAAAAGCGGCTACTTTTGTCGCACATGCTAGTCAGCGAAAACCCAAAAGGGTGAACGTTGGAACTAGCAAATGGGTGCAAGACAAGGAGCAAAGTAAAGTGTTACAACTGTGACAAGATGGGTCACTTTACTCGTGATTGCACTGAGCCAAAAAAGGTAACACACATTTCTTGCTATCCTTGTACTTTCGTCATTATAAATATTTTTGTTGCTAATTCTCTCTTTGGTGGATTGTAGATAAAGGTGCAACAAAACATGTGACGAAGGATCGAGTTGGATTAATAGATTACTATCAAGTGCTAGTCTGCAGCCACTATTTTGCTACGGAAAATGGCGCATGAAGAGAGTTTTGGAGTTGTTTTGTACCTTCTCGTTACTTAGAATTTGATATAATTCACTCTTATATACTTTGTTTATTAGGACTTGGTTTTTCAGTTATGTTTGAGCAAAAGATTTGTCTATTTTCCTGGCAAAAAAATGTGTGGTTTGGTTTTAGAAATAATGGATTATTTGTTCATATTAAATTATCCATTGATGTGTTTCATACGTTTATTTTGATATTGTTTCTGATTCTGTTATATTGTATGATCTATTGCGACACATCGCTCAAAAGATGATGACTAGGTTAGTTCGAGAAAGCCTTATAGGCAATCTCGCTAAAGTCAACCTCTTAGTGTGCGATTCATGCTTGACAGGAAAAGATTATGGAAGCCTATTTGAAAGGCATAAATGGTTGTTTACTTTTATGGCCACTAGGACGTATGTGGACCTATGAATGTGAGGGCACGTCACAAGGAATCATTTCTCATTTTATTTGCGTTATGAATCGGTATACCTCTTATCTCATCGGCTAGAAACGTTGAATATGTCAAGCGATTCTTGGCAATGGTTGAGAATTAGAAGAGAATGATTTCAAAATTCTAATTACCGAGAGAAAGCGAGAAATATATGTCTAATTGTAAAAACATATGAGAAAATAGAACTACAAGACAATTAATGATTCTGTGTGCTTAGCAACAAAATGGTGTTGCTGAGAGAGACGAGTATTTCTGGATATGGCCACAAAAATAATGGCGCAAGCTAATTTTCAAATATTCTTTTGGGGATGAAAATTGTGTTATATGATGCCTATATTTTGTAACGTGTGCTTTCTAAATAGTCATTTCGATTCATTTTGAGTAATGGCATCGCAGAAAACTTATTCGTAAGTTCTGTGTCTTTGGGTGTTGGTGGAATTTGTTCACAGTATTTTTTACAAGCGTTAAAAATCGATCCAAGTGCTTCAAAACATTATTTATTTGGAAAATGTACTAATATACTGTGAACACTGCAATAGATGAATGGCTGAAATAGATTTCAAGATGTGCATTTTGCGAGTGAAGTCAAAAGGGGGGCATCAAGCTATATGAGTTATAAGGCCTTGTCTGGCATGTAATAGAGAAACTGAAAGCGACCTCATGTTCAGTGGGAGTGTTTCACTGTGAAAGTCTCTCATAATCCTTATATATATAGAAAAGCAAGCACAAAATTATTCTCTAATGATGTATACCATGGATTGAGAATTTTACATGCGTGCTTCTATGGATATTGATGAGCCAGCAAATATTAAGAGGTTGTGACTTCACAAAAGACAAATACGTGGATTTCTGCTATACGAGCAGAAGTTTGTCTTAAAACAGAAAATGAAAAAAAAAGTATGAATGAAGTTCCATATGCAAGCGTTGTAGAGGGTTTGATGTAAACATAGTGTGCATTCAATCAGGCCTGTGCTTTGCAATTGGATGGTGAGTAAAATCAGAGTGATTATGAGATTGCTTACTAGATGGCAGTCAAAATGATTTTTTTTTGTGCTACCATGGAGATGGTTTGAGAATTGATGTATATAGTGATGTTGATGAGTCACCTGATAGAGACGAGCGCAAATCCATATTGGGATATGAATTTTTAATGAGAAGCGCAACTATCACTTAGAGTGATAAGAAGTAGCCTTGTATCTCTTTATCTGTGATGCCTAGAACTCAATTGCCTTAATTAAGTTGAGTTAATGTGATAATTAAGCAATAATTATGAATGAGTACCATGTTATATTTGACTCAGTTTTGAAATAAATTGAATGAAACTGAATATTATGATTGAGTCATAATTATTGAAGTGATAAATGGTTGAGATGACTTATATGATTTGGACTTGATTTTGGAGATAAACCGAGTATAATTGGATTTTGTAATAATCATGAAATTATTATTTGAAATTGAGTAGTTTGATCATGATTAATAAAATGAGTTAGGATGACATGAATTAGAGGTAAAATATACATGTTGATGTATTATGGTGTAAGAGGTCAAATATACATGTTAGTGCGTTAGAATGTTGACTCATGGGTTAAATGTGGTGTTGAAATGAATAAGGCATAAAATCCCTACGTTTTCTCTCAAACCATTTCTTCTCTTTTTCTTTCTCAAATGCTTGTGAAGCTTGGAGTAAGGTGTATTTCAATGTTTGTGGCTTATTTTGATTGTATAGGGGTAAGTATTTGAAGTTTTAATGATGTGTTATATGTTGTGTTAATAGAAGATGGGGTTTTGACTTTCTTTTGGGGTATGAAATGGGTGGTTGTTCTAGTTGAAATAATATGATGTAAAATGGTTTTATAATTTGTTTTTGTTGATGTATTGGAAGAATATTATGTAGTAGGTGTGTTGAATGGAGTTTGAACTAAAAAATGGAGGATTTTCGCAGAAATAGGGTCGCACGATCGATCGCGAGACATAGCCCAATCGTTCCGCGTTGAAAATGAAACATGGGTGACGATGAACAGTACTTGCGATCAAAAGCGAGATTTGGCCATCGATCGCGAGTCGCACAAACTTGGCAGCAATCGATCGTGGGCGCTGAATTTTCAACAAACAAAAAAATGTTTATCTTGGGAATTTTGAGAGGTAGTGCCTTAGTTGCTTTTGATGATGTTATGGATACGTGGGACGGTTTGAGTAGTATATGGGGTACGGTAAATTGTGACTGGTTATGATAGGAGACATGTCGAATCTATAAGATTAATGATGATGTCGTTAATGATCATTGATAAAATATTAATAATGAATTGATATTCAATATAGATACAATACGAGCCACCGGTTGTCGATGATGTCTAAATCTTGTTGTCGACCTTAAGGTACGTGTGATGCACGAGCATATGTAAATATATTATTGCTATGGTTAACAAATTATATATTATTGTTTGCGTTGAATTGGTATCTGTTATGAGTTATGGGTATGCCGCTATTGAGCGTGTTATGGTTATGATGATGCCGCTGTTGAACAAGCAATGATTATGATGCCGCCGTTGTCGAGTGTGCGGGAGATTATAGTACGCCGCTATTGAGCGAGTGATGTGATATGATAAGATATAACCCAGGAATTGATGATTGAGATGTATTTGAATTCAGTAAATCATTAGTAATGACTTGGTTATTATCGATTATAGAACTGATGATTTATGAATATGAGTACAGTAAATCTTGGTTGAGAATACTTAATTGATTATGGAGTTGATGCATTTTGAGTATTATGAGAACATGAACAACGTGAGAGATCTCATATGATCATGGTGTATTAAGAGAGTATTCCTTTAATTACAACATTGTGTTATGTACATTAGTAATTATGTATGCGTTGATATGGAGATTATGTTATTGATATGCTCACCCTGTGTGGTGTTGTTTATGTTGAAACATGTAACACATGTACGACATTATTATTGGAAATGAACCGAGCTATTGAATAAGGATGCTTCTAGGAGCGAGGTACCTGTATTGGTTGAGAATGACAAATTTATACAATAGATACACATTTATTTATTAAATGCTCTTATGTGAGCAAATAGATAGGTGTATGTGGATTGTATAAAAGTCCTTGATTCTTTTCATTCGAGTATTGCATGCAATTTAATTGAGACTAAACATTGCTTGATGAACTGAGAATATGATTAGTGCAATGATAAGTGCATACATATATGAATTGAGTTGTGTCAAAAAAAATTGAGTCGGGATTATGTTTCGGAAATTTATATGCAAGATATGCTATAATCAAGAAGCATATTATGAGAATCCCTTAGTCACATGATTGTATACACTAATGATGATTATAAATGCACTAATGAAGATATTAGGACTACGGGACCTTACATTAGTGGTATGAGAGCATTTGTTTGCTCTTTTGGGTAGTCTGAGGACTTATGGATGTGCTGATATGAATGAATTGTTAGGAATCCAACATGCATAGTACGCAGCGGAATAAATAAAATTTGGATTCCAACCATGGACTTATACGGGTGTTCATATCGGGTGTCGAGAATTATACCTTTGTAGCTTGTTTGACACAGATTCCTCGAAGCAACACGTACACGAGTCACGAGCAAAGCTTTTGCAACTTTGCCTCTACGGTATCCACACGATCAAATCGATGAAGGGAAGTTGAAGGTATCAAATTGCTAGACTTGATGTTCAACTGGGACAAAGAACACACGGGTTCAAAGCGAAGTGACGGCTGGTAGTCACGAGTGGTCTGCTAGGTTTTGTCTATTGTTAATTCTTAATTAACCTCTCACTGAGCGAAACCTAATGCAGGCATATATATACACGTATGTAAGGCGGCTAACATTATTAGGAGTAGGGTTTTCCAAAAACTCTCTGGCCCATCCATTATCACCTTTCGTATGTGTATATCCGATTTTATAGATCTATCTATATATATATATATATATATATATATCTCATATATTTATATAAAATCGGCCCATAATAATATAACATATTATTATTATATGATTCGAACTCTTCCTAATCAATTTAATTCATCCAATGAATTATATCTCCCTTTATCGATTTAATCTTTTGTGCGACCCGTTAGGATCTTGCAACTTTGGCAGTGATATAAAATCTCATTTTATGTCACAAGCAAAGAGCAGTATCTAGCAACACATCAAGGCTACCCAAGTTACAAGAATGTCATTGACTCGACATAACATATGGCATGTGATAATATTCACATGTAACTTAATCCATTTGTCCTATGTGTTTAGATTAAACACGAGTCATGGAATAGTCATACTCGTATAGTTCAATCTTTTATTTCTTGATCCCCAAGTAGACTAGAATAAAGGAATACGCTCGATATCACATATCGACTCATTCGAGCATGGCCATGCATTTTAGTCTCACTCACTTCTCCTGTTATATAGGAGGGACAAATCCTATCTTGATCACTCAAAATCCATCTACATAATTCGTGGTGTATCCAATGATTGTCTTTATAGTTTACCCTGTTACAGGTAACGTTTGACAATACACGACTCCATATGTTGGGATCTTTGGTGATCTCAAGTCGTAAGGATTACATACATTATTATCACTATGAGAATTGCTTATGACATTCATATAACTAACCATGTAGCATTCTCATGGTGGGTCTGTCCAGTACATTGTCCTCTAACATGTACCCATGTGTTGATTTGATATCTCATATCCATGAACAATTCATCAATCAATACATACTAGTCTCAATGCATTATCATTATCCTAATTCATGATAATACTTGACTAGGGACCATCTTTAAGAATAATAAGATACTATTCTATGGACATTAACATATATATATATTCATATTACACAGACATTTGAATAATATATAATAATGAATTGCCTTTAATAAAATCATATTACATTGTATGCCAAAATCAATCATCTAATGAGTTGTCTTAGGGCATATCCCAACAAATCTCACACTTGCACTAAGACCAATCAAACATGTACTTAATGCCTAAAGATCTAGTATGACGATCATGCTTCTGCTGTGACAGAGGTTTCGTCAGTGGGTCAGATACATTATCATCAGTTGGTACTTTGCATTTTTTCTCATCTCGTCTTTCAACGATTTCTCAAATGAAATGAAAGCGCCGAAGTATGTGTTTGGACCGCTTGTGAGATCTGGGTTCCTTAGCCAATGCAATGGCTCCATTGTTGTCACAATAGAGTTCAATCGGATCTAGTATGCTAGGCATAACCCCAAGCTCAGAAATGAACTTCTTGATCCAAACACCTTCCTTTGCTGCATCTGAGGCAGCAATATACTTAGCTTCAGTTGTAGAATCGGCTACTGTCTCTTGCTTTGAACTCTTCCAGCTCACAACACCTCCATTTAGGCAAAACACATATACTGATTGCGATCGAAAATCATCCTTGTCAGTTTGGAAGCTTGCATCAGTGTAACCTATTACATTGAGCTCTTCCTCACCTCCATAAATCAAGAATGTATCCTTAGTTCTTCTCAAGTACTTCAGGATATTCTTGACGGCGATCCAGTGACATTCACCTGGATCAACTTGATATCTGCTTGTCATGCTCAAAGCATACGAGACATAAGGATGAGTACATATCATGGCATACATGATAGATTCAATGTCTGACGTATATGGAATCTTACTCATGCGTTGTCTCTCATCTTGTGTTGAAGGACACTGATCCTTTGAGAGATGTATCCCATGTGTCATAGGCACGAATCCTTTCTTTGATTCTTGCATGCTAAACCGTTTTAGCACTGTATCTATGTATGTACTTTGACTTAGGCCAAGTAATCTTCTTGATCTATCTCTATAGATCTTGATACCTAACACGTAGGTGGCTTCACCCAAGTCTTTCATAGAAAAGCAATTCCCTAGCCATATTTTTACAGATTGCAAGGCAGGAATATCATTCCCAATGAGAAGTATGTCATCTACATACAACACTAGGAAGATAATTATGCTCCCACTGACCTTCTTGTAAACACAATGTTCATCTACTTTCTTGAAGAAACCAAACTCTTTGATTGCATCATCAAAACTAAGATTCCAACTCTGAGAAGCTTGCTTCAATCCATAAATGGATCGTTGTAGCTTGCATATCTTTCCAGCATCCTTTGGATCGACAAAACACTCGGGTCGTGTCATGTACACATCCTCAAGTAAATTTCCATTAAGGAAAGCTGTTTTGACATCCATATGCCAGATTTCATAAGCATGAAATGCAGCAGTTGCAAGTAAGATCCTAATGGATTTAACCATGGCAACTGGCGAAAAAGTTTCATCATAGTCAATACCATGAATTTGTTTGAAACCTTTAGCAACCAGTCGTCCTTTAAAGGTTTGTACACTACCATCCATATCGGTCTTTTTCTTGAAAATCCATTTGCACCCTATAGGTCTTACCCCTTCAGGTGGGTCAACCAAAGTCCATACTTGGTTTACATACGTGGATTCCATATCAGATTTCATGGCCTCTTGCCATTTATCAGAATCATGGCCCATTATAGCTTCTTGATAGGATGACGGCTCATCCTCATCATTGAGTAGTAAGTCACCTTGTTGAGTCACAAGAAATCCATATCTCTGTGGCTCCCGGTGAACTCTTACAGACCTACGCTGGGCTTGTGTCTCTTGAGCAGGCGATTCATCCACAACAACTTGTGGTGACTGCTCTGTTTCCATCTCAATATCATGTTCAGTGTTTTCTTGTGGTTGAACTTCACTAAGTTCTATTTGTCTCCCGCTGGTTCATCTAGAAATAAATTCTCTTTCAAGAAAGACACCTGTCCGAGCAACAACCACTTTGTTCTCGGTGGGATAATAGAAATAGTATCCTTTCGTTTCCTTAGGATACCCCACAAATAAACACTTAACAGATTTGGGTCCAAGTTTATTGGAGGCGTGACGTCTCAAGTAAGCCTCACAACCCCAAATCTTCATAAATAGGACGTTTCCTAGTCCATATCTCATATGTTGTCTTTTCAACTGATTTAGATGGAACACGGTTCAGTATAAATATTGTTGTTTCTAAAGAATGTCCCCAAAAGGAAATCGGAAGATCTACATGACTCATCATAGATCGAACCATGTCCAACAAAGTTTGATTCCTCCTTTCAGATACTCCATTCCATTGTGGAGTATACGGAGATGTGAGTTGTGGGACTATCCCACACTCCTTTAGATAGTCATGAAACTATTGGTTTAAGTATCACCTCCTCGATCTGATCGAAGGATTTTGATACTTTTGCCAAGATGGTTTTGTACTTCATTCCTGAAATCCTTGAACGTTTCATGTTTATGTTTCATTAGGTACACATACACATATCTACTGAAGTCATCAGTAAATGTAACGAAGTATTGAAAACCTCCTCTAGCTTGTGTGCTTATTGGGCCACATACATCACTATGTATGAGACTCAATAAATCACTTGTCCTTTCAACATGTCCCTTGAAAGGGGCTTTAGTCATCTTGCCCATTAAACAAGATTCACATGTTTCATGTGATTCAAAATCAAATGAATCTAAAGATCCATCCTTATGAAGTTTTGATATGCGATTCTCGTTTATATGGCCCAAGCGACAATGTCAGAGATAAGTTGGATTAGAATCATTATTCTTAATCCTTTTATTATTTATGTTATAGACATGCATATCAAGATTTAAAACATAAAGACCATTAATCAATTGTGCACTAGCATAAAACATCTCATTCAAATAAATGGAGCAACATTTGTCCTTTATAATAAATGAAAAACCAAACTTGTCCAAACAAGAAATTGAAATAATGTTTCTAGTAATCGACGACACAAAATAACAGTCTTGTAAATCTAATATTAAACCAGAAAGCAAAGTTAATGAATAGTCTCCTATAGCTAATGCAGGCATGCAACAACTCTTGCTTCATTTCCCACTCGGAGGTCAACTTCGCCTTTAGCCAACACTCTACTCCTTTTGAGATCCTGCACATTAACACAAATGTGAGAACCACATCTAGTATGTAAGAAACCCCGTGCCCTTAACCCGTTGTTAGTGTATTATTCCATACCATTAGTGCATACAATCATTATCATGGGGGAAAAGCCATATGCAAGTATAACATCATATACTAACCGGAAAATTTCTTGCATTTGATCCACATAATATTCAAATTCCCCAACCAAGATCACTTACATAGCATGCACCCTTGATAGGGTTGAATATTACGTGTATTTATGCTATGATATGTATATGTTTTCGTGTTGATTCTTGGATTATTTTATGGTTTTTTGTATATATTTCAATATTTCAGGAATCAATGTTGGAATTCATAAAAGTAGAGGAAATGAGCCAAAAATGATGAAAAATGACCAAATCGAGCGAACGCGTCAAATCCGGGAAAGGAAGAAAAATTCAAAAGAAAATAAAAAAAAATAAAAAGCATCTCGATCGATCGAGACTCAAATCTCGATCGATCGAGGCTGGCAGAACTTTGGCGATCGATCGAGCAGTCAGTCTTGATCGATCGGCCGAAGGAATTTTCTGAAAAATAAATTCCTTATAGAGTTTGGATCCAAGAGGGAAGTCCATGATTCCCTTCCATCTATATATTTGGACGAAAATTACACCTAAAATGAGACTTTTTACCCTAGGAATAGCCTCCACTCATCCATACTCCATATCACCATCATCCACCATCACCACTTCAACCTAGGAATTGGAACAAGCCAACAAGAGAATCGAGGAGCACGATCGAGAAAGAAGCAAGGAAGGATCGAGAATCAACGAAGGAGTCGACTTGGGAGTTTGCTTTTACTTATTGATTATTGTTTTGAATTATTATTGGATTTGTTGTGTTTTTGATGATTGAGAAATATCAATAACATAGTTTTTCCTATTGATGTTAAGATTGAATTCATACATCTTCTATGAGCATGTGTTATTGTTTTTAATGCTTTTGAAGGATTGATCACCTTTGAATGATATTTTATTATAATTGAGATCGAGAGATGAAATTATAATACGATATAATAATTCATGCCGTGTGTTAAAGATTGAGATCGAGAGATAAAATCACATGATAGCTTTGGGCTGTTTAATCTAAAGTTAGTGGTTTTCATAAAGCGCATTCAATATTAAATTGTTAATTACGTGAATGAGAGTTACTAGTTGCAATTTGATGTTAGACTTAATATAGCTCGAGATAGTATATTGAATAAATTTGGAAAACCCGTCACCTTAGAGATGTATGGAGAAAAGAATTGTAAGAGTTGGGTTAGGTGAATCATAGTCTTGATAATTCTTTCTTGTGGACTTTTCTCGTGATCATCGATTATTTTGGTTGGATTATATTAGTTTACTTATTAATTAATTATCGTAGGTTAAATATAGTTAAAAGAAATCTTATTTGGTACTTGCTTGTTAGTCTCTGTGGGTTCGACAATCCGTATCTTCCTATCTATACTAAAACTTGACACCGTGCACTTACGGTCTAAAATCGCTAGATTGGAATTAATTGTTTAAAATAAAAGCGATCAACCCTCATAATACACTAACATGCTCTCAGTTCATTTAGTAATTCCGTATTTAATTGCATACAAACAATAAATGAAGAGAGAAAAGCCATTGCCCATTTATACATTCCATATACACGTAAAAACGTACTCACATGAGAGCACCCAATGAATAAACGCGTATCTAATGTATAAGATACTCTACCAAATGCGGTTACTGGTACTTCGATCCTGGAAGCACCACCCATGCATAGTTCGATCTCAACTCTGGAGCTACGTACTTATTCAACCAGCTCTGGTACTTCAATCCTGGAAGTACCTCAAATCAACAGCCCGAGCTCAACTCCAAAGCTATTGTTGTACCTGTAACACCTGCCCCAACAAAGACAGCCCCCACACGGGGTGAGCATACCAATACCACCAATCCAATAATCATAATAATACAGTTCATAATTTACGAAATGTAAATGCCATGAATTTAAATGATACTCCTTGGATGGTATCATCCTCATCCGGGATCCCCTGTATTGTCCCTGTTATCAAAATAACCAAACCATTAAATTCCCAAAAGCCAGTTGATCATCTCATTGATCAACTAAGACCATTCCTACTATACCAATTCCATAATCAAGTATGATTAAATCATCAAATAGAGTACCACAAAAATCACATGTATCAAGGCAATGATTCCATAGTTCTATTTCATAGCTCGCTCTACAATAGCGGCATTTGAACCCCAAGCACGCTCAACAATAGCGGCGTCATATACAATGCATTTTAATATCCATTTATTGCAAATACCATATACCATGCATTTCACAGTTGCAACATTATAACAGGCTATGCTCGTACGCTATACGTACCTTATAATTCCGTAGTTTGCGTCCGACCCCGCCTGAGTCCCACGACCCGATGAATTATGTGCTAACACATAAATAACCCACAATTAAACACAAGCATGCAACCACATGCCCAAGCACGTTCACAACTTCTAACCCTATCGTCAATCCACGATGATTTACCATTTTGAAAGACCCCGGGTTAAGCATGCATAATACCCAAAAATATTCCATTTTAAAAAGTTTAAATGATAGCCAAAAACCCAACCGAGAATTCCGTTTTATTAAACATTGGCTCCAACCAATCCATTTAAAAGTATAGCATTCCCATTGGAATGTAGACATTGTCCCGTAAATCGGCTATTTAAATCCCGTTTCCAAAATCCCGACATTTTCCAAAATTTTTGAAAAACAACAACCATCGGGCGGCGATCGATCGCCTATTTTATCGCGATCGATCGCCCCTGGCCAGTGGGCAAACAGCGCCTTACCGCGATCGATCACGAGTCTCCGTGATCGATCGCCAACCGCTCGCGATCGATCACCATCACTGTTTGTCTTCATCAAATTTTCAGCTGCTCGTCGCGATCGATCGGCGCCCCTCGGCGATCGATCGCGACCTGCGATTATCCGAAAAACTCGAGCTTCCATGGTGTTTTTCACACCCAAACTCAAAACCAACACCCCATACACCCTCAACACCTCAAATACACCATTTAAAGCCAATAAAAACTCTAAAAACTCAACTTTGGATTTTTAACCAAAAATCCCTAAATCCAAAACCAACCAAAATCTTAACAAACTCTACAATACCACTACCAAATCGAAGACAATGATGAGGGGAAGATTAATACCTGATTATTCTCGATAAATCCGGCTCCCGAGCCAACCTACCAACGATTTTCCTCCAAGGGAAAAAGAGGGGAAATGGGGGAATGGTTAGGCGTGGATGAGGGGAGAGAAGTAGGGAAATGATTTGTGTTATCCCGTAACAACGAGTCCACTTGGTATATATAGTACCAAGGCTCCAAAATACCAATCCCTTAACAAATTGTTGGGTTTTGAAAAACCGAATAATCTTAGTTTTGATGTTGACAAAACTTGTTATTGTGTTGGTAACATATTTCATCAAGTGTGCAGTTCATAAATGATATTTTACTGCTTGATGATCTGCTAAGAAATGGCCTTGAGTTTGGTTACTGAAATGAGAATTCAGCATCTAGTATACCCCGAGCGCTGCTGACTAAATTAATCATATCTCATAGCTTGGATATCGAAACGCCCTGATTCAAAAGGGGTTGGATATCCAACTCAATTATCTACAAGTCGTATTTCACGCTAGCAGACTAGATTCGAAGGTTAAATGACGAAAACATGTATGCAAGAGCTTGCTGGTACAAAGCTGAAACAGCGGCGGACAGATTGTAGCAGCTGTGGTATATCGGCCATAACTCTCAGCTCGCTTATCGAAACGAGTTGATTAAGTATAAGTTGGAATTCTAAGACAAAGATATACAAGTCATCTTTGGAAGTGAAAGACTGAACCGGATGTTAAGATGGACAAAAAGCTTCTTCAAGTCACGCCATGTGCTGCTGCATCCAGCAAACATACAGCAGGACCATCGCCTTGTATTTCAAGCATAACTCTCTCATACAAACTCGAAATTGAGCGATTCTTGATTCCTTGGAAAGCTAAGAGAAAGGGCTACAACTTTCATGAAGATCACTTTTCTCAGAAATCAATGAATCAAGATATATAACCAAGAGAACATAATAGCAGATGTTGGGCAGGAGGGTACCAGCAGACTTTGGCCAGCTGATGTTGTACCAGCAGACTTTGGCCAGCTGATGTTGTACCAGCAGACCTTGGCCAGCTGATGCTGTACCAGCAGACCTCTCAACTGGTATCAGCAGACCTCAGCCAGCTGATGTTGTACCAGCAGACCTTGTCCAGCTGATGTTGTACCAGCAGACCTCTCAACTGGTACCAGCAGACCTCAGGCCAGCTCAGCAGACCTTGGCCAGTTGATGTTGTACCAGCTGATGCTGTACCAGCAGACCTCTCAGCTGGTACCAGCAGACTTCAGGCCAGCTGATGTTGTACCAGCAGACCTCAGGCCAGCTGATGCTGAATTAGCATACCTCAGATCAGCTGACCAGACCAGCCGACCAGACCAGCAGACTTCCAAAAATAGCCCAGAAGCAGAATATGACCGTTGCAATGTTTGAAAGCTTACCAAAATTGTCCCAACGGTTATATTCTTGTATCTAACGTATATATCCTTACTTGGGGCTATATATACATGATTTGGAAGCTCAATAACAGCTGATTGAAGATCAATCAAAGTCTTCTAAAGCAAACCCACTTGGGATTCAATTGGGGAACTTCAAAGACAAAAGCTGCTAAATGAAGAGCACTCCCCAAACCTTTGGCACCTCTTACCTTGCTGTATCAGATTCATTATGGAATCATTTGTGCCTTTGTATTCACTCTATTCATTGTATTTGAGAGCTAAAATAGAAGAGTGAATACCATTGTAACGGTTGGTGATTCATCACAACTGAGTAAGGTCTTTACATGTGAGACGTTAAAGAACATGAACTTGTGTGTGCTAGGAGTTTAGGCTATCTGTGTGGTATTAACCTAAGTAGGTTGTATGATGTAAAGTGTAAACCAAAGTCTTCTAGTGTATCCTTCCATGAGATTGAAGAAGGGGAGACGTAGAAACGTTGTGCTTCGAACTTTCAGAAGCAAATGCTTGTGTTATTTACTTTACTGCATTTATTTACCTTACTGTTTTTACATACTTTCTTGCATATCTTTAAAATGACTTTCAAATGAGTAATCGGTTTTAGAGCGGGTTATGGCGAGTGTCTTCCGCTCAGTTTTGTAACCGAACTCGATATAATCTCTCGATGCAATTATTTCAAGAACACGAGCTATTGAAGCTCAAGTTTGTTGAACTCGGGTGTGGAATGGCAACCCACCCCCGAAATCGATCCTAACAAGTGGTATCAGAGCCAGGATGTTCTTGGAAAGCATTTTAACCGATTTTAGACGAAAATCTTTTATAGAACATTTTTCATGAGCATGAAATTATTTTCATAGCATAATTTTCAAAAACTTGGTGTATAAAAATTTTTAGCATAAAAATCAATTTCATTGCATTCATTTTTCACGAAAATAATTTTAAAATATATTTTAAATGTTTAAATTTTTCATTCATTATGTTCTAAACTCATTTTAAGTTTAAAATTTTTTATTTTGGGATTTTATCTAACAATTTTCGAAGCATTCAGTTTTTCTGGCAGCTTGCAGCGACTGGCATAACTTCCTGCTCGAATGTCCAAATGATGAACAGTGTTTTGCATTGCAAACTAGACTCATAGATGATCATAACGG
Organism: Haberlea rhodopensis; assembly: GCA_907163345.1. Lineage (NCBI taxonomy): Eukaryota > Viridiplantae > Streptophyta > Magnoliopsida > Lamiales > Gesneriaceae > Haberlea > Haberlea rhodopensis. The sequence goes on along the minus strand of CAJQUN010000028.1, from coordinate 5,822,697 downwards.
TATAGGTTTTGCAGCCTAATTATTCACGAGGAGATACAGTTTATTCTGCAAAGTTGGACTAAGTGTGCTGCCACCGCAGAAAGATGAAATTGACATTGTTGAGTTTTGTCAAGAAATTCAAATTTGTTGCCAAGTATGCTTCATCCATCATCAAAAGAGGTTATTTTTTTTCAAAAATTAATGTGCATTGCATTTTTTTTAAATTTTATTTTAGCCTACCCCATTTTCCCTTCACTTGCTCAAATTTTCAAAACTTTTAAAATTAAGGGGGGGAGTTTAATCTCAATCCCTGAGGGGGAGTAAATTTTATTTGTCTTCCTTTTTGATTCACACAAAAAGGGGGAGAAATATGTTGTTTAAAAAATATGATTTTTCTTGTTATGCAACATCGTGCTTTAATGTTCATATTTTTATTCAAGTTTTGTGATCATCAAAAAAGGGGAGATTGTTGGGTTTTGGAAAACCAAATAATCTTAGTTTTGATGTTGACAAAACTTGTTATTGTGTTGCTAACATATTTCATCAAGTGTGCATTTCATAAATGATATTTTACAGCTTGATGATCTGCTAAGAAATGACATTGAGTTTGGTTACTGAAATGAGAATTCAGCATCTAGTAGACCCCGAGCGCTGCTGACTAAATTAATCATATCTCATAGCTCGGATATTGAAACGACCTGATTACAAAGGGGTTCGATAGCCAACTCAATTATCTACAAGTCGTATTTCAGGCCAGCAGACTAGATTCGAAGGTTTACATGATGAAAACATGTATGCAAGAGCTTGCTGGTACAAAGCTGAAACAACAGCGGACAGATTGTAGCAGTTGTGGTATATCGGCCATAACTCTCAGCTCGCTTATCGAAACGAGTTGATTCAGTATGGTTGGAAAGCTAAGACAAAGATCTACATGTCATCTTTGGAAGTAAAAGACTAAACCGGACGTTAAGATGGACAAAAAGCTTCTGCACGTCACGCCATGTGCTGCTGCATCCAGCAAACATACAGCAGGACCATCGCCTCGTATTTCGAGCATCACTCTCTCATACAAACTCAAAATCGAGCGATTCTTGATTCCTTGGAAAGCTAAGAGAAAGGGATACAACTTTCATGAAGATCACTTTTCTCAGAAATCAACGAATCAAGAGATATAACCAAGAGAATAGAACAGCAGATGTTGGGCAGCAGGGTACCATCAGACTTTGGCCAGCTGATGTTGTACCAGCAGACCTTGGCCAGCTGATGCTGTACCAGCATACCTCTCAACTGGTACCAGCAGACCTCAGGCCAGCAGATGTTGTACCAGCAGACCTTGGCCAGCTGATGTTGTACCAGCAGACCTCTCATCTGGTACCAGCAGACCTCAGGCCAGCTGATGCTCTACCAGCAGACCTCTCAGCTGGTACCAGCAGACCTCAGGCCAGCTGATGCTGAACCAGCAGACCTCAGACCAGACCAGCAGACTTCCAAAAATAGCACAGAAGCATAATATGACCGTTGCAATGTTTGAAAGCTTACCAAAATTGTCCCAACGGTTATATTCTTATATCTAACGTATATATCATTATTTGGGGCTATATATACATGATTTGGAACCTCTATTTCATAGCTCGCTCTACAATAGCGGCATTTGAACCCCACACACGCTCAACAATAGCGGCGTCATATACCATGCATTTTAATATCCATTTATTACAAATACCATATACCATGCATTTCAGAGTTGCAACATTATAACAGGCTATGCTCGTACGCTGTACGTACCTTATAATTCCGTAGTTCGCGTCCGACCTCGCCTGAGTCCCACGACCCGATGAATTATGTGCTAACACATAAATAACTCACAATTAAACACAAGCATGCAACCACGTGCCCAAGCACGTTCACAACTTCTAACCCTATCGTCAATCCACGATGATTTACCATTTTAAAAGACCCCGGGTTAAGCATGCATAATACCCAAAAATATTCCATTTTAAAAAGTTTAAATGATAGCCAAAAACCCAATCAAGAATTCCATTTTATTAAACATTGGCTCCAACCAATCCATTTAAAAGTATAGCATTCCCATTGGAATGTAGACATTGTCCCGAAAATCGGCTATTTAAATCCCGTTTCCAAAATCCCGACATTTTCCAAAATTTTCGAAAAACAACAACCATCGGGCAGCGATCGATCGCCGATTTTCTCGCGATCGATCGCCCCTGGCCAGTGGGCAAACAGCACCTTATCGTGATCGATCGCGAGTCTCCGTGATCGATCGCCACCCGCTCGTGATCGATCGCCGAGACCTTGCGATCGATTGCCATCACTGTTTGTCTTCATCAAATTTTCAGCTGCTCGTCGCGATCGATCGGCGCCCCTCGGCGATCGATCGCGACGTGCGATTTTCGGAAAAACTCGAGCTTCCATGGTGTTATTCACACCCAAACTCATAACCAACACCCCATACACCCTCAACACCTCAAATCCACCATTTAAAGCCAATAAAAACTCTAAAAACTCAACTTTGGATTTTTAACCAAAAATCCCTAAATCCAAAACCAACCAAAATTTCAACCAAACTTTACAATACCACTACCAAATCGAAGACAATGATGAGGGGAAGATTAATACCTGATTATCCTCGAGAAATTTGGCTCCCGAGCCAAGCTACCAACGATTTTCCTCCAAGGGAAAAAGAGGGGAAATGGGGGAAGGGTTAGGCGTGGATGAGGGGAGAGAAGGAGGGAAATGATTTGTGTTATCCCGTAACACCGAGTTCACTTGGTATATATAGTACCAAGGCTCCAAAATACCAATCCCTTCACAAATACATCATGACTCATTAAAAATCATCTGTTTTCAATAATTACCTCCCAATATCAAATTCCATTACCAACCCCAGTACAAAGTACTCCGGACCCCAAATCCCACCAAAGACCAAATTCCAAGGTTATCACTATGATGAGAATACAATCTCATCCCTTGGATCCAACGACTCCAAATATCGGATTTAAAATCCTCGGGAGTCCCGATACCGCAATTAATTCATAATTGCCACAATTAAAATCCATTAAGGATCATTACCACCCCAGGATTAACACCATTAATTTCCGGGCATCACATAGTATCTAATACCCACGATGAAGAAGTAGATAAATTGAGTTCTATAACAAAAATACCTGAAGTAGAAGTCACACTTCCCTTCGTCTTCTTAAGATCTTCCAGGTATAACTTGCAGTTTCTCTTCCAATGTCCGGTCTCACCGCAATGGAAGTAATTTCCTTCCTTAGTCATTCCTCCCTTAGGCTTAAGTGTAGTAGCATGAGCTTAGGTTTGACAAAGACTTTCTTGTTCTTAATGCCTTTTGATTTAGCCTTTCCCTTACCCTTATTCATAATAAGAACATTTGTGGGCTTAGACTTTTTTGAGTTTGCTTCGTAAGTTCTCAACATACCAAGCAACTGTGGTAGAGTCTTCTCAATTTCAATCATATTGTAATTCAGAACAAATTGACTGTAGCTATCAGGCAACGATTGCAAGATCACGTCAGTGGTCAACTCTTGGTACAACGGAAAACCCAGTTTCTCAAGATTCTCTATGTATCCAATCATTTTGAGTACATGAGTTCCAACAAGGGTTCCTTCTACCATTCTGCACTGAAATAACGTTTTAGAGAAGTCATACCTCTCTTGTTTAGCTTGTTGTTGGTAAGTTGCTTCAGATGTTCAATCATATTGAACGCATCCATTTCCTCATGTTGCTTCTGAAGCTCAGAGTTCATGGTTGCAAGCATTAAACAACCAACATCAAGTGCATCATTTAATGCTTCTTGTAAGCATCCTTATCGGCCTCGCGGCCGTAACGGGAGGCTCCTCAGCAGGTAAGGGTTCCTCTAGGACATATTGTTTTTTCTCTTGTTTGAGGACAATCCTCAAATTCCTATACCAGTCTAAGAAATTTGTCCTTCTCAAGGCCGATCGCAATGAAAGTGTACTAATAACGTTGTTTGATGCCATGGATATCTACAATATAAATATGCAAAATAAGTTTATGATCTTAATCATTTAATAATGTAAGGACCCCCCGTGCCCTTATCCCGTTATTAGTGCATTAACCCAAGCATTTAATGCATGTAATCATATATGTAGGGGAAATCTCACTGTTCATCATAGCAAAACACGCCAATAATAAAATTCATTACATTATTCCATATAATGTCTAGTTTCCCCCAACTAAGTCCACATACATATCGTGCACCATTTTAATACACTAACATGTTCTCAGTTCATTTGGCAATTCAATAAATAATTGCATGCAACTCATAAATGAAGAGAGAAAGGCCCTTGCCTCCTTATACATACCATATACACATAATAGTGCTCACATGCGAGCATCAAATAAGTATGTGTGTATCAAATGTATAAAACATGGTGCTCAATACCGTCACTGGTACTTCGATCCTGGAAGCACGTCCAATCCATAACTCGAGCTCAACTCCAAAGCCATCGATGTACCTACTCACCTGCCCCAACAGAGACAGCCCCCCAGACACGGGGTGAGCATACCAATACCACCAAACCGATAATCATAATAATACAATTCATAATTTACAAAAATATAAATGCTATGAAATATAAAAGATTCTCCCTGGATGGTATCATCCTCATCCGATGTTATATGAATAATCTTGGTTGGGGAATTTGAATATTATGTGGATTAAATGCAAGAAATTTTCTGGATAACATATGGTGTTGCACTTGCATATGGTTTTTTCCCGCTGATAGTATGATTTTTTTATATGCACTAATGGTATGGCTTAATACACTAATAATGGGTTAAGGGAACGGGGGTCCTTACATTAGTGGTATCAGAGCAGTGGTTAGCGCTTTGGGGCTGTTGAAGGCCTGGAACATGCTGATAGGGATGGGTATCACATATTTATGCATGATAGTAGTTAGTGTTGTGTGACACAACTATTTTGCTTATGTGTATTTGTGATATGTGATCATAGTGTAACGATTATATGTCATGACATCTATAGAATCATAATATAACCTGTTGATTATGATTGTGAGTTATGACACAGGGACAACCAAATGGAGCATTTTGAAATGCATTGGGATACAGGAAGTACTTTGTACTCATAGTTTATGCATTTACTCATTATAATCATATTGTAGTGAATATGGATTATCGTATGCTCATGGTTTGGGATTGTTCCTGTAGGGACACTATGACGCGAAAGGCTAAGGCCAGGGTTGAAAGACACGAAATGGTAACCTGCGTTTTATATACATCATGGAATTATGCATTGTGATTGCATGTGTATAATGGAGTGATGATTTTTTAATGCTCTACCGCCAAATGTTGAAGCGAGGGGTGGGAGTGCCACATGTCGCATTCTAGCGAGGTGCATTAAAATACACTCATGATGATGTATGTTGGGATATGGATTATGCTTTGTGTTGCAGGTATAGATGGAATACTTGGTGAATATCCCATGAGTCATTGTTATGGATGAGTGATGATTTTAAATGCTTGCCGTTATTTATTTGTTTTGTGCCGCTAAAATGTGAAGCGAGGGGTGGGAGCGCCGCATGTTACATTGAAGCGTGGTTATCATACGAGGCGAGGAAAGAATATTTGCCGCTCAATGTGAAGCGAGGGGTGGGAGCGCCGCATGTCCATTGAAGCGAGGTTATTCTATGCCGCCTATATGTAAAGCGAGGGGTGGGAGTACCGCATGTTACATTTGAGCGAGGGGCATTAAAATACACTACCGTAACAATGACTAGGGATCGGCTATTCTATTGGCGATGGTTTATGCCGTTGGGTATTTATAGCGATGGTTCATTCCGCTATTCTATTGGCGATGGGTTATGCCGCCAGGTATTCATAGCGATGGTTCATTCCGCTATTCTATTGGCGATGGTTTATGCCGCCGGGTATTTATAGCGATGGTTCATTCCGCTATTCTATTGGCGATGGGTTATGCCGCCAGGTATTCATAGCGATGGTTCATTCCGCTATTCCATTGGCGATGGTTTATGCCGCCGGGTATTTATAGCGATGGTTCATTCCGCTATTCTATTGGCGATGGGTTATGCTGCCAGGTATTCATAGTGATGGTTCATTCCGCTATTCTATTGGCGATGGTTTATGCCGCCGGGTATTTATAGCGATGGTTCATTCCGCTATTCTATTGGCGATGGGTTATGCCGCCAAGTATTCATAGCGATGGTTCATTCCGCTATTCCATTGGCGATGGTTTATGCCGCCGTGTATTTATAGCGATGGTTCATTCCGCTATTCTATTGGCGATGGTTTATGCCGCTGGGTATTTATAGCGATGGTTCATTCCGCTATTCTATTGGCGATGGTTTATGCCGCCGGGTATTCATAGCGATGGTTCATTCCGCTATTCTATTGGCGATGGTTCATGCCGCCAGATATCTATAGCGATGTTTCATGCCGCTGACTCTATGACGAGGGATTATGCCACTGATTCTATAGCGACGGGTTATACCGCTATGTACATGACACTGGATTACGCCACCTACGAGCGATGCGTGCTGATCGCATACCACTGTTGGATGACGGAGACAGGTATGCTGCTATATTGTTAGCAATGAGGTATGGCGTATTACTGTTTATTTAGCATTATTATGGATATCATGCGTTGATTTACTTATGATGTCATGTGTTTGACGATGAGACTATGGACGTCGTGTACCGACATATACCGTCACGAGTCGACGATGTTATTTCAAAGTCATATGTTGACAGGTACCGTCACGAGATGACGATGACATAGTGGATGTTCTATGTAGACATGTAGCGTCGTTTTGATGATTAACACATTCATGTTTATGTATTTGGTTGTATGGTTTGAGTGCCTCTAGTGAGCACACGGTAGTGTCTGGGTCACTAGTTGATGAGACCATTATGTCGAGCAGGTTGCTCGAAGAATTATTGGGTGCGCCGTACAAGAATTGTACCACAGCACACATTCAAAGTATATATATTGTTCGAGTAATGATATCCTTTGGATATACTCGCTGGTTTGGCTAAGGCCAAATGATTGGGTGGTAAGAGTAGTCATTGAGGAAAACTACTCGCTTGTGTTGTGATGTAGGGTAGGCATGATTACACCCACCCTGAGGGTGTGGGATAAGTCTTAACGGATTATGATTGCATCATAGTTGAGCAAGGACACCGGGTTGTCCATTGTGCTTGGTGTTTTAGAGTTGTGTTGGGCGATGACCCACTACTCTAACGGTTTGTACGGTATGGCATACCGAGATGGAACATATGGCTTGTTGGTGGGCTTGATATGAGCCTATGGAGGCAGCGCTTTACTAGCCAGTTATCGTGGTAATGATATAGTGTGCTTGTTGGAGCCATTATACTGCACGTTGGGACCGAGTTTGGTGAATCGTATAATGATACGATGAAGACTTTTGGCAGGCTTTTGATTGTCCCTTTGTAGCATGATGTTTGAGGCATGTGACACCTCATGAGAATGGTTGTACGTCTTTTGTTTTGAGGGACTTGTATTGGGACAACTCAATTTTGTTGGTAATGCCAACGTGAGTGTCGACAAGTCGTGGTTAGCTCTGGTTGAGCATCCTTGAATATGGAATGCAACGGGAGTCACGATTGGATTTGTGGGATATAGCTAGTGGGGTAACACTACTATATTGACTTTATCTCTTGGAGAGATTTGGATTGTACTGTCATGGAGACAACTAGTATTGGTTGTGGGTTGATCGTGAATCAACCAGGGTAAGCCCTGCTAGTGTTGGACTAGGTGATGGCTTCGTACTTCCAGTGAGACGTTCGAGGAGACGTCTCCGGGGGATGCTTGAGTTGTGTAGTACTATGACAATAGTACAGGGCATCGTTGGTTGAGTATACCTGGCGTATACGAGTTTCAATTTGATGTTAGTGGCTTCGATGCACTATTCTGAACCAATTGCATATTTTGGTTCCGAGATATATGTTGGTATGTATATCCAGTTTTCCGGACGGTGGTTCGAGGTTGGAAGGTCATGGATTCATGACACTATCCTTGTGGGAAAGGCGGTATTGATATACCTGCCGGTTGAATCTTTTGGGAGATTCGTTGCTTGGGTGGTTTGGTGTTGATGTTGAAATCACACCCTTTGGTTTTGGTTTGTCAACCATCATTCTCCGTGAAGTGAGAATAATCGAGGTTTGGCAGTAGGTTTTGAGACTTTGGGTATGCTTGGAGATACCCGAGTCCATTGCATTGTGTATGCAGGTTGTGTTGCTGTATGGGCATGTATGCCGTGTCTGTATACGAATGCCAACTCTATTTTGTTCCTTGTTGAACGTCGAGTTTGTATGCTTGGTTTGGTAAATCTCCGGTGTGAGATTGTGGAGCCTCAAGATCGACAATCTCGATGGCACGATGCATTCTGATGAATGACCATGAGGGTTGTTTGACTTCCCCTGAGGAGGGATCGTCGTGTTTTGGAACCATGGTAATTGTTGTTGGATAATTCGACAGCCTTCCTGTTTTAGGATTGTTGGATCCAAGGATGAACGAGGAATGGCCAGGATTCGGATTGGAATGCAATTGTTTGTCTTGCATGTTCCCTGTGGAACTTGAGACCTTGTAGAGTCTCGATAGTGTGTTTTGGACCAAGATGGGACTTCTTGGAACACATGGTTGTAGTCATCTGTAGTGATGTGTTTTGTGTGGTTTAGTGACCGTGGTTTACCCGACCCGGGTTGTAAAGGGTACAACTACTCCTTTGGAGGAGATGAACGGGAAGCGAGACGGATTTTCCGGGAGTATACTGATTGTATACTAGTGGTTCCCATCACAACGATGTGTGTTAAGCATCGTGGGCGAGTGGTGGATATCATGGAGAGATATCTATGTTAGAACCAATGGGGTTTTGATTGATTTGCAGTCATGGTGGACTGACTTCCGGGACGATTCACATCGAGGTATGTTGTTATCTTTCGGGTTTATATTGGTTTTGGCGTTTGCACTATTGTAGAGCTTGGTGTTCTCGCATTTGATGATTCGATTCTAATGTGGTCAAGAATCGGGGTTGTGGCTTTACTTTGTTTGTGTGGTCCTGGTGTTACGTAGAGTATGCCGGTGCAAATTTCGAGGACGGAATTTTTTTTTAGTGGGGGATAATTGTGATGTCCGGGGATTTATGTTGTTAATCCCGGTGTGGTATTAATCCTTGATGGATTTTTAATTGTGGCAATTAGGAATTAATTGCGGTTTTGCGTCTCCCGAGGTTTTTAAATCGGGCATTTGGGATCGTTGGATCCAAAGGTTGAGATTGTATTCTCATTTTGGTGGAAAACCTATGAGTTGGGTTTTTAGTGGGACTTGGTGTCCGGGGTGCCTTATGTTGGGGCCAGTATGGGGATGTGATGTTGGAGAGAGAGTTTTTGATAACAGATGATTTTTAATGAATCATGATGTATTTGTGGAGGTATTGGTATCTTGGAGCATTTTTGCTATATATACCAGTTGGACTCGAGATTTCCGTCATTGTAGCACGGAACCTCTCTCTCTCTTCCCTCTCTCTTCTCTCAAACCCTTTTCCCCCCACCTTTTCCCTTTCTTTCTCTTGGAAGCAAATCGTTGGGGGCTCGTCTTGGGAGCCCGATTTCTTGAAGATAATCAGGTATTCATCTCCCCCTCGTCATTGTCTTCGATTTGATAGTAGTACTATAGTTTTTGGTTAAGTTTTGGTGGGTTATGAATTTGGGGATTTTTGGGTTAAAGATCCAAGTAGAGTTTTTATTTACTTTAAATGTTGTATTTGAGGTGTTGAGGTTGTTTGGGGGTGTTGGTTTGGAGGTTGGGTGTGAAAAAAAACACCATTGCATTTCGAAATTTTCGGAATCCCGCAGGTCGCGATCCATCGCGGCTTGGCGCCGATCGATCGCGACATGTTTCTGTTTTGGGAAGCGATGAGCAGTAGCGGCGATCGATCGCGAAAAGAGGGCGATCGATCGCGAGGGTCTTGGCGATCGATCGCGAGATGTGGCGATCAATCGCGGCTTGTTTATTTTCGGGCAGTAGGGTATGGCGATCGATCGCAGCTTGGCGCCGATCGATCGCGGCCCTGTTCCCTTTGTTTTTTTCAAAATTTTGGAAAATGTCGGGATTTTGGAATCGAGGTTTTAAGGGGCCATTTTCGGGGCAATGTCTACATTCCAATGGGAATGCTATACTTTTAAAATGGATTGGTTGGAGCCAAGATTAATTAAACGGAATTTTTGGTTGGGTTTTTGGCTATCTATTAAACATATAAAATGGAATATTTTGGGTATTATGCATGCTTACCCGGGGGGCTTTTTTTTTGGTAATCGTCATGGATTGACGATATGATTGGGAGTCATGAACGTGCTTGGACACGTGGTTGCATGCTTGTGTTTGATTGTGAATTATTTGTGTGTTAGCACATAATTCATCGGATCGTGGGACTCGGACGAAGTCGGACTCAAACTACGGAAAATATAAGGTACGTATAACGTACGAGCATAGCCCCTTATTTTAAATGCAATTGTTGAGTGCATGACACAATGTATTGCAATAAATGTGTATGGAAGTGCCTGATATATGGTTTTGGCAATAAACGGGTATTAACGGATGTTGAAATACATGTTTAATGGTGATTGCTACAAATGGATGTATATACATTGGGAATTGCATGGTGCCGCTTTTGAGCGAGCAATGATTGGAGGTAGTCGCCTTTGAGCGAACATCGATTATGACGCCACTGCTGTTGAGCATGCGTGAGACTGAAATGCCGCTATTGTAGAGCGAGCAATTAAATAGAACTATGAAACCATAAAAGAGATATATGAGATATTTGTGAACATTGTTGAATGATTTGATGTTATTGTTATAATGTCGGTATGTGGCAAGTGAATTCGTTAATCAATGTAATGATTAACTGGCATTTGAGAATTTGATGGTTTCAGTTATTTTGAGAACATGGACAGTACAGGGGATCTCGGATGAGGATGATGTCATCTAGGGAGTATCTCTTATATTTCATAGCATTTACATATTGTAAATTATGAATTGCATTATTGTGATTATGGGATTTGGGATATTGGTATGCTCACCTCGTGTGGGGGCTGTCTCTGTTGGGGCAGGTGGTACAGGTGTTGCAGCAGCTTTGGAGTTGAGCTCGGGCTGTTGATTTGAAGTACTTCCAGGATTGAGGTACCAGAGCTGATTGAATAAATACACAGATCCAGTGTTGAGATCGAACTGTGCTTGGGAGGTGCTTCAAGGAATGAAGTATCAGTCATGGTATCTGGTAGACTATCCTTATACATTAGATACACGCTCATTCATTGGGTGCTCTCATGTGAGTACATTTTACGTGTATATGGGATGTATAAATGGGCTACGGCTCTTCTCTGTTCATTCATGGTTTGCACGCAATTAGTTATGGAATTGCTAAATGAACTAAGAGTATGTTAGTGTATTATGAGGGTGCATGTTATATGAATAATCTTGGCTGGGGATTTTGAATATTATGTGGATTAAATGCAAGAAATTTTCTGGATAACATATGGTGTTGCACTTGCATGTGGTTTTTCCCCCTGATAGTATGATTATATGCACTAATGGTATGGCTTAATACACTAATAACAGGTTAAGGGCACGGGGGTCCTTACAGTCAAGACACCTACATGAACTTTGTAGTGGACTTCACATCAGCCCTCGCACAGGAGTTTCCTCAGAGAGCGTTTCCACAGTCGCCGACTTTCCAGCCACCACCATTTCCACACCCGCCCCCAGATGATATGGATGACGATGACCAGTGACGGTCGTCGCTTAGGTATGTGTATGCATTGAGGACAATGCACATTTCTAAGTTTAGGGGGGGTACTTTGAACTATCTCAAATTACTTGGATTCCTGTTGTTGTTTTTATTGTTTTTTTTATTATTTTTTGGTTTGTCTTGGTTTAGAGTCTGTTTAGTTTTGAGTGTCATAAGTTGTATTACGAGCCAGCTTAGGCCAATGATGAAAAATTGAGTTGACTTGTGAAAATTTTAAAATTTCATGTTTTCACTTTGCTCTTGAGTTCTCACATATTCATGCACTAGTGACCATGACCATTTGATTAATCAATGTTGATTTGAACAAACAAAAATATGATATAGGTGATTCTTGATAATATTTGGGCATTTATTCATTGATAGAAATTTGCCATAGTAGCCCCTTTGAGCTTAAGTATAAAAGAATGAGGATTGAATTGTTTGCAATATCTTTTAGAATCTCATTCAAATTTTTTCTGATATTACCATGGTTTTCAGATGCAATTTGAGCATATTGGCCAAATCATGTATGTTATTTGTGAATTGAGAGAAGTATAGAACTTACTATAGTAACCTTTGAGGTGAAATACAGACATATGTGGCTTAGGAATGATTTAGGCAATTTTTGATCGTTTGAGCCTTTGAAGCCACCAAATGACATCATTTTATCTTTAGTTACCCTCTTGAGCTTAATACAAATCGAATGGATTGTGTTTAGGCACATGAATAACCCCATTCGGCATCATTTCAAGATACCACATCAACCACCTTGTTGAGAGCTTATATACTATTTCCCACCCTCAAGGGAGTAAGCTTCTATTGCGCTTTAAAAGTTCAAATATCTCCTATGATCATAATTGAAAATTAGAAGTGGAGTAACAATGAAAAAGAGAAAAATAATGAGGTGAATGATGAGGAGGATGAGAAAAGAGGATGAATTGAAAAGAAAAGAAAATTGATGAATCATCAATAGAAGGAATCGAAAGCGGTATGAGAATGCACAAATTGATGATAATTTTAACTTACTCTCTTGCTTTGAATATCCTTTCCTTTTATTGAAGCCATGAGCCAAAGCCTAACGTACAAGCTTATTAAGACCTTTTGACCAAGCCACATTTGTCTAATATACTAGTGGAGAAGGTTATGAATAGTGAACCTATGACACTCGAGAAACACTTGTAATAAACATGGTTTTGACATTCACATATGAGCATCTCATTACCTAGTCTTGATGCATTGTTAGCATTTATCAAAGCTACACTCCGTTTTTGAACAATGCAATTTTAACCTATACCTTGCAAAGTCCTATTGATTTGTGTGAGTAAGTAGCGCGTTGAGTTAATGATTAAATGGAAATGGTAGCGCACACACACTTGAGAATTCTTGAGTAAGTGATATGCATGCTTGAAATTGAAAATTTAAAACCATGTATTTCTGAGGCCTACACAATTGGATTGTTTCACAACTTTGTTTTGTGTGTCTTTTCGTGTCAGTTTTGTTTTGATTTGTTTTTGTTTTGTTTTTTTTTGTTTGTTTTGCTCTGGACTAGCAACTTATGTTTAGGGGGTTTGATAAGTGTATTTTATACACTTATATTTCTTCTTATTTTACATGGTTTAGTGCTAGTTTTCGATCAGAATTACGCTTTTGGTTTTGTTCTGTTTTGTCTTGCAGGAATCCAGGTAATTACATGATTTGTGGACTAAAAGGGTGCAAATGTCGGATTGAAAGGATGAATTGAGGCCAAAAGTCTAAGCTTTCCATCAGAGTACTTGGCGTAATTATGCCTAATTCAGGCGTAAAGACGCCAAGGTCACGGCAATTCAACCTTTGAAGAATTACATTTGGCGTAACTACGCCTCATTTAGGCGTAGCTACGCCAACGCTACGGCTTTTGAGATTTTTTACAGGCGTAAAGACGCCATTTTGTGGCGTAATTACGCCAGTCACGCGGGAGGCCATGCTTTTTGACACATCACCAGGCGTAGTTACGCCAATACAGCAGGCGTAATTACGCCAAATGAATTTTGGAAATTCGGGCTGCTTTCATTATCTGATGCACGGGATTTTAAAGGAATATTTACCAAGGGACGTGGAGGATAGATAAATACACATTCAGAGTAGGGTTGAAGAAGGAGGCTAGGTTGAAGGAAGGAGAAAACGACGACGGCTCGGAGCAAAAAGTAGAGATTTCATCACGAGACGACGGCGTTCATCGGAGAACGAAGAATAGCTTCTAATTCGTTTTGTATTTCTAAACTTTTATCAGTTTTTATGGATTATTTAAACATGGCTATATGTTTAATTAATTCTAGCATGAGCTAATTCTATTTTCTAGGAGACGATGTAGCTTGTTTTGAAACTACACTTATTATGAATTGATTGAAGTTTATTTGGATTTCCATATGGTTTATTTATGTTTTCCTGTTCTTAATGCTTTTAATCTACTGGCCATGGATTGAATGATGTTATATTTGTGATCTATCACTCAAGGAGGGGGTTTTGAATAGGAAAGAAGGGATTCATTAGTTATATTGTTCGAGAGGCCTATAACTCCATAGAAGTCGTTAAAGGAATTACTGTGCTTTTACAATTGTTTGATAATTGATCTTAGATAAAGATATCAAGATTGATGTTAGATGATTACTTCTGCTTAACACTCGAGAGAGGGAGTAGAAAATAATAAAGAATTCTCGGCTAGTAAACTAGGAGAATCCATAACATGGAAATCAAGGAATGATAAGTGTAGTGGATGAACAAGTGAAATCGTACTCCTAGATTCGTCTCTAATTGATTTCTTTTCAACTCAATATTTGATCATCGTTAGTTAATTGATTTTTATTATTCGCATAACACTCAACCATTCGATTCTCCAAATAACAAAGATTTTTTAATTCAGTACTTAGATTTAACTATATATTCAATCTCTGTGGGTTCGACATCTTTTATACTAAAACTTGACTACCGTGCGCTTGCGGTAAAGGATTTTTACGCAACAATAGTACCAAGACTCCAAAATACCAATACTTCCACAACTACATAATGATTCATTAAAAATCATCTGTTTTCAATAATTATCTATCCAACTCAAATTCCATTACCAGCCCCAGTACAAAGTACTCCGGACCCCAGATTCCACCAAAAACTAGGGATGGCAATGGGGAGGGTCCAAACCCGGACCCGCAATGAACCCGCCCCGCCGGGACGGGTCTGGACCCGTTCAATCGGGTTGGAAGCGGGTCGGACCGGTCCTGGGATTGGCCGAACCCGCCCCACAATACATTTATAATTTTTTTTTAAAAAAAAATGATATTGATTATACATTTTACTGTTTAATTGAACAATAAAGTGTCATTATTTAATTTTATATCAAAATTCATGTGTTCATGTTAAAGAAGTTGGACATTTTCATGGAATAAGAGCAAATTAATAAATATTTAGTAGTTTAAAATAGTTTTGCAATGCTTATTATAAATATTTACTAGAGAAAACATAAATTTAATCACAAAACTCAACTTTTGTGTTTCAAAATTGATTTCTAGCAAAATTTTAAAATAAAAAATAAAATTGGAACCGAGGCGGGGCGGGTAAACCTGCCGGGTTCGTGGGTCTAAGCGGGGCGGGGCGGGTACGGGTTTTATGTGTAGCGGGGCGGGTCCAGGGATTGGCCAAACCCATCCCATACCCGACCCGTTGCCATTCCTACCAAAAACCAAATTCCAAGGTTATCACCACGATGAGAATACAATCTCATCCCTTGGATCCAACGACTCCAAAAAATCAGATTTAAAATCCCCGAGAGTCCCAAAACCACAATTAATTCATAATTGCCACAATTAAATCCATTAAGGATTATTACCACACCAGGATTACACCATAAATCCCCGGGCATCACAATTATCCCCCACTAATAAAATTTTGTCCTCGAAATTTGCACGGCGTACTCCATGTATTGTCGAGTTTACAAAATCCAAACGAATTCACATCGTCGAATCATGAACATGTTATGAACGACACACCAACCGCGAGGATACCGACCTCGCACCAAAACCCGGAATGGGATAAACCTCCCAAACCATTACAACCGGAACAGAACGTCAGCATACCCCAATGCTAACCGTCTCAAAAGCAGTCAGCCAACCCTAACTGCAAATCAAATGAATCATTCGTGATTCCAAAATAGATATCGCCTCGATGATATCTTTATGATTTAGCCTACGATGTTAACCATACATCGTTACCAAGGAAACCACCAGTACACTACCATGTACTTATAACACATCCGGCTTCCGCTTTCCAAATCCATCTCCATCAAAGGAGTAGTTGCACCACATTGCAACACGCATTGGGCAACAACACGACACCGATCAACACGAAACACATCTCCAAAGATGTTTACATCCGTGTGTTCCAAGAAATCACATCTTGGTCCAAACACACTATCGAGACTCCACAAGGTCTCAAGTTCTCAAAAGGACATGCAAGAACAATCAATTGCATTCCCGCCACACGTGTCAACCACGACACTTAACCAATCCGAATTCTGGCCATCCCTCATTTACCCTAGGATTCAACAATCCTAACACAGGGAGGCTATCGAATTAACCAGCAAGAATTACCATGACTCCTAAACACGACAATTCCCTCCTCAGAGGGAGTCAACCGGACCTCACGATCATTCCTCAGAATACATCGTGTCATCGAGATCACCAATCTCAAGGTGCCACAATCTCCCACCGGAGATTTATTCATCCAAGCACACTAACCCGATGCTCGACGAGTACCAAGAAAATGCTGGCATTCGTATACACACACCGGTACACATGCCTAAGCACCAATACTACATGCATACTCAATGCACTCGGCTCGGGTATCCCTAATCATACCCATGAGCTCCAAATACAACCGTCAATCATCGGTTATTCTCTCCCAATGGAGAATAATGATTGACGAACCAAAAGCCTAAGGGTGTGATTCCAACATCAACACCACACAAACCAATTCAACGAATCTTCCAAAGATTCTCAATAGGTATATGAATACCGCCTTCCTCACAAGGAAAGTGTCATGAACCATGACCATCCAACCTCGAACCGCCGTTCGGGAAAACTGGATATAATTATACCAAATATATCTCGAAACCAACAAATACATAACTGGTTCAAAATAGTGCCTCAATGTCACTATTACCAAATCGAAAACCGTATACACAACGTATACACATCTAACGATGTTCTGTACTAGTACCATAGTACTCCACAATCCTTGAGCATCTCCCCAGAGACGCCTCCTCGAACGTCTCGCCGAAAATATCAAGCCATCACCTAGTCCAACGCTAGCAGTGTTTACCATGGTTGATCCACAATCACCCTCAACCAATATTAGCTGTATCCATGACAGTACAATCCAAATCTCTTCAAGAGATAAAATCAATATAGTAGTGTCACCTCACTAACTATATCTCCGATCCAATTGTGTCCCCCATTGCATGCCATATGCAAGATGCTCAACTCGAGCCAAAAATGACTTGTCGACACTCACGTTGGTACTCCCAACAGAATTGAGCCGTCCCAGTACAAGTCCCTTAACATTTGACATATAAACGTCCCCGTGAGGTATTCCCTGCCTCAAACCTCATGCGACATAGTGTCTACAAGAGTCCACTAAAATCCTCATCGTATCATCATACGATTTACCAACTCGGTATAACATACCGTAACATCCATTTAGAGTAGTGGATCATCACCCAATATTTCTCTAATACCAATGCACAAAGGACATTCTGGTGTCCTTGCTCAATCACAAGGCAATCCTATCCATTAGGATTTAATCCACACCCTCATGGGTGGGTGTGACTATGTCTACCACACGTCACATCGACAAGAGCGAGTAGTTTCCTCATTAACTACTCCTGCTCACAATCACTTGGCCACAGCCATCCCAGTGAGTATACCCAAAGGTACCACTGCTCGTAAAATATTTACCTCAAATGCATGATCTGGTACACTCACCGGTACATCGCATCCAATAATTATTCGAGCAACCTGCTCGGCATAATGGTCTCGTCAACTAGTGACCCAGACACTACCATGTGCTCACCATTGGCACTCAAACCATACGCCTAAATACATATACATAAATGCATTATTCATCGAACGGCGCTACACGTCTACATAGAACATCCGCTATGTCATCGTCATCCTGTGACGGTATATGTCAACATATGACATCCAAAATGACATCGTCAACTCGTGACGGCACATGTCAACACCTGACATTCACAATATCATCGTCAAACACGTAACTGTACATATCAACACCTGACATTCACAATCTCATCGTCAAACACGTGACGGTATTTGTCGATACACGACATCCATAATCTCATCGTCAAACACGTGACGGTACATGTCAACACATGACATCCATAATCTCATCGGCAAACACATGACGGTATATATCAATACATGGTATCCACAATAATGCTGACTAACAGCAATATACCATAACTCAACGCTAATAAAATAGCGGCATACCTATCTCCGTCATCCAATAGTACCCATAGCTCATGGGCGGTACAACCCTGTGCTATGTAGATAGCGGTAGAACCCCTCACTACAAAATCAGCGGCATGATCCCTCGCCATAGAGTCAGCGACATAAAATATCGCTATAGAATCAGCGGCACAAAACATCACTATAGATATCCGGCGGTATGAACCATCGCCAATAGATGTAGCGGAATGACCCATCGCTATATAATGCCTGGCGGCATAAACCATTGCCAAAGAATAGCGGAATGAACCATCGTTACGAATACCCGGCACCATAAATGTAATACCCCCGAAATGTTATATGATTATGTGCTATGATGATGATTTATGATATGTTTAAGGGTTGTGGTGTATTTCAATTGGGGGATTATATTATGATATGATGTTATAATTTAGGGGGTATGTTGGGTGTTTTAAAGGATGTATTAATTAAATGAAGTTATAAAATATCGAGTGAGGATATTTTAATACATCGTACTAAATACCGGGACACAATTAAACACCACATGACCACCCTACCCACACCACCCCCCACCCACTCGGTCACCTCACCCCTCCCCCACTTGTTCAATCCATACCCCCACTTGCCCAACCCATGCTGTCACTCATTGCTTGCAATCAACTCTCCTCCACCTCCTTCTCCCTCTCTTTCTCTCCCAAAATCGATGGAGTGAGCTGCAGATAGGAGAAGGAAAGGCTTGTGATTTTGTGTGCAAAAGCTTACCAAGAAGAGGGGTAAAGTTTTAATACTCTGTTTTTCAGAGTTTTGTTTGGGTTTGGTTTTGGTGGTGATGATTCCATGCATGCTAGTATAGGTTTGGGTGAAACCTTGGTATGAATGCTTACATGAAAGTATTATGTAACTATTAGTATGTTTGCTCGAGCATATTACATGTTTTATGTGGTAGATTTCTAGTTATGAAAGTATATGCTCGAAAATCTGGGCAAAGAGATGCATGCTCTGTTTTCTGTAAAAGTTGGATGAGGTTGAAGATTTTGATGATGTTATGATGCGTGTTAGCTTAGGTTTTGTTAAACCTTTGATTTAAGTACCTACATGGAAGTTTTATGAAGTTCCTAGCATGTTTGTTTGAGCAAGTATGATGTGTTATGAAGTAGATTTGATGATGTGAAATGAGGTCCTCGAAAATCTGGAAAAAAATCCCGATTTTCAGAGTGCTCGATCGATCGAGATTCTTGTACCCATCGATCGAGCGAGGCAGAAGCTTTTAAGCATGGTTTGAATTTCAGGTGCGGATCGATCGAAGGATTTTCCGATCGATCGGTGAAGCTCCTCAATCGATTGGTAAAATATTTCGATCGATCGGTCGAGGCAGAAGTTGGGCACTATTTTTTATGCTTTCTCGATCGATCGAGACATGGGTTCCGATCGATCGAGAGAGGCAGAATCTTGGCAAAAGTTTTTAATTGTTTTATTTTGACAATGATTCATGATATGGTATCTAATATGGTATGTTGTGGTTATGTAGAACCATCCCAGGTACCAGCACAGTCAAGGAGATAAAGTCTGTTGACTCCTCCTCCTTTTGAAAAGGTACGTAAGAGGCGTACGGGCATCGGACGGTAAAACATATCTCTACATTACGACTATGCTTTTATCGCATGAGTATTTATGATGAAATGATGACGCTATAAGATGTTTGTATATATATACGATGTTATTATGTGGTAAGATGCCACGGGGTAAGATGCCCATATGGTAAGAGGCCACACGATGTTATTATGTGGTAAGATGCCACGGGGTAAGATGCCCATATGGTAAGAGGTCATACGATGTTATTATGTGGTAAGATGCCACGGGGTAAGATGCCCATATGGTAAGAGGCCATACGATGTTGTTATGTGGTAAGATGCCACAGGGTAAGATGCCCATATGCATGAATATGAATCAGGGACACCAAAAGTAAGTTAATGAAAAAACCAGCATATTTACTTAACCAAGATTGCATGCATTTACTGTAATGTTTTTATGATGATAAGTAAGATTGTATATGCTCATGATGTGTTGTCCCTGTAGGTACACTTTTGGACTAAAGGACTAAGGGTCGGGTTGAGGCAGTGAGCTACGAGGAACACAGAAATGTATAGGATTCAAGTCATGACTAGTATCTACTCTAGGAGTAGTGTAAACCTAAATGTTGACATACTTTTGGGAGTGTAATGAATTATTTTTGAAGCTTTGTATTTTGGCTTGTAATCCTGTTAGCTCATGTAACAACCGGAACCTTAAGATGTTATTTAATGCATGATTAGTCCTTCTTATGTCACTATAACACTGTTAAGGTGGGAAGACCCCACAATAAACCATCGCCAATAGAATAGCGGAATGAACCATCGCTATGAATACCCGGCGGCATAAACCATCGCCAATAGAATAGCGGAATGAACCATCGTTATGAATACCTGGCAGCATAAACATCGCCAATAGAATAGCGGAATGAACCATCGCTAATAGAATAGCCGATCCCTAGTCTTGTTATTGTAGTGTATTTTAATGTACCTCGCTTGTCATGACCGCGGCACTAATACCCCTCGCTCCGACATATCAGTGGCATTGAATAACCTCGCTCAAATGCGACATGCGGCAATACCTCGCTTCAACATTTGGCGGCAAATATTCTTTCCTCACTACGATATGACAGCGGCAAGTATTCTATCATCGCGTCAAGTAACAGCGGCAAAGCATTTAAAATCATCACTCATCCATAACAACGTCTCATGGGATATTCACCCAGTATGTAAGGACCCTAGTTCCTTAACGGTGAAATCAAGATATAAACAGGGCTAAATATGTATTAGAGACATCTTAGAGTTCTGGTTGTTATGTGAGCTCAATGTATTTACAGGCCAAAAATAAAACTTCGATAGTTAGTTAGTTACATTCCCAAAATGAATGTTAAGACTAACAAAAATCCTGTATTCTATCTTCTTTCATGTCTCCTTCAGCTCACAGTTCAACCCAACCCTTAGCCCCTTTTGTCCAAAAGCGTACCTACAGGAACAACTCGCCATGAGCATACATATATCACCACTTAACACAATTCAACTTAATAAAATAATTAAGCGCATGAGACAAATAATAGATATGCTCCTTGATCACCACATTAGCACATTTCATTGTTGTTCCTGTTTCACAAACTTATGCACAAAATCATTAGTTCACGATATAACGATCGATAACGCGTTTCAATTATATCCACAATATTCCACATTAATCACTAGAATTGTGACTGTTCCGGTCCCAATACAACAGCGGAATTTTAGGACCCCTCGCTTCGACATATAGCGGCATCATATGATATCCCTCGCTTCGACAATGACAGCGGCATGTTACCTCGCTTAGACATGACAGCGGCAAATATCATATTACCATCGCTTCATATGACAGCGGCAAGTACCTCCCTCGCTCGGAGATAAAGGCTACCGGAACATTCATCAATTCTACCACAATAATCAAACACAATTGATTCCAATATCATGATATAACACTATCATTTTACATATTTCATCACATATAAGGACACAATATTCACAATATACATCATCAAAGTTGTAACACGTTTTACCGTTCGATGCTCGTACGTCTCACTACGTACCTTAGTTTCAAAAGTGGAGAAGTTGTATAACTTTATCTCCTCGATGTTGTTGGTACCTGGGATGGTTCTACACAACCATACAAATCAATATTAGATGCCAATTATAGTCCAATATCCAAAAATTCCATAAAAATGCCAAAAACACACTTTTGTGTGTCTCGCGATCGATCGCCAAGACGTCCCGATCGATCGCGAGATCACACTGCCCGAACCAACAAATTTTTGCTTTCGGCGATCGATCGCCACTTTTGGCACGATCGATCGCCAAGCTCACCGATCGATCGCCCAAAAGTGGCGATCGATCGCCAAAGGCTTCTGGAGCCTACTGCCTGCTCGCGATCGATCGCCAAAAACGGGCGATCGATCGCCAGCCCCTGTACCACGAAAATCACCATTTTTGCACATTTAAACCTTCACCAACCTCAACACCATTTATACCATCAACTCAAAAACATTAAAACACTTAAAGTGGAATAAGGTGGTGGGGTAAAAGTTAAACTTTTAATTAAATTTGTACCCCAACAAATAACATGATGTAAATTATACCCCAACATGGTATTTTAAACACATTTCACAACAATGCACCAAATTCCAATTAAATGCATGTTTCACAAAATAAATGACTACCAACACATGTAAGCCATTAGAACACCAAATTACCCAACATGCATAACATGCACCCTGAAATGCTCTACCAGCCCACATGACCAAGCATTTCCACATGGCGATTAATTCTAACACATAAGGCAATTACCACCATAATTAATCATAATTAATCATATGAACACAATTAATGCCTTAAACACAATTAATCATTTCGGGGACATCACAATACTCCCCTACTTAGAAGATTTCGTCCTCGAAATCGCATGCACTTACCCCACAAGAAACTAAACATAAACACATACCAGAGAATAGTTCCGGGTAGTGCTGCACCATATGCCGTTCCGTCTCCCACGTGGCCTCTTCGACACCCCAACGATCCCACTGAACCTTGACCATCGGTATAACCTTGCTTTGAAGTCTGCGATCCTCTCGATCCAGAATTCTGACTGGCCGTTCAACATAGGATACATCTGAACTCAACTGAACCTCTGAAGGCTGCAACACATGAGACGGGTCTGGTTCATACTTCCTCAACATAGATACATGGAAGACATCATGTATACCAGACAAGGACGGCGGTAGGGCCAAACGGTAAGCCAAAGTGCCGATGCGCTGCAATACCTCGTACGGCCCAACATATCTCGGAGACAACTTCCCGCGCATACCGAAACGAACTACACCTCTAAAAGGTGAGATTTTCAGAAAGACTCTGTCTCCCACTTGGAATTCCAATGGTCGCCGTCGTTTATTAGCATAGGCCGCCTGCCTATCTTGAGCCGCTTTCATTTTCTGACGGATCACTTTGATTTTCTCTTCCATTTCACGAATCAATTCCGGTCCTCCGACCGTCTTACTAGTCAAATCTTCCCAGTACAACGGTGACCTACATCGTCGACCGTAAAGGGCCTCGAATGGAGCCATCTGAATGCTCTCCTGATAACTGTTGTTGTAAGAGAACTCCACAAGTGGCACTGAATCTTGCCACAGAGTATCGAACTCCAAAACACATGCCCTCAATATGTCCTCAAGCATCTGTATGGTACGCTCTGTCTGACCATCTGTTTGAGGGTGATAAGCCGTACTCAGCCTCACTTCCGTTCCCAAAGCCGATTGAAGACCCTCCCAAAAGTGCGATGTGAACCGCGGGTCTCTATCAGACAAAATCGAGACTGGGATGCCATGCAATCTCACCACGTCCCGTACATACAACTGGGCCATCTTTAAGTATGTGAAAGTCATACAATATGGGATGAAGTGAGCCACCTTTGTCAGTCGATCTACAATCACCAGATCGCATCAAATCCCGAGGCAGTCCTTGGCAAGTGGGTCACGAAATCCATAGAGATGTGCTCCCACTTCCACTCTTGTATCTCTAAACTCTTCAACTCGCCTCCGGGCCTCTGCCTTTCTGCTTTCACTTGTTGGCAAATCAGGCACTTCTTAACGAATGATATAACGTCTCTCTTCATCCGTCTCCACCAAAATTGATCACACAAGTCCTTGTACATCTTTCTCCCACCTGGGTGGATGCTAAATCTGCTACTATGAGCACGATGCAAGATTCCTTGACGCAACTCCGGTGCCCTCGGCACTACCCAACGGTTACCAAGCCTCAAGGAACCATCTGCTGCTACTCTGAACTTCGATAACTGACCCAGACGTAAATATGATAACCATCTCTGTACCTCAACGTCTGCCACCTGAGCTTTCCTGATAAGTTCAAAGATGTCCGGTTCTGCCAATAGGGTCGATACCAGCACCGGCGATACATCTAAATCAAAGTCATATCCCAAATGACAACAAGAGGTCATCAAGGCCGATAACTGAATAACATCCTCTGCCGTATACTTCACCTTCCTACTTAAGGCGTCAGCTGTCAGGTTCGCCTTCCCTGGATGGTACTCTATCTCGCTGTCATAGTCCTTGAGCAAGTCCATCCACCTCCTTTGCCTCATATTCAGTTCCGCTTGGGTAAATAGGAACTTCAAGCTCTTATGGTCCGTGTAAATGGTAAAAGAAGTACCATAAAGATAATGCCGCCAAATTTTCAAAGCGAAAATAATGGCCGCCAGTTCCAAATCATGAACCGGGTACCTGGTCTCATGAGGCTTCAACTGCCTCGATGCATAAGCCACCACATGCTTATCCTGCATCAGTACACAGCCCAAACCCTGCAGTGATGCATCCGTGTACAAAGCAAACCTTTCGTTCTCCAAGGGGATCACCAGAACAGGTGCTGTAGTCAACCGGTGCTTCAACTCTTGGAAGCTTTGCTCACATGCCTCAGACCAAGAAAACGGAACACCCTTCTGAGTCAACTGCATCAACGGCTTAGCGATCTTAGAGAATCCCTCGACGAAACGTCGGTAATAACCCGCTAAACCGAGGAAGCTACGGATCTCGGGCACAGATGTAGGCGCAGACCAATCCATCACTGCCTCCACTTTCCTGGGATCCACAGATATCCCATCACTAGAGATCACATGCCCCAAAAATACCACGCTGCTCAACCAAAATTCACACTTGCCCAGCTTTGCATACAACTGATTGTCCCTCAGAATCTGGAGCACTGTCCTCAAATGATTCTTGTGTTCTTCCTCGCTCCGAGAATATATAAGTATATCGTCAATAAATACGATGACGAATTGATCCAAATAGGGTTGGAACACTCGATTCATCAAGCTCATAAACACAGCCGGGGCGTTTGTCACTCCAAACGGCATGACCAAAAACTCATAGTGACCATAACGGGTCCGGAAGGCTGTCTTCTGTACATCATCCTCTCTAACTCGGATCTGGTGGTACCCTGACCTCAAATAAATCTTACTGTACAACCTCGTGCCTTGCAACTGATCAAACAAGTCATCGATCCGCGGAAGAGGGTATTTGTTCTTCATTGTGGCCTTATTCAATTGCCTGTAGTCGATGCACAATCTCATCGACCCATATTTCTTTTTCACAAATAACACAGGCGCACCCCAAGGTGATACGCTGGGGCGTATGTAACCCTTATCAAGTAGTTCCTGAAGCTGCTCTTTCAGTTCTCTTAACTCCGCTGGTGCCATCCTGTAAGGGGCACGAGAAATAGCGGATGTCCCCGGTAATAATTTGATCCCGAACTCAACTTCCCTAACCGGCGGGAATCCGGGAATCTCCTCCGGAAATACATCGGCAAACTCGGCAACCACGGGTATATCTTCGACTCTTAACTCTTCCTTCTTTCCAGCAATGTCAATGGCATAAATAAGATAACCCTCATGCCCACGTTTCAATAACTGAGTCCTCTTTCAGGCCGATATCAACGGAATTCTTGAGCGGGAACCATCCCCATAAAAAGTCCACCGAACCCCTAAATCAGATCTGAACCGTACTGTCCTCTGACTGCACTCCACTACTGCCTGATATCTGTTCAGCACATCAATACCCACAATGCAGTCGAAGTCCGACATTCCCAGAACAATCAAATCTGACTTCAACTCGTTGCCCTCAAAATAAATGAGGCCGCCATCAACAAACTGATCTGCAATCACAATCTTTCCAGCGGGTGTCGAAACCACAAGAGGCGTGGGTGACGGAGTCGTGCATATACGGTGCCTCTCGTCGACACAAAGGAGTGTGACGCACCTGTATCTATCAAAATATAAGCAGGGTGCGTAAATAAATGACACGTACCCGCTATCACTTCCTCTGGAGCTGCTGTAGCCTGCTCCCTGGTTAGGGCGTACACTTGCCCTTGAGGTGGCCCCAACGGCTGTCCTCCCAATGGCCTCGGTACAAATGGTGGTCTCTGCTGTGCTGGCATGTCTGAAGGTCTCCCCATAGTATTCTGTGGCCCTCCCCGGTTAGGACAATTTCGGGCCAAGTGACCATGTTTACCACATTCATAACAAGCAGAGCATCCTTTCACTGAATGGGGTCCTCCGCACAGAAAACACTTAACTTTTTCGAAGCTGCTAGCTTGCGACTGTCCCCTAGGCGGAGCATTACTTCCACGACCACCCCTTCCACGAGCATCCGACCATCTACCACTGAATCTGGAAGATGATGAGTTTCCCTTAGACTTAAAATGATCGCCCCTTGGTTTCAAGTTTTCAGGGGTCGGCCTCTGTGATGGCGCTGGAGGCGGTGCCACAGTCGGATATGCACCCACTCCTAATTCTGCCAGTTCAGCTCGTGCCAGGGCGTCATCAAAACAAGTAGGGCCATAAGTGATCACCCTATCATATAACTCCGGCCTCAAGCCTTTCATAAAGTTCCTCATCTTCGCTTGGGTGCTAGTGGCGATATGAGGTACATATCTAAGTAAGGAACAGTACTGGAGAGCATAGTCAGACACCGGCATAGTACCTTGCTTTAAGCTAGTGAATTCGTCCTCTTTAGCCTGCCGTGTCGCCGCTGAGAAGTATCGGGTCAGAAATCGAGTCCTAAACAGCTTCCAGTTTATTTCCTGACCCTGAGCCTCCTGTTCAATCACTGTGGTCTTCCACCACATCAGCGCCTTTTTGGCCAATTGAAACTCTGCTAGCCGTATCCAAGCTGTCTTTGCGCACGGGGCAGCAACAAATATCTGCTCCAACCTCTCTAGCCATTCCTCAGCCTTCTCCCCTGTTTCAGTCCCTTCAAAAGTCGGGGGTCGATAAGCTAGAAATTGAGTCAAACTCAGCTCTCCCGGCAATAACTGCTGTTCGGACGGCTCTTCGCCCAAGGCTGGCGGCGGTAGGGGATTTGTGTGCCTAGCACTAGCATTTACACTTACTGCATCACCAACATCGACATTTGCTGCCATACTGCAACACAAGGGTTAACAACAATATACAAAAACAATTCACATAATACATCGTTAGAAAGCCATAACACGTTAGCATAACAGTCACATACTTCATATGCGCACAACATGTTTAAAAGTAGACGCCTAGCCAACTTATTGCTAAGGCTACCCTTCACTCGTTCCCGGGTTCTCTAACCACTGCTCTGATACCACTAATGTAAGGACCCTAGTTCCTTAACGGTGAAATCAAGATATAAACAGGGCTAAATATGTATTAGAGACATCTTAGAGTTCTGGTTGTTATGTGAGCTCAATGTAATTACAGGCCAAAAATAAAACTTCGATAGTTAGTTAGTTACATTCCCAAAATGAATGTTAAGACTAACAAAAATCCTGTATTCTATCTTCTTTCATGTCTCCTTCAGCTCACAGTTCAACCCAACCCTTAGCCCCTTTTGTCCAAAAGCGTACCTACAGGAACAACTCGCCATGAGCATATATATATCACCACTTAACACAATTCAACTTAATAAAATAATTAAGCGCATGAGACAAATAATAGATATGCTCCTTGATCACCACATTAGCACATTTCATTGTTGTTCCTGTTTCACAAACTTATGCACAAAATCATTAGTTCACGATATAACGATCGATAACGCGTTTCAATTATATCCACAATATTCCACATTAATCACTAGAATTGTGACTGTTCCGGTCCCAATACAACAGCGAAATTTTAGGACCCCTCGCTTCGACATATAGCGGCATCATATGATATCCCTCGCTTCGACAATGACAGCGGCATGTTACCTCGCTTAGACATGACAGCGGCAAATATCATATTACCATCGCTTCATATGACAGCGGCAAGTACCTCCCTCGCTCGGAGATAAAGGCTACCGGAACATTCATCAATTCTACCACAATAATCAAACACAATTGATTCCAATATCATGATATAACACTATCATTTCACATATTTCATCACATATAAGGACACAATATTCACAATATACATCATCAAAGTTGTAACACGTTTTACCGTCCGATGCTCGTACGTCTCACTACGTACCTTAGTTTCAAAAGTGGAGAAGTTGTATAACTTTATCTCCTCGATGTTGTTGGTACCTGGGATGGTTCTACACAACCATACAAATCAATATTAGATGCCAATTATAGTCCAATATCCAAAAATTCCATAAAAATGCCAAAAACACACTTTTGTGTGTCTCGCGATCGATCGCCAAGACGTCCCGATCGATCGCGAGATCACACAGCCCGAACCAACAAATTTTTGCTTTCGGCGATCGATCGCCACTTTTGGCACGATCGATCGCCAAGCTCACCGATCGATCGCCCAAAAGTGGCGATCGATCGCCAAAGGCTTCTGGAGCCTACTGCCTGCTCGCGATCGATCGCCAAAAACGGGCGATCGATCGCCAGCCCCTGTACCAAGAAAATCACCATTTTTGCACATTTAAACCTTCACCAACCTCAACACCATTTATACCATCAACTCAAAAACATTAAAACACTTAAAACCTTCAACACACATCATAAAACCACTAAAAATCCAACATCCCACCAAAAATCACACTAACCCAAACAAACCCATTTGAAACCCTTTTAAAACCCTTCCAAAACTCAACCAAACACTTCAAGAACATCAAGAAGTGATATATAAACATCATAGGCACTAAATCTTACCAAGAATCACTAAAATGAAGCTTTTGCAAGAACTTCCTTCCCACTTTGGAGCAAAAATCGGGTTTGAGGAGAAAAATAAGGTTTGGGAGAGATTGGGGATTTTGAGTGTAAAGAGTAAAGTGGAATGAGGTGGTGGGGTAAAAGTTAAACTTTTAATTAAATTTGTACCCCAACAAATAACATGATGTAAATTATACCCCAACATGGTATTTTAAACACATTTCACCACAATGCACCAAATTCCAATTAAATGCATGTTTCACAAAATAAA